>OY728162.1:471466143-472872810 GCA_963277665.1 Viscum album | reverse complement strand
TTGGTCGTGCAGGTGACTTGCGTACCCTATTTGATTTTATCCCAAGGTCTTCATTAGCCTATAAATACCCCCTGTGGGCCCCCCATTTTGGGGACGGAAAATTCCAAAAGTCAAATCTAATCTATGGTCACCCTAGTCTCTACTTGTAGTCTTCCAAACACTTATAAGGTAATTTCATACCAAGAATGGAAGATCTAAAGAAGGGGAATAAGGCCTAAGTGTTGAAATTCATCAACAAATTCACACCTAAGTGTCTAACCCTTAAAGGAAATGAAGACACTTTCGCGACACCTTATCCCTTCAACAGAACTTGCACGCCACCCTTTTGGAAGCCCTTAGGGATAATACTAAGGGATTGAGCCATTTCTCGTCCAATTATTACCCTAATGGTTAAACATCGTGCAAGTACACATGTGTCGCGCAAGTATACTTGCACGACTAGGACCTACGCGCCCAAACAAGACTTGCACACCTAACTCTTTTTGGGTTCCCCTCTTCCCTATTCACCTCTTTTGTCACTAATCCCCTTCTCCTCTTCAAGATTTAGCCTTCAAAACCCTCTTCAAATCCATTTATGACATGGTTCCTTTGTTGGCTTCCTTATATGAATGAAATTTTGTGGAACATCTCTCAAAACTTCGTGATTTTCATAGTTTTATGTCACTAAGGTTAGATATTTCCTCCATTTCAACCTCATCCTTCAACATGAGTGAATCTTTGATCTGGGCATCCTCCATAGGAGTATGCCCCAATCACAAGCCTATGTCCCCCTTACAAGGCATCCTCCATAGGAATAAGCCTCAAATCGAGAATATAAATCTCTATAAAGCACAAATACCTTTATAGACCTTGTTAATGGGCATCCTCCTTAAGAGTAATCCCCAAGTTCCTTAATCTGGGCCTCCTTTTCAGGAGTAATCCCCAATCATAATTCCCCTTAACCTGGGCCTCCTTATCAGGAGTAAGCCCCAGGTGTAATTTCGTTTGACTTGGGCTTCCTTCTCAGGAATAAAACCCAATCATAAGTCCCTTCTAATTTGGTCATCCTTCTCAGGAGTAAGTCCTAAGTTAAGTATCCAAATCTCCATAAAGAACATATACCTTTTTGGACCTTGTTCACAGGTTTCTTCCCTGAATTAAATCCTAATACTCATCTATCTTGGGCAGTCATACATACATAATCCCCACATCATTTCTTATGATTTCATCTTTCATGGCACAATCATCAGGTTTTACTGATACCTCTTGTTTCTCACACTGAGCATGACTCACATGAGCTTAGAGCATAAAAGTAATTATGACATATTTCTTTGGGCCATAAATCATGCATAAACTCCATACTACTTCACTCGAACTATGTGGATTCTGATTCCTTTTCTAACAAGGATATGTAGGTATCCCATCTGTGGGTACGATCCCAACTCTAAAATAATCCATGTCCTTCTGAATGACAATAAACTTCAAGTGCCCCACTGAGTGGCTTTTAAACCAGTATGGTTATCATAATGACCAAGAAATTTCTATATAATGTGTTAAAGGATACCATTGACTAAGAATCTCTAACAAATAGAGATTATTATCTATTTATGAAGAACCTCACATACATATAAAAGATTCTCTAAATCTCATCAATCATTGATTTCAGATCTAAAGGAAAACTAATTTTCATACTTAGTAATTTAATAAGGATTCATGAACATAAATTAAATCTATAAAGAGAGTCCCAGAGTAGACAATAATTTCCCCCAAAAAGGTGTGATGAGTCAGACCTCCCATCCTCTCGACCAATAAAAATTCTTATACCTCATCGGTCCACAACTAATGAGCACCAACCGTTGGAAAGTAGGTCCAAATGGATATAAAATCATTGGATGTTTTTGGTTCTACAAATAAACCCGTTAGAAACTGATTGGAATATTTTAACCTTAAACAAACAAGGTCGTCCCCATTTTCCAGAAGAAACAGGAACATCAATAGGTGTTCCCAAAAGAGGTACACCTACCATAGGCACTCATCCCAGTAAATGAATTCAAACTCTGGTGCCCATCCACCCCAACACTAGAACCATTATCCTACTTATATTCAGACTTGGAAAGACATCAAGTATTCCCTCCATTGGGAAAGCATCCATCATATATTTAGATGATCCCACAAAGTATACCGTGGATGGGTATCCACCCCAAATTCCAGCAGCACTAGGACATCCATATTTCACCCCTGATGCACCCTCCCAAGATCAAGTTTGGAAGGATATGCATTAAGTGCTCTTCAATACAATCAAGCAACTAACAGATTGACTAAAATCCATGAAAGGGTGGCATGATCCAACATAACCAGAGCAAAAACCCTACACTGATTGGGTAAGCAACGTTTCACCACCACCAAACATCAGAAACCTTGTATTCCCAGTGTCCAATGGCATGTGAGACCCATAATAGCATCCAATGCACTATTCCTCTTACTATGATTGCATGATGGGATTTATTGAGTAGCAAGAAGCAGTTAAACATAGGTGATTCATGTGAACCCTACAGGGTTCATCCTTTATATGGTATACTAGCTTTCCAAATAACTGAGTCATAGGATGGGAGGACCTCTGGCGATATTTTCTCTTGCATTTTAGCTCGATATTCCCTAATACAATGGTTAGTGATCTCATGAACTACAAAAAACATGATAATGAAAGAGTTTTAGACTTCATTTCAAGATAGAAAGACCGGACTTATTCCCAAAACCAACTCCTCCCCCAGGATGAAATGCCCACTATGTGCATCGATAACCTATACAATGAATTGAGAACACCGCTCATCCAAGTAAAGTGTAGAAGTGGGTTAGGATATTCCTAAAAAATTTCCCAAATAATATAAGACTCTTCACAATGATCCAATATCAAGTCCCTGGTGGCCCCATCATCCTTATGAAAAAATAACAGGAAAAGATGAAGTAGATTTTGTCACGCATAAGCCACCCCTGGAACCAGCTCCAGTTGTGAGGCCTTCATGAAACCATGCAGGACCCTCTAGATGCCATCATCCATCACCTCCATGAAAAGATTATTTAAGGGGTGATAAAATAAATTAGTTTGATGTGTGAAGAAATAATTTCTACTCATTCTGAGATAACTAAGTCAGTGGATACATTATTACTGCTATGAATTGAAACTTGCTCTTACTACCAGAGCCAAAGAGATCCATTAATGTGGGGCTCAAAAACTGTCCAATTTATTGTCCCTATCACCAAATACTAGGGAACACCATCCAGGAGTGCTTCATCTTGAAGGATCTTTTACAAAATATGGTGGATTATGAAAAAGTCAAGTTGGGTCCTTCTCCATCATAAGTGGCATATATCTCCACCTTAGAACCAAGAAGGGAATATGAGTGAAAAGTAGTCACACAAAAAAGGGCGAAATTTTTTCTAGTTAGATAACTCGGAAGACGGTCAAATGAGATCATGGAATCCTATAGGTGCAGTTGAAGCAACCAATCATTCCCCCAATATCTCATGATGCAACAAAGCCATCATCCTCAGCTCTGCAGCCCTCTTAGGCCCATAAGGGAAGAAAGACGAAGTAATAAGATGAGAAGGCACCAAATCCAAATATATTTTTGACACATTCATACTTCATGCCAGTAGACTTGGTACAATGGGTGTTGCCCCTCCAAATAGTAAAATGGGTAGCACCCCACCAAATGGAACCATCATAAGAATGCAATCAGAAAAAAACATTGACAGATCAAGAACTGATCTTTGGCACCATTAATGAAATTCAGTTGATGGACCCATTCTCTAATGGAGGAAGAGGTCACAACGACTGAGGGTTTTCTAGAATTCATGATCGTGGTAAGAGTCAAATTCCCAGCCATGCCTTAACTCAAACTATTAATGTTTTGGAAACTCACGGAAGGACGCTTTGATAGAAAAAACGGGAACTAGAATGTTCCTCTACCTCACCGAAAGAAATCTGATCCCTGTAAACTAGGATTATTCATTAGAGGTTGAATAGATATCCAATCTCCCAAGGCATACAGGAGAACCAGTTCGGCCGAAATAAGAAAGTACCAAATCACCACCATTTCATATCACAGAGGCCAGACCATCTGCATCCAATGCTCATGGACCTAAAGTTTAAATTGAAGAGAATATCAAGACAAGAAGCACCGACATTTAGAGAAAAAATATGATATTCTAAAGTATCTGGCCTCTATACTGAAAAATCTGTTAATCCGAGATGCCTTGAGTATGTCTGCAGTCATAAGAGAGGAACTCATCAAAGCTTTATTAAGTCCCTAGGAATTCAAGGCCAATGTAGCAGCGGTCGAAGTCTATTGGACGTGGACATATACCAAATAATGCCACACTATCATCTCCTTCACATAAAACGATGAACATTTCATCATTCAAGGGCACATCAAACCCTTATATGTGTTAGTAAAGATAAACATCATTGATGTTCAATGAATTTTCCTCGAAAAAACCTTTGGAGTAAACTTCCTCCTACCGTGAACACTTCGTCGTTTGGTCTTGGATGATGATATATTGACACCATATACCAAGAAACTATTGGGATATGACAAAAGAGAGTAGAGCCATTGGGATGAGTCGTGATTAAAACTTCAATTGGAGATCTTAGGTCTGAATCTGAGTTTATCGTAGTGAGACAAAGTACAACTTTCAACATCCTATTAGGGAGGCCCTAGCTGTATCAGCACACTACAATTATACCATCATACCATCAGTGCACCAAATATTATACTAATGGAAAAAACAATACATTTCACCCTGATAAATCCATGTTTGAATCCTGAAAGTAAAATTACATCTATGAAGGGATCTATGAAACGAAAGAGAAGCAGTATTTGGATGATGATGTTGACTGGATCAATGCCCCAATGGATTGGAAATAGTTCCCACTAATCCCCTCCAACATATTGGGGAAGAGTTTGTATTACCCATCAAACAAGTTGAATTCATAAGATCAAGCTAGGATACACCCTCATTCATCTGCATTATCTCCATTTTGGCCACCATGTCCAATGACTCTGAATCACTGGTTGTCTCCTTTGATATTAGAGAAGGACTAAAAAAAGATGCTCTCATCCTGTCCTCATGAACCAAGACTGTTCTCGTCTTACTCACTAAGGAAGAAGATGATTTCTCTTCCAAAATTATAGAGTTAATCTTGATAATCCTCTATCAATCAGGAGATGAAGATGAATATGAAGAGGATGATTAAGAAGAATAAGTATAAGACCTCAAAGATTAACCTCTCACATTTAGAGGAGGTGTCTGCACCATAATCGATGAAATTAGGGATTCAAACCTTGGCACTGAAGATGAACTATGACCCACTCTGATTAGTATGGATATGACTGTTGAGGAGAAAGAGGCATATACCTCCTTCCTAAAAAAATAATTTAGATGTGTTTTCCTAGAACTACACAGAAATTCTAGGCCACCATCCTGAGGTTTTCACTCATCATATAAGTTTTCCAAAATACCATCGTGGTAATAAGTAGGCAGCCAGAAGAACCCAGCCAATGCATGATGCCCAAATTGAGGCTGAAGCTGAAAAGGTAGTCAAATATAACTTCATCTGGGAAGTCCAATATTTGGTATGGTCGGAAAACATGGTCCTTGTTAAAAATAAGAATGGATAGATTAGAGTCTGCATCGAATTTAGGGACCGCAATTGGAACTACTGAAAAGATGATTTTCTAGTCCTGATCACAAATTTTTTTGAAGGATTCAACTATCGGATATGAGGTCCTCTCTTTCAGGGAAAACTATTTTGGATACAACCAGATCCAAATGGCCCAAGAGGATGAATAAGTTACTAATTTTAGGGCCCCTTAAGGATTGTTCTATTATATGATGATTCTATTTGATCTGAAAAATTCTAGTGCGATGTATCAACATGCCATGCATCGAATTTTCAAGCCCTTCCTAAGGAAAATTCGTCAAGTGTTACGTCGATGGTCCAAACACTATGAACCTAAACTATGAGTTATCATCCAAATGAACATGAAGCTCAACTGTATGGTAGTAGTCCCTAAAACATGAAATTAAACTAGGGTGCATAATTTTTCCACTGCATGACTCTAAACTGCACAACATAGCGACCTAATTGCAAGACGTTAAACCGCATAGCATAAATTTTCCTAATCGCATGATGATAAACTGCATGGTCCCCAAAAAACTACATATGACTTGATTCCCATTCATTATTGGGATACATAGTGATCCCTCAACCCTCAATCTTGGACCATACCCTGTAAAAGAAATGCCTCTATTGTATCCTATATCTCCCAAGAATCCTTGTCACTGATTGTTTCTCACATCGAGTATAACTCACGTGAGCATAGGATCATTAGTAATGATTCCCTTGCGTTAAAAAATATATGGAGGAATATGATATACTCAAAACCCATATCAGATGAAACCAAAATGTCTCTACCCTTAAATCTGAGTATGATCAGTACGAGGAACACTTAGAACTATGTATGGATTCATTCGTGCCCTCGCAGGATACATAGTGACACACAGATTGGGAATCCCGGCCCAGCCACCAATAAAAAATGCCCTTTCATTCCCCTAAACATGGACTGAACTGTTGTAAGGAACATTTAGAACTACGTATGGCTTCATTCCTGCCCTTGTAGGATACATAGTGATGCCCAAATTTATCATTGGCTCCCAACCACCAACATAAAAGTGCCCTCTCATGTCCCCACATGTGAACCGAACCTCTGTAGGGAACATTTATAACTACGTATGGATTGATTCATGACCTTGAAGGATACATAGTGATGCGTGGATCTGACATCCCAGCCCAACCACAAATAAACAAAACCCTTTCCTCTATGCATAGGTCAAATATATACAGGGGAATCTATGAAAGGTCCTAACAACATAACATTAAACTTCAATGTTACTCAAAATTCATTTACAACTGAATTCTAAACTTTACGAGAGCCCAAACATGCCCCCAATTTTCTGATTTTTTTTAAAGTGATGAAGAAAATTCCAAGTTTGAATTCTGACACTCATAAGGAGTAAAAAGATAATTCTTTAACCTACATATGATTCAGATCTATGTGGAAGATCTAGTAGTTCATGGCTGATCATGGTTTAGATATTTCTTATGTTCCCTAGATAGATATTTCCTGTTTTTAAAAGTCCATACTCCGGGAAATATTGGGTCCCCATAAGAATTCATGGTAATCTGAGATGGAAGGACAATGTCCTATGGGCACCTTTGTTTGACTATGCACATCATGCCCCGATGGCTCTGTATATGTCGCCTACAAAATAAATGTCAACCAAAGGAAAATTCATCCTTAAGAGAGTCCTCTTCTTCCTTGGTGTGCCAAATGGCCTCTAATCCCTATGGAATTCTTCCTGATCGATATTACCCCCTATGACTATGGTTAACACTTTATATCACTACTCATGTATAAAGAATGCCAGAAAATCCTGACCACGGTTAACTCAAATCTATTAACGGTCTTTGTACCAAAAATCTCCTTGCATTATGACTCTAAAGTGAACAACATAATTTCATTACCATTCAACTCTAAAAAACAAGGATATAAATGTCTTCACTACTTAACCCTAAACTACATAGCACATCGTCCTTAAAACATGATGTTAAACCTCAAGGTAGAAATGTCCTCACAGCATGACCCTAAAATGTACAACATAATGTCTTCACCGCACGATGCTAAACCGTAAGGCCAGAAATGTCCTCACTGCATGACCCTATACTATGTACCATAACAACTTTACTGTATGATACTAAGCACAAGGCCATAAATGTCATCACATCATGTCCCTAAACTGCACAACATAACGCCCTTACTACATGATGCTAAACTGCAAGGCCATATATTTCCTTATGGTGTGACCCTAAAGTGCAGAACATAACATTCTTACCACATGATGCTAAACTGCAATGGAAAATATGTCCTCACTACATGACCCCAAACTGCACAACATAATATCCTTACCACACTATTCTAAATCACAAGGCCATAAATTTCCTCATTTCATGACCCTAAATAGGACATCATAATGTCCTTATCGCACAATGCTAAACTGCATGGACAAAAATATCCTCACTACATGACTCTAAACTTCATAGCATAACATCATTACCGCAAAACACTAAACTTCAAGGCCATAATCATCCTTGTTGCATGATGTTAAACTGCATAGAATTGGTTTAATCCAAAAATGATCTCTATTATTGATTTTTCTATTCTCAAGTGGTGATCCGGAATCCCTTTAATCACTTGTTTATCACAATGAGCATAGCCCACATGAGCTTAGGAACCTTAGCAAGGGATCCACCATGACATCACAGAAAATCAGTCTAGGAGTTTTGGTCCTATCAGCATGGCCCTAAAATGAATGTTACGGTTCCCTTACCCATAAAGGAACCCTAGGTCCTGGTAGTGTGATGTTAAATTATAGGTTACTCCAAATATGGGAAAAATACCTAACTCTGTGTACGACCTAGATCTATGTAGGGTATTAGCCAATCCGATGAGATAATCAAAGCCCGAATTGTTTTTAAATTTATCTAGACAGACTCCTACCATACATAAAAATCATTGATTTGGGTAAACTTGAATCTCTATAATCTTCCATGGCCATCATAGATGGAAGATCAGTGTCATGTGGACACCTTTGTTTGACTATGCACATCATGACCCTGTAGATTTGCATATGTCACCTAAAAAATAGCTGTCAACCAAAGGAAAATTCTTCCTTATGATAGTCCTCCCCTACCTTAGTCGTCTTGATGGCTCCCAAGCCTTGTGATATCCATCATCATTCAAGAGTCCTCAGATTCATGGTTGACATTATCTTTACTACCCACATAGTAGATATATCAGAACATTTTCGCCTCATTCAACTGTAGTCTCTCTTGAGGATTTTTTAAAATAAATCTACCCCATCCATATGTGTGAAGTTGATTTGCATATGAAAATAAAATGCCCCAACTTATTTCCAGGTTTCCTGGAAAATTTCATCCAATGAAATTCCCACGTTTGTGCTAAGTCTCACCACATTATAGATGCCATATGTTGTTTTTTGAAATGGCCCAATATTCATAATCCTTCATGGCCATTGGAGATGTAAGGCTAGTGACCTGTGGACACCGTTGTTTGACTATGTACATTATACCCCAGTGGATCTACATATGTTTCCTAAAAATGGCCATCTATCAAAGGAAAATTCATCCTAAGGAGAGTCCTTTCCAGTTTCCATATGCTCGTATAACATTTATACCTGATATCACTCATTGGATTTTGGAAAACCCTCTTGGATAATGGCTTACCTATATTTCCTTTTCAAATACCCTAATATGAAAGAAATTTATTATTGAAATGATGAATCATTTACTCTCATTTGGTTAGATAAAAATGTTCTTCCATAATAGGTGTCATGCGTCCAATTTATATGATGTTAAACTGTACCATTCACCGACCCTCCCTTACACAAGTAAAATTAGTGTGGGATTGGTTTCCCAGTCAAAGCCAAAAAAATTACCCTAATACTTTTGGAAATAATTCCTCATAAATTCCCCCACTATAGTCCTAACCCCAAAAAAAATCCAATGTATCATAAATTCCCCCAGGACATTGGATATGGAAGGCCGATGTCTTAGAAGACACCTTTGCTTGACTATGCACATCATGCCCCTTTGGATCTGCATATGTCGCCTACAAAACGATCGTCAATCAAAGGAAAATTCATCCTCAGTAGAGTCCTCTCCTACCACCATATTCTTAAAATGGATCTCAAGCCTCATACATATCCAATGCACACAAATTTAGGTTAATGAAAAATCCATCATTCATGTCTGAATGTTATTAGGACGTTTATGGCAAATGAATCCCAAATTGGGGACCCTATCCCATCATGTTTGGTCAAAATTGTTCTACCTAAAACATCAGTAATTAGTTCGATTTGTAGGACTATAATACACCAATGAAAGAGATGCAATAATTTCCAGAGTGAAAACCCACAAAGGGAACGCCTGGATAAATGTCGATTATCAGCTCATTAAACCTACACTATGTATGGTTTAAGAAAAAAGAAAAAAAATTTGATCTATCAAAAGAGACATAATGATTTTTAGGTTGAAAAAATACAATGGGATGCCTAAGAAAAAGTTAATTCATACCATCTAAGCCTGTGTCAAATAGTCTTTGGAAAAAATTATTGTGATAAAGAAAAAGGCACAAAAGATAGTGAGATTTTCCATGAAGCCTCCACAATAGTCAAACTATTCTCATTGAGTCCCGCGACTCATAAAAAAATTAGAGCCTGATTCTATTAATTCAATTTAATTGTTTTGAGTCATGGTTTAAAATTAATGCATGACCAAAATAATGATTATGTGATTGATTGTGGTTAATTGACATGAATAGTAAAAGAAGAAGCATTGGAGGGTAAAATAATTCCATCCTATTTCATAAAGATACGGAGGGAATCAAAAATCTGGAGCCTCTCCTCATAAGTCGGACACAATCATTATAGGATATGTTCGGTAAAATCCCAAAATTGCATCAACAATTTATCTGCCTTCTCAATGGATTAGAAAATATTTAATAGATTCATAGTCTCAGCCTCCGTACCTACTCGTAGTGCCTCTACATCCCTCATAGCTTCGAGGCCAGTCCATTCTCCTTATATCATTTTCCATCACCCCTGCTCAACAACGGCCAAGGCCTAGACTTCTCTCCTATATAAGCCGCTCCAACTTTCGGCTCTATTGCTCCACTTCTTGCTCGACGTGTTCCACCAAATAATCTTTCTTCATGAGTTCATTTTTCAACCTCAAAACTAATACAACATGATTGGAAGCCTTGTCAATAAAAATATTAAGTATAATAGTAAGATGATCTGTCAAATTTTCCACAGAAAGTTGAGACATACGTGTACCAGTTTCTTCTTGAGCAGTGACCACCTGCCTCAATATATCATGGATTCCATGATAGTTGTATCCACCAAAACCAAGGACCACAAACTAATGGTTTAAATTTGGTAACATTGTTGGCATATCAGTAAATGGGTTTAGAGAGATTAATCTCCAAATGTTCCTCCATGCCTATTGATGGATGGGATGAAGATCGACCATGCCTTCTCAGTCAGTCTCAGAGTCACTCCCTGATGATGAAATATAGTCATGGATGAACTTCATAAGAGAGGGACTCGATTCAATGACTACAACATGACACAACCCCACAACAGCCTCACCTCTGGTAATTGGAATGGAGGATATTCAGTGACTACAACATGACACAACCCCACAATAGCCTCACCTCTGGTAATTGGAATGGAGGATAGAGTGGGAGCATCTGATACTATTTTTAATACTCATGGTTGAAATTATGGGAATGGAGAAGAGATGGATTCAGTAACTCCCACCTCCAGAGCAATATCTCTACCAAGAATAGGTGGCGCCTCATCTTCAATCATTAGTTGTAACCTGTGGTCGCTTGGGAACAATGAAAGCCTGGGGTCATACCCAACCAAAATAGTAATCCACAAGGAATCCCTCAAAAGATTTATTACTGATATTAGTCTTGTAGGGATAGTCAGTGTGGAGAAGGGTACTGGTCTTGAGATCCTATGGACCGAAAACAAAAATTCTCCCATAATTGGAGAAAAAGGTATATTGGCCTGCTCCAAAATTTCTAGGGCCGGGACATCCTCCTCCTAAGTGATTGTGACTTATGTATATTCAGCATGTGTATGTAGAATATCAATCTCTAAAGGGACTCCATCCATGGGGATAAATACCATTTGATCAAGATTTATTGACTCCTTAAGATTTAAGGCCCCTTCAAAATCCAGTAGGGCTTAGGATCACCACTAGATTCATCTCTTAAAATAAATCTTGTAATGTATATTTTCATGGGAACCAGATCAACATGGTAAAATGAGACCTCAAATTCTAGATGTTTTTCAACTATTTAGGTAGAGATCATATGAGCAGGAGCAGGCACACCTGAAGGATCAAAAGTACCCTCGGTCCCCTTAGATGGATCTGATCCCCTACTTCAGTCAATAACAATGGCTCAAGACCCTTCATCTTCCATAAAGGTGATGGGATCCATAAATGACTAAGTAACCACCATCCTAATATTGTTAGGCCCTATATAAAAATACACACACACACGTGTAGGTCAACAAGATAAGGGTACTCAGTTGAACCACCATGTGAACAGATGATTACTTTTTATTTCCCTCTAAATGTGACTGGACAGTTGGGTGTTATGATTGCATTTCATCAATTGTCACAGAGATGGCTCCTAAATATGATCATTTAGAGGATATGGAGGTGGAAAATTCCAATAAGGGTGTATGATGATAACTTCCATGTGTTCTTGGGTTCTAGAGGATCCAACTGCAGCACCCCCCACAATTGGTAGGGCGCACTCCCCAGCTACGGTGCCCCTAGGGGAATAATGTTGGAAAAAACCCATTTCTCGAGACCCTGTGGGATCCTACAAAATAAAAAGGGAGGTCCTTTAGCATATCCACAATAAAGTAATTTAATTCTAGGGGTTTGAAATAGAACAACATATCCCATTGACCGTGGGATTACTTCCATTAATGACACGTGGTCAGACCAGTAATTCCTATCTGTGGGGGCATGAAGACACTTGTCCATTTCATTCAAGTATGAAGCCATCTCATTAGGGTCTTATTTATATGAAATATAGGTAGGAGAAATGGGTCCCCCAAAACTCAAAAGGTTGAAAACTCATCCTTAAATATGCCTCTATATATCTTCATTTGAAGCATTCAACCTCAGTTCATCCCAGACCCTCCAAGAATCTGGAAATGCAGCAATGACTGGGATGCCCAGTGTTGGAATGTTGGTGTAGGGGAGCGGAGTGGGCTTCCACAGCTGAAAATGTTTATTTTGTGTTACTATAAACTCAATATCCCAAGGATATGAACACTTATGTGAGTTTTCTAGAAAGTAAGAATATTTTTCCGTGGCATATGCAATAGGAGAGATAGAGATGTCGTCATCCTCGTCATTAGTTTCTGGTTGTAGCATGGAAAGTACATAATGAAATTATTTGCGGTGAACACTTAGGTAATGTATGAGGGTCGCAAGGGACCCAAGGTAATGATCCACCTTCTTAGGATCCTCATAAAAAGAAACGTCACTTGTTGCTGACACATAACCAATTCTAGTAAGAGAAACTTCCCTAGATTGGAGGAGCTTCCATAAATCATGAAGGGACTGGTCCTGATTGGATGGGTGGCCTTTCAAAAGGACCCATTGAATCTAGGATGTTGGGAAATCATCATATGGGGGTATATAGTGGGATCCTAG
This sequence comes from Viscum album, assembly GCA_963277665.1. Taxonomy (NCBI): domain Eukaryota; kingdom Viridiplantae; phylum Streptophyta; class Magnoliopsida; order Santalales; family Viscaceae; genus Viscum; species Viscum album. The sequence goes on along the minus strand of OY728162.1, from coordinate 472,859,441 downwards.
CAGTAGATTCAACAGCTAGTTCAGCCGCCCGTGAGGTCACAACCCTGTCTTTCACAATTTTCCTCGGGGGGAGGCGAGAGGCTTTCGAAGGAATTTTTCTGGCCAAGAGTTTCCAACAACTCCCTATTTCTTCTCCTTCCCCTTATCCATTATGCCTTGGAAGTTATCATCATTGGGTCCAAATTATCTAAATGTCCATCGGGATATGATTTAACCTAGGCCTAGGCATAGTTTCTAGTGAGGAATGATATGGAATCCCCAGATTTTGGATGTATGACCTAGAACTGGGTGTCCTCCCGAGTGAACATCATCCATAGTTGATGGGATATCATCAGTTTATTCTCTTGAAAGGAACTATTAAGAGTCTGAGGACACAATATCTATATATAGTTAAATTGACAACTAAATCTACAGGGTGAATATCTCTTTCAAAAAAGCCCCCCTCCGATGTGGGCACCCAATACACCTTATCTCAAAGGAAAAATGTATCCTCAGTTGAAAAATTCTTAAGATACATTATTCATAATAGTACCAATAGGGAAATCATAATGATGATAAGTGAAAAGTTTGTGGGTGTTGGGATAATCAATTAAGTCTTGTTCATTGTTTTCGTTCTGCTCCTCTTTCTTATCCTACAATCCCCAAGCCATTGGCATGACCCCACTGGTACTCTGAGGATACAATCGAAGGGTGGAATGTGAAATTGTTATGAAATTGATAAATCTATAACCTCCTATGTGGGATCCTATCCATCCTCAATGAATTTGTAAGGGACCAATAATCTGATAAGGTGGTCCCCCTTCACTGATGTGACCCAGTTAGTGATAAATCTTGGCCAACACTGGTATAGCTAGATTGATGCATATGCGAGTGGCCAACTAAGTGGAAATGATGAAATTTGAGGCTCTCACTCCACCATATTCCCATAATGGTAAGATCTACCCACTCAAAAACATGGCCAAGAAGTCTTCTATTCTAAATAATTGGTCAAAATCAGGGACGATCCCCCATCCCCACTCATGAAATTTTCCCTCTTCCAATGTGGGCCAATAGGTATCCACTCACCTCTAGGTTATTTTAGTAGGACATGCACTGGGTCTTTTCAGATTAGGCTCTAGAACAATATATTTAACAAAGGAACCAAACCACTGATCAAAAGGAATATCTTCCTTTTGACAAGGATCAATTTCCTTCAAAAGTGCCTTCACTTGAATGATGAGTTTCTTGGCCAAAGGAGGGGTCCTTTATTCATCATCCCAAATAGAGGAAGTAGGTGGGAACTCATCTTACATATCACCAACAATCAGGATTCATAAAATTATTTGTATATTCAAAAGACTAACTACAACATCCCCATGTGTTAAATGAAATGTATTGGTGTCTGGGCTCCACCTGCTCAAGAGCTGTAAAATAAGGGCGGTATGATGGTGAGTGTATGTCTGAGATACCCAAGCTGCCTCAAATAGTCCCACGGACTATAGATAAGCCTATAATTCTTTGAAACTCTAGTAAACCCAAATGTCCTCCCCCAATATAATACAAAAAAATCTCCAGAGCAAAGATCCCGAATTTATGACCAGCCATGTTACTCATTATCTATAGCTTTCCACACAATTCTCTAGTTGCAACGGTCCGTCTTGTCTAGATTCTTCTCCACCTCCTCTAATGTTTGAGGTGTGTAGCTCAGTAGGGACCCATCGAAAATATATCTATGAATGAACCATCCCTTGGAAGTAATAATGGCCTTTAGGATAGAGGTGTTAGTTATCCAAGAAGTGGGCTGATAAGTTGGATTTGGTGTTGGAATCGTTGTATCGGATAATAGGCCAAACACATAAGATGATATCCTGTATGAAGCCGGGTATTCCCTTTGTCTCACCATAAGCATATTTTCCAGAGATCGATGTAATGGAATGACTATAATTTTTTCATAAACCAAATCCTCCATGTTTTTTAATATTTCATCAGCAGTATAAAGTGGGGTAGTAGGGGTATCCTTAGAAGGAAAAATGAAGTCAGTGATCATTTGTGAAAGATCCATTTTAGCCTACATAGAATGATCCAAAATCCCACAGAACAATCCTCCAAATGAAAAGATGGTTGGATAAAGGCCACAAAAAATGTCTAAAGGACTTAAAAAAGTGTCCGAATGGGGCTTTGGGTACTGCTCCTAGAAACCGTATGCGATAGCCATTTCATGCATTCTGTATGATACACGGAAGCAATCCTTGCATAATTTTGTGGTGTACTGAAACATTATACTGCATACATCCATGTTATGAAAAATTACAGCAAGGTGATAGCCCACATAGCATTGGAGAGCAAACAGATGGGTTCACAGAATGAAGAAACTACGAACCAAGGCCTCGCTATGCTAATATTAAAAGTTGTTGTTTAAAAGATTATGTTTGGATTATTAAGGTTGAATGTTTAGTTCACCAGATTATGTTCAGTGTGCGGGACATGCAAACTATGTAGTGTTTTCCTATATATAGGTCTAGATTTTAGTTTTAAATTTGACAACATAGTTTGTGAAATGAAAAATCCAGTTCGTAGGTAGAATCAATTGTGAAGAGTTCAGTTCGTGACACCTACAAAGTTGTTCGTGAATATGGATTTTGAAAAATAAATGGTACATGGATGCATAGAATTCCAAGGGAGTGATGAGAATACATTTCTCCTTGGTAAATGATAATAAACAAATGACTTGGGCCCCTATATATAGGTGGGGTCCTCTCCTACAGGACCTATCTGTTCTACCTTAAACGACTTCAACTCAGGACCACTTATACATCCGAATAGTCTCTTTTTTTTCAAATGGACCCCAATCCTATGGGGGGGGGGCTTTGTAGGGTCTTGAAAACATCACAAATAGAGGAAAATACTCCCAAAATCACATTGTAAAAGGAAGAAAGCATTCCTAAATGTCTATTAAAGTAAATGGATGAAAATTGAGTTGAAACATTGGAATAAAATTGAAGAAATTGAAAATTTTCAAAGAGTTTTATGTGACCAGTGTACTATCACTGGGAAGGGTTTGCGGAACACATGAACCACGAACAACCATTACGCGGAAGGAACCACGAGGCACTATCTTCCGGAGCAATGGACAGCAAACCCATGAACCCATGAAGGCCATCTACACACCATCTTGTGGACTCAGCAATTCAAAAAATGAATAAAAATGGTACGGTTATGCAAACCTTGACTCACAAAATACAGCCTTCACAAACCCCAGTTGACCGAGTCTTCAGCGGATCGAGATATATCTTCATGGGAGTCTGAAAATGGTGCTTTATGCCCATAGATATGTCTGTACCGGTGCTCTATAAAAGGATCAGAGAAGGAATTGATAAAAAACAGATGAAGAAAGAACTGAGGAGACCCCAGGTGTTGGAAAAAAGAATTCGGAGAGGATTATGGCTTCAGTTTTGATTCATTGATGATGTCCAAATCTCAAACCACGTTTCTAAAGGTATAACCAGCAGCGAACCATAAAAACAAGGGGCATAATAATAATTATAAAACCTCAAACATTCTTGGTGTAATTTCGAACCACACATTCCTCACGGATGAACTCTCCGAGAACTATAGCTTCAAAGATCTTGCTTCAATATGGTGTTCCGCATAGTGTATCGCTATGCAGATTGAACCTGATGCCACATACTACATTAGTACACAGATAGAAACCAAAGTGGCACATAGGACCACATCTAGGACTGTGTAACACTATGGTGCATGGTGGTCCATGCCCAAGACTGCGTAATACATTGGTATGCGGACAACCCCACTACCCGCAAACCACTATGGTATTTTTTTTGTCCCCTATCCCGCATGAGAAAACAATACGAGGAATGGGGCATCTTCATCTGTCCCTACCTCCAACTCTAATATCTACCCTCTATTACCATCTAGTAAAGAGAGTGGATTCAAATTGGGTTTAAAACTTCAGAAGAAACTTGAAGAAATTGAATTTCTCAAAGAGTTTTAAATGATCAGTGTACCATCACCAGGAAGGGTTAACATAATGCATGACCCATAGACCACCATTATGTTAAAGGACCTGTGAGGTGCTGGCCCGCAGTGTAATGACCAATGAACCCAGGAACACTTGAAGGCCATCCACACACCATCTCATTAAATCAAAAGTTCACAGACAAAGAAAATCATCAGGGTTCTGCAAACCATGTCTCACAAACCGCATCCTCCACAATCCCCGGTTGATTTTGTCTTCCATGAATCAAGATATCTCTTCATGGGTTTTGGAAAATGTTTCCACATTCTCATAGATATGTTTGTACCAATGCTCTATAAATGGATCACAGAAGGAATTGAGAAAAAATGGAAGAATAAATCATAGAGGAGACCCTAGAGGTTGGATGAAAGAATTCAGAGAGGATTTTAGCTTCACATTCGAATCATTGGTGAAATTGAAATCGTGGACAAAATTTACAAAGGTATACCAATCCATGAACCATAAAAATAAAGAACATATAATAATGTGAAAAGTGTTAACATAATTGGTGTAAAAATGAACTACACATTCCTCACGAATGAACTCCTCGCAAATGACAGGTTCCAAGACCCTCTTTCAATATGGTGTTCTGCATAATGTATCACTATGCAGATTGAACCCTGCATCATGTACTACATCAGTATGTGGATGGAACCCGAAGTGGCATGGAAGACCGAATCCAGGACCATGTACCACTATGGTGCGCTGTGGTTCATAGCCATTCATGTGTACTGCTTCAGTATGCAGATGACCCCATGACCTGCGTACCACTATGGTATGCAGTACTCCCCCATCCTACATGAGAAAAAAGTTTGCTGAATGGGGTATTGTTGGGTGTCCATCACTCTAGCTCCAATATCGTCCCTCTGTTTTCATCTATTCCCCAATATCCCCTATGCGAACCAGTCCCCCGACATCATGCCAAATCCTCCTACAAATCCATCGAACTCGTATGATCAGATCATCAGGTGCATCAGTGTGCCCTTTTCAGTCTACATACTCATGGTAAGAAAAGTCACAAAGGCTCTCCCCACAACGATGTATATAATTCTATATTCCCATGTTAAACCATGGTATAACCATGGCACACTGACGTAGACCTCCCCATTCTTGGGATTATTGGCGATTAGATGATTTTCCACTCAATGAGGAATAATAATCAGTCAAACGAATCATATTCATTCCTCCTTTTAACGAGAGGCGGCATTCCTCCCATTTCCTAGAACGATTTTGGGGCACTCCCACTGAGGTAAGTCCCTAAAATTCTGAGGTCCGAGCCTCATGAAACCTAATTTCATCCCACATTAATTGGTTTATTACTCCGCACCCTCGCCCACCTTTGCCTCAGCTTCTACCACTGCTTGCCCACCCTCTCCCATTAATGGGAGATGAGGTGTGTGGTTAGTTGGATATATCACATCCACTTGTTTCTCAAACTGAGTATGACTCATGTGGGATGATAGATTTGTGATGATCACAACATCCACACAATCAACCCATCCTAAATTATGATAACTCTGATTCCTGGTAAACCAGGATATGTTGGAATCCTTCTTGAAGGCCCGAGCTCAAAAGGGGTGACCTTAAAAAATGGTTCACCCAATCATGTCCCATCAAATGGGAAACCCCTATGTATAGGACCTAATTTTCCAAAACTATGTAGCCTCTGATTTCTCTCCCAATGATATGTAGGAATCCCATATTATTTGTCTGATCCCAACACTAAGCCATCTTCCACCCCCCTAGAGGACGATAAACTCCAGATCACCTTATTGCATGGCTTAAGTCAACACTACCCCCATAGCATCAAATACATGTATGCCTATGATGATCCTGAAAACCTGGGGTAGCTTGTGGATACTATATTAATGAATGAACCAAAGATTCACGAACATATAAACAAGACTTAAATCTATAATAGAGTCTTAGAATAGGAAATAATTCCCCCCAAAAGGGTGCGATGAGCCCAACCTCCCATACTCTCGACCAATTGAGTACTTAAGTGTCGTTGGAAAAATCATCATTCAATGAGTGCAGGCCTTTGGAAATTAGGTCCATGAATCATGGATACCAGAGTCATTGGGTGTTTCTGGATTCACCAATAAACCCACTAGAGACCATCCGAGGAAGTTATATCCTAAGAGGACCAATTGAAAAAATTCTTGACCCCGTGCAATCGCCCACTGGGACCATTTGACTGTGACACATCCTTCGTAATTCATAAGGGATATACTACCCAATCCCCCACAGGGTCAATCCAATCCCCCCTTTAAGGATAACGACGTGAATTAGGTTAAAACAAAGATAGAGACAAGAAAGTCTCTATAATAACAGACAAATGCTCCCCACCTGTCGGACCATTCATTGCATTTTTTCAAACCTGTAAACATGCCTCCTCGAAGGCTGAAACAAACACACACAAAACCCTAAAAATCCCCAAAACCTAAATAAACCCCTAAAACCCTTACAACCCATAAAAACTAATAAAATCTCTAAAAACTACCTAAACCCGCAAAAATGTTAAAAACCTAAAAAAATAAAAAATACAAAAAATCCCAAAATGATAAACACCACCCAAATTCCATAAAAACCCTATGATACCCTAGAACCCCTCAAAATCCCTAAAACCCTAAAAAAAATAAAATCAAAAAATTCCCTAAAAAACCCTAAAAATGTAAAAACTCCAAGAAACCTTGAAAACCCATTAGAAAACCTTAAAAACTGAAAAACACTTAAAAAACCAAAAATACATAAAAACTCTACAACCCATAAAAAATCTTAAAACCCTAAAGACCTTTAAAACCCAAAATCCCTATAAACTCCAAAAACAAAAAACAAATTATAAAAATACATTAGAACCCTAATAATGTTAAAAACTCTAAAAACCCTTAAATCCCCGAAAAACCAAAAAACACCTAAAAACCCAAAAAATAATCATAAAAATAATAATAACCATAAAACCCCCCAAAACTCTCAAAAATAATAAAATCCTTATAAACCCATAAAAATCATAATAAATCCATAAAAAACCGTAAAAATATAAAACCCTAAAAGACTAAAAACCTTGAAAAACACTAATAAATCCATAAAAACCTATAAGCAAATCAAACACCTAAAAAACCTAAAAAATGAAAAAATCCATAAAGTCATAAAAACCCAGAAAACCCAGAAAACCCTAAAAACCCGAAAAATAAAAAACCCTAAAAAACATTAAAAATTGTAAAAACATCCTTAACAGTAAATTTATAAAAACTCTAAAAAACATTGAAATCCCAAAAAATTAGAAAAACCCCTTAAAACCCAAAAAAAAAACCCTTAAAAATGTAAAAACCCATAAAAACCCTTAAAATCCTAATCAAAACATAAAAAACACTTAAAACCTAAAAGGCTAAAAACTTCTACAAAAACTAAAAACCATCAATGTCCGTAAAAACACTAATACAATTATAAACACTAAAAAGTACTAAAACACCCATGAAACATAAAAAACTAGAAAAAACTAGAAAACCCCTAAGAAAAATTTAAAAGCCTAAAAACACTTAAAACCCCTAAAAACTAACAAATTATCAAAACCCTAAAAATACCATAGAAACCCTAAAATCCCCAAAAAAATATAAATCCCCAAAAAACCATAAAAGTACATAAAAAGCATAAGAACCAACTATGAACTCTAAAAACCCTTTATTCCCATAGAAAAATTATAGAACCCTAAAAACCATTAAAACTCTAAAACCCCCAAAAAACATAAAATCTATAAAAACCATAATAACCCTCAAAATCCCTAATGATCCCAATAACCATAAAAATACTAATAAATCCATAAAAATACCTAAATATGTAAAAAATCCCCAAAAACCAAATACCCTTAAGAAAAACATAAGAACCTAAAAATACTTAAAAACAAAAACCCCCTAAAAAAATTAAAAACATTAAAAACCGCTAAAATCTATAAAACAAATAAACCCATGAAAAACCCTAAAAACCCTAAAAACACATAACAACCCTAAAAATGACTAAAAACACCAGCTCCTCCTACTTACTCACGACCGCAAGTGGTGTGCAGGAATTTTGCGGAAGTGGTGAGGTCGGCTGCATCGCTATCCTTCACTGATTTTGAGTCTCCTTCCCCTGGAAGAATTATCCGTAAGGGGCGCATTGCCCACGTTGTTGAAAATAGAGAGGCGGTTGAGGAGCGAGTGAGCTTGTGTCGTTTCTCCATCATTGCCAGGTTTCTGGTCCCAAAAGGGAAAAAATTATGGAAATTTGATAATCTTGTGAGTTGTATCTATGAGGCTTGGGGTTTCAATGACTGGAAGATGACTGCAATGGGGAGTGGTTTCTATCATGTGGTGTTCCCCACGGATGAACTGAAAAGGAAGGCCTGGAGCTTTGGATCGATTTCCCTTAAGCTGGGACTCCTTAGCATACAAGAATGGGACATAAACTTTGATCCAGCAAATGTGAAAAATACCTTTACGCAAGTGTGGATTCGCATATGCAAGTTGAATTGGCTTTATTGGCATCCTAGAATATTATGGGATATTGCCTCTGCGGTTGGATTCCCCATTCGCATTGACAAAGAGACTGATAATCCATGGTACGGGCACTATGCAAGGGTTCTTGTTGAGATTGACTTGGCGAGTACACTCGTTGAAGAGGTAGTGCTCACCAAAATTGATGATACCTTGAACCTGGAAATACAATATGAGAGGAGGCCCAAGTTTTTCTCCACCTACAAATTCATAGGCCACTCATTCGCTGAATGTAGGAGGTCCATAATCTGTGGCACTTGCAAGCAGCGAGGGCATGTGGAACCTGACTGTCAGAGCAAGAAGGTGAAGGGAAAGGGGATAATTTCTGAATCAATGCAGTAGCCCCTTGGAAACTCTGAACCGGGGTGTGATGTGGGAAACGTTGTGGTGGCCGAAGCTTCAGTCGGGATGGCCAATGGAGATAGGGATAATGCAGAGGCAGTGATGGCTGATTGGGCATCTACCTCTAAGGATGTCACTACGCCTCCTGGGCTTGTTAACAGTGTTCCCCCCACAGGGTCAACTCAAGACATGTGTCCATCGATCCGGGCTATAACTCACAAGGAGTCCATCTGTGCTGATCTCAGCAAGATGGTGGAGAGTAGGGCGGCTCCCTCTGGTGGTGGGACTGCGTCACAGCCAGCCCTTGCACAGATAGAAGTGGACAGTCTGGAGAATCCATCAACCCCTGCAAGGACAGTACATGGCCCGAGCTTCTTGGAAAACACGCGGGATTCCAGTGTTCCTGTAGGGAATGTGGCAGCGCCACTAGCAGCTAAGGATGTGGTGGGTGAGCCTGATATGAATGTTCCTCCCACTGGGTCATCACATGCCATGTTCCCATCGTGCCAGACCATAACTGAGTCCATAAGCTCAGATCCCATCACGTTTGTTGAGAGTGGGGCTGCTCCCACTGGCAGTGGTACTATGGCACAGACAGCCCCTGCTCATGTGGAGGGTGATGAGAGTGGACAACACTCTAAGTTAGGGCAGGGTGATTCTGATCTGGTCCCAGGACAAGTGGAGATATTGGCTGGGCACAGTATTCCAAGTAATAGTGCATCACCCCCTCCTGCTCTTACTCTGTTGGAGAGTCCTGTGCATGAACCTGCACTGGATCAGGGAGATGGAACCGTGCAGGAGGTGAACACGTGCACAGATATTGTTGGGATACTGGTGCAGCATGATGATGCCCAGCAGGATTGGAGTGGGGAGTTCACTCCAGTCTCATGTAAGGTTTCTAGAAGGACTTCCAATTTCCAGACTCTTGAAGGGCTCTGTGCCACCAACAGGTTCACTCCACTCTCTGGCAGATTCTGGGCTGATGAGGGGGGTAATGAGCAAGGTCATGAAGAAGGAGATAATGGGACTACGAACTGTGGCACTCCGAATGAGACTCAGGTGTGTGAGAATGTGTCTGAACACATGAAGAATCCGGTTGGCAGGCCTCCCAAGAATAAGGGCAGGAAAGGAAAAGGGAAAGAAACTGACCTCACATCCAAGAAGAAGCAACCTCCTGCTGGGGGTGGGAAAAACTCCTCTCAATGAAGATCATGTTCTAGAACTGCAGAGGGCTGGGAAATATTCCAATGACCCATGCCCTTAAACATTTAATTTCCGCCAAAAAGCCAATGCTTCTAGGGATTGCAGAACCTATGAATAGCTTCGACAGCTGGAAGGTCCTTAATTGGCAGAATTTTGGTTAATCTCTTGTTGCGCACAACAACATTGAGAGTGGTGTGGAGACTCTTTGGGTCCTCAAACATGATTGTATTCAAGTGGTATCCGTTGAGAGAAGACCTCAAATCATCTCCCTATGGATCCATATTCATGACTCCTTACATACATTTTATTTTGTCTATGCCTCATGTGTTTACAGTAGGAGAAGGAAACTATGGAGTGATATGATGAGTATCAGTCAACACGATCATTACAACTGGGTTGCTGTTGGTGATTTTAATACGGTGCTGAGGCCAGATGAAAGGATTGGATCATCTTTCTCACGTTTTCCTGCAGAGGAATTCTCCTGCTGTATTGATCAGTGCAATCTGGTGGAACTCCCTACTGTGGGTGATCGCTTCACATGGGGAAGGTACACCATAAAGGGGAGGCAAGCAAGTAAATTGGATAGATGTTTTTTCCAAATCAATGATAGTAGGTCCTCAATTGTGATGTCTGCCTCTACTCTCCCTAAGTTCAACTCGGATCACAATCCCTTGATGCTTGAGATCAATGATAGCACCTGCAGGTCCTCTCCTTTTCCCTTCAAATTCAACAATGCCTGGCTCACCATGCCTGGATGTAGGGAAGTGATTGCTGATGGGTGGAGCAGCACTTTTCATGGCAGCCCACATTATGTGGTGGCGGCAAAGATCAAACGAATAAAGAGTCTTCTTAAGGAATGGAGTAAGATCTCTTTCTCCAAGCTCGACAATGACATCATGGCTGCTGAATCCTAGCTTTCTCACTGCCAAATTGATGACCAACAGCGACTTACCCCATCTAGCGATGAAATGCAGCTCCACTTGAAGCTGAATGAGCTTTTGGCTCTTAAAGAGATGTTGTCTAGAAATCAATTTAGAGTGTCTTGGCTCAAGGAAGGAGATAGGAATTCCAAATTCATTCATCGTCTTCACATGGAGAAAAAATCAAAGAAAGCTCTGGATGTCATACGAGTTAATGGGGTCTCCTTTTCAACTCTAATGAAATATCTGATGATGTGGTTGATCACTTTAAAGCACTTTATAATGTTGGAGGGCATGAGCAGACTCTCAGTCTCTTTGGATCTATTGTTCCTTGTATTAATGAGCTGCAGAATAAAAAGCTTACTGATGCACCACTTGAGGAAGAAGTCAGATCTGCTCTCTTTTCTCTGAACATGGACAGCACTCCCGGTCCAGATGGATTCACTAATAAGTTCTTTATGTTCTATTGGGATATTCTTCATGTGGAGATCACTAATGCTGTCAGGGAATTTTTTATCTTCTACTCCATTCCCCATGGAACGAACTCCAACTTCCCTGCTCTACTGCCAAAGAGAGAGAATTCCATGGACATTGGGGACTTTCGTCCGGTGGCGATTGGAAATACCATTCCTAAGATAATAAGTAAAATTCTGGCAATCAGATTGGGGAATATTGTTGGTGGGATAATCACGCCAAACCAATTCAGGTTTGTCCCAGGATGTAATATTCAGAGTTTCATTTACTCTGCATCGGAGGGTATTAACATAATGAAGAAAGACTCTAAACATTGAAGCTTTGCTATGAAGCTGGACATCTCAAAGGCATTCGATACAATAAAATGGAGCTTTATCTTTACTTTTCTCAGCAGGTATGGATTCTCCGCCTCTTTTATAAGGTTGATCCATACTATCCTATCCAGTGCCAAGATTTCTTTTCTTATTAATGGATCCCCTAAGGGGTTCTTTCAATGCTCCCGTGGTGTCCGGCAAGGTGACCCAATTTCTGGACTTCTCTTCGCTTTGGTTGAGGATTACCTGAGCATATGTATAATTGATCTAGTTCAGGCTGGTTACTATGCCCAGATTAAAGCTGGGAAAGAGCTCTACGTGCCAACTCATCTTCTATATGCGGACGATATTCTCCTTTTTGGGCTGGCTGATTGGCGTACAATATCTTCTATTAAGTCACTTCTACAACATTATGAGGAGGTTGCAGGGCAATCAATTAGTTGGAAAAAGTCCTCTATCATTTTTGGAAATGGGATTTCAGCCCCCATACAACGCAGAATTGTCAGAAATCTTTGTATCATGAGGGGCTCCCTCCCCCTCATGTACCTGGGGGTCCCCTTGTTCTGGGGGAGAGTGAAGAGTAGTTACCTGGAGGAAATTTCTCTCAAAATTACCCAGCAACTTGCGAACTGGAAAGGAAAATGCTTATCTCAGGTAAGCAGAACTTGTCTGATCAACTCTGTCATTACATCCATGTTTGTGCATGCGTTCTCCATTTACAGATGGCCGACAAGTCTCATCGAGAGCCTACATGAAAAAATTAGAAACTTTGCATGGACAAGATGCATAACCAAGAAGAAGCTTGTTTCTGTGGCATGGAAAGAATGCACAAAGCCCATCGAGATGGGTGGGCTAGGCATCAAGGACCTCAGGAAATTCAATGATGCCTTAATTGGAAAATTCACATGGAATCTTTTCAACCCGACTGACATGAGTCCTGACTTCTTGAGGGAAAGATTCAACTCTAAGCTATGTGACGACTTCCTGGGATTCATCCCCTCATCGGTTTGGAACACAATCAGGTCCTCATATAGGTGCATTATATCCAATTCGAAATGAGTGGTATCAAGGCACTCGACCTTGAATTGTTGGAAGACCACCTGGCTGGATAGGCCCATCAGTGAATCTGTCCAGCCACCTCAGGTTTTCAAGCACTGGTCCATTGCTGATCTCAAGGACAATATGAACGAGATTGAAGGTATCCTGCCGCAGAATATTATCACACAAATACAAAACTACAGTTTTATGGACATGGATTGCCTTATTTGGAAGCCAAATACGGTTGGGATGTTGAGTGTGAAGGAGTTTTACAAGTTTGAATGTGAGTAGGGAATTCAACCCCCTGCTTGGCTCTCTAAATTTCAGAGGCCCTTCATTCCCCCCTCTAGCCAACTGCTGCTGTGGAAAATTTGGAGAAATAGATTTCCAGTTCAAGAGCAATTGAAAAGAGTTGGGTGGTGTTTGGATTCTCCTTGTCTGATCTGTCTTCAGGATGAGGAAAATCTGCAGCACATTTTTCTTAAGTGCAGGTTGGCTATAGGTCTTTGGGATAATTTACAGGGCATGTTCCAGCTGAAAATCTGCACGGACAGCACGCTGTCTGCTATTTTCAGCAGTGTCGTTGGCATGCAATGCAGTCAACAAATTGCCAATCTGCTTCTTGCTGCCGCTGCGGCTCTTACTGCTTTTCTGTGGGCAGCTCGGAACAAAGTGGTTTTTGATGATGGCGCATGCTGCCTCCGAAATGGTGTGGTGGCAATTCATCAAGAAGTCCATGCGGTGGCTCATATTCAGGATGGTACGATGGCTAATGATATTAAGGACCTTATTGTATTGAGAACTCTCGGTATTTCTGGAAGATACAAGAAACCGAAGGACTTGAAATTCATTCGGTGGATTCCACCAATCCCAGAATGGATAAAAGTTAATGTGGATGGTGCATCCCAAGGCGCGCCTGGTCTCTCCAGGTGTGGCGGTGTTTTCCGGACGTATAGAGGTTTTGTTAAAGGATGATTTTATCATTACATTGGGAATGGATGTGCTTATGAAGCTGAGTTATGGGCCATGATTAAGGCTGTACAGTTTGCGGTCCACTTCAGGTGGAAGCAGCTTTGGATTGAATCTGACTCGATGTTGGTGGTGGAAGCCCTCAAAAGCAAAACAAGGACAATCCCATGGAGGCTCCTCCCACAATGGGTTAACTGTCTGAGAATCTCTCAGGGTATGAACATTATGGTCACACATATATACAGGGAAGCGAACAAGGTGGCAGACATACTCTCCAAGAAATCAATTGAGGATGGATGTTCCATGTGGTCATTTATTGCACCAGATTTCTGCACTCCTCTTGTGGACTCATACATGAATGGTGAATTGCACACTCGGCTGTGCAAACCCTCCTTGTAATGCCTTGTACCTTTAGTTTATGTTATTGAATATTGTGGGGCTGGGATCCGCCTGGCCCCAAACCTGTTTTTCCTAAAAACAGTACGAACCTAAAAATTCAGTAAAAAACCCTAAAAAGGTAAAAAACCCTAAAACCTTGAAAACCCCTTAAAAAAATCCTAAATTCATAAAATCAATTAAAAATCCTAAAAAACATAAAAAATTCTACAAATCCTAAAAAACCCTAAAAAACCTAAAACCCCTCAAAATCTCTAAAAACCCTAGAAACTAATAGAAATCCAAAAAATCCCAAAAATTCCCTGAAAAACACATAATATATCCTTAAAAACATCAAAACACTTAAAAAACCAAAAATCCTAAAAATGATAAAAAACCATAAAAATCTATAAAGACCCTAAAACCTTATAAACCTACAGAAACCATAAAAACACATAAACACTTAAAAAATACTAAAGCCCCTAATTCCATTAAAAAATCTAAAAACCCATTAAAACCCTAAATATATTAAAAAACCCTAAAAACATTAAAAACCCAGAAAAACTTAAACCAAACCGCTAAACCCCCAAAACCCCATAAAACCCAAAAAACAATAAAAAACCAAAAAAACCTTGAAAATCCCTAAAAACCCATTAAAATAATATAAAATCTCTAAAAATAACTATAAGTAGAAAAAAAAAACCAGAATTTCCCTTTGAAAAACAAAAAATCAAAAAAAAAACTTAAAACCACTAAAAGCCTAAAATACACAAAAAACACCTAAAACCCAAAAAAAATTAAAACACTAAAACCATGACAACCTAGAAACCCATAAAAACCATAAAAACCCAAAAACCTGTAAAAAAATAAAAACTATAAAAACCCTTTAAACCCCTAAAAATGTAAAAGAAACTCTAAAAACACTTTAAAACCATAAAAATATCAAAAACCCCCAAAACACAAAAAAACCCACATAGAACATGAAACCCATAAAAATCCTAAAAACCCTCATGATCCATAAAAACCCTAAAACACCATAAATATCCTAAATAATCCTAAAAAAACAAAAAAAATGTAAAAATACATAAAAACCCATAAAAACCCTCTAAAAACAGAAAATACCTAAAAACACATAAAACCCCAAAAAATAAAAAAAAGTAAAACCTATAAAAAATCTAAAACCCTAAAAACCCTAAAATCCCTCAAAAATCTATAAAACAATAAAAGACCATAAAAATCATAAAGAGGCCCTAAATATCCTAATAATGTAAAAACCCCAAAAAAACCCTTAAGAAAACATTCAAAACCTAAAACACTTTAAATGCCTAAAAAACATAAAAAACATTGAAAAACATAAAAGACCATAAATACCCTAAAACCCCTAAAAATAATAAAAACAATTAAAGACCTTAAATAATCATAAAACCCCATTAAACCCCTAAAACCCAACAAAAAACACTAAAAACCCTTCAAACACCTAAAAACGTAGAAAAAAATACTAAAAAAACATAAAAACTTTAAAAAACTCAAAATAACCCTATAACCAAAAAAACCTATAAAACCCTAAATATATATAATAACCCTCAAAATACTTAAGGACCCTAAAAAAATAATTTTTCTAACAAATCCCAAAAAATCCCAAAAAAAGTGAAAACCCTAAAAAAACCTACAATTCCCAAAGAAAACCTTAAAAACCAAAAACACATTAACCCCAAAAAACCCCAAAATTTACTGAAAGAAAAAAAACATAAGCCTCTAAAAACATAAAAACCAGAAACCCTTTAAAATAAATAAAACCCATAAAACCGAAAAAACCTTAAAAACTACAAAAAACACAAAAAACCCATTAAACACTAAAAATGTTAAAAATATTTAAAAATCCACAAAACTCAAAAAAACTAAAAAAATCCCTAGAAGCCCAAAAAACCAAAAAACACCCAAAACCATAAAAAATAATGAAACCCCTCAAATCCAAAAAACCCTGAAAAACAAAAAACCAAAAAAATCCGTAAACTACCCTAAAAACATAAAAAACCCTAAAATAATTCAAAAACCATAAGAAAATCATAAAAACCTACAAACACATAAATACCATAAAAATACTAAAAAATATAAAAAACATAAACACCCAAAAAATAATAAAACCCCTAAACCCTCAAATTCCCTAATAACCATAAAAACCAATAATATTATAAAAAAACCTAAAAATCCCAAAAAACTAAAAACCCTAAAAACACAAAAAACCATTAAAATATCTGAAATCCTCAAAATACTAAAAATAATTAAAGCCCTAAAAATATAAAAATTATGAAATCGATAAAAATCCCTAAAAACCACATAAAAACCCTAAACACCCCATGAAACCATAAAACCCAAGAAAGCAAAAAAACCCTTTAAAATTTAAAAGCCAATTAATCCTCTAAAAACCCTTTAAACCCATAAAAAATTAAAAAGTATAAAACATTTAAAACTGTAAAAAACACAAAAGCAATATTAAAACCGAAAAAACCACAAATAACATAAAAAACAAAAAAACCATAAAACCCTCTCAATCCCTACAAAATCCTAAAACCATAAAAATTCTGAAGATTCGTCAAAAATCCATAAAAATGTAAAAAACATAAAAAATGTGAAAACAACAAAGAAAACATTAAAGACCTAAAAACACGTGAAACCTCTAAAAGAATAAAAAGTGATAAAATCCTAGAAACCCCTAAAAAAATAACCCATTAAAACTAAAATACCCATAAAATGCTAAAAAACCAAAAACCCTAAAAACCCATTAATACCTTAGAAGGTTAAAAACTCTAAATCCCTTTAAAAAGGAAAATTGAAAAAAACATTCAAAACCGAAAAAAATCATAAAAACCCTGATACCCATAAAAACCCTAAAAATCCTCAAGATCCCAAAAAAACCTAAAACCCCCTAAAATTGTAAAAATTCTCTAAAAATCCATAATAAACTAAAACACCCCAAAAACCAAGAAAAACACTATGAAAACCTTAAAAACATAAAAAACATAAAATCCATAAAAAAGATAAAAAACTCTAAAACCCCTAAAACCCCATTAACCATAAGAACCCTAAAGTCCCTCAAAAACCCCTAAAACACTAAAAAACATAAAAATCCTAAAAAGGCCATAATAATCCTAAAAATATAGAAAACCCTAAATCTGTGAAAACCCTTAAGAAAAAATTATAAAACTAAAAACACTTAAAACCACTAAAAAATATAAAAAATGACAAAATCTTAAATTTCCATAAAAACCATAAAACCCCTTAAATATATAAAAACCCGTAAAACCATAAAGACTTAAAAAACCCATAAAAACCTTAAAAACCCACAAAAAAATTAAAAACACATTAAATCCATATTAATTTTAAAAAAAATTAAAAAACCATAAAAACATACAAACCTTAAAAACCCTAAAACCCCAACACCCCAAAACCCCTCAAAATCCATAAAAACCCCAAAATAATAAAATCATAGAAAATATCTAAAATCCCTAAAAAATTAAAAATCTCTAAATACCCTAAAAAAACAAAATAAACCCTTAATAACCTAAAAACATAAAATACCTAAATTTTTTAAAAATGATAAAACTCTTACAAACCACAAAAACCATAAAACCGTTAAAAATCAATGAAACCCCAAAAAATCCACAACAAACTCTAAATAAACTTTAACAACCTTAAAAACTAAAAACTAAAAAAACATTAATATCCATAAGAAACTCAAAAACCCATAAAACCCAAAAAACCCATAAATCTTAGAAACACAGAAAACACTCAAAATCCCTAAAAACCCTAAAAACTATAAAAAACCCAAAAAGTCCATAAATATACTTGAATACATAAAATACCCTAAAAATAATAAAAACCCCTAAGAAAATATTAAATCCATAACAATACTTAAAACAACTAAGAAACATAAAAATTGGAAAAAGGCCTAAAACCCTTTAAAACCATAAAAACTATAAAAACCCTAGGAACATAAAATCCCCTAAAAACCCATAAAACCCTAAAACCCACAAAAAACTCTAAGAGCCCTTTAAATACCTAAAATGTTAAAAAACTATAAAAAAACTTATACCATAAAAAATGAAAAACCTTCAAACCCCCAAAAATATAAAAACCCTAAAAACCTAAAAACAATAAAAAAACCTCAAAACCCAAGAAATACCTAAAAACCCTAAAAAGATTAAAAATTCTAAAAAACCCCCTAAAAATTCCTAAAATCGTAAAAACACCAAAAAATCCAAAAAATATATTAAAAACCTTAAAAACCTAGAATGTACTAAAAACCTTAAAAAATAAAAAACTCCTAAAACCCCTCAAAATCCCGATAAACTATAAAAATTCAAAAAAAAAATCAAAATATTCTAAAAGTATATATAAACCATAAAAACTAGGAAAAACCTTAAGAAAAACTTAAAAACCAAAAAACAATTTAAACCCCGAAAAATAAATAATTAGAAACTGAAAACCCACAAAAATGCCCTAAAACCATAAAACCCAAAAAACCCATAAAAACCCTAAAACCTTAAAAACCCTAAATAGCCATAAAAACCGTAAAACCACTACAACATTAAAACTCTTTTAAACCCCAAAAAATTTTAAGAAGACTATAAAAAACCTTTAGAACCAATAAAATATCAAAAAACCCCAATTACCCAAAAAAACCGCAAAAACGCTAAAACCCGTAAAAAAACCCCAAAACCCCTCAAAATAAAAATAACCATAAAAACGTTAAAAACCATAAAAAGCTCTAAAAATTTAAAAAACCCTAAACCATTAAAACACCTAATAAAACATCAAAAACCATAAAAAACCCTAAAAACCATAAAACAATTAAAACCCATAAAACCCAAAAAATGATAAAACCCCTAAAACCCTAAACCCATAAAACTAATAAAAACATTAAAAAAATACATAAAAAACATTGAAACAAATAATACTCTAAAACCCCTATATACTAATAAAAATGTTAAAAAACTCTAAAAACCATAAAAACCCAAAAAAAAACTCAAAAACCCCTTAGAAACCTAAAAACCCATAAAATCCCTAAAACCCCAAATAATCCAAAAAAATCTCCAAATCCCTAATATACCTAAAAACCATAAAACCATAAAAAATTCCATAAAATATGTTAAGACAAAAACCCCCTAAAAACCATGAAAAATCCCTAATAAAACCTTCAAAACCTAAAAAAATAAAACCCCTAAGAAACATAAAACCCACTAAAAACCTAAAAAACCCTAAAAAATCTAAAAATAAAAAAACCCTAAAAACAAAAAAACCCTAAAAACCCATAAAAACCTATAAAATAATAAAAACTATAAATATCAATTTAACCTATAATAACATAAAAAACTCTAAAAACCCTTAAAAACATAAAAACTCAAAAAACCACCTTGAAACAAAAAATAAATAAAAACCTAAAAATCCAAAAAATCCTAAAAACCACTCAAAATCCCTAAAACCCATAAACCCATAAAAAATACTAAAAGGCCCTAAAATCACTAAAAATATAAAAACCCTAAAAGCCCAAAAAACCTAAAAAACCCATAAAAATCTAAATACGACTAAAACCCCTAAAAACCCAAAAACTGCTAAAAATCCTAAAAATAACTAAAAATCATAAAAAATATAAAAACCCTTAAACCTCCTAAAAACCATAAAAATAATGAAAACTCATAAAAACACTCAAACCACTAGAAAATCTAGAAACCATTTAAATAGAAAAATATGTTAAAAAACTGTAAAAAACAATAAAAACCCTTAAAATAAAAAAAAACTAAATCCCTAAAAAACATAAAAATCCAAAATCCCCAAAAAACCTAAAAATCCCTAAAATCCCTAAAAATTCATAAAATTTTAAAAAATCCATATCAACCATAAAATAATAAAAACCCCTATAAACCCTGAAAAACCCCAAGAAAACATTAAAAACATAAATCTCTTAAATCCCCTTAGAAACCTAAAAACCATAAAACCCCTAGAAACCTAAAATACCTAAAAACCCTAAAAACCCTAAAACCCTAAAAATCCATAAAAACCCAAAAAATATCCCTAAAAAACTATAAACCCTCTAAAGCTCTAAAAACTCAATAAATACCTAAAAATATTAATACTCTAAGAAATCTTAAATCCATTTATACTGAAAAAACATAAAACCTAAAACCCCCATAAAAAAACACTAAAATGTAAAAAAACCCCTAAAAGCCTTGAAAAACAATAATAAAATCTTAAAAAAAATAAAAACAATTAAAAACACTAAATACCTAAACATGATAAAAACTACAAAAAATTATAAGAAACCCTAAAAGTCTAAAAAACCCCTAATGACCTTAAAAATACACAAAAATACATAAATATTGTAAACCACTATAAACTATATAAAACCTTTAGACCCCTAAAAATGTAAAAATCTCTAAAAACCCATAAAACCATAAATAACTCAAAATAAACTATAAAAACACAAAAAAAATAAAACCCCTAAAAACCCTAAAAATCATAAAACCCTCAAAGTCCATAAAAACCCTAAAACAATAAGAAAACTAAAACACCCTTAAAAATCCCACAAAAAACAATAAATCAATAAAAAATCCAAATAAAACCTCAAAATCCTAAAAACATTTTAAACCCAAAAAAACATGAAAAAAAAATTTAAACCCTAAAAAACCTAAAAACCCTAACACCCCAAAGGATATGTCTCATTAAGGTTGGATTTTTGTTAATCCAAGAAAGCATTATTATAAGAAGAAGTAACCATTGATATTTCCTACTTCACATCAGAATAGTAATCTTCCTTCCTATGATTCTATGAAGATTTTTTTCTTCTTATACTTCCTCTTCTTATGGTAAGCCTTATTTCCCTATGGGTGTTGGTCCTTATGTTTTGGAAGTTCCCTCATCCTTAGCTACTATTATGTAGGTTCCTCCTCCCATTGTTAAGACTACAAGAAGGCTATTTTATTCTTATTTACAATCCATTGACTCCTTATTAGATGAAATTCTCTAGGTATGTTTGGTTTCTAGTTGTACCCCAGTAGTTGGCCCTTCTCATATTTAGATGAACACCTATAAATATCCTAGTATTTATTTTGGTGTTTAAGAAAATTTTAAGGTATCCAATTTTTTTTATAAGTTCTGGAAGTTCTAACTTGGGTCTGCTTCAGTCCCAATGTAGTGAGGAAGTGGGATATCTTTATTCATTCCCTATATATATATGTTAAGATGGTACTTTTAGGACTCATAGTGATTTCTATTTTCATGATGTGATGACAGAATATATTGGATCTAGTCCCACTTTTATTTTAAAGGATATGAATGGATTTGGTGTTGGTTTTATGCCTGAATTATCTATTCTGAGTCTAATTCTTCCTAAATTAATTAAGATGAGTATTATTCTCCTAGAAATAATTTTTTTGACTATATTAGTCATGAATCTTATTCCTTATGTGATAACCCCCTTAGGAATAAACTGATTAAGGTGGATTAGTGTGATTAGATAAGGGTCCCAATCAGATCTAGATGTGAGGATAATGATTATAATACTACCTTTGTTCACAATGTTTAACTATGGAGTTTGTAACATTATAGGTCTCAACAATCCTAGTAAGAAAAGGGAGGTTTAAGACATTATTTTCCATCATAAATGGGCTTGTTTGAGGATTTTTGAGTTTAAGGTTAAAAGGGACAACATTGATTCTTTGGTGAGGAATATTTCTCCAGGAACATTTTAGTGGTTTGGATACCTCACTTACTATATGTTGAGCCTTAGTTTGAATTTTTTCACCTTATTAGATTCTTGTGTTGGTATATTAAATTGAATGTTGTCTGCTTGATTTCCTTTTTTATGGTTTTAATTAAATTACAGATTGAAGGGTTATGTGGTAGTACATTATCTATGGGGTTCTATTTGAATCTTTGTATCATTGTACCTTTATCAATAATTTTAATATGGTTAGGTTCACAGAGATAAAAGGTATAGGATAATTGTACTGGACATATTCTATAGAGGACTGCAATTCAGACATTGTTGGTGATCTTTAGGATGATCGTTGTTTCATTAGGATGAGTTTTTCTCAGAGGAAGGGCTATTCAAGTATTCCTAGGAATCGGGAAAGAGCAATGGTAAAATACTCTTGGATTTCTAGGTTCCCCTCTTCGATAAATAATTCCTTCCTTTTGGAATTTCTGATCATAGCCCAATTATTATCATATATGGGGAGGTTCGTCACTCTGGGATGTTATCATTCAAATTTTTTAATCATTGAGATGATTATAAAAGATTTATGTATTCTGTAACAAATTCTTGTAATGTTAGGGTCTAAAATTGTAAGATGTTCCATGGTTAACAAAAAAAGAAGGCCATGTTGGCTCTCCAATCCTTTCATGCCCAGGTGTCTGCTCACCATTATGCTATAATTTCCCTGATAAGGAATGAATTACTTGAATGCTAATCATATTTTTTACTTAATGTACATTCTGATTCCTTAATTCAAATCAAAGTCAGTTATAAGGAAATTTTAAAATTCATGAACGTGAAGGAATCCCTCTCAGTTAAGAAAAAGTGTATGGTTCTTGTCTTAATTAGGAGGACCTTAATTTAGACTTATTTTTTAACCCGTTGAAAGCCATATTTAATTCGTATTAATTTTTTCTTCTCAAAAAGTATAATGGTTATATTTTCTATATGGGTTCAACTATTTTTGAGACAAATTTATTCTTTCATCCATTTATTAGAACATCTCATGCTCTAAAAAATTCTAGGAGATCGATCTTGGATCCCTTTTGTCTCACACTATTGCTCATTCCTTTTGTGATTTACAGAATAAATATGTTTAACCAAAGAATGTTCATCAAGAAATTTTATCTCTTCAATCTAACAAAAATCCATGTCTTTATGGATTTAATGATTTTTTCTTCTATAATACTTGTTTGGTGGTTTGTTCTGATGTAACATATCTTATTTTAGAATTACTCATTAGTAGGAAATTTCCATGGGAAGCTAATAGATCTAGTATTTCTTTGATTCCCAATGTACAAAATGGTTTTTATCTTTCTAATTTCAAGCCTATTTTATTCTAGAATAATATTTTTAAAGGTATATCTAATTTATTAATGGGAATATTGGAATAGTTCTTCCTACTTGTATCACTATGTCCCAATCATACAACATTCAATGGAAACCTATTTATGATCATATTTTTCATACTCAGGAGTTGATGTGGGGTTACCAAGTGAATCTATAGTTCTTGGTGTGATTTTAAGATTGAACTCTTAAGGCATTATATTCTATTATATGGTAATTACTTTGGTATTCTCTATACATTCTTTGTTTTCTGGTCAGGTTCTCTTCATTGATTAAGAGGTGTATCTCATATCATATGTTTTTGGTGAATATTAGTTGGGGGTTCAAGGTTATTTTTATGGGAATAAAGGATCAAGGAATGGGTATCCCATTTCTCCCTTTCTTATTATGATTAGTATATAGGTTTTTATCATATCTTATACTCTCTGATATTTGACTCTCAATCATTCATGTTTCATTATTGTTGTGGTAGAACATTAATTTCTTATATTAAATTTGAGGATGATCTTCTTCTATTTTAATTCTGTGATCTCGATTCAATTTTGGACCTATATAAATATTTAGATCTTTTTCCCCTTGTCATGGATGTTTTTTAACTTATATAAATCGATTATGTTCTAGAATGGGGTGTCCATGGAGGTTTAAAAAGTATTGGTGTTTCCATGGGAATTAGTAGAGGCTTGTTACCACTATATTACCTTGGAGAGACATTAATTACTAATATATTAAGAGCTTTGGATTATGCTATTTTGGAAGATAAAATTTTTAATTGAATTATGGTTTGGAAAAATAATTTTCTTTATTTTTTGGGCCGCTTGTATCTAATTTTATATATTACTTTTTCCATGAAATCTAATTGTGGATATAATTTAATCATTCCTAAAAATTTATTATGTCTATTAAAGAAAAGGATAGGAGATTCTTTTGGAAGGGCCCTTCCATCACCATTTATGGGGGAAAAGTGGATTGAGTCATGGTGGATATATCTAAAAAGGATGGAGTATTAGGGATAAAGTGTGTTGGTGGTTGGAATAATTATATTGTGTCTAAACATGTTTGAGACCTTTGTTCACCAACATATTCTTCTATTTCAATGGATTATAATAACATTTTGTTTTTTTATTATATCCCAATTTAGGGTAGCCAGAGTTCCTTAGAAATGTTCTTGGATATGAGGAATGTTATTGGGGATACAATAGTTTCTCAAGGACCATATTTATTTCTTTTTTTGGAAATTGATTGTGTATCTCACGCTGTTTTGATTCATGGATTCCCATGGGGCCTATATGTTTTTCCATGGAAGATCATATTATTTATGACTCTAGGATCTTTAAATCTTACTAGGATTATGAAATTATTTCTAATAGGGATTTGGATCATTCAATGGATGTTTATGATGTGCATTGTGATGTTAGAAGGGTGATTCTTTTAATTTATCATCTTGGTGGTAATAATGATGGGATAGTACGGAATGGGAAACAAAAAGATTCCATTCATAGGGTTTTGGAGGAGTTGAGACCATTATTTATCATTTTTAGTGGAATTATATGGTTTTCATTTGGGTCACCATAACTATATACTCCTTTATTCTTTGGTTGTTGATCCTTGACTGTTTTCCTATAGAGGATAGGTTGCAGCGTCGAGGCTTGGATTTTCCTAATCATTTTTTTAGTCTGCAAATCCTTGAGAGTATTGATCATTTTTTTAATGGATAGTTTCCTCAGAAGATTTGGTATTCCTTCTTGAGCCTCTTGAATATATATTGTTCAAATCATGACCTTTTTGCTTCTATTGGATAGTGTTCCAAATGAATTTCTGGGGATTACTTTCTGTGTTTTTTGGGGAAACTAAGGATTTCCACCATTTTTTATATTATTTGTAATGAAAGAAATTATCACATTCATGGATCCATCTTTCAATATGGTAGTTATATTTGGAGTAAATTTTAGCTGGTTGTCTATTACAAACTCTTTTATTTTAAATAGTTTCCTAATATTATGTCTAATGAGGAGCTGGTTCACTAGTGAAACTTCCAAAGATCTATTATATGATGTGGTTAATGTTCCCATAGTTTCTTATTATTTGTTATTTGAGGCTTGTTTCTTGTGGATGGTGAAATTATTCTGGTACTGGGTGGTGTTTTGGTTGTCATGGTCAATAGGTGCTGGTTCTGTGGCTTTCTAGGTGTAGGTTCCTGTTGGTTAGGGATGTTATTGTTTGGTGGCACTGATAATGTTTGGTGAATGCTCATCTCTGGTGTTATGGACAAGATATTTGTTGGTGTTATAGTGTTTTTTGTTGGATCCTATTTATTATATTAGGGGATGTGTTTTAATAAGGTGTGGCTGGGTTTTGCTGGGTGTGTTGGTGTCTTAGTATTTGTTTATAAGTTGGTTGTTTTCTGGTTTCTTCTTCTTTTTGTTTATTTGTTGGTCCTTCCATCAGGGATACTTCTTTGTTTTATTAGATATTAGGGATCTAACTGGAGGGTGATGTATCTATTCTTGTTTATTATTTTTTTGGGATTTATACAGCATGGGTGGGATGCTTATTGGGTCTTTGGATGGTGTAAAATTATGGTACTGGATGGTCATGGCTTTCCTAGTTCCTCCATATTAGGGGTTTTATTATGTTGTTTTTATGGTGCGGTTTGTAGCTGTCTGTGTCTTCTATGCTCTATGTGAGTTGCTAGTGTATTTGGATTCAGGTGTGTTGGTGGATGTAGCTAGATCTAGGGTGTTCACATATTGGTAGTGATCATGGTTGGATGTATGAATAGCATGTTGGAGCTTTTTTGGGCTAGATTCAGGATGTTAGTGGCTAATGACTAGCTCTTTTTTAGTTCTTTATTAGTGTCGGTCTTCCATTAGTTTTGTCTATGGTGGGAGGTTGGTTATAGTAGTTTTATCTAGTTTTATGGTTTTATTCTTGGAACAGAGATATTCATGGATTCCCTTAGCTTCTGGATTCATTTGGTTCTTGTGGATTAAATTGTTGTCCTGTTGGTTCCTTGTGCAGCAGGTTGGTAGTGGATCTTTAGGGTCATCGGGCTATGGAGGTTGTTTTGGGTGTTTTTTTTTGCGGCCTCTTGGATGTAAAGGGGTGGGTTCCATGGCATGGGCTGGATGTGGATTTGGTCTCAATAGTTTTTGTGCTATGATGCGATGTTGACGTGTTCTCATTCCAGGGTTGTTAGTGGGGTGTGTTTGTGTGTGTGTGTTTGTGTGGGTGGAGGAGTGTGCATATGTGAAACTTGTGTGTGTGTTTGGGTGTTCAGAAGGGTGGTGGTGTGTGAATGTGCTTGTGGTCTATGATGTGTGTGTGTGTGTGTGTGCAGGTGTTGATTTTGGCTTTCACTTTTGCTCCCCCATGGATGTTGTATCTACTCTTGGCCTTCCTTGGCCATGCTACCTCTCATAGTACTGACTGATTTGGAGCTCAGTGTTATTATATCTGATTCTCCTAGTTTGATGGAGTTCTATTATTGGGTTTTCTTCTTTCAGTTTTTGGATGGGGAACATGCTAGTGTTTTGTGTGGATGTATGGAGGCACTGATTACAGTTTTCTTTATTTTCCCTTTTGTGTGTGGTGGTTTTGCGAGGTTCTTGGGCCATTATATTGTTTTGGATGTTTGGTCACTCATGGGGGGTGGTCTCTTGGGAATGCATTGTTTGTAGGTTTAGTTGGATGGGCTTGATGAGGCTCTTGGGATTTTATTTCCTATTTTAGGTTTTTATAGGGTCTGCGAGATTTCTCAGACCTTTCTAATGTGTATGCCAATGAGGTTGGTTGGAATTTTTGGCATCCTTCTTTGTTGTTTTTTTTCTTAGGACTCTTAGATATCAGTTGGTTCACCTTTGGTTGATTATATTATACTCTAATTCTCTATCTTTCTATAGACTATTTTCTATTTTACTTTCAAAAAATATCCCTAAAACAAGAAAAAAATCATAATAACTGTAAAAACCAAAAAACCCCGTAAACCCCCTCAAAATCCCTAAAAACACTAAAAATACATAAAAATAATAAAAATACCTAAAAACTGATGACAATGAAAAAACCCATAAAAACCTTGAAAACCCAAAATAAAACTTTAGAATCCTAAAAACACATAAAACCCCAAAGAAAACTATAAATTGCTAAAAACCCTAAGAACCCATAAAAACCTAAAAAACCCTAAAACAACTAAAAATTACTAAAACCCCTAATCCATAAAAATCCTAAAAAATCCCTAAATATATTTGAAAACCTAAAAAACCCTAAAAACATTAAAAAATATAAGCAAACCATAAAAACTGAAAAATAGTTAAAAGCCCTAAAAAACTAAAAAGCACCAAAACCTCTAGAAAACCCTAAAAAGACTCCAAAAACCCAAAAACCCCAAAAAAACCCAAAAAAATTAAAAACACTAAAAAACATAAAAAAAAACAGAAACACCAAAACACCAAAAAATCCAAAAATCCATTAATCCCAAAAAATTATAATAGATTCTAAAAACCTTTAAAACCATAAAAATGTGAAAAAACCCTAAAAACCAATAAAACCATAAAAACCCTAAACCTAAAAAAATTCAAAAAAAAATTCATAAAATCCATCAAAACCATAAAAATAATTAAAATCATTAAAAATAACTAAAATCCCTAAAAACCAGTAAAAACCAAAAAAACCCTTAAAACCCCGAAAAACCCAAAACAACACTAAAAACTATAACAACCATTTAAACCCCTAAAAACGATAAAAATTATACAAAACATAAAAACCATAAAATATTCAAAAAACCCCCAAAACCCCAAAAATCATAAAAATACAAAAAACCATAAAAATATTAAAACCCTCAAAAACCCTAAAACCCTTAAAACCGTAAAAATTTGAAAAATCATTAAAATCCGTATAAAATTTTAAAACCCTAAAACCCCCAAAAAAACATAAGAAAACCATAAAAATCTAAAACAATTGAAACACCTAAAAATTTAAAAAAATATAAAATACCCTAAAACAATAAAACCATAAGATCCCTAAAAACATTAAGAAAACCTAAAAACCCATAACATCTATAAAACACTATAAATAATGAAAACCATATAAACCTCTAAAAAATTATAAACTGTAAAAAATAAAAAAAATCCCTAAAAATATAGAAAAACATAAAAACACTAAAAAAATAAAAACCCACAAAACCCCTAAAACCCTTAAAAACAATAAAAATCCAATAAAACACAAAAAAACATTAAAAATGTAAAAAATTATAAAAAAATGAAAACCGATTAGAAAACCATAAAAAGCTAAAAAAACATAAAAACCATAAAGAACAAAAAAATATTAACACTCAAATAAACCGTATACCCCTAGAAAATCATGAAACCCTCAAAATCCCAAAAAACACTAAAACCCGAGTAAAATTCTAAAAAATTCATAAAAATCTCAAAAACATAAAAAACCCTGAAAAATCTGATAAACCCATAAAAAACCTAAAACCTAAAAACACTAAAAACCCAAAAAAACTAAAAATACCAAAAACCCTAAAAGCCCTAAGAGACCCTAAAAACCCTAATATCCACAAAAAAACATAAAACCCCCTAAAAACATAAAAAACATAAAAACTAATAAAATCATAAAAACCACTAAAAACTCTAAAAACCCTTTAAACCCCTATTAAGTTAAAAAACAAAAATCCCTTAAAAACATAAAAACTCAAAAAAAAAACATACAAATCCCTAAAACCCTAAGACCTGCGAGAAGATAACGACTCTGTCGATTTGGCTCTCTCACGATGGAGACTTACCCTCCCTTCCAGGTTGAAGACAGTGTCGAATGAAGCACCCCCCCCCTACGAGGGAGGACCCTCTCTATGAGGAATTCCCTTCCTCCGCTTTCTCTTCCCCTGATTTTCTGCCCTCTTTCCCAGAAACGATGCTTTGTTTGAAGGTTAAGGAGATCTTTGAAGGTAGTCTGTAGCTTACCCTCTCGATTTGGGAGTTCACTGATGCCTCAGATCTACACCGCCTAACTCTGGTTGCGAGTTTCCTGATGTGGCGTCCCCTGATGGCCTCTTTCGACAGGTTTGTCTATTCTTTATTGAAGCTTAGGGATTTCATGATGGTGGTCCTGGTCAATAGTTCCCACATCATGATTCTCTTCGCATCTGAGGAGGATCTGGTTTTGGCCTGGTCAGTGGCTCCTCTAATATGTAATGGCACTTGCTTATCCCTTTTTCAGTGGATCTTTGACTTTCATCTAAAGCGGGACTCTCCGATTGTTGCGACTTGGGTTAGCTTTCCTGAACTACCCATTCCCTTCCAGAATTTTAGTATTCATTCGATGCTTGGAAATCTAGTGGGGAGGTTCCTATGGGTGTATAGTAGGACTAAGGCCCTTTGTCACCCCATTTTTCCTAGGGCCATTGTTGAGGTTGATGCTTAAAAAGATCCAGTGGATGTTGTCTGGATTTCTGTAGGGAGGATCTCCAGAGGAGGAAACAAGTCATTTTTGAGTCATGGTCAGTTTTCTATTCTATGTGTTGGAGCTTTGGGAATAATTATTATCTTGTAGGATGTGTTTCCCCTGGTAGGATCTGTTAATCTCTGGTTCATATGATTTCTGGGGATACCACCCACACTCTGGTGGATGCAAAGGGAGCCAAGATGGTGATCGAGACCTCGCCCCATCCTTTGGTTGCTAAAGTTTCCTGTTTGATAGACCAGATGCCTTGGACTAATATAGAAGTTTTTTTTGATGGACTCAGGTGGTTTCTGTATATTTCTAGATGGTGATTCTTGAAATTCAAGAGTTTCAGTTACCGAGGTAGTGCTAACGGCTGAAGGGGAGGATTAACCCCATGCTGAAGTTGCCTGCAGTTGTGGTGAAGCTTCATGGGGATAATTGGACAAAGGGAAAGCGGTCATGATGGAAGAGTGGAGCGGGAACGACCAATAGGAGGTCCCCTTGTGGCCAACATAGGTAGAGGAGGATATGGTCTACAATATGAGTAGTGGGGGTGCTGGCAGTAGCAGACTCTCGGAGGGGTATGTTGTGTCTCTTCATAATAGGTTTCAGGATTTAACCTACACTATGCAGGCGGATGATGATGTGTTAGTGGGATAACTTGCACAATGGGATATGGATGCGTAGGGTATGAGAGCTGGGGATGAGTGGAAAATGTCCATGGATGATAAAGAGAGATTTGTGATAGAAGGGTAGTCCTGGAGTTGTTGGGTGCGATGCACCGATTAGCGTGATGCCCCTGGTGCTTCTGGGGTGTGATGATGTGGGGAGTTTTCTCTTGGAGGCAGGCTCACCTCCTATTATGGAAGGGACCAACGGAGTGGAGGAACAACTATGTGATTCTGTTGTTGAACCGACTAGGTTTTATCAACCGCGGCTCACTAAGGTTTCATGCGATATGGCCCCAAACCTACAGAGGTCCATGGTTGTTTTTGATGTCCCTACTGCTGAAGATCATTATTTGTTGCTGCCTGATATGATGATGGTTGAATGGGAAAGGTTTCCCCTTAAGGGGGAAGCTAAGAGAGTCGAAGAGAGATTTGCTGAGGACAAGTGATACTATGGACATGTCGAAGAAAGAAAAGAATAATCTGTTAGAAGGGGGTGCAGAATGTTTAGGGTCTGGAAGAAAAAAAGGGAGAAAAAAGGCCTCAAGTGCAGCTAGTGATGGAGTCCTTCGTGAGGAAGCAGTGCATGAGGATGGTTCTATCACTGCTCCACCAAAGAGTAGGCTACAGAAAGATAACTCTGCCCTCCCGCAACCTATGGTGACCCGAGCCACCTCCAAGAAGGCCATGCTAAATCTCGAATTCAATTCGCGAGAGCAGCCTTCACAAAATGCTGAGCAAGAAAGGGATAGAGAGAATCTTTTTTCGATGCCCAGAATGTAGGAGGAGTATGAGTCGGGATGTGATTATATGGATATGGGTGTTGAATTAGACTTTTGATTTAGTGGTGTGGGCGCTGGCCTGGGTGAGATCTTCGGTTGTTGCGGTGTGGAGCTGGATGACTTTGGTGGTGGTATTGACTGACGCGCTTTTTTGTGTGTGTCTTTTCTTCTGGACCTTTTCTGTTTGTTTTTTCTCGACCTTTTTTTTGGCGTATTTGGGTCTGGGGTTGTTAAGGTTTTTTGGGTGTGGGTCGTTTGACCCCCCTCCCTTGTCTGCTATTTATTTTTTCATAATAAATTCTGAGGGGGTCAGGAATAGCCTGGCCACACACCTCTTCTTCCATAAAACCCCTAAAATGCATAAAAATTATATGAAATCCCAAAAAAATCCAAAAAAATGTAAAAACCCTAAAAACCCTAAAAACCCTAAGATATCCTTAAAAACCTAAAAATGATTTAAACCCATAAATATCATAGATAAATTGTAAAGACAAGAAAAACACCTAAAAATATTAAAAACACTAAAAATTAATAAGAACCCTAAAAACCCACTAAAAAATCATAAAACCCTCAAATCCCATAAAAAACATTAAAAAACTAGAAAACCCATTTAAAAGCCTAGAAAACCGTTACATAAAAAACCATAACTACCCGAAAAACCCTAAAAACATTAAAAACCCTAAAATCCCTAAAGACACTAAAAATTTATAAAAATACTATAAAATCCAAAAGAGTAGTTAGTAATATAAAAAACCCTAAAACCATTAAAAAACCTTTAAACCATAAAAACCTAAAATCACTTTAAACACCTAAAAACCATAAACACTAAAAACCTTAGAAACCTAAAAACCCTCAAAATCCTTAAAAACCCTATAAAACTGTAAAAATCCTTAAAATCCCAAAAAATCACTAAAAACATAAGGAACAAAAAAACCATGAAAATACATAAAAATATAAAAACCCTAAAAATCACTAAAAATCCCCAAAAAATGTAAACAACACTAAAAACCCTAAAAAACCGTTGAAAACATTAAAAAACTAAAAACATTTAAGAAAACTAAAAAACATAAAAAACGATAAAAATCATAAAAACACCTAAAAATACTCTAATAACATGAAACCCCATAAAACCACTAAAATATTATAAAATCTAAAAACTCATTAAAATACTAAAAACCCATTAAATAATCTAAACCCCCTTTAAAGCCCTAACAAGGTAAAAAGCATTAAAATCTTTTAAAAGAACAAAAATACTCAAGAAACACCCTAACCACCTCCCCCAACAAAAAAAATGTTTTGTACACTAAAAACCTAAAAACCCTCAAAATCCTATTAAATCCTAAAAAATGATAAAAATATTAAAAAATACCTAAAAATCCCAAAAACGTAAAGACTGCAAAACCCTAAAATACATTATGAAATAATTAAGAACTTTAAAACATCGGAAACCTTAAAAAACCAAAAAAAAAAAAAGATAAAAACCTAAAAACCCTAAAAATCATAAATACTCTAAAACCTATTTAAAATCCAAAAAACATTAAAGATATTCTAAAAACCTTTCAATCCCTAAAAATTAAAAAATATAAAACCCAAAAAAACCACAAAATCCCTAAAAACCCTAAAAACCCTCAAATTCACTAAATACCCTAAAAACAATAAAAATCCTAAAAAATACTTGGAAATCCATAAATAAATAAAAAACCAAAAACCCCAAAAACCCTATGAAAACCTTACAAACGAAAAAACAGTTAACACCCCTTAAAAAACAAAAAAAATGATAAAAATTTTAAAATTCCCTACAAGCCCTAGCAAACCATTTAATCGTAAGAAAATCCCAAAAAATCCTTAAATGTGTAAAAAACCAAAAACCCCAGAAAAATCCTAAGAAGATAGTAAAAACCAAAAAAACCATTAAAAACCCTAAAAACTAAAAAATTCTGAAAATATCAAAAGACCAAAAATAACCATAAAAACAGCATAAAACCCTCAAAATTACTAAAAACCATTAAATATCCTAAAAATCCATAAAATTTTAAAAAATCGTACAAACTCCTTAAAAAACCTAAAAACACTTAAACCCCCTAAAAACATAAAAATTCCTCAAACCTTAAAATCCCTAAAACGAAAAACCCCTAAAATCCTTAAAACCCCCTAAAAACTAAAAACCCCACAAAAAACTATAAAACCCTTTAAACCCCTTAAAAAGTTAAAAAAATTAAAAAATCCTCAAAAACCATAAAAAACTCAAAAAAAACCCTGATGACCCAAAAAAAACTGCATAACCCCTAAGAACCCTAGGAATCCTAAATCATCAAAATCACTAAAAACCATAAAATCCCAAAAAATTAATAAAAACCCTAAAATCCAAAAATAGAAAAAAATGAAAAAAACCCCTAAAAACCCTAAGAAATCCTTTATAACATAAAAACACTTTATACCCCTAAAAACCAAAAAAATTATAAAAAACCCAAAAAAGACCATAAAAATCCAAAAAACCCCAAAAAATTTTTATATCCCTAAAACCCTAAAAAATAATAAAAAACCTAAAAATCATAAAAATTAGTAAAAACATAAAAAACATTTAAAACCATGAAAAAAACAAATAAAATATTAAAAAACAATTAAAACACTAAAAACCACTAAATACCTAAAAGCTATAAACCCAAAAAAACCCAAAAACTCTAAAAACCCCTAAAATCCCTAAAAATCACAAAAAAACTAAATACAATAAAAATACTTAAAAATAATTCATAATACCTAAGAATGTAAAAACCTAAAAAATTATGGAAACCCATTAGAAATCCTTAAAGACCTGATACCACATTAAACCCCTAAAAAGCTAAAAATGCTAAAAACACTAAAAAACCCTAAAAATCCTAAAAATATTTTAAAAACCAAAATCCCAATGAAATCTATAATATACCTTTAAACCATTAATGTTTTTTGGAAGACTCTAAAATCCTTTAAAACCCTAAAAACTCAAAAAACACCTAAATATCCAAAAAACCCAAAACACCAAAAAAACCCTCAAGATTCCTATAAACACAAATAACCCAAAAAATTACTAAAAATCACTACAATTTCCGAAAAATTTAAAAAACTCTAAAAACATTAAAAACTCCTAAGAAAACCAAAGAAACCTAAAACATAGAAACCCCCAAAAACCTAAAAAACACAAAAACCCTTAAATACCTAAATTCCCTGAAAACCCTAAAACCCCTCAAATTATATAAAATCCATAAAATCCATAAAAATACTAAAAAATTCCTAAATACCCCTAAAAACATAAAACCCCTATAAACTTTAAAAGCCCATAAAAACCCTCAAAATACATAAAAACACAAAAAAACCCCTAGAACCTAAAAAAAACCTACAAATCCCCAAAACACAGGACCCTAAAAACATTGAAAACCCCTATGAAATCCTCAAAATCCTAAAAACACATAAAACCCTATAACATGAAAAAAGAAGCCCTAAAAACCTAAAAACCCAAAAAACCCCTAAAGCCCTCAAATTCCCCAAAAACAATAAAAACCCATAAAAATACTAAAAAATCCCTAAAAACCACTAAAAATGTAAAAAACACAAGATTCACTAAAGAACCCTAAAACCCATAAAAACCCTAAAAACCCTAAAATACATCGAAATTCCCAAAACACAAAGAAACCATAAAAATCCTAAAAATTCATAAAAATACTAAAGAAATGTAAAAATACAGAAAAACATGAAAAACGCTAAGAAAAACTTAAAATCCTAAGAACACTCCACACCCCTAAATAACCTAAAAAATATTAAAAAAAATGAAAACCTAGAAACGACCATAAAAGCCCTAAAACCCATAAAAACCCTACCCCCCCAAAGTTCAAAACCATAAAAATAAAAAAAAACTCTTAAAAACTTACGCAGACACTAAAAACCCTTTAAACACCTATAAACGTTAAAAAACTCGAAAAAAACCCATAATCCTTGAAAATAACAAAAAATACTAAAAAATCGAAACAAAACCATAAAATCTATTAAAACCCTAAAAACAAAAAACCCTAAAAAACCCTAAAGACCCAAAAAATGATTAAAATCCTAAAAAATCCCTAAAAATACAAAAATATAAAAAACACTAATACCCAGAAAAACTCTAAGAAGCCCTTAAGAAACCTTAAAACCCCATAAATAAATTAAAAGCCCTTAAAAACTCTAATAATTCATTAAACTACTAATACTATAAAAAATATAAAAAAATTATAAACCATAAAAATTCAAAAAACCCCGTAAATCCCCAAAAAAGAAAAAAACTTCTAAAAAATGAAAAATTTTAAAACCCCTCAAAATCCTAAAGACCCATATAAGGACCTAAAATCAATAAAATGTAAAAAAAACATGAAAAACCTAAAAACCCTAAGATAACCCTATAAACCTAAAACACTAAAAACCCATAAGAAACCTAAAAAATGGTAAAAAAACCTAATAAAACCCTAAACACCTCAAAAACACATACAAATCCTAAAAAAACTCAAAAAACCCCTAAAAACATAAAACCTCATAAAAAACTAAAAACTGTAAGAAAAACTAAAAACCCAAAAAAACATACAAATGATATAAAATATAATGATTCTAAAAACCAAAAAACCCTAAAATCCCATTAAAGTCTAATAGAACAAAAAACTCAAAAAACACTTTAAACCCCTAAATTTTTTAAAAATTATCTAAATAACCTTTAATACCTTAAAATCTCAAAAATAACCCTAAGAACCCAAGAAACAATAAAACAATAAAAACAAAAAGACTCATAAAAATACCAAGAAAACCTAGAAACATTTAAAAATATGTAAAATTCCCCAAAAATCAAGAAAAAAATAAAAAAAAATTAAAAAAAATGAAAAAGCATAAGAAATGCATAAAAAACTAAAAACACTTAAAATCCTTAAAACTCAAAAAAACCTATAAAATTAAAATACATAAAAAAACCCAAAACAGCCCAAAAACCCCTAAAATGCATAAACCATAAAAAACATAAACAAACCTAAAAACATACCAAAATACCTAAATACCCTAAAATAACCATAAAAACCTTAAATAAATAAGAGTTTAAGAAACTCTAAACGGCATTACAAAACCTAATAACTCAATAAATCCCGAAACCCAAAAAAAATATAAAAATCTAATACCCCATAAAACCCCTAAAATCCATAAAAAACATAAAAAATACCTAAAACCAAAAAAACATAATAATCCCGAAAAAAATTAAAAACAATATAAAAGCATAACACATAAAAACAAATAAACCCCCTAAAATCCTAAAAAACACTGAAACCCTGAAAAAACCTAAAAACCTAAAAACCCATAAAACCCTTCAAAATCATTAAAAATCCTAATAGGAAATAAAGTCCTAAAATATCCCTATAAATCCCCAAAAATGTAAAAAACCATAGAAACCTGGAAAAAATAAAATAAAACCTTTAAAATTGAAAAAATTATAAAACCCCTATAAATGATAAAAACCCTAAAAACCCCTAAAAGACCATAAAACCCTAAAAAATAAAAAACCCTAAAACCATCAAAACTATAATGGCATTAAAACCCAAAAAAACCCACTAAAAGCATGAAAACCCTTTAATCCCCTAAAAATGTTAAAAAACTCTAAAAAATATTAAAACCCCCCAAAAAGCCTAAAACCCATAATAAACAAAAAAACCCCTAAATCCTGTTAAAATCCCTAAAAAGTATAAAATTGAAAACATTCTGTAAAAATCCATAAAAGTTTAAAAAAAATGTAAAAAATGAAGAACCATATGAAAACTGTAAAAACCTAAAAACACTTAAAATCCCTAAAAATCCTAAAAACTGCTAAAAATCCTTTAAAAAATAATAAATACAAAAACCACTAAAAACTGTAAAACCCCAAAAACCATAAAAAATACAAAAGAAAATTAAATCCCTAAAACCACTAAAAAATATAAAAATCCTTTACCCCCCTAGAAATTATAGTACTCTAAACAACCATTAAAACCATATTAAAACATAAGAACCCAAAAAACCAAAAAACCCAAAAAATAGAAAAAATACACTAAGCCTGTCAAAATTTATAAAAACATTAAAAACTATTTAAATTGAAAAAATCCATAAAAACCCCTAAAAACATAAAAAATATAAAAACCTAAAAAATCACATTGAAAATATGAAATACCTTATACACTTAAAACCCCTAAAAATCAAATGAAATAAAAAAACCGTAAAAACCATAAAAACCCTAAAAAATTGAAAAAATATAAAACATCCATAAAAACCCTAGGAAAATAATAAAATTGTAAAAAATACCCAAAATCCTGTAAAAACATAAAAAACAAAAAAAAACTTTAAAAAACTATATGAATACCTTAAAACCCCCAATACACTTAAAACCCCTAAAAACCTAAAAACAATAAAAAAAATAAAAACACGAAAATAAATTGAAACCCTATAAAAACCATAATACCAGTAAAATATTAAAAACCAAAAAAAATTAAAACCCCTAGAAGTCCATGAAATATGGAAACTCCAATATCTTACGATGGCGATTCTCCCCTCCAGTAGAAATCATGAAGAAGATGATCAATCTTACCCCTCGCCCTCCCCCCTCGACAGGGGAGGGGCCTCTGCTGGTTTTTGATGATGAGTGTCTGATTGTTCTATTCTCAGATCCTAATCTACTTCCCCCATTTTCATGGATTGAGATTTTTCCCTAAGGTACCTGATTTACATTAAGGATGTCTGTAGCTCCAGCTATCGATGATAGAGTTCAATGAGGTGTCCACTCTGCATAGGCCGACCTCGATTGCTCAATTCAAGAACTGGAAACCACTGGTGGATGTTTTTGAAAGATTCATGTTTAAACAATGGGACCTAAAATATTTTTCTATGGTAGGTCTTGTTGATAGTAGTCAAATCTTTATTCACATTGCGTTGAAGGAGGATCTGGTTCATGCTTGGTTTGCAGCTCCAAGAAGGTGCAATGGTGATCGTTTATCCCTTTCATGGTGAAGCTTTGATCTGCACCTGAACCTTGACACATTGATGGTGGCATCTTGAGTTAGATTTTTGGGAGTAACCCTTCCTTTTCAAAAGTATTCCATTATTTCCATGTTGGGGAATCTGGTGGTAAGGTTCATATGTGATGATAGTAGAACTAGGGACCTTTTTCACCCAGTAGGCCCAAGGGCCATTATTGCGATTGATACATCCAAAGGACCAATTGATTTTGTTTAGATTGCTGTTGGTGAGGAGCTCCAGTGGAAAATACTGTGATTTTTGAGTCGTGGACTGATTTATGCTCCTCATGTTGGAAACTGGGACATATCGTTCGAGCTTGCAGGTGTGGTGGTAGAAAATGTGGGGTTTTGAATAGAGCTCAGGAGGTTTCTAGTGAAGGGAAGTAGGAACAGGGTGAGGTGCAAGAGGTTTTGCACACAGATCCTCAAATCTTGAATTTGGTTTAGGTTGAGTCAGGTGAAGGGGGTCAAGATCGGGTGGGGGTTCATGGTAAAGAGGTCACAGTGGCTGTTTCAAGCGTCCATGAAAGGACTGGTGCTGAGGGGGTGGCACCAGCAATCGGTCTAGGTTCTGGATCACTGAGCCCAATGTTTGTGCAGGCTAGTCTTCCGGTTGTGCTGGGGGGGCCATGGGTTTGCAGTAGGTGATTAAAGTTTATGTAATGTGGTAGTTCAGTTCCAACTAGAGCCTAAGGTGAGTGATATTTTCATGTTATTGTGTAGTGACTTGAAGAATTTGGATTCTAGAAGTTCTTTATGGAGAGAGGTTGTTACTGGTGGGATGTCTATTTCCTATGATAGCTGTCTGAAGCAGAGGCAGGAAGCCATTACAAATTTCAACCACATTGAAGAGATCTAGATTGAAGAGGAGGTGAAAGGGTCTCCAATTGTTAATTCTCAGAGTGCGAGGTCTGCTGTAAAAACACAGAGTGATGTACATGACATCGCTGCTAAGCGTGATGGTGGGAGTGTGGCCTAGAATGCTAGTTAAGCCAAGCTAATGATGGACACCACTTGGAACTCAGATGGTACTGTTGAGAATGAGAAAAGGGAGTTGCAGTTGGTTGTTCACAATAGTGATAGGATTGTTGTGGGTGACGGGAAAGTAAGCAAGCATCCTAGGGAGGTGCGACAAGGGTCTCCGGTTGCAGATTCTAGGAGTGTGAGGTTTGTTGTACAGGCGCTGATTGAGGTGAAGGTCATCGCTGCTAGGCATGGTGTAGAGAGTGTGTCCTAGAATGCCAATGAAGATGAGCCAATGTTGGACATCATTGGGTGCTCAGATGGTGATGGTGAGTTGGAGAAAATGGAAATGCAGGGGCTTGTGCACTATAGTGACGGGGTTGTTGAGAATGATCCTTCTTGCTACGTGGAAGAAAGTAGGCTGCCTAGGGAGGAGGGGAAATTATAGCTGGACCTGGCTAGTGTGATGTCTCCTCCTTTTATGGTTATTGAGGAACCTGCTTTGGTGGTTTCTAGCATGTTGTAGTGTGGGGTTATTGCTAACTGTTCCCTAAATCAAGAATCCTCCTTCAACCCTAATCATGATTTTTTCCAGGAAAATGGTAGAAAAATGAATCAAAATATGGATATAATCATTACGGAGATGATATTTCTAGAGGTGTCCATTACATATGGAAGGAAAATATAACTACAGGGGTCTCTTTAAATCCCCTAAAGATGAATAAGAGGAAGGAATATTCTATTTTTCCAAAGATAGTGTACACGAGAGCCTCTTGCAAAGCTAGGGAAGTTGTCTCTAGTAGGGGAGGTCAGTCTGTCAAGGCACTACTGAATTTGGAGTAGCAACGCCTTAGTGAGTATTACACTGCCTTCGTAAAGAAACGTGAATCATATGAATGGGAGTAGGTGGATTCGGATGCTTCCTCTGGTTTTGGTGATGATGGGGACCCATATGTGGATGAAGATATTGATTTATAGTTCCTTCTTCTTTCTTTTCTTCTTTTTGGGTCTTTTGGGGTTTTGGTGTCCTGGGGGGTCCAGGGTTTTTCGGTGTGGGTTGATTGGCCCCACCCCACCCTTTTCTATCATTATTTTCATTTTTTTGGCCGGTATTAGCCTGACCTCACACCTTCCTTGCCTGAAAAATCCATAAAAACAATTAAAAACTGTAAAATACATTTAAACCCCTAAAAGTCTTAAGTTAGGAGACACCCCTC
This sequence comes from Viscum album, assembly GCA_963277665.1. NCBI lineage: Eukaryota > Viridiplantae > Streptophyta > Magnoliopsida > Santalales > Viscaceae > Viscum > Viscum album. The sequence goes on along the minus strand of OY728162.1, from coordinate 472,819,066 downwards.
ATTTTTAGGGTGTTGCTGCTAAGACTAAAACCTCCTCCTCATCCATCGTCCCGGTGTTGAATGATGGTGTGCATGTGGCCCCTCTTGACCCCCCAGGTTTATGTGATCCCAGCTCTCTCCCCTTGGAGGGGGTTGCCCCCCGGATGTCATGCAGGCTGATTCAGTAGCATCTGCCCTGGGGCATGCTGAACCCATCACCCACTGATCTTAACTTCCCTTCATTGGCGAGGCGTCCCATAATCATTACCTCCTGGATCCCCATCACGTCCTTCTAGGTAGGATCTCTCACCCGAGGCCCCCCTTCTGAGGACTGGCACCCCGTTCATGGTTGTTCCCTCTAGAAAAGACACTAGGAAGATCTTGGAAAGAACTACCCCCCCTGTGGAACTCTGTCCCATAAACAGATTCTCACCCCTTAGTGGCAGCTTCTGGGCTGATGAGGCAGAGGAACATGCTGAAGGGGCTGATGATCAGATGGGTGCTTCCTCCAGGCCTACTAAGGATGACCTGCCCCTATTGACGATCCCCGTCCTTTGAATTATGGGCTACAATATCGGATTCCTGATTCTCCTTAGAATAATTCCATAGGTAGGCCAAAGAATAAGGGGAAAAAGGAAAAGGGTGTGACCTGTCCCTTTCCACTGATGGTATAAACATGCCTTGTGAGAGGGGTGACCACACCACTCATTTATGAAGATCCTCTTCTGGAAATTCCAGGGGATTGGGAATGCTCCCTCTACATCAGTCCTTCGATATTTTCTCACTTCAAAAAGGCCCAAGATTTTTGGAATCACGGAACCAATGATCTCTTTTGATCTCTGGATGAGTTGCAATCAGGGTGGCCTTGCCTACTCCCTTTCCGCAAAGGTTTGCAATGAGAATGGTACGAACACCCTGTGGGTCCTAAAACATGATGATATTTGACTCCTCTCTTTGGATGTGACCCAAAAAATCATCACCTTGATAGTTGGCGATGATGACGCCCCCTTCTCCCTATCATTTGTGTATGCCCCTTGATCATACACAAGGCGATGGGTCCTTTGGAGACATCTGGATCACCTGAATGAGCTGATAAAAACCAACTGGATTGTGATCGGAGATTTCAACACTATCTTGCAACTGGATGAGAATATTGGTTCTATCTTCTCTCGCTTGGCTGCCGAGGACTTTTCCAACTATATTGATACTTGTGACCTCACAGAATTTCCACTTGATGGAGATTCCTTCACATGGGGAAGATTCCCCGTCAATGGAAAACATGCAAGCAAGTTAGATAGGTGATTTTACAGGATCAGCGATGGGGGTGCCCCTCTTGATGTCTCAGGGATCACTCTCCCTAGGTTTCATTCGGATCACAACCCCTTGATTTCCGATTTCTTGGCAGGCTCTCCTAGATCTTCACCCATGCCTTTCAGATTCAACAACGCCTGGGTTTCTATCCCAGGCTGTAGGGAGATTATAATCAATGGGTGGAATGGTGCTTTTCATGGCAGCCCATACTTTACCCTGGATGGTTGGCTAAATAAAAATAATGATTTCATTAGTAAGTGGAGAAGGAAGCGCTTCTATGGATTGGATGATGACATTCAGGCTTTTGAACATCAGCATTCCGCACTTCAGTCCTCCAACCAGCTGTCGTCTCACCCCTCTCCGAAAGAGCTGCATCTCCATTCTAAATATGATGATCTTCTTGCCCTTAAGGATAAGCTGGAAAAAATTCAATTCAATGTCAGGTGGCTCAAGGATGGGGACCACAGCTCCAAATTCTTTCACAGGCTTCACAAGGAAAAAAGTCCAAAATTTCCTTAAAAGCTGTTTGTATTTCAGGTCCACCTTCACCCTGATGAAAGATATCTCCAATGTTGTTTTTGATCACTTAAAGGGGTTGTATACTGATGATGGTGGGGTTTATGATCTTCCCTGGATAAACTCCCCTGTCCCATCTATTGATGAGAAGCTGAACATTTCCCTTATGAACCCCCCTTTTGAGGAGGAAGTCAGGGCTGCCTTATTTTCTCAGAACACATACATCGCAACATGACTGGATGGGTTCACCAATAAGTTCTCCATGTTCTAATGGAACATCAAACATGTAGACATCACCAATGATATTGGGGAATTTTTCTTCTCTAGCTCACTCCCACATGGTTCCAACTCAAACTTCATCGCCCTTATTCCCAAATGGGACAATAACATTGAAATTTTTGACTTCCAGCCAGTGGATATTGGGAACTCCATCCCCATATTTATTATCAAGATCATGGTCATGACACTTGGGAATTTTGTTGGAGAGATCCTTTCCCCAAATCAATTCGGCTTTTTCTTGGGGAGGAACATTTAGGACTGCATTTTCTCTACCTTAGAGGGCATTAACATCATGCGCCGTTCAAAACATGGAAACTTTTCTCTTAAGATTGACATCTCTAAGGCCTTTGACACTATCAACTGGAGCTTCATTTTCCAAGTTATTTTCAGATATGTATTCTTGACCAAATTCATCATGTCGGTTACATCCACATTAAGCAGTGTTTGGGTCTCCATTCTCATCAATGGCTCTCCTAAGGTGTTTTTACCATGCTCCTGTGGGGTCAGGCAGGGTGACCCACATTCAGGAATTCTCTTTGCAGTCACTGATACTATTTGAGAAGATGCCTCATGGATCTCATGTAGGCAGGGAGAGACCATCAGGTTCCATCCCATCTGTTGTATGTTGATGACATCCTTCTCTTTGGGAAAGCTGACAAACAATCATTATCATCAGTACAAATGATCATTCACCACTATGAATGCGTTTTGGGATAGTCCATTAGCTGGAATAAATCATCTATTGTCTTTGGAGAAGGGATCTCCCATTCTCATCAAATATCCACTGCTAGGTCCCTCGGTGTGAAGATGGGATCTCTTCCTTTTGTCTATCTGGGTGTCCCCATCTTCTTGGGAGGAGTCAAGTGCTTCCATCTTGAGAGTATCAGAACCAAAATATTGTAAGGGTTGGTGTCCTCAGAACTAAATGTTTTGTAATTTGATTACATAAATGCTCACTTATTATATTATAGTCATGCCGAACAATGAAAAATATATAATAAGTGAACATTTATGTAATCAAAGTACATAACAGTTGGTTCTGAGGACACCAACCCTTACAAACTCCCACTTGGACTAGAGCCAACAACGTACGACTTTTAGTCCGCTAGACCTCACATGATGATCATGTTTCTGCTGAGTCAAGGCTTTAGTCAATGGGTCCACCACGTTGTCTTCTGTTGAAATACTGCTCACTGCCACTTCACCTCTCAGAGAAAAATCCCTCAAGAGATGATACTTCTGATGTATGTGCTTTGTCCACTGATGTGACCTTGGCTCTTTTGCAAGTGCCACCACTGCAGTATTATCACAATAGAGTGTGATAGGATCTTTACTTCTCGGTACAACATCCATATCTTGGACGAAGCTTCACATCCATAATGCTTCTTTAGCTGCCTCGGAAGATGCGATATACTCGGACTCCGCTGTAGAATCTGCCACCACACTTTGTTTTGAGCTCTTCCAGCTCACTACACCTTCATTCAAACTGAAGATGTATCCAGTCTGTGACTTCATGTCATCCTGATCAGTCTGGAAACTAGCATCTACATGTCCTCTGATGACTAGTTCCTCATCTCCTCCATAAACCAGGAACATATCCTTAGTACGCCTCAGATACTTAAGGATAGTCTTGACTGCCATCCAATGGCGGTCTCCTGGATCAGCTTGATATATGCCTACCGCACTTAATGCGTAAGCAACATCTAGCCTCGTGCATAGCATAACATACATGACTGACCCAATCATGGATGTGTAAGGGATCCTTTCCATCCTCTTTCTTTCCTCATGTGTATGAGGACACATTTTCCTGGAAATATGAATGCCATGTGACACTGGCAGCAATCCCCTCTTGGACTATTCCATACTAAATGTCTTAAGTATCTTGTCAATGTATGTACTTTGACTCAGGCCCATCATTCTCTTGGATCTACCATGATGGATCTTGATCCCAAGAATTTACGCCGCCTCGCCCAAGTCTTTTGTGGAGAAGCATTTATGCAACCATTCTTTAACTGACTGTAAGATAGGTACTTCATTTCCAATTAGCAATATGTCATCAACAAATACTATTAAGAAAACGACTGCACTTCCACTAAACCTTTTGTAGACACAAGGCTCACATTCATTCTTAACAAAGCCAAATTATGTAACAGCTTCATCAAAACGAATGTTCCATGAACTTGATGCTTGCTTTAATCCATAAATGGATTTCTACAACATGCATACCTTGTTGGCATCCTTTGGAGTCACAAACCCTTAAGGTTGTGTCATGTAGACAACTTCCTGGAGGTTCCCGTTAAGGAAATCTCTTTTGACAACCATTTGACAAATTTCATAGTCATGGTAAGAAGCAATGGCCAATAGGATTCTGATGGACTTCATCATTGCAAACTATGAAAAGGCTTCATCATAGTCAATTCCTTGACGCTGTTTAAAACCTTTTGCAACCAGTCTTGCCTTGTAGGTGCTAACTTTCCCCTCCATGTCCAGTTTCTTCTTGAATACCCATTTATTACCAATAGTCTTTACATCAACTGGAGGATCTACCAAAATCCAGACTTGGATTTGGTACATGGAATCCATTTCAGAATTCATGGCTTCTTGCCACTTGGACACGTCTGTAACTTCAACTTCTTCCTTGTAGGTAAGAGGATCATCATTGTCAACCAATAATGAGTCACCATCCTCGGTGACAAGAAAACCACATCGTTCTGGTTCTCTCACCTCTCTCATGCTCGTACACAGTTCTTGTGTCTCTGGAACAGATTTTTATTCCACGGGGCTTTGTGGAATCTGTTCTTGTACCAACTCATGTGTATCTTGAGCCTCGACTTCATCAAAGTCTATCTCGCTCCCACTATCTCTTTTGGAGATGTGCTTCCTCTCAAGGAATATGACGTGTCTTGCCACTATAACCTTTTTTTCTGAGGGGTTGTATAGGTAATATCCCCTAGTTTCCTTGGGATATCCTATAAAGATATACTTTGTGCCTCAGGGTGCAAGTTTGTTACCTGAAGAGGCCTTAACAAATTCTTCACTACCCCACACATGTAAATTCGATAACATGGCTTTGCGTATACTCCATAACTCATATGGAATACCATTTATCGATTTAGTTGGTACTTGGTTTAGTATGTGCGCTGCTGTTTTTAATGCATATCCCCAAAAGGATAATGGAAGAATCGCATGACTCATCATTGATCTCACCATGTCCAATAGGGTGTGGTTCCTCCTTTCACTTACACCATTCCACTGCGGTGTGTAAGGAGGAGTGAGTTGAGATAGAATCCCAAAATCCTGTATGAAATCCATGAAGTCTTGATTAATATATTCTCCTCCTCTGTCTGAGCGGAGTTTCTTAATCTTCTTACCAAGTCGGTTCTCAACTTCATTCATGCATTCTTTTAACCGATCAAAAGAATCTGACTTATACCTCATTAAATAGATATATCCATATCTACTAAAATCATCAGTAAAAGTTATGAAGTACGAGAACTCACCCCTTTCTTCAACTGGAAATGGTCCACACACATCTGTGTGAATTAATTCTAGAAGCTCTTTAGCTCTTTCACCTTTCCCACTAAATGGGGCTTTGGTCATTTTTCCTTGTAGACACGCATGACATACACCAAGTGGTTTTAGTTCGAAAGAATCTAAATACCCATCTTGATGTAATTTTGTCAAATGATTCTCATTGACATGACCTAGCCAGTGATGCCAAAGTTGGGTGTGGTATGAGTCATGTGAATTAACTTTGTTATCGATTGCCATCACTTGGTTTCTGTAGTCTAACACATAAAGTCCGTTATATAAATGTGCCCTACCAAAACAAATGTTATCTTTATAAAAGTAGCAACATTCATTTCCAAACTTGAATATGAATCCATCAGTATCTAATCTAGATACTGAAATAATGTTTTTAGTAATAGAAGTCACATAATAACAACCTTTCAAAACCAAGACCATCCAAGTAGGCAATGTGAGGTGGTAGTCTCCGACAGCTACAACTGCGAGTCTGGCTCCATTGGCTGCTCGTAGATCTACCTCCCCTCGATCAATCTTCCTGAATCTACATTGTTCCTGTATTTGGATACAGATGTGACCACCGCAAGCAGTATCTAATACCCAATTAGTAGAAATAGATAGATTGCATTCAACAAAAAATGCACCTGAAGCTTCCCCTTGATTCCTTGGCTAGGTGCAGTTTTTCTCCCAATGGACCTTCTTGCCACATGCGAAACAAACAACATCCTGTTCTTTTGCCTCCCCTTTGATCTTCCTTTTTTAGAAGGCCTTGAAGAAGCTTTGGGCCTAAAGATCTTCGGCATCCCTTTCCTTTTATTCACCATAAGGACACAAGGATTTTCATTCTTCATGTCATTGTCCACTTGGCGAATAAGGATAAGAAGATCAGATAGAGACTTCTGAATGTTGTTCATATTGAAGTTCACAAAAAATTTCGAGAAGCTCTGGGGGAGTGATGCAAGAATGAGATCGGTGCCCAGTTCTTCAGGAATTTTAAACCCTAGAACCTCCAAGCGCTCAATGTAGCCAATGAGCTTGACTACATGAGGCCCAGCTGGGGAACCCTCTCCAAGATTGCTCTGAAATAGAGCCTTGGAGATCTCAAACCTCTCCTGTCTTGCTCTCTCCTGGTATAGACCACGGAGTTGATCGAGCATGTTGTAGGCATCCATGTCTTCACGAGACTTCATGAGCTCACTAGACATAGATGACAGCATCAAACATTGAATGTCAAGAGCATCGTTCAAATGTTGATCATAGACCAGGAAATCTTCATCACTAGCCCCTAGGGCAGGAGAATCAGGGAGTGAGTACTCCAACATGTAAAACTTCCATTCATGGTGTAGGATAACCCGAAGGCGCCTAAACCATTCCTGAAAGTTACTGCCGGTGAGGATATTGTCTTTATCCAGTATTGATCGCAGAGAAAATGTGGTTGACGAGTTTATCATCTTGATTCTACAATTTTAAAAGAGCAGATTTATTAGTACTTTCTTGATTACATTTTTATGAGAAATAATAAATTTTATTAAGTCTCCCACTATTTTATCAAGTCCTAATGGACTTCACCATTAAACTCGGAATGTCCAGTTGCTTTGACATTCTAGTGGCAATGATCCATATTTCCCTTCGCATAACCCCAACAAGGGTTGGTCAAGCTATTTGAAGGTATTTAGGTAGGCAGGTCTTTGCCAACTGTGAGCTTACAGTTCCTTGATCTGTTGAGTGGACTCCCCAATCCTGAAATCCTGACTTGGATTTCCTCAACTCTTGCCTCCAATATTACACCAAGTCTAGCAAGGGCTACTTCTCTTGATGTAATATGGTTAAGTCAACCCGGAACCTTCAAATGGTATCAGTGGGAGGTTACAACGTTGATTATAGTTATTTAATTTTTGTTGATAATTTATGATTTCATATTTAATTCAATTTGAATTAAATCGTTCTATAAATCTGAATTAACGAGATCTATTCTTCCTCCTTCGTTTCTCGATTCATATCACAGAAACGACCTTTTAATTTTAATTTTTGGTTAAAATAAAAATGAGGAACTCATCCGGAGGAGCCTCTCTTTCTGTCTGTACAACATAGGATTACACGACGTGTAATTAAAACTACACATCGTGTACTTAGGTTCAACGAACCGGCACTGGTCCGCCAAACCACGCCGTGTGAATTGATTATGCCTAAGTTTTAATCACGTCGTGTTGACCATAATTGAACGGCGTGTGGAAACTGGAATACACGACATGTATGTTAGAGCAACACGCCGTGTAGTCCATTCCGACCCAGGTGAAACCATGTACCAAGATAAGCCACGTACCACGTACACGGGATCGCCAGGCCGGTTACCGCGTAACAAGGAAGTACACGCCATGTATGATTCATCTACACGCCGTGTACTCTAAAATTTCCAAAGTACAGAAAACACGCCAAATCCTCGGCGTGTAATTTGTATAAATGGTGAAAAGAAAAATACACGCCGTGTAATTATAAACTACACGCCGTGTACTTTCTAGAAATGGAATTTCACCAGGTTTCCTCCAATGTACAAAGACCCGTACAAGGAATATGGATGAGAATAATCTCAAGGAAATTCAGAAAGGAATTTAAGATAAAGAATTGATTAATTATAAGATCATAATTAATTGAATTCGAGCGTGTCTTATCTTAAATAAAAGAATGATTAAAAGAATTTTAATTCTAAATATGCATAAATGTCGCTGCATACTATGGATGATCATGAGCTAGACCAAAGACCCTTTGTATGTGTATGGTTTCATTTAAATTTATTTAATTTAAATTTGTTGTCCTACGAGCCTTCTTCCAATAAAATGTAGGGCATGCGTGCCCATGGTTTCTTTAATGTAAACCCATGTAATGGAGGATCTCCCAAGCCAGAGGAGACGGTTCAAATCCTGAAGCCGAGGCGAAACCGACGCAAGAAGATACAAAGGTGGATGGGTGGGAGCTACAAAACACGAACCAACAGGTTCAAGGTGTTTTCCCTAGGTCAGGGTTAGCTTATCAAAACCGCTAGATAAGATAACCAATAGAAGCTCATGATCATGCCATCTTATTTTATTTCTGTCTGATTACATGGTTTATTTATTATGTATGTGTTTTCACGATCACATAATTAATAAAATGAACAAGCATGCAAAGATGGAATAAAATAAAACCAGACTATGCGTAAACATTATCGGAACATGGTTAATCACATAATCAAGCATCACTTAATATTAACAAGAATGTGATAATGCAAAAATACACATAAAGAATGAAATCCCTCAAATACCATATTAAGTCAGACCAAGCCTTCCATTACTTTATTAAGGGCAAGACTCAATAAAACTATGTGTTTGACCAACCATTGTTGGGACACTTACTTTTATAAAGGAATCCCTTATGAAAGGTTTCGAGTTGACATAACCATATTACATCAATAGAAGTAGCCCTTGCTAGACTTGATGTAATATTGGAGGCAAGAGTTGAGGAAATCCAAGTCAGGATTTCAGGATTGGGGAGTCCACTCAACAGATCAAGGAACTGTAAGCTCAAAGTTGGCAATGACCTGCCTACCTAAATACCTTCAAATAGCTTGACCAACCCTTTTTGGGGTTATGCGAAGGGAAATATGGATCCTTGCCACTAGAATGTAAAATCAACTTGACATTCCGTGTTCAATGGTGAGGGCCATTGGGACTTGATAAAATAGTGGGAGACTTAATAAAATTTATTATTTCTCATAAAAATGTAATCAAGAAAGTACAAATAAATATGCTCTTTTAAAATTGTATAATCAAGATGGAAAACTCGTCAACCACATTTTCTCTGCGATCAATACTGGATAAAGACAATATCCTAACCGGTAGTAACTTTTAGGAATGGTTTAGGTGCCTTCAGGTTATCCTAAGCCAAGAACGGATGTTTTATGTGCTGGAGTCCTCACTTCCTGATTCTTGTTCCCCAAGGGCAAGTGATGAATATTTCATGGTCTATGATCAACATTTGAACGACGCTCTCGATGTTCAATGTTTGATGTTGTCATCTATGTCTAGTGAGCTCATGAAGTCTCATGAAGACATAGATACCTATAACATGCTCGAGCACCTCCATGGTCTATACCAAGAGAGAGCAAGACGGGAGAGGTTTGAGATCTCCAAGGCTCTATTTCAGATCAAGCTTGGAGAGGGTGCCCCAACTGGGCCTCATGTAGTCAAGCTCATTGGCTACATTGAGCGCTTTGAGTTTCTAGGGTTTAAAATCCCGGAAGAACTGGGCACCGATCTCATTCTTGCATCACTCCCCCAGAGCTTCTCGAACTTTGTTGTGAACTTCAACATGAACAACATTGAGAAGTCTCTATCTGATATTCTTATCCTTATTTGGCAAGTGGACAATGACATGAAGCGTGAAAAGCCTTTTGTCCTTATGGTGAATAAAAGGAAACGGAAGGCGAAGAGATTTAAGCCCAAAGCTTCTTCAAGGCCTTCCATGAAAAGGAAGATCAAAGGGGAGGAAAAGGAACAAGATGCTGTTTGTTTCGCATGTGGCAAGAAGGGCCACTAAAAGAAAAACTGCACCCAGCCAAGGAAGCAAGGGGAAGCTTCAGATGCGTTTGTTATCGAATGCAATCTATCTGTTTCTACTAATTGGGTATTAGATACTGCTTGTAGTGCTCACATCGGTATCCAAATACAAGAACCAAGTAGATTCAAGAAGATTGATCGAGGGGAGGTAGATCTACGAGCAGCCAACGGAGCCAGAATCGTTGCTATAGCTGTCGGAGACTACCACCTCACACTGCCTACTAGGATGGTCTTGGTTTTGAAAGGTTGTTATTATATGCCTTCTGTTACTAAAAACATTATTTCAGTATCCAGATTAGATAATGATTGATTCATATTCATGTTTAGAAATGAATGTTGCTACTTTTATAAAGATAGCATTTGTTTTGGTAGGGCACAATTATATAACGACCTTAATGTGTTAGACTACACAAACCAAGCGATGAAAATCGATAACAAAGTTAATTCACACGACTCATACCACAACCAACTTTGGAATCACCGACTAGGTCATGTCAAGGAGAAACGTTTGACAAAATTACATCAAGATGGGTATTTAGATTCTTTCGAACTAAAACCAATTGGTGTATGTCATGCATGTCTACAAGGAAAAATGACCAAAGCCCCATTTAGTGGGAAAGGTGAAAGAGCTAAAGAGCCTCTAGAATTAATTCACACAGATGTGTGTGGACCATTTCCAGTTGAAGCAAGGGGTGGGTTCTCGTACTTCATAACTTTTACTGATGATTTTAGTAGATATGGATATATCTATTTAATGAGGTATAAGTCAGATTATTTTCATCGGTTCAAAGAATACAAGAATGAAGTTGAGAACTAGCTTGGTAAGAAGATTAAGAAACTCCGCTCAGAAAGAGGAGGAGAATATCTTAATCAAGACGTCATTGATTTCTTATGGGAGTTTGGGATTCTATCTCAACTAAATCCTCCTTACACACCGCAGTGGAATGGTGTAAGTGAAAGGAGGAACCGCACCATGTTGGACATGGTGAGATCAATGATGAGTCATGCGAGTCTTCCATTATCCTTTTGGGGATATGCATTACAAATAGCAGCGCACATACTAAACCGAGTACCAACTAAATCGATAAATGGTATTCCATACGAGTTATGGAGTAGACGCAAAGCCATGTTATCAAATTTACATGTGTGGGATAGTGAAGCATTTGTTAAGGCCTCTTCAGGTAAAAAACTTTCACCCCGAGGCACAAAGTGTATCTTTATAGGATATCCCAAGGAAACAAGGGGATATTACATATACAAACCCTCAGACAAAAAGGTTACAGTGGCAAGACATTCCATATTCCTTGAGAGGGAGAACATCTCTAAAAGAGATAGTGGGAGCGAGATAGACTTCGATGAAGTCGAGGATCAAGATACACATGAGTTGGTACAAGAACAGATTCCACAAAGCCCCGTGGAAGAACAATCTGTTCCAGAGACACAAGAACTGCGTAGGATCACAAGAGAGGTGAGAGAACCAGAACGATATGGTTTTCTTGTCACCGAGGATGGTGACTCATTATTTGTTGACAATGATGATCCTCTTACCTAAATGGAAGTAGTTGAAGGCACAGACGTTGTCAAGTGGCAAGAAGCCATGAATTCTGAAATGGATTCCATGTACCAAAACCAAGTCTGGATTTTGGTAGATCCTCCAGTTGATGTAAAGCCTATTGGTAATAAATGGGTATTCAAGAAGAAACTGGACATGGAGGGACAAGTTAGCACCTACAAGGCACGACTGGTTTCAAAAGGTTTTAGACAGCATCAAGGAATTGAATATGATGAAACCTTTTCACCGGTTTCAATGCTGAAGTCCATCAGAATCCTATTGGACATTGCTGCTTACCATGACTATGAAATTTGGAAAATGGATGTCAAAAGAGCTTTCCTTAACGGGAACCTCCAGGAAGATGTCTACATGACACAACCTGAAGGGTTTGTGACTCCAAAGGATGACAACAAGGTATGCAAGTTGCAGAAATCCATTTATGGATTAAAGCAAGCATCAAGGTCATGGAACATTCGTTTTGATGAAGCTGTTACAGAATTTGGCTTTGTTAAGAATGAATGTGAGCCTTGTGTCTACAAAAGGTTTAGTGGAAGTGCAGTCATTTTCCTAATAGTATATTTTGATGACATACTGCTAATTGGAAACAAAGTACCTGTCTTACAGTCAGTTAAGGCATGGTTGCATAAATACTTCTCCATTAAAGACATGGGCGAGGCGGCATATATTCTTGGGATCAAGATCAATCGTGATAGATCCAAGAGAATGCTGGGCCTGAGTCAAAGTACATACATTGACAAGATAATGAAGAGATTCAGTATGGAACAGTCCAAGAGGGGATTGTTTCCAGTGTCACATGGCATTCATCTTTCCAAGAAAATGTGTCCTCATACACATGAGGAAAGAAAGAGGATGGCAAGGATCCCTTACGCATCCGCGATTGGGTCAGTCATGTATGCTACGCTATGTACGAGGCTAGATGTTTCTTACGCATTAAGTGCGATAGGAAGATATCAAGCTGATCCAGGAGACCGCCATTGGATGGTAGTCAAGACTATCCTTAAGTATCTGAGGCGTACTAAGGATATGTTCCTGGTTTATGGAGGAGATGAGGAACTAGTCATCAGAGGACATGTAGATTCTAGTTTCCAGACTAATCAAGATGGCATGAAGTCGCAGACTGGATACATCTTCAGTTTGAATGGAGGTGCAGTGAGCTGGAAGAGCTCAAAACAAAGTGTGGTGGAAGATTCTACAGTGGAGTCCGAGTATATCGCAGCTTCTGAGGCAGCTAAAGAAGTAGTATGGATGCGAAGCTTCGTCCAAGAGCTGGATGTTGTACCGAGCAGTAAAGATCCTATCACACTCTATTGTGATAATACTGCAATGGTGGCACTTGTAAAAGAGCCAAGGTCACATCAGTAGATAAAGCACATACTTAGGAAGTATCATCTCTTGAGGGATTTTTCTCAGAGAGGTAAAGTTGATGTGAGCAGTACTTCCACAGAAGACAACGTGGCGGACCCATTGACTAAAGCATTGACTTAGCAGAAACATGATCATCATGTGAGGTCTAGTGGAATAAAAGTCGTAGGTAGTTGGCTCTAGTCCACGTGGGAGTTTGTAAGGGTTGGTGTCCTCAGAACCAACTATTTTGTACTTTCATTACATAAATGTTTATTTATTATATATTGTTCATTGTTCTGCATGACTATAATATAATAATGTCCTGGAATATTTGTTTCATTAATAAGGTCATATCAGATCCCCGCTATGATGAGATCCTTGAAATGCTATAACAATATTCTTAAATAAAGTTCTGCGGTTGGATGAAATACTATTATAGGACACATAGTATACAGACCATCGTGTGCGAGTACTCGTAAGAAGACGAGACTCTCTCTCATGGAGTTTGAACATGGTAATATCCAAGATGGGAGATTATGAGAACAGACCCGCCAGTAGTAATTCTGCATGTCTTGGTGTCATCAGATATTTCTATCTGCGAGCATGTTTAATGGTCCTTAGACTGAAAGATTATCATTAACTCATGTCATGACTTGCGCACTTAGATTTACTGACGAAAACCGTCATGCAGACAGTTGGCGGGAAGTAGGGTACGTTGGGTGCATCATGAGTGACATGTTGTTAATGGATATGTCAAGGAAGGATTTGTATCTTCCATTTATGGAAGTTGATATCTCGACCCTTTGATTGAAATAGAACTATCACATTAAATTCCATGGCCATGGTGTAAACGACGAGTTTATTTCAGGTAGTCAAAGAACGACATATCAAGCATATAGGTTTATGAAACTACCATGAAACCTGCTTGATGAGATATTGAGACAAAGGGATTAAATTACACAGTAAGCGTTTGTATGAGGTGATACATCAATGCGGCGTCAACTTCTTTCTCTTGGGTGCCTTGACCCGTTGCTAGACAGTAATCTTGGAATTTAGGTATGCCTGCCTAATGCCAATGAGAAAGAGGCCTAGAGGGTCACACACTAAGTGTATCCAAGTATCTCAAGTTGAATAAAGATTATTCCCGTACGTGGTTTAATAATTATTCAAGGAAGCCTAAGTTATTTTAAATGATGGAGGAAAAATAAAATAAAACAAGTACACACCATGTATTATTAAATGTACACACCGTGTAGTTTTTTTTGAAAGGAAATGAATAAATGAAAACAAGATATACACGCAGTGTACATTTAATGTACACACTGTGTAGTTTTCAATGAAAAACAAGTACACGCTGTGTATTTATTATTACACACAGTGTAGTTTTTTCAGTCGGGATTTTGAGGATTTAATATCGTTTTATTAAATGATATTTATTATCATCAGCGTGAACAAATGTCAAGGAATTAATTATTCGACATGGGGGTTTTCAATAAGAGTTAATGAAATAAATGAAACGTGTAACACGTTTATTTATTGTCATAACTCTACAACCTCTAACTTGATTATAAATATCCTCACAACCCCAACTCTTTTCCTACATAAGAGAATTGTTGTGCACAACATCTCTGGAGAATTATTTCAAGACCGAAAGAACCTCTTCCTCCAAGAACGCTCTCAAGACCGAGAGAGATCCTCTTCCATCGGATCAAGACGATCTAAGGCGGACAATGCAAGCAAAGGCTTCTCCACGCTAGCACCCGGATAATCCTTTGGCGACGTCCAAAGATACGAGGTACACGTGTGGATCACCGCTAGAGGGAGTCTACAATTGGCTTCTGCGATGCAATGGCGGATCATATCGACAACGTGATCGAGAACATCAATGAAGAAAGAACACCCAAAAGATATTTCTTTATAATTAATTAAATTAATTATAATCAACCTGTAACGATTCTTGTTTGTGGTTCCGGGACAAACCATCTTGTTTGTCTTTTTATGTGATTTGATCCATGGAGACTGGCGTTTATCATCATATTGATCCCAGATTGATCATTTCTAATGACAAAAATCCAAGTGGGCACATCCACCCACATGCTTCTATTGTGCCCGGAACCTTCAAATATCACAGCAATTGGCTAAATGGAAAGGGAAATGACTCTTACAGGATGTAAGGGTTTGTCTCACCAATTCGGTCACCAATTATTTGTTTACTTATGCCTTATCCATTTACATATTGACAATCAACCTTATCTAGGACTTAAAAGCTAAGATAAGGAACTTTGCATGGATGGGATGCATCACTGAAAGAAACTGGTTACCTTTGCTTAGAATTATTGCACCAAGTGAGTTGACTTGGGCGGGATTGGTATCAAGGATCTCAAAAGGCTCAATGATGCCCTACATTCCACGTTCACTTGGGGCCTGTTTGATCACAAGGGGGATGGAATTGGATTCACTCGTGAGAGGCTTATGCCCAATCATTGAGAGGAATACATGGGTTACTTCCCCTCCTCTATCTGGCCAGTTATTCATACCTCTTACAAGGGAATCATCTCTCAATCGAAATGGCTTCTCACCAACCACTTGGATCTGAATGCCTGGTCCACCCCCTGGGTTGATGGGACTCTAATGGACTATGTGAACCCCCTGCTAACATCAGAAGAATTTACATTGCTACTTTTCTTCCCTGTCTGGATGACCTTGGGACTTTTCTCCCGACTAATATTATTATGCACATTCAACGTTATAACTTGGTTGATACTGATACCTTGGTCTGGAAACCAAACCGTGTTGGACAACCTAACACTAAGGAGTTCTATTAGTACAAATTTTCTCAAGGTACCTCTCCCTCAGCCTAGCTTTCTATCTTTAGAAGGAACTTCATTCTCTCAGCTATCCATCTGCTTCTCTAGAAACTGTGGAAAAATCGACTTCCCTTTCAGATCTAGTTTCAAAAAGTCGGATACAGCCTGGCCTCTGTCTTTTTCCTCGGTCTCAGTGGTGAGGATACTATTCTGCACACATTTCTTCAATACAGGTTTGGTGCTGCCCTCCGGGACTACTTGAGGCAGTTTTTTGGCTTCCCCCTTTACATGGACATGCCTCTCCTTGAACTCCAGGACAAATTGGTTGGCGGGTCATGCAGTGATCAGGTGAACCACCTCTTTCTTATGGATATTTCAGCCATGATCTCATATATTTGGACAGCTCAGAATGCAGCTGCATTCAACAAGAAAAGGATCTCCATTCGTGGAGGTGTGGTGTTTATTCACATGGTGGTTTACAGCACGTCCCATATCTAGACGGGATCGATGGAGAATGATATCAATGAACTCGTTATCCTTGGGCTGCATGGTGTTTCTGGAAGGTCAAAAAAACCAAAGGTTCCCAAAATCATCCGTTGGATTCCTCCACTCCCCTCTTGGATCATCGTCAATGTGGACAGTGAAGCCATGGGAGCGCCTGGTTCTACCGAGTGCAGTTGTATTTTTCGCACATATCGGGGATTGTCAAGGGCTGATTTCATCACTTCATTGGTGATAGGTGTGCCCATGAAGCTGAGATGTGGGCTATGATGAAGGCGGTTAAATATGCAGTTCACATTGGTTGGAACTTTCTCTAGCTTGAATCAGACTCTATGCTTGCAGTAAATACCCTCAAGAGCAGATCCAGGTGTGCCCCCTGGAGGATCCTCCCTCAATGGGTGGAGTTCCTCACCCTTTACCGGAGGTGCAACCTCAATTTGATGCATGCCTATCGGGAGGTGAACTCAGGAGTGGACACCCTCTCCAAACAGGCCCTGGTGGAAAGGTGCTCGACAAGGTCCTTTACTACCCCAACCTTCTGCTCCCTGCTTGTGGAATATGATTTCAAGGGTGAGATGTGCAATAGGTTTTGTAATCCATCCATGTACTCTATTATTATTTTCCTTCCATTTGTTTCTCAATAAATTTTTGGGGGATCAGGTTAGCCTGGTCTCGAGCCTTCCTAGCCCTAGTAATGTTAATAAACTCTAAAAAATTATAAAAATACTAAAAAACACAAAAAACCTTTTACAGACACCAAAATCCCTACATAATCTAAAGACCATGTATCCTAAATAAATTTCTAAAAATACCTAAAAATGTAAAAGAACATTAAACCCTAAAAAAACCTAAGAAAACAATAAAACCCAAAAAACACTTTAAACCCCTAAAAACTTAAAAATAATAAATACCCTAACAAATCCAATAAACAATAAAAAACAAAAAAAAACAATAAAACCATCAAAATTCCTAAAAAAAACCTTAAAATCCCTAAAATTTTAAAAAACCCTAATAAACCTTGAAAACACCATATGAAATCCTTAAAAACCTAAAACAGATTAAGCCCCTAAAAACCTAAAAAAATGCTAAAAACCCTAACAAACCCTAAAAGACCCTAAAACCCCTAAAAACCCAAAAAAACTAAAAAACACCTAAAAGCCTTAAAAGACCCAAAAAACACTTAAAACCCCTAAACCACTAAGAACTCTAAAAATCCTTTAAAACCCAAAAAATGAAAAAAATTGAAAAATGCCTAAATATCTCCAAAAACCTAGAAAAGACAAAAAACACTAAAACCCCTAAAAACCATAAAACCCTTAAAACTCTCAGCATCCAGGAAACCCTAAAAACCATAAAAATACTAAACAAACCTATAAATCCCTTAAAATTAAAAAATCTTCAAAAACCTAAGAATCCCAAAGAAAACCATGGAAACTAAAAAACACATAAAACCCCTAAGAAACCTAAATATGATAAAAATCCTAAAAAAACAAAAAAACCCAGAAAAATTCAATAATCCAAAAACCCCAAAAACTGTAAAAAACCCTAAAAAGACATAAAAACATTAAAACCCACTAAAAATCAAAAAGAAAAACCATTGAACACCTAAAAACCTTGAAAAACATAATAATCCTTAAAGACCCTAAAAACTCAAAAAACCATTAAAACACAAAAAACCATAAGAACCCTAAAACGCCAAAAATCCATGAATCCCCCAAAATCCAAAATATCCTAAAGTCAAAAAAATCTAAAAAACCGAAAAAATAAGTAAAAATATAAAAAAACATAAAATCCTATGGAACCATAATAAAAAATTACAAGTCTAAGAAACATGAAAGGCCTAAAACCATAAACCACTAATACACTAAAATAATCTAAAACCCCTAAAACCATAAAAACCCTCCATAATCCTAAAAAACATGTAAAACCTTAAAAATTCCAATAAATCTTTAAAAACATAAAACCCTAAAAACCTAAAAATTCTCAAAATCCCTAAAAACACTAAAAATGATAAAAATCATTAAAATGACCTAAAAATCCTAGAAAATATTAAAAAACTAATAACAAAAAAACCCAAAGAAAATAATAAAAACCTAAAAACAATTTAAACCCTAAAAAACCTAAAAAACAATGAAACCACTAAAAACACTTAAAAACCCTAAAACCCCTAAAACCCCTAAAAACCATATAAATACCTAAAACTCCATAAAAACCCTAAAAACTCACTAAAAACCCTAAAAACATTAAAAGTAATAAAAACCCAAAAAACTATAAAAAAAATCCATAAAAATCCTAAACAAATAAAAAAAATAAAAAACCAAAAAAATCATAAAAGCGTAGAAAATCCCAAAAACCCTCAGAATATATAAAAACCATAAAAACCCTAAAAATTATAAGAAGCAGATAAATTAAATAAAAACATAATACACCCTAAAACCTAGAATAACCCAAAGAAAAGCATAAATACCTAAAACCATTAAATACTCTAAGAAACCTTTAAAAAATTAAAATTCATAAAAATTCATAAAAATTATAAAAAAGAAAAAAATGTCATCATCCATAAACCGCCAAAAAACATAAAAATCATAAAAATATTCTTAAAACCCTAAAATCATAGAAAAACATAAAAATCCAAAAACCCCCTAAGAGAAACATAAAAACCTACAAAAATGAAAACTCTTAAAAAACTTAAAGATGCAAAAAACAAAAAAAAATTTCTAAAATGATATAAAAACATAAAAACCGTAAAAACCATAAACCCCCTCAAGAACTAATAACCCTTAATATTCTTAAAAATCCACTGAGAACTCTAAAAATTCTTTAAAACCCTAAAAATGTAAAAATATCTAAAAGACCTTTAAAACCCTATTAAACTCAAAAAACCCTAAAACCCCAAAAAACCATAAAAAATCGAAAAAAGATAAAAAAATCCTTAAAAACTCTAAAAATCTATAAAAGCCCTAAAAACCATAAAAATAAAAAAAGACAAAAAATTCACTATAATTGAAAAACCCCATAAAATTCATTAAAACCATAAAAAAACAAAAAAAAAATAAACATTTAAAAATAAAAAAAAACATAAAAAACTATTACAAACCCAAAAAACCGTAGAAACCCTCTGAATCTCTAGAATCCCTAAAAACATTAAAATCCCTAAAAAATCCTTTAAATCCCTATGAAACAGAAAATAACCTGAAAACTCTAAACAACCTATCAAAACCATAAAAACCTAAAATCACTTAAAACCTCAAAAAACATAAAAGATTCTAAAAACCTAAAAACACTACAAAACCATAAAATACCCAAGAAACCCTAAAACCACTAAAAACCATTAACACCCTAAAACCCCAAAAATTAAAAATAACCTAAAAACCACTATAAACTCTAAAAAATATTTAAAGAACTAAAACATAAAAAATCTTTGAAAAGAATTTAGAGCCTTAAAAATTTAAAAAACCACAAAAAAACCCCTACGCAGTATAAAAACCATAAAAAATTTTAATGTCCCAAAAAATAACTAAAAATTTAGAAACCATAAAAACATTGAATATCTGAATAAAACCATAAAAACCTAAAATCACTTAAAACACCTAAAAACCTAAAAAATCAAAAAACCCATACAACCCCTAAAAATTACAAAAATCCATAAAAACCAATAAAAACCCTAAAACCCACAAAAATTAAAATACCCTTTAAATAGATTAAAATGTTAAAAAACACTAAAAACATTAATAACACTATAAAACTCAACAAATGTAAAACCCAAAAAAAACAAAAAACCATAAAAAACACTCAAAACACTCAAAATCAATAAAAAAACTAAAAAATTAAAAACATCAAAAATACCTAAAACATAATATTCCATAAAACTCTATTAAACACTATAAAAACCTAAAATATAGAAAAAAACAAAAAACCACTATGAAACCTAAAAAATAATAAAAACCCTTAAATTCCTAAAAACCTTGAAGAACCCACCAAATCCCCAAAACCCCAAAAATAAAATAACAACACTAAAAAATTGTAACACCAATAGATTTTATGAGAATTATTATTTTTAATTTCTTTAATGTATTTTTTTGTAGGCTTCAAAAATATTAGTTTTCTCTATATGCAACACCGTATTAGCTTATAGTAAATGCAACAATATTCTTGGCATGTGTTGCACACCATTTCATGTTATTTCGAATAAAATTCATTTTACATAACATAGAGTACATATTTTGATTTATTTATAAATGAAAAATGTTTTGATTATTTAATACGCAACACTAATGGAATCTTGTACTTCACGCAACATTGACTTGGCTTTCATTACACGCAAGAGTGACCTTCATCGATAGCATGTGTGGTACACAATATCGAGTTTCACTAAAAAACTATATATTGTTATAATATTATTATGAACGATCCAATATGAATATTAGTAACTAAATTTTTTATTTTATAACATTATAATTCATCTTAAAAATTTTATAGATCATGGTATGAGAACAATAAAAAATTTCGGGTAAAATAACTATTTTTTAAAAAATGCAGTTTTTCCACCTTTTGATGGCGCACCCATTTTATATCTAATTTTTAACAATTTTATAAGGTTAATTTTACAAAATAAACTTATTCTTGTGAATCATGATATAAAAATATTCATTGGATAATGTTCTGATATTTTTATGATAACGTTCATATTTTGATGAATAATAAAAATACGCTAAATTTTAATTCAGAAAAAAACATTTTCATGAAGATAATGTATATGGTTAAATTATAATATTTAATGGTTTTAAATTATAATTATAATATATTTTTACCATTAAATATAATTTATGTCATTATCATTAATTTTACATTGAATTCATAGGTAAAAACATTTCAATCTTTTGAAATGTTTTAAATAAAAACATTTTTTTTGAGGATTGGATTAATTTTAAATTAACTAATGCATATTATGTGACTTGAATTTGGAAAAATTGATTCCATATATGGAATCATTAGGTCCAAATTATGTTAATAGGATACTTTTTTGGGAATTATTAACTGTAACTACGGTAAGTTTTATTTACCACAGTTAAAGGTAAATCAGGAAATTATGAGTAACAATAATATTATAAAATTACCCTAACACCTGCCAAAATTAAATTGGATGAATAAAGTCTACCCATATCACATAAGGGTCGGAATAGATTAATCTTATGGACTTTTGACCATGTAAAAGATGTAATTATTAATAAAACCCAAGAAAGTGAAAACATGTCACTCTCTTATATCTTATAAGTGTAATAATTTTAAATTGGTGATAAACTTAATAAAACATAGAACATAAATAGTCTCCAGAAATAAAATAAAATTATCTACATAATTTGAATTTATTAATAATTTTTAGGGAATAAATAGTTATCATTAATGATGAGACAATAGTGATTTAGAAATTAGTTGTTTGATTGATATATCAAATAAATGGTTTTAAAAATAATAAATTAAATATTATATGAACTATTTAATGTTATCAAAGAATTTTCTAGACAAATATGAAATTTTATTAATCTATTTAATATTATGGTTAGAATATATCCTCTCTGTGGATTTTATTTAAATTCAAATAAATGAATAGTGTCAAAATTGACACTATTTTTATTTTATTAAAATAACATATTATTAAATTGTTTAAAAATCACAAAAATATTTAAAAATTAAAAAATGAAAATTTTATGGTCGAAAATGTAATAATATATCTAATTATGGAAAATTAACCACAAATAAGTATGTATTTATAACAATTTAATAACTATAATATTATTACCAAAAATAAAATTGAATAGATTAAAAATGGATAAATCAAAATGATAAGTTTTAGTATAAACGTAAAAAATGTCTAAATTTTATTGGTTGATGAGATAACAACCCTATATCATCTCATATTCTAATTGAGTAATTATTTGTGGTTTTTATGTGGGGATTGAATTTATTATAAATTAATAGTTTTGGGGTTTCCAAAGGTGCCCCTCTCATCCCTTATAAAAGGGAACCTCCTCCCTCTCTTCTTCACAACATTTTGATCCTTCAAACCCATCCAAACCCCACCCATTCATCTTCTACACTTCTATATCAACATACTATATATGCTGGTATTCTTAAAAGACAATCTTTAGTGCCCTAAGTTAGGTTTAAATGAGGTGCGTCGAGGAAGAGGTAATATCCTTTACCGATTGTTTCAAATTTATTTCTTATTCTTCTTACTATTAATTAATTGCATCATTATAATGTAATAACATCAGTATAAATCATATAATGATATGTTATTATAAATATTAAAAAACCCTATTTCACCTTCTATCCATCCTACGGAAAATTAAATCACTGCACGTGCGTACGTAAGGAATACCGTCTCCACGTCGTGGTGTAATCTATTTTCCACCAGCACCTTACATAGATGGGTATAATGGTGTAAATAATAACCATATAATATTATTATAACATGATATTAATTCCGATATATTATATTATCCACTACAATTCCATTCAATAATTATAGGAACGATATCATAGCTTGTTGCGTACGTACAGATTACCGTCTCCACGACGTGATGAGATTCATTCTCCTTGTTATCCATTCATGAATGATTATAAAATATATATTGAATAATAATGAAATATATGACAAAATAATGCTGTTATATTTATGTATATATATATATGTGTCATCTACATACTCCCATAAGGAAATGAAAACAACATTCATGCGTACATACGACCTATCGTCTCCATAAACGGTGTATTTTATTTCATTTATCTATCTATTATTCAAATATATACTAAATATATATAATATATAAATTATATTTTACATTCTATAACTAATTAAATCATGATATAATTAATATCAAGAACAACAAGTCCAAACACGTACGATAAATGAAACAATTATTACCTAAAACGTTTCATTAAAATGAAGTTGACAAATGAACGAGAAATATAAAGACCTAAGTGAATCAAATAGGATATCATAAATATTATTATGGTTCTGTTAGAAGTTTATAATATGTTTAAAACCACTACACTGGAGGTTCAGATACATATGAAGCATATCAGACCTAAGGTAAGGAAAAATCTCACAATCTCAATTTTTATCCGAGATTGTTTATACTTTAGTATTTACTGGGGCATATTCATCATCCACATCCATGTTTCCTCAATATGTAATATTAATTCTATCCTCCTAAAATTTTTTAAATACAATTTTACTTATTTCTTAATTTTTAGTAAAATATTTGAATGGAATATTTTGTCATTTTTAGTACGAGATACTTTTTGACTTTTCTGGAAAAAAGTACGAGAAGAATTTTTTTTAACTTATACGACATGAATGGATTTTTATGCTTTAACATAACATTTTTTCAATGAATATACCTTTAAAAGTTTTCATGTTTATTTTAAATTAACTTCCTTTAGTTTAAAATTTCATGAAATGTTGAGAAAGGAAAAATGTTTGTGAAAAAAAGGGATATTTTCCTCAAGAACTAAGTTCAAATGTCTTATCAAAATTATTTTCCATCTAAGATAATATAGGTTTCTATTTCTATCCCTATTATTAAATTGATTTGATTATGTTATGGTGGAATATTTTTTTGAAGTCCTTTTATCTTATATGTATTTTTTAATGATGGAATGATGTTTAAGAATCCCATTCTATTACATGGGTTACGCTATGATGTATGATTTTATGCTTTTGTGGCACATATAAGAACTGTTTTTAATTATGAGATGGGTGGGAACTATATTTCCCTACAATGCATTGGGTAAATATTTATATCTCATGAGATATACATGGAAGGAATGACATGTAATTCCAATTTAGAAATACAGTGCTGGAATATAAAGTAAACCCGGTTCAGTAATGGACTTTTTCCACTAAGGTGGTCTTGGAAACCATTCCTTGGATACTATAGAAATCATATCATGTTCTTAATGGTTTTCCACAATTCAATGTTTTATTCCCATGCCATTTTATCTTGATTAATGTTCCTTTATGATCTATGCCTTATGTACTGCCAAGATTTATGTCATTGCTCAAGATTTTGATGTTTTATGATCATGGTTTTACGTTCAAATGTTTATGGATTGTTTTTATGTTCTCCATGTTTACCATTACTGAGCATTTGATCTCACCCTTTTTGTGTTTTCTTTTCCCCAGGATATAAAGAAAGTATTTAGGTAAGAAAACAAAAGGGAAGATCTTTATGAGAGATGTTCTTTTACCCTGATTAGAAGATTATGTTCCGAGTTTCCAAAGACACTCAAATAACATGGTCTTTGGGCATCTTTATATGTAATGTATTAATTTTTCCTTAAATTTAATGTAATTTCCATGTACGTCAAGTTTGGGTCTTTACAGTTGGTATCAGATTGAAGGTTTAGCCAACCATTGGAAACTGGGATGTGAAAACTTTAGTGAGATCCTTTGATATATTTCTATGGTATGTCTAGGAATTTCCCTAAGGATAAGTATAAGTATAGGTTAAAATACTATAATTATATTAACAATCATGAATAATCTAAGGTAAACCTAATGTCATGGATTTAAGAAATTACGTTAAGTATAAATCCCATAAGTGATTTTTTATGATTATGTAGTTCCTATTCATTTTGACTATTCTTACACTATGGTTTATGGTTTTAGTAAATGGTGGGAACGAGAAGGAATTTGGTTAAAATTAATTCCCGTGGACAAATTGGTGACTATAATCAACAAAATTGTGTAATGCCTAGATATAAAGATATTGTGATTATGTCAAATCAGTCATCGTGATATATGATTAACAAGGTAAACTTTTGTTGTATTCCTATGTCATAAAAAAAGAGTATTATGGACTTTTATTCATGATTGAATGGGGAGGAACATAGAGGAATGAATATTAAGCATTCTATATATCAAGAATAAAGGAAGAAGAACCTTGAGGAATACCTCAAATTGACGGGAATATGTTATCTGTGTGGGGAAAAGGGGCATAGAGTGATAGAATATTATGGAGTTAAATGTCTTATCTGTGGAGAATATGAAAATTAACCAACTCAATGCCCTGACCTAAGAGGTTAATTCTAAATCCAGGAAGGACCTATTCCATGGAAATCATTTAAGAATACGGATTGAAGGGTTTATGTATTGGAATTCAAGAATAATTTTGTTGAGGTTCTTTTATGGAATAATGGAATATCTATGTATTGATTTATTGGGGTTTTCAAAAATTATATGGTACCAGTAACCATGAAAAGTGATTTAAATATTTTTGGAAAGCAGATGATATGCACATAATGAAGGGATAAAGAGAAAATAATATGTTTGATAATATTAATGAGATCATTACTGATATAAGGACAAAGTGATATCATGGTTTGAGTATATAGAAATTTTGGGATTTTGGTATGTGGAAAGAGTTAACTTTTGATATC
This sequence comes from Viscum album, assembly GCA_963277665.1. Taxonomy (NCBI): domain Eukaryota; kingdom Viridiplantae; phylum Streptophyta; class Magnoliopsida; order Santalales; family Viscaceae; genus Viscum; species Viscum album. The sequence goes on along the minus strand of OY728162.1, from coordinate 472,793,192 downwards.
ATTCATGTTTTTACTAAGGTTCTACGGTAATTCATGTTTCAAGAGAATACATGATTAAGGTATTTTACATGTTTGGAATATGACCAACATGATATATCTTATGATATATGGGAGATAAATGATGGTATTAACATTCTTGTTATATGACATTTCTAGTAACCGTTCTCTTTATACTATGAGTTTTGAAAGTAGTATTTTGGATAAATATTAATGTTGGAATGGATTAATTTGGACATCAGATAGTATTGATTAAGGTTATAACTTTTTTTTATTTTATTTCTGGAATGTTATAATAGTATAGTTTTAGGAAAAGGACAACCTGTAGGATGGGTGACAACCCATCGCGTCGGACAAGGATGCAGGAATTGAACCCACAACCGATGTGCGACATGCCTTTATCTCCTACCACTGGACTACAGGAAGTCCCTGGTTAGTAGAAATTAGTTTTATTTTATTCGGCGGTATGGTAAATGAAGTATAAGCCCATTTTTTGAATCATATACAGTTAATCTCACCAGAGATGGAATTATGTATTCTTAATAATTTGTGGTAAATTTTTTGTTATAGAGATAGATGGAATAACCTATCATTCTATCACATGATTTGATAATACTTCAAGAATGAAAAATTCAACTTCATTTCTTTAAATAATAGATGAAGTGGAAATTGTTCAGGGAATGACCAATGATGATATTACACTGAAATCAAGTATGTATTTATCCTTGTGTAAAAATTCAAAAACATTAGGGAAATGATCTTGATAATAAAAAATGTTACCCTAGTACTCTCATATCTGATTAATCATATGGTACATTAAATCATCACAAAATTATGGCTTTGTGATTATTGGATTTTTTTTATAGCCATGTTCTCTACCACTCTTCATCAGAACATGATGGTTAGATTTCTCCTCCATATCCATATTTTCACTTATATTATCCTATTTGGAAACCCAGTGCTGGGTTACTTTGGGTGACTGTTATGTTTCTAACTTTTCTTTTGAAAATTATGTTTTTTTATTCCTTTTTATGATGTGGGTTTCTATAAATGAAACTTTCAAGTAGAAAACCATTTAAATCCCCAAATAATTTCAAGGTAAAAATACATTTTAAGCGGGGTATGATGTAACATAATGAGATTTTATGAGACATATTCTTTTTAATTTCTTTGATTTTTTTTTTTTGTATGATTCACCATGATTATCTTTCTCTATAATCAATACCATAATACCTTGTAGTATATGCAATAATATTCTTGGCCTGTGTTGCACACAATTTCATGTTTTTTCGAATAAAATTAATTTTACACAACATCGAGTATTGATTTTGATCTATTTATAAATGAACTACGTTTTTATTATGTTATACAATACTCCAAAGGATGTTTTTACTACACACAACATTTAATTGGCTTGCATTACATGCAAGAGTGACCTTCCTCGATAGCGTGTGTTGTATGCAATACCGAATTTTACTAAACAACAATATATTGTTATAATATTATTATGAACTAGCCATTAAGAATAGTATTAACTAAATTTTAAATTTTATAACATTATAATTCATATTACACATTTTCTAGATCATGGTTTGACAACAAAATAATCTTTTTGGGTAAAATAAGTATTTTTCAAAAAATACAATTTTACCACCTTTTTAAGGTGCATCCATTTTAAGTCTAATTTTTATCATTTTTATAAGCACAATTTTACCAAATAAACTTATTATTGTGAATCATGATATAAAAATTTAAGTTGGATAAATTTTTGATATTTTTCTGATAAAGAACATATTTTGATGAATAGTAAAAATAGGCTAAATTTTAATTAAAAACAACTTTTTCATCAAGATAATATATAGGGTTAAATTATAATATTTAATGGTTTTAATTCATAAATATAATATATTTTTATAATTTTATATAATTTATTTCATTATAATTAATTTTACATTGAATTCATTGGTAAAAAGATTTCAATCTTTTGCAATGTTTTAAATAAAAACACGTTTTTTCAACAACTGGATTAATTTTAAATTAATTACTGCATATTATGTGTCTTGAATTTAGAAAAATTTATTCCATATTTGGAATCAGTATGTCCAAATTATGTAAATAGGATACTTTTTATTTTTGGGCTTTATGACCAGTAACTATGGTAAATTTTATTTACCACAATTAAAGGTAAATCAGCCAATTAAGGGTAACAATAATATTATAAAATTACCCTAACACCTAGAAAAATTATATTTGATGAATAAAAGTCAACCCATATCACTTAATTGTTGGAACATAATCATTCCATGGACTTTTTACCATGGAAATGATGTAATTATTATTAAAACCCAAGAAAGTGACAACATGTCACTCTCTTATATCTTATAAGTGTAATAATTTTAATTTGTATATAAACATCATAAAACATTAAAAATAAATAGTCTCCAGAAATCCAATAAAACTATATACATCATGTTAATTTATTTATAATTTTTAGGGATTAAATAATTATCATTAATGATTACACAATAGTGATGTAGAAATTATTTTATTGATTTAAATATCAAATAAATGGTTTTAAACATTTTAAAATAAATATTATATGAACTATTTAATGTGCTCCACTAATTTTCTATACAAATATGTCATTTTATTAATCTATTAAATATTTTGGTTCAAATATATCCTTTGTGTGGATTTTATTGAAATTCAAATAAATGAATAGTGTCTAAATTGACACTATTGTTATTTTATAAAAATAACATATTATTAAATTGTTTAAAAATCACAAAAATATATAAAAATATCAAATTGAAAATTATATGGTCAAATGTGTACTAATGTATCTAATATTGGAAAATTCACAACAAATAAGTATGTATTTATAACAATTTAATAATTATATTTTTATAACCACAAATAAAATTAAATAGATTAAGGATAAATCAAAATGATAAGGTATAAAATAAATGTTATACATGTCTAAATTTTATTGGTTTATCAGATTAAAACACTATATCATCTCATATTCTAATTGAGTCATTTTTTGAGGTTTATAAGTAGGGTTTGAATTTGTTATAAATTAATAGTTTTGAGGTTTCCAAAGGTGCCCCTCTCCTCCCTTATAAAAGGGTACCTCCTGCCTCTCCTATTCAAAAAATTTTGAGCCTTCATTCTCAGCCAAAACATGTCCATTTAACTTATCCAATTCCATAGAAACATAATATAGGTTCTGGTATTCTTCAAAGACCATCTTTAGTTCCCTAAGAGGAGGTTTAGAAGAGGCCCGTCGAGGAAGAGGTAATATCTTTTACCGATCCTTTCAAATTTATTTCTTCTTCAACTCTCTCTTTTTTAATTGTTTAATTATAACGTAATAACATAAGTATCACTCATATAATGATATGTTATTATAAATATGAAACAACTGTATTTCAACTTCTATCCATCCTACGGAAAACAAAATCACTGTACATGCGTATGTACGGAATACCATCTCCATATCATAGTGTATTCTATTTTCCACCACCACCATACTTGGATGGGTATAATGGTTTAAAGAATAACCATATATTATTATTATAACATGATACTAATTCTGAGATATTCTATTATCTACTCCAATTCCATTCAATAATTATAGGAATGATGTCATTGCTCGTGCGTACGTACGGATTACCGTCTCTATGACGCGATGAGATTCATTCTCCTTGTTAACCATTCAAAAATTATTATAAAGTATATAAATTAAATAATAATGAAATATATAACAAAATAATGCTACTGGATTTATGTATATATATATGTCATCTACTTTCATAAGGAAATGAAAACAACATTCATGCATATGTATGACCTACCGTCTCCATGAACGGTGTATTTCATTTCATTTATCTATCTATTATACATATATATACTGAATATATATGATATATAAATCATGTTTTACATTATGTAAGTAATTAAATCATGATATATGTAATATCAAGAACAAAAATTCCAAACACGTATGATAAATGATATAATTATTACCCAAAATGTCACCTTAATGTTAAATTGACAAATTATCAGGTAATATAAATACCTAAGTGAATCATATAGGATATCATAATTATTATTATGGTTATGTTACAAGTGTATAATATGTTTAAACCCACAATACAGGAGGTTCAGATACATATGAAGCATATCATACCTATGGTAAGGGAAAATCTCGCAATCTCAATTTTATCTGAGATTGTTTATACTTTGGTATTTACTGGGGCATATTTATCATCCACATCCATGTTTCCTTAATATGTAATATTAATTATATCCTCCAATAATTGTTTAAAAAAACAATCTTCACATAATTTTTCTGGAAAAGTCAAAAAGTATCTCTTACTGAAAACAATAAAAGATTCCTTGCTGGTGTGGTATCCCCACCTTGCATTGATTTTGATGATTTTTCCATAGTGGTTCCTCATATGCCACGGTGTGGGGATCTTGATTCTTGGTCCCTAAATCAGGGAGACCCATTTGTTCTTGATAAATCATTTTTACAAGAAGGAGGTAGAAGTATGTATCATGATATGAATTTGATCATCAAGGAGAGGTGTTTTATCGAGGTGGACACTCCTCATGGGAAAGAAAACAATTCTACGGGTGCCTCTTTAGATCCCCAGAAGAGGAAACTGAGGAAGGTCTATTCAAATTTTCTAAGCATTGGTCCACGAGGGCTTCATGAAAAGACAATTCCTCTACCAAAGGAGGTCGGCCCGTCCAGGTGCAGCTTGATGTGAAGCAGTAACATCTCATATATTACTACACCACCTTCCTAAAGCAATACAAATCATCTGAATGGGAGTCGGTGGAGTCAGATGCATCCACTGGTTATGGTGCTGATGGGGACCCATATGTGGATGGATATTTTTGACTTTTTATTAGTTGATCCTGTTTTTTTCACATTAGATTCTGGGTCTTTTGGAGTTTTGGTGCCTTGGGGGGTTCAGGGCTTTTTGGTGTGGGCTATTTTTCCCCACCCTACCCTTGTCTGTTATGCTTTTTTCTTTATAAATTTTTTTTTGGGGGGGGGGGGTCGAGAATAGCATGAACCTCGCATATTTCTTGCCTAAAATCCCATGAAATACCTAAAAAATCCCTAAAAACCTTCAAAACCCTAAAAACCCCTAAAAATTGAAAACCCCCATAAATCCCAAATGACGATAAAATCCCTAAAAACACATAAACTGCTCAAAATCGATAATAACCAAAAAATTAAAAAAAACCTTAAAACAATAAAAACGTAAAAAACTGTGGAAACCTGAAAATACCTAAGAAAACCATTAAAACATAAAACACTGAAATCCCAAAAAAATTATAAAAAATAGTAAAAACCCTGAAAACCAAAACACCAAAAAAATATTTAAACCCCTAAAAACATATAAAAACCATAAAACACTAAATGATATAAAACCCTTTAAAAACCCTATGAAAACCTTAAAAACCTAAATACACTTAAGACCGCTAAAAACCTAAAAAATAATGAAAATGGTAAAACCTCTAAAAACTATAACAAATATAAAAACCCCCCAAAACCTTAAAACCCAATAAAAAACATAAAACCACTAAAAACTTTGAAATTTTTTAAGACCCCAAATTCTTTGAAAAACTCTAAAAAACCTTGATAAACCAAAAAAACTCAAAAACCCCCTCAAAACCTAATAATACAAAAAAAATCCCTAAAAAGTCATAAAACCTCTCAAAATCCCTAAAACCCTATGGAGGTGGCAGCTCTGGTGATTTGTCTCTCTCGCGATGGTAGATTTCCCTCCCTTCCAGGTTGAAGACGATAGAAAATGAAGACCCTACCCCCTATCTGTGGGGGAGGACCCTCCCTATGAGGACTTCCTTTCCTCAGCTTTCACTTCCCTTGATTTTCTACCCTCTTTCCCGGAAACTGTGCTTTGTCTGATGGTTCCAGTGCTCTTTAATGGTTGTCCACAACTTCCCCTCTCGATTTGGGAGTACAAAAATACCTTGTATCTACACCGCCTGACTCTGGTTGCGAGGTTCCTAGTGTGGCATCACCCATTGGACTTTTTTGATAGGTTTGTCTCTTCTTTCTGGAAGCTTTGGGATCACGTGATGGTGGTTCTGGTCTATAGTTCCCACATCATGATTGGATTCGCGTCTGAGGAGGATCTGGTTCTGTCTAGGTCGGTGGATCCTCGTATATGTAAAGGCTCTCACTTATCCCTTTTTTGGTGGATCTTTGAATTTCATCTAAAGCAGGACTCTCCGATGGTTGCGACTTGGGTTAGATTTTTTAAACTCCCCCTTCCCTTTTAGAATTTCTATACTCTTTTGATTCTAGGAAATCTTGTGGGGAGGTTCCTCTGAATGGATAGTAGGACTAGGGAAATTTTCCACCCTGTTTCTCTAAGTCCTTTGTTGAGGTTGATGCTTCAAATGATCTGGTGGATGCTGTCTAGATTGTTGTAGGGGAGGAGCTCCGGTTGAGGAAAACGATCCTTTTTGAGCCATGGAAGGTTTTCTATTCTAACTATTGGAGATTTGGGCATAATTCTCAGTTTGGAGGATGTGTTTCCCCTAGAAGGTTTGGTTCATCTATGGTTCATATGAGTTCAAGGGAGACCACCCACACTGTGGTTGGGGCGAAGGGATCCAAGAGGGTGATAGAGATCTCGCCCCATACTCTAGTTGCTAAAGTTTCCCGTTTGATAGACCAGATTTCTGGGACTAATCTGGAAGATTCTTTGATGGACTCAGGTGGTTTTAGTATAAGTCTAGTTAGCGATTCTTGTAATTCAGGAGTTTTCGTTCCTGAGGCAGTGTTAATGGTTGAAGTAGAGGATTAACCCCATACTGAAGTTGCCTGTGGATGTGGTGAGCTTCTAAGAGATAGTTGGAGAAAGGGAAAGAGGCCATGATAGAAGAGTGGCGTAGGAATGACCAGTTGGAGGCCCCCCTGGTGCCAATACTGGGAGAGGAGGATATTGTCTGCAAGATGAGTAGTGGGGGTGCTAGCAGTAGCAGAATCTCAGAGGGGTATGCTGTGTCTCTTCATAACAGATTTCCGGATTCATCTTTGTCTAAGCAGGCAGATGATGATGTGTTGGTGGTAGAGCTTACGGAAGGGGATACGGATGCGCAGGGTATGTAAGATAGTGATGAGTGGAAAAATTTCTTGGCTGAGAAGGAGATGTTTGTGATATAAGGGCAGTCCTAGAGTCCTAGGGTGTGACACACCGATTGGCGTGATGCCCCTGGTGCCTGTGGGGTGTGATGATGTGGGGAGTATTCTCTTGGAGGCAGGCCCACCTCCTATTGTGGAAAGGACTAGCGGAGTGGAGGACCTACCGTTTGCTTCTGTTGTGAACCCAACTGGGTTTTATCTGCCATGAATCACTACGGTTTCATGAGATACAGCCCCAAACCTGCAAAGGTCCATGGTTGTCTTTGGTGTCCCATCTGCTGAAGATCATTCTGTGTTGCTGTATGATATGATGATGGTTGAATGGGAAAGGTTTCCCCTTGAGGGGGAAGCTAACAGACTCTGAGAGTGATTTTCTGAGGATGACCGCAAGATAAATGCTGCTATGGCCATGTGGAAGGAAGAATAGAATAAGCTGTTATAAAGGGGTGCTAAAAATTTTGGGTCTAGAAGGAAAAAAGGGTGCAAAAAGGCCTCAAGTGCAGCTAGTGATGGAGTCATTCGTGAGGAAGCAGTGCATGAGTATGGTTCTATCTCTGCTACACTGAAGCATAGGTTGTGGAAGGATTACTCTGCCCTTTCGCGACCTATGGTGACCCGGGCCACCTCCAAGAAGGACAAGCTAAATATCAATGTCAATTCACGGGAGCGACCTTCACAAACTGCTGAGTATGAGAGGGCTAGAGAGAAGCTATTGTCGATGGTCAGAATGCAGGAGGAGCACGAGTCATGCTGGGATTCTATGGATACGGGTGTTGAATCAGACTTCTTCTTTACTGGTATGGGAATTGGCATAGGTGTGAGCTTCGGTTTCCCCGGTGTGGAGCTAGATGACTTTGGTGGTGACATTGACTGATGCGTTTTTGTGTGTGTCTTTTCTTCTGGACCTTTTCTATTTTTTTTCTTGATATTTATTTTTTCCTTTTTTTGGGTTCTTTGGTTCTGGGGTTGTTAATGGATTTTGGGTGCGGTCCGTTTAACCCTTCCCCTCCCTTGTCTGTTGTTTCATTTTTCATAATAAGTTTTGAGGGGGTGAGGAATAGTCTGGCCTTACACGTCTTCTGCCCTAAAAACCCTAAAAACCATAAACTTCAAAAAAGAATCCAAAAAATCCTCAAAAACATAAAAAAGCGTAAAAACCATGGAAAATGAAAATAGAAACTTAAAAACATAAGATCATAGAAAATCCCTAAAATCCCTTAAAATCCTAAAAACCATAAAAAATCATAAAACCCCACAAAAACCCTAAAACACCAAAAAAACATAAAAATTGAAAAAAATTCCCAAAAAACATAAAAAAACATAAAAAAAACTAAAAAATCCTAGGAAAACCATAAAATCATAAATACACTTATAAGTAATAAAAACCTAAAAATTCTAAAAACTCTAAAAAATCCTTAAAACCATAAAAACCCTTAAAACCCATAAAAACCCAAAAAATCCCAAAAAATCAGTAAAAAAAATCTAAAAACACTTTAAACACCAAAAATCCTTTATAATCTATAAAACCCATTAAAATCCTAAAAACTCTTAAAACCTAATAATAACCCAACAAACATTAATAACCCTCAAAATCCCTAAAATCACTAAAAAATTAAAAAACCTAAAAAAGACCTAAAAATATATTAAGATGTACAAAACCCAAAAACCCTAAAAAACTAAAAAAAACCATAAAAACATAAATATAGTTAAAACTGCTAAAAACATAAAAAATGATAAAAAACTTAAAAGACCCTAATATCCCCCAAAAAACAGGAACTCCCTTAAAACCCATAAAAAACCTAAAAGACTATAAAACCATAAATACTAATTAGATAATATAAAAACACATTAAAACACTAAAATTATTATAAAACTCAAAAAACATTAAAACCCCTAAAAATTTAATAAAAACCCTAAAACCCATAAAAACCAAAAAACCCTAATTACCATAAAAATCCCTTATAATCACATAAATCCCTAAAAACCATAGAACACCATATGTCCCAAAAGATCCCTAAATTTTTTAAAAACATTGAAAACCCTAAACAACCTATGAAAACCGTAAACACCTAAACACACTTAAAACCCATAAAAACCTAAAAATGTTAAAAATAACAAAAAACCCTACAACCATAAAAACCCATAAAAATCAAAAAATACACTGAAAACCCATATTATCCATTAAACAACTAAACACTCTAAAAACCCTTGAAACCCCTAAAAATGTTAAAAAACACTAAAAACTATTAAAATTCTCAAAAACTAAAAAAGACCCCTAAAAATCCAAAGAACACATTAAAACCCTAAAAACACTAAAACCCCTAAAAACCATCAAAATCCCAAGAAAACCATGAAAAATAATAAAAATACTAAATAATCCTTAAAAATATATGAAAATGTAAAAATCCCTAAATAGCCTAAAAACAGCTAAGAAAACCATAAAAACTAGAAACACTTTAAACCCTTAAAAATGAAAAAAAGATAAAAACCCTAAAAAGACCTAAAACAAAAATTAACTTAAAAACAACATAAAAAATCTACAAAACCTTTAATCCAATAAAATCAATAAAAATTATAAAAAACATAAAAATACAAAAAAAAAACCACTAAAAACTCCAAAAATAGATAAAAATAAAAAAAAGCCTAAAACCTAAAAAATACTAATATAATGTTAGAAAAATAAAAACCCTTAAAACCCTTAAAAGAAGCTAAAAACCATAAGAACCCTAAAAAACCCTAAAAACAAAAATACATTAAGACTCCAAATAAAATTTAAAACCCTAAAACCCCATAAAACCCTAAAATATACTAAAATCTATAAAAACCATTGAAACAACTAAAATAATTAAAAAACACTAAAAAACATTAAAAATCATAAAACCCCCAAAAAAACCTTAAACCCCCCAAAACCTTAAAAATAATAAAAATCCATTAAAACCCTAAAATATCCACAAAAATACCTTAAAACATAAAAACACTAAAAACTTTGAAAACCCAAAGAAAACCATAAAAATCAAAAACAATTTAAACCCCTAAAATATAAAAAATAGTGAAAACACAAAAATCCCATAAAATCCATAAATCCCCTAAAACCCCATAAAAATACTAAAAAAACCCTAAAAATATATAAATACATAAAAATAAAAAAAAACACTGAAAGAACCTAATAAAATCATAAAAACCTTAAAATAATTAAAACCCCTAAAATATAAAAAAGCGTAAAAACCTAATAATTCCTAACCCCCCCCCCCCCACAAAAACTCCTAAAACCATAAAACCCCCTAATACCCTAAAAGACCCTAAAAACCCATAAAAACTAATAAAACTAATAAAAACTTTAAATATTCATTACACCTCTAAAAAAGTAAAAAAACTATATAATACCTTAAAAACTATGAAAAATTAAAAAAAAACCGAAAACCAAGATAACAAAATCAACCCTATAAACCATCATAATCCATAAAAACCCTAAAAACAATAGAAATCCAATAAAATACCAAAAATACCAAAAATTGAAAAATCCCTAAAAATACTTAAATTCATTGGAATACCTTAACTAAAAATCAGTTAAAATCCCTAAACACCTAAAAACGCTAAAACCCATAAACACCCTAAAAACCATAAACCTCCTAAAATTGTAAAATTTTAAAAAGGACATAAAAATACTTAAAACTCAATAAAAACTATAATAAAACTTTATACCCCTACAAAATTAAAAAATATTAGAAACAATAAAACCCTAAACAACCCAACCCCCTCCCCCCAAAACTATAATAACCTTGAAAACCCAAAAAATAATCAAAATCTATAAAAATCCTAAAAAACATTACAAAAATAACTTTTGGGTGAGGGGGTACAATGGTCATGTCTATAGGTGGATGGGATAGGGATTGTTCTACTAAGTTCTCTACTGGTGGGCTGCTATTTTTCTTTGTTGTCTATGTTGGTGGTCGGATGGGGTAGGCTGTAGGGGTACTGGAGGGGTGATGGGTTGATTTTTTTTATATGCGGAAGGGTGTACCTATCTTAGGTTGGTGTTGGTAGATGGATAGAAAATTTTTGGTGATAGTGTGTATTTGGAATGGTTGGGCTATGCATACTATAGGGGTTTATATAGGAGTGTTAGAATGATGGTTGGAGGTGATGTAGATAGGAGGTCGGTGCATGTAGAGGTGCATGTATTTGGGTGGTGTGGGGGTGATTCTAGTGGTTTGTGATATTGTTGTTGCTTTGTGTGTGTTTAGTTGGTTTTTCATGTGTACATACATTTTGGTGGTGCATTTGTGCATGAATATATGTTGTTGTTTCAATTTTGGTCCATCTTGAGGACTTTGTGGTTATATCTCTAAATGTTATTACTGCTTCAGTTCTTGGAGATGTTATGTTTCCCTCTGCTAGTTTTTTTTGGGGGGGTCGTCTGATTATCTCATGTCCTACTGGCTATGAGTTTGTGTTCCTAGAGGATCGTGTGCACTTAAATGGTAACAAGGTGCCTTGGTTTCAGTTTTTGTGGCCCATGGGTTCTTTTGGGTTCAACTGCTTGGTTATCTTGTGTTCTTTTAGTTTGTATTTTTTTTCCTTGGTGGGTTTGTTGTTTCACTCTCATGGTTGGGGTGTATGATTGTTCACTTATTTGTTTTGGGTTCTTTTGTTTTTGGTTAGTCCTTGAGCCTTCATTTCATAGCTCAACATTCATTTCATCCATGGGTGATTCTGTTAGTAATTCATCCTCTCTAAATTTAATACATAATCATATCTTGTGAAAAATATAAAAATCCCAAAAAAATCCTTAAAACATAAAAATACATAAAACGCAAAAAAACTTATAAATAACATAATAACCTAAAAACACCGAAACCCCAATAAAAAACATAAAAATGCTAAAAACACTAAAAACCCTAGAAATATAAAAACCCTCAAAGTCCCTAAAAATCCATGAAAATGTAAAAACCCTAAAATCTCTAAAAACCCTTTGAAAAACATAAAAACTTATAAACACGTAAATCCCATTAAACCCTAATAAAATATAAAAACCCTAAAAGACCCTAAAATAATCAAAATACATGAAAACCAAAAAAACCAATAAATATTATATAAAATCCATAACAATACCTAAATATGTAAAAAACACTAAAAACCTGAAATCCCTAATGAAAATAATCAAAAACTAAAACACAAAAAACCACTAGAAACTATAAAATTTTTAAATCCCCTTAAACTCTATAAAACCCTAAAAACCCCTAACAACCATAAGAAAATCCTCAAAACCCATAGAAACCCTAAAACCCACTAAAAATTAAGAAAAAAATCAAAAACCCTAAAATTTTAAAAAAACTCTAAAAAATATTCAAAACCCAAAAAAATAAAAAAACCCTAAAAAACTAAAGTGATATCAACTCAGATCTCATAGATATGAGGATCCCCTTCTCATGTCACATTCAATGTTGTGTATTAGAGATAGGTTTCTGGGTGGCTTTCTCTAACATGCTTCATTGAAGTGTTCTTCAATGGTCTCTTAGAAGAAGGTTTTTGGTTAAGCTAGTTTCGGTTTAGGGTCGGTTTGTGGTCAGTGTTGGGGATCATGGTTTTCCATCATCATCATCAATGGACCTGTTAATGCTCATGTTTTTGTGATGGTTTTGTCCTTCCAAATTGGGTAGTTTAAGTTTCTAGTGGATATAAGTTCTTTGATACACATCATTACATTGGTTTTCAGGGGTGGTGGCCAGTTTAACAGGTTCGATGATAGTTTTATGGGAGTTTTGTTTTTTGGTCCACATTATCCTTCCCAATAGTTCTTTGTGTGTATGTGGGAATAGTGGTATTTGTTCCAATGTTAGGTCAGATGTGATATTTTCTAGCGCTCCATATTATCCCGTCACCTGTTTTGAGGTTCTTCGGTTGCTGGCAGTGGATTCATCGGTTGGTTTCTTTCATAGTCAAAAAGGTTTTTTTCAGATTGGTGTGGATATTTGCGATGTATTTTCCTTGGTTGTACATGAGTTTATATTTTCCATGTGTGGTTGTTGTTGGTGATGGATTCTTCCCCACACTGGCACATGTGAGGGGTTATTATCCTTTCAGGGGTTCATGGTTTGAGGTTATGTGGATCGAGGAATCCCAATTTTTTATCATAGGGGAGGGACTACCTACATGTTGTGTATTATTTGGTGATGTGAGGTTGACGAAATTCGTCAGAATGACTTCATAAATGGATTTAGTGCAATTTCATTAGTGCTTCATGTTCTTCAGATCTCTTATTCAGCAGTCCTCATCGCCTGGGGTGGGGGTTTCCGAGATTCCCATTTTGTGACGGTTCAATGTGAGTTCATTAGATTCTATTCAGATTTGGGTTCATTATTGGTGCTCCTTCATCATCTTACTTTTCGAAGCTTGGTGTTAATGTTTCTTCGGTTTTCTAGATAAGGTTTAATCGACCATTATCTCTCTTGTTTTCAGTTTTTAGGTTGATGGTCTGTTGTCCAGTGTTTTTCGGTTCTCTAGTTGTTGGATTTGGTTTAGAGGCCAGTGACACTAATCATTATACTTGATTTTCTTGTTGTATCTTCCTCCCAGTTGGTTGATCACATGGTTCACCGATATTTATTCTGCTTTGTAAATGGTGGTATGAATGGTGGATTTTCTCCTGGATGGTTTACTTACTTGTGTTCTCTACATCTTCTATATGTTGGGTCCACAATTTACACAGGTTGTCATAGAGCTACAATCTTCATTCTATGTGGTGATGTTTTTTGGATTTGTTCCAATTTATCTAATCGTTTGTGGTGGGGTCTGGGTTGATAATAGTTTCCTTCTTGGTTTGGATATTTCTTAGATGGATGAGAATATACTGTCTGTTGGGAGTTGATTTGGAGATAATGGTGCTACATGGTTTCAATGTTGGTGGCTTTGAGGGTGTGGTCTGATGTTGCTTTTCGGTGGATAGAGGATTCCAGCTTGTGGGGTAAGGACATTGAATGAAGGGATTTGGAAGCTGGCTATCAATGATGTGGACCCTCGGTGTCGGGAGTTATGCTAGTGTGGAGTGGGTGGTTTCTATTTTTGTTGTTGGTTCTGGGTCATGATGTTGGTAAATTTATGTTGTGAAACATAGAGCTGGTGTAGTAGGGTGATGAGTGATGTCATGGGTTCTATGAGGTAGTGCATCCTTTGGGGTTTTTTAGGATGTTGGGTGATGATTTGGGGTGATGGAGATACTTGGAGATGTTGTTGAGGGGTTCTAAGAAAATCTGGGAGAGAACATGTAGAGGCATAGTTGGTTCTTTCATGGTACAATGGATGAATGTGTTTCTACTGTTGGATAGGAGGTGCTGTAGGTCGTGTTTCTATGGACTGGGTTTCTGTTGGAGTATAGTTTGTAGTACGGGCTATGAGCTAGTTTTAGGGGCTATTGGTTGGTCTTGTTGGTGCGGTGTGGGTTTCTACTCTGAACGTGTCTGATGTGGGTGTGTACAGGTAAGTGATGATGGATGGTGTTGTTAGTTTGAGTCCATTGTTGGTATAAGGAAACTATTTCTATATATGAGGTGTTAGTTCTATGTATGTTGAGAGGTTTTCCACTGGAGTGATCATTGTTTTTGGGTTTTTCACTGGTACATGTGTTGTTGGAGTGGATTAGGCTATTGCTAAGTGGGGAGTTCCACTGGTGTGGATTGATCTTCTACTGTTGCTGGTGAGCTTCTTCTACTGGGGGATGGATATTGATTGATAGTTGTGAGCTTGGGGTTTAGTGGTGAGAGCTTGCGGTTAAGTGTTTGATGGGCTGGAGCGGTCTTGTAGTTTTCTTTGTGGATTCATGATGTTCCCTTAGTTTGATTGAGTCTTTACAATTGTCCTCTTCCTTCTTTGGTATTTATGGACTGTGGAACTATCTATTTGGTGGCTAGAAGTGTTGTTGGCCTTTGATGTATGTGGATGTCTACATGTGGAAAAGGGATGTGGAGTGCATAATGTTGGCTTGGGCCTGGGTTTTGATTTATATTATTCTGTCATTGCTGGGATTCAGGTTATGGGTTTTACATTTTGGCTAACCCTCTTATACTTAAATACCTTTTCCCTTTTTTGATATAGACATTCTATTTCCCTTTAAATGAACTTTAAAACCCCAAAAAACACAAAAAACCCTAAAAACTCTAAAACCCCTCTAAATCTCTAAATCCTGTAAAAGTCATAAAAATCTTAAAAAGTCCCTAAAAATCATAAAAATGTAAAACCCAAAGAAAACATTAAAAACCATAAAACACTTAAAACCCCTAAAAACTAAAAATTCTAAAAACTATAAAAACCATGAAACCATAAAAATTGTAAAAATCATCAAAATTTAAAAACACAAAAAATCGTAAAAATCCTAAAAAATACCTAAACAACCCTTAAATCATAAAGACCCATTAATAAAATGAAGAAATATAAGAGAATATTTAAAAATTAAAAACATTTTAAACCCCTAAAAAACATAAAAAATGACCTAAAACCCTAAAAACTCTAAAAACCATTAAAAACTACTAAAAACCTTAAATAAAATATAAACCCAAAAACCACTAAAAACTGTAAAACCCCTTTAAAACCTAAAAAAGTTAAAAAAAACTTCAAAAAACATCTAAAACCTTAAAAATTCAAATAATAACCTAACCCACCCAACATAAAATCCCTAAAAACCCAAGACACCCTCAAAATCCCTAAAAAACCTAAAAATAAACACCCAAAATAAATCCATAAAAATCCAAAAAACATAAAAAAATCAAGAAAACATTAAAATCACTAAGAAAACCTTAAAAATAAATTAAACACTTAAACCCCTAAAAATCTAAAAAAATCTATTAACACTAAAGAATCATAAAATACTAAAAAACAAAAAAAAAACCTAAAACCATAAAAAAACCTAAAAACCCATTGAAACCCTAAACCACTAAAAAATTTTAAAACCATAAACATTTAAAATTTTTAAAAAACTCAAATAAACCATAAAAACACCAAAAAATGAAAATAATCTTAAAACCCCCAAAAAACCATAAAAACATTAAAACCCCTCAAAATACCTAAAAACCCTAAGACCCCATAATAATAATAATAAGAAATCACTAAAATAAAGAAAATTATAAAAAAAACATAAAAAGTTGAAAACCCCTAATAAAACCATAAAAAACACAAAATCACGTAAGACCCAAAAAAACATAAAAAATTTAAAAACCCTAAAAACCCCTAAAACACTAAAAACCGTAAAAACCTCAAAATCCATAAAACCATAAAAACCATAAAATCCAAGAAAATCTCTAAAAAACCTAAAACCATAAAATCCTTAAACACCATTAAAAACTCTATGAAAACCATAAAATCATAAAAAAACTTAAAACCCCTAAAAAACCTAAAAAATGTTAAAAACCCAAAAACCCCTACAAATCATAAAACCCATACAAAAATTTAAAATCCTAAAAACCATTAAAAACCCTAATAGACCACTAAAAACACTAAAAACCATTTAGACCCCTAAATTTTTTTAAATACTCAAAAATACCTTAAAAACATAAAAAACACAAAAATACTATTAAAACTAAAAACACAAAAAACCCAAAAAAACCCCTAAAAACTCAAATCGATAAAATCTTTGAAATCCCATAAAAATATTTAAAATATATAAAATTAACTAAAACCAAAATAATCCCTAAACCCCCTAAAAAACCCTAAGAAAACCTTAAAAATGTAAAATCACATAAAACCCATACAATACCTATAAAATGATTATATCCAAAAACCCACAAAACCCCTAAAAATGATAAAAACCTTCACAATCCCAAAAAACCTAAGAAACTGTTAAATTCCAAAAATCCCTAGATTCCGTAAAAACATAAAAAACCCTAAAAACCCAAAAAAACCATTAGAAAAAATTTAAAACCTAAAATATATTAAAACCCCTAAAAATCTAAAAATCGCTAAAAACCCTAAAACCCCTAAAAAGACATTAAAGAACCCTAATTGCACTAAAATTGAAAAGTCCCCTAAAACACATAAAAACCCTAAAATCCAAGATAAAACATTAAAATCCCACTAAAAACACAAAAAATCCATAAAAACCAAAAAATAAAGGAACCCAAAAAACCAAAAAACCCAAAAAAACCCCTCAAAATCCCTATAAACCAAAAAAAAAAATAAAAACAATAAAATATCCCTAAAAACCTGAGGAACATAAAACCCCTAAAAGACCCCAAAAACCATAATAAAATCATAAAATTTTAATAGTAATTAAAACCCCTAAAAAACCTAATTTTGATAAAAAAACAAACAAAACTAAAAACCATAAAAACCATAAAAACCATAAAACCTCCAAAAACCATAAAAAACATTGAAACAATAAAAACCAAAAAAAATATAACATACCTTCAAACAACTAATATTTTTGGAAACTCTAAAATACCATAAATACCAAAAAAACCCTAAAACTCAAAAAAACCCTAAAACTCAAAAAAAAAACATAAAAACTCTAAATAATCCCAAAAACCCATAAAAATACAAAAAATTACTAAAAGTCAATAAAAACATAAAACCCCCAAAAAAAACCCTAATAATCCCATTAAAATATAAAATCATATAAATCCCCTAGAAATCTAAAAATAAAAAAAACCCAAAAAACCATAAAAAACCCTAAAAAACAAAAAGTCCCCTAAAAATCATAAAAAACTATAAAAACTCATAAAAATTCTAAGAACATGATAAAAAATATAAAACAACTTAAATCCCTAAAAACATTAAAAAACTCTAAAAACATTAAAACCCATAGAAAACTCAAAAAACCATAAAAAACCAAAAAACAAAAAAATCTCTAACGAACATAAAAATCCTTACAGACACTAGAAACCCATAAAAATCCAAAAAAACTATAAATATCCCTAAATTGGTAAAAATAATAAAAAGATTGAAAAACCATAAGAGGGCCGTAAAAACCATAAAACACTTAAAACCCCTTAAATACCTAAGAACTATAAAAACCCGAAATAACCATAAAATCCTAAAACCATAAAAATCCCTAAAACCATAAAACCCCTAAAAATATAAAAACCCTAAACACCAACTAAATACTTGAAAACACGTTAAAACCCATAAATCATTTAAAACATTAAAAAAGGTTGAAATCCGTCAAATAATCAAACCCCCTAAAAACTCAGAAAACCATAAAATTCATTCGGTGGATTCCCCCTATTCCAGGTTGGATCAAAGTTAACGTGTATGGCGCTGAATCAGGAGAACCCGGTAAAGCGGGATGTGGAGGCATATTTTTCACTTATAGAGGCATCATGAAGGGATGCTTATTCCACTTTTTTGGGAGTGGATGCGCCTATGAGGTGGAAATTTGGGCCATCATCAACGCAGTCTAATTTTTGATGAAGTTTGATTGGAAGCTCGTATGGCTTGTATCTAACTCAATACTGGCTATGGAGGCCCTGAGAAGTGGATCAAGAAGGGTACCATGGCGGATACTCCCACAATGGATTGAATGCCTCAATGCTTCAAAAGATCTGACCCTAGATATCATGCATGCTTTTCGGGAAGCGAATGTGGTAGAAGATGCACTCTCAAAGAAAGAAATTAAGGATAGGGGCTTCATGTGGTCCTTTGTCACTACAACTTATTGTACATCCCTTGTGGACTCAGACATGAAGGGTGATACACACACCTGCTTCTGTAGGACCTCCTTTTAAAACCTTGTACCTTTCTTCTTCTAATTAAATTTGGGGACCAGGCTTTCCTGGTCCGATGCCTTCTTTTCCTAGAATACCTAGAAACCCAAAAAACCCCTAAAAATCACTATTATCTATAAAAATACTAAAAAATCATTAAAAATCCGGAAAAAATGCATAAAAATCCCTAAAACCCTAAAAAACCTAAAAACCTGGAAAAAAACCTAATATATCCTTAAAATCATAAAACACTTAAAACAATTAAAAAACTAAAAACCATAATTATCCCTAAAAACCCTAAGCCCTAAAAATCCATAAAATCCCTAAAAACACTAAAAATACATAAAAAAATAAAAATCCATAAAATGAAGAATAAACCCTAAAGCACCATAAAAACCCTCTGAAAACATTCAATAAGTAAAAAATGATAAAAACCTAAAAAATCAAGAAATCCAAAAACACTAAAAAACACTAAAAAACACTAAAATTTTCAATAGCATAAACCCCCCCACAAATCATTAAAAAATCCTAAAAATCCTTAAAACTCCTAAAACCATCTAAAAACAAAAAACCCTCTAAACCCCTAAAAACTATTAAGAAATATAAAAACCTTAAAAACACTAAAATACTAAAAAACCTAAAAACCAAAAAAAACTATAAAAACCCTAAAAATCATACAAATCCCTCATACTACTAAAAACCAATAAAACTTATAAAATTTTCTAAAATCCCAGAAAACATAGAAAAAACAAAAAACTATAAGAAATCAACCAATAAACAAAAAACACATAGAAACCATAAAAATATATAAAAATCTAAAACCCTAAAAACCTTTAAAAACCCTAAAATCCCAAAAAAAACCGTAAAAAGTCCTAAAGACCCATAAAACCCATAAACCCCACTAAAACTAAAACAAAAACTGTAAAACCCTAAAAATAAAAAAAATTCTAAAAACCATTAAACCACTAAAAACCCTAAAAATTGAAAAAATTCTATAAATTCGAAAAACCTAAAATTGTAAAAACAATTAAAATCCCAATAAACCCTAAAAATTTGTATATTTTTTCAAAAATAAAAAAAATTCCATAAAAACATAAAAAAACTAAAAAACAACGAAAAATCGCAACAAAACATTGAAATCATAAAAAAAATTAAAACCCCTAAAAACAATAAAATATTTAAAACCCCAAAAATCCATCAAAATTCATAATAAACCTAATTTTTTATATAAATATTAAAATGCCCTAAAACTCTTGAAAAATTTAAAATACCATTAAATCCTACAAAAATCTTAGAAAACTATAAAAAAATAAAGACACTTAAAGCCCATGAAAACTTAAAAACCCATAAAACCACTAAAAATCATAAAACCCCCTAAAACCATTAAAATACTAAAAACCACAAAATTCCCAAATGTACCTTAAAAATCGCCCAAAACCCAAAAATCCCTAAAAACAAATAAAAAAAATAAAAACAAATTAAATCCAAAAAAAAATTAAATGAACTCAAAAACTATTTAAAAACCTAAAAAACTCAAAAAAACCTAAAATCCCAAAAAACCATAAAAACCCTAAAATTCCAAAAAAATTCTAAAACCCCTCTAAATCCCTGAAAACCCTAAAAAATCACCAAAATCATAAAAATTTCTAAAAATTACTAAAAATTTAAATGCTCTAATAAACCTAAAAAACCCAACGATAAATATTAGAAATGTAAAAACACTTAAAACCACTAGAAATCTAAAAATCAATAAAACCCTTAAAATACCTAAAAGCACAAAAAACATTAAAACGATAAATACCCTAAATACCCTAAAAACCCATTAAAATAAAAAAATCCCAAAAAAATATTTATAAAAATAAAAAACCCTAAAACCATGAAAATCCTTTTGAAAAACATAAAAAATTAAAAACACTACAAAACAAAAAAAATCAAAACAATGAAAAAATGCCTAAAAACCAAAAAATTCCATAAAACTATAAGCACCCCAAGAACCCTTAAATCCCTAAAACCTTACAAAACCATAAAACCCACAAAACCATAAAACCCAATAAAAACTCCAAAAAATCTTTAAACCCCTAAAAAACTAAAAAACTCTAAAAAACCTTAAACCCAAGAAACATAAAATACCAAAAACCCAAACAATCTCTAAACAAAATAAAAATCCTCAACATCCCTAGGAATCCCAAAAACCATAAACATCATAAATAATGCCTATAAATATCTAAAAAATAACCTAAAAACTGTGAAAATGTCTATGATAACCTTAAAGGCCTAAAAACCCCTTAAAAATCTGAAAACGCAAAAAAACCCAAAATTACAAACAATGCCTAAAAACCTAAAACCCCCTAAAAACATTATAAAATACGAAAAAACCCAGAAAACCAGAACAAAAAATAAAAAACCCTGATACCACTTAAGCATTAAAAACAATATAATACCTTAAAACCCTAATAAACTCAAAAAAAACCACTAAAACCCAAAAAACCATAAAAACCATAAAAACCTTAAAAAACCCAAAAACCAGTCAGATTTCTTAAAAACCCAAAAACTATTAAAAATAACAAAAAGGTCTTAAAAATACCTAAAAATATAAAAAAATGATAAACCCCCTAAAAACTCATAAGAAAACCATAATAACCTAAAAAAAATAAAACCACTCAAAACCAAAAAATGCTAAATGCCAGTAAAACTCTAAATGACCCAAAAAACTATAAAACCTTTATAAATCTTAAAAACCCATAAAACAATAAAAAAATTAAAAACCCTTTAAACCCTAAAAATATAAACAACTCTTAAAACCAAACCCCCCCATAAAATATAGAAAAAAACCATAAACCCCAAAAAACCATATAAACCCTAAAAACCCAAAAAACCATAAATCCCCTCAAATACTATAAAAAAATAACAATAACTAAAAAATTAAAAAAACATAAAACCATGAAAACCCCTATGAAAACATTAAAAACTGAATACATAGAACCCCTAAAAATGTAAAAAATTATGAAACACCTAAAAACCCTAAAAATAGTCTAAACCATAAACACCCCAACAAACCATTAAGGTCTGTAAAACAAAATAAAATGAAGAAATTCCCATGAAAGTTTTCAAATAATTTCAAACCAATGAAAACATAAAAAATCCAAAAAACCTTAAAAACCCTAAAATATTTTAAAAACAATAAAAGACGAAGAAAACCATAAGAACTCTAAAACCCTAAAATACCTTAAAAACCTTAAATATCCAAAAAACCCAAAAAACCATTAAAATCACTTAAAATATGTAAAAAAATAAAAATCTATAAAACCTTGAAAAACCAAAATAAAAATATAAAAGACATAAAAACACTTAATACCCTTAAAAATTCAATAAATACTGAAAACCATAAATACCATATATCTTATTTAAACAACCAAAATCACTAAAATCCATAAAAAACACAAAAATAATAAAAATCCATCAAAATACCTAAAATAATAAAAACCCTAAGAAACCTAAAAAACCCTAAGAAAACCATTAAAACATAAAAATACGTAAAACCCCCCCAAAAGTCTAATAAACCCTAAAAACCATAAGAACCCAAAAACCCCAAAAAACTATAAAATCACAATGATAATTATAAGACATAAAAATGCATAAAAACCTAAAAAAACAAGAAAGACACTAAATACCATTTAAGAATAAAAAAATGCTAAAAATATCTAAAAACCCTAAAACCCTAAAAACCCAAAATTCCATAAAAAACTAAATACCATAAAAATACCTTTAAACCCCTCAATGCCATAATAACCCAAAATCCCATAAAAAATCAAAAAAAATCACTAAAAATACCTAAAAAGGTAAAAAAACCTAATAACCCTTATAAACCCTAAGAAAACCTTACGAACCAAAAAAAATAAACACACCTAGAATGTTTAGGAACCCTTAAAACCCCAAAACCCCTAAGAAAACCTTAATAACCAAAAAACATATAAAACCCCTAAAACTAATAAAACACTAAAAACCCTAAAAAACCTAAAAACCATAAAAATCCCAAAATACCCTAAAACCCCAAAAAATCATCAAATTCCCTAAAAATTACTACAAATATAAAAAAAATAAAAACATAAAAATCCCTAATAAAACCATAAAATCATAGAACACTTAAAACCACTTAAAAACCTAAAAAATATAAAAACCCTACAAAATCTAAAAACCTTAAAACTATAAAACCCCTTAAAAACCTTAAAAATCCATAATACCCTAAAACCACTGAAAGTAAAAAAACCCTTTAAACCCCTAAAAATGTTAAAACACTTTAAAAAAACCTTAAAAATAAAAAACAAAAAACCCTAAAAATCATTGAAAAAACTATATCCCATCAAAATCATGGAAACCCCTAAAAACCATTAAATTCCAAAAAATCCATAAAAATACTAAAAATATAAAAAACCATAAATACCATAAATACCTAAAAACACTAAAATCCATAAAAAATATGAAATACTAAAAACCTAAAAACCCAAAAAACCCCTAATACCTTAAACACCCTAAAAACCCCCAAAACCCCCAAAATCCCTAAAAACCCTAAAAAACAAAAAATATACCAAAAATCCAAAAAAAAAATAAAAAATAAAATATACACTAAAACCCATGAAAACCCCTATGAAAATCATAAAAACCTAAAACCACATAAAAATATAGCAAACATGAAAATACTAAAAACCCTAAAATCCTTCCAAGAACTTAAAAAACCCTATACACCATAAAAACCCCTGAAAACCATTAAAACCCTAAAAACCCATAAAAACCATAAACCCAATAAATGATCTAAAATCCATTTAAAGCTCTAAAAATGTTAAAGTACTCAAAAAACCTAAAAAATATCAAAAACCCCTCAAAATCCCCCAAAACCCTAAGAACATATAAAAATCCTAAAAATCCCTAAAATTCCATAAAAAGTGAAAATATCTAAAACCCTTAAAACCCCTAGAAAAATGTAAAAACATAAAAACACTCAAACCCTAAAAACATAAAAACACTCAAAACCCTAAAAATATAAAAAAAAATTCAAACCCTTAAAAAACCCTAAAACCCTAAAAAAACTCAAAATTCCTAAAACCCCAAAAACCCATAAAAATCCCTAAAAACGTAAATACACCTAAAATCGCTCAGAAAAACATAAAAGCCTAAAAAACATAAATCCCCTAGAAACCCTAAAAAATGAAAAGGACCAAAAAAACACTTAAAAATCATAAAAACCCCTAAAAACCAATAAAAACTGAAAAAACCCATAAAACACTAACACTACTCTTAAAATTTAAAATCCCTTCAAACCCTTAAAAATGATAAAACTATAAAAAGCTTAAAAACACATAAAAAGAAAAAAAATCCTAAAACCCCCAAAAAACTGATAAAAATCCTAAAAAACCATAAACATTAAAAATATTAAAACCATCAAAATTTTTAAAACTCCAAAAAATTAAAAAAAAATCTTAAAAATCACTAAAAATTCCTAAAAACATGAAAAACCATAAGAACCCTGAAAACTACTATGAAAAATTTAAAAATACAAAAATAATTACAACCCCTAAAAACATAAAAAAGATACAAACCCCCAAATCCATAAAAAATCTAAAAGCCCATTTAAATTCTATATAACTCCTGAAATCCTTATAAAACAATAAAAGTCCTAAAAAGTCACATAAATTCCCTAAATACGTGAAAAACCCAAAAACCCCTAAGAAAACATTGGAAAAAAATTAAAAATTTTAAGAACCCTAAAAATGATTAAAACCCTATAAAAATCCCTAAAACCCCTAAAAATCAAAAATTCTCAAAACCAGAAAACTCCAAATAACCATAAAAAACCTAAAAACCCCTAAAGCCCCCAAAAAATAAATAAAAAATCTAAAATCCCTTTAAATCCCTAAATATGTTTAAAAACTATAAATGACATTTAAACCCATAAAAAAATTGAAAAAAATAAAACTCCCCAAAAAACCATAAAACCCTAAAAATCTCAAAAATACTAAAAACCCAAATACCTTAAAAATCGTAAAATGCTCTAAAATTTCATAAAACATAAAAAACCCTAAAAACCCAAAGAGAAACACAAAAACATAAAATCATAAAAATATAAAAACATAAAAACATAAAAACATAAAAAATAAAAAATCATTATGCCCCTAAAAACCTAAAAACCCTAAAAACCCAAAAACCCAAAAAAATACCATTCAAAACATTAAAAACTCTATAACCCTACGAAAACACTAAAATTCCACTAAAATATCAAAAAATACATTATACCCCTAAAAACATAAAAAATATAAAAAACATAAAAACCTAAAAAACATAAAAAACTCTAAAAACACAAATGATACTATAAAATCCATTAAAACCCATAAAACCCACAAATTCCCTAAAAAACCATTAAAATCCTATAGGATCCCTAAAAATTCCTAAAAGAATATAAAACCCTAAAAACCTAAAAAACCATAGAAAACCATTAGAACATAAAAACACTTGAAACCCCTAAAAACCATAAATAATTTTTGAAACCCTAAAAAACCTCACAAAACTCCAAAAAACAATTAAAAACCATAAAAACCTAAAAACTATAAAAACCCTAAAAACAAAAAAATAAAAAAATCCTAATATATCCCTGAAATCCCAAAAAATGTAAAAAAAATATAAAATAAAAAAACATAAGAGTACCATAAAACCATAAAACATTTAAAACTCCTAAATCCTAAAAAATGTTGAAAACCATAAAACCCCTAAAAACATAACGAAATTAAACAAAATGGTTCGATGGTGTTCCCTATTAATAACTTAAAGCTATTTTAAGCTCGATGATCACAATTGATTTAGTTCTAAAATTTAGAACCTGGTTCTCAGGGTGTTTCGAATTGCTACCTTCATTGGATGATTATTGGTCAATGGTGATCTTAGATGTATTTTATTGGGTTCTAGATTGTGGTTTGGCTAGGGGGTTCTTATTGTTGGTTATGTACAATGGCATATATGTTTTGTTTATTTCTTTTTTCTTCCATTTTTGGGTATTTTGTCTTTGAGACTGAGAGTACCGGTCCCATATTCATGGTTGAATGAGTTTTTGGTCGTTATATTTTAGATATGGGAGTCTTATTTGTCTGATGTTGCTTCTAATTCAATGGATTTCTAGTTAGGGAACTTTGATCAATGTAGATCATGGTTCGTCGGGTTCTTGGATGTTTGTTTTTCATTATTGGTTTGTTGGATGGTGGGGTGTTTCATTCATCTGTTATTGGTTTTTCAACCATCATAACTGATTTTTTGGTCAAACTTCTCAAGGAGGTGCACATGGGCCAATGTGGGTTGCATGTATGGGGAAAATTCAATTGATTTTGTTGACTTTTTATTACTCCAAGATTGTTGTTTTATTTTTTGGTCATTACTTATTTGTTTATGAGGTTGGATTTTGGTTGATATATGTATTTTTAGTGTGGGAGGTTTGATGGTTTTTGTGGTCCAATTGCCGTTTTATTTATTCAAAATATTTATTGGATGATTTTTCAGTGCTTTACAGGTCAATGGTTCATCAATAATTGTTGTTTATTCCAGTGTGTTTAGTGAAGGGATGGTTCTCTGGTATATTGGTTTTTTGGCTATCGAACTCGATTTCAAGGTCTTCTCATTGATATTAATGATAGTATGGTTTAGAATCCTTTCATGTGATAGTTGTGCATTGGGTACCATTTGATTCACTACAGTGCAGGTGCGTTTGATATTGTTACTTTCATTCGATGTTTGGCTCAGTGCTGCAACTTTTTTCGATGCCTATTGGGATCGTGGGTTGTTGTTCCTAGTTTTCTTGGTCAGAGGAATGTTGGGGATTCTTTTGTATATAGTATTCGTTGTGACAGTATTCATCTTTATCTGATGCTTTGTTGACATACCAATTTTTTCCCGTCGAACAACATCACTCCTATTTGATTGACATACTGTCAAAAGCTTCATCAATCGACAACACATTTCATGTTCTTAAAGGAGGGTTTACATTGTCTCTCTTTGGAAATTTATTCAGTTTCCTTCACTGGTGATGGTGTTTTTTTGGAATTATCTGGTGTTGGGATGGTGGTGCCCTCTACACACCTATTCTACGATGTGTTGTTGCTTTATTTTTCCAATTGGATGATGTTTTATTTCAGTCAGTAGGATGGTGGTTCACCCATTGGTGATGGTGTGCTCATTTCTCTTGGTTGGATTCAGGCTGGTGGTGTCCTCAATTTCTATGGAAGTATCGCAATCATCACCTTATGTTGTTGGGATGATTCAGTTTCTAGATGACCGATGTTTTTTTGGATTTCAGGCCATTTATCTTGTTGTATACTCTAGTTTGTACTGGGTTGCTGGGAGGCTTATTGTTCAGGGGGGTTGTAGTGTTTTTGGTTACAGAGGTAGATTCTTGTTATTTTTTCCTAGTGATGGGGGTGAGTTGTGGTTGTAGGTGTAACAAAGGTGGGTGAGTGGGGAATTTCCTTGTTTCGTGATTCTGAAGAGAAACACATTATGGGAATTTGGGATTTTGGGACTTGCTAGCTCGCTTGGTATTGGGAGTGATGGAGTGGTCGAAGGATTTTTGGGAGAAATGTGGCTTTTGATGTGAAGCTGTTGGGATTCTAGGACTACATGGATACAGGTGAGGCTGGAGTTCAAGGCTACTTTTGTTCTGGATGTTGGTACTAAAAGATATGCTAGGGGTTGCTGGTTTATTCAACTGTTTGTGGGTTTGTGCTTCAGTTACTATGAGCTAGATTCTTGCTGGGTGATGAGAGATGTTTTCTACTAGAGATATTTTGGGGTTTTAGGGGTGATGTTTACATTAAGTGTTTTTTTCAATGTTATTTGCTGTTGTATTTGGGGATGAGACTGTTGGGAGCTGTTTTGGGAGATTTTACAAGGTGTTGGACTTCTTGTAGTATTTGGATGTTGAGCTAGGAATTGAATAGGAATGCTGGATGCATATGAGATTGATGGGAGATACTGGTTCTAGGAGATCTATGGAGGGTGACAAGAGATATTGTGGGTGTTAGGTTTTTATAGGATATGTTTACTTATTGGGCTAGTGATGGAGCCCTGAGATGGGTGTTGTTTGATGGGTGTGAGGTTGGTTGTGCTTAACTATGTTTCTTAGGCCTTTTTTAGGAATTGGTGTTGTTGGTCATCACAAGGTTTCTCAGAACATCTTCTAGGTGATGGTAATTTGGGATTCCTAAGGACTTTGGGGCCCCTTTCTGGGAAATGTTTTTTCATGGGCTTAATGAGGTTTCTCAGAATCTTATTATAGATAATGGCTTGTATGGGCTTCACATGGTTTTTTTGGGATCATTTTCTTGAGTTTGGTTATTTGGGATTTGTGAGGGTTATTAGGCCCATTTTCCTTTCTTGTTATTACTGGGGGCCTTCGATACATTTGTTTCACCCATTTCATGATTTATTTGTACTTCAATTTCATCTTTTATATATTATGTTCTATTTTCCTTTTTAGAAAAACCCTAAAAACTCATAAAAACCCCTAAAACAACTAAAAACTCTATAAAACCATTAAACCCAAAAAATGAAAAACCCCTAAAAACATAAAAACTATAAAAAATATCAATATAACCTTAAAACCCAAAAAATAAAAAAACCTATAAAACTAAAAAAATCCCCAAAAAACATAAAAAAACATAAAATCATAAAAAATTCCCAAAAAATCCATAAAAATGTAAAAAACCATAAAAACATAGAAAAAACTGTAATAAAATATTTATTAAAAAAATACATAAATCCCCTAAAATCCTAAGACATTATAAAACCCATAAATTCTTTAAATCCCTAAAAACCTTCAAAATCCCTTAAAACCAAGAAATCCAAAAAAAATATTAAAAATTCTGAAAAAATTCTAAAAACATAAAATTCCCCCAAAACCCTAAACAACCGTAAAAAACCATAAAAACCAAAAGAACACTAAAAACATAAAAAGATATCAAAAACTATAGACCCCCTAAAAATCCAAAATCCCATAAAAACTATAATACCCCAAAAAACCCCTGAAAACCCCTAGAAAAATACTAAAAACTCTAAAACCACATTAAACCCATAAAAACCATTAAAACTCTAAAAACCATAGAAAACCTAAAAACTAAAAAAACCCTAAACACTCAAAAAACTATAAAATCCACAAAATACATAAAATCCATAAAATCCATAATAACATTAAAAACCCTTAAACCCACAAAGACGATAAAACCCTATAAAATAATAACAATCCTAAAAAAACCTAAAATCCATAAAAATGAAAAACACTAAAAACTTTGAAAAACCTTATGTAAACCATATAATCCTAAAAACACTTAAAACCCCTAAAAACCTAAAAAATGTTAAACCCAAAAAATACCCTTAGATCCCAAAAAACCAAAAAACCCATAAAAAGACATAAACCATAAAACCCCTGAAACCACTAAAAACTCAGAAAACCCTTTAAACCCCTAGAAGTGTTTAAAAAACTATAAAACCCTAAAAACCCTAAAAACTAAGGAAAACCCTAAAAACCAAAAAAACCAAAAAAAAAACTCAAAATCCGTATAACCAATAAAAAACTAAAAAAATCCTTAAAATCATTAAAATTTACCAAAAAACAAAACCCTGAAAAACCCTAAGAAAACATTAAAATCCTCAAAATACTTAAAACCACTAATGAACATAAAAATCACTAAAGACCATAGAAACCCTAAAACCATATAACAATCCCTAAAAATATTAAAAACCCTAAAACCCATAAAACTCATAAAACCAGAAAACACTAAAAAAACCCTTAAATCTCATAGAAATTTTAGATAACACTAAGAAAACATAAAACCACTAAAATGTGATAAAACATAAAACCTAAAAAACCATAAAACCCTAAAACCTGAAAAAACCAAAAAAAACATTCAAAATCCCTAAAAACCATTTAAAGCATAAAATTCAAAAAAACAATCACGAAAATCAATGAAGAATAAAAAAAAATCCAGGAAAAACTCTAAGAAAACCAATATAACATAAAAATGATTAAAACCCCTAAAACCTAAAAAACTTATTAACCCTAAAACCCTAAAACCCTAGAATACATAAACCACTAAAAATCATTTATAAAAATAAATCCCCATAAAATCAATAAAAACAACTAAGAACTATAAAACACTTTAAACCCTTCATAATTTTAAAAATATAAAAAAACTTCAATCCCAAAAAAATGAATAAAAAACCCTAAAACCTCAAAATAAACGATAAAACCCTTAAACCAATAAATTCCCTAAAACACCTAAAAATACATATAAACTATAAAAATCATTAAAAAATCCATAACAATCTCCGAAAATTTAAAAAACCCTAAAAACCCTAAAAATCCCAAAGAAAACCATAAAAACCTAAAAACACATAAATAACCCAAAACATAAAAACCATAAAACCTATAAACCCAAAAATCCAAAAAAAATTAAATACCATAAAAATATCAAAAACCAGAAAAATCCATAAAAACCATAAAAACCATAAATATCCTAAAAAAAGTTATAAAAATCCCTAAAAAAACAAAAAACCTTAAAAACATTAAAAATTAATTAGGATGCCTTAGAAGCATAAAAATATTTAAATTCCCCAAAAAAATATAAAAATACTAAAACATTAAAAAACCCAAAAAAATCCTAAAACCCCTAACAACCTTTAAAAACAATAAAACACCGTAAAACACCTAAAACAATAAGAAATCTAAAAAATATTTAACCCCTAAAAACATTAAAACACTCTAAAAAATATTAAAACACGGACAAATAAAAAAACCTAAAAACCCAAAAAAACAATATATACCATAAAAACTCTAAAAAATCCTAAAACACCTAAAAATCCATAAAAACATAAAAACAATAAAAATTACCTATAAATCCCTAAAAACATGAAAAACTAAAACAAAATTGGAACCCCTAAAAACCATAAAATGGATAAGAACATTAAAATCCCTAAAACCCGTAAAAACCCTAAAAAAAATAAAAAACCTAAGAACTATAAAAACCCTAACAACCTGTAAAACTCTAAAAACTATTTAAAACCCTAAAAATGTTAAGAATCATGAAAACGTTAAAATCATGAAAAACTAGAAAAAAAACCAAAACATCCTCAAACCCAAAATCCATAAAACCCATAAAAACAAGCAAAAAAATAAAATCCATCAAAAAACTAAGAACCAACTAAAATCCTAAAAAACCATAAAATCCAAAAAATACAATAAATATGTAAAAAACCCAAAAAATATTGAAACACCATAATACAATTTGAAGACCCTAAATAATTAACACACCTTAAAACCTAAAAAACCCTATGAGGATGTTCATGCATGTGTGTGTACATGTGTTTCTTGGGTGTTCATTCCTTGATTTTTGGTGTGGTTTTTTTCCCCTTTGGCTGTCTTTGATACTCTTGGATGTGCTACTCCACAATGTCTTGATGGCTTTTTCCTTAGAGATTCTCTGTTTGTAACTTCTAGTCCATTGGGTCTTGTATGTTATGATCATGTGTTATTGGATGCTGAATGATTTCCTTAAAATCTCATATGATTTTTGCGGATGGTTGGATGCATTGGTTTCCGGGTTGATGCATTGGTGGAACATTTTACTTTACTACTGGTTTTTCAGCACTATCGTGGTGATTATGGTGTTATACTGGCGTGAAAATTATGATTTTTGTGGATGTTTGTCATTTGGCTATAGACTAGAGGTCTTCATGAGGTTATTGAGTCTTTTAGTTTTCAAAGGTGCCTTCCATGGTGCTTTTGTGCATAGACGGTCTTAAATTTTCCTTCGGGTGGACCATCTTATAACTTTAAAGTATATTTGTTTTCAATTGATTTTCACTTTTTATACTACATATTTTTTCCCTTGGAAAAAACCCCCAAATCCCTAAAGGAATTAAAACCCCTAAAAACCCCTAAAACCCATAAAAACCTTGAAAACCATAAATACCCCTATACCCTTAAAACCATAAAAAAACTAGCATATTTAAAATATATTTAAACAAATATTTAAAAAAAACTCTAAAAAACTATAAAACCATAAAAAATAAAAACAAACCATGAAAACCAAAGGAAACATAAAACCCCAAAGACCATAAAAACAATAACAACCCACAAAATCCCTAAAAACCCCCAAAACCATAAAAATACTAAAAAAATCCCTAAACATCCCTAAAAACATAAAAAACCATAAAAACACAGAAAAACCTGAAGAAAAAATTGAAAAAATAAACACACTTCAAACTCCTAAAATCCTAAAAATAGCTAAAAAAATATTAGACACCCAAAAAATTTAATAAATAATAAAAACCGACAAAAAATTTAAAACCATAAAAAACCATAAAATCCTAAAAATTCCATTAAAATTACTATGACCATAAAAAACCCTAAAAACCATGAAAATTTCAAAGAAAACCATAAAAAACTAAAAACAATTAAAAACCATAATAAAACTGAAAACAAAAAAACCCTAAAACCATAAAGACCCCTTAAAATCATAAAAAACCATAAAAATCCACAAAATAAAAAAACCCATTAAAATCTCTAAAAACACTCAAAATCCCTAAAAACTAAAAAAACCATAAAATTACTAAAAACCCCTAAAAACAATAAAAACTATAAAAATCACTAAAAACTATAAAAAACATAAAAATAATATAAAAATCCTAAAAATACTAATAAACATAAAAACCACTAAAAACCATTAAAAATCTACTAAAACCATAAAAACATAAAAAAAATTAAACCCCCCAAAAAACCTAAAAAGCGCTAAAACCCTAAAAAGAATCTAAAACCCCAAAAAATTACCAATTATCTATGAACCCTTAAAAATCATAAAAATCCAAAAAAAATACCTAAAAACCCTAAAAACATATGAAATTTTTAAACCCCAGAAAACCCTTTGAAATCCATAAAAACATAATACCCTTAAAAGCCCTAAAATCTTAAAAATGCTAAAAAAAACTAAAACCCCCTAAAATCTCTAAAACCCATAAAAACCTTAAATAATCTAAAAAATTATAAAACCGCTAAAACCAACTAAAAACACAAACAAACCCTTTAAATCCCAAAAAAAGATAGAATCTCTGAAAGCAATAAAACACAAAAAACATAAAAATTACTCAAAACAAAAAAAACATAAAAACCATAAATACCAAAAAAATATTCAAAATCCATTAAAACAAAAAATAACTATAAAAATAATAAAAAACCATAAAAATATCTAATAAGGTAAAAATCCTAGAAAATCATGAAAATTAAAAAGAAACCCTTAAAAACACAATAATAATTAAAACCCTTAAAAACCTAAGAAACACCAAAAACCCTAGAAAAACTATGAAGATCCTAAAACACTAAAAAATCCACAAAAATCCCCAAAAACAAAAAAAAAAATATAAGAATCATAAAAATGTTCCAAAATACCCAAAAACATTAAAAAACACAAAAAACCCTTAAAACCCTTAGAAAACATAAAAACCTAAAACCACTTGAAAACCCTAAAAAGCTTAAAACATTAAAAATCCAAAAAGGACACCAAAACCACATTAAAAACATAAAACACATAAAAACCATAAAAACATTAAATACAAAAAACCCATAAAAATATTAAAAACCCATTAAAAACTCTAATAACCATTTAAACCCTTAAAAACGTAAAAAAATCTAAAAACATTAAAAACCCCAAATAATTTATAAACCCATAAAATCCCAAAAAAACAATGAAATCCTTAAAATCCCTAAAAAAATAAAAATAACACTAAAAATATCCATGTACACTAAAAAACACAATAATCCTAAAAAATAACAAGAAATACCAAAAAAACACCATAAAAGCCATAAAACAATATGAAAACCTTAAAAACCTAAAAACATTTAAAACACATAAAAACCAAGAGAATGGTAAAACAATAAAAAACCCTAAAAAACCTAAAATCCATAAACACCCTCAATACCCCTAGAATCAATAAGGGCCCTGAAGTTTGTCAGATGGATTCCTCCAATTCCAGCATGGTCGAAAGTCAATGTTGATGGCGCGACACTGGGAGCCCTAGGGCCCTTAGGGTATGGAGTCATCTTTTGTACCTCAAGAGGGTTCGTCAAGGGTTTCTTCTTTAATTTTATTGGAGAATGTTTTTCCTACGAAGCAGAGCATTAAGCTGTTATAAAGGCTGTGAGATATGCGAGCTGGTTTGGGTAGCAGTGGATCTGGATTGAGTCGGACTCGATGCTGGAGATCACTGCTCTAAAGAAATCTTCCAGAGAGGTCCCATGGCGATTACTTCTTTATTGTATTGAGTACCTTCATAACTCTATATCTCTGAGATTTACTTTGTCTCATGCCTATAGGGAGGACAATTCGGTGGTAGATTCTCTTGCAAAAGGGGCGATTGATGAAAGATGCTCGATGTGGTCCTTCGTATCCCCAACTTTTTGTTCTCCCTTTGTTGATTCATATATGAAGGGTGAGACTCACTCTCTCCCTTGTCGACCCATCTTGTAACTATCTCTTTATGATTTATTTATTTTGTGGGGCTAGGATTGCCTAGCCCTGAACCTCTTTCACCCTAGAAACAATAAAAACCCTAAAAACCAGAAAAATACTAAAAAAGTAATAAAAATCCATAAAAACATAAAAACCCCTAAAAACCATAAAATGCCCTAGGTAAACCATAAAAACCTAACGATAATGAAATCCTCAATGGACCATATATGTCCTACAAAACATAAAAACTCTAAAAATATTTTTAACCCAGAAAGCTAATAAAAACCATAAATACCCACTAAAAAAATAAAAAAAATTAGACCCCATAAAAAACATAAAAAATATTAAAAACAAAAAAATATTTATATAAAATAAAAATAAATATAAAAAACCATAAAAACCTAAATTACCTTTAAACCCTAAAACCCCTTAATATCCCTAAAAACTATAAAAAAATTTAAAATCATAAAAAATTCATAAAAATACATAAAAACATAATAATCCCTAAAACCACTAAAAAAATGAAAAATATTATAAACCTAAAAAAATTTAAACCCCTAAAAACCTAAAAAACAGTAAAAACCCTAAAAACCCTAAAATCCCTAAAACCCCTATGAACCATTAAAACCCCTAAAATCCTAAAAACATAAATATAAAAAAAAACCTAAAATCCAACAAAAACATAAAATCCCTAAAACCCTAAAAAAATATAATAAACACTTAAAACCTTAAAAAAAACTTATACCACATAAAAACATAGAAATTATAAAAACTCTAAACACCACTAAAAACATAAAAACCCCTAAAAGACATAAAACTCCAAAAAAACCCATAAAAAACCTAAATCCCATTAAAAACTCTAACACCCTTTAGACCCCAAAAAACATTAAAAACCCATTAAAACGCTTAAAAAGATAAAAAAAATTAAAAACCTAACAAAACCATAAAAAACTATCAAAACCCTAATAATACCTAAAAACCATAAAACCCATAAGAATCCAAAAAACACCAAGAAATCCCTAAAAATGTTAAAAATCCTAAAAAACCTAAAAGATCCAACAAAAATCATAAAATCATAAAAAACATTAACACCCTAAAAAAAATGAAAAAATGCTAAAAAACTGAAAAACTATCAACACCCTAAAGAACTAAATATCCTCAAAATCCATAAAACCCCTAAAAACAAAAAAAATCTAAAAGGAACTAAAAATCCCTAAAAATATTAAACCCTAAAAACCAAAAAAACCCTAAGGAAACCATAAAAACATAAAAACCTTTAAAAACTATAAAAAACCTAAAATCCCTAAAAATTGATAAAAACCCAAAAACCCTAAAAATCAAAAAATACCCTAAAACAATAAAAACCAAAAAACCATAAGAAACTGTAAAAATTGATAAAAACCCTAAAAAAACAAGAAAATCTAAAAACCATAGATCCCTAAAAATGTTAAAAATTCAAGAAAACAATAAAAAACCATAAAAAAAAACAAACACAATTCCTTAAAATCCCCTAAATACTCAAATTCCCTAAAACCTAGAAGAGCACAAAAATCCTAAAAAACTAGTAAAAATAGAAAAAAAACCTTGAAAATCACGATGAGAAACATAAAAACATTAAAAACATTAAAAACCCCTACAACCCATAAAAAATGATAAATACCCTAAAACCCTCAAAATCCCTAAAAACAATACAAATCATAAAAATCTTAAAAAAACCCTAAACAACATGAAAATTACAAAAAACAAAAAATCCCATTAAAATCCTAAAAAATACCAAAAACATAAAAAACCATAATAAAACATTAAAATTGTAAAAACACTTAAAAATCTTAAAAAACATAAAATCCACCAAAATTCCTAAAATCACTAAACCCTTAAAAATTCTAAAATCCTTTTAAATGACTAAAAACTTTAAAACCCTTTAAAAATTCTAAAAAAATTTCAAAAATCCTTAAAAATGTAAAAACGCTAAAACCCTGAAAACCCATAAGAAAAATGTAAAAACATAAAAAACATAAAACTCCTAAAAACCAATTAATTGCTAAAAACCCTAAAAGACCCTAAAACCCTAAGTACCATAAAATACCCCAAAAAACATAAAAACCCTAAAACCACATAAATCCCTAAAACACACTAAAAACTCTACAAGTTAATTATACTCGTTTAACCCATAAAAATGTTAAAAACTTTAAAAAATATCAAAAACCATAAAAAACTAAGAAGACCTAAAAAACAAAAAAAACCCTAAAGGACCGAAAATGATCAAAATCCTAAAAATCCCTAAAAATAGCTAAGTATGTAAAACAACCTAAAAACAATGAAAACCACAATAAAACTTTTAAAGACAAAAAAATAATTTAATCCCCAAAAAACATAAAAACACTAAAAACACTAAAACAATAAAAAAATTGAAAAAATCACAAGAATCACAAAAAACTAGAAAAAAATGAAAATATATGAAAATCATTAAAACACATAAAAACATAAAAATCCCTAAAACCCCAGAAAAATAGTTTGAAATCATTAAAATAAAAAAAAAACATGAAACCAATAAAAACCAAAAAAACACTAAAACCCCTAAAAACCAAATAGAATCTAAAACCCCTTAAAGCCGCTAAAAACCATAAAAACCATAAAAACCATAAAAACTATAAAAATCCATAAAAACCCTAAAACCCCAATAAAAACTCTAAAACCCCATTAAACCCATAAAAATGTTAAGAAACTCTATAAAACCCTTTAAACACTAAAAAATATGAAATCCCTAAAACCCCCAAATAAACCATAAAAACCCGAAAAACCTATGAAACTCTTAAACCCCACAAAATCCTTGAAAACACTAAAAGCCAAAAAAATATAAAAAATCACTAAAAATCCCCAAAAAATGTAAAACCTTTAAAAACCTGAAACTAATAAGAATTTATTAAAAAACTAAAAATATTTAAAATCCCTAAAAACCAATAAATGCTACGAACTATAAAAACCCATAAAACCCCGCAAAACCCAAATCTCCCCAAAATCCATAAAACCAAAAAAAAACATAAAAATACTAAAAAATCCCTAAAAACACCTAAAATAAGAAAAAACCCTAAGAACATGAAAAAAATAAGAAAACCATTAAAATATAAAACACTTAAAAACCCTAAAAATATAAAAAACAATAAAATCCCAAAAGAAACCTATAACCCCCCAAAACCATAAAACCCCCAAATCCTTAAAATCCATAAAAACATATAAAGACACTAAATATAAATAAAAATGCTTTAAACACCCAAAAACATCAAGAAATATAAATAACCTTTAAACCCCCAAAAATCTAAAAAAACCTAAAAAAAAGACAAAAAAACCGTATGAGACCCTAGAAACCCTAAAAATCCCTAAAAACCACAAAAATCATTAAAAATTCTAAAAAGACCTCAAAATTCCAAAAAATTAATAAACTAATAAAAATGCATAAATTCCCTAAGTAAACAATAAATACCTTAAAAACATAAAATCACTAAAATCAGTTAAAGTTGTAAAACCCATAAAAGGTCCTAGAAATCATGAAAACCACTAAACCATAAAAAAATAATAAAACAATAAAAACCCTAAAATCTCATAAAAACCTAAAAAACCCAATAAAAACTATATAATCCATTTAAACCCCTAAACAAATTTAATAACACTAATAAACCTTAAAACCCAATAAAAACAAAAAAACAGAAAAACCATAAAAACCAAAAACCAAAAAATCCATAACACCCCTAAAATAAAATAATAAACCTAAAACCCATAAAAACCCTAAATAAGAACTAAAAATCCCAAATAATGTAAAAAACCTAAAAACCGTGACAAATACTAAGAAATATTTAGAAACCAAAAATCACATAATACCTCAAAAAATCTAAAAAACACTAAAAACCCTAAAATATAGAGGAATAGAGTCCTCGGAATCTTGGATCCATCATGATGACTACTTCCCTTCCCTCTCAAGTTTATGAATATTATGGCAGAAGTTCTTCAACCCTACTCTACGGGGGTGGTTCCTCCCTCCGAGGACCGCTCTTTCTCTCGTTTATGATCCCCTAACTTGATTCCCTACTTCCCGCGGAGGGTGATTTACCAAAAGGTTCTAAAGGAATTTAATGTTTGACTAATACTCTCTCATATTCTCTATTAATTCAATGAAGCTTCATCTATTAATCTCATGGCATTGGTTGAAAGGGTCTTGAAGTGGCGACCCCAGGTGGACACTTTTGAGAGGTTCATTTCTGAGAATTGAAATCATCAGAATTGTGCAATAGTAGGTCTGGTTTATGGCTCTCACATCATGATTTTCTTTGTATCTGAGGAGTATCTGATTATCTCTGGGTATGTGGCACCTTGAAGATGTAACGACATGTGCTTATCCCTCTTTTGGTGAAGCTTTGACTTTCATCGAAAGTGTAACACCCCGATGGTTGTGACTTGGGTTAGGATTTTTAAACTTCCCCTCCCGTTTCAAAACTTACCTAAAATTTCAATGTTAGGGAATTTGGTGGGGAGGTTCCTCTGTGTGGATAGCAGGACACATGCCCTCTATCATCCTGTTTCCCCAAGCGCCTTCATTGAGGTTGATTTTTCAAAAGATCCGGTGGATTCAATTTGGATTGTTGTGGGGGAGGAACTTTGTTGGAAGAAACCAGTGATTTTTGAATCATGGCCAGTCTTATGTTCTTCCTGTTCGAACTATGGGATTAATGATCAGTCTTGTATCTAGTTAGCCTCTGGTAAAATTTTCATAAATCTAGCTCAATTTGGGTCTGGTGAGAGCAAAAAGAATTTGGTGGTAGCACAAGAGGTCAAGGGACTGACTGAGCCTTCGTCCAATCAGCGAATGGTTTTTGTGATCTTTGATTGGATCAAGACATATTTGATGATTGGGAGTGATCTGGAGGTGGAAATGGTCGATTCTGACGGCTTCAGTTTGAATTTTTCTAGGAATATTTTTGGATCAGGATCTGCTGATAATGAGGTGGTGCACAGGGTCGAAGGGAGGAACCTGATTTTCATAGGTGACAATTATGGTAGTGGTGAGATATCAGGGAGAGGGAAAGAGTAGGAGAAGGTGGATGAGATGTAAAACTTTCCTGCGCATGATCTTCATGAGGGCCCCTTGATGCAGTATTTTGGTGTAGCAGTTATGGACTGGAGGAAGGGTAGTGGGGGAGCCAGCAGTAGCTTGTTTCCAAGTGTGAATGATTTCACTCTATCAAATAGGTTTCAGGGCTTATCCTTGACTGAGATACTTGGTGATGATGTTGTGCTGGAGGGAGAGCCTGTGTAGGGGGAGGTGGTCAAGCTGGAGACGAGAGTTGGGGATCGGCGGGAGATTCTTATGGTTGGCTAGGAGATGATCTTGGTGGAGGAGCAGAACCTTGATCTTGAAGGGAGACACCCTAGTTGGAGCATAGACCACATGGTGTTGTCCAATGGGAGTGGTGAAGCAGAGAGTGATGACTTGGTGGTGGTGCCAGTTTCCCATGATGATGAGGCTACCACTATTCGTGTGTAGGGTTTGGCTGGACTTCCTCCACCATAGTCCAATTCTATCATTGCTTTTGTGGGGGATCTGGCTGGGCTCCCTCTACCAGAGTCCAAAACTGATGAAGGTGGGTTGGACCTGGACTTGCAAAAATCCATGGTTATTTATGGTGTCCCATCTGCTGAAGACCACTGTGTTCTTCTCCATGACATGATGATGGTTGAATGGACAATGCTTCCCCAACAGGATGAAGCTAAAAGACTTGGTGAGAGGTTTGCTAAGGATGACTGCAAGATAAATACTGTTATGGCCATTTTCAAGGAGGATTGAAAAATGCATCAAAAATAGGATGGAGTTTCTCTTGGGAAAGGAAGCAAGGATGGTAACAAAGGAGCCTCAAGTGTGTCCAATGATGGGGTCTTACATGAGAAGGGTACCCATAAGGATGGTTTTATCTTCCCCCCCCCCAAAAAAAAGGAGGTAGTGGAAGGATTACTCCACTCTTCCATGACCCATGGGGACCTGGGCCACCTCCACGGAACCCATGTTAAAACTTAATGTTAACAAGTGGGAGCATACTTCGTGAACTGCAGAGTAGGAGAGGGCCAGAGAGAAACTCTTCGCTATGATCCGAATGCATGGGGAATATGAGTCGGGATGGGACTCTATGGATGTAGGAGTTGACTCAGACTTTTGGTCTTTTGACATGGATGGTGGTCTTGGTATAAGTATTGGACCTTTCAGTGTGGATCTGGATGACTTTGGCGGCAAGATTGACTGACTTGTTCTTTTTGTTGTTTTTGGAGTTTTTGGAGTTTTTTGGGGTTTGGGTTTTGGGTTGTGTTGATGTTTCGTGTGTGGGCTATTTGGCCCGACCCCTCCTTTTGTTTTGTGGCATATTATTTTACTTTATACATTTTGGGGGGACCAGGAATAGTATGGCCCCACATCTTCTTTTCTTTAGAAACCCTAAAAACCATAAATACCAAAAAAATCCCCAAAGTCACTAAAACACCATTAAAATCCTAAAATAGCATTAAAAATCCATAAAAACCAAAAAAAACCTTAAAAACCTAAAAACCCTTAAATAGCCTTAATATAACCTTAAACATAAACAACCTAGAACCCATAAAAAACTAAAAAATGATAAATCCCCTAAAAACCCTAAAATGACCAAAATAACCGTAAACCCCATAAAACCACAAAACCCCCTAAAAATCTAAAAAACTCAAAAAACCCCAGTAAAACTAAAAAACCTAATAAGAAATCTAAAAAACCCAATAAACCAATAAAAATGATAAAAACACTAAAAAACATTATTATCCTAAAAAAACTAAAAAACCACTAAAACTAAAAAAAATTGAAAAAACCCTCAAAACCCAAAAAATCCCTAAAATCAATAAAACCCATTAAAATTATTAAAAAACCTAAAAATCACTAACAAAAATAAATAACCCACAAACCCATGAAAAATTCTAAAGAATCCTTGAAAACATAAAAACACTTAAAAACCCTAAAAACCTAAAAAATGTTAAAAACCCTAAAAATCCTAAAATACCGTAAAAAACCCTATAAACCCTCAAATCACTAAAAATCCAAAAAAACATTAAAATCCAAAAAAACCTGAAAAATATCTATAAATATAAAAAACCCTAAAACCCTAAAAACCCATAAGAAAATGTTAAAAACCTAAAACCACATAAAACCACTAAAAACCTAAAAACACTAAAAGACCTAAAAGACCCAAATAAATAAAAACACACCTAAATAATATAAAAATACCTAAAAACCTTAAAAACCCTAAAAAAAACCGAAAAACCATTTAAAACGCTAAAAACCCTTAAAATCCCTAAAGATGCTAAAAATACTAAAAAACATAAACCCCTAAAAACTAAAAATAACCCTAAAACACCCAAAAAACATAAAAACCGTAAGAACCCAAAAATACTTAAAATTTATTAAAAACCTAAAAACATAAAAATTCTAAAAAATTCCTAAAAGCCCCTAAAAGACATAAAAAAATTTAAAACCCCTGAAAACCCCTTGAAAACCCCTATGAAAACCTTAAAACCTTAAAACCATAAAAACCCTAAAATCCAAATAAACAATAAAAATAATAAAATCACTAAAGTGATGATAAAAAACCTAAAAACAACAAAATACCTAAAAACCATAAAACTAATAAATTCTTAAAAATCCATAAAAACACATAAAACACCTAAGAAAACAATAAAAAACAAAAAACACGTTAAACCCCATGAAACCCTTAAAAACAATAAAAATCCCTAAAAACCTATAAAAATCCCTAAAAACCTATAAAAACCCTAAAAAATTCTAATAACTTTAATAACCCTTTAAACCCTTAAAAATACCTCAAAACTATAAAAAACTCCAATACCAAAAAAAACTCTAAAAACATGTAAAAACACTAAAAACCATGAAATCCAATATACGTTTAAAATACCAAAAATCCACTATAACCCAAAAAACCCAAATAACTTTAAAAATATTAAAAGAAACATAAACATACCTAAAAATTCCTAAGAATATAAACAAATTAAAAAGCCTAAAGAACCCTAAGAAATCCTTCAAACTCGAAAAAACATAGATATCCTAAAAAATTAATAAATACAAAAAATCCTAAAATAGCTTAAAAATATCCTAAAATAAAAAAACCCTTAAATATCTCTTCAATCCTTAAAAACCTGTAAAAATATAATCAATCTAAGAATTTTCATAATAATGTAAAATACCCTAGAATCCCTAAAAACCCTTAGAAAACCATAATAACCTAAAAACACATAAGACACCTAAAAAAAATAAAAAATGATAAAACCCTAAAGGACCCTAAAACCCGTAAAAA
Organism: Viscum album; assembly: GCA_963277665.1. NCBI lineage: Eukaryota > Viridiplantae > Streptophyta > Magnoliopsida > Santalales > Viscaceae > Viscum > Viscum album. Next base: position 472,750,408 of record OY728162.1, on the reverse strand, counting down.
CCATAGAACTCCTAAAAACAATAAAAACCCATAAAACTCTAAAAAATCATTAAAGAAACTAAACGCATTAAACCCCTTAAAATGTTAAAAACTCTAAAAATTGATAAAAATGCTAAAAATTAAAAAATAACCCATGAAACCTTAAAGAACTGTAAAAATCCATAAAAGCTGTAAAAAGCCACTAAATAGTCTAAAATCCCTTTTAACCCCTAAAACCTTTATAAACTATAAAAAACCATAAAACCATAAATAATGAAAAATTACCAGAATCCTAAAACAACCATAAAACCATAAAAACTCTAAATTATATCAAAACCCACAAAATCTCTAAAACCCTTAAAAAGCATAAAAATCCACAAATATCCATAAAAATACATAAAAACATAAGAAATCCAAAAACCCTAATAAAACCATAAAAACTAAAACACTAAAATCCATTTAAAAGTTAACAATACTTAAAATCATAAAAACCATAAAATAACTTAAGAACCCCAAAAACCCACAAAATCACTAGAAACCCTTAAAAACATATAAATCCTAAAAAAGACAAATAAAATCCAAAATTCATAAAAGCACCTAAAAACTCTAAAAAGACATTAGAAAACCATAAATACATAAATAAAAAAAATACCCCTAAATCATATAAAAATTAATAAAAACCCAAAACACAAAAAAATCCCTAAAACCCCTAAAAACCATAAATCATTTAAAAACCATAAATCATTTAAAAACCATAAAAAACAGTAAACCCCATAAAACCCCTAAAACCCACTAATAACTACAAAAACCTTCAATCACCTGAAAATTATAAAAACTCTCAAAAACCATAAGGACAATAAAAATCTAAAAAATTACCTATAAAAACAAAATACATAAAATCAATAAAAACTCTAAAATCCCTCAAAAACCATAAAAACCGTAAAACCCCATAAAAACAAAAAATCCCTAAAAATCTATAAAAAACATAAGGAAACCCGAATACATTGAAAAATCGATTAAAAACCTATAAACCTAAAACAATTAAAACCATCAAGGAACATAATGAATGGTAAAACACCTAAAACACTAAAAAGCATAGAAAACAACAAAATCCTTAGAACCCTAAAAACCATAAAAATCCAAAAAAATCCCCCAAATCCCACAAATTATAAAAAGACCAAAAACACTAAGAAACCATTAGAAACCATAAAAAACCTAGAAACACAAAACCCCCTAAAATCCTAAAAAATTTATAAAACCCCTAAAAGACCATAAAAACCCTAAAACATTGAGCAACCTAAAAACCTAAAAAACCTATCAAAACCCTTAAAAACTACTAAAACTCTAAAAACTATTTAAACCCTACTGTGCCCATGGGGGCTATGGCTTGCCTTTCCAGCCTGTATGTGTGGTGTGTGTATTTATATGTAATTGTACCCCAAGAACAATATATATATCTAAAACCCATTTAAATCCCTAAGAACATTATAATAATCTAAAAACAATAAAAACCTAAAAACTCAAAAAAACCCAAAAAATCCTTCAAAATCCATAAAACACCTTTAAAAATATTAAAAATACTAAATAAATCCTAAAAATACCTAAAAATATAAAAAACCCAAAAAACCATGAAAAACCTAAATAAAACCATTTTGAACCAAAAAATACTTAAAACCTCTAAAATACGTAAAAAATGATAAAACCCTTAAAACCCCCAAAAGACCCAAAACCCCACAAAAATCCCTAGAATACGTAAAAATACATAAAAATAATAAAATATACATAAAATTACTAAAAACGTACAAAATGAAAAAAAACTAAAAAACTCCTAAGAAATCCTTAAAAAAATTAAAGCGCAGAAAATCCCAAAAAAAGACTAAATAATGATAAAAACCAAAAAAGACCTTAAAACACCCTATAAATCATAATAACCCAAAAATAAATAAATGTCCTAAAAACCATTAAAACCCAAAACCTGTAAAAATGATTGAAGACCTTTAAACCCCTAAAAATGTAAAAAATATCTAAAAACCATAAAAACCATAAAAAAATATAAACCTCTAAAATCCCAAAAATTATAGAAACTCTATAAATCCCAAAACCCCCTAAAAACCATCAAATTCCCTAAAATTACTAACAATATAAAAATCATAATCTTTTTGATAAAATCTATTAAAATATATGAAATACTAAAAACCCCAAGGAAAACATTAAAAACCAAAAAAAAAAATCTCCAAGCAACCTAAAAAAATTCTAGAAAACAATAAAAAATTAAAACACATAAAACCCTAAAAACTCTTAAACCAAACAAAACAACTAAAAAATAAAATATTTATAAAAAACAATAAAATCCCTAAATAAAACTAAAAACTCTAAAAAACCATTAAACCCATAAAATTTTAAAAAATACTAAAAAAAATAAAGCCCAAAAAATTAAAAACCACTAAAAACAAAAAAAATTACAATAAGAACCCTAAAATCCATAAAACCCATAAAAAACCCTAAAAACCCCCAAAACCATAAAAACCATAAATTTCAATAAAAATAAAAAAAACATGGAAACCCTCAAAATTCCAAACAAAACATTAAAAACATAAAAATGATAAAAACCCTAAAAACCATAAATTTGATAAATATCCCTAAAAATCCTTAAAACCCTAAGAAATCATAAAAATAAATAAAATTATAAAATCCCTAAAATTATTAAAATCTAAAACCCTAAAAAAACCATGAGAAAAGTAAAAAACCTAAAAATTCATAAAATCACTAAAAATGAAAGAAATTCTAAAAAAACCTAAAACCCTCGAAAGGCCATAAAACCCCTAGAACCCATCAATCCCTCAAAACCATAATAACCCTAAATTACTATAAAAATAATAAAAACCCATTAAAAACAATTAAACCCTTTAATCCCCAAATTACATTATAAAACTAAGAAAACTAATAAAAATCTGAAAAAAACACCTAAAATATGAAAACCCAATAAAAAATCTCAAACACTACTAATCTCTAAAACCCTCAAAATACCTAAAAATCCTAAAACCCATAAAATACAGAAAAATCCCTAAAATCTCTAAAAAAAAAAGAATAAAAACCCTGAAATCCTATAAGAAAACATAATAAACCTAAAAACACATTAAATCCTTAAAAACCTAAAACCCACTAAAACACTAAAAAACCCCAAAACCCCTAAAAACCATAAATACAGTCAAAATACATAAAAACATAAAAATTAATAAAAATGCAAATAAATCCCTATGAATAACTAAAAACATAAAAAAAATATAAAAACATAAAATCCTAAAAAAACTTAAAACCCATAAAAACCTAAAAAATGATAAAAACCCTAAATGACCATAAAAACCTAAACCCCCCCAAAACCCATAAAATCCCCTAAAAACATTAAAAAACTCTATAAACACCTAAAAACCCTAAAAACAAACTAAATACTCTAAAAACCAATTAAACCCCAACTTTTTTTTAAAAAAAATTTAAAAATAAAAACCCCAAAAACTCAAAAACAATGAAAAATGAAAAACCCACAAAACCCGAAATCCGTAGAAAACCTAAAAACTATAAAAATCACTAAAAATACAAAAAATCTAAAAAAATCTAAAAAAATCCTTAAAAATACTTAAAAATGTAAAAATCCTTAACAACCCTAAAACCCCTATAAAAACCTTAAAACCATAAAAACACTTATAATACATAAAAATCATAATAAATGGTAAAAAAACTAAAAGTCAACAAAAACCATAATATCCCTCCAAACCCTCTATACCCTAAAAAATATTAAAATTCTAAAAATCTCTAAAAATAAAAAAAAATACCTTAAAAACAATGAAGACCCTTAAAGACTACTAGAAACCCATAAAATCTTAAAAAGACATAAAACCCTGAAAAACAGAAAGAATGTTAAAAAATTATGAAAGGTCCTAAAAACCCAAAAAACCATACAACCACTAAAAACATTACAGAATCCTGAAAACCCATAAAAACAATAAAAACCACTTAAAACACTAAACCCCTTTAAAACCCAAAAATTGTTTAAAAAATTTCTAAAAGAACTTAAAACCACTAAAATTCAAAAACCCTAAAACCCCCAAATATCCTTAAAAAAACACAAAAGATACCCTAAAAAACTTTAAAAACCCTATCAATACCTAAAAACCCTAAAAAAACTTAAAACCCATAATAACCTAAAATATTATAAAACCCCTAAATACGTTAAAAAGACACTAAAAACTATAAAAACCCCTAAAAACATAAAACCCCTAAAAACCATAAAAACACTGAAAACCCATAAAAACCCTAAAACCACACAAAAAACTCTAAAAACCCTTTAAAATCTGAAAAATATTAAAAACTATAAAAAACCATAAATATAGTAAAAAAACTCAAAACCCCTAAAAACCATAAAAACACTTAAACCCCCTAAAAATATAAAAATAAATCCCCAAAAAATAATTAAATACCCCAAAACCCCTAAAAACTAAAAAACGTCTAAAAATCATTACAGATAACAAAAACCTATAAAGAACAAAAAAACCACTAAAAATAATAAAACCCTTTAAAACCTAACATATTAAAAAATCTAAAAACCTTAAACCCATAAAAACTCAATAAAACCACAAAACACCCAAAAAACTAAATATCCTTAAAAATCCTAATAACCTAAAACCTTAAAATCATAAAAATCCAAAAAACCCTTAAAAAACAAATACAAAAATTCTTAAAAATCTAAAACCCCTCTAAAAACATAAAACACCCCAATACCCTAAAAACCTTATGAAAATGATAAAAATAAAATAAAAACCTAAAACCCCTAAAAGACATTAAAAATGCCTAAAACCCTAAAAGACCCTAAAACCCTAAAAACCCAAAAAACCAAATAACCCCAAATACCCATAAAAATCAATAAAACCCCATAAAAACACATAAAAACCCTAAACAAAAAAGGAAAAATAAAACCCTTTTAACCCATGAAAATGTTAAAAAATACTGAAAACCCTTAAAAATACAAAAAAACCAAATGGGAACCCTAAAAACCCAAAAAACCAAAAAACCATAAAAAACCCTAGAATCCCTAAAAATCCATAAAAACCTTAAAAAACCCATAAAAATAATACAAAGTCAAAAAAAATAATTGAAATCATAAAAAACCCAATTAAACTCTAAAAACCCAAAGACAATTATAAAAACCATAAAAACCAAAAAACCAAAAAATGACTAAAAACACAAAAAATCATAAAAATCCCCCCCAAAAATAAAAAACCATAAAAACCCATAAAAAATAGAAATCCCATAAGAAAAAGTTAAAAACTCATAAAACCCCTACATATATAAAAATGCGAAAAACCTAAAAGTCCCGAAAAACCATAAGCCTATAAAAACCATAAAAACCACAAAAACCATAAAAAAATATAAAATCCAATAAAAACTCAAAAAACCACTAAATAGTGTCAATATTCATTAAATCCCAAAAATTGAAAAAAAACTAAATACCTAAAAACCCCTAGGAAAATAAAAAACCCATAAAAGCCAAAAAACCAAAAAACCCATAAATACCCAGAAAACCCTCAAAATCCATAAAAGATAAAATCTATAATTTTTTATAAAAGATCTAAAAAAACATAAAAAACCCTACTAACCCTAAAAAAACCTAAAAACATTACACACCAAAATATAAGTAAATCCTCAAAAAACCTAAATAATGCTAAAAAACCTAAAAACCCTATAAACACTAAAAACCCCAACAAAGCCATAAAACACCTAAAATCATAAAAACCACTAAAACACTATAACAAACATTAAAATAGGTTAAAATACTAACACCCTTTGAACTAAAAAACCATTAAAAACTCTCAAAATATAAAAAATAGTAAAAGTTAAAAAAAACATCTAAAAACCCAAAACACCACAAAACCCATAATAACCCTAAAACCCTAAAAATACTCTAAAACCCATTTAAATTCCTAAAAAAATAAATAAACACTAAAATACATTAAAACACCGAAAAACAAAAAAAACCTAAAAACCACAAAAACCAAAAAAACCATAAAACCCCAAAAAAAATTTGGCGTGGGTTGTAAGGGGTTTTTTGGGTGTGGGTCATTCGACCCCTCCCCTCCCTTGTCTGCGGTGTCTCTTTTTCTTTCTAATAAATTTTGGGGGGCCGGGAACAGCCCGACCCTCGCATCTTCCTTGCCCAAAAAACACTAGAACCCCCAAATTCCCTAAAAACCCTAAAAACCCAAAAATTCCTATGAAATTATTTAAATCCTAAAAAATTTTAAAAACCCTGATTACCCCTGAGAAGACCTTAAAAACCTAAAAAAACATTGAAACCCTGAAAAACCAATAAACTACTAAAACCCCTAAAATTCCAAAAAACCCCCAAAACCCCCCAAAATCATTAAAAACCTCAAGAAAAATAAAAATCCTAAAACTCCCGAAAAATCCTGAATAACATAAAAAACTGTGAAATCCTTAAAAACCCCAGAGAAAAATAAAAAAACCTAAAAATAGTTAGAACCCCTAAAAACATAAAAAACATAAAAAACATAAAAAACATAAAACCTTAAAAGACCTTGAAAACCAAAAAACCATAAAAACCCTAAAACCATAAAACACTAAAACCCCATAAAAAACCAAAAACCACTAAAAAAATATAAAAACACATTATATAACTAAAAATTGAAAAGACACTAAAAATTGTATAATCACCAAGAAACTAAAAACAACTCATAAAACCTAAAAAAACCCTAAAACACTAAAAAACAATCAAATCCCTAAAAACCCTTAACATCCCAAAAAATAAGGTTAAAATATCTAGAAATCCATAAAATCATAACAAACCATAATAACTCTGAAAAACCCTATGAAATCCTTAATAAACAAAAAACACATAAAACCCAAAAAAAATAAAAGAAACAATAAAACCCCAAGAAAACCCTAAAAGACCATAAAACCCCTAAAAACCTTAAAACCCCCTAAAAACTGTAAATACACTATAAAGCCATAAAAAACATAAAAACCACTTAAAACTATAAAAATTAATTAAACCCAAAAAAATGATAAAACACTCTAAAAAATACAGTAAAAACTAAAAAACACCTAAAACCCCAAAAAAAAAATCCATAAAAACCCCTTAAACCCTAAAAATCCTTGTTTTGCGCTAGAATTGGGGATGACCTCATTTTTTTAAGGTTAAAAAAATCCAATCAGTTTCTAACAGGTTTGTTCATAGAACCGGAAACATCCAATGATTCTATATCTATTTAGACCTACATTCCAAAGGTTTGTGTTCATTAGTAGTGGACTAATGAAGCTTAAGAATTTTTATTGGTCGAGAGGATGGGAGTTCAGACTCATCACACCTTTTTGGGGGTAATTATTGTGTACTCTAGGACTCTCTTTAAAGATTTAAGTTATGTTCGTGAATCCATATTACATTACCAAGTATTAAAATGAGATTTTCTTTAAATCTTACAATCATTGGTTGTTATGTATGGGATTTAGAGAATCTTTTATATGTATTTGAGGTTCTTCATTGATATAGAATATTCTATATTTGTTAGAGATTCTTAGTCAACTGTATACTTCAATACATTATATATAGACCTCCTGGTCATTATGTTAACCATACTAGTTTTGAATCCACTCACCAGGGCACTTGAAGTTTATCATCATTCAAAAGGACATGGATTATTTCAGAGTTGGGATCATACCCATAGATAGGATATCTACATATCCATTTTTTTAGAAAAGGAATCAGAACCCACGTAGTTCAAGTAAGGGAGTATGAGGTTAATGCATGATTGATGGCTCAAAGAAAGATGTCATAATTACTTTTACACTCTAAGCTCATGTGAGCTATGCTCGGTGTGAGAAACAAGAGGTATTTGTAAAACCAGACAATTGTTCCATGAAATATGCAATCATAAGAAATAATGTGGGAATTACATATGTATGACTACAAAGATAGATGAATATTAGGATTTACTTCAGGGAAGAAACCTGGGAACAAGGTCTTTAAAGGTATATGTGCTTTATGGATATTTGGATACTTAACTTAGGACTTAATCCTGAGAAGGATTCCCAAATTAGAAGTGACTTAGGATGGGGTTTTACTCTTAAGAAGGAATAACAAATCAAAAGTAAATTAATAATGGTTAAGTGGGATTAAGACTAGGGCTTATTCCTAAGAAGGAGGCCCGGGTTCAAGTGATTTGAGAACTAGGGTTTATTCCTAAAAAGGAGGCCCAGGTTAGGGGAACTTTGACTGAGGCTTATTCCTAAAAAGGATGCCCAGGTTAAGGGGAATTTGGAAACATGGGGATTACTCCTATGGAGGATGCCCAGATTAAGGGACTTGGGGCTTACTCCAAAAGAGGTTATCCAAAAAATATAGAAATTAAGACCGGGGCTTACTCCAAAAAAGTAGGCCCAAAGTAAAGATCCTCTCATCTTAAAGGATGATGTTGAATGAGTGAAATCTCTAACCTTAGTGATATGAAGACTTGTAAATCACTAGGTTTTGAGAGACGTTCCATGGAATTCCTTTCAGATAAGGAATCCAACAAGGTAACCATTCCAAAAATGGCTTTGAATAGGGTTTTTAAGGCTGAATCTTGAATAAGATAGGTGGATTTGAATAAGAGAGGTGAATAGGCAGGAGGGGCACCCAAAAAGAAGTAGGCATGCAGGTCCTTCATGGGCGCGCATGTCCTGGTCATGCATGTATACCTTCATTACACATAGGAACTTGCACGATGGTCAACCTATAGGATAATATTTGGGCGAGTCTTGGCTCAAGCCCTTAGTATTATCCCTAGGGGCTTCCAAAAGAGAGGCGCGCAGGTTCTGGTGAAGGGATAATGATGCGCGCATGTGTGTCTACTTCCCTTAAGGGTTTAGACACCTAGGAGCGCAGGTGTTGATGAATTTTAACACATACGCCGTGTTTCCCCTATTTAGATCTTCAATTCTAGGTAAGAAATTACCTTACAATTGTTCGGAAGACTTCCAGAAGAGACTAGGGTGCCGGGAGCTTAAATCTGGATTTTGGAATTTTTCGTCCCCAAAATGGGGGGCCCACAAGGGGTATTTACAAGATGCTGAAGACCCTGGGAAAAAATAAAATAGGGCGTGTAGGTCTCCTGTGCGCCCAATTGGTGACACACAGGTACCTTGCATGACCGTCTTGGAACATGCGTTACCCAATGGAAAACACGTCCTCCTTCATGCCTTTGTCAAATTTTTTATGTTTCGTCACAAGATGAATCAAATCTATGATGGAAAGGAGTGTCAAAAAATGTCCCCCTTAGAGTCAGATCTGAAAGGAAGGAGGGTGTGACTCTGATGTAAAGAATAAAACCAAAGAAAGGCAGTGCACAGGTTCGGAGCGCACAGCTATTGGCGCACAGGTGAGGGTCTCGTAGGCTTTCGGTATGCAGGGGTGTGGCCTGGCCAATAGATATGTGGCCATTCTCACGCAAAGCACCCGAATCTCAAACATTTCCGCTCTTGCTGCACAGGTTTCCTTAATCGCGCAGGTGGATGATAACTGCAGTTCATTGCTTTTTTCCATGTCGCGCTGCTCCAGATGTATTTTGACTTGCGCGGTGATACCTGCACGCCAAAAACCTTCGCAACACAGTTATACCTACGTTCTAAAATTGGACTTGCGTGCCTTAATTCCTTAGCCATTTTCTCACTTTATTCAGAAATTTTATGAAAAATCAACTCACTTAAGGGTTAATTATCCGAACTTTTTGCAGGTTCAATGGCTCCTAGAAGAATTGGAATGGCTAATGAACATGCAAGAAAGCGAATTAATGATATGATGAACATTATTGGCCATGATTACAATACTATCTGCAAAAGCACTCTCCCAGATTTGGCTAAATACTTGAAGAAGTATCATCGTAACGTTCCAAAGAGCATCTACTTGCCTCTGTATGGGCATGGTCATCTGCAAGACGTCAACATTCCAGAGGCAAATAATTATCTCCAAATCTCTTGGTATCAGAATTACAACAATTTTTCTTCAGAAAATATCTAAAGTGGAGCAGTATTTTCAAATACTAGAATAGTGGATAAGGCCTATATGATGCATCATAGTCCTTGTGGGCCAGATCTAAAACCTCACAAGCCTGATTTGCAACCACATTATTATCCTTCAATATTTTGAAATTCATAGATAGATCAATCCAAAGGCTGGAAGAAGAGTTGGTACTTCTATCCTGGAGGAGGTGTGAAGCCAACTTGGATGTGGGCATAAAGGGTACGAAAAAACTATGTAGAGTTTGTTGAGTATTTTATAGGAGTTGCGATATATGAAGCCATCTGGGCTAGGTAGACATATTTCTATAGGAATGATGAGTTTGTGCTGGAGATAATCAGCCGCTAGAGCCCAGAATCCAATTATTTCCTTTTGAATCATGGAGAAGTATGCATTAGTGTGTGGGATGTCTACAAGATCTTGGGGGATCCAATTCTGGGTGATATTTATGATGAATTCATCCCCCCAAGATGACTTGGAATGATTCCGAGAAGACTCCGGCTTTGGCTTGGGAATTATTAAAAATCTTCTACATGCTCAAAAATTCCAAGACCTGCAAAAATCATTCCCGAAAGGATATTCATCCTGAGGAGTGGATGGAAATGTTTCTTACCAGGAAGGAGGGGGAGTGGCCCAACTATACTTGTCCTACTATTTACCCCAAAATAGAGAAGAGAGGTGCTTCTGGCACATTCTGGCCGACTCTAAAATTAGGATAATTTGAGAATTGGGGGTATAGATTGAATCAGAGAATCCAAAAAAAGACCCATATGGAAAGCTTCTTAGCCTTGTGGATTAGTGTTTATCTTCTTCCAGTCAAGGATTCGAAGGGAGGCGTTAGGCCAGGGACCTTCGTTGTGGCAGCCAAGTTGGCTGAGAAGAAAATGGTTTGGTTGGACACCCCCGTTATGTCGAAGATTCACTTGAGCTTACTCCATGTATTTATGGGTAAGTATCCTTTGAGAATAGCGGGACCATTCCAATTTCTGTGGGGATGGATTTCCCCTCATTTCAGGATATATAATTTACAGAATGAAGTACAGATTCTTGGATGTTCTTTCAGGCCATCAGTGCAGGCATACTCTGGAATTGCTCCATTAGCCCTCAACATATATGATATGATGGTGAGGATGAGTATGTACAAGGAATTAAATTTATTTCCTTATGGAAACCTGCCATCCAGGTGGTTTGATGATGATGGAACAGCCGGATTGGAATTTAGGTCCTACATACTGGCTTGTAGAGATGGTGTGCTGGCCACTAGGATTGACAGAGAGATTATATGTGAAGCTTATGTTCCATACAGGTTTACATGCCAATTCAAGTGTCTGCAGAAGACTGATGTATCCCATCTTCTGTATGTTAGGTCAGAACAGCATACGATGGTTGCCTGACAACTATGGTTGCTGACATCTATGGAGAGGACCGGGGAGGTTTTTGATCTACCAATTGACAAAGTGGCAAGTAACATGACTACATGGTATGCCGAGAACTGGATAGAATCATACCATGGAGGGGTATTGAATCGTCTTGTTTATTAGGCGGGGAAAAGAAAAAGAACCGTAGATAAAGAAACTCTTCATTAGGAAGGTAAATCTTCCCAACCTGGAGCTGATTCACCAGGTTCCTCACCTAGGGCTGACTCATCGGATTCCCAAGATGGGTATGATGAGGCACAACATGTGGAAAAGTGGCCTCGTTCCAGATATAATCCCCTTGTCAGAATATAGAGACCAACTCCATCAAATCCTAGTGAGTTACATCATTGGGGAAATTTAATCACCATTACCTTATTGAGAAACAAGTATTATTTTCTTATTCTATATCTATAGTTGCAGGAGCTGGGAAGAAGATGAAGTCCAAGATTTTAGGACCCTCCTCACAGCCTTCTGGTACAAATGCTGAATACTTATGACCAGAGGCTTTCCAGACATGGAAGAGTTAATATTGCAATAATAAAACTGCCTGGATGGATTTATGTGAAGGGATACACATCCCTGGAATAGGGAATCTTCGGGTCTCCACCGATATTAGTTTTGAGGATAACCCCTATGAAGTGTGGGCTTACATCAGAGAGCTGGAGATGCTCATATATTCATCCGAGGATTCCATTCCTATCACTAAGCGGGTGAAGGAAATAATATATCGTGGCACCACTAAGGGGATTGGTGGTTCCATAGATGAGGAGTGGCACGATTACGTGGCTCCTGAAGATGTATGTTTATTTCCTTATTTTTTTGCAACTTTATTTTCATCAAATCTTTATTACTCAAGGAAATTATTTTCTTTATCCTGTAGCTTTCAAAGAAAGGAACTACTGAGGTTCCTTCACCATGGTATAGCCCTGGTGGTACTTCCATTGGGGCTAATGCATCTCCTCGTGACCCGGGCAAGGTATCTCCAGGCCAGCCATCCATGGACAAGGAGTTAGAAATGTATTTTCACTCTCCAATACCTGTATTTGGAGAGGATACTATCGACACTCCCAAAAAGCCAAAGAATCAAATGCATTGAAGGAGAATTTCCATAGCTAAACGTTTCATCAGTAGTGGTAAGTCCTTCAAATAGTCATGAGTCCTAACCAATGAAAAGGTTACTCATACTTCATGGTATTTTAGGGGATTCTTCAATTTCCCCTTTGAGGGAGAGGACTGACCCTCCTATAGGAACAACAGAGGGTGGTGGCGAACAATCAAAAGATCATGCTGGTTTGGCTGCTCCTGAAGAGGAACCATCATCTGCTCCCAGTACCGCTCCTGCTGCTGCTGTAAGAAGAGAAGTGCCTACTTCTGGTAAATTAACAATGCTTCATAAAATGTTGAATGAAACATCGACTGAATTCCATTCTGTGACACTTTAGGTTCAACCCCTAAACTAGATCTTTTGGTGGCCATTGCAACTGATGCCGCAATTTTGACTGAAGAAGCTGTCCATGGTCAGGGGCTGCAGGATATAGGTCGCCAAGTAGATACATCAAATTCTCTCACTAGTAAGACTAACCAAGAATCCAAGATATCATTAGATGAAATGATGAAACATGGCGCATATTTTGAAGATATTTTAGATCAAGTTAAATTACCATGTAATTTAGAGGATTTTGTACGTGAGTGTTATCCTTTGTCCGGTTAAAATAACTTCTTATTACATCTCTGAACATGATTGGTTCAAATATGCAGTTCCATCTGAGCAAGCTTCTAAACTGCCAATGCCTGAAGGGGGTATAGAAAACCTTACTTTTGTAGAGACGTCAGCTCATGTGGAGATGAACTCGGTAGAGCTTCCTAAAATTCATCTTGAAAATCCTGTTGAAGCTAGGAATGACGGGGAGGAGCATTCTCATGCTGCTGATCTACTGTTGGGTAAGGGATAAAAATATTTGTGATTGTACTTAATTTTCAAGAAAATCAATCAAATTTTTGTTATCCTTAGAAACTAACCAATGTTATCAATTATTTATGTAGGGACATTAATTTCAGTGGCTAAATATGGAGATGAAGTTTCATCCTCCACCCCAATGGGAATAGAAAGTTAAGTAACACAGGATAGGGGAGAAGGAGCAGAACAGGGAACTTCCCTAAGTGCATTAATCCCAAATTATATTCCCCCCTATGACAGTGATGATGAGTTAGACCCGGAGGTACAAAAGGCACTCCAATTTTCACGATGCAAGGCATGACAGAACATATAGAAGATCATATATGAAGTTCCTCTAGAAGAGATACCATCAAAGATTCCCCGACTTTTATCCCTATTCTTCATGTTGGGACATGGTGGTTTTGGATATCAAGAGATCCATTCCACGGTGAAACAAGTCATTTTAAGGAGGGTGCAGGAGCAGAGGTACCATCAAGATATGACTAGGGTCAGGCTGTCAGCTAATATCAGCAAATTTGAGGCTTCAGTATCCTGAGATGAGGCTGATCATGCTGCCAAATTGAAGGAGATGAAGCATAAGATAAAAGAAAAAGTCGTCCAATAGATGCACCTTCAGCAACAGTTAGATGCTATTATGGGGTAACTTGACCATCTTAATAATTCATTGGAAGGAGTTCAGAAAAATGGTATGAAAGCCATTGCAGATTCTACGAAAGCACTCCATCAAGCTGAAAAGAGTGAAGTTGGTAGAGTGCATGAGCATCAAGTGGCTGCTAATGAAGCTCGGGATGCTGTAAGTCAAATGAAGATTTATGTTGACATCCTTTTGTAATTATTAGAAAAGGGAAGAGACTTCAATCTGTGGATGTCCTTCTTTTCATGTGCATCAATGAAGAATAAATTAATCTTCAATCATTGTGCCTTCATTTTCATGCTATCTACTTTAAATTTTTAACTAAGACAATGGGCCTAGTAAGCATAGTTTGATTTTTTCTAGGATTATTATAAATAAACCTACAAACTTTGAATCATTTAATTTCTCAATATTACCTAAATCATATGAAATGTATGTTTAGGGAGATGGGACTTGAATTTTGATCAGATTTCCCTTGTCTTTTGTGGGCAGTTTAAAGTCATGGACGTCGGACATAAAAAGGAGATTGTTTATGGTTGAAATATCTTTGACTGAATGCATTAAAAATTGACTCTATTTATTGAAAATTTAGATGAAAACATATTACCACACTCAAGTATGGGGTAAAACATGCAAACTATGACTTAAGAAATTTTGAATCTGGGGAATGATACGAAAAAGGCATAAAAGGCATTAAAATAAGTATTTCCCAAGAATAAAGTTACCACTATTTAACAAACCCATTAGGGGGTTGAATTATGTAGGGGCACTTATGGGAATTGGATGTATAGTCAAATAATAACATCTTTTGGCTAACAGGTCTGTTATGTAGACTACTTATGCAAGGCCACTTAAGGACGCGTGCTACATAGTCAGGCAAAAGAACTCTAAAAAATTTACTTTTCTACTACTAAAAATCTAGTGGAAGTTTATGGAGATTCAAAAATTCCAAAGCATAGACTCTTCTATATGGAGAGAGGTACATGAATATGGAGAGGATGTTTCCAATCAAGATTTTCAAATAATTGGATGAATATCACTCCTATGAAGGTCTGACCCAAATGTAGGGAAGATAAATATAAACCATATACTTGAATACTTTCATATCTTGAAAAAGAATATAGGAAAATTATGATAAGGATGGATATTTTTTTGCGGATCCCTACATATTGTCATTAAGATGACTAAGAAAAAAAGAGGTTTTCATCCCAAGAATGAAGTTATCATTATTTGACAAACCCGTTAGGGGGTTGAATTATGTAGGGGTACCAAAGGGAAATGGCTACATAGTCAAATAATAGCATCTACTAGATGATAGGTCTGTTATGTGGACTATTTATGCAAGGCCGCCTAAGGGTACGTGCTGCATAGTCAGGTAAAATAACTCTAAAAAATTGTAAATTTTGTGACTAGAAGTGAAGAAAGGGGTTATGGAGATATGGAATTATTTAAGGTTAGGAATATGACACATCAAAATGGGCATTGTCCAACATATGTAAAGATACACAGACCAATGCTAACCATAATCATGTTGTGGCTGGGTCCTGAATTGAGATATTGGACTTCACTACATATCTCATTAGAATGATAATCAAGGAAAATGTAGTTATTTAAATATAGTTTAACGTCATGTGGGATGAGAGTATAGGAGATCTTAGTTTAGGGTCATAGAGCTCGGACAATTATAAGGAATACACAATGTATTTTTGTTATAAACCTGATGATAGTGAAGACCAGGGTTTTCATATAACATTCATGTTTACACAAGGGTACTTTTCAGCCAATGGAATGAAAGTGGAATTTTGGGTTAGTTCCAAAGACTTGGGGCTAGATTAGAGGGATTCTAGAATGTTCATACGTATCCCATAAAGATGGGAATCAAGACGCACGTAGTTCTTGAAATACCCTCTATACAGATTTGGTTCATACATGTGAAGGGTGAAAAGGGGATTTTAGTGTAATGATGGATTGACCCAAGAAAAAGGTTCATGAATTGCCATGTATGCATGTAGTCTTTAAAATATAACATGATTGGAGATCAATGTAAATAATGATTCCCTCTTAGGTGAGGGTGTCAAAGAATGTTGTAGTTTATTGTCGTACATGACAAAAAGTGTTGTACAGATTAACGTCATGTGGATAGGACAAAGGTGAACCAATATGAAGATGTTGATTATGGGACTAGCTTCATAAATCAACATCGTATGAGATAGAGGTTCACTGATGTGAAGAGATTGGTTTCGGGAATGAACCGTGGGAGGTTGCCTACGTACCCAGCTTAGAAGTCAAGGATCAAAGTTCGCATAGTTCAATTGAAGAATGAATTGGTGATCAAGTATTTTTTGAGGAAAACAACCTAAAAAATGGTGTTGGGACTTATGAATGGTTAGCGGACCAGAGATGGTGTTATAGTTGAAATTTACTCTAAGCTCACGTGAGTCATACTCGGTGTGAGAAAAAAGAGGTATCAACAACCCTAACGATGCACAATTTAATGTCCTGTAGGTCATAGAGGGGACTGTGCAGTTTAATGACTTGTAGTAAGGACAATGGGGACTGTGCAGTTTAATGTCATGCAGTAAAGACAACACATTTTAATGTCATGTTGGATGAAAAGGGACAATGCAGTTTAACGTCATGTTGGACGATGGAGTGCTGTACAGTTTAGTGTCATGTAGCTAGGATGTATTAGGGACTTTTTCATAGTTTAACGTCATGTTGGACGATGGTGAGAATATTTTAAGGTCATATGCATGGACTGATTATGCAGTTTAACATCTTGCTAGACGTAAGGGACTTATGTATAGTTTATCATCATGTAGCTAGGACGTATTACTATGCAGTTTAATGTCTTTCAGTGAGGACAATGGGGACACAATTTAACGTCATGTTGGATGACGGTGCGAGTAGTTTAAGGTCATATGCATGGACCGAAATGAGGTATTTGTGTTATAAAAAATAATTCTTCAAGAATTTGGCATTGGTTAGAATCATGATGAGTTCTCCATCCATTGAGATTAAAGAATACGCTCCATTGGAGTAGACCTTATGTATTGAGTAAGGCCCTTCCCACTTTGTCTCAAGCTTGGTAGGTTTCTTTCCTGGTATCATTGGAGTTATGAGAACCAATACCAATTCTCCCTGAATGAATGAATGAATACAAAATTTTTTGTTGAAACCTCATGCTATTCGATTCTGATAGACCTCCATGTGATGTAGAGTGCACAATAGTTTCTCATCTAACCAGTCCAATTTATCCAATAGATTATGAGATTGTTCATCTGTATATGACTGATCACAAATGCATAATTTGAGTGAAGGTAATTGATTCTCAATGAGCAAGACTGCTTCTATTCCATATACCAATGAATATGGAGTTGACCGCGTAGTGGTGCGGGTGGTGCTTCGATAAGACCAAAAATAATGAAAGAGTTTATCAGGCCATGACTTCTTATCATTATCCACCATCTTTTGCAGTATATTTGAATGTTTATTATTGAAGGATTCTATCTGGCCATTGGCAGCTTCATGATAGTGAGATGAATGGTTGGATTTGATGTTTTATTCTTGATACAACTTCCTTACCTCGGATGAATAGAAGTTACTGCCATTGTCCGTCAATATGGTATTAGGGACACCAAATCTTGTAAGGATGTTAGACTTGATGAAGCTAACAATGCTTTTATAACTAACTTCTTTGAGAGGTATTGCCTCTTCCCACTTGGAAAAGAAGTCAGTAGCTGTAAGAATATACTTAAACTTCTTGGTTGTAGTGGAAGGGTAAGGTCCCACCACATTCGTTCCCCATGTAGCAAATTGCCACGAGTATTTAGATGTATGAAGCAACTTTTGGGGTTGATGAATGAAGTTGGCACATACATGGAATGAATGAAAATTCTTTGCAAAATCAACACAATCTTGTTTCATTGAAGGAAAATAGCATCTAAGACTTCGAATTTGATCAGATACTCTATGTCCATACTGCTGGGCACCACAGACTCCTGCATGTACTTCTTTCATGACAACCATTGTCTCTTCATCATCAATGCATCAGAAGAGAACTCCATCAAAACCTATTTTGTAGAGAATTTTTTTCTAGGAGATCTGGGCTGTCATAAAGAGTAAAATTGACCACACATTGCCAGATTTGTTGTTTCTCGGCTCTATCAGGTGGAAGTGTTCCATTTTGAAGGTATTCTCTGATAGGTGTGATCCATCCTGTAGTATGACCATATGGTTCAGAAATGGGACTAATTTCATTGATTTCTTATGTTCTGGTTTGAACATAAGGTGAAATTGTATGACGGTGGGAAATACTAATGGTTGTCTCATTCCGATTTAGACCGGCCAAGGCTGTGGCTATAATAGCCAGTGCATCAGCCTGGGCATTCTGTGATAGAGGGACACAAGAAAATGTAAGTTCCATAAGAAATTCCACCATTAACTCTCGGACATAATAATACAAAGAGATTAACTCTTCTATTCTGATCGCATAATCCCAATTGACTTGTTTGATTACCAGGTCTGAATCACCTTTCAAATTTATGTGATTCATTTTTTCTTGAAGCGCCAACTCCAATCCTGCGATGAGATCTTGGTATTCTGCTTCATTATTGGTACCACCTTCCCACTATAAGAAGGAACAAGATAGCACTTCCTTTTCTTGATAAATGTGCAAAATTCCTAACCCAACTTTGTTGAATTTTTGATCTTCCATTTTCTTCCCTATTGGACATCTTGAAGCACCATCGAAGTACATTTCCCATGGTTGAAGATTATCTTGAATAGAAAAGACTTATTCATTAGGAAGTTCAATATCTATAGATTTATTTTCAACTGAAGGATGTTCAGCAAGGAAATCAGCCAGAGATTGGACCTTTATTTCCTTTTGAGACACATACTGGATCTCAAATTGATGAAAAATAACTTCCCACCTTTCCATATGTCCTGTATGCATTGAAAGACCAAGGATGAATTTGAGAGGGTTATTACGAGATACCAATTGGACCTAGTGACGTTGAAGGTAGTGTCTCTATTTCTGAACTTCAAATATTAATGCTAGGTAGCACTTCTAAATACTTGAATATTGGATCTCTGGTTCAAGAATAGTCCGTCTGAGATAGTAGAGGTTGTTTTCATTCCTAGCATTATTCTTCTGGGCAAGGAAGGCACCCAATGATCGCTCTAAAGCTATCATATAGAGGAGAAGTGGCCTTCCTTCAACAGGTGGCATTAATACTGGTGGACTCAAGATATATTTCTTGTGAATATTGAATTATTCTTGACATTTTTCATTCCACTGGTAAGTGACTCCCTTCTTCATCAATTTGGTGAAGGGTAAACTTTTTCCAGCCAGATTAGCGATGAAACGCCGAATATAGGCTAAGTTTCCTTGAATTTCTCTCAATTACTTCAAATTTTGAGGAGTTGACATACCAAGGATTGAGTTTTTCTTCTTAGTATCGACTTCGATACCATGATGGCGTACCATAAAGCTGAGAAATTTTCCTGAGGTTACCCCAACAACACATTTTAAGGGGTTCATCTTCAAATTGTGTTGTTGATGTTTGTGGAATATGATTTCCAAATCATCCAATTGATTATAATGTTGATTGCATTTAACCACCAAATCGTCCACAGAACATTCAAAAAACTTCCCTAAAAAGGGTTTTAAGATACGATGCATAAAACGCTGATATGCTGCGCCTGCATTATTCAGGCCAAAGGGCATTACCCGATAGCAAAAAACACCCTGAGGGGCTTTGAAAGCTATAGATTATTCATCTTCTAGAGCCATTCAGATTTGATTATACCTTGAATATCCATCCATGAAGGAAAGTGCTTCATAGCTGGTTGTTTCATCAATTAAGAGTTCTGTGATCGGAACTGGAAAATCATTATTAGGACAATGCCGATTAAGATCTCTGAAATCAATGCAAACTATAATTTTTCCATTATTCTTTTTCAGAGGGACAATATTATCCAACAATTAAGGATATTGAACTTCTCTAAAGAAGTTATCTTTGATAATCTTATCCACCTCAGCTTCAATTTTGGAAGCATATGTTGGGTGTGTTCTCCTTGCAGCTTGCTTAAATCCTCAATGTTCTTCTGGAAAACCCAAATTATGAGTAGCAACATCAGGATCAAGCCCTGGAATCTCTGTATATTTCCAAGAAAATATATCTCGATTTTGATTCAAAAATGAAATATAAATTTCTTGATCTTCAAGAGTCATGGCTTCACTAATTAAAGTGGGGCGTGGATCTTCTTTTGTACCCAGAGTTATTACTCTGAGTTCATCCACAGTGGTAGAGATACCCTCTTCAAATGTTGGAGGAGCATTCCTGAGATCTTCCGCTTATTCTTCAACATGTGTTATTTCTTATATTTCTACTTGCATAGTAGATGATGAAGCGGAATTTCCATGATGAGAAGAGATGTTAAAATTTGAACATCTTGAAGAAGAGGCTTACATTTCTGACCCTATTGATGATGAAGGGTATTCCTTTGGTAATAAAGAGGCGATGATGGATTAAGAATCGACATCATCATTCACCTCTGACATTGCTATAACTTCTTCTGGCCTGATTAAATATGTATAGACTTGCTGGATTTCAGAAGATGAAATGAAGACATCTCAATTTGATCTTTCACCATTGCTTGGTGAATCACCAATTTCCCCCATGCTCTTTGGCTTGATTTCCATAATTGACATTATGGAAGTTTCCATAAGAGTATTTGGAATTGCGTCTATCTTGTCAATTTGACTTATAGGAAACACATAATCAGTACTCACATGTATGAATGGGTTTACTAAAACCTTTTACAAACCATATGGATCATTAACTTTGGAAACCTCCCTTGTTGTAGACTTCTCATTACCCTCTATGTGATATAATTCCACCTTAATGTATTAAGATTCACATGTTTTGAATGGGTCTTTATCACCATAAAATGTCCCAATTTGGCCACTGAAACAATATTTGAGACATTGATGGTATGATGAAGGAATAATTGCATGTTGATGTAGCCAAGGTATTCCAAGAAAAATATTGAAAGCTGTGTCATGATGAACAACCATGAAATCTAAATTGGATACAAGATCTCCAAACTGAGTTCTGAGTTTGATCTCACCTAGAGGTTCTTGTTTATTTTTATCATATCCTTGAAACATCAAAGTAGAAGGAGATAAATCAGTACTTGATGAGGCCCAATCAACGAATTCATGAATGGGGATGAGGTTGACTCTGGAACCATTATCAATAAAATCTGTTCAGATGTCTACAACATTGACCTTTCCAGATAAATACAAAGGTCTAATGTGTCCATGAACGACATCATCTTCATCTTCATCTATAAAGGACATCACTTCATGAAATTCTGCAGGATTATTCTATACATGGTAGACATCAGCCGCAACAATTTCAGTTTCGAATTCCTAAGGACTTCACAAATCCTCAATTAGTGCCTCCCAAAGATCCTTTAATAGATTCAAGGCATCTAGAATTTATAACTTGGCCAGTACTTGGGCCAAATGTTTCAATACAACATACTTTTGATCCAAAGTTTTGTGTTTCCCAATAGGAACATGTGGTTTTGCAGGTGCCTTAGAAGTTTATGCATTGGAAGTAGATGCATCTTGTATCAGGGTAGGAGTTGGAAATACTCCTATATTTGGAATATTAGACCAAATATGTCTATTTACCTACTGAGAGGAAGAAGGTGTAACCTCCAACCGATCCTCCAGAATGACTGTTCTAGGAATGGATCTGCCATGTGTGGAAGAACATTCTTGTTCTTGTTGAGCTCGCTCAAGGGATCTACCATGAGTTTCTGCTGCACATATAGTTCAAGCAGGGGAAGAATTGGAATAGTGGATTCTGGGATATCCACATCTTCCTATATATCCCACACCTCTGGAACTCCCTTTAATTTCTTTATTTGATACAGGGAATTCAGGATCATTGAGCTCGAAACTGTGACTTTCATAAGGATCTTTTAGGTGATTCATATTAATAGAACCAAAGATCAACTCCTCATCTGATGAAGACTCTACCTGATTAGCCAGTTTAGCCTGTGCCGTTTGGTGGGTTGGTGCCTGTGGCTTCGAAGTAGATGGAATAAAATCTGCAGAGTCAAAGACAACTTAGGCTTTGATACAATCTCATCTTCTTATAACTGCTCTTCTATCATTGAATTATGTTGTTTCATTGAGTATTTTCCCTATGATGAAGGGGGCTTTTCTATGGAATTCATAGAAGAAGACACAATTGGTTTATTCAATTGCGTTCTGAAAATGGAAGGAGTTTAGTTGATTGTTTTTCTTACCATCCAATCATCATATTTCTGTGTATTTTTGATTTTGACTTCTTTCCATTTGTCTTCTTCTTCTGGATCTGTAGCAGTAACACATGCTACCTGAGATAATGAACCTTTCAATTTTACTTGTCCCAAGTCCACCATTTTTTGAAGGAGGTCCTTGAAGACAAAACAATCCAGAATAGGATGCCCCAAAATTTGATGAAATGATAAATAATTGTGACGGTCTTCATCATCTTCTTGGTTTGGCATTTTGGGCCTTTTCAATTGAACCAAATTGATTTCCAGAGCCTAAATGAAGTAACCAGGAACTTGTTCATTTCGAAAAGAATAAAATTTTCGCTTCAGATCCTCAAATTGTTTCCGTCTTCGATATCTTTGATCATATTTACTAAACGGCCTCTTTTTTGATGCTCAAGAGGGGGAGCCCTTCGATTAGATGAAGGTCTCGAAGTAGAAGTAGGTATAGGTGCTTGTTTATGAGTAACTGTAGCAGTCTCTGCTCTACCCATTCTCCTTCCAGGAGCTGATGGAATTACACGAGTTTTATCCTTAGTCATATTAAGAGAGTCTCTGATCTGCTGAGAGGTCGAAGTAAGGTCTCAAAACCCTCCTGTGTATTTCACAGGGATCAACGGTGTGCACAATTCATCACGCAAATTTTCCACACAGATTGGAAACAATTCCTCTTGATGGAGTGATAAGCATAGGGAATATGTGAATCCCTTCCAGCGAGCAATGAAATCTGACACCCATTCATTCTTCCTTTGCTTACAATTTTTAAGACAAAAAACAATTGTCTTTGGTAATTTTGAGATGAATTGAAGAAGGAATATTTGGTGGAGATCCTCCCATCCGGTAATTGGCCGGGATTTAAAGCTTGTATACCCAACAAAGGCAGGTCCTTGTAATGGCTGTTCAAAACACTTGATCTTAACTGCTTCCTGTTGTTGATGGTTTCCCATCATTGGGTCACAACGAGAAACAAAATGTGTTAAGTATTGCTCTGGGTCTCCCGAACCATTAAAGATTGGGAATGTGGTATTTGAAAATTTTGATGGGGGAGGAATTGCATCAACCCATTCAAGGTAAGCTCTCTTTTAAGGTTGAATTTGAGCACGTTTTCCCTCCATAGATTCCAACTGAGCTGTTAATTAATCAATAGTAGTTAATAAATTTTGAAAAACATTCGGTTGAGTTCGGACCTGAGCAGGTGCAATAACTGGAGCTTGGACATATGTGGTGGCTAGTAATGCAACTGATGATAACACCATCGGCTGTTGTTGCACCTGACCCATAGGATTAAACCTATGAGGGTGTACTGATAAAGGAGTATATTAATGATCCATCTTGGTAGCTGCAACAAATTCCTTTGGCTGACTGAATCCAGCACACCCAGGAGGAATACTACCTTGAAGTAGTTTTGTATTCAACCTCCTTAATTCCCTCATTTCCTCCTCCTATTTTGTAAATCTTTGCTCTATTGAGAGTGATTGGACTTCTCCAGAGGAAGGGTGGAATGTAACCTAATTCTTTCCCTTCCCCTTGTTGGATGCATTTCAGAGAGGGGGAAGTTGGTTATTTGAAGGAATACCTAGATTCTGGGTAAGACTTTGATTTCGAGTACACACACCTTCTTAATTTGGGTCTATGGGTACAACCTCTTGAGCAGAAAATTCTTCATTTGATCCCTCTGAGTGAGCCTCATGTTTTGGAGGATCATCAACAACAGAATTTATGACATTAATTGATGTATAACACACAACATCCCTTCAATAGGAATTTCTGAAATACAATCTTTTCCATTTAATTGATGAGACATTTCCTTTTGTTGATTTGTTCCCTCAGGAACTTCTTGATGAACCATAATTTGGAGGGAATCTCCTGATAATTCAGATCTTCATTCATCTTGTGGATTCTTCCCTAATCAGGAGAAGACTGACTTTCTCTGAGGAAGAGATTGAGGATTTGAAAAATTCCCTAGTCCTATGGACTGGGGCTATTCCTGCTATTTCTGCTCAACTCCTCAAATCCTATTTTTTGATTCTGAGGGTTGGGTGAAAAGAGTCCCCAATCTGGAAAGCTGGGGTGGTTCTTGAGTTTCTATATCTAAGTCTTTCTTGAAATCTCTCATGATCCTGCAGACTTTAGTCTGGAAATTGGCTAGATGCATCAACCAGCATCCACTTTTATCACCCGACTCAAATGAACATTGGATGATTTCTGAAACTTCTTTCACCTGATGATGTGGGCGCTCTAAATGAGAAGCATGTTTGATATTCTCATTTTCCTGATTCAAGATTAGTTCAACAACTTGTTCTCTATATGCCTAACTTTGAGAAGAACTAGTTGAGTCATGTTCCTGAGCAGGCCTTTGATTACAAAAAAAGCCAATTAGATGTGGCCAACCATGGGTAATAACATCGCATGAGACCATTTTTGGCGTGATTTGTTGACTGGATAGTATAGTGAAATGTAGTGCTCAATGAACACCCCATCCCCTAATATGAATACCAGATGGGGAATTGGCAATTAACTAGTACAGTCTTCTTAGTGTTCCATGGAATGAACAATGAAGGGCTCTCAGATTCTTTTCAACCTTCGGATATCAAGAAAATGGGGGAGAGGCCAAGTCAATTTGGCGTTGTAACCCTTCTATTATCCTAACATGATTTTCATTTTCATCATAAGATAAAACTTTCTTTTTTAACTGACAAAGAGTTTTCCATATGTTGAGAGGAATATCATGAATTCCATCTTCCATCAACATCTCTAGAATTCCATACTGAGAGTTAGCAAAAGGCCAAAACATGACTGGAACTTCACATTTTTCTTGTTGTTTTCTCATATTCAGCACTTCCTCTTTATCATTCGATGAAGATTCTTCTACCTGAATCGTCCAGATCTAGTGCTTCCTAGTTGCTTCATCAGATTCAACAAGATTGGTAGAGAATTAATTGATCAAACTAGAAGATGAATGACCCAGGGGTGGTTCGGAGAATGACATAAACCCCGGGTTATCTTTTGATTGAGAAATTATTTCACTTGCTATTGTTAAAGCATTAGACATGACTGGCTTCACATTTTCAAGTGCCTCAAGATAAGAGGGCTTTCTCATCACTACATTGTCTATTAGAACATTTTCCAGGCAATGTGAATTACTACTATGGAGAGGGCTTTCATAGCTAAATTCATCAACATGGGGAGGACCACCATGGTGGGTTACAGCAAAAGATAAAACATTTTGCTCCATGGCCTTCTGGCCACACATAGGGTTCTTGTGGCTCTTATCTAAAGATGAAACTTTGAGATCGAACAAACTGTCATGAAGCAAGCCTTCATGAGGAAGTGTCTAATGAAGACCTTTGGAATTAATATTTCCACTATTGGGAAGTGATAGAGTAGAATCTTGAGTCCCAACAGATAATTGTATGAGGGCTTCAAGAACTCTAGAATCGAGCAAGGCCTTGTTATAGATAGGCTTTTGATTTATTGACTGTCTTGGACGAGTCTTATTCTTAGATGCCTTCTTACTCACATTAGGAACCACTTGTTGATGAAAGTGGTTACTCTGAGCAGGTATATGTGACTGCTCAGGAGAGATGTCCATGTTAGGCTGATGATCTTTATTCAAATCAGGTGTGTGTGCCTGCCTTGATTGTCCATATGACATGGGGGAGTACGCCCCACGACCCTCTTGGACTGGAACAGAGGTGTTTATCTGCTCCAAATTGATATGATGATGAGTCATTCTGCTAATAAGGATATATTTATGTGTCTTTCCTTGAGATGCTGCTGAAATTGTTATATTATCCTGGCAGGCATCTAAAATATGAGCAGGAATTTGCTTCTGCTCTTTCACCATTTTCAGAATGTGCTTGATGACATCATATGAAAGAATGGGAATATACATCCATTCCATGTTTAGAGTAGGTGTGAATTCCTAATCCTGTCCTCCTTTTCTTGTTATTGAATTTTGACAGTACTCAAGTGTGGGGGCAGAGAGTTGAGTCTACCTCCTGTTTGTCATTGGGGATTTCCAATTGAATTCTCTAGGTGCTACCAAATGAGACTATTGGTAGGATTGATCAATTCTAGTAGGTGTATGTTCCTACTAATTGCACTCTTCCGAACGTGGTTGATGAACTTCCTTCAATACTGGCAAACGAGACTGCTGGCAGGATTGATGAGTGTAAGCAGGTGCATTTGCCTATTTACTAGTTGTCAACACATTGGGTTGGCGGGCTTCATTGTATATAGTCAGACAAGCCTAATGACTAGATGATGATTTATAAATAAGTGTATGTTCCCATATATAGTACTCTGCCTGAATTTTCTGGCAGGAATGGCATGCTGCTGCCAGAAGAGTCTGCTAGACAACGGAATTAGAACGGATGACTGTGTGTGCCAGCTCGTTACTTGCCACCAAGTTAGGTTGGTGGACTTCTCCGGAGATGGCAGAGATAAGAACCTACTCACTATTGAACAGATTTCACCTTCGGCGGTTCTTCTTGCTGTCTCGGGTCTGAGGGACCTGAGCTAAACCCCTAAAGACAATACCCTCATCATGTTGAGGGCACACTGCTGCATGAGTTTGGCGGTGATTATTGGTTGGAGCCCTCGGGAAGGACTCTTGTCTCCTTGAATTAATGCCTTTAGTGACCTTCTCATTCACCTCCCCATAATATGGGAAGCACAAGTGATTGAGTTACGGGGATAACGACCCAAAACGGTTGGAGACGGTGGTTGGCACCACCTGCTTCTTGATCGCTGGTCGTCGCTATCCGGACGACCAGGGTGAATTATTGACTTGGAGGGATTTCCGAGCGGCCTCCAGAGTCAGACTAGTACCGTTTTGACGGTATTACCTAACCAGTGAATTTGATTCCCAGCATTGAAGATGCTGAGTAGGTGATGTCATCCTCAGAGCGGACGACGAACCAGTAGGCGTAGCAGTAGAGGCATTCACAGCTGAGGTATTCACAGGTGTGAACTTAAGAGAAGACATTTCTATAATGCATATGATCTTGGAAAAGATTTCATGTTTGATATAACAGACATAATAAAGATAAGTTTAGCCACTACATCTTTTGGACGAGCACATATGTTATTGATTGTTTTGTTGGACCTATCATTGAGTTTAAATAGGGGCCTAACAAATGAGTAAATCATCACTTTAACTTTGTTAAGGATTCATGTTTTCTTCACCATTTTTTTCACACTGGAATTGGGGATGACCTCATTTATTTAAGGTTAAAACATTCCAATCAGTTTCTAACGGGTTTTTTCATAGAACCCGAAACATCCAATGATTCTATATCCATTTGGACATACTTTCCAAAGGTAGGTGTTCATTAGTTGTGGACTAATGAAGCTTAAGAATTTTTATTGGTCAAGAGGATGGTAGGTTGGACTCATCACACCTTTTTGGGGAGAATTATTATCTACTCTGGGACTCTCTTTATAGATTTATGTTATGTTCGTGAATCCTTATTACATTATCAAGTATGAAAAGTAGCTTTCCATTAAATCTTACAATAAATGATTGATATGTATGAGATTTAGAGAATCTCATATATTTATTTGAGGTTATTCATTGATAGAGAATCATCTGTATTTGATAGAGATTCTTAATCAATGGTATCCTTCAATACATTATATAGATATCTCTTGGTCATTATGATAACCATACTGTTTTTAAAGCCACTCAGCGGGGCACTTGAAGTTTATTATCATTCAGAAGGACATGGATTATTTTAAAGGTTGGATTGTACCCGCAGATGGGATACCTACATATCCTTTGTTTTAGAAAAGGAATCAGAACCCACGTAGTTCGAGTAATGGAGTATGAGGTTTATGCATTATTGATGGATCAAAGAAAGATGTCATAATAACTTTTACACTCTATGCTCATATGAGTCATGCTCAGTGTGAGAAACAAGAGGTATTGGTAAAAACAGACAATTGTTCCATGAAAGATTCAATCATAAGAAATAATATAGGGCTTATGTATGTATGACTGCCCAGATAGATGATGATTAGGACATAATTCTGGGAAGAATCCCGGGAACAAGGTCCATAAAGGTATATGTGATTTATGGAGATTTGGATACTTAACATAGGACTTAATCCTTAGAAGGATTCCCAAATTAGAAGGGAATTATGATTGGGTTTTACTCCTAATAAGGAAGCCAAAATCAAAAGTAAATTAAGACTGGTTAAGAGGAATTAAGACTGGGGATTATTCCTAAGAAGGAGGCCCAGGTTAAAGAGATTTGAGAACTGGGGCGTATTCTTGAAAAGGAGGCCCAGGTTAGGGGAACTTTGACTGGGGCTTATTCCTGAAAAGGAGGCCCATGATAAGGGGAATTTGGAAACATGGGGATTACTCCTAAGGAGGATGCCTAGATTAAGGGACTTGGGGCATACTCCTAAAGAGGATACCCAAAAAGTAAATAAATTAAGACTGAGGCTTACTCCAAAAAAGGAGGCCCAAATTAAAGATCCTCTCATCTTAAAGGATGAGGTTGAATGAATGAAATCTCTAACCATAGTGACATGAAGACATGTAAATCTCTAGGTTTTGAGAGACATTTTACACAATTCCTTTCAGATAATGATGCCAACAAGGGAACCATTCCAAAAATGGCATTGCAGAGGGTTTTGAAGGCTGAATCTTGAATAGGAGAGGTGGATTTGAATAAGAGAGGTGAATAGGTAGGAGGGGAACCCAAAAAGAAGTAGGCGCATAGGTCCTACGTGGGCCCGCAAGTCCTGGTTGCACAGGTATACATTCGCGACACATAGGTACTTGCGTGACGGTCAACCCATAGGATAATACTTGGGAGAGGATTGAATCAAGTCCTTAGTATTATCCCTAGGGGCTTCCAAAAGAGAGGCGCGTATGTTCTGGTGAAGGGATAAGGCTACGCGTAGGTGTGTCTACTTCCCTTAAGGGTTTAGACACCTAGGCGTGCAGGTGTTGATGAATTTTAACACTTAGTCCTTGTTTCCCTTGTTTAGATCTTCCATTTTAGGTAAGAAATTACCTTAGAAGTGTTCGAAAGACTTCCATAAGAGAGTAGGGTGCCGGGAGTTTAAATCTAGCTTTTGGAATTTTTCATCCACGAAATGGGGGGCCCACAAGGGGTGTTTATAGGCTTCTAAAAACCCCGGGAAAAAATAAAATAGGGCCCACAGGTCACCTGCGTGCCCAATTGGTGGCATGCAGGTACCCTACGTGACTGTCTTGGAACCTGCGCGACCCAAGGGAAAACATATCCTCCTTCATTCCTTTGTCAATTTTTTCTGTTTCGTAAAAGGATGAATCAAATCATTGATGGAAAGAAGTGTAAACAAATTTCCCCCCTCAGAGTTGGATACAAAAGGAAGGAGGATGTGACTCTGAGGTAAAGAAGAAAACAAATGAAAGGTGGTGCGTAGGTTCAGCGCGCACAACTATCAGAACGTAGGTGAGGGTCGCATAGGCTTTCGGCACGCAGGGGCGCGGCCTGACCTATAAATAGGAGGCCATTCTCACGCAAAGCACCCGACTCTCAAAAATTTACACTCTAACCGCACAGGTTTCTTTCGTCACGCAGGTGGATGATTTATGCAGTTCATTTCTTTTTTCCATATCACGCTGCTCCAGAGGTATTTTGACCTGCGCGGTGATACCTTCCTTCCAAAAACATGTGTGACACAGTTGTACCTACCCGCAAAAATTGGACTTGCCCACCTTAATGACTTAGAAATTTTTTCACATTTCCTCAGAAATTTTATGAAAAATAAACTCACTTAAGAGTTAATTATTCAACATTTGTGTAGATTCAATGGATCCTAGATGAATCAGAACGACTGATGAACTGGAAAGCAAGCGAATTGATCATATGACGAATATTGTTGGCCATGATTACTATACTATTTGCAAAAAAACTCTCCCAAATTTGGATAAATAATTGAATAAGTATCATCGTAACTTTCCAAAGAGAATCTACTTGCCTCTGTATGGGCATGGTAATTTTCAAGACGTTAACATTCCGGAGGCAAAAGTTATCTCTAAATTTCTTGGTTTCAGAATTACACCAATTTTACTTCAGCAAATATCTCAAGTGGAGGAGTATTTAAAAATACTGGAACAATTGAGAAGGCCTATATGATGCATAAAAGTCCTTGTGCGCCAGATCTGAAACCTCACAATCCAGAGCTAAAACCACATTGTTATACTTCATTCTCTAGAAATTCTCAGATGGATCAATCCAATGTCTGGAAGAAGAGTTGGGACTCTCGTCCTGGAGGAGGTGTGAAGCCAACTTGGATGTGGGCATACTAAGTGTGATAAACCTGTGTAGAGTTTGTCGAGGATTTGAAAGGATTTGTGATATATGAAGCCATATGGGCGGGGTAGACATATGTCTACAGGAATGATGAGTTTGTGACAGAGATAATCACCTGCTGGAGCCCAGAAACCAATTATTTCTATATGAATCATGGAGAAGTAGGCATCAGTCTATGGGATGTCTACAAGATCTAGGGGCTCCAATTCTGGGTGATATGTATGATGAATTCATCCCCCCAAGTTGACTTGGAAGGATTCTGAGAAGACTCTAGATTTGGCTCATGAATTATTGAAAATCTTCTACAAGTTCAAAAATTCCAAGACCTCCAAAAAACATTCCAGAAAGGATATTCATCCAGAGGAGTAGATGGATATGTTTCATACCAGGATGGAGGGGGAGTTGCCCAAATGTACTCGTCCTAATATTTTCCCCAAAATAGAGAATAGAGGCGCTTCTGGCACATTCTGACCGACTCTAGAAGCATGATAATTTGAGAAGTGGGGGTACGAAGTGAATCATAGAATCCCAAAAAAGGCCCGTCTGGCAGGCTTCTTAGCCTCTTGGCTCAGTGTTTATCTTCTTCCATTTAGGGATTCAAAGGGAGGAATTAGGACAGGGAACGTCGTTGTGGCATCCATGTTGGCTGAGAAGAAAATGGTAGGGTTGGCCACCCCCATTCTGGCGAAGATTCACAAGAGCTTACTCCATGTCTTTACGGGTAAGTCTCCTTTGAGAATAGAAGGACCATTCCACATTCTGTGGGGATGGATTGCCGCTCATTTCAGGACATATAATCTACAGAATGGAGTAAAAATTCCTGGAAGTTCTTTCAGGCCATCAGTGCAGTCATACTCTGGAATTGATCTGTTAGCCCTCATCATCTATGATATGAAGGTGAGGCTGAGTATGTACAAGGAATTCAATTTCTTTCCTTATGGAAACCCACCAACCGGGTGGTTTGTTGATGATGGAATAGCCGGCCTGGAATTTAGGTCACACATACTGGCTTGCAGAGATGGTGTGCTGGGAACTAGAATTGATGGAGAGATTATAGGTGAAGCCTATGCTTCATAGAGGTTTGCACGCCAATTCATGTGTCTGGAGAAAACTGCTGTATCCCCTCCTATACATGTCAGGTCAGAGCAGCATCCGATGGTTTCCCGACAACTATGGTTGCTGACATCTATAAAGAGAGTTCCAAAGTAGACAATAATTCCCCCCAAAAAGGTGTGATGAGTCCAACCTCCCATCCTCTTGACCAATGAAAATTCTTAAGCTTCATTAGTCTACAACTAATGAACACCTACCTTTGGAAAGTAGGTCCAAATGGATATAGAATCATTGGATGTTTCTGGTTCAACGAACAAACTCGTCAGAAACCGATTGGAATGTTTGAACCTTAAACAAATGAGGTCATCCCCAATTCCAGCGCGAAACAATCCCTAAAAACCCTAAAAAATATAAAATTTTTAAAAAAGAAGTAAAAATCATTGAAGAATTGAAAAATAATAAAAAACATAATAAAACCTTAAATAGCATAAGAAAACCTTAAGACCTAAAAACAATTACAACCCATAAAAGTAAAAATGCTAAAAATCTTAAAATACCATAAAACCACTAAAAACATTAAAAAACCTTAAAACACTAAAAAATAAAATATTTCTAAAGTACCAAAAAAAGAAACAACCAAAAAAGCCCCTAAAAACCCTAAAACCTTCAAAATCCCTAAAAATCCTAAAAATCATAAAAATACAAAAATACACATTTAATCCTTAAAAACATAAAATACCATAAACCATTAAAATAGCTATGAAATCTAGAAAAACCTAAACAATAAAACCCCCCTGATAACCTAAAAATGTCAAATCCCAAAAAAAACCATAAAAGATTGTAAAATCCCTAAAAAACTCTAAAATCCATAACCACCTCAAAAATAAAAACCCTTAAAACCAAATAAAAACACATAAAACTCCTAAAAACATTAAATATCCTTTAAATAGCTAAAAACATTAAAATGATCTAAAAAAATTAAAAACTACAAAAAAATTCAAAAAAAACTCTAAAAAACCCAAAAAACCATAAAAAACCAAAAACCCTCACAATCCATAAAACCCCTAAAACCCATAAGAATCCAAAAAAATACCTAAAAATTATTTACAACATAAAAAACCTTAAAAACCCCTGAAAAAACGAATGAAAACCAATAAAACATAAGAGAACATAAAATCCCTAAAATTTTTAAAAAACATAAAGACCCTAAAAAACCATAAACCAATAAATACACTAAAAACCCAAAAAATTCCTAAAAAACCTAAAAAACATAAAAATACCAAAAAAATCCTAAAAACATAAAAAATGATAAACACCTCAAAACACTCAATGAAATCCCTAAAAACCTAAAAAACATAAACACTATAAAACCATAAAAATACTAAAATTCCTAAAAATCCTAAAACCCCTAAAACCCCTTAAAACCCATAAAAACCATAAAACCACAAAAATCCTAAAAATTCACTAAAAATACATAAAAAGTTAAAAACCCTAAAACCCCTGAAAACACCTAATAAAATATTATAAATCAGAAAAACATAAAAACAATTAAACTCATACAAACCTAAAAAATTATAAAAACCCCCAAAACCTTAAAAAACCCCCAAAACCATAAAAAACCCAAATCCCTCAAAATCCATAAAATCCCTAAAAACCATAAAAAATAAAAAATAACATAAACCCCAAAAGAACACCTAAAATCCCTAAAAAACCTAAGAAACCCATAAAACCCTAAGAAAAGCATAAAATCCTAAAAATACTTAAAAGCCCTAAAAACATAAAAAATTATAAATACCCTATAACCCCTATAAACCATTAAAACCATCAATTCCATAAAACCCCTAATAACCCTAAAAAACCATATAACCACTAAAAACATTAAAAAACCTTTAAATCCCAAATAATGTTAAAAGACTCTAAAAACATTATTTTCCATATAGTCTCAAAAATACACTTAAAAACAAAAAAACCCATAAAAACCATAAAGACAATAAAAACTGTAAAACCATCAAAATCCATGAAACCCCCAAAACCATAAATCCCCTAAGAAATCAAAAAAATCCCAAAAAATGTAAAAAAACATATAATCCTTGAAAACCCCTATGAAAACCTGACAAACCTAAAAACACTTCAAAACCCTAAAAACCAAAAAAACATTAAAAACTCTGAAAACCATAAAACCCCCTCAAACACCTAAAAACCACAAAAACTGCTAAAAATTAAAAAAACATAAAAACCCATAAACCCCTAAAATTACACTAAAAACTAAAAAAACACTTTAAACCCCCCAAAATGTTAAAAACATATAGAAAATATTAAAACCCATAAAAAACCAAAACTAATAAACCATAAAAACCTTAAAACACCTAAAAACCTCAAAATCCATAAAACCCATAAAAATAAAAGAAATTATAAAAAATCACTGTTCTTGTTGCGGATTATGGTCATGCTGCTGCTGGATGTTGGTTTCTGTTTGGCTGGGAGATGTTGCTGGGAACTTTTTTGTTTTTCTACCTTGCTTGGTTTTGTGTTCTTTTTTGTTTTTTAGGTTTTTTTGAGTTTGGGTGTGTTAAGGGATTTGGGTGTGGGTTGTTTGACCCCTCCCCTCCCTTGTCTGCGGAATCTTTATTATATTAAATTTGGGAGGTTCGGGAATAGCCTGACCTCCGCATCTTCCTTGCCCTAAAAACACAAAAAAACCACAACAAATCCTTAAAAGGTGTAAAAATCAGAAAATAAAATAAAATACCCCAAAACCTTGAAAAAATAATAAGAAAACCATTAAAACATAAAACACTTAAAACCCCTAAAAATAGAAAAATTATAAAAATCGAAAATGACCTTATAATTAAATATCTTAAAGACCATAAAAACCATAAAAACCCATAAAAACAAAAAATTCATAAAAACCAAAAAACATACTATAAACTGTAAAAATCCTTTAAACCCCCAAAATTAATATAAAACATTAAAAACCATAAACACTGAGAATAAAAAAAACAATAAAAACACAGAAATCAATAAAAAACTAAAACCTTAAAACCCATTAGAATCCCAAAGGGCCCAGAAAATTCCAAAAAATTTAAAAACCCTTAAAATCATTAAAAACAATATAAGAAAACCTAAATAACCCAAAACACATAAAACACGTAAACAAACTAAAAAACATTAAAAACCATAAAAACACCTAAGAAGACCGTAAAAACCCAAAAACCCATAAAAACTATAAAATCCCCCAAAAAATTAAAAACCCTAAAACCCCATTAAAACTCTAAAACCCATTAAAGACATTACAAATCCTTTTAAATTGTAAAAACATTACAAAAACTCTAAAAAAATTAAAGTCCCTAAAAAACTTGAATAAAACCCTAAAATCCCAAAATCCCACAAAACCCCTAATTACACTAAAACACTCAAAATCACTAAACCCCTAAGAACCAAGAAAAATTATAAAAAATCCTAAAAAATACCAAAAATGGAAAAAAAATTCCCTTAAAATCCAACGAAAAAACAAAAAAAAACAAAAAGCCTTATAAACCCCTTAAAAGCAGGAAAACACTAAAAAACATAAAATACCCTAAAAACCCTACAAACCGATAAGAACAATAAAAATTCCTAAAAACAATAAACATCCTGAAAATTAAAAAAAATCCCTAAAAATCCCTAAATTTGTAAAAAATCATAATTACCCAAAAAATAAGAAAACCTTAAAAACCTCAAAAAATTAAAACCCATAAAAACATAAAAAAATGTTAAATACATAAAAGTCACTAAAAACACTAAACCCCCTAAAAATAATTAAAACCATAAAAAACCTTCAAAATAATAAAAATCCATGAAATCCTGAAACACATTAAAAAATCTAAAAACCCTTTAAACCCCTGAAAACATTAAAAAGATCATAAAATGTTAGAAACCCTAAAAAACTATAAAATCCCCATGAACACAAAAAAACATTAAAACACTAAAAAAGAAACCCTAAACCCCTAAAAATTCCTAAAAAATATAAAAACCCATTCAAATTAAAAAAATCCTAACCAACCCTAAAAACATAAAGTTTTTAAAAACCATAAAAACCACAAACACTTAAAACCCATAAAAAAATAAAAACTCTGAAAACCATTTATAACCCTAAAATTTTTTAGAAACCATAAAACCCCTAAAATACTAAAAAACCAAAAACCCCCAAAAACCCTAAAAACATTTAAATAAAATAAAAAATAGACTAAAATCTAAAAAAAATAAATACCATAAAAACCATAAAAACCATAAAAACCATAAAAAACCCTTAAAATCATTAATACCTTTAAAATCCATAAAACCCCTAAAAATATTAGAAAGCACCTCAAAATACATAAATATGTAAAAAATTGTAAAAATACATAAGAAATATTTAAAAACCTAACGACACTTAAAACCCACAAAATGATAAAAAATGCAGAAAGCCCTAAAAATAGTAGAAACCTTAGAAGCACTTAGATACCCTTAAAATACATAAAAATGAAAAAAATAAAAAAACCAAAAAAGAACTAAAAATCTATAAAAAATTTAAAAACCCTAAAACCTAGGAAAGCCCCATGTAAACCTTAAAAACATAAAAACACATAAAACCCAAAGAAACCTCAAAATGATAAAACCCCTAAAAGACCCTATAAATAAAAAAATATCCTAAAAAATATAAAAATCCAAAAAAACTTTAAAAACATAAATTCCCATAAAAACACTAACAACAACTAAAAAATATATAAAAAATTATGCCACTAAAAACTCAAGAAAACTCTAAAAAACCATAAAAATAAAAAAAAAAATAAAAAACCCCTCTAAGAATAAAAAACCATAAAAATACTAAACATCCTAAAAACCCTAAAACCATCAAAATCACTAAAAAAAATAAACTAATAAAAATCTTAAAAAACCCTAAAATTCTCTAAAAATGTAAAAACCCTAAAAACCGAAGAAAAAATTAAGAAAATTGAAAACCTAAAAAATTCAAAACCTCTAAAAACCTAAAAATTGTAAAAACCCCGAAACCATTAAAAACCCTAAAACCATAAAAACCCACCAATCGAATATAATGAACTAAAATAATAAAAATATTTAAAATAACTTTAAACCAAAAAAATATAAAAAACACCAAAAACCATAAAACCACTAAAAAACTCATGAAACACCCAAAAAAACTAAATAAAAACAAAAAACCCTAAAACCCCCAAAAAACCCATAAACTATCAAAATACATAAAAAGGATAAAAATAGATAAACATCAGAAAAAAATCTCTTAAAACCTAGAAATCCCAAGAAAACCTCATGAAAACATTAACAACTAAAAAACATATAGAACACCAAAAAACCTGAAAAACAATAATTACACTAAAACCCAAAAAATGACCTAAAAACCAAAAAACCCCAAAAAAATAACTAGAATCCAAAAAAACATAAAAATTTCCAAAAACACAAAAACTCTAATAACCATGAAAACACATAAGAAAAACTAAAAAACTAAAAAACACTTAGACCCCTAAAAAACCTAAAAAAAGCCCCATCATTAAAAGACCCTTAAAATTATACAGACCCCTAAAAACCATAAAAATACCTAAAACATAAAAAAGACTAAAAAACTTAAAAACCCAAAAACCACTAAAATCACTAAAAACTATTTGAAACCTTACAAAATTAAAAAAACACTGAAAATTCATAAAAACCCTAAAAACCAAAAAATACCCTAAAACCCAAAAAAAGCCATTAAAACACAAATAATGGTTAAACCACTAAGAATCCCTTAAATCCCTAGAAAACATAGAAAACCTAAAAAACCTTGAAAAAAACAACACTAAACCCCTAAAATGAAAAAACAACACTAAACCCATGAAATACCTTAAAAAACCTTAAAAATCTTAAAAAACATAAACACCTAAAAACCTAAAAATTCTATAAACGCAAAAAACCCTTGAAATGACATAAAAATATAAAAATCCATATAACCATAAAATCTAAAAAAATATTAAAAACCCATAAAAATCCTAGATACCTACTAAAGGATCTAAAAACACATTAAACCCCTAAAACATAAAAAACTCTAAAAATCATTTCAAAATAAAATAAAATAAAAAAACCATAAAAAACCAAAATGACATAAAACCATAAAAACTAAAAAAACCTCGAAACCCCCTCAAAATCCATCAGAACTAAAAAAATCTATAAAAAACCTAAAAAATACCATGAAAAACTTTAAAAAACCCTACGAAACCCTTAAAACCCTAAAAGACTAAAAAACCCAAAAATTCATAAAAAAACTTCAAAATCAGAGAAATTCCATAAAAATAATTAGAAATGTAAAAACCCTAAAAAACATGAAAACAACTATGAAAACATTTAAAAACTAAAAATATATAAAACCCCTAAAAACATAAGAAATTATAAAAACCCTAAATAGTCCCTAAATCCCAAACAACCCTAAAAACCATAAAAACGCCTAAAACAAAAAAACCTTAAAATCCACAAAAAACTCAAAAAACTTTTTTTACTCCAAACAATGTTAAATATTATAAAAACATTAAAATAAATAAAAATCCAATTTTTTTATGTTAATGATAGTTTCTTTTTGGTTGATCGGTAACTGAAAAAAATGTGTGGGATTGAAAATTCAAAGGCTTCCAAATTCAAAAATTAAAATTCAAAGAAAAAAAAAATTAGGAACACAAAACCGAATGAGACATTGAGTTTTGAGTTTGCAGTGTTAGTTGAAGTCGCATCACCTTCTTCCATACTCATTAGTTCACCAAAATCTTCATTTCCACCCAATCACAACCAAATTAGATGAACATATAAATCAAAATGCATAAGACCCCTTAAACCTCACTATCATCCTTTCACCATTATTATAATTATGAACCAACACCATCATGTCAGAGTATGAGAAGCATCCTCAATAGTGAAACACACCATTCTAGCGACATCCTTCCATCCAGACCCCCACCATGCGAGAAAATAAACTTTACACCATTCTGAAAGAAACCAAAGGAACACTCAATGGTTTCCAGACTGCAACCTATCACCTTCACATAGCATCATTATCTCTCACATTTGAATCTATTATAGGAGATCAAATTATATTCATTGTTTCTATTATGAACATCATTAGCGTCATTGACATTAGAAACCATGATCCAGAGAGTCGTCAACGTAACCACCTTTCTCCATCATAAAGAACATAAAAAAGAAGGTATTTCTACTTTGATTACTATTGTAAAATTGAAAAACAATCATCCCAAAGCTTCTAGAGAACTATCGCACCAGACCTATATGGGGAGGAGATATGGTATGCGAAATTTGGAAATATTCGAATTAGATTAATGCCATCACCATGAATGATCCCATTGAAACATGACCAAATAAAAATATCATTCAAAAACAAAATCCATAAAAAAACATAAAAAATCAAACTAAAAACCAAAAAAAATCATGAACCCATATCCAAGATGGAAATCCAAACCAAGAGAAGAGAAAAAAGAACCATGTAAAGGATTTGAAGATCCTAATGTTGGAAAAGCACAAGAATAGAGGCTGCTACAATACTCCTACAACACCATCAAATATTGAATCAAAATGCTCATCAATCACAACCAAAATGTGGCTGAGCATGAAGGGTTTGGAATCAAGGGTATTGGAGAAGAAGAACTATATATTCCACCATTGACACTAACACAAACCGTCTGAAGCACCAACACATAGACTCAGAATGGAGGTTAAACACACATGGGTTAGGAAGAAAGAGGGGAGGAGATATACATTTGATATCCACACCAACACCAACACTAGTTAGTAAGGGAGAAGGGGAAAATGATATTGGGAAGAGAAATAAAATCCAAGCGAGTTGAGGAGTGCCATCAACCCCAAATAGAACTATGATAACCTTAGAATTAATGGGAAGATAGAGGGGGAATTGGGGGAAATTGGGGTACCCGATGAGTGAAAATCCATACCCCCATAAAAAAACAATAAAAAAAATACAAAAACCCTAAAATTGAAAAAATCCAACACAAATATTTAAAAACCCCAAAATACCTCAAAATCCCTAAAATCCAGCAAAATTTATAAAGATAAAAAATATCTAAAAACACAAAAATCCCTAAAAACATGAAATAACCCTAAAAATAAAAAACAATTACATAAAACACATAAAAAATATAAAAAATTAAAAACCCTAAAAAACCTAAATAACATAAAGCCCCTAAATAACCCATATAATCCCTAAAACCATAGATATCATAAAGTTCCTAAAAAATCCAAACAAATAACTGAAACCATAAAAAAATAAAAAAATCTAAAAAACACAAAGAAAAGCTTAAAAACCTAAAAAAACCTAAAACCATTAAAACATAAAAAATTCTTAAGACCCTAAAACCCTAAAAATCAATAAAACCCCTAAAAACCATAAAACACCTAAAACATTAAAAAATCTAAAAACTCATAAAAATTCATAAATGACAATAAAATATCTAAAACCACTTCAAAACCCTAAAATGTTAAACGTGTTGTTGGGTGACGAGGTATTGGGCTGGCCTTCCCACCTGCATGCTGCACATCCCCAGTGAGGCCCAAGGTGGCCAACCCTTAGGCTTAGGCTAGTTCCCAATAGGGTAGAGGGGCCCACAAGTGGTTTTCTAGCATATAGTGTGTGTTGCCTTGTGCAGACTCGAACCCAAAACCTCGAGGGTAGGATGCCATCGCCTTTAACCAACTCACCCGTGCCCCTTGGGCATAAAAAACAAGTTGTGGGTGACGAGGTATAGGTGATTGCCACACCACGATTATTCTGTCCCCTAATCACCACCTCCGCGCCTCTTGTCCCCAGCTAAATTTGAGCATGGAGAGACTCGAACCTGTGCCAATTCTGTTGTCGGGGAGTGACCACTTTACCCGGTACCACTAAGCCTACCCCGGTCAGAAAACGTGTTGTTGGGTAACGAGGTTTTGGGCTTACCAGCCCACCTGCGTGCAGCATGTCCTCAGGGAGGCCCAAGGTGGCCAACCCTTGGGCTTAGGCTAGTTCCCAATGGGGTAAAGGGGCCCACGAGTGGTTTTCTAGCATATATTTCACGTTTCCATGCGAGGAATCGAACCCGAAACCTTGAGGTCAGGACACCACCGCCTTTAACCAACTCACTCGTGCCCCCTGGGAAAATGAGTAGTTGGGTAACGAGGTATTGGGCTGGCCTACCAACCTGCACACCACACATCCCCAGCGAGGCCCAAGGTGTCCAACCCTTGGACTTAGGCTAGTACCCAATGGGGTAGAGGGCCCACGAGTGGTTTGATAGCATATAATGCACGCTTCCTTGTGAGGACTCGATCCTGGAACCTCGGGGTCAGGACGCCACTATCTTTAACAAACTGACTCGTGCCCCGCAGACAAACGTGTTGTTGGGTATCGAGGTATTGGGATGTCCTGCCCACATGCGCGTCGCACATCCCCAGCGAGGCCCAAGGTGGACAACCCTTTGTCTTAGGCCAGTTCCCAATAGGGTAGAGGGTCCCACGAGTGGTTTTATAGCATATAGTGTGAGTTTACTTGTGAGGACTTGAACTCGGAACCTTGGGGACAGGATGTCACCGCCTTTTACCAACTCACTCATGCCCTGCGGGAATCATGATGTTGGGTAACAAGGTATTGGGCTGGCCTGCCCACCTGTGTGCTGCACATCCCCAGCAAGGCCCAAGGTGTCCTACCCTTGGGAATAGAGAAGTTCCTAATGGGGTAGAGGGGCCATGAGTAGTTTTCTAGCATATAGTGCGCGTTTCCTTGAGAGGACTCAAACTCGGAACCTTGGGGTCAGGACGCCACTACCTTTAACCAACTCAGCCATGCCCTGTGGGCTTAAAACGTGTTGTTAGGTAACGAGGTATTGGGATGGCCTGCCCACCTGCACACCGCATGTCCCCAAGAAGGCCCAAGGTGTCCAACCCTTGGGATTAGGCCAGTTCCCAATAGGGTAGTAGGGCCCACGATTGGTTTGACAGCATATAGTGCATGTTGCCTTGCGAGGAATCGAACCCGGAACCTCGGGGTCATGATGCCACTGCCATTAACCAACTCACCTGTGACCCGCGGGGGAAAACACATGATGTTGGGTAACGAGGTATTGGGCTGGCCTACCCACCTGCACACCACACATCCTCAGCGAGGCCCAAGGTGGCCAACCCTTGGGCTTAGGCCAGTTCCCAACGGGGTAGAGGGTCCCACGAGTGGTTAGCTATCATATAGTGTATGTTACTTTGCGAGGACTCGAATCCAGAACCTCGGGGTCAGGACAACACTGCCTTTAACCAACTCACAAAAGAAACGTGTTGTTGGGTAATGAGGTATGGGGACGGCCTGCCCACCTACGCACCGCACGTCCCCAGTGAGGCCCAAGGTGGCCAACCCGTGGGATTAGGCAAGTTCCTAATGGGGTAGAGGGGCCCATGAATGGTTTTCTAACATATAGTGTGTGTTGACTTGCAAAGACTCGGACCCAGAACCACGAGGTTAGGACGCCACCACCATTAACCAACTCACCCGTGCCCCATGGGCAAACATGTTGTTGGGTAACGAGGTATTGGGGTGGCATGCCCACCTACGCACCACACGTCCCCAGCGAGGCCCAAGGGGGCCATCATTTGGGCCTAGGCTAGTTCCCAACGGGGTAGAGGGGACCACGAGGGGTTTTCTAGAATATAGCGTGTGTTTCCTTGAGAGGACTCGAACCCGAAACCTTGGGGTCAGGACGCCACTGCCTTTAACCAACTCACCTGTACCCCGAGGGCAGAAACGTGTTGTTGGGTAACAAGGTATTGGGATAGCGTGCCCACCAGCACACCACAAATCCCCAGTGAGGTCCAAGGTGGCCAACCCTTGGGCTTAAGCTAGTTACCAATGGGGTTGAGGGGCCCATGAGTGGTTTTTGAGCATATAGTGCGTGTTTCCTTGCGAGGACTGGAACTCAGAACCTCGTGGTCGGGACACCACCACCTTTAACCAATTCACCCATACCTGACAGGTGAAAATGTGTTGTTGGTTAATGATGTATTGGACTGTCCTACCCACCTATGTGCCACACATCCCCATCGAGGCCCAAGGTGGCCATCCCTTGGGCCTAGGCCAGTTCCCAATAGGTTAGAGAGGCCCACGAGTGGTGTTCTAGAATATAGTGTGTGTTTCCTTGTGAGGACTCGAACCCGGAACCTCGGGGTCATAATGACACCGCCTTTAACCAGCTAACTCATTCCCTGTGGGAAAACGTGTTGTTGGGTAATGAGGTATTGGGCTGTCCTACCCACCTCTGCGCCGCACGTCACAAGAGAGGCT
This sequence comes from Viscum album, assembly GCA_963277665.1. Taxonomy (NCBI): domain Eukaryota; kingdom Viridiplantae; phylum Streptophyta; class Magnoliopsida; order Santalales; family Viscaceae; genus Viscum; species Viscum album. The sequence goes on along the minus strand of OY728162.1, from coordinate 472,707,296 downwards.
CATGGTGGGAAACCCTTGGGATTAGGCAAGTTCCCAATGGGATAGAGGGGCCCACGAGTGGTTTGCTATCATATAGTGCATGTTTCCTGATGAGGACTCAAACTCGAATCCTCGAGGTCAGGACGCCACTTCCTTTAACCAAACGTGTTGTTAGGTAATGAGGTATTGGGATGGCCTGCCCACCTGTGCGCCACATGTCCCCAGCGTGGCCTATGGTGGCCAACACTTGGGCTTAGGCTAGTTCCCAACAGGGTAGAGTGGCCCATGAGTGGTTTTCTAGCATATAGTATGTGTTTCCTTGAGAGGACTTAAACCCGAAACCTCGGGGTCAGGACGCCACCGCCTTTAACCAACTCACCCGTGCTCCACCGACAAAAATGTGTTGTTGGGTAATGAGGTATTGGACTGGCCTGCCCACCTGCGTGCCGCACGTCCCTAGAGAGGACCACGGTGTCCAACCCTTGGTCTTAGGCCAGTTCCAAACATGGTAGAGGGGCCCACGAGTAGTTTTCTTGCATATAGTGTGTGTTTCCTTGCGAGGAATCGAACTCGAAACCTCAGGGTTAGGACGCCAATGCCTTTAACCAACTCACCCATGCCTCGCGAGCAGGATAAACGTGTTGTTGGGTAACGAGGTATTCAGCTGGCCTACTCACCTGTGCATCGCACGTCCCCAGTGAGGCCCAAGGTGGCCAACCCTTGGGCTTTGGCCAGTTCCCAATAGGGTAGAGGGTCCCCTGAGTGGTTTGCTAGCATATAGTGCGCATTGACTTGCGAGGACTCGAACCCGGAACCTCGGGGTCAGGACGCCACCACCATTAACCAACTCACCCATGCCCTACATGCGACATGTTGTTGGGTAACATGGTATTGGGCTGGCCTGCCCACCTGTGCACCACACGTCCCCAATGAGGCCCAAGGTGGCCAACCATTGGGCTTAGGCTAGTTCCCAATGTGGAAGAGGGTCCCACGAGTGGTTTTCTAGTATATAGTGCATGTTGGTTTGTGAGAACTCGAACCTGGAACCTCAGGGTCAGGACGCCACCTCCTTTAATCAACACACCCATGCCCCGTAGGCTAAAACGTGTTGTTGGTTAACGAGGTATTGGGCTGGCCTGCCCACCTGTGCACCACACGTCCCCAACGAGGCCCAAGGTGGCCAAACCTTTGGCTTAGGCCAGTTCCCAATGGGGTAGAGGGGCCCATGAGTGGTTTTTTAGCATATAGTGTATGTTTCCTTGCGAGGACTCGAACCCAGAACCTCGGAGTCTGTGACCTGACAGTGCTGCGTTCACATGGCATGGCTGGAAGGAGCATAAAACCATTGTTCTTGAAGTATATTAGATGGATCCCTCCACTTCCATCATGGATAAAGGTTAACGTTCATGGTGGGACCGTTGGAGCTCTTGGCCCATCGAGGTGTGGCGGCATATTCCGCACCTCTCGAGGCTTCTTGAAGGGCTTCTTATTTCTTGTTTCTTGTGGATGGATATACTTATGAAGTGGAGCTGTGGGCGATCATAAAGGTTGTGATGTTTGCATGCCAGTTCAATTGGTCACAACATTGTATTGAATCATATTCGATGCTTGTGGTTGCTGCTTAAAGAGACTTTCCAGGGACAGTCCTTGGGGAATTTTGCCACATTGGATTGAGTGCATTGACCTATATTGGAACCCGAGCCTCAATGTGTTGCACGATTACAAGGAAGCTAATTCAATTGCTGATGCCCTCTCTAAATAGGCGATTCAGGAGAGATCCTCAATGTGGTCTTTTTCCACCCCATCTTTTTGTATTCTGTTCTTAGACTCAAATCGGAAGGGTGAAATTCACACTCTCTATTGTAGGCCCATCTTGTAGCTGCCTTTTTTAAGTTTTAATTTATTTTGGGGGGATAGACTTGCCTAGCCCTGAACCACTTCTTCCATAAATTTTTAAAAAACACTAAAAACCTTAAAACCTTAAAAAACTCAAAAAAATAAATAAAACCACAAGAAAACAATAAAGCCCATAAAAATCCTAAAAAACCCCTGAAAATATATAAAACAAAAAAACACAAAAAAAAAACTCTAATAAAAACATAAAAACATAAAAACACATAAAACTCCTAAAAACATAAAAAACACCAAAAACCTAAAAAACACCAAAAACCTAAAAATCCTAAAACCCCCAAAATATTTAAAAACCCTAAAAATCATAAAAATGATAAAAAAATCCAAAATATTTAATAAAAAACATAAAAACCACTAGAAACTTTGAAAACACCTAATAAAACATTAAAAACATAAAAAAAACAAAAACCAGTAAATACCCATAAAAACTAAAAAATGCTAAAAAAACCTAAAATACCCTAAAAATCCCTAAAAACCGTAAAACCCCTAAATACCATAAAAACCTGAAAAACCTAAAAACCCACTAAGAATAATAAAACCTATTTAATCCCATAAAATCATTAAAAATCAGTAAAAAAAATAAAGACCAAAAATACTAAAAAAAACTAAACCGCCAAAAAACCTTAAAAATCCAAAACCCCTAAAAGATCCATAAAACAATAGAACACATAAAAATAATAAAAATGTCCTAAAATACCCAAAAACATGAATAACCCAAAAAAACATATAAATTGTGAAATCCTAATAAACATTAAAACTAAAACCCCATAAAATCCTAAAATCCTAAAGAAGCCGTAAAAACCCTCAAAATGCATAAAAAGCCTCCCAACATCCCTATTGTTTTTGAATTTACAAAAATAAACTACTTTTTGGTGGAGTGTGAATTGTAAAATAAAACCATTGATTAAAAATGAAACCAACCAAAACAAACAATCCAAAAAAAAGAAGAGAAAACAAAAGTAGAAAAAACAGAATGATACCTACATAGCCTCTGATTCCATTGCACCACATAAGAAATGTTGGAATATAGACTGAGGGGACCATTGATATTTCCATTCCAGATCATGCGTAATATGATCCTTATTCATTTGTTAAGTTAATTTTGTGGGGAAGGATGAAGGGATTGGATCTAGTACTTTAGTGGCCACCTAATCTAGTTTATTTTCCTCCACTAGGACCACTTAATAATTCAGTTGTAGGGTAATGATTCCTGACTTTTTCTTTTTGTTTCTTGATAATTTTTACCCAATTTTAAGGGAAAAGGATGGGGGATTAGGGGATATTTTCTCTTTGAAAACATTGCGTATAGAGAAACTAATGAATCCAACTTCTGATCAGAATTCACATTCTTTCCAACCATAGATGCCACAATCTCTTCACTTAGAGGTAATTCTTGCTCCTATTAGAATGAATACTGATCCATTTCAATTACACTTTTTGAAAATGTCTTCATAGAATCTAGATATTTAGTGTTCATAAAGTATCCTTTACAATAAGATATAATATATTGTTGTATTGGTAAATGAGATCAGTCTTTCTGAGTTCGCGACATCTCCACATGTTTGATGAATCCCTTTGAGTCCATAATGTATTTCATTCCGTTCCTAGGATAGGACTGAAGGTAAACATCCTCTTGTTACACTTCCTTGCTCTCAGTAGACCATGTACCCATGTTAGAATCTGTATCATCTTAAAATATATCCTTGTTCCCTCCCTAAGAACTAAACCCTTCATATCCTACATCATCACAATTCCCTACTTCAAATGGAATTATCTCATCGTTACCATACACTATAATCCTTTTCAAGGTTCCAAAAATAGTTGAGGATCCCTTGAGTCACTTTTTGAACTGGCCCATGTCCATCTTCAAATCATGAAATCAGGATGGGCCTTCATTTCCCCTTTTCTTACCATCTTAATTACTCAAGCTGATAATTGGGGTACTTTCGATGAAACATTCATTTATGGTATCATCTGAATTGGATCTATGTATCATATCCAATGTGAGTGATTGAACCACTAATTCCACTTAAGAGGGACGATTGAAACTAATTCGATCATTTTTATCATATTCCAGTCTCTCAAAAACCACTATCTTCTCTCCCATGGTAGCTATATTTGATTTGTGAAATCCAAATTCAGTGGATTCGATTCAAGCATAAAATTCCCCTATGATGAAATCTCAATGCTAAATTACTTTAGAGGAATTAGGAGGAGGAATATTGAGTACATGAATCATAGATAGTCAACTATTTATATTTATACTCCCCTTCAATATTGATCCAGACAAAATCCAAAGGTGGTTTTGATATGTCAACCTCTACACATATTCAGGGCTCAATGGGATTGAATACCACTTTGGTTCTATTATCCACAACTAGGATGTGGCCAAAAATATTACATAACACTTTTAAAATTAAGGGGGTTTTTAAGGGGAGAGGAAAATCTATGTGACAAATCCAAATCACCGTGACCTCTAGATCTTGATTTATGTGCAATGAAAAGGAAAATCTGGGAAGGGTAAATTGAAAGTGGAAAATGGAGCATGAGCCACTGGACCATGAAATGTCTAGGTCCTCATTAAAAGAAATGAAAATCAGCATTTTCTTAAAATCAAGAAAGAAAAAATACTGCTCGTTGATAGAAACTCCATTTTTTTGTTGATGATTCTATCAATGAAATCAATAGAAGACCTTAAGTGACCAATGCTGGAAACCATAAAAATAAAAAGAACATCTGAAAACCCCTAATAATTCCTTAAAAACCTTATTTTTTTTAAATCCCACAAAAATATAAAAAAATACAAAAACCCCAAAATAGTAAAAACCCATAAAAACCAAAATAATCATAAAAATCATACCTAGCCCTAAAAATACTTAAAATCATAAATACCCTAAAACCCTAAAAACACATGAGAAAACCATAAAAAACTAAAAATACATAAAACCCCTACAAAACCAAAAAAAATCTAAAAATACTAAAAGACATTAAAACCACTAAAAATATATAAAAATATTTAAAACCCTGACAACTCATAAAAACCCTAAATTCCAACTAAAAACTCTAAAAACACTTTAATCCCCCAAAAACATAAAAAAAAAACGATAAAACCCATAAACCCCCCCAAAAAATAAAAATTTATTAAGAACCCGAGAAAACCATTAAAACCTTAAAAGCCCTAAAAACCCTCAGAATCCTTAAAACACAATAAAAACCCACAAAAAATCCAAAACAAATAACAAAAAATACCTAAAAAAATAAAATTCTCTAAAACCCTAAAAACCCCTAAGAGAAAAATAAATATCTAAAAACACATAAAACCACTAAAACCCTAAAAAATTATTGAAACTATAGAAAACTAAAAAATAATAATTTTTTTAAAAACCATCAAAATCCTAAAAACTATAAAACCCAAAAAATCATTATAAATCCCTAAAAATAAATAAATATGTAAAATCCTAATAAAACATAAAACAAAAATGAATAAAATATATAAACATAAAATTACCCTAAAACCCCTTAATACCATAAACCCCTAAAAACCATAAAAACCTTAAAAATCAATAAAACCACCTAAACCCCACTAAAATTCCAAGAAACCTTTTAATCCACTAAAATTTTAAAAATATATTAAAACATTAAAATCCTAAAAAACTCATAAAATCCTAAAATCTCAAGAAATACTATGAAACCCATAAAAAACCAAAAAACCAAAAAACGCCCAAAATACCAAAAATCTCTAATGACCATAAAAACCTAAAAATCCCTAAAAGTCCAAAAATCATTAAAACCCATAAAAAAACATGAAAAAACATCTGAAAACTGTAAAAACCATAAAACACATAAAATCTCTAAATACATAAGAAACACTAAAAATCATAAAAAACCGTAAAACCCTAAAAAACCACAAAATCTTCAAAATCCCTAAAACCTTAAAAACATAAAAATCATAAAAATATCTATTATTTTTAAAAATGTAACAAAGCCTTAAAACCCAAAAAAATCATAATAAAAGCTTACACACCTAAAAAAACTTAAAATCCTAAAATGAAAAAACCTAAAAAACATTAAAAGACCCTAAAACACCCGAAAATACTGGAAAACCATAGAATCATCTAAAAACCTTAATAAAATAAAAACAGATAAACACCATATAAAAATAAAAATTATAAAAAACTCGTATACCCATTAAAATGTTGGAAAACTATAGAAAACATTAAAAACCATAGAAAACTAAAGCAACCCTAAAGCCCAAAAAGAAAATAAAAACCCTGAAAGACCTAAATAACCCCTAAAATTCCCAAAATCCAACCCAAAAATGAATAAAAATTATAAAAAAACATAAAAATCTCTCAAAATTTAAAAAAACCCTAAAACCTAAAAACCATCCCGAAATATGAAAAAATTACTTAAACACCCTAGAAAATATAAAAAAGAAAAAAAACCTAAAAACCTTAGAAACCCTAAAACCCCATAAAACACATCAAAATGCCTAAAACCCTAAAACCATAAAAACCTAAAAATCCCTAAAAATATGTAAAAACATAGAAAACACTAAAAACCTTGAAACCCCATAAGAAAACCTTAAAATACAAAAAACACATCAACACCCAAATAATTATATAAACCCCAAAACAATAACAACAATCAAAATCACTAATAACGTAAAAAACCCTAAAAACTCTAAAAATCATTAGAAAACCGTAAAAAATACTTGAACCACTAAAAACCCTAAAAAATAATTAAAATCTAAAAAACTCCGCAAAAGACCCTAAAACCCTAATCACCTTAAAAACCATAAAACCGAAAAAAACATTAATAATACCACATAACCAAATAATCACTGAAAACTCAAAAAACCCTTTAAACCATTAAAAAATTAAAAACTCAAAAAAATACATAAAACACTAAGAAACATAAAAAATCAATAAAACTCTAAAAAAACCTAAAACACCACAAAATCCATATGACTACTAAAACCATAAAAACCATAAAATCCCTAAAAATCCACACAAAACACTAAAAACCCTATAAACCCTGAAAAACATTAAGAATCCAGTGAAACCATAAAACACTTAAAACCCCAAAGAAGCCTAAAAATGCTAAAAACCCTCATTAACCCTAAAAACCCAAAAAAATATTAAATCCCTAGTACCCTAAAAATCTCTAAACCCCCAAAAGACCATAAAACACTAGAAAAACTATAAACCCCTAAAAACCGAAAAACCCATAAAAACCTAAAAACCCTTAAAAACATTGAAAAATCCAAGGGAAAACATAAAATTCAAAAAAGACATAAACCCCAAAAAACCTAAAAAACTCAAAAAACCCAAAAAAAACACATAAAAATAGAATAAGAACCCTATAACCACTAAAAACCATAAAAATTCCTAGAATCCTTGAAATCCAATAAAACCTATAAAATCCCTAAAAAACAACTTAAACTATAGAATCCAATTAAACACAAAAAATGTTAAAAAACACTAAATATATTAAAATCCATAAAAAACTAATAAAAACGCTAGAACACAAGATCACATCAAAACTATAAATCCCCAAAACACAAAAATCTGTCAAAATCTCAGAAAACACAAAAGATCATAAAAATATTATAAAAGTATTTAAAAAAACAAAAAATGTAAAAAACCATAAAACCCTTAAAAAAATTTACAAACCTAAAATTAATTAAAACCCCTAAAAAATATAAAAATTCTAAAATCCTAAAAAATAGTACAAACCCTAAATCCCAAAACAACCTCAAAATTCCCAGAATCCTTAAAAAACAATAAAAAAATATATAAAAAATTTCTAAAAATGTAAAAAATCTATTTAAACCCTATAAAACCCAAAGAAAACCTTAAAAACCTAAAAAAAATTAAAATCCCTAATAATTTTTTTGAAAACCATAAAAGACCCTAAAACCCTAAAACCCCTTCAAAACATAATCCCTTAAAACTCTCATAAAACCCAAAAATACATAAAACCTATAAAACCATCTAAAGAATATAAAAACCCTTTAAACCAGTTTTTTTAAAAACACTATAAACCATAACAACTATAAAAAAATACAAACCTACAAAAACATAAATCTAAAAAATCCTAAAACCCCTCAAAATCCCTTAAGCTGCTAAAAACAAATAAAAAACAAAAGAATATCTAAAATTCCTTATAAACATAAAACCTATAACAAACATGAAAAAATTAAGAAAACCATAAATGCCTAATTTTTTTTTAAATCCATAGAAAATATAGAAACACTAAAACTGATAAAACCTTAAAAACTAGAAAAAACATAAAAACCAAAAAAACCCTAAAAAACAATAACAATATTAAACAATCACTAAAAATCCATAGAAAATAAAAAACCCTAAACCCCTGAAAAAACCTATGAAAACCATAAAACCTAAAAAATAGCCCTAAAATCCTTAAAATATCTAAAAAACCTAAAACTCTCAAAAACCCTAAAAACCGATAAAAATGATAAATGCACCGAAAAACCTTTAAAATACATAAAAAAACCTAAAAATACAAAAACCACTAAAAACTATAAAACCCAAAAAACAAAAAACCCTAAAAACCATTAAAATTATAAAAACCTAGAAAACCCTTCGAAATCCCTAAAATCATAAAACCCATGAAAATTGTAAATAATCATTAAAAATAAAATAAAATCAACGAAACCTAAAAACCTTTTAAACCCCCTAAAATCCATAATAACTAAAAAACATTGAATTCCCTTAAAATAAAAAAAAATCCTTAAAACCCTAAAACCCCTAAAATTCCCCAAAACCATAAAACCCCTAAAAACCCATAAAATTATAATACCAATAAAAAATTAAGTCATCCTTTAAAACTCTAAAAATGTTAAAAACTAAAAAAACCATTGAAACACAAAAAAACTGAAAAAACCCCTAAAATCCAAAAAAACATTAAAATCCAAAAAAAAAACACTAAAACCCCTCTAAATCCATAAAACCCCCAAAAAACCCATTAAAATCCTAATATATACCTAAAACACAAAACATTTAAAACCCAAAAAACCATGAAAACCGCTAATAAAACCCTAAAACCCTTAAAACACTTCAAACCCCTAAAAAACCTATAAAACGATAAAACCCCTAAAATCTCTAAAAAGCCTAAAAACACATAAAAATATTAAAAAAATCCCTAGTACTATTTAAAGACATAAAAAACCAAAATAAAACCCTGAAAACCCCTATGAAATTCTTGTAAACATAAAACACATAAATTCTCTAAGAACATAAACAACTCTAAAAACTCTAAAGACCCAAAAAACCCAACCCCCCCTTAAAACCATAATATCTTGTAAAACCATAAAACACTAAACCCCCCTAAAAATAATTAAAACTCTTTATGCCCCAACTTTTTTAAAAAAATTAGTAACAAAAATTTAAAACCCTAAAAAACTCACAGAAACCCTAAACACCCAAAAAAACCCATAAAACCCTAAACCCTAAAATTCCATTTGAACCCTAGAAAACCATAAAAATACTAAAAATTACTTATAAATTTAAAAAACACTAAAAACCCTAAAAAATCAGAGAACATTAATAACCTAAACACAATTAAACCCTTAAAATCATTAAAAATGAAAAACCCCTAAAAATACCCTAAACCCTAAAACACTAAAATCCAAAACCTCCAAAAAAACTACAGAAAAACTATAAAAAACCATTTAGAACTCTAATATCCCTTTAATCCCAAAAAATTGATATAAAACTCTAAAAAACATAAATACTCTAAAAATAGAAAAAATACTAAACACCTAAAAAATAATAAAAACCATAAAACCCATAAAACCCTAAAAATCATAAAAAAATATCAAATCCCAAAAAACTATAAAAACCATAAATATGCTAAAAAGACCTATGATTCCCCTAAAAAAAATCCTTAAAAACACACTAAAAACTCTAAAAACTCTTTAAACCCCTAAATATGTAAAAAAATCAAAAAATCTTAAAATCCTACAAAAGAAAACAAATATTAAAAACCCAAAAAACCATAAAAACCCTAAAACCCATAAAATTCCTAAAATTCTGAAAAAGAATTAAAGATGAAAAAAACCCCAAAAATATAAAATACCTAAAAAATATAAAAAATCTAAAACCAATAAAAACATAAAACTAAAAATATCAAAAAAACCATAGAGGAAAAAAACAAAAAAACCCTTGAAATCCCAAAATAAAAATATAACACAAAAATCCAAAAAATGCACCAAAATCCCTAGCAACATAAAAAAACACTAATACAACGAAATGGTCTATGAAATTATTAAAAACCTAAAAACACTTAAAACCGCTAAAACCTAAAATATAATTAAAACCATTAAACCATAAACCCATAAATGTCCATAAAATTCCCTAAAAACCATAAAACCCCTAAATCCTTTAAAAACCCTAAAATCCCATCAAAACACTGACAAAGAACTAAAACTCTAAAAACACTTTAAACACATAAAAACTTTAATAACACTAAAAAATTAAAATATATAAAACATCAAAAAAACCCACAAAACCCAAAAAAACAAAAAAAAAACCCCTAAATCCCAAAAAAACCTAAAAACACTCACAAATCCCTAAAATAGAAAAAATATACAAAAATCCTAAAAAATATCTAAAAAACCCTAAATATTTAAAGACCTAAAATTCTTGAAAACCCGCAAGAAAATAATTAAAACCAAAAAACACATTAAACACCTAAATTACATAAAAATGCTAAAAACCGTAGAAACCCTTAAAATCCAAAAAAACCCTAATAACCCAAAAAATATTAAAAATCTCTAAAATACCTAAAAACATAAAAATACCAAAACAATCCATGAGATACCTAATGAAAACCTTCAAAAATTAAAAACTCTTAGATCCAATAAAATACTAAAAAAACTTAAAACACTAGAAGACCCTAATAGACCCTAAAAAATCTAAAACCAATAAAACAATGAAAAACCATACAAAACATTAGGAACCCATAATACTATAAAAACCACTAAATACTCTATAAACTATTTCAACCCCTCAAAACATTAAAAAAACTAAAACAACATAAAATTCCTATAAAATAATAAAAAACACTATAGACCCCAAAAATACATAAAACCAAAATATCAGTCAAATCCCCGAAAAATTCAAAAAAACAACAAAACACATAAAATACCAAAAAATCCCCAAAAACCTAAAAAATGATAAGAACCCATAAAAACCCAAAGAAAATATTAAAAACCTAAAAACATGTAAAACCCCTAAAAACCTAAAAACTATAAAAACTCTAACAAACCTTGAAGGGCTTAGAAAACCCAAAAATCCCTACAATACCTAAAAACGTAAAAGACAATGAAAATCCTAAAAATTACCAATAGATCCCTAAAAATGTAAAAAACCCTAAAAACATAAAAATACTATGAACATATTAAAAATTTAAAGAAAATTAAAAACCCTAAAAAATGCTAAAAAACCTAAAAGACCCTGATAATCCTAAGAGCCCCTAAAAACCGTAAAAAATATTTAAAACAATAAAACCATAAAAACCCATAAAAACCCTCACAACTCTTAAAAACTATAAACCCCTAATAATATTAAAAATCTCTAAACCCCCTAAAGACCCTAAGAATCTAAAAAAACCTGAAAACAAAAAACCATAAAAACCCTGAAAAACCTAAAAACCATCAAGATCCAAAAAAGGCATTAAAAACCATTAAAATTCCTAAAAAGTAAAAAAATTCACTAAAATGAAATATACTATAAAAAACCTTGATGAACCAAAATAAAACCTTAAAAAACTAAAAAATATTAAAACCACAAGGAATCCAAAAAAACGTAAAACCCTAGAAAACCTATGACCCAAATACTCATAAAAACCTTGACAACCGCTAAAATCCAATACACCCCTAAAACCCACTAGAAAACATTTAAGAACCCCCAAAACAATAAAATCATAAATATCCCTTAAAATCCCTAAAATTTCCAAAATCCCTAAATCCTGAAAAACCTAAGAAAATATGAGAAACCAAATACAATTAAAACCCATAAGAACTAAAAATTCTAAAATTCTAAAATCCCAAAATACCCTAAAAACTAAATCACTTAAAACCCATAAAACCCCATTAAAAACCATAAAAACCCTAAAAACCCATAAAACCCTTAAATCCAAATAAAAAATATAAAAAACCTTTATTCCCCCAAAAGCATTAAACTACTCTATAAAACTTTTAAACCATAAAAAACTAAAAAACCCAACCCCCCTAAAAAACATGAAACCCCTAAAACCCCGAAACACCTTAAGAACCGTTAAAATACCTAAAAACCTTAAAAATCCATTAAAATCCTAAAAAATCCAAAAAATCCATTAAAAAGTAAAACCCCCATAAAAATAAGAAGAAAAACATAAAAAACCCGAAAACACATAAAACCCCTAAAAACATAAAAATAAATAATAACCCTATAGAACCTTAAATGCACTAAAAACCCAAAACCCCCTCAAAATCAATAAAAATATTAAAAAATACTAAAAATTTATTAAATCTTAAAACCCGTAATTACTAATAAAAACACTATGAAAACCATTAAAACCTAAAAACCATAAAAAACATAAAAACCAACCTAAAAACCCATAAAAACCAAAACAACCCCTAAAAACCTTTAAATACACTAAAAACATTAAAAATAGTAAAAAACTATTAAAACCTTAAAAAATCATAAAATCCATAAAACCACTAAAAATCATAAAAACAAATAAAATCCCTCAAAATCATTAGAAACCCTAAAAACCCATAAAAATCCTAAACCACCCATGAAAAATCCCTAAAAACTTAAAAACCACTAAAATAAATTAAAACCCCTAATTAAACAGTAATAAAATAAAAAACATAAAATCACCGAAACCTAAAAAATTATCAACACCCTAAAAATCCTTAATAATCATCAGTATACTAAAAAAACCCTAAAAACATTTAAATTGACAAGAAAAATCCCTAAAACTACCTATAAACATAAAACCCCATAAAAACATAGAAAAAAAAACCAAAAGATTATTAAAAACATAAAACACCTAAACCCATAAAAATGCTAAAAACCTAAAACACAAAAAATTATAACAAACCCTATGAACCCTCAAAATCCAAAAAAACATAACAATTATGAATAAACCACTAACAGTTTCTAAAAATGCAATAGACCTTAAAAAACTGAAAACCTATATGAAAACCTTAAAACCTAAAAATAATTAAAACTCCCAAAAAACCTAAAAACATTATTAACTCAATAAGATCCTAAAAACCTCTAAAATCAATAATAACCCTAAAAACTCATAAAACCTGTAACCCCCTCCCCCCGCCCCTCCTAAAATGGATAAAAAACACATAAAAACCCTTAAAAAAAAAATCAAAAAACCCAAAAAAATTATAAAATTTTTGAGAACCTTAAAAAAACCTTAAAACTCTCCAAATCCATAAAACATGAAAAAAAATAAAATTCAAAAAAATCCCTAAAAATACCAATAGAGTAAAACAAACAAAAAATACAGAAAACCCTTAAAAAATATAAAAAACTAAAAACAATTAAAACCAAAAAGAACTAAATACCGTTGAATCCCTAAACACCCTAAAAACCCTAAAACACTCAAATATATTATGACCCTAAAAACCATAAAAACCTTATAAAATACCTAAAAATCACCAAATAATGTAAAAAAATCGTATAATCACAAAAAACCATAAGAACACCTTAAAAACGTAAAAATAATTATACACCCTAAAGAACATCAAAGACAATAAAAACCCTAATAGACCCTGAAAACCCTAAAAACCCATAAAAATGATAAAAACCCTCCAATACCTTAAAAACACTAAACCCCTAAAAACCCCCATAAAAACAATGGAAAACACTAAAAATACTTTATCCCCTGAAACCCAAAAAGACAAACAAAACCAATAAAAACCCTATATACCCAAAAAACAAAAAATTCCCTAAAACCATATAAATCATTAAAAATACTATAAAATAACTAAAAAACCCTAAAACCATAAAAACCCATAAAAACATGAAAAATAAAAAGAAAACCTTAAAAACATAAAAAAACATAAAACCCCTATAACATAAAAAATTATAAAACAACTAAAAATGTTAAAAAACTCTTAACAACACAAAATATCTAAAAACCCAAAGAACACAAAAAAATCTTAAAAATCCAAACAAATCCTTAAAAACATAAAAGTAGAAAAAACCCTAAAAACCCGAAGAAAACAGTAATAACCAAAAAACAATTAAAACCCATAAAATAATAAAATGGTAAAACCCTAAAAATCCTAAAAACACTAAAATTACTAAAAAAACCGAAATACCCTTAAATCCCTAAAAATACCTATTTCACTAAAAACCAATATAAATACCAAAAAACCCAAAACCCCTTAAAAATGTATAAAACACAAATAACCGTAAGAAAACACTAAAAAAATAAAAACACTTTAGACTTCTGAAAAGCGTAAAAAATATACACTCCAAAATTCCCTAAAAAACCTAAAATCCATAAAAACCACAAACCCCATAATAATCTAAATAGAAAAAAATTCATAAAACCCCTAAAAAACACTACAAACTCTTAAATTCCCTTAAAATACAAAAAACATAAAAAATTCTACAAAACATTAATATCATAAAAAACTCAAAAAACTATGACCCCCCAAAAAACAAAAAACCTAAGAAACCCACCAAATCCCTAAAAACCATAAAAGTCCCAAAAAGACTTAAAAATCCCAAAAATCATTTAAAACATTAAAAACTCCAAAAACCCTATGAAAAACATAAAATCCTGAAAACACCAAAAACCCTTAAAACCCCTAAAATGATTAAATGTAAAATGCCCTAAAATTACTCTATAAACCTATAAAACCACTAAAACAATAAAAACCTAAAAAAACTACAATCCCATAAAAACCCAAAAAATGCTAAAATCACTAAAAGTCCCTAAAACCCTAAAAACAATAAAAACCTTAAAAACGTTAAAAAAACACAAAAACACTAAAAAAATTAAAACCCATTTAAACACTAAAAATATTAAAAAAAGCTAAAAAAATTAAAATGCATAAAAACAAGACCCCCAAAATCCATAATAACCCTAAAAAACATAAATCCTGTAAAAATTCTAAAAAATTCATTAAAATTCCAAAAAATGTAAAAAACACTAAAAACCAGGGAAACCCATATGAAATCATTATTAACCGAAAAAAATATAAAACCCCTACAAACAAAAAAAATTCTAAAACCTATAAAAACTATAGAAACCATAGAACCACTAAAAAACCTAAAAATATCTAAACACCAAAAAACATTAAAAATCCTAAAAAATACCTTAATATGTAAAAATAACTAAAACCCTTGAAAAACCATAATAAAATCTTAAAAACCTAATAACTCTTAAAACTCCTAATAACATAAAAACACTAAAAACCCTAAAATCACCAAAAAACCTAAAACCCCAAAATACCCAATAAACCATCAAAATCCCTAAAAATCATAATAACCGTAAAATTCCTATAAAATTCCAATGATTCCCCAAAAATATAAAAACAATAAATAAAATAAGAAAAGAATAAATAACAAAAAACTCTTAAAACCCCTAAAATGAAAAAAACCAATAAAATCATAAAATCACTAAAAAACCCTAAATAACCACATAAATCCATAAAGAATCCTATAAAAGCCCTAAAATTCCATAAAAATGTAAAAACCCTTAAAATCCAAAAAACCATAAGAAAGACATAAAAATATAAAGACACATAAAACCACTAAAAACCTAAAAAATTCTAAAACCCAAAAACACTAAAATACCAAAAAACCAAAAAACCCATAAAAACCATAGAAACCCTAAAATCCTAAAAACCATTTAAAACCTTAAATACCCTAAAAACCTACTAAAAAATCTAAAAACATATTAATTCATTAAAAATGATATAAAACCATAAAAACACCTAAACTCTAAAAAAACCCAGAAAACCCAAAAAAATAGTAAAACCGTAAAAACCCTCAAAACTCCTAAAAATGATAAAAAAATTAAAAAATGAAAAAAATTAAAAACCCCCTAAAACCCTAAAAATCCAAAGAAAACCTTTAAAAACTAAAAAAGCGTAAAACCCCTCAAAAATCAAGAAAACCTAAAAACCCTTAAAAATTCTAAAACCCTTTAAAACCCTAAAGTCCATCAAAATCCCTAAAGATGGTATGAAATCATAAATATCTTAAAAAATACCTAAAAATACTTAAAAACATAAAACCCCATAAACCTTGAAATCTTGTAAAAAACCAATGAAATATAAAGACACGTAAAACCTTAAAAAAACCTAAAAATAATAATAACCCAAAAAACCCAAAAAACCCATAAAAATCATAAAACCCTTCAAAATGCATAAAAACTCTAATAAACTATAAAAATACTAAAAATACCTAAAATCCCTAAAAGTTAAAAAAACCCTAAAAAAACCTTTGGAAGACGTAAATAAACTATAATATCAATATACTCCTAAAAACCTAGAAATGATAAAAACCCCAAAAGAGCTTAAAAACAAAAAAATCTTTAAAATGATAAAAACCCCTAAAATCATTAAAAATCCTTGAAAGCCCATAAAAAAAAACCACTAAAAACACCAAAACCCCTTTAAAAATCATTAAATGTTAAATAAATATGAAGAACCTTTAAATCCAAAAAAAACTAGAAAAACCATGAAACCCCAAAAAACCCAAATACCCATAAAAACCATAAAAACCCTAAAACCCTCAAAATCCCAAAATACCCTAAAAACAATAAAAATCCTAACACCCAAAAAATACCTAAAAAGTAAAAAACCAGAAAATCCTTGAAAAACTATAAGAATACCTTAAAAACATAAAATCACATAAATCCCCAAAAATCATAAAAAATGTCAAAAATCATAAAAACCTAAAGAAACCCTAAAAACCCTGATAACCATAGAAACCCTTAAAAACCATAAAACTCATGAAAACCAAAAAAATAATAAATAAATATACAAAAAATACCATTAAACCACCAAAAATGTTAAAAAAAATAAAAATCTCAAAACACCTGAATATAAAAAAACCCTAAATATCAAAAAACTGTAAAAACTCAAAAAACAATCAAAATCACTAAAAATCCTAAAAAACTAAAAACCCCAAAAAGGGCCTAAAATACCTAAAACATAAAAAACAATATATTTTAAAAAAAACCCTAAAAAAACCATAACAAATTAATAACACATAAAACTTATAAAAACACTAAAAACCCTAAAAAACTAAAATACTTACAAATCCCTAAAATCTCTGAAAAACCATAAATATCCAAAAAATTATCTAAAAATCCCAAATAATACAAAAAACGATGAACCCTTGAAAACCCCTATAAAAACAATAAACCCCCCCCCCCAAAATTAAAAACCCTAAAACTCTTAAAAAATGCTAAAAACCCTAAAAAATTCTAAAAACCATAAAACCCCTAAAAAGTCCCTGTACCAAATAAAAATTATAAAAACCCATAAAAACCAAAAAACCATAAAATCCCATAAAAACCCAAAAAACCAACCCAAAACTCCAAAAATCTTTCAATACCCTTAAAATTTTAAAAACAATAAAAAAAATTTAATCCCTAAAAAACTAAAAAATACTTAAAAATAAAAACAACATAAAACCCCTAAGAATCCCTACAAACCTAAATAACAAAAAAATCCCTAGAAACCCATTAAAATCCAAAAAAAAAACACAAATGAAAACCTTAAAAAAAATAAAAAAATCCAAAAAAACATGAACAACACTATGAAGACATTAAATACCAAAAAATATTTATAACCCCTAAAAAATAAAATAGTGCTAAAAATCATAAAACCCTCAAAATCTATAAAATTCCTAAAAAACAATAAAAATCATAAAAAATCCCGATAAATCCAAAAACATGTAAATAAAAATAAATACCTAAAGACCCCTAAGAAAACTATAAAAACTGTAAAAAAACGTAAAACCACTAAAAACCTAAAAAAGGAAAATACCCCTAAAGACCATAAATAACATAAAAAGCTCTAAAATCCATAAAACTCCCCCAAAACATTAAAAAACCTGAAATCCCATAAAAACCCCAAAAAACCTCTAAATTCCCTAAAAACCATCCAAATCTGTAAAAATATTAATAACTGAAAAAACATTAAAATCCCTTAAAAACTCAAAAAATGCCTAAAATCCATAAAAACACTAAAAACCCCTAAAAACCCTCAGAATACCTAAAAACCGTGAAAACCAATATAAATATGTTAAAATATCTAAAATTCCATAGAAACATAAAAACCCATAAAAACCCTTAAAGCCACTAAGAAAACCATAAAAACCCAAACACCTAAAACCCATAGAAACCCATAAAAACTAATAACCCTAAAAAATCTGAAAACCTCTAAAAATTATAGAAATCCTAAAAATTCATTGAAACCCAAAAACCTATAAAAATACTAAAAATACAAAAATATACCTAAAAATCTAAAAATCAATAAAAAACCATGAAAAACATTATGATATCATTATAAACATAAAACTCATAAAATCCCCTAAATGTTAAAAAAATATTCCAAAAACCCTTAAATACCCCAAAAAACATACAAAACCAAAATATCAACTAAAAATTTTAAAAACCGATAAAAATAATTAAATAGCCTAAGAAAACCTAAAAATCAAAAATCACGTAAAACCCCAAATAAACAAAAAAATGGTAAACCCTAAAAACCCTATAATCCTAAAATACCTTTAAACTCTAAAAAACTATAAAGATCAAAAAATACATATAAATGACTAAAAACATAAAAAACCCAAATACCTTGAAAACCCCTAAGAAAACCTTAAAAAACTAAAATTTCTTAAAACAATTAAAAACCCTAAAAACACCAGAACCCCTAAAATACTCTAAAACCCCTAAAAACAATAAAACAATGAAACCCCTAAAAACCCAAAATACTGAAAAACGCCAAAATGCACTAAAAATCTAAAACTCCTTTAAACACATAAAAACATTCAAAACCTATAAATAACCCTAAAACTCCTAAAAACTAAAAAAAAAATCCAAAAATCCCAAAAACTCTTAAATACTTTAAAAACCAAAACACCCAAAAAATGCATAAAAATCCTAAAAAATCATAACAAACCCTAAAAATACTTAAAAAAATCTAAATTCCCTAAAACCCATAAAAATGTAATAAAATAAAAACAAAAAAAACCCCTAAGAAAACATTAAAAACATATAAAAACATAAAACCCCTAAAAACCAAAAAAATCTAAAAACACTAAAAAACCTAAAATACCATAAACACTAGAACCCTAAAACCATAAAACACCTATAAATAAATAACAATAAACCACATAGAAACTCTAAAACCATTAAAAACTCTAAAAACTCTAAACACCCCTAAATTATTAAGAGTTATAAAACCCCTAAAAACCTTGAAAACATAAAAAAACCATAAAAATGAGGAAAACCATAAAAAACAGAAAACCCTCAAATCAATATAAACCCTAAAAAATCCATAAAACCTAAATATCCATAAAAACATAAAAATATATAAAACCCTGAAAACCCTTTGAAAACCTTAATGACATAAAAATACATAAAGATCATAAAAACACTAAAATATCTAAAAACCCTAAAAAGGCCTAAAGCTCTAAAAATCCATAAACCCCCCATAATCCCTAAAAACCCAAAAGAAAAATAAAAAAACCTAAAAACCTAAAAATACAGAAAAACATAACACCCCCAAATCCATTGAAAAACCCTAAGAAAACCATAAACACCTAAAAAACATAAAACCACTAAAAACATAAAAATTGTTAAAAACCCAAAAAGGCTCTAAAGACCCTAAAAACCCATAAACCCCTAAAACCATTAAATTTCATAAAAACAAAAAATGCTCTAAAAATCCCTAAAAACATTAAAAAAAACTAAATACACTGGAAACCCATTAGAATGCAAAAAAATCTAAAATCACATAATCCCCCTATAAAATATAATAACTTCTAAAAACCCTAAAATACACTCTAATCCTTAAAACCCCCTAAAAGAAATAAAACCACTAATAATCATAGAATCCCTAAAAAACCATAAATCCCCCAATCTATTAAAAAACTCTAAAATCCCTTTAAACACCAAAAAATGTTAAAAAACTATAAAAAATCCTTAATAACCCTAAAAAACTCTAAAAACCATAAAAACTAATAACCAAAAAAAATCTCTATAAACCATAAAAAACCCTAAAACTCTCAGATTCCTTAGAAACCATATAGGCCATTAAAATCCTAAAAAGTCCCTAAAAATAAGAAAAAATATAAAAGAACCTAACAAATGCAATGAAAACCTTAAAAACTTAACATCAATATAAACTCCTAAAAATATAAAAACTCTCAAAAAACATAAAATATCATAAAACCCCCCAAAATCCCTAAAAACTTAAAAACAAATAAAAATTATAACAAAGTCCTAAAATCCCTACAAAAATAAAAAATCATAAAAACCTTGAAAAACCTAAATTAAACATTAAAAACCTAAAAAAATAAACACTATAAAAAACATAAAAACGCAAAAACCCCTAAAGAGACCATAAACACCCTAAAAACCATAAAAATCCTGAAAACCCTCAAAAAACCTAAATTTCATAAAAAATCTAAAAAACTAAAAATTCTAAAAAACCCAAAAAATAAGTAAAAATCATACAAAATTAAAAAATAATATAAACCCCTAAATACTCAAAAAATACTCAGAAATCTCAGTAAAACTGTCAAAGTCCTTAAAAACCCAAAAAATTAAAAAATTACTAAAAAATCACACAAAATGCCAAAAAAAATTATTCCCTAAAAACCATGAAAACTTCTAATAAAGCAATAAAAACATATAAACACTTAAACCTCTAGATAAACCTAAAAATTATAATAAACCAAAAAATTCAAAAAAACCGTAAAAACCCTAAACCCCCTCAAAACCCTAAAAACACTGAAATATAAAAAAATACTAAAAAATCCAAAAAAATCATTTAAAGCATTAAAAAT
Source organism: Viscum album (assembly GCA_963277665.1). Classification (NCBI taxonomy): domain Eukaryota; kingdom Viridiplantae; phylum Streptophyta; class Magnoliopsida; order Santalales; family Viscaceae; genus Viscum; species Viscum album. The sequence goes on along the minus strand of OY728162.1, from coordinate 472,686,333 downwards.
TATAAATAATATGCAAAACCATAAGAAAAAAATAAAAACCTTAATTCACATCAAACACCTAGAAACCTAAAAAAACTCAAAACCCTAAAAGACCCAAAAAATATTAAAACCCATAAAACCCAAAAATAAAATTAACTAAAAACCCTAAAAACACTATACAATATCAAGAACCCTTAAAATATAAAAAAAATCCCTTCAAACCGCAAAAAACTATACAAACCCCAAAAATGTAATAACCATTAAAATCCTAAAAATTTACAAAAAGACCTTAAAGATGTAAAAACCTTGAAAACACTAAAAACCCTAATAAAACATAAAGAAACTAAAATCATTTAAAATTTCTAAAATCCCTAAAAATGATAAAAACCCTAAAACCCCAAAACCCAGTCAAAATGACTAAAAAACCCAAAGAAGGATAAAAATCCTAGAAACCCCTAAAATCCCCCGATAAATAAAATATCTAAAAACCATGGAAACCACATTGAAAACCATAAAAACATAAAAACACATATCTTGATAAAAAACTAAAAAACTATAAAAACTGTAAAAGACCCTAAAATCCTAAAAACTCTTAAAAACCATAAAACCACATAAAAATCATAAAATACCCTGAAAACACGTAAAAACCTTCAAAAACCCAAAAACTCCTAGAAACGAAAAAAACTATCAAAACATTAAATACACTAAAAAAATTACCTAAAAACCTAAAAACTATAAAAACCATAAAAAACATAAACCCTTAAAATATCTAAAAAACCTAAAAACCATTAAATTCCTAAAATTTCCCTTCAAATCTCCAAAAAATTAAAAAATGTTAAAAATCATGAAAATACATCTGAAAAAATGAAAAACCTAAAATCACTAAAAACCCCCAAAAGCATAAAAAATTCTAAAAGTCATAAAAAACCGAATAACCCTAAAAACCATCAAAATACCTTAAAATGAAAAAAACCATAATAATCCAAAAAACACTAAAAATACATTATACTATAAAAAACACTAGGAACTATAAAATCCATTATAAAAACTAAAATCCTTTAAAACCAATAAAATAACTAAAACCCATAAACCCATAAATAATTAAAAAAATATATGAATACATTAAACCCCAAAACATTAAAAAACTATAAAATTCTAAAAACCCTTAAAAAAATAAAAGCCCCTACAAAAAAAAGCCCATAACACTGTAAAAATCATAAAAACGCAATAAATCTATAAAATACCTAAAAACTATAATCATCCTTAAATACCCCAAATATCCCCAAAAACATAAAAGGACCAAAACCCCCAAAATATTATAAAAAACTATAAACAATTTAATCCCATTAAAGATAAAAAATAATAAAAACCCTACAAACAATAAAAACCTCTAAAACATTGAAAATATCTAAAACCCCTAAAAACCATAAAAATACAAAAAAATCCCAAAAAATCCATAAAAATGTAAACGACACAAAAAACCCTAAAAAACACTAACAAAACATTAAAAACCTAAAAACACTTAAAACCCCTAAGAAACATCAGATGACGCTAAAAACCATAAGAGACCCTAACAACCCAAACCCCCTTAAAAACTATGAAAACCCTTAAAATCCATAAAAAATCTAAATAACACTAAAACACCTAAAACAAAAAAAAATAAAAATGTAAAATCCAATAAAATCTTATAAACCACAAAATCCTAAACAATCACTAAAAATCCCTCGAAAATAAAAAACACTAAAACCCTAAAACCCCTGCGAAAACAATAAAATTAAAAAAGATGGCCCTAAAACCTTAAATAATATAGAAACCCTAAAAAACCCAAAAATCGTAAAAATCGATAAAAATGATAAAAACACCTATAAACATTAAAAATAGTTAAAAACACCCAAAATCCCAAAAATCACTAAAAACTCTAAAACCGTAAACATAAAGAAACCCTAAAACCACAAAAAACAATTAAAACAGTAAAAACCCATAAGACCCTTCAAAATCCCTACAACCCTAGAACCCATAAAAATTATATGCCATCTCTAAAAATAAAATAAAACATAAAAAACCTAAAATCATTGAAATCCCCCAAAAATCCATAAAACCCTAAAAACAATTAAAACACTTAAAAACCAAAAAAATCACTAAAACCCTAAAATACCATAAAACCCCTCAAAATCATAAAACCCCTAAACCCCTAAAAAGCCATAAAATCCTAAAACCACTACAAATATCTAATAACCCTTTAAAACACTAAAAATTCTAAAAACTAAAAAAACTATTAAAACTAAAAAACTAAAAATTCCCTCTAAAAACTGAAAAAACATTAAAACCCCTAAAACCCATAAAAACACTAAAACCCCTCTAAACTCTTAAAAAATCCAAAAAACATTAAAATCATAATAAACACCTTAAAATAGAAAAATGTAAAACCCCAAAACCCAGAAAACCCCTAATAAAACATTAAAAACCTAAAACCCCAAAAAACTATAAAAACCCTGAAAAAACATAAAAATCCTAAAAATTCATTAGTAGTCCTTAAACACATAAAAATTACAAATATAATCCTGAAACTCCTTATGAAATCCTTGAAAACCTGAAACACATAAATTCTCTAAAAACACAAACAACTCTAAAAACCATAAAGAGCCAAAAAACCCACCCCCCCTTAAAACCATAATATCCTGTAAAACCTGTAATAACCCATAAAACCATAAAACACTAAACACCCACAAAAAATACTAGAAACCCTATAAGTCCCAATTTTTTTTAAAATCAGTAAAAAAAATTTAAAACCCTAAAAAACTCCGAAAAACCCTAGAAACCCAAAAAATCCATAAAACCCTAAAACCCATAATATTCCCTTAGAACCATAAAGAACCATAAAAATTCTACAAATTTCATATAAATTTAAAAAAAACACTAAAAACCCTAAAAAACGTCAGAAAACATTAAAAAAACTAAACTCAATTAAACCCAGAAAATCATAAAAAATCCAAAAACACCCAAAAATACCCTAAAACCCCTAAAAACCTAAAATCCAAAACCCCAAAAATATAAAAGACCCAAAAAAACTCCACATAAACTATAAAAACCCACTTAAAACTCTATAACCCCTTTAATCCCCAAAAAATGATCTAAAACTCTAAAAAACATAAATACCATAAAAACTAAAAAAAATTCTCAACACCTAAAAACGAATAAAAACCATAAAAACCTAAAACCCCTAAAAAACCTAAAAAACCTCAATTCCCTAAACACTATAAAAGACATAAATTTTCTAAAAATACCTATGATTCCCTAATAAAATAAAACCCCAAAAACCCCACTAAAAACTCTAAAAATCCATTAAAACAATAAAAATTTAAAATAAATCTAAAAACACATAAAATCATAAAAACTAGAAAAAACATTAAAAATACATAAACCATAAATAACCATAAAAACCCTATAATATCCTAAAGGACTTAAAAATACACTAAAATACTAAAAAACCTAAAAATCCTAAAATCCTTAAAAATACATAAAAATGCAAAAAACCATAAAAAACCTAAAACCCTAAAAAACATAAAAAAACTAAAATCAATAAAAACCCATAAAAAACTAAAACTCTAAAAACCATTAAAGACCCATAGAAGACCAAAAAAACTTTAAAACCCTCAAAATGAATAAATAAAAAAACGATAAAATCCATAAAATATGCCCAAAATATCCTTAGAAACATAAAAAACCCTAAAACAATGAAATGGTCAAGGAAATTATTTAAAACCTAAAAAAACATTAAACCCCTAAAACCTAAAAAATATTTAATTCCATTAAAATCAAAACCCCTAAAAGTCCCTAAAATATCCAAAAAAAAATCTCTAAAAAATCTCTTAAATTCTATAAAATGATAAAATACCTAAAAATGTTAAAACCACTAAAACACCAAAAAAACCCCTAAAAACCTATTAGACCATAAAAAATCCTAAAATAACTAAAAATTAAAAACAAAATGTAAAACCCCTAAAAACCTAGAAAAAACCTATGAACACCATAAAATACAAAAAAACAATAAAATAAATAAAATACACTAAAAACCCTAAACACATAAAATAGTAAATATCACAAAAAACCATTAAAATCCAGAAAAACACATAATACCACTAAAACCACTAAAAACTCTAATAACATTTGAACCCCTAAAAATGTTAAAAAACTCTAAAAAATATTAAAAACCCTAAAAAACTCAATAAAACCATAAAACACCCAAAAAATCATAATAAATTAAAAACCATAAAACCCTATAACCATGAAAATCCCTGAAAACACAAAAATATAATAAATTTTTTAAAAAAACCAAAAAAACAGTAAAATCATAATGAACTAGAAAACCATTAAAAACCCTTATAAAAAAATTAAAATCTATAAAAATTATAACCCCAAAGAACCTAAAAACCATATAAACCCAAATTACCCAAAAAAACCCAAAAAACACTCAAAATCCCCCAAACCCTAGAAATCATAAAAAAGACATAAAAATCCCCAAAAATGTAAGAAAACCTAAAAACCTGAAAATTACCTTGGAAAACCATAAAAATATAAATACACTTAAATCTCCTAAAAACCCTAAAAACATCAAAATCCCTACTAGACCCTAAAAACCCATTAAACCATAAAAACCCCTAAAAACCTTAAAAAACTTGAAATCCCATAACAGATGATAAACTGCTAAAAAAAAAATCCCCTTTAAAACCCTAAAAATTATTAAAAAAAATCTTTTAAAACAATTACAAATAAAAAACACTAAAAATTGAAAAAACCCAAAAAACCCAAAAAACCATAAGAAACTGTAAAACCTACAAAACACCTAAAAATCACAAAAACCATTAAAATCATAAAATACCTAAAAATCCCTAAAAATGTAAAGAACCCTAAAAACCCTGGAAACCCATAATAAAACCATTAAAACCTAAACACACTTAAAAACCATAAAAATCTAAAAAATGCAAAAGTCCCTAAAAACATAAATACCATAAAAAATCCTAAAAATCCACAAAAAACCTAAAAGCCATAAAAATAATAAATAATACCAAACCATCAATAAAAAAAACTATCAATCCCCTTAAAAATCATAAGAAAACCATCACAACCTAAAAACAACAAAAACCCCTAAAACATTAAAATATTATAAAACCCTTAAAAGTCCCAAAAAACCCTAATACCCGCTAAAAACCATAATAACCCCTAAATACCATAAAAACCCTAAATACCTATAAAAATTATAAATCCCTAATAAAATCAATAGAAAACCATTAAACCCCTAAAAAAATCAAAAGTGCCTAAAATCCCTGAAACCGCCTAATAAACTCAAAAAAAGATATAGCCCCAAAAAACAAAGAAAAAGCTAAAACTGAAAAAAAAACACTTAAAAATTAGAAAATTCCCAATAAAAGATTAAAAATCATAAAATTCCAAATAAATCTCTAAAAATACCTAAAAAAAAAAATATAACTAAAAAAACTAAAAATACTATGAAAATTTTAAAAGCATATGAAAACTTATTACCCTGAAAAAAATGTAAAAAATCTAAAACACCTAAAAACCCTAAAACCCGTAAAAACCCGTAAAAACCCTAGAACCCTCAAAATACATTAAAAACCTTAATTACTGTAAAAACCCAAAAAAACACCTAAAAATAAATAATTAGGTAAAAACAATAAAAACACTGAAAAACCATATAAAACCCTTAAAAACAATAAGACCCCCTAAAATCCTAAAGATTTCTAAAATCCCTACAAACTCTAAGAATCTAATGACCCTTTTAAAACCCGAAAAATGATAAGAAAACTCTAAAAAATACTAAAACACCAAAAACATTGCATAAAACACCAAAAAATCAAAAAACCCCAAACGCCAAAGAACACTAAAACCCCTAAAAATATCTAAAAACCCAAATACCCCATAAAAATAATAAAACATCCCTAAAAATCTCAAAAAAACCCTTCAAAAACTCTAGAAAAACAATAAATATCTAAAAAATAATTAAAACCAAAAAAACCAAAAAATTATTAAAACCCTAAAACCTTAAAAACCATCAAAAACACTAAAAAATTAAAACCATAAAAATCCTAAAAAATTAATAAAAATACATAAGAATGTAAAAAATCTTAAAAACCCTGATAAACCCTAAGAAAACATTAAAAAGATAAAAACACTTGACCCCTAAAAATCAAAAAAAGTTAAAAAGCCAAAAATACCCCAGAAACTCTAAAACCCCAAAAAACCATAAACACCACTAAAACCCTTTTAAACCTAAAAAATAATTAAGTCACTAAAAAACATTAATATCACTAAAAACCAATCAAAACCATAATTTTTTGAAAATAAACTCAAAAAATAATTAAAAACCATTTTTTTAAAACCATTAAAACTATAAAACCGCTAAAATCACTAAAAAACCACAAAACCCTCAAAATCACTAAAAACCATAAAAACCTAAAAAAATATAAGACCAAATAAAAAAACTCGAAAACCATAATATCCTGAAACCAATAAAACTATAAAAAATAAGAATCCATAAAAACCCTATAAAACAATAAACATCCAAAAAATCCCTAAAAAATAGAATGATGTAAAAAACCCTAAAAAACTGAAAAATCCTAATAAATATTTAAATTCCTAAAAACAGTTAAAACCCCTAGAAAACCTAGAAAACACTAAAAACCCTAAAAATCGCTAAAAACCCCAAACCCCTAAATCTATAAAACCCTTAAAAACCATAAAGACACCTAAAACAACATTAAAAACTAGTAGAAACTCTAAAAACACTTTACACCCCTAAAAATGATAGAAAACTCTAAAAACCCATAAGAACACCATAAAACTAAAAAAATATCAAAAACCCCAATAAAACCATAAAACCCCTAAAAATACTAAATAACCCCTAAAACCACTCAAAATCCATAACACCCCCCAAAAACATCAAATATCATTAAAATCAATAATAGTCCGTAAAAATCTTAAAATCATAAAAACCCTAATAAAACATTAAAAACATAAAAAAACCTATAACGCCTAAAAACCTAAAATCCCTAAAAACATGAAACACCCAAAAAGTCCCTAAAAATAATAATATTCATTAAAAAACACTAAAAACCCTAAAAAATTAAAAATTCCAAATACTATAAGAAAATTGTAAAAAGATGAAACTCTTAAAACCTATAAAAACATAAAAAATGATAAAAACCTCAAAAACCCAACCCTCAAAACCCTTACAAACAATAAAAATATATTAAAACATTAAAAATACAAGAAAAAAATGATAACACTGTAAACATTAAATACTCTAGAAACAATTAAAATCCCTAAAAATATTAAAAATATTAAAAATATTAAAAAACATTAAAACCCAAAAAATTGATAAAAATCATATAGACTATGAAAAATACTTATAAAACCTTAAATCCCTAAAAAAAATTATACCCCTAAAATCCTAAAAACCTAAAAACCCCTAAACACAGTAAAAACCCTCAAAAACCTCAAAACCAATAAAAAATAGTAAAAAACAAAAAAAATATAAAAATCCCCCAAAATCCATAAAACCTAAATAACCCTTAAAACATAAAAAAATTAAGGCATTTATATCCCTAAAACCCCTAAAAACTACAAAACCCTGAAACATAAAAAACCCTAAAACACAAAAAAATCCCTAAAAATCACTATTTTTTTAAAAACCCTTTAAAAAGAAAAGATATTAAACACTTTATAAAAACATTAAAACCAATAAAAACTCAAAAAAAAAACCAAAAACGACCTTAAACACCCTCAATATCCTGAAAACCCCAACAAATCCATAAAAATAATAAAGTCCCAAAAAAATCACAGAAAACATAAGAAAAACATAAAAACACTAAAATAACCCTAATAAATCCATAAAAACATAAAGACTCTTAAAACCCATAAAACACCTAGAAAGATCCAAAACCCGTAAGAAAAATTAAAACCCCTTAAAAACACTAAATACCCACACAATCCTTAAAAACTCTAAAATCTATAAAAATCATAAAAAGTTATTAAAAATCCATAAAAATTTAAAAGACCCAAAAAACCGTGAAAAATCCAATGAAAACTTTAAAAATATAAAAACCTATTAAACCTATAAAAAATCTAAAAAAAATAAAAAAACACTTAAAACCATAAATGCCCAAAAACCCTCATTGTACCTAAAAGCTCTATAAATGATAAAATCCTAAAAATTTATTAAACATTTCTATATACGTAAAAAACCTTAAACCGATAAGAAAAAATTAAAAACCTAAAATCAATTCATACTCCTAAAAACCTAAAAAACAATAAAAACACTAAGAGACTGTAAAACCCATAAAAACCAAAAAAACACTAAAAATGATAAAAGAAATCCTAAAACCCCATAAAACCCTATAGACACAATATAAACTCTCAAAACCATTTAAACCCTTAAAAACAATAACAAATCAAAACAATGTTAAAATCCCAAAAAATATCAAAAAACACTAAAATGTCAAGACAACATAAAACCCCCAAAACCCAAAAACTAATGAAACCCCTCAAAATCCCTACTAACATAAAAAACCAAAACAAAATCGTAAAAATCCATAAAAAAGTAATAAACCCTAATAACCTAGAAAAACATTAATAAAACTTTAAAAACCATAAAACACTCAGTACATCTAAAAACCTGAAAAATGATCGAACCCTAAAAACTGAAAAAACTCTAGAGAGCCTCATAATTTCTAAAAACTATAAATATCTTAAAAATCCTAAAAAATCCCTAAAATACCTAAAAACACAAAAACCCCAAAAACACTAAGAAAACCATAAAAACAAAAAATACTTTAAAACCCTAAATATGCTAAAATACACAAAAAACACCTAAAATCCTAAAAACCATAAAACCCCTAAAAACTATAAAAACCCCTTAAACCCATAAAAAACATAAGAACATACTAAAACATTAAAAACCCTTTAAACCCATATTTTTTTAAAATATTAATAATATTTTGAAACCTTAAAAATCTAAAAAAATCCTTATACCCAAAAACAATAAAAACTCTAAAACCCTAAATATCCGTAATACCCCTAAAACCCATAAAAATACTAAAAAATAACAAAATCTTTCTAAAATGTAAAAAATCGTAAAAACCCTAAACAACACTAATAGAACATTAAAAATTAAAAAACACTAAAAACCCCTAAAAATGAAAAACCCCCTAAAAACAACTAAACCCCCTAAAAATCCCTAAAACAAAAAAAAAACCCAAAAAAATACTTACCAAGACCTAAAAAATCATAAAACATAAAAACCCCTAAAAATCCTGAAAAAAAATTAGAAAACCTTAAATACTAAGAAACAATTAAAACCCTTAAAAACATAAAAAATGATAAAAACCCTAAAAGACCCTAAAACCCTAAATCTCTTAAAACCCATGAAAACCCCTAAAACCCGAAATAAACCTAAAACCCATAAAAAACTAAAATACCCCAAAACAGATTTAAAAATCATTTAGACCCCTAAAAACAAAAAAACTCTAAAAACCATAAAAAAAATTATAAACACAAAAAACCCCAGAAAACAAAAGGAAATCATAAAATATTAAAAACCTAAACACATCTAAAAACCATAAAAATCCATTAATATACCAAAAGACATATCAATCCTAAAAAATACCTTAGAATCCATAAAAATGTAAAACCCCAAAAAACCCATAAAAACCCTACAAAAACTATAAAAACCAAAAAAGGCTTAAAAACGTAAAAACACTAAAAAACCTATAAACCAAAAAATTATGAAAATATTAAAAGGCCCAAAAACCCAAAACCCCTCAATATCCCTAAACCCCGTAAAAAACCCAATAAAAATCTAAAAAATACCTTAAAAGTTTAAAATATCCAAAAAAAAGAAAACAATTAAGAAAACCAAAACATATAAAACTACATATACCCATTAAAAACCTAAAAAATTGATAGAACCCTAAATGACCCTAAAAACCCTTCAAACCCCTAAAAACATTAAAAAAACCAAAACCATAAAAAACCTTAAATACTTTAAAAACCATAGAATCCCATAAAAATTAAAATCCAACTTAAAACTCAAAAACCCATTTAAACCCCTAAAAAATTCAAAAAACACTGAAAAACATCGAAAAACATTTGACACTAAAAAACATCGAAACCTGAGAAAACCATAAAACCCTTAAAACCCACTGAAAAACAAAAACACCCTCAAAATGCCTAAAATCCAAAAAATACAATAAAATCCTAAGAAATAATTAAAACCCTAAAAATGTAAAAATCATAAAAAACCCTAAAAACCCATAAGAAAAAAATAGAAACATTAACAAACTGAAAAACCTAAGAAAAACAAAAAAATGATACAAATATTAAAAATAATAAAGCCCCTTTATACCCCCAAAATCCCTCAAACTTTCTAACAATTTAAAAACCCTAAAAACCCTAAAAAGTCCACAAAAATCACTAAAAGGTTAAAAAAACCTTAAAACCCAAAAAAAAATATACAAAAAATAATAACCCATACAGCATAAAATTCCCTAAAAACACCTAAAAACCATAAAACCAACTAAAAAAATTAAAAAGGATTTAAACACCTAAAAACATTACAACCCTTTGAAAAACCTAAAAACCCAAAAAAATCAAAAAAACCCCCTAAAAATCATAAACAAACTAAAAACCCTAAAAACCCTAAAACCCTCAAAATCACTAATATACCTAAATATCCCTAAAACCCTAAAATAATCTAATAAAACCATAAAACCTAAAAAAAATTAAACCCCTAATTACCTAAAAACCTTAAACCCTCCCAAAACGCCTAAAACCCCTAAAAACACTAAACCCGCTCAAAATACACAAAATATATAAAACCCATAGAAATATTAAAGAATCCCTAAAAATCCATAAAAACATAAACAATCCCAAAACCCTGAAAACCCCTTAGAAAATGTTAAAAAACTCGAAACACTTAAATCCCCTAAAAACCAAAAAATATTTAAAATCATAAAAGAATCTGAAACCCCCTAAAAACCATGAAACCCACTAAAACCCTTAAAAACTAATAAAACCTGTAAAAACCATAAAACCACTAAAAACTCAAAAAACCCTTTAAAACCATAAAAATATAAAAAAACTAAAAAACCATAAAAACTAAAAAATACTAAAAAACTATAAATTCCCCAAAAAACCATACAAACCCTTAAAAACAAAAAACCTTAATACCCTAAAAACCATAAAAACTAAAAATTCCCTAAAAATCCCCAAAAAATTGAAAATCCCTAAAATCAAATAGAAATCCATAAAATACATAAAGTCACAGAAGATCCCTAAAAACTAAATATAAAAAAACCGTAAAACCCATAAAACCCTAAAAATCATTAAAAATCATAAAAACCATAAAAATCATAAAAATTCACAAAAAATTCCAATAAAACATAAAAACACTAAAATCCAAAATAATTGTATGAAAATCATAAAATCCTAAAAATGATTAAAAACCCAAAACAACATAAAAAAATTCAATATCCCCTAAAAATCATAAAACCCTTAAAAATTCCTAAAAATTCCTAATAATCTAAAAACCCATAAAATCGAATAAAAATGTAGATAACCATAAAACCAAAAAATCATAGAACCCATTAAAACCATATAACCACTAAAACCCTAAAACCCCTAAAAATCATACAAACCCTACAAACCAACAAAATCAATAAAATCGATAAAAAATTAAAAACATAAAAAATACCTAAAAATATGTAAAAACATAACAAAACCAAAAAACCCAAAAAACCCTATGAAAACCATAAAACCTGAAAAAACTTACAACCCCTAGAAACTAAAAAAATTAAAACACTAAAATTCCCTAAAAACCCTAAAATACCTTAAAACCCCTGAAGCACTAAAAACCATAAAACCCCTAAAAATATTAAAAAACTTAAAAACCCATAAAAAACATTTAAAAGACTAAAAACTATAAAAACCCTTTAAATCCGTAAAAAATTTTAAAAATCTAAAATCCAACAAAAGCCATAGAAACAAAAATCACATAAATACCCTAAACAACCTCAAAAAACACTAAAAACCTTCCAAAATCTCAAAAAACACTATAAACCCTTAAAAATCATAAGAAATCACTTAAAACCCCAAAAATGTAAAAAACCAAAAAACTCTAAAACCCCTACAAACATTAAAAACCTAAAACACTTAAAATCCATATAAAACCAAAAAATACTTACATCCATAAAAACACCAAAACCCTCAAAATCCCAAAAAACAAAAATGAACAATAAAATAAAAAAATCCGTAAAATCTCTAAAAATGTAAAAAACCTTAAAAAATTTGAAAACCCATAAGATATCCTGAAAATCCTATAAATCCATAAAACATAAAATTACAAAAAATCGCTAAAAACACTAATAGACCCTAAAATCCATAAAAACCCTAAATGACATTAAAATATCCTAAAAATAAAAAAATATACCTAAACCACTAAAAAATATAAAAATTCTTTAAACCTCTAAATATAATAAAAAATTCTTAAAGAACCTTCAAAAACCCTAAAAACTCACAAAAACTGAAAACCCCAAAAACCATAATAACAAAAAACCCTAAAAATACATAAAAACCCTTGAAATATACTATGAAAAACATAAAAATATAAGAACACATAAATCCCCCAAAAAAACCAAAAAACACTAAAAACCCTAAAAACACTAAAAATAGTAAAAACCATGAAACCCTAAAAATCTCTGAAAATCATAAAAAACTAAAAAACTAAAAAATAAAATCAAAAAAAATATTAAAACTTAAAAACCATCAAAATAATAAGAGCACCTATGAAACCCTAAAAACCCATAAACACATAAAAACCCAAAAAAACCTAAAAAATTACAAACAACCTTAAAAACCATAAAATCCCTAAAAATATGTAGTAACCCTAAAAACCCAAGAAACCTTAATAAACTTAAAATCATAGAAATTATAAAACCCCACTAAAACTTCAAAAAAATCATTAACCCCTTAAAATTTTTAAAAAATCTAAAAACCATAAAACACTAAAATAACTCAAAAAAACCTAAAAACTAGAATACCCATAAAAAACTAATAATTCTAAAAATACTAAAACCCTTAAAATCCCTAAAAATACAAAGGACTATAAAAATCATTTAAAATCCCTAAAAATCTGTAAAAATTTAAAAAACACTAAAGACCATAAAATCCCCTACTAAATCCTTAAAATATTAAAAACACTTAAAACCCCTAAAAACAAAAAATATATAAAAACCGTAAAAAAACCCCTAAAACCCTAAAATGACTCAAAATCACTAAAAACCCAAAAAACCAATAGAAATATAAAAATTCATAAAAATGTAAAAAACCTAAAACCATGAAAACCCTTAAGAATACATTTTATACCAAAAAACAATTAAATCCCATAAAAAACAATAATAATGATAAAATCTTAGAAGTCCATAAAAACCCTAAAATACCCTATGAAAAATTTAAAAACCAAGAAACATAAAAACCTTTAAACCTCATAAAATCCTAAAATCCAATAGAAACACTAAAACCCCTTTAAACTACTACAAATGATAAAAATGATAAAAACTGTAAACCTCTAAAAACATAGAAAAACATAAAACCCCAAAAAATTTAATAAATACCCTAAAACCCATTAAAATACCAAAAAACCCTCAAAATCTTAAATAACCTTAAGAAACCATAAAAATTCCAAAAAACCCCCCAAAAATCCAAAACAATTTAGAAACCCTAAAAACACAGAAAAAACCTAAGAAAACCATAAAAACCTAAAAACAAAAAAAAAACCTCTAAAAAACCTAAGTATTCTTAAAACACAAAAAACCCTACATGACATAGTAACCCTCAAACCAAATAAAATCCAAAAAAACAAAAAAATCACAAAAAAAGAAAAAATTAATAAAAACCCTGAAAAACTCAAATAAATAATTGAAAAACTAAAAACACTTGAAACCCCTAAAAACTAAAAATTATGAAAACCCAGAAAATCCCAAAAAACCCTAAGAACCCATAAAAACAATAATACCTTCAAAAACATTAAAACATTAAAAACACAATAAATCCACTAAAAATGCTAAAAAACATTATTGCCCTAAAAACCTTCAAAAACTCATAAAAACCATAAAACACCTAAAAATTAAAACAAAACCCTAGAAACCTAAAATTTCAAGAAAAGCTTAAAAACCCTAAAAACCTAAAACCATCAAAATCCATAAAAACCCATAAATATCATAAATATCTCTAAAAATCCCTAAAAATATATAAAACAAAAAACCTAAAAAACTCAAAGAAAAACATAAAAAGCCAAAAATAATTAGAACCCTTGAAAACTAAAGATGGAAAAACCCCTAAAAAACTGAAAACCCCTAAAAATCCACAAAATCCATAAAACTCATAAAATCCAAACAATCCCTAAAAATACTGAAAAATGTAAAACGACCTAAGAACCCTGAAAAAACCATAAAAACCTAAACACACAAAAAACCCCTTAAAAACCTAAAAACAACTAAAATACTAAATGACACGAAAAACCTAAACCCTATAAAAAGCATAAAACCCCTAAAACCATAAAAACACTTACAAACCCAAAAAATACCTCAAAACTCTAAAAACCATTTAAACCCCTAAAAAGATAAAACAACTAAAACCATTAAATCCATAAAAAAAATAAAAAAAACTAAACCCAAATATCCCAAAAAACACTAAAACCCAAAAAACACTCAAAATCATTAAAAACCCAAAAAAACCTTAAAATCTTAAAATAGGCCCTAATATACCTAATAATTATAAAAACCCTAAATAAACTAAATAAGACCATAAAAACCTAAAAACACATAAAACCCCTAAAACCATAAAAACACTAAAATCCCGAAAAACCCTATAACCATAAAATCCTAAAATCCCTCAAAATCCATAAAAACCATAAACTTCTCTAAAAATCAAAAAAAATAACTAAAAATACCTAAAACCCTAGACACATTGAAAATCACTGAAAACAATAAAAACATAAAAACACAGAATACCCACAAAAACCTAAAAGGATTAAAAAACACTATAAGACCATAAAACCCCATAAAAACCACAACCCCCAACCTTTAAAATCCCTTAAACCTATAAAATCCTTAAAAATAAAAACTATAAAATCCCTTTAACCACTTAAAATGTAAAAAAAATTAAAAACCTAAAAAACCAAAAAAAACACTAAAAACCCAAAAACCGATAAGTCAATTAAAACATTAAAAACCTATAAACCCCTTAAAATCCATAAAAAACTAAATACCATTAGAATCCTAAAAATATCTAAACTTCCTTAAAATGAAAAAAAACCATAAATACCATTAAAACCCCAAAGAAATCCTGAAGAGAGTGGGATGGCAGTGCACCTCCCCGACTCTCTCCCTCGTTTGACGCCTCTCCCAGGTTTTCCCCTGGATTCTTCTTGCGGATTCGGTTTCACATATTTTCTTTTTAGTTCTTGGCGATAAGATGCACTCTTCCGTCCAATTGTGGTGGTGGTCTCAGTGATTTAGCGGCCTCAACATCCCCGTATTGTTTTGTTCACGTCACTGGCTTAAGATCCTTGCGATGGTTATGATCGGGGTTCGAGATTTGGTCGATGTTGGTTTCCAGCCTCTGATCAACACCGTGTTTGTTGTTATAAAGTGTCCGATGATTTGTCAATGTGGTCAAGGAACTCATCATAAAATTTTTCAGTGGCCCGGTCAAAGGCAGAAAAGGCCTCTTTGGTAGATAGGGGCCAATCGACGGTTGGGAGTTTGGTCTTCCTCAACAGATTCCTTCTAGGGGTTTGGATCCTGCGGTGTCTTTTTTCATCGTCGGAGTGGCGTGATGATTTTTTTCTCTTGGTATTTAGTGATGTGGTTTCTTGATGATCTGAGGTCTGGAATGCTTTGGTGGCTGTTTGGTTTTGTGACGGAGTATGCTAGCTCTAGAAGGCCTTGATTCAGATTGTCTGTTGTTCGGGTTTTCTGATCTGATGGTAAACATTGTGTTCTGAAGATTCCGGTCCATTTCCTAGTCCCTTGGAATCATTTTTGCTTCATACTCTTGTTGCGGGATGGATTAAGGTGTGTTGGGATCATTGTTTTTTTTTAGTCTGTGCTTTTCAGGAGTACAAAAGTGGTCCTTTTGGTTCTGTGTATGGATGGTATGGATGTGAGATATTTCTTTTGATGGATGATGGATCCGCTACGACCGTTGAAGTGTTGTCTGGTGATGGTGGGATCACTAAGATGTGTTGTGTTCTGGAAACTATGTTAGACTGCGGTTTTATGTGTTATGGATGTTTGGTTGTGAAGCATTGCAGGTTATGGACTAGGTTATGTTGAGTGGCACTATATATTGTATGCTTCTGGTTGTGATACATGGTGTGAAATGCTCGATGTTGAATGCATAGGAGGTGATGGTTTCTGGTTCTTAAGTTTATAGGTGATGGCTGCTACTTGGATGGGATGTGATAAAAGTTGTTGGTGCTTGGTGTTGGTTGTTGTTTTATTGCGAGGTGGTGAAGGTGTGTTTTATTTTTCTGACGTTGGTGGTTCTGGGATGCTGGTGGTGAATTTTCTTGACAAAGAAGAGATGAATGATAAAAATGGTGTTATAGGAAGCTGGTTGATGTTTCGATTGGAAATGCTGCCCACGATGCTTCAGTTATTCCACTTTTTCTGGAATTGTGTGTCTTTTTGGTTTTTTGGGAACTCTTGGGTCTTGTGGGGTTGTCCAGGGTTTTTGGGTGTGGGTTCATTGACCCCACCCCTCCCTTGTCTACTGTGTCTTTTCTTCTAATAAATTGGGGGGGGGGGGGGATCAGGAATAGCCTGTCCCAGATCCAACCTTTCCCTAATAAAGCATTTAAAAACAAAAAAAAATAGAAACCCTAAAAAACAGAAAATTATAAAAAGCCAAAAAAACCAAAAAAACCCTCTAAATCACTAAAAACTCTAAAAATCATAAATATCCAAAAAAATCCCAAAAATTTACTAAAATAAAATAAATTCCAAAATACCTTAAAAACCCTAATAAGACCTTTAAAAATAATTAAAATCTTTATAAACATAAATAACAATAGAACCCATAAAAGACCCAAAAACCTGAAAAAGAACAATTACCCCTAGAATCCTTTAAAAATAGTAAAAATCAATAAAAAACCTAAAAAACTAAAAAAAAAATAAAATCCCCATAAACCCCCCAAAAATTAAAAAATTATAAAAAATTAATAATCCAAAAAACGCACTGAACTCTAAAAAATTAAAAAACCCACAAAAACACAAAACCCCTCAAAATATCTAAAAATATGAAAAACCATAAAAATCCAAAAAATCACTAAAATCCCAAAAATCATAAAATCCCTAAAATCACTAAAAACCCATAAAAACCCTTAAAATCCTAAAAAAACTTAAAACACATAAAAATAAATAAAATAAAATACCATAAAAACCACAAAATCCATGAAAACCATAAAAACCATAATAAACAATGAAAATCCCTAACAATAACCAAAGATGAAAAACCCCTAAAAACCATTAAAATTCCATAGAAACCCATTAAAAAATAAAAATAACAAAACCCCTAAAATTTCTAAAATTTCTAAATCCCTAAAATACCTTGAAACAATTAAAACCCACTAAAATCCATTAAACCACCAAAACCATTAAAACCAAAAAAATTATAAAAACCATAAAACCACTAAAAAATATAAACACAAATTATTCACCTAATATTTATAAAAAAATTCTAAAAACATTATAACCCTACAAAAGGAAAAAAACTATAAAACCCCAAAAAATTAATAAAAACCATAAAAACCAAATCACCCCTAAAAACCAAAACACCCCTAAAAACCGTAATACTCTAAAACCCCATATAAATTTTAAAAACCAACTTAAAAATTTAAAAATCCATTAAACCAAAAAATGTTATACAAATATAAAAAACCATAAGCACCCTAAAAACCTACATACATAAAACCCCCAAAAAACTAAGAAAATGCTAAAAACCCCAATAAAAACTCAAAAACCCCTCGATATCCCTACAAACCCTATAAAATCTTAAAATTCATAAAAATCATAAAAAATAACTAAAATGCCTTAAATGTATGAAACTTAAAAAACATGAAACCCCCTAAATAATTATAAAAACATAAAAACACTTTATACCATTAAAAACTAAAATTCTGAAATACATGAAAACCCCTAAAACTCTCAAAATCAATAAAAACACATAAATCCATAAAATTTTATAAGAATTCCTAAAATGTAAAAAAACCTAAAAAACTTGCAACCATAAAAAAATCTTGAAAACCTAAAACACATAAAACCCATAAAAAAACCAAAAAACCATGAAAAACCTCGAATGCCCTAAAACCCCTATAACTCATAAGATGACTTTGACAATGGTGGACTGCCCAGGTCCTTGTGGGGTTCTTGCGGGCTATACACTTAACCAGGAATCCTACTTCATTCCCGACCAAGTCCAGGAGGATAATAGTTGGATGGATCACAACATGGCTATGGTCCTTAATGAGAGGGCCATGCTTGAGGAGGCCACCGGGAAAGAAAACAAGCATGTTGGGATCCATGTTGATCCAAAAAGGAGGAAGCCAAGGAAGGTCTACTCTTACTTGACAAGGATTGTGTCCACAAAAGCATCCTGCATGGCTAAGGAAAATGCCTCTGGAAGAGGTGAAAGGGATGCCAAGAAACACCTGAATGTGGAGCAGGTGAAGTTAAGAGAGTATTATGCCAATTGTTTGAAGCAATATGACTCTTCGGAATGGGAATCAGTAGTCTCTGATGCGGACTCTGGTTATGGTGCCGAGGGAGACCCCCATGGTGCGGACTATGAGGATGATGAAGGCTGGTAGATCCTGTGAAGGGGTGGGTTGCTGATGGAACCTTGGTGCTTCTTTTGGGTTTTCTTTTCTTTTTTGCGGTTTTTGGGTGTGTGTTTTGTTAAGGGCTTTTGGGTGTGGGTTGATTGACCCCGCCCCTCCCTTGTCTACAGTGTCTTCCTTTTCTTTAATAATCTTTGGGGGGTGTCAGGAATAGCCTGGCCCCGAGCCTTCCTTGCCCTATAACTCATAAGACACCTTAAAAACCGTAAAATCCCTAAAAACCCAAAAAACATTAAAGACCACTAAAAACTGTAAAAAATCCAATTAATCCAATAAAAATGATAATAAAATCTAAAAACCATCAAAAATTAAACTAAACCCAAAAATCCCTTAAAACCCAAAAAAACCCACAAATTCCATAAAAACAATAAAATTCCTAAAAATGGATAAAAATACCTTAAAATGTAAAAAACCCATTAAAACCGTGAAAAATCCTTAAAAAATAGAAAAATCTAAAAACACGTAAAACCCTTGAAAACCAAAATGACACTAAACATCGAAAAAGAAAAAAAAATTGTAAAAATCCTTAACAACCATGAAAAATAAAAAATAACTTGAAAATTACTAAAATGAAAAAAACCCCTCAAAAACTTCAAAAAACCCTAAAAACAAAAAAAATTAAACCCCTAGAAAACTAAAAAACCCTAAAAACCCTAAAATAATCTAAAACCCTAAAATCAACTAAAATTTTAAAAAACTTCTAAAAACATAAACAACCTCTAAAACCCATAAAAAACCTAAAACCGCAAAAAAACATTAAAAACACATAAAAACTCTAACAACTAAGAAAAACTATCACAAAAAAAACATTAAACCCTAAAAATCCTTAAAAACCAAAATACAAAAAAAAATCACAGGAAATGATAACAACCATAAAACCAAAAGAACCATAAAACCCCTAAATCCCTAAAATCCCAAAAAAACCCCTTAAAAATCATAATTAAACCCTAAAATCCCAAAAAATGTAAAATACCCAAAACACCCTGGAAAATCATAAGAAACCATGAAATACTAAAAAACCTAAAACCCCATAAAAAGCATAAAAACAATAAAACCTAAAAGGCCCTAAAAACCACAAATGTGGTTATAAAGTATAAAACCCATAAAAATTGTAAAAACACTAAAAACACATAAAAACAATAGAAACCACTAAAAAAACTAAAAACCCTTCAAAAGCCCAAAATGATAACATAACACTAAAAAACATAAATTACCTAAAAAAACTAAAAAAAACCTACAAAAAACAACCATTAAATCCTAAAGACCCTAAAATTCCAAAAATCCCCTAAAAACCATAAAAAAGATTAAAATCATAAAAACCAACTAAAAATCCCTAGAAAAATAAAATTCAATAAAAATATCTAAAAACCATAAGAAAAACATAAAAAAAAACTAAAAACAATTAATACACTTAAAACCCTAAAAACAAAAAAAACACTAAAAACCATCGAAATCCATATAAACCCTTGAGTTCTATAAAAAACCTAGAAACCATCAAAATAAAATAATTCCTAAAAAATATTGAAACATAAAACCCCCAAAAAACCCCTAAACCCAAAAATAAATCCATAAAAACCTAAAACAAATAAAACTCCTAAAAAATTAAAAATTATAAAAACCCTAACAGACACGAATACCCTAAAACCCCCCAAAACCAAAAAATCCCTAAAGACCATAAAAAAAATTTAAACCCTAAAAAACCCCAAACAACTAAAACTAAAAAAACCCTTTCAACCCCTAAAACTGTTAAAAATCCCAAAAAATTTTTAAATACAAAAAATACCCTAAAACCCCAAAAAAACACAAAAAATCATAAAAACCCATAAAATTATATAAATCCATAAAAACCCTAGAAACCAAAAAAATCTTTAAAATCCCTAAAAATACCTAAAATGTAAAAAACCCTATAACCCATAAAAAACCTTAGAAAAACATAAAAATATAAAACTCATTAATCATTAAGAAAATAAAAAATAAAAAATAAAAAATAAAAACCATAAAAACCCAAAACACCAAAACCTCTCAAAATCCCTAAAAACCCTAAAAATCCATAAATTTCCCTAAAAATATCTAGAAATCCCTAAACACATAAAAAACCATAAAAATAAAATTAAACCTTAATAACATAAAGACACTTAAACCCCTAAAGACTGTAAAAAAAACCTAAAAGACCATAAAAACAACTAAAACCCACAAAACAACTAAAATCCATAAAAACAGTAAATACACATAAAAACCATAACAACCACTAAAAAAATTGAAACCCCTTTAACTCGTAAAAATTTTAAAAACTATAAAAACCTTTAAAACCATGAAAAAAACAAAAAAACCCTAAAACAAAAAAACAAAAAAAAAACTCCAAAAAATACAATCCCCCTAAAAATCCATAAAAACACTAAAAATGTTTGAATGTCATGAAAAATCTATATAATTCCCTAAAAATGGAAAAATACATAAAAAAATGAAAACCCCTATGAATACATAAAAAAACTAAAAAAAACCCCCCAAAAACCACAAAATGATAAATACCATAACAAACACTAAAAACCAAAAACCCCAAAAATTCCCCAAAATCTATAAAAATCATTAAAATAAATTAAACTTTTACAAAATCCCTAAAAATACATAAAAATTTAAAAACCCTAATGCCCTTAAAAACCCTAATAAATCTTTAAAAAACTAAAAAGAGTTAAAACCCTAAATACCCTGATAATGCTAAAAACCCTAAACACCCTAAAACCCCCAAAAAACTCTAGAACCCTCAAAATACTTAAAAAATTAAAAACCCTAAACACTACAAAAATATTAAAAATACATGAAAATACATAAAATTCCCTAAAAAAAATAAATACCATGAAAACCCCTAATGAAACCTTAAAAAAAACTAAAACCCATAAAAAACTAAAATTGATGAAAAATACCATAAAAACTTCAAAATCCCTAATAAACCAAAAAAAATTAAAATACTAAAAATACCTAAAAATCCATAAGAATTTAAAAACCCTAAGAAAAACATAAAAACCACAAAAAATTTAAATCCCCTCAAATGTCAAGAATGATGTTGGCTAAGGATTACCTCAGGATAAACACTAACATGGCCCAGTTCATGAGGGAAAGAGCTATGAATGGGGAGGCCTCTAAATAGGGGGATGGAGCACCCTTTGGACAAGTCTTCAACCCACAGCTGATAATGTGTGGGAACAAGAATGGTGATAAGGGGGCCTCAAGTGTGGCCAGTGATAGAAGAATATATGGGAATGTAGCTCGTGCAGATCATTTCATCTCTGCCCCAAAATTGAGGGAGAAGATGGACTAATTTTCTCTTCCTCGGCCCACGGCTACCCAGGCTACCATAATGGTAGGTAAAATAAAATTAAAATCCAATAAGTGGTAGAAGCCTCCATGAACCTCAGAGATGGAGAGGCTTAGGGAGAAGTACCAAGTTCCCTTTAGACTTCAGGAAGACTTTGAATTCGGATTGGAGGCTATGGACACGAGGGTGGGCTATGACTTATTCATTGCTAACGTGGGATCTGGATATGGTGTAGATGGATACCCTTATAGTACAGTTCCTATATATGAATTTGGCAGTGACATTGACTGACTTGTTTCCATGTTGTGTTTTTGGGTTCTTTTGGGGTTTTGGATTGTAGGTGGTGTTGGGGATTTTGGGTGTGGGTTGTTTGACCCTACCACTCCCTTTATTTTCATTGCATATTTTCTTCTTATACATTGGGGGGGGGCTATGATAGCCTGTTCATCCACCTTCCTTTCCCTAAAAATGTTAAAAAACTATAAAAACCATTAAAACACAATAAATTAAAAAACTAAAAAATTGAAAAAACAATATAAACCCTAAAACCCCTGAAAACCCTAAAAACCCTACAATCCATAAAACAAATCCTTAAAACCCCTACAAATCCCTGCAAATATAAAAACCATAAAACCTAAAAATGCCTAAAACCCATATAAAAACTAAAAACCCTAAAACCATATAAAACCCTAATATCCCAAAACCCCTAAAAATAGCTAAAAAATAATAAGTCGTAAAAAGTCATAAAAATCCCAAAAAACATAAATAACCTTAAACCCTAACCCCTCCCCTCAAAAAACCAAAAAAAAATCTTATAAAACCCATAAAAAATAGGAATACACTAAAAAACTAAACCCTAAAAATCCTAAAAATCCAAAAAATCAAAAAAATCCTAAAAATCCTAAATCCCTAAAACCCTTCAAAATCAAAAAAAATACTAAAACCATAAAAATAAATAGGCATCCATAAAAATACCTAAATATGTTAAAAACCCTAGAACCCCTAAAAACTGATGAAAAAAATAGAAAATTTACATAAAACCCCTAATACCCTAAAAAACCTAAAACCACTAAAACACCTTAAAGCCCAGAAAAACCATAAAACCCCTTAGAGAATTTAATTGAAAAAGATGTCGCCGCTCTCTCCCGGGTCTCTCCCGACGCAGAGATTTCTAGGGTTCCGTCTTTGAATCTTCTTCAGTGGCCCCGATGATCTCTCCCTCTTCAGGCGTTGTGATGTGGATGGTTTTTTTCTCTATATGCATTCTCCCCAGGTGCGATGGTGGTTTTTGAGGCGGATGGATGACGATGCTGAGTTCTGGTCGACTATTTCAGGTTGTGGTGGTGACGACTAGGTCTGGTTTTTGCTTAGATTTGGATCATCCCTTCTAGATCTGGATCCTGTGTTCCTTGGTGGCGGCGGTGATGCCTTTCCAGTGATCTGGATGAAGTCGAAGAGGTTGATGGTGAAGTCAACACATGTTCAATGGATGTTTTGACGAATGGACAGAGGTGTGCTTGGCCCGATTTGGTGCGGCTGGATGCTCTGGTGGTTTTGTCGAGAGGAATCATGGTTTCGCCTTGGTGATTTGTAGGTTCAACGGGCTTTGCGTCTTCTCCGCGCTGGCGTTTACGGCTCTACGCTTGGTTCTGGGCTGCTTGTCCGGACCCAAGGAAGGTCTTTCTGGCTTCTCTGGCTTCTCGACAGGACTAGGTGGGTTCATAAGGAATGGACGCAGGTTTTCTTTCCTGGGTCTACCTTCTTTTTCTTGGACCTTACTGCTGACGAAGGTATGGTCACACTTTTCTTTGTTCGCTTTGATCTGCTGGTTTGCGTGTGGTTTACTGGTGGCTGGCCTGGTTTTGAGTTTCTATTTCTGCTGAATGCATTTTGGATACTTTTTTTCTTTTGATGTGGATGTTGGATATCAGTTCTGTTGGGTGGTGTTGTTTTTTGTTCTGTTGTTGCTGATGGTTCTATATTGCTGGAGAGGGACCTTCTTGGTGAGAAGGTGCTGGGTGCTGGACCTTGTAATATTGGATGCGGGCCTTTGGTTGGTTATGAGTTTCTGGTTGGTGGTGAATGCTGGATGATGTGTGGTTTTTTGGTTTTTGATACTGTTTTGGATGAGTATGTTGTTGTGCTGCTAGTTGATGGCTGCTGTTTGATGGAATGTGATGATTGCTACGTTTGGTTGCGCTTGTGCTGTGGTTTGATGCTGCTGGGTGTGTTTGGCTGTGATGCTGGATTTGGTGATGTTGGTTGCTGGGGCTGGTTGGTTTGGATGTATTGCTGTTGCTGTGTTTCTATGAAGATTGGATGTGGTGCGGCTGGATGCTGGTACAGGCAGGATGTGTCGTGATAATGTCGTTGATGTGTTTACTTTTGAGTCTTTTTCTTTCTTTTTTTTTCTTTTTGGCATGGGTTGTAAGAGGTTTTTGGGTGTTGGTCATTTGACCCCTCCCCTCCCTTGTCTGCAGTGTCTCCTTTTTTCTTGCTAATAAATTTGGGGGGGGGGTGGAATAGCTCGACCCTCACATCTTTTTTTCCCTTAGAGAATTTAAAAACACCTAAATCTCATAAAAAATTCTATGAACCCACTAAAAACTATAAAAACCCTTTAAATCACAAAAATCATTAGAAACATCTAAAAAACCTAAAAACCCCCCAAAACTCAAAAAATAGTAAAAACTCAAAAAAAAACTCATAAAAACCATAAAACCCTAAAAAAATTTCAAAACGCTAAGAATCCCTAAAAACCATAAAACCCATAAATATCCCCAAAATGTTAAAAAAACACTAAAAATTATAAAAACCTCCCAAGAAACCATAATAACCAAAAAAACACTAATACCCATAAATCCAATATAATTTATAAAAACCCTAAAACACCCATTATATAGAAAAACCATAAAAAATAAAAAACAGAATGATTCACTAAAAATCCCCAAAAAAAATAAAAAACACAAAAAACATTGAAAATTCCTATGAAATCCTTGATAACCGAAAAACACAAAAAACCTCTAAAAACATAAAAATGAAAAAACCCTCAAATGATCCTAAAACCCCTGATAACCTTCCAAAACCCTAAAACCACATAAAAACAATAAAAACCACTAAAAACCCTAAATCCCTTTTAAACCACTAAAAAGGATAAAAACAATAAAAAACAATAGAAATCCATAAAGCTAGTAAAAAACCTAAAAATGATGAAAGAATATAAAATCCTAAGAAAACCTAAACGACCCAAGAATCCATCAAAATCCCAAAAAACACTAAAAAATTATTAAAATATCTATTAATGTAAAAAACCCTAAAGACAACGAAAACAACTATGAAATCATATAATCCTAAAATCACTTAATACCCCTAGAAAACCAAAAAACGCAAAAAGACCAATGAAAAATCCCTAAAAACTGCAGAAAACCCAAAAAACACATAAATATATAAAAAACCCCAAAACCCCCTAAAATGCATAAACCCATAAATGTAATTAAAACCACTAAAATACTAAAAATTCATTAAACCCTAATTTACCCTAACACCCTAAAAGAACCTAAAAACCATACAAATCCTAAAACCCCATTAAAAACTCTAAACACCATCCAAATCCTTAAAGAAGTAAAAAAATATCAAACCCTTAATAACCCTAAAAAAATAAAATAAATAAAACCCCAAAAAACCAAAAAACACTAACATCTCTAATGAACCCCACAACCCCTCAAACTCCATAAAAAACGCCAAACCCCATTAAAATCCTAAAAAATCCCTTGGCATTCACAAATAATAAAATATCCATAAAACCCCTATAAAAAGAATAAAAACATAAAAACACATAAAAACCCTAAAAACCTACTAAAACAATAAAAGCCTAAAAATTCATAATTCCCCTAAAACCCCTAAAAATCCTCAAAATAAAAAAACTAAAGACCAT
Organism: Viscum album; assembly: GCA_963277665.1. Lineage (NCBI taxonomy): Eukaryota > Viridiplantae > Streptophyta > Magnoliopsida > Santalales > Viscaceae > Viscum > Viscum album. Next base: position 472,660,134 of record OY728162.1, on the reverse strand, counting down.
ATAAGTAATAAAATGCCCTAAAAACATAAAAAACACTAAAAACCGTTAAAACGCTAAGAAATCCTTAAGAACCTAAAAACACAAAAAACCTCAAATGAGACTAATGAAATAGTAAATATGTTTAAAAACCCAAAAACCTTAAAAAATCTTAAAAAAATAAAAATTCCTAAAAACCCTAAAAACCCAAAAAATCCCTAAAAACCCAAAAAATCCCTAAAATTAAATAAAAAAGTAAAAAACCCAAAAAACCACTATCAAGAACATAAAAACCAAAAGAAACATCAATCCCCTGAAAACCTGAAAAACTCTAAAAAACCCTAAAAGGCCATACAAAACCCAAAAACCCAATAAATACCATAAAAACAACTAAAAAAAATAAAAAAACCATTTCAACCACTAAAAACATTAAAAAACTATAAAAACCATAAAATCCTATAAAACTAAAGAAATCATAAAAAACCAAAAAAAAACATAAAAACCCTAAAACACAAGAAACCCTTAAAATCCCTAAAAGTCTTTAAAAAATATAAATTCCCAAAAATTCATAAAAATCTGATAAATCCCTAAAAATTCCTAAAAAATAAAAAACCCCTAAAATCCTATGAAACTCTAAGAAATAATAAAACACCCTTAAAAACATTTAAAACCAATAAAAATCTAAAAGAGTAAAAAACCCTAAAAACACTAAAAACCCACAATATCCCTAAAAATCCTATATACTTTAAAATTTCTAAAAATACACTAAAAATAACAAAAAATGTAAAAAACCAAAATAACCATGAAAACCCTAAATCAAAACATAAAATCAAAAATACACATAAAACCCCTAAAAAACGAAAACCCCTAAAATCGAATGAAAACCCTAATACCCTGAAAACCATAAAAACTACTAATAACCATAAAAACCCCCATAAAAAACAAAAAAAAACTAAATACTCTAAAATCCCATTAAACCCAAAAAATGTTAAAAAAATTATATAAACCCAAAAAACCCATAACAAAAAAAAAACAAATCACAAAAATAAAATTAATTCCCTCAAATCCCTAAAAACCGTAAAATACCTCAAAATCCATAAAACTCATAAAACCTTATAAAAATCTAAAAAAACTCTTAAAATCAGTAAGAGTGTAAAAATCCTGAAAACCCCTAAAAACCCTAAAAATCATTAAAATCCAAAAAACAATTAAACCACCTAAAAAACATAGAAATGCTAAAAATTCTAATAATCCTCAATACCCTAAAAAACATAAAAAAAATGAAAATGCTAAAGTACCTAAAAATCCGTAAAAATGTAAAAGCCCCCTAAAAACCCTTGAAGCCCCTTTGAAATCCTTAAAATTCTCAAAAAAATGAAACCCTAAAAATCTATAAAAACTAAAAAACCATAATACACCTAAAATCCATAAAACCCCCTAAAACCCTAAAAACCTATTTTAGACTCTAAGAACCCATTAAATGCATAAAAACATTAAAAACTCTAAGACCCCTAAAACCCCTAAAACCCAGTAAAACCTTCTAAAAGGCTTTAAAACTCTTAAAACCCCACTGAAACTCTTAAGATCCACTAAAAACATTAAAAAACTCTGAAACCACTATAAATTATACAAAAATAATTACCCATAAAATCATGAAAATTACAAGAAAATACCCCTCAATGACCAAAAAACCAAAAACCCCTAAAATCCTTAACAAACCCTAAAACACTAAAAACCCCAAAAAATACCTAAGAACCAAAAAAACCAAAAAAAAATCCTAAAAATCCATAAAAATGTAAAACACCATAAAACCCCTAAAAACAATAAAAACCATCATACGCCTTAAAACCCATAAATATCCAAAAAATCACAAATAAAATAAAAATACATAAAAACCTTAAAAACCCTAAAGAAACCCATAAAAACCTAAAAATATTTAAAAACCCTAAAAAGAAAAAAAACTTTAAAAACACTAAAAACCCTAAAACCCCTAAAAACCATAAAATCCCTAAAATAGATAAAAATACCGAAAAAATCTTTAAAACACTAAAAAATACTACAAAACTAACAATCAATTAAACCCTTAAAGAAATTAAACAACTCTAAAAACCCAAAAAAGATCAAAAAACACAAAAAAAACATAAAAACCCAAAAAACACTAATAACCATAAGACACTAAAAACAATATAAATCCCTAAAACCCCTAAAAATACTAAAAATACTAAAAAATCCCTAAAAATAAAAAAAAACATAATATTAAATAAAACCATGAAAACCCCTGAGAAAACATTAAAAACATAAAATCACTTAAAACCCATAAAAACCTTAAAAAATCTTAAAAGCCTAAAACCCTAAAACCCCTAAAAATATTAAAAACCATCAATTTTCTTAAAAACATTAAAAGACATAAAAAATAAATAAAGTCCTGAAAAATCCACAAAACATTAAAAAAAGTTAACTAACATGAATGACACTTTTATTACCTTAATACCCGAAAAACACTTAAACCCCTAAACACATAAAATACCTAAATAACCCTAAAAATTCCTCAAAGTCATACAAAAACCAAAAAACCCTAAAAATCCCCCCAAACCCATAAAAGACTAAAAACACACTAAAACACTAAAAAATATTTATATCTATGAAAACATTTCAAAAATATAAAATAAAATAGAAAAACTAAAAATATAAAAAAACACAAAAAATTCTAAGAAACAATAAAAACCAAAAAATATTAAAAACCCATAAAACTCTAAATATCAATAAAAACCCTAAGAAACCATACGAATCACAATAAAGCCCTTAAAATCCTTAAAAATGTAAAAAAACCTAAAAACCATGAAACTATCTTAGAAAACCAAAAAACTGTTACACAACTTAAATCCGCTATAAAACCTAAAAACCCTCTCTAACCAATAGAAACCCTGAAAACCCTCAAAATCCTTATAAACACTAAAAACTATAAAATCCTAAAAAATACCTAAAAATATTAAAAGAAACCGAAAAACCATAAAAACCATAACAAAATATTAAAATAATAAAAACAATTAAAACCCCCAAAAATACTAAAAACCATAAAAGACCTTAAAAACCTAAATACCCCTAAAAACTATAAAACTATGAAAAAACTTAATAAAAACTAAAACCACACCCTCTATAAACTCTATAGACACTTAAAACCAGTAAAAATGTTTATAAACTCTCAAAAAACCTTAAAACCCCTAAAAAGTCAAAAACCCTAAAAACCCTAAAAACAAAAAAAAAACACAAAAATCATAAAAACACTCAAAATCACTAAAAACATAAGATAATATATATAAAGACCAAAGAAATTCTTAAACTATAAGACTCCCTAAAAACACAACGAATAACATAAAACCTAAAAATACTTAAAACCCATAAAAACCTTAAGTACACAAAAAATCTCTAAAATCTTAAAAAACTGTAAAAACACAATCAAAATCCTTCAAAACCATAAAAACTCATAACAATCCTAAAAACTAATTAAAAAGAATAAAAAATAAAAACTAAAAAATAATAGAAAAAACATAAGAAATCATTAAAAACCAAAAAACACATAAAAACCTAAAAAACCATTCAAAATAATTCAAAAACCATGAATGACAATAAAAATCCTATAAACCAAAAAATTTAGTAAAAAAACCTAATTACCTAAAAAATGCTTAAAAACCCATAAATCCCCAAAAAAATAAAACTCTTAAAACCCTTTAAAATGATAAAAACATTAGAAAACATTAAAACCCCAAAAAACACTAAAAATAAAAAACCCCAAAAAAACCAAAAAAACCCTAAACCACTTAAAACCCCTCAAAATCCCTAAAAACCTAAAAACCATAAAATTCTTTAAAAATCATTAAAAACCCCTGAAACTCCCTAAAATGTAAAACCCCCCTAAAAAAACCTAGAAACCGGTAAGAAAACCTTAAAACATAATCAAAATTAAAAGAAAAAAAACATAAAAACCCTAAACCCCTAAAAGTCCTTAAAAACCAAAATTTACCAAAAACAATAATAATTTCTAAAAACCATAAAAACTGTAAAAACCATAAAGCACACAGAAATCAAAAAACCTATTAAAACCCCAAAAATATTAAAAATTTTATGAATACCCTTAAAATCCCTAAAAACATAATAACTACCTAAAACCCCCAAAAATCCCAAAATACCCCAAAATCCCAAAATACCCTAAAAACCTATAAAAATCGAATTTTATTTGTAAAAATCCCTAAAAAATATATATAACATTAAAAACATGCAAACCCCTAAGATAACCATAAAACCCTAAAAACACATAAATCCCTAAATACTTAAAAATAATTATGAACGCAAAAACCATTAAAACATAAAATAACTAAGACCTTAAAATACCCAAAACCCCATAAAACTATAATAACCCACTAAAACTCAAATAACACTTTAAACACTTAAACTCGCTAAAAAAATAAAAAACATAAAATAGAAAAAAACATAAATAAAAAACCATAAAAACCCTAAAAAATTTTAAAACATAAAAAACTAAAAAATAATCCTAAAAACAAAAAAATCCCAAGAAAACATAAAAACCATAAAAACGTAAAAATCCCAAAAAAACCCCTAAAAATAAAAAAACATTAAATAACAGGAAAACTCCTAATGAATCCTCAACAACCTAATAACACATAAAACCAAAAAAATATAAAAAATGATAAAAACCATAAAAAACCTAATAACCCTTAAAACCCGAAAAACCTTCAAAACCACTAAAAATCATTAAAAATAAAAAAAATCCTATAAAAGTACACAAATCTCCTAATAACATAATAATCCAAAAAAAACCATGAAAAACCCTAAGAAAACCAAGAAATCCTAAAAACACATAAATCCCCTAAAAACCAAAAAAATAACAAAACCAAAAAAAGAAACTAATAATCATTAAACCCAAAAAAACCCAAAAAAACAAAAATACTTTAAAAACACATAAAAAAAACAAAAAAACCAAATAAAAAATATAAAAACCATTTAAAAATTTAAAAAAATTAAAAATTGTAAAAAAATTATAGAACCCAGAAAAATACTCAAAAAACCCACCAGAAACAAAAATACCATTAAATTATTAAAATCCTTAAAAACCCTAAAACCATAAAAACCATAAAAATCCTAAAATAATCCCTTAAAATAATTAAAAACATAAAAACCCCAAAAATCCTTGAAAACCACACAGAAAAAATTGAAAAAAATAAAAACATATAAAACCACTAAAAACCTAGAAACACTAAAAGTACTAAAGAACCCAAAAAACCGCTAAAGATCCTACAAATCACTAAAACACATAAAAACCATAACGATCCAAAAAATTCCCAAAAAATCACTGAACACTGAATAACACATAAAATCCATGAAAAACACTAAGAAATCATTAAAAACCTAAAAACCTAAAACTCCTAAAAACATAGAAATTTTAAAACCCCCATAAAACCATATAAAACCAAAAAAATCTTAAAGACTCTTAAAATCCTTACAACCCCAAAAATCAAGAAAATACAAAAAAAACACTAAAATTTACTATAAATGTAAAAAAACCTAAAAACCCAAATAAATTCCTAAAAATATAAAACACTTTAAACCACTTAAATTTCATAAAAACACTTAAAACTCTAAAAAAAACATAAAACCACTAAAAAACCATAGACCGCTCGAAATCTCAAAAAACCCTAAAAACATTAAAAACCGTAAAACGTTAAAAACCACAATGAAAATATTTCAATCCCAAAAAACCTTAAAAAGCATAAACCCCCCAAAAATCCATAAAACCCATAAAATAAAAAAAACATTAAAGACCACTAAAACTCAAATTTCCAATTAAATCTTTGAATACAATGAAAATTCTAAAAAATTCTTAAATACCTAAAAAAGTGAAAAACAAAAAAACCATAAATCCTTCAAAACACTATAAATGATAAAATCCTTAAAAGGATAGGAAAATCACCGAAAATATAAAAAATACAACCAAAAATCCTGAAAACCCCTAATAAGACATCAAAATCAATAAAGATATAAAACAACTAAATCCTAAAAATGCTAAAAACCATAAAAATCCATAAAAATATTAAAATCCTCAAAAAACCAAAAAACAAATCTAAAACATCTAAAAACTCTAAATCCCATAAAAACCTATAACACACTGAAAACTCTAAATTCCCTTTAAACTAGTAGAGCTTTGAAAAACTATAACAATTATACACACCTTAAAAAACAAAAAAACACCATAAAACCCAAAACCCCATAAAAAACTCAAAATTAACCCCCCCCCCAATAAACCATAAAAATGAAAAAAATACCAAAAATTACTAATAAATAAAAAATTATAAAAAACTTTAAAAAAATAAGAAAACCTCAAACATGAAAAATACATAAAACACTTAAAACCTAAAAAAACTAAAAATCTTAAAACCCCTAAAAACTCTAAAACACCAAACAAATAATTAACATTTCTAAAAATCCATAAAAAAATATAGACCCTAAACAAATAAAAATATTTAAAAAGTTAAATATCTTGAGAAAACATGAAAATACAAAAGAAAACTTTGAAAACCTAAAAAAACATAAAATCCCTAAAAGCTAGAAAAATGAAAAAATCCCTAAAAATCCCTAATACCCTAAAAACCATAAAACCCATAAAGCCTTAAAACTCCTAAAAACTCTAAAAACCAATAAAACCCCTAAAAACACTAAAAATTAAAAAATCATTTTAGCTACTAAAATGCTAAAAACTCTAAAATCCTTTAAAACCCTAAAAAACTACAAACAACCCAAAAAACCATTACAACCAAAAACCCCAAAAAACCCTTAAAATCCTTATAAAAATAAACCACCCTTAAAATACTAAAAAATATCTAAAAGTCACTAAAAATGTAAAAACCAATAATAATGAAAACCCCAAACAAAACCTTAAAATATAAAAACATTTAAAACCCCCAAAATCTAAATAAAATCTAAACAGCTTAAAATACCCTTGAAACCCTAAAACCCCCCAAAAAAAACCCAAGAAACCTTAAAACCCTATAAAACCCCGTAAATTCCCTAAAAACCACTAAAAACTATAAAAATAGTTTAATCCCCAAAAAATGAAAAAACACTAAAAAACCATAAACCCCTAAAAACTAAAAACCCCTAAAAACCATAAAACCCCTAAAATACATGAAAACCCTAAAAACCTCCGATAAATATAAAAACATAAAAAATATTTTTTTTGCAAACCCCTAAAAATCTATAAAAAGGTAAAAAATACTAAAAAACAGAAAAACCATAAGTAAATTTTAAAAACATAAAACCATTAAAATATAAATATCACAACAAACCCTAAAAGTCACTAAAATACCAAAACCCCTAAAAACCATAACAACTCATAAAAACATAAAAACCCTTAGACGCAATAAAAACCATAAATCCCACTAAAAACTCTAAAAACCATTTAAATTACTATAAATGTTAAAAAAAATATATAAACAGGCTAAAAAAATAAAAAACATTAAAAATCCCTGAAAACCCAAAAAAATAAAAAACACATAAACACCTAAAAACACTGAAAATCCCCAAAATACCTAAAAAACATTAAAAACCATTGAAATCCTAAAATCTATTAAAAATACCTAAAACCAAAAAACCGTAAAAATCCTAAGAATCAAGAAGAAAAAATTAAAATCATAAAAACACTTAAGACCCCTAAAAAACCTAAAACCCCTAAAAACTATAAGAGACCACAAAAACAATTAAAACCGAAAAAAACAAAAAAAACCCCTCAAAACCATAAAAACCTTATAAACCCTAAAGATTCATAAAAAACCTAAAGACAACTAGTAACTCTAAAACCCATTAAACCCTTTAAAAAGATAAAAAACTATAAAAACCATAATAAAATAAATAAAAAACCCTAAAAATAAAAAAATCCATAAAAACCATAAAATCCTTGAAAATACATAAAAACTTGAGAAACAATAAAAATACAAAAAATACATAAATACGTAAAAAACCCTAGACCCTGAATGATGTTAATAAAACCATAAAACAATAAAAACATAAAAAAACATAAATAAATAAAACCTAAAAATGCTAAAAACCCTAAAAACCATTAATTCACTAAAAACACCAAAAACCCGTGAAAATTCCTAAAAAAATCTGAGGAATTATAAAAAGATAAAACAATCCATAAAATTTCCAAAAAACGTTAAAATGATAAAAAACCAAAATAAACCCTAAAAAATCATAGAATCCTAAAACACCTAAAACCCATAGAATTTAAAAAGGATTAAACCCCTAAAATTATATACAAACCCTAAAAATGCATAAAACCATTAAAAACCATTAAAAACATGAACCTATAGAAATCATATTGAATAACTAAAAAATTATAAAATCCATTTCAATCCCTAAAAATGTAAAATCTCTAAAAAACATAAGAAACCCAAAAAAAACTTAAAAAAACCCTATAATATTAAAAAAAACTAGAAAAACAAAAAATGAAAAAATAAATCAAATCCCTAAAGCTCTTAAAAACCATTAAAATCCTAATGAATCCCTAAAAATAAAAAACCACTGAAAATCATGAAAACCCCAAGTAAAACCATAAAAACAAAAAAAACACATAAAACCCCTAAAAACATAAAAAATTTAGAAACCCTAAAAGACCCTAACACCCATACAGCCCTCTAAACCCATAAAATGGACTAAAAACTTAAAAAACACATACAAACTCTAAAAACCACTAAGATATCAAAAATCCCTTTAAACCCCTAAAAACATTAAAAAACACTAAAATACATTAAAACCCCAAAAAACAATAAAAACAAAAATAAACAAAGAATACCCTTAAAACCCATAAAAATAATAAAATGTCCTAAAAATACATAAAAAATGAAAACCCATAAATCCACTAAAAACCACAAAAAAATCCTTAAAAACCTCAAAAAACATAAAATCTATAAAAATACTAAAAACCCAAAAAACTATAAATACATAAAAAACCAAAAAATCCCTAAAAAATAAAATTCCTAAAAATCCCTAAAATCCCTACAAACATAAAAAAACATTAAAACATGAAAACCCCTAAGACAACCTTTAAAACCTGAAAACACATAAAACACTTAAAAATCAACAAATATCTAAAACACTGGAACCTCTAAAAACCATAGAAATCCGTTAAATCATAAAAACCTAAAAACTCCATAAAAACCCTAACATGCACTAAAAACTCTAAAATCTTATTTAACCCCTATAAATATTAAAAACTATAAAAATCATAAAAAATCCTTAAAAACCCAAATACTATAAAAACCATAAAAACCATAATAACAACAAACCCCTCAAAATCCCTAAAAACCTGAAATTCCATAAAAATCAAGGATACACTAGAAAACACTAAACACATAAAAAAACTGAAATACCCTAAAAACCCTAAGATAAATTAAAAAAAAACTTATAATCCCTAAAAATTTAAAAAATGACAGAAACACAAAAACCATAAAAACAATAAAAAACAATAAAGCCCTAAAAATACATACAAAACCATAAAATCATAAAAATATGATAAAATCCCTAAATTTCCTTGAAAAATTAAAAAAAAAATATAAATATGAAATAACCTTAATATAACCTTAAACATTTAAAAACAATTAAAACCTCTTTGATCAGAAAAATGGTAAAAGCCCTAAAATACCCTATAAACACATAAAAACCATAAAACCCACTAAGAAGACTATGAGGTTTGCTTAACTCAAAAATTATGAATTATGTAGTTCTTGTAATCTAGAATGAATGAGAATAGAATTATTTGATAAGAAATTATTCAAAATATTCTCATGCCAATCATTGGTCTAATTTATCTTGTACTGCTAAATCCCATCACAAGTGTCTATGATCTTCGAGAATGTACATTTCTAGCTTCATCTTTAACATAGATGGTGTTCCAATGAAATTGAAGAGTTTATTCATCCTATTTAGAGACACATATACTTTTTTTTGGTTTTGAATATCCATGAAGGATAGGTGGATTATTCTGTTGGAACTAAACTGAATGATCCACTTTCCATGGTTCATTATTTTGTATTCCCTCTGTCCACATCTTGAATGTCATGTTCAATAATCTTAACGAACTGTTTGTTCATATATGGAATAGGTAAAACAGATTCTTAGAAACCTCTTCTATTTGGATTCTATGGTTCCTACCCTATTCCATTATCTATAACCAAAATGAAAATACATTTAGTCTCACTCTCTAGTAATTTATGGCTTAAAAATTTTAGATGTACCACATCACACATATCACAATAATAATTTCCAAAATTCAATAATTTATAATTTCAAACCATTTTAAAAAATTACACCATGAATTTCAAAATCAAACCATATTAAAATATTTATAAAATTTTTTTTTAGCAAATATCAATCGAGTACTCAATATGAATTATGAACTATTAATGGTAAGTATTTTTACCAATTCATGTCCTGATAATTTAATTGTCTATACCTATGATGATGAGGTGACAACTTCTATAAGTGTCTCAAAACACTAATGTACCCAACTCCCTTGTGACTTCAGTTTCTGAATAAAGAGATTAGCTATGCCTTTTTATGCTTTAAATTTCTTGTTCATAAAATCATATCTCTTTGGTACCATCCCAAGAGACAGAACAATACAATTTCAAAGTCAATGAATGATCAAGATGATACCATTTATAACATCCCACCTATACTAATAGGATTTATAGGTGATGAGGGAGATACTGGGTCTTTGGTGATATAACTAAGACACCATCGGCTAACAATAAATTCCATGGGCCACATAACAAATTGGGGGAATATATCCAAATTTGATATAATATGACCAAAAAAAATTATAAATATAATAACAAAACTTCTTAATGATTCATGATTACAAAAATGTAAGAAATTTCAAGGCTAATCCAAAATAAAATATCAGAGTACAAGTGTAATCAATGTGACATAACCAAAGGAACCAAATGATGCCAATGACACCAAAACAACTCTCAATCTGATCCAAGATCCAAAAACATATGGAAAAACCAATGTATTAATAATAATCACAAAATAAATGGGATAACTTTCCATAACCTATGTCATGATATATAAAATTTTCAAACAGACTATAGTTCCCAAAAGGGGGTGAGTATAAAACATAGTAGAATTTACTCAATGAAATCCCATATCACAACCAAATTTTTTTAACATGATATAATATTTATATAAAATATTTTTAAAAAATTTAATTTAGTTTATATCCAAACAAAATTGTTTTCCAAGGAAAATAATAAAAAAAATCCATCAAAACCATTTTTTCAATGAATAAATCAGCAGCTAACAAAAAAATTTTTATTTGAAAATAAACAAAGATTTTAAGAATTTATAAATTTAATATTTAGCATATAAATATCTATCTACACAAATATCCTCAACAAAAACACATGCACATACATTGTGTTACCATTGATAGTGAAATTTCACACCCATAATTCATCCCTCTGATGGTGGTACTTCATAACCATTATTAATCCCATTAAAATCATACCCAACCGTTATGCCCAAATCATATCAACAAATTTTAATGAAATAATTTAAACATGTAATTTAATTTAATAAACCAAAAATATTTTTTAAATTACGATTTTACAATTATAAAAATTATTTTCCAAAAATCAATCCATTTCCCATGATTTCCAAAACTATAATTACAAATATTGTTCAATAAAATCACACAATTAATTAAAAAATAATGAATTTAAATCAATTTTATTTCAATCCTTAAATTTATACTCACGAGGAGTGAGATAAAATTCAACTACCTCACAAATTTATGTGAAAATGAAGAATAAATCAACACGTTTAACAAAGCAGCTTAAATATTCAAGATTCGAACATAGATATTATTACCTTTAATCAAAACAATAATATACCATAAATATTGACATAAAAAACATGGATATATCCACAAAAAACAATATATATAAATGATTAAAAAATGGGAAGGATAAAATATCAATGAAAAACAATGAACAACTAGGACTTACTGATGAATTTGATTCTCTAATGCGCTTGGATTCACCTAGGAATCACTCCTATATCGAAAGGAATTATCTGCACAACCTTGGGATAAAGAGGAACTAATATTATTTACTATGAAAGGAATCTAAGAGTGGTTTAGGGGTTATATATGATTAAATCCCAAATATTTTGATCTAATATTCCATGGTTCATGGTTAGGGCACATGATTCAGAAAATTGTGTGATAAATGTGCATGGAACACTACCTCTAAACACACCTCGCATGATTGAATCACATGGTTAGACAGAACATGTGCCAACCATGATATACCCCACTATATATCATTTCACAGTTTCTACTGTGAATCAACATGGTTTTGTATAACATTGTTCATAATTGTGTGCCTCCCTAGTCTCAATTGATTAGTTACTCAGTTTCTTGAAGGTGTGGCTTGGTTTCTACTAACTATGATCAAAGTTTTTACCTCCATAGAAGCCTCAAAATAATGTAAAATATCATATAAACCTCAAAAAACATAACACAATCATTTGATATACTTAAAATAAAAAAATAAATGGTCAAGTACCTGAAACTAGGGGTGCCACATTCATATTTTTAAAAATATAGAATACATCCCAAAATATGACCTCACGTTATCTTTTGATTTAAGCCTTGATTTCAATTATTTAATATGGATATTAAAGATGAGATTCTATATTATTGGATTTATATATTATACATGAAAAATTATGAAGAAATTATGTCTTTATCTAAAGAAAAAAATGGCCTAGAATTGATTTCGTTCTGATTCAAATAGAAAATAAGATTAAAGAAGGGATAAAAAATAATGAAAATGATTTCTTACAATTAAGATCTGATACCAAAAATACGTGATACATAAACATATAGTAATTTCCCAAGTAAATTTTTTCAAAATTCATATATTCAACTTTTTTATATATGAAAAAACTATTAAGGGCTGTAAATGGTGGAAATATGGAGGAAAAGAGAGATATGGCCAATGTAGAGCCCAAATATTACATTTCTCTAAGAACCCTGTAAAACACCAAAAGGATTAACAATACATTGATAAGTCCATAGTTATGAATGAACATTAAGGTTTCAAGAGAAACTAACCATAATAATATTAATTTTATTCATGATGTTCAAATAGTACAAGGGGTGTCTATTTATAGCCAATGAGTGATAAAAAAGTCTAACACCTACTTTCCACAGCTCAAAAATCCAAAATGATGCTTTTTAGAATTTTGGAACGTGCCCATGACATTAAGGGACATGTAACAAAAACTTTTGGAAAGTAAATATAACTCCCCAAACTTTTGAAATGGAATATTAGATGGTTGGGTGTGATAGAAATTAATAGAACATCATGGGATGGTTCTTTAAAAGCTTGTTTGGCCATTAATTAATTTTAATATAGGTCTGGATTTTTATTCTAAGAATGGGTATTGGGAATACCCATGGAATTCCATGATTAACCCATTTAATACCTCCTTAATTCTCTTAGTCTACTCCCTTTTTGTTGGACCACTAACTCCCCAAAATGGGTCGTGTGCAATCATGCACATTCTGCCCTCCTCATCCAGTCGTCCTTCAACCCATTAAAAACCATGTGTTCAATGATCCTAATCAAACGCTAATAAACAAAAATACACTGAAACACCCAAAACATGAAAAATTATAAAAACCATAAAACCCCATAAAACAACTAAAAACCCTCCAAATCCATAAAAACCCCTAAAAATACATAAACATCCTAAAAAATCTCTAAAAATCCCTAAAATGTTAAAAACCATAAAAAACACGAAAACCCCTAAGAAAACCATAAAATATAAAAATATATAAAACCACTAAACACCTAAAAACACTAAGAACCCTAAATGATAAAAAATCTCTAAAAACCTAAAGTCCATAAAACCCCTAGAAACCATAAATACCTGAAAACCCATAAAACCCATAAATGTTCTCTAAAAACACTAAATACACTTTATAACACAAGAAATACAAAAAATACAAAAAATTAAAACTTTAAAAACTCAAAAAAACACAAAAATAAAAACATCCATATAAATCCTAAAAACCATAATACACACAACATCCTTAAAAACCATAAAAATATTAAAAGTCCATGAAAATACATAAATATGTATAACCCCTAAAAAACCTGAAAACTCCTAAGAAAACACTAAAAATCGAAAAGCACCCAAGTCTCCTGAAAATCTAAAAATGAAAAAAACCTAAACATCCTAAACATCCTAAACACCATAAAACCCCTAATAACATAAAGTCCCATAAAAACCCTATAACAATATAAGCTCTGAAAACCCATTAAACACCTATAAATTATAAAAAATTTAAAAAACATTAAAAATCCTAAATACTCCAAAAAAAACCCCATAAAACCCAAAAATTTGAAAATTTCTAAAAAAACCTAAAACTATCAAACTCTCTTGAGACCCTAAAATTTTAAAAAACCATCAAAACATAACAAAATATGATAAAACTATAAAAACCTAAAAACACATAAATCACATAAAAACATAGAAATTCTAAAAACCCTAAAAACCATCTAAAACCCAAAAACTCTAAAAACCATATCACCCCGTAAAAACCTTATGAATCAATAAAAATAGCTATAAACCCTAAAATCCCATTATGAACTCGAAAAAACATTAAACTCCTTAAAATGTTTAAAAATCATAAAAAACATAAAACCCTAAAACAAAATAACCCACTAAAAACCCAAAACAAAAAAACCACAAAAACCCTAGAAACCATAAAAAACATTAAACCCCCCAAAATCACTAAAACCCTAATAATAGATAAAAATATTTAAAAATAACTATAAAAACTTTAAACTCATAAAACACTTAAAGCCTCTAAAATCCAAAAAAAATACTAAAAACTGTAAAAACCCCCCAAAAACCCCAAAAACCCAAAAATGACCCTAAATATTTTAAAAAATTCATAAAAATAATAAATAACCTAAATCTCACTGAAAACAATAAAAACAAATTAAACCTAGAAAAATGTTACAAAACGGTAAATATCCTTAAAAACCCTACAAAACAAAAAATACCACTGAAAACAAAAAAACCACTTAAAACCCCATTATAACCTCAAAATCTGTAAAAAACATAAAAACCAATTAAATCCTTAACCATCAACACAATACCTTAAAAAGTAAAAAAATCCTAGAACATTGAAAAAATAAATGAAAACCTCAAAAACCTAAAATTAATTAATGCCCCTAAAAACCCTAAGAAACCCTAAAACACCTAAAAAACCATCAAAATATTTAAAACCTTAAAAAATGATAACAGACCATAAAATCCCTAAAAATCCATAAAACAATAAAAACCATAGAAACACTAAAAACCCCTAATAATGTGTTAAATAATAATAACAATTAAAACTCCTTAAAAACCTAAAAAATGATAAAACCACTAAAAGAGATTAAAAAACTAAAACACATAAAAACACATAAAATTTTAGAACCCTAAAAATCCCTTAAAACACTAAAAATCACAAAAAAATAAGAAAAAAATTAAACCACTAAAATAATTAATAAACTCTAAAACCCCTAAAAACTCACAAAACCCTAAACCCCCCCAAAAAACCTAAAACCCCATAAAACCCTTAAAATCACTAAAATACATAAAACACATAAAAATACCTAGAAATACCTAAAACCAATAAAACCCCTAAAACCCTGAAAACCCATAAGAAAACCTTTAAAAAATAAAACACTTAAAACCCCCAAAACTCCAAAAAAACCCTAAAACCCTAAGAATCCTAAAAATCCCTAAAACCCTAAAACCCATAAAAACTCCTAGAAAGCATAAAAAACTAAAAGACCAATAAAACCCTAAAACCTAGAAAAATTTATAAAATCCCTTTAAACCCTTAAAAATGTTATATAATTTTAAAAACCATAAATCCCCAAAAAACTCAAGATACCATAAAAACCCAAAGGACACATGAAAGATGGAGGCTCTGGTGATTTGGATCTCTTGCGATGGAACTCCCCCTCCCTTCTAGGTTGAAGACGATAGTGAATAACGCCCCTACACCCCTCTCTACAGGGGACGGCCCTCCCTCTGAGGACTTCCCTTCCTTGGCTTTCTTTTCCCCAGATTTGATTCCCTCTTTCCCAGAAATGGTGCTTTGTATGAAGGTTTTGGAGATCTTTAAAGGATTTCTGCATTTTCCCCTCTCGATTATGGAGTTCAATGAAGCCTAGAATCTTTACCACCTAACTCTGGTTGTGAGGTTCCCGATGTGGCATCCCCCAGTGGCCTATTTCGAGAGGTTTGTCTATTATTTATGGAAGATTAGGGATCACGCGACAGTGGGTTTGGTCGATTGTTCCCACATCATGATTTGATTCTCATCTGAGGAGGATCTGGTTTTGGACTGATCACCGGCTCCTCGGATATGTACTGGCGCTCGCTTATCCCTTTTTCGGAGGAGGTTGGAATCTTATCTAAATCGGTTCTCTCTAATAGTTGCAACATGGGTTATATTTCCTTAACTCCCCCATACCTTTCAGAATTTATCTATTCTTTGAAAGCTTGGAAATCTGGAGGGAAGGTTCCTCTATGTAGAGAGAAGGACTAGGGACCTTTTTCACCATGTTTCTCCAAGGTCCTTTATTGAGGTTGGTGCTTCAAAAGATCTTGTGGATGCTGTTTGGATTGCTGTAGTGGAGGAGCTGCAGTGGAGTCAACTAGTAATTTTTGAGTCATGGCTGGTTTTTTGTTCTAACTGTTGGATCTTTGGGAATAATGATCAGTTTGGAGGATGTGTTTCCACTGGTAGGATTGGTTTATATCTAGTTGAGATGAGTTCTGGGGAGACCACCCACACTCTAGTGGAGGAGAAGGGAGCCAAGAGGGTGATCCAGACCTCACCCCATCCTCTGATTGCTGAAGTTTCCCATTTGACAGACCAGATGCCTGGGACTGATCTAGAAGTTTCTTTGATGGACTCGGGTGGTTTAAGCATAATTTTATCTAGATATACTTGTAATTCAGGAGTTTCAATTTCCGAGTAATTGCTAATGGCTGAAAGGGAGGATCAATTTTCTGCTGAAGTTTCCTGTGGATGTGGTGAAGCTTCGGGGGGACAATTAGACGAAGGGAAAGTAGCCATGATGGAAGAGTGGTGCGGGAACGACCAGTTGGAGGCCCCACTGGCACCAACACTTGGAGAGGAGGATACGGTCTGCAGGATGAGTAGTGGGAGTGATAACAATAGAAGACTTTTGGATGGGTATTTTGTGTCTCATCACAATAGATTTCACGATTTAGCATTGAGTAAGCCGACGGATGATGATGTGTTGGTGGGAGAGCATGAGAAAGGGGATATGGATGCGTAGGGTATGCGAGCTGGGGATGAGTGGAAACTTTCCTTGGCTAAGAAGGAGAGTATTGTGATAGAAGGGATGTTCTGGAGTCCTAGGGTGCGACGCACCGATTGGTGTGATGCCCCTTAGTGATTGTGGGGTGTGATGGTGTTGGGAGTATTCATTTAGAGGAAGGCTCACCTCCTAATGCAGAAGGGACCAGTGGAGTGGAGGACCTGCCGTGTGCTTCTATTTTGGACTTGACTGCATTTTCTCTACCCTGGATCACTACGGTTTGAAACGATATTTCCCCGAACCTAAAAAAGTCTATGGTTTTTTTTGTGTCCCATCTACTGAAGATCATTGTGTGTTGATTCATGATATGTTGGTGGTTTAATGGGAAAGGTTTCCCCTTAAGGTGGAATATATGAGAATCAGAGAGAGATTTGATGAGGATGACAGCAGGATAAATGCTGTTATAGCAAGGTTGAAGGAAGAATAGAATAAGCTGTTAGAAGGGGGTGATGAAAATTCTGGGTCTAGAAGAAAAAAAAGGTGCAAAAAGGCCTCAATTGCAGCTAGTGATGGATTCATTCGTGAGGAATCAGTGCATGAGGATGGTTTTATCTCTTCTCCACCGAAGCGTAGGCTCTGGAAGGATTACTCTTCCCTCCCGCGACCTACGGCGACCAGGGCTACCTCCAAAAAGGCCAAGCTAAATATCAATGTCAATTCGAGGGAGCGACCTTCACAAACTGCTGAGTATGAGAGGGCTATAGAGAAGCTTTTGTCGACGCTCAGAATGAAAGATTAGTATAAGTCGGGCTGTGATTCTTTATATACAAGTGCTAAATCAGACTTCTGCTTTACTTGTGTGGGCTCTAGCCTGGGTGCGAGCTTCGGTTGCTGCGGTGTGGAGCTGGATGACTTTTGGGGTGATATTGAATGACACATTTTTTTGTGTGTCTTTTCTTCGGGACCTTTTCTATTTGTTTTTTCTTGATATTTTTCTTTTTTTGGGTCTTTGGGTCTCAGGTTGTTAAGG
Source organism: Viscum album (assembly GCA_963277665.1). Taxonomy (NCBI): domain Eukaryota; kingdom Viridiplantae; phylum Streptophyta; class Magnoliopsida; order Santalales; family Viscaceae; genus Viscum; species Viscum album. The sequence continues at coordinate 472,641,690 of OY728162.1, read as the reverse complement.
GTTTTTGGGAGTGAGCCGTTTGATCCCTCCCCTCCCTTGTCTGCTATTTCTTTTTTCATAATAAATTCTGAGGGGTAGGGAGTATCCTAGCCTAACACCTCTTCTTCCAAAAGGAAACATAAAAACCCTAATACCCTAAAAACTCTCAAAACCCATAAAAACCCTAAAAACAATAAAAATACTAAAAAATTCCTTAAATTACAAAAAAAATAAAATAATAAAAATCCTGAAACCCCTAATAAAACATTAGAAACATAAAAAATTTCAAACCCCTAAAAACACTAAAACCCCTAAAAACTCTAAAAACCCTAACAAATTTAAAAATCCTAAATACCAACAAAATCTCTAAAAACCCTAAAAACAAGAAAGGAACAAAAAAACTCCATAAAAATCAATAAAAACATAAAACCCCAAAAAACCCAAAAAACACCTAATAAAACCTCAAAAGGGATTCTAGGGTTTTTATGGAATAAGGGGTTTTATAGTTTTTAGTGTTTTAGGGTTTCTAAGGGTTTTATCATTTTTCAGGATTTCTAGGTGATTTAGGTGCTTTTTTTGTTTTCTTAGGATTTTAGTGTTTTATGATTTTCATATTTTTTTGATGTTATTCGATTTTTTATGGGTTTTTTCTATTTTGAGAATTTTTTAGGGGTTTTGGGTTTTGGAATTTTCATGGATTCTATTTTTTTTTGTTTTAATGGGTTTTGATGTTTTTTAGAATTTGTTAACATTTTTAGGGGTCTAAAGGGTTATTAGAGTTATTAGTGGTTTTTAGGATTTTTTATGTAGTTATGCGTTTTTATGGGTTTAATGGTTTTTATGGTTTTTAGTGTTTTTTTATATTTTTTCCATTTTTTAGTTATTTAGGGGTTTTAATTTTTATATATTTTTAAGGGTGTTTAGGGGGTTTCAAAGATTTTTTTGTTTTTTTATATTTTATTGATTTTAGAGATTATTTAGGTCTTTTATGTGTTTTTACTACTTTTAGGGATTTTGAGGGTATTTAGGATTTTTTATGATTTTTTTGTTTATTTGGGATTTAATTTATTTTTAAGGGTTTATAATGGTTTTGTTGTTCTTTACGTATTTGTAGGGTTTTTAGATGTGTTTTTATTTTCAAGGGTTTATAGGGTTTTACAATTTTCAATGGTTTTTTTGGATTATTATTTTATTTTAATGATTTTTATATTTTTAAGGATTTTTTGGACTTTTATTGATTTTTACGGTTTTTAGGGATTTTGAGGGTTTTTAAATTTTGTGTTGGTTTAGAATATTTTACATTTTTACCTTTTTTTTTGATTTTAGGGGTTTTAGGTGTATTTTATGTTTTTAACATTTTTAGGGGTGTTCAGCAATTTTAATGGGTTTTACATTTTTATGGATTCATTGGATTTGTTTATATTTATTTTTTTAGGTTTTGTAGGTATTTTTATGGTTTTAGGTTGTTTTAAAGGTTTTCAGGGTTTTTTTGTTTTTTGGTTTTTTAGGGGTTTATTTTTACTTTCTTAGTGTTTTGAAATTTGTTATGAGTGTTTAATGTTTTTTTAGAGTTTAAAGAATTTTTTATAGTTTTTAGTGTCTTTAAGGGTGTTATGGGATTTTTGGGTATTGAAGTTTTTTTAGGGATTTTTATGGTTTTAATGGTTTTTTCAATTTTTTATTTTTTAGGAGTTTTAAGAATATTAATTTATTAAATATTTCTTTTTCTTGTGTTTTAGGGATTCTAACTCTTTTAGTGATTTTTAGTAATTTTTAGGGATTTTATGATTTTTTAGAGTTTTAGGGATTTAGAGGGGTTTTAAGGTCATAATGATTTTAGGCGTTTTTTTTTGAGTTTTTAGGGTTTTATTGTTTTTAGATATTTTTAATGTTTTCAAGGGTTTAAATAGTTTTTATGATTTTTTGTGGTATTTATATTTTTTATGGTTTTAGGGGTCTTATGGTCTTTTGGGTTTTTAGAGGTTTTTGGTTTTTTTGGGTTTCATGTGTTTTTTGGTTTTTAGGGGATTAAAGTAATTTTTGGTTTTTAAGGTTATAATTGGGTTTTAAATAGTTTTTGTTGGTTTTACATTTTTATGTATTTGTATTATTTTTATTGCTTTAGGGGTTTTATGGATTTTAAGGTATTTATGGGTTTTTTTGGTTGGTTCTAGACATTTATTGTTCTTTATTTTTACAGGTTTTAAGGATTTTTAGAGTTTTATAATGTTTTTGGATTAATGGGTTTTTAGAGTTTCTAGTGTTTTTAGGGTTTGTTGTGGTATTTATTTTTTTAATGGTTTTAGGGGTTTTTATAGTTTTTTGGGTTCTAGGTTTTTGGGATTTTAGGGTTTTTATCAATTTTTAGGTTTTTATGGGTGTTATGTTTTTTTAGGTTTTTAAGGGTTTCTTAGTTCATTGTTTTTAGGTAATTTTGGGATTTTTGGGATTTTAGGTTCTTTTTAGGGTTTATAGGGTTTTTGTGGGGGTATTAAGGTTTTAATGACTTATATATCTTTTTACATCATGGAGGGGTGGGGGTGTTAAAGGGGTTTTTTTAATTTTTACTGGTTGTAGGGTTTTTAGGGGTTTTAGGGTTTTAGGGGTTTTTATGTTTTTTTGGGTTTTCGGGGTGTTTTGGAGTTTTTTATTGTTTTAATGTTTTATATATTTTTTAACATTTTATGGAATTTAAAATGACTATGGAGTTCTTAGTGGATTTTAGGGTTTTTAGGGGTTTTAGGTTTTTTAGGGATTTTGTGGTTTTTATGGTTTTTATGGTTTTCTTTGATTTATATGTTTTGAGTGGTTTTTAGGTTTTTTAAGTCTTCATAATTTTTTAGTTTTTTTGGGGTTTTAGAGTATTTTATGTTTCTAGATAATTTTATGGAACGTTTTGGGCTTCTAGGGGTTTCAAATGTATTTAGAAATTTTTGAGGGTTTTTGGGGGTTTTTAGGGACTTTAGGGATTTTCTTGAAATTTTAGGTTTTTTATGTTGCTTAAGGGTTTTTAATGATTTTAGTGTTTTATAACGTTTGTAAGTGTTGAAAGTGTTTTTAGATTTTTTTGGTTTGTAGGGTTTTTATTAGTTTTATGTTTTTAAGTTTTTTTAGAGGTTTTTTTTTGGTTTTTTATGAGATTTTAGTATTTTTAAAATGTTTTTGGGTAATTATCATTTCATAGATTTTTAGGTGTTTTATGTATTTTTAGTTTATAAATGTTTTCATTGATGTTTTCAAATGTTTTATTGTTTTTTACGTTGTAGTCATTTTTAGATACATTTTTAATGATTTTTATGGTTATTAGAGTTGTTATGGAGTTTGATATTTTTTAGGGTTTTTTGTTTTTGTTGGGTTTTATGGTATTTTTTCCTATTTTTAGATCCATTAAAGGTTTTAGAGTTTTTTCGATGTTTTTTGGTATTTAAATGGGTTTTTTGAGTTTCTAGTGGGTTTTATTGTTTTTCATTTCTTTATTTTGTTATTTTTTATGGAATTTTAGGGTCTTTAAGAGTTTTTAGCATTTATAGGGTTTTAGGTTGTTTAAGTGTTTTTTAGAGTTTAAGGTTTTCTTAGGGAAAGGAAGGAAAATGACAAGGCTGTCCCTGGCCCCCAAAATTTATTAGAAAAACAAACAATGTAAATAAGGGAGGGTGGGGTCAAACGAACCACACCCAAAAACCCCTAACACCCCTAGACACCAGAAAACCCAAAGTAACCCAAAAGAACCCAAGGGAAACAAGCCAGTCAACATCACCACCAAAGTCATAAATAAAGATAAAACCATATGGGTAACAATACGCACCACAGCCAGAAGCCGCGTCAGCAATGCAGAAGTTAGAGTCTTCCCCCATTTCGATCGATTTACATCTAGGCTTAAAATCCTTTTGATGTCTGAAGAGTGCCAGATACTTCTCCATGAGTCTTTCTAGCTCCAAGGTGCATGGAGGGAGCTCTCCCTTTTTGGATATGACTATTATTTTATCCACCTTTGAGGAAGCACAGGTAGATATGGGTCGAGGAATGGTAGAATAATCCTTATTCATCTTCCTCTGGTGGGGAGGTGAAACCATCAACATGAGATTCCTTCCTATAGAATATTTTGTCACCTTCTACACTTGAGGCACCATTATCACCATCCCTATTCTCACATATTTTCAGTAGAGGGTTGAAAACATTTCCATTGGACCCAAGGTCTCTAACACCTAATGTGAACCCTACTGAATTCTTTCCTAACCCCTTTGGAGAGGAATTCCCATATGTGGACCTTCCCTCCTAAACTGGGCCATATTGGAATTTATCCTGTGGTCAACCTAAATAGATATCTCCCTTGCAATTTGGCCTCTTTCATAATATATAAACATTTCCATTCCACCAAGGCCATGTTGTGAGGGAACACACATTGGGCCTCATTAGCAGAAGTCCCTCCATGCAGCACCATGTCCATCTACATATGCAGAGCCATACTACCTTCACCAGTGATCCTAGCATTACGAAGCAGCGATTTTCCAACCACATCACCAACACAATATTCATTAACCTCCTCATTGTGAACCAATGCTGGAGCTAGTAGGACATCATTCCCATTGTCACTGCACCCATGGATTTCCACAAATGAGTCACCCACACTCCAATCTGGTGGCCCCACATAAATTCACAAGGTCTTCTTCTCAAACAGATTCTACTCATGCCCAATCCGAGCCACCTCCCCATGCTCAGCCACAACCCCCTACTTAGCCACTCCCCCCAGCACATCATCTCTACTAGCTATCTCAATGGAGTCCAAACCCTCAAACCTTTTTTACAAAGATACACCACCTAGAACAAGCAACTAATTGATACTAGCCTATCCATTGCTTTTTCTCAAGGACACCACATTCCTACTTAGTGAAGTCTCAAAATGATTCCTCTAATGCCCAAACCTAGCCATCCACCTACTCAGCCACGTCCCTCTGCTGAGTTCCCCCACTACAATTCACTTCTGCCATAATTCCCGCTGTTTTTTCTCAAAGTCATGCTTTTATAATTTTATATCACCCATGCACTAGATCTTCCTTTTCCACCATAATTATTATCAAAATCCAGGCCCATGCCTCCTAAAGCCTCCACTACCACCTCATTATCAAACCCATATATAAAATCCCTTTTTAGATGGTTAAAAACTGTACAAACCTTTGGTTGGGGTGGAAAAAGGTTGGATTCCTTCAGGACCACCACCTCCTGCACCTCCACTAAGTCCTGACTTCCTTCACCAAACTTTATCTGATCCAGATTCATGCCTTTTCATTCCTTGGAATTGAACCTTCCATCCTGACCACGATTCCTATGTTTCCAACACAATGAACATAAGTCGACCCATGACTCAAAACCCATTGGTTGCTTCCATCCGAGCTCCTCACTAACAACAATCCACACAAAGTCAACTTGTTCATTAGAAGCATAAATTTCAACAAAATACCTTAGATAAATAGGTCTGGTGATAGAAGGCCCAAGTCCTGTTATCCGTATATAAGAACCTTCTCCCAATATTGCCTACATTGAAATAATGGATTGATTTTGAAAAGGGAGGGGATTTTCTTGAAATCTATCCCGTTCCTCAAATATCATGGAGTTGTAGTTAAGATGAAGATCAAAACTCCATCGAAATAGGGAGAAACATGCATTGTTGTATCTTCAAGGTGTTGCAGGCCAAGAAAGAATGGGATACTCATTCGATGAAAAGATAATTATGATAGGATTGCAATCAACAAGACTCATCATTGTGCGGTCCTAGAGATCCCAATGCTCAAAAAATAACTTGTCTAAAACATCCACCGGAGGGAACCATTTTAAAAATCGGGCAACCAGCATCAAACAATGCAGCAAGGAGGCTTTATTGAACTCTTGGATAGAAAGAGAGAGCCATGGGAATCCTTAAAAAAGTTAAGAAACCTTAGGGAAAAGCTTGATCTGTGGAAAAGGAGGCAGCAAATTAGAAGACGATAAAATGGAAAAGCTTCAATCATAATCATGAATTCGAGGAGCCTCGTCCTACCATAGAGGGTAGAGGAAGAGATGCTAGGGTCGTTTTCATTATGAAGCTTGGAAGGGAGGGGAACGACCATCACAAGAGATCAGAGGAGGAACCATCTCTTCAAGCTTTTATTTATGGTTTCTCCAGTGTTTTCTTAGGATTTTTCAAAGTTTTTTTTTTCTGTTTTTATGTTTTTATGGATTTTTTTGGCATTTTCAGTATTTTTTATGGTTTTTAGGGTGTTTATATATTATTTGAGTTTTTTTTATGATTTTTATATTTATTTTTATGGTTTTTAGCATTTTTAGGAATTTAGGGGTCTTAATAGTTTAGGTTTTATGGTTTTATTGGAATTTTTTGGGGTTTTAGTGATTTTTCTATTTTTATGAATTTTTAGATTTTTTAGGGTTTTTATGGTTTTTATGGTTTTTGATTGTTTTTAGGGTTTTGGGGGATCTTATTTTTTTGGGGTATTTATGGTTTTTTTTGTTTTTAGTAATTTTAATGTTTTTATATTTTCTAACTATTTTAGTGTTTTAAAGGGGTTTTAGAGTTTTTGTGGGTTTTTTGGGTTTTTATTGGGTTTTTAATGTTATAAGGGTTTTGTGGTTTTTATTATTTGTAGGATTTTATTTTTTTAGGGATTTTATAATTTTTTATGTTTTTAGGTATTTTACGTGTTTTTATGGGTTTAAGGTTTTCTTAGGGGTTTTCTAGGTTTTAGGACTTTTCTGTTTTTAGATTTTTAATGGAATTTTTAGGATTTTATTATTTTTTATGGTGCTTAGTGTTTTGAGGGTTTTATGGTATTTTTGGATTTTTAATGTTTTCTTTGTTTTATAGGGTTTTGAGGTTTTTAGATTTTATTAGAGTATTTAGGGTTTTTAGCATTTTTAGTGGTTTATTATAGGTTTTTGGGGTTTTTAGGGTTTTAAAGTGTATTATGGGTTTTATGGTTTTTCTGGGTCATTATGGTTTTTTTGGTTCTTTTAGGGTTTTCTGTTTTTTTTTATATTTAGGTATTTGATGTATTTTTAGGTTATTGAGTTTGTCTTATGATTTTTAGGGATTTTCATGTTCTTTATTATTTTATGGATTTTTAAGGGTTTTAGTAATTTTGAAGGATTGTAGTGTTTTAAATGTTTTTAGATATTTTAGGGGTTTTATGTGTTTTTAGGATTTTAAGGATTATAAGGGTTTTTAATGGTTTTAATGTTTTTTAATGATTTTATGGATTTTATGGAATTGAAAATATTTTTTTGGAGTTTTAGAGGTTTTAGTTATTTGGGGTGTTATTGGGATCTTTTTAAGGTTTACATGGTTTTAATGGTTTTTTGGGGGTTTTAAGTTTTTTATATATTTTAGGGTTTTAGATTTTTTAATATTATTAGAGTTTTAAATACTTTTTTGAGTTTTTAGTTGGTTATAAGGTATTTATGGGGTTTTAAAGGATTACATGGTTTAATGGGTTTTTATTTTTTTAGGGTTTTTTGGGTTTCCTAGTGTTTTTTAGCATTTTTTTGGTTTTTAGTGTTTTTTAGAGTTTTATGGTTTATAAATATTTCTTAGGGGGTTTCATGGTTTTTATAGATTTTTACCTTTTTTGATATTTTATATGAATTTTTAGTTTTTAAATTGGTTTAATTTGTTTTTAGGGGTTTTTATTACTTTTATGAGTTTTATGGTTTTTTTGATGTTGTAGTTTTTCAGTGTATTTTTGGGTTTTCGTGTTTTTTACGATTTTAGGGGTTTTAATTATTTTTTGGGTTTTCATGATTTCATAGGGGTTTTTTTGGGTTTTTTGGTTTTTTTATACTTTTAGATATTATTAGAATTTTTTTAGGATTTGTATGGTTTTTAATGATTTTTTATGGTTTTGATGGGTTTTATGGTTTTAATGGTATATTGAGGTTTTAAGGATTTTTTTAGTTTTTATGTTTTAATGGTTTTGGTATTTTTTAACATTTTTAGGGGTTTAAAGTATTTTTATAATTTTTTATGGATTTTATGGTTTTTATTGGATGTTAGGGTTTTTATGGTTTTTATTGGTTTTATGGTTTTTATGGGTTTTATGGTTTATAGGGTTTTTATGATTTTTAGGATCTTTTATGAATGTTATCTTTTTTGGAATTTTTAGGGAGTTTATGTGTTTTTATGTTTATATGGTTTTATTAGGGGTATTTAGGGTTTTACGTATTTTTATAATTTTTTAGGGATTTTTATGACTTGTACGGTCTTTTTGGGTTTTAGTGTTTTTGAGTGTTTTGTAGTTTTTTTCGGGTTTCTAACAGTTTCTTAGGGGTTATAAGTGTTTCTAGGTTTTTAATGTTATCTTAGGGGTTATAGGGGTTTTTTTTATGTTGTAGGGACTTTGAGATATTTTTTAGTATTTCTATGATTTTTAGGGTTTTTAGGGATTTTGAGAGTTTTTAGGGTTTTAAGGATTTTTTATTTTTTAACAATTTTAGGATTTCTAGTGATTTTTTGTGTTTTATTTTTTTTATAGTTTTCCTCGGTGTGTTTATGATTTTTAAATTGGTTTGTATTTGTAGAGATTTCTAAGGTTTTGTATGGGATTTTAGGGTTTTAAATATTTTCTTCGATTTTAGGGGTTTTTAGGGTTTTTATAGTTTTATTAGGATTTTAGGTTTTTTTGTATTAGGGACTTAGCTGTTTAATAGCTTTTAAAATTTTTTTGGTGTTTAATGGGTTTTTATAGTTTTTAGTATTCTTTATGAGTTTTGGGTTCTTAGGAATTTTTACGATTTTGAGGTATTTTTTGTTTTTTTGGGTTTTTAGTTTTTTTAGGTTTTTAGAGATTTAATTAGTTTTTATGTTTTTAAGGATAGATTTTGTTTTTTCATGTTTTTTTAGGTTTTTTTTGTGATTTTAAGTCTTTTTTGGGATTTTTTAGTTTTTTAGGAATTTTTGAGGTTTTCTGGGTTGTTTTTGTGTTTTTTATGTTTCTACGGTTTCTACGGTTTTAATTGTTTTAACAATTTTAATGTATAAAGGGTTTAAAGTTATCTTAATTGTTTTTTAGAGATTATATTGGTTTTTAAGGATTTTTATGTTTTTTTATGTTTTTGTTTTTTATGGTATTTCGGTTTTTCTAGGGTATATTAGGGTTTTTAGATTTTTTTGGTGTTTTAAGAGTATTTATGTTTTAAAGGTTTTATTAGGGAATTTATGAATTTATGATTTTATTGGTTTTATGTTTATAGTAATATTAGGTAATTTTTAGGATTCTTAGGGTTTTTTTATATGTACTTGAGATTTTGAGGGTTTTTAGGGGGTTTTAGGGTTTTTGTGGTTATTTGAGGTCTCTAAATTTTTAGGGGGTTTCATGTTTTATTGAGCTCTTAAATGTTTTTAGGGATTTAAATGGATTTTTGATATTTTAGTGTGGTTTTAATATTTTTATGTTTTTAGGGTTTTTAAGGATTTTTTTGGTTTTTTAGGGTTTTTTGGGGTTTTTATGGTTTTATGGGTTAGATTCTTTAGGTTTTTAGAGGTTTTGGTGTTTCATAGTTTTTTAGGATTTCCTATAATTTTTTTTTCTTCTTTAGGGTTTGTTATGTTCATATGGATATTTATATAATTTTAGAATTTTAATGGGGTTTCTGGGATTTTGGGGGTTTTTAGGGATTCTTAGGTGTTTTAGGGGTATTTTGGGTTTCTTGGGGTTTTAGAGTTTTTTTGATTTTTATAGTGGTTTTAATGTTTTTTAGAGTATTTATGTTTTTATAGGTTTAAATTATTTTTAGATTATTGGTTGTTTTTAGGGGTTTTTATATTTTTTAGGGCTTTTTATAGTTTTTATAGTTTTTAATAATTTTTAGGGTTTATATCATTTTTTATATTTTGAGGGGTTTTAAGTGTTTTTAGATTTTTAAGGTTATTTAATATATTTTCAGTGTTTTAATTGTTTTTATATTTTGTTTCTATTTTTTGGTTTTTTTTTCTTTTTATCATTTTTATGGTTTTTGGATATTTTGTTGGTTTTTACAGGTTTTATGATTTTAGAATTTTTATGGTTTCTTCGGTTTATAGGTTTTTTGGGTTTTAAGGGGTTTTAATGGATTTTAATGTTTCTAGAATTTGTATATATTTAGCGGGGTTTTAGTGTTTAGTGGATTTTTAAGGATTTTAAGGTTTTTAGTGTTTTTATGGTTTTTATGGTTTTTGGGTTTTTGGGTTTTTATTGTTTATAGGTTATTTTTTGGGATTTATAGTTTTTATCAATTTTAGGTTTTTATGGGTTTTAAGTGTTTTTAGGTTTTAAAACATTTCTTAGGGGTTTTTAGGATTTTAGAGTATTTTACATTTTTAGGTATTTTTTTGTGATTTTTACCATTTTAATTTTTTTATGGTTTTTGTGGATTTGAGGGAATTGAGGGGTTTAAGGGTTTTTTAGTTTTAATAGGTTTACATGGTTTTTAATAAATTTTTATCAATTTTAAGGATTTAAAGGGTTTTTAGTTTTTTAGTGGGATTTTTTGGTTTATCGGTTTTTGGGTTTTTAATAACTTTATGGGTATTTACGGTGTTTTCCGGGGCTATTAGGGGTTTTTCATTATATTTTAGGATTTTAGAAATTTTATGTGTTTTGTGGTTTTTATGTTTTTTCTTGGGTTTTAGTGTTTTTTCGGATTTTTTACATTTTATGTATTTTTTTGGCTTTTTAGATTTTTATAGTTTTTAGGGATTTTAAAGATTTTGATTTTTTTAGTATATTAATTTTTTTTGTGCTTTTAGTATTTTTTTTAGGTTTTTAGGTGTTTGAAGTGCTATTAGTTTTTTAAGGTTATCTTGGGGTTTCAATGCATTAAGTGATTTTTTCATTTCTAGGTATTTGGAAATTTTTTATGATTTTTAATGTTTTTATGGTTTTAAAAAGTTTGAGGTGTTCAGGTTTTTTAGCAGTGTTATGATTTTTTAGTTATTCAGGGTCATGTTGAGTTTTTAAGGGTTTCAATGCATTAAGGGATTTTATGGGTTTTAGGGTTTTTTGTGTTTTTAGGGTTTTTATGGTGTTTTGTGTTTTTAATGGAATTACCATTTTTTTAGTTTTTTTATTTTTAAGTGTTTTTAGGGTTTTAACGTTTACATATGATTTTTATGGGATTTAAGGGTTTTTATGTTAATAGGGATTTATTGGGAATTTTTTGAATTTTATTGGTTTTTGGGTTATAGTGATTTTGAGGGTATTTTTGTTTTTATGGTTTTTTATTATTTTAGGTTCTAAGGGTTTTATGTGTTTTTTTGTTTTTTTAGTTTTCTTATCGTTTTTAGGGAATTAATGATTTTTTATGTTTTTAGGGATATTCAGTATATTAATTGATATTTATAGTTTTTATGGATTCTTTATGGTTTTTATGGTTTTTAAGGTTTTTATAATTTATGAGGTTTTAGTGGTTTTTTAATTTTTAGGTGATTCAATGATTTTTTAGTGTTCTTATAGTTATTTAAGTTTTACTGGTTTTTATAGTTTTCATTGGGTTTTTTGAGATTTTTGAGTATTTTGGGATTTTTTATGTTTTTAGGAGTTTTTATGGTTTTTTTAGATTTTTAAGGGTTTTATGGTCTTGATGTGGTTTTAATATTTTATGGTTTTTAGGGGTTTTATGTGTTCTAGATTTTTATGGTTATATAAAGGGTTTTTAGGTTTTTTTAGAGTTTTTACATTTTTAGGTATTTTTAAGGCTTTTTAGGATTTTTATGGTCTTCTAGGTTTTTTAGCGATTTGAGGGTTTTTAGAAAATTTAGGGGGTTTTTGGGGTTTTTAGGTTATTTAGGTGTTTTTAGGTTATTTATGGGGTTTTAGGTGTTTTTTTGTTTTAAAGTATTACTTAGGATTATTCAATATTTTAATAGAATTTAGGGTTTTATTAGTAATTTTATGGTTTTTAGGGTATGGATGGATTTTGAGGGTTTTTAGGTTTTTACAGGATTTTAGGGTTTTTAGGGTTTTTTAGGGTTTTCAATGTTTTGGGTGTTTTAGGATTTTATGTTTTTTGTAGTTATTTTTATGGATATTGAAGTATTTTTGTTTTTAGGGATTTTTAGGGCTTTTATAGGATTTTTATGATTTTTTGGGTTTTAGGGTTTTTTTGTTATAATTTTTTATGGTTTTTAATGTTATTAGGTTTTCTTAGGTTTTTTATATTTTTAATTATTTATATTTTTTATCATTTTTAGCTATTTAAATAGATTTTAGAGATTTTAGAGGGTTTTTATGGTTTTTCGGTTTTTAGTTTTTTTAAAGGTTTTTATAGATTTTAGGTTTTATTTGGGTTTATGGTTTTTATGATCATTATATATGTTTTATTGTTTTTTATGTTTTTTATGTTTTTTTTCAGCTTTACGTATTTTTTGGATTTTAAGGTTTTTCTAGGGGTTCATAGGTTTTTAATGGTTTTATCGTTTCTAGGGATTTTTATGGGGTTTTGTTTTATTTTCGTTTTTAGGGGTTTTATGAATTTCGTGGGTTTTTAGGATTTTTAGGTGTTTTAGGAGTTTCAAGAATCTTTATGTTTTTAGGTGATTTATGTGTTTTCATGTTTTTAAGGATTTCTTCAATATTTTTAGGGTTTTAAGTGTTTTTTACATTTGTAGTATTTTTAAGGGAAATTTTTTTGGGGTTTTATGGATTTTAAAGGATTTTAGGGATTTATGGTTTTTTAGGGTTTTTTTATTTTTAGGAGATTTAGGGTTTTAAATGATTTTAGGTTCTTGTGATTTTCATAGTGTTTTTTATATTTGTTAAGGATATTTAAATTTCTCAGTATTTTATTGTATTTTTTTAAATTTTTATGGGTTTTTAGTGCACTTACACATTTTGAAGGGTTTATGGGTTTTTAGAGTGTTTAGTGTTTTTATGGTTTCTTGGGTTTTTTGTTTATTTTTTATTTTTTTTTATGATTTTTATAGTTTTTTATAATTTTTTAATATTTTTTCTGGTTTAAATGGATTTTTAAATTTTTAGTGTTCGTTTAGAGGTGTTATGGGTTCACTGGGGTTTTAATTTGTTTAGGGGTTTTAGGGTTTTTAGTGTTTTTAAGGATTTTATTTATTTTTTGTTTTTATGGGGTTTTAACTGTCTTTAGGTTTTTATTAAATTTTAAGGTTATTTAGGGGCTTTAGTGTTTTTTCTGTTTTTGTGGAATTTTACAGAACTATATGTTTTTTGTTATTTTTTGGATTTTATGGATTTGGAGGGTTTTTTGGGTTTTTGTGTTTTTTTTCTTTATTTTTTAATGATTTATGGTTTTTATAGTTTTTTAAATATTTCGAGGTGTTTAACGAGTTTTTTGAGTTTTAATTGGGGTTTTAGTATTTTTATGGTCTTTTTGGGTTTTAATGGTTTTATGGGTTTTATGGTTTTTTTTGATTTTTTAGTGTTTTCAGGTTTTAGCGATTTATTCATTATCTAGTTTTTTAGGGGTTTTAATGTTTTTAGGTTTTTATTGTTTCTATAGTGGTTTTCCGAATTTTAAGGGGTTCATGTATTTTTTAGGATTTTTATGAGCTTTTAGGGGTTTTAGGGATTTCTATGTTAATTAGTGATTTTTAGGGTTTTATTGTTTTTTATATTTTTAGGAGTTTTTTTTTGTCATTTGGTTTTTATGGTTTTCTTAGGGTTTTATGGCATGTTACATTTTTAGATATTTTTAGGTTATTTGGGATTTCTATGGTTTTTAGGGGATTTAGGTATTTTTAGGGACTTAGTTATATTTATGTATTTTTGTGGTTTTAGGTTTATTTTTGAGTTTGGTAGGGTTTTAATGTTTTTAGATGGTTTTCGGGTTTTATTGTGTTTTAGGTTGTTTGGGGGGGGGGGGTTTAGGGTTTTTATGGTTTTTAGGTTTTTTAGCATTTTTTTGGTTTTTAGGAGTTTTAATTATTTATAATTTTTTATGGTTTTCTTAGGGTTTTTTGGGTTTTAGGGTTTCTTCATTTTTAGGGATATTTTTATATTTTTTTAGGTTTTTTTGGGGTGTTTAAGTATTTTGACAATTTTATAGGGTTTTATGGTTTTTAGCGTTTTCAAGGTTTTTTAGGTGTTTTAAGGGGATTTAAGGTTTTCAAGGTTTTCGTATGGTTTTAAGGGATTTTTAGAGGTTTTTATATTTTTTGGTATTTTTAGGAATTTTTTATACTTTTTTATTGTTTTTATGAATTTTAGGGTTCTTATGGTTTTATGTTTTTTGCGGGTTTTAGGATTTTTTTCTAATTTTTTATGGTTCTTAATATTTTTTAATGTCTTTTAGTATTTTAGGTGTTTTAAGGGTGTTTATCATTTAAATTTATTTTTATGGTTTTTAGGAACTTTTACGATTTTAGGGGTTATTATGGTTTTTTGGGTTTTTCAGGGTTTTTGGGTTTTTATGGTTGTTAATGATTTCTATATTTTTAGGGGTATTATGTGTTTTTATGTTTTTAAATATTTCTGACAGTTTTTAGTCTTTTTATGGGTTTTTAGGTTTTTTTAATGTTTTTAGGGATTTTTAGTCCCTTTTATGATTTTTTAGGGTTTTTAGTGATTTTAGGGTCTTCGGGTATTTGGGATTTTAGGGTTTTTATTGATTTTTGTAATTTCAGTGTTTTTTTAGTTTTATGTGTTAGAAGAGTTTCTAGTGTTTTTTAACTATTTTCTGGCGTAAATGGGTTTTTATAATTTTTTGGTAGATTTTTAGGGATTTCTGGGTTTTTATGGTTTTGAGGGGTTTAATTATTTTTAGTGTCTTTAGGATTTTATAGTGTTTTTAGGTTTTTTAGATTTTTTTTTTATATTTTAGGGGATTTATGTGTTTTTTGGTTTTAATGGTTTCTTATGAGGGTTTCAGGGTTTTTATGTTTTTTTTACATTTTTAGTGATTTTATGTTTTTATAAATAAAATTTGGTTTTTACGGTATTTAGGGATTTTGGGGGATTTCATAGTTTTTTCGAATTTTTTTTCATTTTCATAATTTTGGTGGTTTTTTGGGTCTTTAGGGGATTTTATGTTTTTTATATATTTTTAAAAATTTAGTGTTTTAAATGGATTTTATTGTTTTTAGTGCAATTTTATGGTTTTTATGGGTTTTAGGATATTTTATGATTTTAGGTGTTTTACTGTTTTTAGGGTACTTTAAAGATTTTAGAGTTTTTAGGCTTTTTAGGGGATTTATGTTTTTTTGTTTTTTTTACAATTTTCTTGTGGTTGTTCAGGGATTTTAGTGTTCTTTATATTTTTAATGATTTTAGTGGTTTTTATTATTTTTACGGTTGTTTTAGGTTTTTAGTTATTTTAAGGGTTTTTTGGGGTTTTAGGGAATTTTCCATTTTAATGTTTTTTTATTTTTTATTTTAGTTTTCAGGGGTTTTAAGGTTTTTTAGATATTATAACATATTTTTTTGGATTAAATAGTTTTTAATGTTTTCATTGGGTTCTTAGGGTTTTTATGGGTTTTAAAGAGTTTTTAAGGATTTTAGGGATTTTGTTGTTTTTATATTTTATAGGGTTTTTAGGTGTTTTATTTATTTTTAGGTTTTTAATGTTTTTGTAAGTTTTTTTTATGGTTTTTAATTTTTTTTATGGATTTTATGGGTTTTGAGGGATCTTCGCATTTTTCTGGATTTTATGGTTTATTTGGGGTTTTAGGGTTTTTATGAGTATTATTTAATGTTTTTAGAGTTTTTTAATATTTTTTATGGGTCTAAGGTGTTTTTTGAGTTTTTAGTGGTATTTTAGGGTTATATCGGGTTTTTTAGGATTCATTGGTTTCCAGGATACTAGGGTTTTTAGGGGTTTTAACATTTTTATATTTTATGGGGGTTTTATTTATTTTTAGTGATTTAAGGTTTTTTTAGGGTTTTTATTATTTTATGGTTTTTTTACATGTTTAGGGATTTTTAGATATTATTATGGTTTTTAAGCAGTTTTAATGACTTTACTGATTTTGAGGGATTTTTTGGTTTTTAGGGTTTTTTTATTTTATGGGTTTTTGGGTTTAATTTATTATTTCAATTTTAAGGGTTTTAATATTTTTAGATAATTTTAATGTTTTCCGGGGATTAAAGAGCTTTTATAGTTTTAGTGGGTTTTTAGGGTTTTTAGAGTTCTATTAAGGTTTTACGGGTATTATGATTTTTAGGTTTTTAGAATTATTAGGGTCTTTTAGGGGTTTTTAGGTTTTTATCATTTTATGTATTTTATGGATTTTAAGTGTTTTGAGGTATTTAAGTTTTCCTTATGATTTTTCAAGGGTTTTATGGTTTTTCACATATTTATGGATTTTTAGGCTTTTATGGTATTTTTAAGATTTTAGTGACTTTGATGGGTTTTTTTAGTTTTTAGTGTTTTAGGGGATTTAGGTTTTTAGTATTATTTAGTTTTTTAGGGGTTTTAAGTTATTTTAGGTTTTAATGGTTTTCTTAGAGTTTATCTAGGGTTTTTTGCATAATTAAATTTTTTAATTTTTTTTGATATTTAGGATTTTTATGGTTTTTAGGATTTTATAGTTTTTGACAGATTAGTGGTTTTGGGGTTTTTATGGTTCTTATTGTTTTGTGGGGTTTTATTATTTTTTCTAATTTTATAATATTTTTAAGGGGTTTTCTATTTTGTTAAATTTTTATGGGTTTGATGTGTTTTAGTGGGTTTTAGGATTTTTTGGGATTTAGTTTTTTTATGCTAAATGGGGTTTTTTTATTTTTAGGTATTTTTAATGTTTTAGGGTCTTTTGGGTTTTTAGGGTTTTTTTGAGATTTAAATGTTTTGGGGTCTTAAGTTTTTTTTGGTTTTTAATGTCTTATTAGGGTTATCATGTTTTCTAGAGATTTTACATTTCATTGGAATTTTATGGTTTGTTTAATATTTTCATGTATTTTTACGTATTTTACGGTTTTTGAATTTTTTTGGGTTTTATTGATTTTAGGGGTTTAGGGGTTTTAGTGTTTTTAGATTTTTTAAAGCTTTTAAGTTTTTTTTGTATTTATGTTTTTCATGTGGGTTTAATGGATTTTAGGGTCTTTTCCATTTTTAGATATTTTTAGGGATTTTTAGGGCTTTAATGGTTCATTAGGGGTTATATGAATTTTGTGGGATATTAGGGTTTTAGGTTTCTTAATGTTCATTTGGGTTTCATGGTTTTTATAGTTTTTATGGTTTTAAATGTTTTCATATTTTTTAATGTTTTTTGGTGTTTAAAGAGTTTTTTGATGTTTTTATAGTTTTTATTAGTTTTTAGGTTTTTAAAGGTTTATTGGGTTTTTAGTCTTTTTATGTTTTTTATTGTATCTATAATTTTTTTAGGATTTTACGAGTTTTATGTTTTTTATGTTTTTAAGGTTTTCTTTGGGGTATTTAAGGTTTTATATCTTTTTAGGAATTTTTATGGTTTTTTAGGATTTTATGGTTTTTAGGGTTTTTAGGGATTTTGAGGGATTTTTGGGATTTTATTGTTTTCAGGTTTTTTATGTTTTTTTGGGTTTTATTAGTTTTTAGGGTATTAAAAAAATGAGTTTCTTAACAGTTTTAGGTTTTAATGGTTTTTAGAGTCTTCAGCGATTTTTAGTGTTTTTATGGGTTTTCAGGGGTTTTTAAGGTATTCAGTGGTTATTGTGTTTTCAGGTTTTTATTGGATTTTAGGAATTTTAATTATTTTTACCATTCTCGTGTTTTTATTAAGATTCTTCATCAATTTTACGGGTTTCTATAATTTTGAATACTTTTAGGTCTTTGAAGGATTTTTTGGTTTTGTAGGGTTTCATGGATTTTGAGGGTTTTGGTGTTTTTAGGGTTTTAGTGTTTTTTAGTTTTTTTATCATTTTAGTGACTTTAAGTGTTTTTTGGGTTTTATGGTTTTCTATGAATTTTTATATTTTTTAATGGTTTTCTATGTTATTATTGATTTTTTAGGTTTTTTATGGTTTTAGGTATTTTCTAGTGATTTTAATTTTTTATGGTATTTTTTGGATTTAATTTTAGGGATTATGAGTTTATTTAGTTTTTTAAAGGTTTAAAATATTTTTAGAATATTTATTTGGTATTTATCATTTTTATGAGCTTTTAGTGATTTCTATGCTTTTTTATGGGTTTTATTATTTTTAGGGTGTCTAGGGTCTTTTAGGGTTTCTAGGGTTTTTAGCATTTTAGAGGATGTTTATGGGATTTAAGTGTTTTTTGGTTTTTTGGTTTACATAGGGGTTTTCAGTATATTTTGGGTTTTTTATATTTTTAGGGTTTTTAGGGATTCTTTAGGATTTTTTTGATTTTTAGGATTTTTACGATTTTTATGGATTTCATTGTTTTTATGGTTTTTAAGGGTTTTAACATTTTTTAGGATTTTATGGATTAAAATGTTTTTAGTTTTTTAATGTTTTATTGAATTTTTTTTGGGTTTTTATGATTTTTATGCCTATATGTATTATTAGGGATTTTTTTATATTTTTAGGGATTTTAGGGATTTTATGGATTTTTAGGATTTTTAGGGTTTCTAGCATTTTATTATTTTTAGGTATTTTTGTTATTTTTTTTTAATATTTTCTTGCTGTTTTTACTGATTTTAGGGGGTTTAAATTTTTTCTTTATTTTTATGGTTTTTTAAATTTTTATGGTATTTTAGGGTTTTATGGGAACTTGGGGGGGGGTCTTTAGTTTTGTAGTGATTTTATGGTTTTTATGTATTTTTGGGTTTATTGAGGTTTTTTAATTTTATTAGGGATTGTTTGTTTTTTTATAGTTTATGAACATTACTGGGGTTTATAGGGTTTTTAGAGTTTTTAATGGTTTTATGGGTTTCAATATATTTTATGGGTTTATGGGGTTTTTATGTTTTTAAGGATTTCGACCCTTTTTAGTGTTTTTATGTTTCTTATGGGGTTTAAGATTTGTTAGTTTTTGATGGTTTTCTTATGTTTTTTCATTATTTTTAGGGATTTTTGAGGATTTTGGGATTGATATTGTATTTTTGGGTTTTTAGGAATTTTAATGGATTTTATGGTTCTTATAGTTTTTATGTTTTTAGGGTTTTTAGAAATTTTATCTTTTTTAGTGGTTTTATGTGTTTTTAGGTTTTAAGGTTTTCTTATTATTTTCATTCTTTTTAGGATTTTTGAATTTTTATGGTTTTTAGGATTGTTAGTATTTTTTGGGTTTTTTTGTTTTTAGGGTTCTTAGAATTTTCAGGGATTTTTAGTGTTTTGGGTTTCTATGTTTTTTTGGTTTTCTGGTGTTTTTTTTGTTTTTAAGGGTTTAAGGGTTTTTAGAGTTTTTAATTTTTTTTTTCAGTTTAGAGTGTTTTAATGATTTTTAGTGGGTTCTTATGGTTTTTATGGGTTTTTATGATTTTTTACGGTTTTAGGGGTTTTAATATTTTTATGGGGTTTTAGAATTTATAGGGTCATTTTAGAATTTCTTGGGTTTTCTCATTTCATATGTTTTGATGGGTTTTAAGTGGTTTTAGTTTTTTATTCTTTTCTTAGTTGTTTTTAGATTTTTTATATGTTAATGGATTTCTTGGGCTTTTAATAATTTTTTTTATTTTAGGGACTTTAATGATTTTGGTTTTTTAGAGGTTTTATATATTTAAAAGTTTTTAAGGGTTTATTTTAGGTTTTTAGGGATTTTAGTGGTTTTCATTTTTGCAGATTTTTTGAGGTGTTTTATGATTTTTTTGGTATTTAAGGGTTTAGCGATATTCTTAGTTTTTAGTGTATTTTGGTATTTTTATGTTTTTATCATTTTTAGGGTTTTAGGGGTTTTATGGTTTTTTAGGTTTTCAAGTTTTTCATATGGTTTTTAAGGATTTTTAGGGTAATTTTTTGGATTTTTTATGATTTTTATTAGTTATTAGGGTTCTTAGGTATTTTGAGTGTTTTATAGGGTTTTTGTGTTTTTATGTTTTCTATGGTTATTTGGTGTTTTTACAATTTTTCTGAGTATTATATGTTTTTATGGTTTTCAGAGTTTTTTAACATTTTCAAGGGTTAAAATATATTTAGAGTTTTTAGTGGGTTTTATGGTTTTATTGGTTTTTAGGGGTTTTAAGGTTTATAGTGGTTTTTTGTTTTTAGGGGTTTTTGGGTATATATGGTATTTTTAGGGTTTTTGTGTTTTTAGGGTTTTTATGATTTTAAGTAATTGTAATGGCATGTTTGGTTCTTTAAACATTTTTAGTGTTTTATAAGTTTTTTTTGGGATTATTTAGGGATTCTATGATTTTAATGGTATTTTTTGGTTTTTAGGGATTTTGAGGCGTTTTATGATTTTTTAGTTCTTTTAGGGGTTTTTTGGATTTTTTTTTTGGTTTTTTGAGTTTTTATGTTTGTTGAGGATTTTTGTTTTTTCAAATTTTCTAGTGGTTTAAAGGGTTTTAGTGGTTTTAGTGGTTTTCGTGATTTTAGGGGTTTTTCTGTTTTTTAAAGGATTTTAGGGTTTTTATGGTTTTTAGGGGTTTATGGGTTTTTATTGTTATTTTGTTTTTACAGTTTCTATGTTTTCTTAGTGTTTTTCATGGGTTTTTTGGATTTATAGGGTCTTTTGAGGATTTTTATGGTTTTTGGGATTTTAGGAATTTTGAGGGTTTTTATGGTTTTTTGGGGATTTTAGAGAATTTTAGTGTTACTAAGCATTTATCATGTTTAAGGGCCAGGATGATATGATGGTCAGCCATTTCCCGACCCCCAACATGTTTAAGGGGTTTATATTGTTTTTATTTTTTTTATGTTTTTTCTATTTTTAGGGAGTTTTTAAGGTTTTTTTTATTTTTTATTTTTAGGGTATTTATGGACATTCAGGGGTTTAGAGGGTTTATTGGGTATTAAAGGTTTTTAGGTTTTTATGGGTTTTTACTTTTTTTATGGTTCTTCTTGGATTTTAGGGTTTTCTGATTATTTTAATGGTTTTAATTATTTTTAGGTTTTTTGACATTTTTAAGTGATTAAATGGTTTATGGAATTTTTAGCATGTTTTAGGATTTTTATTGTTTTTTAATATTTTTATGGGTTTATGGTTTTTATGGGATTTAGGGGATTTTATTATTTTTATGTACTTGTAGTGTATTTTAAAATTTTAGGGGTATTATGTGTTTTTAGGGTTTTAAATTTTTGTTAGGGGTTTTCATGGTATTTGGGGTTATATTCATTTTTAGGGATTCTTATTGGGTTTTACATTTTTTTATTGTTTTTGGGTACTTTTAGATTATTTTACGGTTTTTATGGTGCTTAGTGCATTTATGTTATTAGTTATTTTATTTGGTTTTAGGTTTTTAATGTTTTCTTAGTGGGTTTCATGGGTTTTATTTTTTTACATTTTATGGGATAATTTTAGATTTTTAGCATTTCTATATTTTTCTCAGTTTTAGTGTTTTTACTGATATTTTGGATATTTAGGTATTTCTAGGTATTTTTAGGCTTTGTGGGGTTTTTTTGTGTGTTTTTAAGGTATTTATGTTTCTTACATTTTTTATAATATTTTACAGTTTTTAAAAAATTTTGGGGTTAAAAGGGTTTTTCGATTTTACCTTGGTTTATTGGGGTTTTTTGGGTTTTTGTGGGTTTTAATGTGTTTTAAGGGTTTTAAGTGGTTTTCAGTGTTTCTTGTTTTTTAGGTTTTTTTGGATTTTCAATTGTTTTTGGGGGTTTTTACAATTTTTTTGGATTTTTAGTGATTTTTTTTGGATTTTTATGATTTTTAGCAGTTTTAGTGATTTTGAGGATTTTTATAGATTGTTGGTGTTTTTATTGGTTTTTTGGGTTTTATAATTTCTTATGTTTTTGGGGTATTTCTGTGATTTTATGTTTCAATAGTTTTATTATTGGTTTTAGGTTTTTATAATATAAGGGCTTTTAATTTTTTTAATGATTTTTATGGTTTTTAGGGATTTTAACTGTTTTTTCTTCTGGTTTATTGGGTTTGATGGTTATTTTGGGGTTTAGGGGTTTTATTGAGTTTTTTGTTGTTTTAATGGTTTTTTTTTGTTTTTAAAAGTTTTTGGGGTTTAAAGGGTTCATAGATTTTTTTGTGGGTATTTAGGGGTTTTATGGGTTTTAGTGGTTTTAAGGTTTTATGGGGTTTTATGGTTTTATGGTTTTATGGTTTTAGAGTTTTTAATTGATTTTATGTTTTAAGGTTTTTAGAGTTTTTCAAGGTTTTAAAGGTTTTCTATGTTTTTCGATATTGTAATAAAATTTCAGGATTTTTATGGGTTTTTTGGTATTTTGGTTTATGAGGGCTTTTAGGGTTTTTACAGTTTTTATGGTTCTTAAGGGGTTTTAGGATTTTTAGCATTTTGTATGTTTTTAGGGGTTTTAACTATTTTATATTTTTAATGTTTTATTATTTTTTTCCTATTTTTTTATTTTTTTTACGTTTATAGTGTTTTTTAGTGTTTTTTCAAATTTTTATGGGTTTTAAGGTTTTTAGGGATTTTAGAGATTTCTAGGGTGTTCCATTTTTTAGTTTTTAGAGGTTTTTAGTGTTTTTTATAGTTTTATTAAGGGGTTTTATGGTTTTTATGAGTTTTTATTATTATAGTTACTTTTAAAGATATTTATAATTTTTTGAATTTGTTAGGGTTTTTGGGATTTAGAGGTTTTTTTAGGTTTATTAGGTGTTTTAGTGTTTTTATGAGTTTTTTGTGTCTTTAAGAACTTTGTTTTTTATTTTTTAGGTTATTTTTTTTTTGATTTGTAAATTTTTTTAGGGTTTTAATGGTTTTTTATTTTTTTTAATGTGTGTTTAGGGTTTTATTAGGTTTTAGGGTTTTTAGGGTTTTAAGGGGTTTTATTGTTTTTATGGTTTTTAGGGTTTTTATCTTACTTTTTTAGGGGTTTTAATTGTTTAAAGGTTTTAATTATTTTCTATGGTTTTTAGGGTTTTAATGTTTTTATGGGGATTTTTATGGATTTTTAGGATTTTATGGGTTTTATGGGTTTTTTTGATTTTGAGGGTTTTTAGAGCTTTATAGGGTTTTTATGGGGTTTTAGCTTTTTTGTATTTTTCTTTATTTTTTTTAATATTTTTATTTTTAAAATGTGCATAGGTCAAATTTTTTAAAAACTATATAATATGTGTGACATGGCCTCTACTGCCTTTCAATTATGTCGAAAGGTTAAAAAGTCCTTACCTCCTTTCAAAAAGAAATAAAATAGTTTAATTATAATGTTTTCATATTTATAAACACATAGGTTTATATATTAAGATATATATATATATTTTATTTTTTTAATTTTTTTTAGATTATTTCATTAATATTTGAATGTGTAAATTTTTCATTTTTAAGCAATAGATTTTGTTACATATAAATACGATTTTAATTATTATATTTATGAATTTTTTGTTTCTATTCAAGTATGTTCCCATATGTATAGTTGTTTCTAATTTAACTAATCTAATCATTTCTTTTCCAACATATCTTGTTACAATTTCCTTATACAGTATTTTATTCTAAATTTGATTTAGTTAAATACTATTTTTTCATTGATATATAACTATAATATTACTATTTCATATAAATATATACATTATAAATATATACATTATATATAAATATATATATTGTTATATACTTACGATACTATTTTATTTCAATCTTTCAATTCATTTATTTTAATAAAACTCATAATAAATCAATATTTGACTTGATTGAAGGACATGTAAACTGTGGATTTTTTATACATCCAACATTTATATGGGAATGGATGTGCTCTTAGCTCGATATTTTTTTTCACAACTATTATAATGTTATATTACTCCCTTTTTGGATTTCGTAAGTCAGTCTATTCTATAGAATTAGAATATACCATCAAAATATGGAGCTCGAGTAGAAAGTATTCATTTTAGCAAGTTTAAATATCTAGGTTTAGTTTCAATCCATAATGTTCCAACTTAATCAATATTTTATTGAAAATTAATTTTAGTAGCACAATATGTTGTTGTTTTAAACCATTATAATGTTATTTATAATCATTTTTTACATTCCTTTCATTTTCAATTATTTATTATATTTATTATTATTTTTATATTCAAATTTTTTTGAGATTCCTAGGCTATGTTTTATGTTTTATTTTTATTGTTTTATACATTATATTTTATAATATTTTGAATCTTCCAACTTGAAATTGAATAACTATTCCTATGTTTCAAGTAGTTGACATTGAAATCATATAAAATATAAACTATGACTGAAATATAAACTAAAATTAAATATTTTCCAAAACATGTAAAAATTGTTGATAGTGAAAATAATTTCTTCATTTTAATAGATAAAAAACATTTACCTAAATGAGTATAGTCAGATTCTATGATGAGTGTGCATCCCACATGGTGGTGTGAGAATTGAGATTCCCAAATCGATAGCACCGAACTTCTTGTTGGGGTGGAGTCTAATGGACGAGGGAGGGTTGATCCTTGTGTATTGGAATATAAATCATATGATGCTCTATCTGTGTTTTAATGGAAGATGGTTTCAACTATTTTCAATCTTTCACACCTGATCCTTTTACCACTAGGGAAGTAATGGAACTGGGCATCATCGCAGGTGGGAACCATACTGGTTCTGAAGGATCTGGAACAGATGTTGGAGGCTTGGTAAATGATCCCTAACAGAAGCTCAGATAATTTGAACCTGAAGAAAAATATATATATGATTCCAATATAGATGGATCCCATGTCTCTTGATGCACATCCCCAATTGACTAAGGCTATACTACTAGAGGGTCGACCTCTACCTGTGGAATAGGTGATGCCACATATGCAGCATGTTGCGGTCCCCAACATCTTCATCATGGATCCTCAGCTTCTGGGGGACGTTTTAGAGAAGAAACCTCCACTCCTCGGGTATAAACATCATCTCTCTAGGGTGGACAATTAGAAATGTTTTCGTGAACAACATGATAATCTAGAAGTTTCCCTAGTGTTGTATCACGGATTGCTTTTATGCTAGAAACCTCCTCCTCCTCTGGATCACTCATGCTGATAATATGATATGCACGAGTATATTGTAAAGTGATTCATTATGTAATATAAAATGGGAAAATAAAAAACAAATGGAAATTTATTGACTTACCTAATATTAAAACCCTTTGTTATGTTGTGTAAGATACAATAAAAACATCAGTTTATACGAAGGCTCATACTCGATTTATTGTTATTGATGGAATCAAATCCTAGGTACACCTATGATATGAAGTGATGATCATCTGCCTTAGAGGATGAGATTTTGGGCATGTCTTCATTTCCTGTCCTCATCCTTCCTCTCCATCAGCTTCATGTTATAAATATCCTATAACTATCTCGGTGGTAATGTAATGCACTAAATAAAGCCAAATTGTTTCATGACTCTATCAGACTGGTGCCACTCAATAATTTGAAAGTGAATGAGTGGAACTATATCTATAGCATCATGAATTCTAGTAGAGTAATATATAAGAAACTATCCAATAAATCCCAGTATGGAATCTAGGGAATCTGAAATGACATGTGATATTTTTTACAGAAGTTTCTTTCCATAAACAAAAAATGATGATATTTTGAAATTAATTATTCAATGAAAGGTTTTATATAATTAGATCGGTGGATAGAAGAATATATAACATGAGTAGGTATTCAACCAAATGGTGTGGTAGAGTGTTGATATATCTATGTTCCTAACTCTACCTATAAAATACAACAACGAATGTTATAAATAATAAAAATTAAATTCAATAACTCTTACTAGCATCCAAAACCAACACAGAAGAGTGATCATACCAGCATCCATGTGGAGAGTTATGCATCACCTCTATATAGAGTGGATGAATGTGAGGGGATGTCCTCCCATTCCCACTTCTGATGAAGGATTATGAACCCCTTATGATTTATGTGATCATAGCGGCATTCCATGCATTTTGCTCTGTAATTGTAATCCAGGAATGATGATCCCAAAATGTTTGTCCCGGCCCAACCAAAATCCTCCAGTTTCCCCAAATATATCATGTAGAAATGATTACCTATGTGATTAGAACACAAATTACCTCCAAAGATCCATAATATATTGGCATGATCATAACACATGACTGTTTTCTTATCAACCCCATAGTGTAAATGTGCAATGTGTGTTTCCATATAACCCATAGAAATCGACCAACCATCTATATCAACATTATCAGCCAAAATATTGATGCCTAGAAATATCTATACCAGCCCATTCCCATATGCCCAGGTGTTTCCAATAACTGATTCCACCTGGATAGGAAGACCGAGAATGACTACCACATCATCGAGGGAAATGATAATATCCCTCTCAAGTATGTAGAATGTGTGAGTATCCGGTTTCCAACACTCTTGGAGGACAGTATGTAATTGATGATCTATAAAATTGAAATCAGATACAAAACTTTTGTTGAATCCATCACAACACAGATATGGTATAATAATAATTAGAGGCAGTACATGATGATGATGGTGCACTCTATGCACACTGATCTGTCAAACCGGAAGTCCCTTTATCACGACATGGTAAACATATGTAGCCTTCTCAGTGATTAGTACATTATACTCCATCTTTATGTTAAAAATGAAATATGTATTCAGTGTAAAATTAAAATATAACATTATGTTCATTAGAATGTTATGACTGGTATAATGCAATACATGGAAAGTTTATTCACATTATTGTATAATGTTTTTTTACCACAATACAGGGCAATGTTTTCATGTTTCTCAATGAATATATCTATAGTCTTTTTGAGAAATGTTTTTACCATGGAAAGGGTGTTTTATAGTATATGGTTATATATATTTATATATATAAACATTTTTTCTTTGTTACGTAAATTTTATTAGAAAATGGTGTGATTTGTAGTTTATATATGATTTATCGGATGATAATATTGTAGACATCATGAAATTTTTTGCATGAACATCTCCGTAATTGAAGATATATTTCCATGTGTTGGGACTCAAAATGGCATGAACTAGGATCAAAAATTACGCAGTGTGACTATGCATTTTTCGTGGGGGTTAGTGACAGTATCGAAGGCACCTGACCGCAGCCCTTCACTGATCCTAAGTAGGGGTGCGGGGGCGCAACCCCCGCGGTATGGAGAAATAATTTGGATACACCCCTAAAGCAGCGCCCAAGGTATATATGTCTAAACACTTGCATGCCACCATGCTGGAGATGAATAAATGTTTATTTTTAGAAATTTCCTCAAGGAGGTGCTCTAGTATAGCCATAACACTGTCGACGCGCAAGTACATAGCATGCCAGAATTTTGGCATGAAACCTAATTGTGCTCCCAATTCTGGCATTCAAGACACCTACACACCAAATTTCATTTAACCTAGGGTCCTATTGTTTCCTATAAATAGACCCTTGGGGCCCTCATTTGGATAGACGAATTCCCTTTAAGCCGAATTACTACTCTCGTCGCCCTAGTACTTCACCCCAATCTTCCAAAACATTGAAGGTAGTTTTCCATCACCTTCAGTGGAGGATTTAATGGAGGATCATGATACATAAGTCCTTTTAGTGTTTGAAAACCATAACACTTGAGCACCTAAAGCGCCCAACCTCACCCAAGTCAAAAATTCTTGCATTCCGCCCATTCCATTCACTGGAACTTCAGAGCCCCACTTCTTAAATCACCTGTGAATACTCTTGAATGCTTGAGCAAAGTCTCTCCCATGTATTACCATACAAGTTGTTCATCACATAAGTGAACATCATGTAACCCAATTGTACTTGCACACCCATACTTTCTCACCCTTCTCTACGTGGTCACCCCAATGTGATTCACTTAATTTCTTTACTCTCTTCCATTTACAATTCCATAAATCCTTCCTCAAAGTCATTCATGGAAATGATTCTTCTTCATTGGCTCCCTTGTGTGAAAGGGATTCTGTTGAGACCTCCACCATTACCTCATGACTTATCAAACCTTTGGGATTGGCACATCAACATGCCTCCTATTTGGATTTTTATTTCCGCAATCAGAGGTTTCCCACATTTCATTCATAATGGGGTTAGGATTGATGGATTGTATGTGGGTTTGTATATCCACATTCACATGGAACATTCCCCCAGATAGAGTGTTGTAAAGATCCTGGTTCGGAGGAGGGTTTGGGTCCTGACCTTTCACTTATAAAAGAGATGACCCAAAAGCTCTGGTCTCTGGTAGGGAAGGTACATGTCACACTTTATTTTCCATGCAAGAATAGGATAAGTCTCCCTTAATTACCAGGATCAATTAAGGGGAATCCATCCTAGTATTAGCCCTTCACCTTGACCCCTTCCTCCTTACATAGAACCCTAGTCTAATGTAAATAGAACAGATGGAATGATTGTCACCTCACTCTCTTCCACAATCGATGCACCCTCTTCTACTAATAGAGGATAATATTTTTTGAAAGTGTGAATGACTTTGTGGAATCTTTGACATTTTCTTATTTCTCACACCAAGCAAGAATCACGTGGGCCTAGATATTTTTCATGTTCAAAACATTTCCACAATTTAATGAACTTTGAGAACTCTGATTTCCTTCATAATTGGGATACCTAGGAAGCCTTCTTAGGGCATGAGCTCAATGTCATCCCCTTTAGGAATAATCCCCAAATTCAGTCCTCAAATCAACAAGGCATACTTTTCAAGAAGTAAGTCCAAAATGATTTCTCTCAATGGACCATACACTCCAATGAGACTAAAAAAACTATGAGTACTCTAACTCCCATTATAATCTAGATACATAGGATACCTTCTCAGGGCCCGAGATCATTGGACGTCCACTTGAGGAATAAACTCCAAATTAAATCCTCAAATCACCAAGTAATCCTTTTTAATAAGTAATCCCAAACTAATATCTCTCAAAAGACCATAATCTCCTGTGAGACTTAATGAACTATGAGAACTCTAATTCCCATAATAATCAGGATAAGTAGGAAGCCTTCTTCGAGCTCTATCTCATTGGGCATCCCCTTTGGGAATAAGCCCCCAATTCAACCCTCAAATCACCAAGGCATACATTTTTGGAAGTAGGCCTTAACTGATTTCTCTCAAAGGACCATACTATCCTATGAGACATTATGAACTACGAGAGCTATGATTCCCATAATAACTGGGATGTGTAGGAAGCATTCTCAAGGCCTGATCTCATTTGGCATATTCTTTAGGAATAAACCCCAAATTCAATCCTCAAATCACCATGGTAGCCTTTTAAGGATGTAATCCCAAACATATTTCTCTTAGAGGACCATACTCTTCTATGAGACTTATTGAACTATATGGGATTTTACTTCCATCTATATGGGATACGCAAGAGGCCTATTTGAGGTTCAAACCCAACACTTCAAATCAACCATGTTCACCATGGGTCATATTCCCAATGGGTCTAATCCTACTGGAAAACCCATATCCTTTCCATGTTCCTTGGGTTGCTTCAGCATAAGTCCCACACTATGTTTCAATAAAAAACATTCCACATAGAGGTCCTTATCACATGACCTTAAAAGGTATGATGTGTCCAGTTCAGTGACACCGAACAAGAGGGTTCTTATTACTTTCATAAGGATGCGTAGGTATCATATATTATGGGAGCGATCCCAAAATCTAACTAAACCATCGTCTCCATGGATGAAAATAAAATTCCTGAGTGCCTCACTAAGTGGATTAAAAACTAGTATCATCATAATGATGATTATAAAATTATCTAAGAAGAATATTAGAGGATACCTTTGATAGAAATCCTCGAATAAATACATATATTTTAATCAATGAAGAAACATGAATTCATACTGATAATTCTAAAATTTTAGACATGTAAATAAGTGATTATAAATTCCATGTGATACATAGGATATAGCTAGTGAATTAATAATGATTCATGAAACAATTTAAAATTTCAAAGAGAGTCTCAGAGTAGACAATAATTCCTCCCAAAAGGGTGTGATGAGTCCAACCACCCATCCTCTCGACCAATGTATGTTCTTAAGTATCTTAAAGTTCCAAAAATAACGAACTCCTGCCTTTTTAAAGCAGGTCCTCTTTAGATAAAGAACTATTTGAAGTTTTTGGTTCGATGAATAAATATAATGGAAAAGGCCTAGAAAGAATGATTCTTAAATCTAAAACACAGGTTTCTCAGAAGCACAAATCAAATATGTTTCATGATTATTTTATCAAATGGTTAATTAATGGTTTAAGCATGGAAAATTTGATTATTCATTCATATTACTTCACTTGAACTTCCCATATTCCTTTTAGTTTGAAAGGCTTATTGTTATTTGATAGAAAAATCATTCATAATTGTCACAATATTTTACAAAATGAAGGAAATTATATTAATACCATATAAATAACAAATTGATAAAATCACCTCAAAGTATATACATCATTGTGCCCGAGCGTGTGAACTCAATATAACAATTTTATGGAATCATTTCTAATTATGACTTTCTTGATTACATATGTTGCATATCAAACATTTCCCTCGTTCTTGATTCCCAACTATCTCATTCCTCATCCTATTGGCCTTCGGTCCCCCTCATTGTGTTAACCCACTGATATCAGGTATCACTATCGGCTGGTCCTCAAGCATTGGGAAATATTGAAAATCCATAATAGGCAACCATGGTGCATCATAACAGTTTGAAGTCATCTCCATCTAATACACTGGATAAAAATATTCTTTAGTGATACGTTAAAAGAACCATATGTTTTGATGGCCTATGCACATGGAAACCATAATTTCTGAAATTTTCCAAATTGTAATTTCTTTGCTTCCATTAATACCACCATTTTTTCACCGATGTGACTTGTGATAGGGTCTGAACACTCCTAAACTTCAAATCGAGTCTTCTCGGTATAAAATGTAGACTTGTTAATCAAAATCTTTTTCATTGTTCATTACAATATCTCATTGAAAGTTTATTCCATTCGATATCCACTGTTGAATCCCATCATATGCTATTTTTTTATATAAATGAATTACATTACACAATGATAAAATTTCGTATGATCTATGATAGTTATAGGTAACTTTAATATCAACTTTAAGAAACCATTGATGAACTAAAAGATATTTCTATTCATGTGTTTGTTCCTCTTCCCCCCCTCACACGCCATTGTCAATTTTTCTTGGAATTTGCATCATATAGTCATACACTTCTTGATTATCCTTGAATATTTCATAGAGACTTTGTACAAACCATCATTAATCTGAATCATATTCTACAAATAAGTGATAATATTTCACATAAATTAATTTTATCTTTACATTGAAATAGTATAAAAAAATACATTGCATACTAAGCCTCATTATTGTCTTCTTAATAGGATTATTATGATTGTTTTTTTATTTTGATTTAATGTTTATGATGTAGTATCTATGATGTGAATTTTGGGTATTCCATGTATCAGGATATTCTTTGATTTCATCTTTAATTGGACAATGTCGATCAAATATCAAACAGACACCCCAAATGTGGGTGAATTGTTTACTGATACATGCCAAATACCAACCCTATGATTTGTAGTTTCCCTTCTATATAATGGAGAATCCATGAGGAAGAGGTGAAAAATTCCCATTTTAGGTTGCTACAATAAACAATAACCCCTAGTATTTTTTGTATAGAAATGTTCAATCAATATGTATGAACTATTTTCTGAAACAAAATACAGAAATACAGGGGAGAAATGCCCAAAAAACCAATGAAATTGAACATGAGATATATAAATTCGGTTATCTTGGGACACATGAGAATTTATATAAATATCGAAGAGAACTCGATTTTTTGTCTCAAAATGGATAGAAATTATGGAAAAACTCAAAAAAAGACATCCCAATGACCAGAGTCCTTCAAAATTTCGATCTATTTCTCCATCCATTCCTTATTATAGGAAATATTATGACTTAAGGTTTGTTGTATAGTCTCTTGCACAAGGTATAGAAGAACATCTTGGTGGGTCCTAATCATATTAAAGATAATGGATGACACAAATTCAGTAAGAAATGATCTATGATCTTATATTAGGTTTGGTTGAACGCATGTATGACCTTCATCAATAATTTAAAGTCTCCAACCTCCAAATTCAATGCATGAAATAGCCCTCATGAATAATCTAAAATCATCCCCATATTTTTTACACTACATGACGCATTTTTATGACCTGATTCTGAAACTCAATATCTACAATTGCTCTCAATGTGAAATTGTTTTGTATGTTTATAAATGTATAGTTACATGGAAAATCCCTTCCAACATATAATGATTTTTTAATCTTACTAAACCTATCCAATACAACACTAGGAAACTCATTTGAAGGCATGAGAAAATTTTAGTCAAATTCAGAAAAATAGGTCATTTCTTCCAACCACGATGTGAAGAATGGTGGATCATTTATTGTAGGACCATGCTACTTCACAACAATTGTATTTCTAGAAACTTCCCACCCAACTTGTGTTGCTCACTCTTCATCGACATTATTGTCTCCATGTATTCCATCACTAAAAAAATCCTCATTGGTAGATATATTTGCACATATATCTAGATGATCATCTATTTTTTCATCATCCACATCATAGGGAGGAGCCTAAATTTCATGGGGGAAGACCTTCTTCAACCAGTTTTGTAATTCTAATTCTTTGTAAAATTGGATGTTGTCATTGCATAGTAGAAACCTCATCATATAACTCTATCATGGTACAATATAACCACTAGGAAAATGAATATATTACATCAACACACTACCCATTAGCAATTAATGGACAAGGTAGATGCCAAAGTGTAGCCGTTAATCACAAATGCCTATAACTAATAGACATAATCTCATGATCAGGTCCTGGATTTAAACAACTAGGAATTCTGTCATGTATTTCATTTATAGTTACAAAAATTATATTTCCAAAAAAAATTGGTTGTGTGCTATAAGAATCTCCATGATCAATTTGAATAAACTCTCTATAACATGAGACATTGGAAAAGATGACTCTGTATGTAAAAAATGTTGTATGATCAATATTTTGATAGTGTAAATAATATTAAATATGATTGTTGACTATATAATCATTAGAATACTAAAATTTTCGAAAATATTTTTATATCGTAAAAAATTATACTAATGTTTAGTAATATAAAAGTTTATTATAAAGTAGGTAACATAATGTTTTTGAAACCAAAGTTAAAAAGAATAGAAAACACCAAATCCTTTTATTTATCAATGATAAAATGAAAATTATGATCATATAAATTGAAATAGATAAGAAAAATAAAATTAAAATCCACACGAATTATTTAGAACATACAAAAAACCATGGTATTTTTCAATAGAACAGAGTTTGGATGAGATGAGTCTCACTTCAGAAATGAGGTAAAATATAACTTATTTTCAAGTGGTTTCATAATAACATCTTCCAAGGGGATGTAATTAACATTTTAATTTTCAAATGATTCCAGAAATATAATAAAATATATTAGATGTTATAATAGATGTCCTTAAAAGGACAAAAGATTTGTAAAATTCAATATTTAAGTACATCCCTTTGGTAGATGTCATTGAGCTACCAATTGAAAATATGCTAGATTTTACATCACTTCTAATTTAAGGATCATCTCATCTATACTCTTCTATTCTAAAAAATATCAAGGTATTTTATGTATTTTTTAAATAATTCATATGTTTTTAATGAGTTTTTTCTTGTTTATTTTATATTATATGGTCATAATTTTCTTTTTATCGATGGAAAATAAACTAATTTTGTTTATATTTTTTTACCTTGGTTTCTAAAACATTATATGAAAACTGTTGACAATGAGAGTTGACCATATAATATTAATGATACTAAAATTTTAGAAATAACATCTTATATCATAAAATATGATACTAATGATTCATATTACAAATTTTAATCTTACTAAAATCATTTCAGAATTTTATAAATAAAATATGAATCATCTAAGGCATATCCCCCAGGAGTGTTAAACAAGGTGTGCAGTAAGGCCCGATGTCATGTACCATGTTATTCTGAGTCAGGACCAATGCACTTTGTCAGAGTTGTTACTCCTAGGTACATTTTTACTAGAGCCACATCAAATTGTAATATCTATAAATGGATTTGATTTCATAGATAACCACATAATCTTTATGCTACCAAAATTTTATAATGTCTTCTAATATCTTAAATATGACAATAATTTCTTTTAGTAAAATTTTAAATTTCTTAAATATATGTTCAATGATTTATAAAAAGAATTTAAATCATCTAAAACATATCTATTGAAATTAACAAAACAAACACACAATAGGGTTTGAATCATATAAATCACAGGATTAAAAAATTATAAAGGATGTTAACCCTCTTTATTATCCAATTTTTCATCATTATTCCAATTTTTATTCTATGTTAATCCAAAGTTAATCCTTAGTTAATCATTATTTTATAATTTGTTAATAATTCCTTAATCATTAGTTAACCATTATTTAACTATTATCAAAGAATTATTTAACTATTAAGTAATCAGTATTTAATAATTTGTTAATATTTACTTAACTACTCGTTAGTCATTAGTTAATAACTATGTAATCATTAAATAATCATTAGTTAATCATTGGTTAATAATTAGATACCCATTACTTAATAATTAATAATAATTACATGATTATTCTTTAATCATTCATTCCCAATAATTATTTAATCATTACATAATCATTACATAATCATTCTTTAATAATCTCTTAATCATTCTGTAATAATCCCTTAATCATTCTTTAATCATTACATAATTTTTCTTTAATCATTAACTTATCATTGGTTATCATTAGTTAATGTTTATTTATTCATTACTTAATCATTAATTAATCATTCTATAGTCACACATTATTCATTCCTTAATAATTCCTTAGTCATTATTAATCAATACTAAAGCAACACTTAATCATTAATTAATCAATATTTAATAATTCATTAACCATTACTTAAAAATTAGTTAATCACTATTTAATCATTCTTTATTCCTTATTTAATCATCCATTAATTATTATTTATTAATTTTTTAATCATTAGTTAATAATTACTTATCCATTAGTTAATCATTACTTCTTTATTCATTACCTATTCAATATTTAATAATTACTAAATAATAATTTAATCATAATTTAATCAATACTTAATCATTAGTTAATCATTACTGAATTTTTATATAAAAATTATGTAATCATTAGTTAAAAATTACTTAATCCTTAATTAAATATGCATCAATAATTATTTAATAACATGGTATTCATTTGTTAATTATTATTAGATAATCATTATATGTAATCATTATTAAATCAAAATTTATTCATTAGTTAATATATACATTATCATTACAAATAATAACTAATATTTCTAAAATATATATAAATAAATAAACTACATAAAAAATAAAATATTTCTGACTACCTAATTTTTTTAAAATAAATAAATAAATATATTTAAATTAAATAATTAAAAATACCTCTAAATGGTGCTTTAAAAAAATAAAGAAAATGTTTTATGCCACCACACACAAATAAGAATTCTTTTAGATAGATACGGTATGGAAGGTAGAGAGATGAGGGATATTTGAATTGAGGAGGAGGGGGTTCCCTTTTATATGGACATAAAGTAATGGTGGGATGGGGTTCCTTACGTCTTTACGTTACGTGAATGGTAGATGGGGGTGTGTTGTCTTTCACTTTTTGAAAAGAAAGGTGGCCACCCCCACTTTCCTTTTCCCTAACACTAATTTTGGAGAAAATGTGGGGGACTACTACCTTTCAGTAAATCAAAAAGGCGATATCACCCTTCTGTTGTTCTAACACAACGTAGAAAAAAAATTATCCTACACACAATACAAAAAAATAAAAATCCCAATAAATACATTTTTAGGTTTTTTGGGAGCTTAGGTATATTTGTGTTGCTACGGTTTTCTTATGGATTTCTGAATTTTTAGTTTTTTTATGTTTTAATGAATTTTTTGGAATTTTAGAATGTTTATGGTTATGAGGGTTTTTTGAATTCTGAGGGATTTTAGGGGTTTTTATGATTTTTAGGGAGTTTTTATTGTTTTTAGAGTTTATTAGTATTTTATAGGTTTCATGTGTTTTTAGGTTTTTATGGTTTTATTAAGGGTTTTATAGGTACCTCGAGTTATTAATATATATAGTTATTTTTTAAGAGTTTTATGTGATGTAGGGTTTTTATCAATTTTGAGAGGTTTTTTAGTTTTTTTGGTTTTTTTATTTTTTTGGGTTTTTATTGAGTTTTTAGGGTTTTAAAGGACTTTTAAAGTTTTTTTTCAAAAAAACATTATTGTTTTTAAGGGTTTTTATAATATTTAGTGGGTTTTAGAGTATTTTAAAAATTTTAGGGGGTGTATAGTTTCTTTATTTTAGGTTTTTAGAGTGATTTAGGTTTTTAGGGGTCTAAATTATTTTTTGGGTTTTAAGGTTTTCTTAGGGGTTTTCAGAATATTTTGAATTTATTCCTTTTTAGGAATATTTACAGATTATTAGGGATTTTTATTATTTTTTACACATTTTAGGGAATGTCGGAGGTTTTAGGTTTTTTATGATTTTTAGGGTTTTTATGGTTTTTTGGTTTATATGGTTTTTTTAGTTATTTTGGTTTTTTAGTTTTTAAAATAATTTTAGTGTTTTTTTTGTGATTTTGAGGGTTTTTATAGTTTTTAGTGTTTTTATGGTTTTAAGGGGTTTTTTTGTTTTATGTGGTTTCAGGGTTTTTATTGTCCTTTTAGGGTTTTATAATTTTTAATTCTATAGGGGTTTTATGTGTTTTTAGGATTAAATATTTTCTTAGGGTTTATCTCGGTTTTGAGTGTTTTTCAAAATTTTAGGTATTTTTAGGGATTTTTTTGGTTTTTTGGATTTTAGGATATTTTGGAATTTTTAGTATTTAAAAATTTTTAGGGTTTTTTATGGGTTTTAATGTTTATTGGGTTTTTAAGGTTTCTATGTGTTTTTATTTTTTAAGTTTTTATTAGGGTTTATGGTGTTTAATAATTTTTACATTAATAAGGGGTTTTAGGTGTCCTTTTTGGATTTTATGGGTTTTTATGGTTTTTAGGTATTTTGAGGGTTTTGGGGGATTTTTGGGTTTTATAGTATTGTTTTGGATTTTTATGGATTTTTTGAGACACTTAGGGTTTTTTTTTTATATTTTAACATTTTAGTGGTATAAAGGGTTTTGGTGTGTATAGTGGTTTTAGGGAATTTTTTATGGATTTATAGTAATTTGTTGTATTTATGTGTTTTCAGTGATTTTTAGTGTTTTTAGGTTTGTTAAGGGTTTTTATGTTTTTTTTGGATTGTTGGATTTTTTAAAATTTTTATGGTTTTTAAGGTTTTTTCGAGTTTTTTTAACATTTTAGGGGTTTAATGTGTTTTTAGTGTTTTTTGGGTTCTATTTCATTTATGTGTTTTTAGGTGTTTTAAGGTTATTTTATGTTTTTACAAGTTTTGGGGTCTTTATGTTTTTTATGGA
This sequence comes from Viscum album, assembly GCA_963277665.1. Taxonomy (NCBI): domain Eukaryota; kingdom Viridiplantae; phylum Streptophyta; class Magnoliopsida; order Santalales; family Viscaceae; genus Viscum; species Viscum album. The sequence continues at coordinate 472,604,211 of OY728162.1, read as the reverse complement.
TTTTATGGGTTTTATGGATTTTTAGGTTTTTCATTAGTTTTCATATTTTTTATGAAATTTTTATTATTTATTATGGTCATCGCTATTTTTAGGACATTTTATATTTTTATATATTTTTAGGGATTTTTTGGGATTTTATATTTTTTATGTTTTTTAGGATTTTTAGGGTTTTAAATTTCATTGGGTTTTAGGGGGTTTTTTGTGTTTTTATAATTTTAAGGATTCTAAGTGTTTTTAAAAATTTTGAGGGTTTAAAGAGTTCTATAGTTTTTAGAAGTTAATATTGTTTTATGGGTTTTGGGGTATAATGGTTTTTAGAGGTTCTGTGGTTTTTAGGGTTTTTATGGTTTTGTGGGTTTTAATGGTTTTAAAGTATTTTTTTTATTTTATGGTTTTCATAGTGGTTTTCAGGGTTTTAAGATTCTTTATGTTTTCCTTTATTTTTAGTGATTTAAGTTGTTTTTATTATTGTTAATGGTTTTAAGGATTTTGAGGTGTTTTAGGGGTCTTTAGGTTTTTTTGGCTTTTTTGGTTCTTTAGGTTTTGCGGGTTTTCTAGTTTTTATGGTTGTTTATGCTTTTTGAGTTTTTTAACAAAATAGGGGTTTATGTTTATTATATTTTTAGTCTTTTTTAGTTATTTTAGGGGTTTTTTGGGTTTTTTTAGGTTTTAGGGGCTTTATAGTTTTTAGGGTCATTATGGTTTTAAAAGGTTTTTAAGGGTTTTATCATTTTTCTTTTTAGGGATTTCAGGTGATTTTAGGTTTTTAAGTTTATCAAAAAGAGTTTTCAAGGTTTGTAGTGTTTTTTAAATTTTTAGGTATTTTCGTGATTTTTTTTGACTTTTAAGGGTTTTTTATTGTTTTTATGGATTTTGAGGGTTTTTTGGGATTTTAGGGTTTGTATGGGTTTTAATTTTCTTGGGGTTTTTTAGTTTTTTATGTATTTTAATGGTTTTAGGGGTTTTTATATTTTTAGGGGTTTTATTTTTTTAGGTTTTTTAGTATTATTTTATATTTTAAAGGGTTTTCTGTTTTTTTATGTTTTAAGGATTTCTTAGGGGTTTTAGGGTTTTAGTTTTTTTACATTTTTTTTATTTTAGATCTTTTTAATATTTTTATGGGTTTTGGTAGTTTTTGGGATATTGAGGGTTTTAGGGTTTTTAGGGTTTTTTGATTTTTCACGGTTTTCATGGAGATCTGGTGTTTTTCTGAGTTTTTTTGGATCTTATGGTTTTTAGAGATTTTAATGTTTTATGGGGTTTAATGGTTTTTTATATGTTTTAGTTCCTTTTAATTTTGTATGGGGTTATAGGGTTTTTATGGTTTTTATCTGTTTTTATTGTTTTTGGGTTTCCGGGATTTTAAGTGTTTTTAGATTTTTATGGGTTCTACGGTTTTTTGGTTTTTCCAATTTTAGTGATTTTTACAGATTTTGTTTGGATTTTAGCAATTTTTACAGTTTTTAGGGATTTTGAGGATTTTAAGGGGGTTTAGGGGTTTAAAGGGTCTTAATTCTTTTATTGTTTTAATGTTTTTATGGGTTTTATGGATTTTTTGGTATTTTTAGTGGTTATAAAAATTTTAGGTATTTTAGGGTTTTTATGTGTTTTTAGATTTTAACGGTTTCTTAGGGCTTTAAATGGTACTCTGGTTTTTTAGGTTCTTTTTTGATTTTAGGTATTTATAGGGTTTTTATGGGTTTCAATGGTCTTTAGTGAATTTGAGGGTTTTTAGGAGTTTTTAGGGTTTCATGGTTTTTTTGGTTTTTTTAATGTTTTTTTGAGTTTTTTATGGGTTTATGATTTTTTATATTTTTATCTTTTTAGGGGTTCAGAAGGTTTTTAGAGTTTTGAATGGAGCTTTAGTGTATTTATGGGTATTTAGTGTTTCTAAGTTTTTTAGTGGTTTATATAGTTGTTGTGGTTTTTAGTATTTTTTAGGATTTTTAAGATTTTAGTCTTTGTTATGTTTTTTGGGGGATTTAAGTGTTTTTAGGTTCTTATGGTTTTCATATGGGATTTCTGGTTTTTTGGGTTTTTGTTTTTTCAAGGATTTTTAGGGATTTTTAGGAGTTTTATATATTTTATGGACTTTAAGGATTTTGAGTTCTTTTAGGATTTATATAGGTTTTAGTGTTTTTAAGGTTTTAAGGTTTTTATGTTTTATTAGTTTATATATTTTTAGTTCTTTAAGGTTTTCTTTGGGGTTTTTTAGTTTTTTCGGGTTTTTACATTTTTATGGGTTTTTAGGGTTTTTCGGGATTTTTATGGGTTTTTGGGTTTTTTGGGATTTGGTGGGCTATTATAGTTTTTAGGGTTTCTAGGGGTTTAAAGGTTTTATGTTATTTGTTTCATTTAGTTTTTTAGGGATTTTACTGTTTTAGGGTTTATAAAGCTTTTTTAGGATTTTAATGTGTTTTTAGGGTTTTATGTGTTTTTATGGTTTTCAATATTGTTTTGTATTTTTTTGGTCCCTAGGATTTTTAGAGTTTTTTGTGGGTTTTAGAGTTTTTAGGTTTTAGGGGTTTTCTGTTTTTTTAGGATTTTACGTTTTTTTTTCAGGTTTTTTCCTGGTTTTTTTATTCTTTTAGGAATCATTAGGCAATTTTGAGTATTTTTTTGGTTTTAAGAGTTTTTCGGGATTTTCAGTTTTTTTTATTTTATTGACTTTTGGTATTTATGGATATTTTGTTTTTTTTTGGGCTCTTAGAGTTTTTTTGTGTTTTTTAATGTTTTAAGGTATTTTAGGGTCTTTTAACATTTTAAGGGTATGAAGGTTTTTTTGAGTTATTTTGTGATATTTAGGTTTTTATGGGTTTTTATTATTTTATAGTCTTTTGGAGTATTTATGGTTTTGGGGATTTTTTGGGGGGTTTGGGGTATTTTTGGTTTTTAGCGTTTTTTAGTCTTTTGGGGTATTTACTATTTTTTGGTTTATAATTTTTTCTTGGGGGTCTTTAAAGGTTTTTAGTGGTCTCAATATTTTTAAACAATTTTATTGAATTTTTATGATTTTTATGGGTTTTTAGGGTTATAGGGATTTTTTGTGTTTTAGATTTTTTTTTTTGATTTTTTGGGGTTTTATGTTTTTTTGACATACCACAATCCATTTTTTATTTTATTGAAGTGTCACTTTTAGGGTAAGTGGGAATCAACATAAAACTCCATCATCAAGTTACACCCTTACTAAACACCCATTAGAAAATTCAAATATCAAAATAACCATTCACCCCGCCAAGACCATATCATTCAACCTATTTCAAAATTCAAAATATATCGGCATCAACACCAATTATGAACATCCTGTGAGTCGACCACAGAGCATCGAAATCAATGTGGAATTCACATCTTGAACACTTCGCCTCCATCATACACAACACCTCTCTATCGTTACGACACTGACATCCACCACCAAAAACTGCATGAAACACCATCAAAGCATCATCACTGTCTATTATCATCATCATCGACAATGGAAAGCAACTACAATAGGAAGTCAGAGGCAACCAAACACCAAAAACCATAATACTGCAAAGAGAAATAAAAAAAGAATACCAATGTAGCATCATAAGAAAACCGAAGCCACAAAACCAAAGCCCTCCAACTCTAAAAGCACCTTGAATCCCTTCGAACCTTGAACCACAATCCCAAAACCGCATAGTTTCAATTGCACCAGATCCAACTAGGAGAGGTATGTTGGAACATGATGTCAGAGTAGGTTGAGCGGCCAAGGATATCTTCAACACATAACCATCATCGGCCCAAAGCCTTCTAAAAGTATCACAAAACCTTCTTCAAACATAGAATCTTCACCAATAATTTTACCAGCAACACATCGACCAAAAACAAAGAAAATACTGGAAAAAAACTCCTCCATGTTGGGATAAAGTACATAGAATCCAAAAAGAATATATATATAAAACAGGAATAAAAAATCATACAAAACCCGAGAAAGGGGAATTCAGGGTTGAAACCCTAAAAGGAACAATTATGAAGGGAAATAGCCAAAGCTGATTAAAGACCAAACAATAATCTAGAGAGAGGAATCCTGGGGCTGAAAACCAAAAAGACAACTAAACCAGAGGAAACGAAACAACAGATCAAGAGAAGCCAATGAATGCTTTTTGAGTATTTTTTTTGTTTTTATGGTTTTTATATTGTTTTATCATTTTTATATGTTTTAAATGTTTTTAGAGTTATTTTTTGGTTTTTAGGATTTTGATTTATTTTCTGGGTTTTAATGGTTTTTATGGAGGTTTTATGGGTTTTAGGGGATTTCAGGTTTTTTGGTGGTTTTGGGTTTTTCATGTTTTTTGGGATTTTTTGATGTTTTAAGTGTTCATCTATTTTTATGTTTTTTAGAGTTGTTTAGTGGTTTTAGTGGTTTTTTATATTTTTATGTTTTTAGGGATTTTGTTTACATTTTTATAGTTTTTAGTTTTTTTTATAGATTTTGCGGTGTTTAGGGTTTTGTGGGTTTTATGGTTTTTAGCATTTTTTTTGGTTTTGAGGCTTCCTAAGTGTTTCTAGGTTTTTTAAGTTTTCATAGGGGTTGTAAGGGTTGTTTTTTTTAAAATTTTCTGGACTATAGGGAATTTTTAGGACTTTTAGGCTTTTTTGGTTTTTGTTTGGTTTTAGGGTATTTAGAGTTTTATGGGGTTTTTGGGTTTTTAGAGGGGTTCCAGTTATTTAGTGTATTTATGGTTTTTAGTGTTTTTCAATATTTGTAGATGTTTAAAGGATTTTAAATTATTTGGTTCTTTTTCGGGTTTTTTGTGATTTATGGTGTTTAGGATTTTTATGGTTTTAGGGGTTTCTGGCATTTTAAGACTTTTAAACATTCTTTATCATTTTATGGGTTTTAATTTTTTTAGGATTTTAAAGTTTTCTTTTGTTTTTTATGGTTTTTAGTGTTTTTTAAATTTTTTCCATTTATAGGGTTCTTAGTGATTTTTATGGGATTTAATGATATTTAGAATTCTTAGGTTTTTCTAGATATTTAGCATTTTTTAGGTTTGATAAGGTTTTACATTTTTTTCAATTATTAACTTATTCCTAGTTTTTTGGTCATTTTTGGTTTTTTGTGTCTTTTAAGATTTTAAGGACTTTATAAGTATATTTATTTTGTTTTTCTTGATTTTGAGGTTTATTGGGTTTTCAAGGGGTTTTTAGGTTTTTAGGCTTTAGAGGTTTTTTTAGAGTTTTTAATGTTTTTTGGCGTTTAATGGGTTTTAGAGTTTTTAGAGGGATTTGGGGTTTTTATGGGTTTTAGGGTTTTTTAAATACCATGTGGGATTAATGGATTTAGGTTTTTTATCGTTTCAATGATTTTTGGGGGATTTTAGTGATTTTTTGCTTTTTTGGATTTCTTAAGTTTTTAATTTTTTTTAGAGTTTTAAACGGTTTAGGTATTTTTTGGGGGTTTTAAGGGTTTGTATGGTCTTTAGAGTTTTTAGGGATTTTGAGAGATTTTAGAGTTTTCTAGGGTTTTTAGGGTTTTATTGTGTGTTTTGGATTTTTAGGGGGTTTTTGAGTTTTTTTTGTTTTTATGGGTTTTAGAGTTTTTTCAACATATTTTTGGGTTTAAATGGTTTATAGAGTTTTTATGGTTTTAGAAGTTTTAAGGTTTTTAGGGGTTTTTAAAATATTTTAGGGGTATTCATGTGTTCTAGAGGTTTTTAAGGTGTTTAGGTTATTTTAGAATTTTTTGGGTTTATATTGTTTTCTAGGTTTTTTAGGGGGTTTAAGTGTTTTTAGGTTATTATGGTTTTATTAGGGGTTTTCATGGGTTTTAGTGTATTTTATTTTTGGGGGATTTTTTGGGATTTTTTTGGATTTTTTGGTTTTAGGGTCTTTTGCTATATTGTTGGTTTTTTGAGATTTTTAGGTTTTTAAAGATTTTAGGGTTTTCATGGTTTTTTGGGCTTTCCAGTGTTTTTGATTTTTTTTTTGGATTTTTATGCTTTTATTGTGTTTGTTAAAAAATTTAGAGTTTTAGGGGTAGTTATAGGTTTTACTGGCTCTTTAAAGTTTTTATTGGTCCATATGGTTTTTTAGGGTTTTTAGGGGAATTTAGGTTTTCTGGGTATTTATCATGTTTTAGGTTTTTATGGTGCAGAAAATGTTTTTAGTTTTTTAATTTTGTTCATGGGGGTTTTATGTTTTGCAATATTTGTTTACGTTTTTGTGGATTTTTTGGGTTCTTTTAGGTTATTTAGGTGTTTTATAGTTTTTTTTGGGTTTTTTGAGGTTTTAGGGTTTAAAGGTTTTATAGTGTTTTTAAAATTTATATAATTTTAATGGGGTTGTAGAGGTTTTAGTGGTTTTAAGGTTTTTATGTGGTTTAAGGGTTTTTAATTTTTTTAGGTGTTTTAGGGTTTTTCGGGTTTTTTAGTTCTAAATGGAATTTGGGATTTTTTTTGATTTTTATGGGTTTTATGTTTCTTATGTTGTTAAGGTTTTCTTTGGGATTTTAGGACTTTTTATGATATTATGGGGTTTTTGGTTTTTTGTTAGATTTTTATCGTTTTAGGGATTTTAGTGATTTATTGGGTTTTTATAGTTTTTTGGGTATTTTAATTTATAGGGATTTACTGATTTTCTATAGTTTTTAACAATTCTAGGGATTTTCAGTGTTTATGAGTTTTCTATTTTTTAGGTTTTTATAGGGGTTTAGTGTTTTAATGGTTTTATGTGGTTTTATATTTTTTAGGGGTTTTAGGTGTTTAATGACTTTTAGGGTCCATTATGTTTTTTTGCAATTTTAAGGTTTTAGTGGTTTTACTTTTTATTAGGGTTTTAATGTTTTCTTAGGGGTTTTAAAGGTTTTCTGGGTTTTTTGTTTTTTTAGGATTATTATTGATTTTTAAATATTTTTTTTTGTGTTTCTAGGCATTTTAGGGTTTTAATGTTTGTAGGGGTTTTAGGTTTTTAAGGGATTTTAGGTTTTTCAGGGTTATTAAAGTTTTTAGGTTTTTAGGGGTTTTCCGTTTTTTTTGGTTTTTAAGGTTTTCTTCCAGGTTTTAAAGGGTTTTATGATTTCTTATGTTTTAGGGAAATTTTAAGTATGTTTTATGATTTTTATGGTTTTTAGGTCTTTAGAAACTTTGAGGGTTTTAAGGGGTCTTCTAGTATTTTTGGATTTAGGGTTTTAGGTGTTTTTAAGTGTTGTATAGATTTTTGATGTTTTAACGTTTTAGGGGGTCAAAATGTGTTTTGATTTTTTAGTATTTATAGGGTTTTTGTGGGGTCATTCAGTTTTTATGGTTTTAAGGGTTTTGTAGTTTTTATGTGTTTTAGAGTTATTGTGTCGTATATGGTTTTTATGGTATTTTTTGGGGTTTTTATGATTTTTAGGGGTTTATATTTTTTTATTTGTTTAAGGTTTTCTTTAGGGTTTTCCCTCTCTTTAGGATTTTTAGGGATTTTTTGATTTTTTTTTCATTTTTATTGTTTTTGGGGATGTTTAGGGTTTTTATTGTTTTTATCATTTTTTTTGTTTTTATGGATTTTTTTATGTTTTAAAGAATTCTATTGTATTTTTAGGTTTTTATGGTTTTTACATGTTTTCTTATTTTTAAGGGGTTTTTTATATTTTTATGGTTATTTGGGGTTTTAGTGTTATTTTTAATTTTTTAGGGATTTAAGGGTTTCTATATATTTTTAATGTTTTTATTGGTATTAAAGGTTTTTTTATTTTAGTGGGTTCTTAGTATTCATTGTGTTTTTATTGTTTTTATAGTTTTTAATGGTTTTGTGGATTTAGGGGTTTTTGGGTTATTATGGTCTCTTTGGTTTATTTTGGATATTTAATAATTTTTGGATTTTTAGAGGACTTAAATGTTTTTAGTTTTTAATGTTTTCTCTGGGGTATTCAGGTTTTTAGTGTATATTACATTTTTATGCATTTTTAGGGATTTTTTGGGATTTCTATGGATTTTAGGGGCATTATTGATTTTTAAGGTTTTTAGGTTTCATTAAGGGTTTAATAATTTTTTTTTTGGTTTTTAAGGGTTTAGAGTCTTTTAGGTTTTTTAATGTATTCTTAGGGTAATTAGGTTTTTTAGGTTTTTAAATTTTTTTTGGATTTATAGGTATTTTTTTGGATTTTTATTAATTTTTAGGGGTTTTAGGTTATTATGGTTTTTTGATTTTATGGTTTTGTTGGTTTTTATATTTTTTTTAGTTTCATATGTTTATAATGTCTATTATATCTTTTCAAAAATTTAGGGGATTAATTTTTTTGTGTAGTTTTTAGTGGTTTTTAGGGGTATTTATTTTTTATGGTTTTAGGGGGACTATGGTTTTTAGGGTTTTTCGTATCTTTTTAGGGTGTTATGTATTTTTTCATTTTTTGGGTTTTTATGTGTTTTATTGTTTTTTATGTTTTTATGGGTTTCATCATGTTTTTATGTTTTAAGGGTTTTTTTAACCTTTTTAGTGATTTTTCGGGATTTTTAGGTTTTTATGGTTTTAGTGTTTTAAGGGATTTTGTGGGTTTTATGTTTTGTTATCATTTTTAAGGTTTTTATTATTTTTAGGGTTTAGGTATTTTAACTTTTTTAGGGATTTATGGTTTTCTTATGGGTTTTCATGTTTTTAGGATTTTTTATTTTTTTGAGTTTCTAGGTCTTTCTTTGATTTTTAATGGGTTTTAGGGTTTTTATGGAAATCAATGCTTGAGACCAGGTGAACCATGTCACCCAAAATTTATTAAAAAAGAGCATGAAATATCCCAATGTTGTAAGGAAGGATTAAAAAACTGGTTTTTCAACTCAACCTTCAAATCAGACTGCACAAACCATTAGGGTTTTTAGAGATTTTTAGCATTTTTAGGGTTTTTATCATTTTTATTTTTTAGGGTTTTCGAGTTATTAGTTTTTTTATATGTTTTTTAGGATTTTAATGGATTTTAATGATTTTAATGATTTTAGGGGTTTAATGGTTTCCATATTTGTTTGGGTTTTTATGGGTTTTTAGGGTTTTTATGTTTTTAGTTATTTTAGTTGTTTTATGGTTTTTTTGGGATTAATAAGGTTTATTAGGGTTTTCAAGTTTTTAGGGTTTTTATGGGTTTAAAGTGTTTTTATTTTTTTAATGTTTCATATGGTTTTCCAGTGTTTTACTGTTTTTTACATTTTTTTTTATTTTATGGGTTTTTAAAGATTTTTATGGGTTTTAGTGATTTTTATGGTTTTTAAATATTTTTATAAATATTATAATATTTATGGTTTTTATGGTAGTTTGGGTATTCGGATTTATTTTAATGTTTATTTTGGTTTTATGTTTTTTATAGTTTTTTAACATTTTAAGGGTTTAATGGGGTTTTCATTTTTTAGTGCGTTTTTAGGGTTTTATAATTTTTTAGGGTTTTTATTTTTTAAGGGGTTTAGGGGTATTATGGTCTTTTTAGGGTATTATAGGGTTCTTATCATTTTTAGTTTTTCATGGATTTTAGGTTTTTTTATGATTTTAATGTTTTCTTAGGTTTTTTAGTGTTTTTGACATTTTTTATGTTTTGAGGAACATTTTGGCCTTTTTAGTATTTTTATGGTTTTAGGGTTCTTATTGATTTTGAGGATTTTTAGTGTAGTTATGTGTTTTATAGTTTTTTTATGGTTTTGAATAACTTTTGGGGTTTTTACGTGTTTTGAATTTTTATGGTTTTATGGTTTTATTATTATCAATTTTAATGTTTTAGGAATTTTTATACATTTATTGATTTTATTGAAATTTTACAGTCTTTTAGGATTTTTAGGGATTTCGAGGGTTTTTATGAAATTTTATGGTTTTTTTATTTTTATGGGGTATTTTTGGGTTTTTAGGTGTTTTTCAAGATTCTTCATATTTTTATGGTCCTTCAGAGTATTTACCATTTTTAGGAGTTTAAATGGTTTATATAGTTTTAGTGGTTTTTAATGATTTCTATGGGTTTTAAGGGTTTTAATGGATTTTGTGGTGTTTGTGGTTTTTAGTGGTTTTAAGGTATTTTTACGGGTTTCATCATTTTTATGACTTTTTTGTGGATTTTAAGTGTTTTTATGGTTTTTAGGGGTTTTCGTGGTTTTTAGGGTGTTATAAAATTTTAGGGATTCCAAGATTTTTTAGGGTTTAGATTGTTTTTTTGGGTTTTAGGGATTTTGATGGTGTGTAGGGGCTTTTTGGGTTTTATGGTTTTAGCATTTTTTATTTTTTTAGGGGTTTTTTTCAATTTAGAGTCTTTTAATGTTTTGAGGGGTTTAATAGGTTTTTAATTTTTAGGGTTTTTTATGTTTTTATATTTTTTATGTGTTTTAGGGGTTTTTAATATTTTACAGGGTTTATATGATTTTTATGGTGTTTTGGGTATTTCTGATTTTTAATGTTCTAGGGTTTTTAGCGTATTTAGGTCTTGAGGTGTTTAATGTTTTTTTAGGTTTTTGAGTTTTCGTAGGGTTTTTCATAGTTTTTAGGTTTTTTATGTTATTACGATTTTTGAGGATTTTGATGGTTTTTTGGGTTTTTACGGGATTAATTGTTTCATTATATTTTTTGGGGTTTTTTTGGAGTTTTTTAGGCATTTAAATGGGTTTTAAACCGTTTAATGTTTTATGGGATTAATGTGTTTGTATATTTTTTTGTGGTTGTTTTACGATTTTAGAGGTTTTGTGGGATTTGAATGTTTTTAGTGGATTTTACGTTTTTACCATTTTTTTATATTTTTTTGTTGTTTTGGAGTTTTATGGGATTTTAGGTTTTGATAGGTTTTAAGTATTTCGGATTTTTATGGATTTTATTATGGTTTTTGGGGGTTTTAGGGATTTAGGGTTCTTATTTTTTTAATGTATTTTTACATGTTTTTAAGGATTATTTTGTGGTTATAGGGATTTGGAGGACTTTTAGGATTTTAATGGTTTTCAAGATTTTAGTGTTATAGGTTTTTAAGGATTTTATGGGTTTTTAGGTTTTATGGTTTCCTAGGGGTTGTCAGGGATTTTTAGTGGTTTTAAGTTTCTAGATATTATTAGGGTTTTCTGGATTTTTAGTTCTTTTGAGGGGTTTTAGGGTATTTTGAGTTTTTTTAAGTATTCTTATGTTTTTTGAAGTTTTTTACTATTTTTATCAATTTTATTTGTTTAATGGGGTTTTGGATTTTTTTTGGTTTTTTGGTTTCTTATGTGTATGTATTATTTTTTATGTATTTGATGGTTTTAATGGTTTTTTGGGTTTTTAGGTTTTTATGGTCTTTATGGTTTTTTAGGTTTTAATCATTTATTAGGGTTTTAGGGGTTTTATTTTTTTAGGGTTTTAGGCATTTATTATGGGTTTTATAGGTTTTTAGTTTTTTACATTATAGGGATTTTTAGGGAACTATTTTCGAAATTATGAAATTTTATGAATGTTCAGTTTATTTTAATGTTTTTAGGGTTTTAAGGAATTTTTTGGAATTTTTAGGTGGTTATATATTTATGAGTTTTATAGGATTTTTAAGGGTTTTTAGAAAAATTAATTATTTTAGTGGTTTAAAGGGGTTTTTCGTGGTTTATTAATGTTTTTATGTGTTTTAGGGGTTTTTAATGGATTTATGGATTTTTTTTTGTTTTTATGGTTTTTTGGGGTTTTAGGGATTTAATGGTTTATTATATTTTTAAGATGTATTTATACTTTTGTGGGTTTTTTAGGGTTTTTAGGTTTTTAACGGTTTCTTTAGGTTTTTTTGGTTTAAGGGGATTTTAAAAGTTTATGTATTTCTAGGGATTTTTAGAATTATTTGGTTTTTTAGGGTTTTATCGATTTTGAGGGTTTTTAGTGATTTTATGGATTTTTTAGGTGTTTACGGGGTTTTGAGTGTTTTTTAAGTGTTATGGTTTTTTAAAAATTTAAACATTTTTAGGGTTTAAATGGTTTTTGGAGTTTTTAGTTTTTTAGGTTTTTTAGGTTTTTTAAATGGTTTTTGGTTTTTTTGGTTTTTAGAGTTTTATGTTTTTTTGAGTTTCATGTTTTTTATGTTTTTATGGTTTTTGTATGTATTTTATTGGGGTTTAGGGGTGTTACATTTTTACAGTTTTTTAGGCTTTTTTCATGATTTTACAGTTATGAGGGTTTTTGTGTTTTTAGGGTTTTTAGGATATTTTGTGTTTTTATGGTTTTTTTATTTTCGTGTATTTTTATTAGTTTTTATATATTTTTAACATTTTTAGGTTTTTATATAGTTTTTAGAGTTATAAGTGGGGTTTTATGATTTTTATGAATTTTTAGGGTTCCTTTACTCTTTTTATGATTTTTTATAGTTTTCAGGGGTGTTTGTGTTTTACGGTTTTTTATGGATTTTATAATTTTTATGTTTTTAGGAGTTTTAAGTGTTATTAGTTTCTTAAGGTTTTACTAGGATTTAACCAGTTTTAGGGGTTTTTAATTTTTTAGGGTTTTTGGGGTTTTGAGTATTTTTATGGTTTCTGTGATTTATTTTTCATTTTTTAGAATTTGTTTTTGAGTTTTTAGTGTTTCTTATAGTTTTTAGAGTTTTTTTAACATTTTAGATGTTTAAATGGTTTTTTGAGTTTTATAGGATTTTTATAGTTTTTATGGGGTTTTTATATTTTAATGGTCTTTGGGAATTTTATGCGGTTTATGGTTTTTTAGCTTTTAGGGACTTTTATGGGTTTTGGGGAGTATTATCATTTTTAATGTATATTTACAGGTTTTAATTTCTTTTAGGTTTTTAAGGATTTCATAAGGGTTTGAATGTTTTAGGGTTTTTTATGTTTTTACAGATGATTGGGGACTGTTTTAGGATTTTTATTTGTTTTTTGGGTTATTTGGGAATTTCAAGGTATTTAGGGGTTTTTAGGGTTTTACAATTTTTTGGGTTTTTAAGGGTTTTTATTATTTTTCACGTTTTAAGGTTTTATTGGGGTCATTTCTGGGTTTTAGAGTTTTTTACATTTGTAGTGACTTTTAGGCCTTTTATGATTTCAATCAATTCTATAGATTTTAGGGATTTTGAGGGCATTGTGGTTTTTTGGGGTTTGAAGCTTTTAGTTTAGTTTTTTAGAGTTCTTAAGGTTTTTAGGTAATTTCATCACATTCATTAGCTTATTGTATTTTTAGAGATTTAGTGGTTTAGGGGATTTATTGTGTTTTATGGGTTTTTATTATTTTTGGGGTTTTATGGGTTTTATGGTTTTTGTTGGTTTTAAGGTTTTTTAAGGCTTTTAGCGATGTTTATATTTTTAGAGATTTTATGTTTTTTAGGATTTTAAAATTATTCATTGGATTTTTTAGGGTTCTAAATGTTTTTAATAGTTTTTAGAATTTTAATGGACTTTCAGGGTTTTTATGGGGTTTCAGAGATTTTTTGGGATTTTAATGGGTTTTAGAGTTTTTATGGTTCATAGGGTTTTTAATCCTTTTTAGGTTTTTAGAGTTTTTTAGTTTTTCATATATTTAAAATTTTTTGAACGTTTTTAGGGATTTAATGGGGTTTTAGTGTTTTTAGTCTCATTAGGGGTTTTATGTGGTCTTAGGATTTTTACGTTTTTTAGTGGGTTTTATAGTTTTTGGGGTTGTATAGATATTTTAGGGTATTTTGGGGGGTTTTACTGGTTTTTAGGATTTTTAGGGGTCTTATGTGCTGTTGGGTTTATAAGTGTTTTTTTCAAATTTTCTTGTTTTTAGGGGTTTTTATGATTTTATGGACTTTTAGGGATTTCTTTATGATTTTCAAGTATTTTGAATGCTTTTATAGATTTTTTGTGTTCTAGGATTTTTTAGGGATTTTATGGTTTTATGGGTTTTTATCAATTTTTAGGTAATTTAGGGTTTTTATGTGTTTTTTGGTTTTTAAGGGTTCCTTATGGTTTTTCATTTTGTTTAGGGGTTTTTACATTTTTGGGATTTTTTGATGTTTTTTATGGTTTTATGGTTTTTAAGGATTTTGAGGTTTTTTAGGATATTTTAGCATTTTTAGGGGGTTTTATGCTATTTTGAATTTATGGGGTTTTTTTGTTTTTTATGAGATTTTTGGATTTTTATAGTTTTTAATACTTTTTAGGGGTTTAATGTTTTTTTACAATTTTTAGTGGTTTTTAGGGTTTTTATTGATTTTTAGGGTTTTTAAGGTTTTAGGTGTTAACTTATTTTTTGGGTTTTTAGGGATTTTATGTATTTAGTGGTTTAATTTTTTTATGTTCTAAAGGTTTTCTTATGATTTTTTTGGGTTTTATGTTCATTTTACCATTTATGGATTTTTAAGATTTTTATGGTTTTTACGTGTTATAGGGATTTTGTGGGGGGTTTTAGGGTTTTAGAGTTTTAGGGATTTTAGGGATTTAGGGTTTTTAGCTGTTTTAAGTGTTTTTAGTATTTTTAGGATTTCTTAAGGTTTTCGTGGTTTTTATAGTTTTTATATTTTTAGGGATTTTTAGGTCTCTTTTTGGATTTTTTTCCTTTTTAGGTTTATATAGATTTTTAGTTTTTTATGGTTTTTTTGTCTTTAGGGTTCTCATTGTTTAGTTTATGGGTTATTTTATGTATTTAGGGGTTTTAAGGTATTTTAGATATGTATATATATAATTTTTTAAGGATTAAAAGGTTTTTTTAGAGTTTTTTGTTGTTTTTTATAATTTTTATCGAGTTTTAGTATTTTTTATGTTTTTTGGGGTTTTATGGTTTTTAGTGATTTTCGTGTTTTTTCGGGTTTTTATAGTCCTTTATGTTTTTAGGGGTTTTAATTGTTTTTAGGTTTTAAAGGATTTCTTAATGTTTTTAAGGAATTTTTATATTTTCATTGTTTTTTTAGGTTTTTTAGAATTTTGAGGGGTATAAGGGTTTTTAGGTTTTCATATTGGTTTCGGTGTTTAGGGTGTTTTTGAGTTTCTTATGGGTTTTAAGTTTATTTAGTGTTTTTTAACATTTTTGTGGATTAAATTGTTTTTTGTTTTTGAGTGGTTATTTAGGGTTTTTATGAGTTTCAAGTGTTTTTACATGATTTTAGCGCTTTTTATGATTTTTAGCGATTTTTAGGGTTTTTAGAAATTTTAGTCTTTTAGTGGATTTTAGTGTTTTGGGGGTTTTAATGTTTACTCAGGGGTTTTAATGGTATTTAGGGTTTTTAGTTATGAAGGAGTTTTAGTTTTTTAGTATTTTTATGGTTATTTCAGGTTTATAGGGGTCTTAGGGGTTTTCAGGTTTTATGGTTTTTTATGTTATATATTTTTTAGATTTTTTAGGATTTTTTAGTGTTTGGTGGGTTTTTAAAATTTTGTAACGTTTTAATAGATTTAAAGGGAAATTTTATGTTTTTTATGGTTGTAGGGTTTTTTCTGGTTTATAGGGTTCTTATTGAGTTTAGATTTTCTAGTGTTTAAATTTTTTAGGGGTTTTAAATGTTTTTTGGTTTTTTAGGTTGTATTGGTGATTTTCATATTTTTAGGGGTTTTATGTTTTTATATATTTTATGGATTTTTACGGTTTTTATGATTTCTCTAGGTGTTTAGAGATTTTGATGGTTTTTTGGATTTTTATAGTTTTTTTGGATTTTTTTTAGTTTTTTAAGGAATTTTTTGTTTCATAATGTTTTTAGCATTTAAAGGGATTTGATTTATATTTAGAGTTTTTAGTGTTTTTTATGGGTTTTTTTTGGATTTTTAATGTTTATTGGATTGTTTAGAGTTTTTTTGAAATTTCAGGGTCATTTTTGGTGTTTTACTATTTTTATCATGTTTTTGGGTTTATAGAGGATTTATGAGTTTTATGTTTTTTTTTACTTTTTCTTAAAATATTCTATGTTTTAGGGTTTTAATAGTTTTAGTAATTTTAGGGATTTTAGGTCTTTTATGTTTTTTAGCATTTTAAGGGATTTTTTAGTGGGTATAAGGTTTTAAGGGGTTTTTTTGGGTTTTTATAATTTTAGGGTGTTAAGGTGTCTGAAACATTTTTTGGTTTTTAAATATTTCTTAGGGTTTTTTGGGGTTTTTAGGGTTTTCGTGTTTTTATGGTATTTGTGGTTTTAGTGTTTATTTAGTTTTTATGTTTTTTAGGTGTTTTATGTTTTTTAACATTTTCAAGGGCCTAAAGTGTTTCTAGAGTTTTTAGTGGTTATTTAGGGTTTTTATGGTTTTAAAGGGTTTTTATCATTTTTCGTTGTTTTTATGGTTTTTTTGATTTTTATTGTTTTTATTTTTTTTTTGTATTTTTAGGTTTATTATGGGTTTTAAGTGTTTTTTGTTCATAAGGTATTATTAAGGGTTTTTAGGGTTTTTAGGGGATGTTTCATTATATGGATTTTAGGAATTTTTATCGGTTTTTGGTTTTTAGGCATTTTAAGGGGTTTTTTGGGTTTCTGGGTTTTCAAGACGTTTTTAGGGTTTTAGAGGGGTTAAGGGTTTTATGGTCTTTAGTGTATTTAAAATTTTTAGGTTTTAAATTAGTTTTCATGGTTTTTAGGTTTCTTATGTTTTTATGGGTTTTAAGGTTTTTACAGGATTTTATAATTATTACAGTTTTTAGGTTTTTTTGGCTTATATTGTTTTTTGTGTTTTTATAGGTTTTCAGTGTTTTTTCCGTGGTATGGTTTTCTTAAGTTTTTTAGGGGGTTTTAGGTATTTGTTAGGTTTTTATTTTCTTTTGGGTTTTTATTGATTTTGAGTGGTTTTAGTGTCTGTTAGGGTTTTTATGGATTTTTTTATTTTTAAGCACTTTTTTGAGTGTTTTAAGATTTTTAAGGGTTTTAGAGTGTTTTAAAAAATTTGGGGGTTTGGAGAGTTTTTAATGTTTGTAGTAGGTATTTTCGTTTTTGAAGGGTGTTTTTGGTTTTTAAGGTTTTTAGAGGGTTTTATGGTTTTTATGGTTTTTTGGGATTCTAACATTATTTAGGACTTATAGAATCTTCAGAGGTTTTTGTGTTTTTAGGGGATTTAAGTGTTTTTTATGGTTTTCATATGTTTTTAGGGTCATTGAGTTTTTTTAAATTTTTATAGTTTTTAGTTTCTTTTATATATTTTATTTATGTTATGGTTTTTTTAGGAATTTGAGGTTTTTAAGGTTTTATGGGTTATTAATGTTTTTGGGTTTTTGGGATATTTTTTGAGTTTTTGAACATTTTTTGGGGTCTAAAGGTTTTTTTGAGTTTTAAATGATGTTTATTATTTTTATGGGGTCTTATAAGTTTTTAATGTTATATGAGTTTTGATTATTTTTATGGGGTATATTTTTTTATAGTTTTTAGGGTTTTATCATTTTTAGAATTTTTAGGTGTTTTAGTTGATTTTAAAGTTTTAATTATTTCTAGGGGTTTTGAAGGTGTTTTTTGGGGGTATTAATTTTTTTTCACTTTTAGGGTTGTTATAGTATTTTCATGGTTTTTAGGGTTTTTTCGGGATTTTTATGGTTTTTAGGGTTTCATATGGGTTTTTGAGTTTTTTTAGGGTTTTTAGTGTTGTTCTTCATTTTTAGTTGTTTAAATGATTTTTTGAGTTGTAAATGGATTTTTTCATTTTTAAACGTTTTAGGGGGTTTTCTATGGGTGTTAGGGGATTTAGAAATATTAGATTCTTTTTTGTATTTTTTAGATTTTTTTGGTTTTCTAGAGGTTTTTATTTTTTAGGTTCTTATTATTTTATTATAGTTTTTAATGGGTTTTCGGTTTTTTAGGTGTTTAGGGATACTTAGGGATTTTTATGTTTTTTAGGTTTTTATAAATTTTGAAGGGTTATTAGGGTGTTTAGGGTTCGTTGGGGTTATTTTAGTGTTTTTATGTATTTTGGGGTTTTAATTCGTTTTGGGTTTTTATGTTTTTCTTAGGATTTTCAGGGTTTTAGTGTTATTTATATTTTTATGGACTTTTAGGGTTTCTTATGATTTTTGTGGTTTTTGGGGTTTATAGGTATTTTGAGGGTTGGAATGGTTTTTATGGTTTCTAATGGGGGTTTAGGGGTTCTTTATGTATTTTGGGGTTTTAATGTTTTTAATGTTTTTTAATGTTTTGGTGGTTTAAATGGATTTTATATTCATTCGTATTTTTAGTGTTTTTTTGGGTTTTAGGGTTTCTAAATGTTTTAGGTTTTTATAGTTTATTATGTTTTTAGAATTTTTATGGTTTTATGTGTTTTAAGAGTTTTTAGGTTTTGAATGTTTTCCTTATGGTTTTCAAGGTTTTAGGATTTTTTACATTCATATGGATTTTGGGTGGTTTTAAAAGATTTTATAGGTTTTAGGGTTTTAGGGATTTTTAGGGTTTTTAGTGTTTTTTGGGTTTTTAGGGTTGTTATCATTTCTTAGGGTTTTTGGGTTTTTTTTATTTAAGGATTTTTATCTTTTAACATTTTTAGCGATTTTTAAGAATATAGAGATTTTAGGGATTTGAATTTTTTTATGTTTTTACGGGTTTAATGTGTTTTTAGGGTTTTAATGTTTTATTACTATTTTCATAGATTTTATGTTTCTAGGGATTTTTAGGTCTTATTTAGTAATTTTTTTTATTTTTTTTGGTTTTTTATAGATTTTTTTGGTTTTTATGGTTTTTATGGTTTTTTTGGGTGTTAGGGATTTTAACATTTCTTAAGGTTTTTAAGGGTTTTTTATGTTTTTTTAATTTATTTAGAGAATTAATGGGAATTTAATGTTTTTTAGTAGTTTTTAGAGATTGTATGGGTTTTTAGAGTTTTAATGGTTTTTATGGTTTTTATGTTTTAGGGGATTTTTATGGGTTTTAGGGTATTTTGAGGGGGTCTTATAGTTTTTAGCATTTTTTGTGTTTTATTTGATGTAAATGTCTTTAGGATTTTAAGGTTTTCTTAATGATTTTCAAGGATTTAAGTGTATTTTTTTTCTTTTTCATGATTATAGGGATTTTTAGGCTTTTAATGGTTTTTAGGGTTTTTCGGGATTTCAATAGATTCTTAGGTTTTTTTGTTTTTTATAGTTTTTTGGGTTTTTAGCATTTTTAGGGGTTTTAGGGAATCTATCTGTAGTAAGGTTTTTATGGTTTTATTAGGGTTTTATAGTTTTTAGGGTTTTTAGTGGTTTTAGGGGGTATCTTTCTGGGTTTTTAGGGTTTTTTGTTTTTTAGGTGTTTTGAGGTTTTTTGGAGTATTTTAACATTTTTCAGGGTTTATAGGGGGTTTTTGAGTTTTTAGTGGTTTTAGGTTTTTTATGGTCTTTTTATGGATTCATATATTTTCAGTGGTGTTTATGGTTATTAGGGGTTTTTAAAGTCTTTTTATGGGGTTTTATGGTTTTTAGTGTTGTTAGGTTTTTTAAGGGTTTAATGTGTTTTTATGTTCTAAAGGGTTTCTTAGGGGTTTTCAGGGCTTTTAAGGTTTTTTCATTTTTAGCGATTTTTAGTGATTTTTATGAATTTATACATTTTTTTAGTGTTTTTAGGATTATTTAGGGTTATTATGGGATTTTAGGTCTTTAAGTTTTTTTTGGTTTTTACAGGTTTTAAATGTTTTTAGGTTTTTAAGGTTTTATTCAGGGTTTTCAATGTTTTCAGGGTTATCTACATTTTTAGGGCTTTTAAGAATTTTTAGGATTTTAATGGTTCTTAGGTTTATTTGGGTTTTAAGGTTTTCATGGTTTTTATGGATTCTTTTATTTTTTCGAGGATATGGTTTTTTAATGTTTGTATCATTTTTAGAGGTTTAAAGTGTTTTTATAGTTTTTATCAGAATCCAGAGTTTTATATGCTATTGGTTTTTTAGGGTTTTATTGGGTTTTATGTTTTTAGGGGTTTTCGGTTTTTAGGGTCTTTTAGTGTTGTTTATGGTTTTTAGAATTTTAAAGGTTTGATGTATTTTTAGGATATTAAAGATTTATTATGGGTTTTTATTGTATTTTTTAATGGATTTTAGTGAGTTTTTAATATTTTTATGGGTTTTTATGGGTTTTTTATTATTTTTAGAATTTTTTATGTTTCAATTGGTTTTAGGTGTTTTTATGTATTTTTTGTTTTGTTAGGGTTTTTTTATGATTTCTGATACTCCTTTTTGTTGCATGTGGATGATAATATTTAATAAGAAATGCCTCAGAAAATAAGAGGTGAAGATCCCAAATAAGGATCAAGGGAACTTTCCCTAATCGGCCTACGCACACCAGACTTATGTGCCAAGAGGCCCACATATGCCATACCTTTGTGGTCCAGAAGGGGCTACACCACTACAAGAGGATCATGTGTTGGACACCTATGCGATAAAATTCCTTCACCTAGGGTGTCGTGTTTTCCTATAAATAGGACATTGTGGCTCCTCATTTAAAGAACTGGAAAACCAGAAGAAATGTGAGAGCTTTGATCAAGTAGCCCCTTCACCTAGGAGCTCAAAACATTTCAGATCGGTTTCCAAAAACCCTATAAAAGAGGAAACTAAGGTGGATAGTGGGATCAAAGTCCCCCCAGAGTTTGAAACACAAGACACCTATTCGAGGGGCCCCTCCCTCTAGTTGATAAGTAATAGTGTGAAGTTCTCTTCCAAAACCTGGGACCAGCATGAGACCCTTATAGGGACACCGACAAAAATTATTGGTTTCTATAGAAATTCCTCATCAAAATCTTGTTTCCTAGGTTTTCCATCACCCATGGAATCTCCAACTCGCACTTTCCTACCATGTGTGAAGCACTTACAATTCCTCATGGGTCTACCCTATGCGAAACACCATATACTTACCCTGTCCTAACCTACATGAGCCAAATTTTAATCCCTCCTTCAAGAAACTAATGGGAGAGATCCTATTCCTCTATATCCCTCATCTGATAAGGAAAAAATTGAATCCTACTCCAAGTCCTCCGGACTTACACAACCACGTTGAGTGACATGCCAACCTGCCTCCCATTCAGTAATGTATTCCATCAATTATAGGGGACCCGCACTTTTTCCCACAAGATGGGAAGGGTCCTGAGGTGTGTGATGTTATGAATACCTTCAGTCATGAGGAACCCAATCCTGGGGGATGTTCTAGGGACCTCCCAGTCACATATACATGGGAAATAATGTTTTTTCCTTCTCATCTATATTTTAAGATACCTCCCATGTTGGATGGTGATGGGGGTGGGGATATCTGTTTCTTTAAACATTAATGGTTAATAGTGAAAAATCCTCCTATATTCCTATCAATAATTTAGCAGGGAATACCTCTTAGGGTAATACCTAGACTGTTCTTATAGGATATATCTAGAAAAGTAATTCGATGTGACAATCCTTGTTATAAAAAATGTGAAAGAAGATATGCACATGAAATACATTTCTTCTTCTCTCATAGCCCCAAATTCTTCCACCATGAGAAGAAGGATTGTATTTTTTTCCTAATATTCAGCTTCCTCTTGTTTCCCATATCTGATCATGACTCACATAGGATTAGAGGTTAGAAAAGATCATATAATATGAATGGTCATATGCATATATTGGTTGAGAATCCTTTTCTAGATCTTCATCTCAACTTCCATTAGAGAAACTCCATAGGTTTGGGTCCTCAGATCCATGTTTCCATATTGTGGTCCTTTTATTTTGTATAATCCCCAACTGTCCTCATCACAACCAAGGGAATCCTATTAGGAGTTATCCCAAAAAAACCACAAAATCACCAGGATTCAAAACATTCCTTATTGTTCTAGACACATTGGCCTCCTCATAGGCACAATCCAGAAAATGGGACCTTCCGAGTATACACATGCATTAAAAACATATATATATTCACATGAATAGGGAATATAGACTTTATGTGGATCCTTTATTCTAGTTTTTATTCTATAAAAAATTTCCTGATTATCACACTTTCAATGGATTCATAGAATGAAAAAAGGTAGGTGATTAAACACATTACAAGAAACTCAACCAGGTGGGACCTCCTAGAGACCTCAGGCTACACCTTATAGCCCCACTAGTAAAACTGGACATACTCCACGGTTTGTCAGAATATTCTATGAATAATCATGTCCTCTAATATAGGGCATAACTTTGGGCATTAGAAAGTAGGAACTTCTATTTCTAGATTGAAGAAGGAATTCATCCATGTTTCATAATGAATTTTTCCCTCATATAGAAGGTATACCTTTTTAATTTTATAATCCATCAATTAAAACTTGTGGGTTAAGGCCAGTGTCCTTTCGGAATCATGTGATGTCACCTTCTATGGGATAAATTCATTAGAAATTTATATAATTATAGGGCCTCTATATATTTTATAAAAAATCACAATGTAATACCGAATTTATCTTTTTTCACCTGAAAATAATTCATATGAGGGATCCATCAGTGCACCAGTTTAGGATTGATATCTGGGTTCTTGTAATCATATCTCCAGGCCAACCAAAATCCATTATAAATGATATTATTTCCAATCACATACTTAAAAAATATATAGTTTTGGAAAACCATGTATTCCCACATCCATTCAGGCCTGAATCCCCCTCTAGATTGTATGTCCAAATACTATATCCATATTTGTGATAGTATATCTTTGATTCATGTAAGGTTGACATGTAGAAATGAGTCTTTGATTCATGGGGGTGCGACTTCATATCTGGGTAGAACATGATATGGTGCATGACAGAAGTTATATGATCTATTCCTTCCCTAATAAAGACACCCTAGGAATATATTTTGGAAATGGGGAAATTGGTATATTCTATGAACCAGTACTTTGGAAGGTAACTATGGATCTTCAATTAGAATGTGTCTATCAGAATCATGTGGTAGTATAGTGGTGGACACTCACTTCAATGGTACTCATATTGGTACAACATTAGATAGCTCTCTATGTCTTGGAGGTTGGATTCAAACATATCAAAGTAGTCTAGCTCGACGGTTTTGATCATGTCTAAAACACATGCATCAACTTGTTCATGGGAAGCCATTGGAGAAATAATTTTAGGTCTTAATGGAAACATTAATAGTTTTATTAAATTCAAAATATTAGAGTCAAAAAATTATGAAATTTTTGGTAAAGGGGAGGGTCTCAATGTATGTTATTCACATAGGTCGCAGACCCAAGTTACCTTTATTATGACACTCACTTATGGTTATATGATGGGATAATAAATTCACACAAAGAACATTTGAAAAGGTGATCATTCAGAAGGCTCGTACAAATGACAAGAATCACATGGAAACATGGAATACCTACCATATCCATATTATTATATTTTCAAAAAACACTTTTAATGGATAACTGTGAACCAAAATAGATTAACACAAATAAAAACCACTAGCATAGCCCGCCTTCCCAGAATCGAAAAATGCACGCCATCAACAATAGTCCCAAATTCAAATATCAAAAAAATGACAAACTGATCCTCAGACCAAGTGTTGTCCCGTCATCATTTCACTTTTATGGAATTTCCTCCTCGGGTTGCGTAACCATCGAGTCATCACCATTCATCACCCCATCACCACTGTCAATGTCGTCATTCAACCACTACACCTTCTGGAGATCATCCAAGCCCGTCAATGACACCGAAATCCAACCTAGCACATCGTCAGCATCCCATAGTGCACCAGTGTCCACCAAAAACAAATCAACCTCACCAAATCAATGTAAAATCGACACGGTGTCAGTGAGAATAACCTAAAGGCCGCCACCATATCCAAAAAAGAACCCAAAATATTCACGAATTACCACATCAATGAAACCCAACAATCCGTTATCCTGGAAAGAGGAAGAGCCACCGAAGAAACCGACAGTTGAGAAAAAAATCCGTGACGTTGTCGATGCCATTACAGATCAAAGTCCTCATCGAGAGCTTTCGCTAGGAACACTGACGGCCGCTGATCAGCACATCCCAAAACCCCGTCAATACCACCACTCTCGTTCCTCCTTGGAGAGGTGCAACAAACCTTGGGATCAGAGTAGGGAATGATTGGCCGAGGGCTCTGAATGCAGTAACAAAGACAAGGATATAGAAAAGGTGGATACAAACCTAAGAAGTGCCTAAAAACATTCGAATGACACACCTCAAATCCCAGAACCTTAATGATTCCACCACATCATCTCTGACATGGATGTTCGTTGAGGGAAGAGAGATCAGAGCAGAGGATGAGCGGCCAGATGCTTCGACAACAACAACCTTCGATAGAGCCCCAGAACCACCCATGAAGGAAAAGGTTGAAAAAAAAACCAAGCACAAGAACCCGAGGGAACTCAAAGGCCGCTGTCAAAGAGGAAACCAAATAGGAAGCCAAAGAAGCGTGGACAATCCGATTAGAAGAACTAGGGGAAGAACCCATGAAGAGGCTACACGAATGTGGTTGGAAGAAGGTAGGGCAGGGAGAAAAGAGGGAGAAGAGAAGAGAAAAGAACAGAAGAAATGCTCAAGAGTGCCTCAAACCCACGGAAAAGGGTTTCAGGAGGAAACCGTAGTCAGAAGGAATAATTCCATATGTGGTCACCTCTATTTATATATGTTGTTAACTTACACAACAAAGTTACATGTCTAACCTCAATGGATGTCCTTTTTGGAATACATTCATGACCCCAATAGTCTTTTACTCCCTCTACATCAGGACTAGAACCTCTTCTATTTATTGCTTCCAATACCATGGGGGGTTATTTTCTTGAAAATCCATTTTGATTCATTGAGATTAAAATATTTAATGAGAAATACCTTATGAAATAAAGAGGTGAAGATCCCTAAGAAGGATCAAGGGAAATCGACCAAACTATCCTACGAACACCATGTCTGCATTCTAATAGGCTCTCACATCCCATACCTATGAAACCAAAAAGGGTAAACC
Organism: Viscum album; assembly: GCA_963277665.1. Lineage (NCBI taxonomy): Eukaryota > Viridiplantae > Streptophyta > Magnoliopsida > Santalales > Viscaceae > Viscum > Viscum album. The sequence continues at coordinate 472,579,507 of OY728162.1, read as the reverse complement.
ACCCTTGTGTGAGGAACCTGCATTGGAAAATTCCATGAAGTAATTTCATGAGAAATATCCTTCTCCAAGGGTCGTGTGTTATCCTATAAATAGAACCCCAGGGCATCTCATTAGATGAACTGGAAAACCAGAAGAAAACTTAGATCTTTGATCATGCATCCATTTTACCTATTCCCTCAAAACCTTTTAGGTAGTGCTACTAAAGATGAGAGAATACTAAACTAATGGGGATAGTGGTATCAAAGTCCCTACATGGCCTTAAAAAAGACACCTTCATCAGGACCCCCTCCCCTAGTTGAAACGAACAAGTATAATAGTCCCTTATAAAACTCAGGACCTAAGTGAGTCCCTTATAAAGACACATGAGGAAACCCTTAGTGCCTATATAATGGAATTTCCTTGTTTTGTAGCCAAGGTTTTCTATCTCCTAAGGAATTTCGAACTCACTCATTCCTACCCAATGTGAAGCACTTCGAGTTCTTTCCAGGTCTATTCTATATGGATCACCATCTGCACACCTAGCCCTAGACTATGCAAGCCACCTTATAAGACATCTTAACTAATATTGGAATTGCTCCTCATTATATGGATCCCTCTTCCAAGTGGGGATTGAAGACTCAAAAAAATTGTCCATACTTTTACAACCATGGCGAGTGACTCACCGACATGCCTCCCATTTGATTGTACATTTCTTCGGTCAGAGGTGTCCATGTGCTTTTCCAACCTGACGAGTAGGCTCCTTGGGGTATGTGTAGTTATGTATCCCATCAGTCATGAGGACCCCAACATTGGGGGTAGTACCAGGGACCATCTATGCATATATTCAATTGAAATGATGTTATCTCCATCTCATCTATAAGACTTGGGACCAACCATTTCAGGCAATGAGGTGGGTGATGATAACACTTTATTTTACCCATGATAGGGATTAGTGGATAATGCTACTATCTTCCTCTAGAAATGGGAGTAGGTAAATCCACAGGGAGTAGGTCTCTAGCCTTTCTTATGGATCATAGTAAGATGAGTAGTAATATGTGACTATCATCGTTCCAAAAATAGGACAGTAGAAAGGTACATCTAATCCCTTTCTTTTACTCCTGTAGCCCACTCATCTTCCACTAGTGGAAGAAGAATCATGACATTTTATAAATATCATGTTTCATATTTTTTATCATATTAGTTGATGACTCACATGGTCTTACATGTCAGCAATGATCATGACATCCACACAGTCAGATTCATGTCTCGGCAGATATTCCTTTTCCAAATCTCACCCCACATTCATTAAGAGGACCACAATATGTGTGGGAGCTCGTAGACATGTATCCATCTATCATGAATCCAATTTAGTATAAGATCTATCCATCCTCATCACAACCTAGGGATTACTCAATGTTGAAATCACTGACCAAATTTCTTAAACACCATGTGTCAAAACATTTCTCATGGTTCTAAACACATGGGCCTCCTTTTAGGTGTAATCCCTAAAACTTTTTCATATCCTCTGAAAGGGCCACAATCCCATATGATACAAACTATTAGATATCTTTCATATGTGGGTGTTCATGAAGTCATAAATCTATGAGGACTTTGATTCTAATCCATGTGAGATACATAGGAATCCTCTCTAAGGTCAAAACCCAAAAAACCAAATTCACCTTAATATTATTCGGGCCACAATCCAAGTAGGGTTTTCACCAACCATGTAGGATACACACCCTCACATCACCTTAGGATAATTCAACATAAGTCATACACCAAACCTTCTCTAGGAATATTTCACCAAGAGTTTTGTTCCACAAGATGTTAAACTACAAGGTGTGGTCCTTGTTATATGATCGTAAAAGTTATAACATGTCCCATTAAGTGGCTATGAATAATGTGGGTTATTATTCCGTTCAAAAGGATACATAGGAATTTTATATCATGGTTCTTATCCCAATATCTAATGAAATATCATTTCTATGTACGAAGATAAATTCTAGAGTTCCCCAATTCAATGATTAAAACCATTATCATAAGAATAAATGGATAAAGAATCTATAGTCCATATAAAAAAGGGTAACATTGATTGAGAAACTTAGATACATACAAATATCTCCAATTATGGATAACCTCATATATATACTAATTATTATAGAATAAATACCCGATAATAATTTATTGATAATATTAGGAGTCCTGAGATATACTTAGGATTTAATAATGGATTTGCTAATATGTCTTAAATCTATAAGAGAGTCTCAATGTATGAAATAGTTCCCCCTAAAAGTGTGTTACGAGGTTCACCTCTCATCCTATTGACTAATGTTTTCTCTAATATTTTTTTGTATCATTTCCCAACAATCACCTTCCTTTGGAATGAATGTTCATGATACATCTTGAATAAGGGAATTTTTGGGTGTTTCCTATTCCACCAATATAACCCATTGGAAACTATATAGATATAGTGAATCTAACATGAATGATTGTACAATCCTTAACCATACACAATAAATCACAAGGGAATCAACATTTCCATCAGTTAATAAGGGTATCAGGGTTATTATGTTTTAGGGTCGTTTAGGGTTTTTTTGGATTTTAATCGTTTATTAGTGTTTTAGAGATTTTTTAGGGCTTTAAGGTATTTATGTTTTATTGGGATTTAGGTTTTTTAATTTATTTTTGGGTTTTTAATGTTTTTAGTGTTTTTAAGGTTTTTTAGGGTTTAATAGGATTTTATATTTTTTACAGGCTTTTTGGGTTATTAAGGGTTTTATTGTTTTTAATGGGTTTTTTGGGTTTTTATGATTTTTTGACTTTTTAGGGGTTTTAGGGTTTATTAGGGTTTTTAGAAATTTTTTTATTTTATGGATTTTAAGTATTTTTTAGGTTTTATGTTTTTCTTTGGGTTTTTGGGTTTTTAGGGGATTTAACATTTTTAGTGACTTTTAAGACTTTTTAAGAGTTTTATGGGTTTTTAGTTTTTTTAGATATTGCTGGTTTTATTATTGTTTGGGGTTTTTAAGGGTTTTAGGGTTTTTTTTTAGTTTTTTTGGGGTTTTTTATGCATTTATAATTTTGTATATTTTTGGGGTTCAATTGGTATTGAGAGTTTTTAGTGAGTTTTAGGGATTTATGGGGTTCTAGGGGTTTTTAAGGTTTTATGGGTTGTTGTGGTTGTTAGGGGTTTTTAGGATCTTTTTAAAGGTTTTTGACGTTTTTAGTATGTTCTAGGTTTTTAGGGGTTTTATGTATTTTTCTATTTTTATTTTTTTCTTATGGTTTCTCAGTGATTTAGGGTTTTTTTGTATTACAGATTTTTAGGGATTTTGTATGACTTTTACAAATTTGAGTGGTTATTTGGATTTTGATCATTTTTATGGTTTTTTAATGTTTGATGGGTTTTCATGTTTTTTTGGGTTTTCAGAGGGGAGGGGGGTTGGTATTTTAGGGATTATAAGATTTTTTAGAGTTTTTATCATTTTTAGGGATAGAAACAGATTTATAGATTTTTTGTGGATTTTAGGAATTTATTTTTTTTCTTGGTTTTTGGGTTTTTTAATATTTTTAAGAGTTTTTAGTATTTTTTATGTTTTTATATGGTTTTTATAATATTTTGGGTTTTTAGGGGTTTTAAATGTTTTTAGGTTTTAATGTTTTTCTTAGGGGTTTTCATTGTTTTGAGGTTTTTTAATTTTTTTCGAATTTTTAGGCACTTTTTTACGATTTTTATGGGTTTTTACAGTATTTAGGGATATTGATGGTTTATAGTGTTTTTAGGATTTTTATTGGTTTTATGGTTTTTTTAGGGATTTTAGGGTACTTTTTATATTTTTACGGGTTTTAAGGTTTTTAGAGTTTTTAAATGTTTTTGCAAGATTAAATGGGTTTAATATATTTTAGTGGTTACTAGGGTTTATATGGTATTTTTCAATGTTTTTATTGTTTTCAGAGATTTTTATCTGTTTTAAGGGGTTTAGGGTTTTCAGGGTCATTTTCGAGGTTTTTAGGAATTTTAAGGATTTTAAACTTTTTTTTGGGTTTAAGTGTTTTTTTGATTCATAAGGTTTTCATAGTGTTTCTAATGGTTTAAGTGTTTTTTGAGTTTTTAGTGGGGTTTTATATTTTTTATTTTTTAAGGGTCTTTAGGGGTTTTATGGTTTATATGGGTTTTAGGGTCTTTAAAAGGTTTTTATTATTTTTAGGGAATTTATTTTTATGGTTTTTTAGTGTTTTTTGGTTTTCATAGGGGTTTTCAAGGGTTATAGGGTTTTTATAATTTTTTGGGATTTTTAGGGCCTTTATGTTTTTAGTGTGTTTTGGGGTTTTAGGGACTTTGAGGGGTATCTATGTTTTTATCATTTTAATTTTTTAGTGGTTTTAAATGTTTTTAGCGTTTTATGGTTGAATTTGCGGTTTTCATGTTTTTAGGCTTTTTATGTTTTTAGGTTTTTCTAGATATTTTTAAGGATTTTTAGTATTTTTAGGGTTTTAGGGATTTTGAGAGGATATATTGTTTCTAGGGGATTTTTTTGGTTTTTTTGGGTTTTTTAGTTTTTAGGGTTTTTATGGGTTTTTATATTTTTTTAATGGTTTTTTGGGTTTAAGGGGATTTTAGTGTTTTAGTTAGTTTGTAGGGTTTTTCTTTTTTATAGGATTTGAAGGATTTTAGGGGTTTATTGTTATTAGAGATTTTTATGGGTTTTTAACTATTTTAGGGTTTTTACCATTTTTAATTTTTTTAGGGGATTTATGTTTTTTATATTTTTAATGGTTTATTAAGAGTGTTTAGGTATTTTAGTATTTTTTACATTTTTAGGGTTTTTAGGTATTTTTAGGAATTTTATTTTTTAATGTTTTTTAGTGATTTTGAGGGTTTATCGAATTTTATGGTTTTTAGGGATTTTTAGGGATTTTAGAATTTTTTTATTGTAGTGGTTTTGAGTATTTTTTATTTTTAGGATTTATTATAGGGTTTTTTTGTGTCTTTTAGGGGTTTTTATACTTTTAGGTATTTTTAGTTCTTTTTAGGATTTTTATTATTTTTGGGTTTTTTATTGATTTTGAGGGGCTTTAGGGTTATTATCGTTTTTATGGTTTTTTGGGTTTTTAAGATGTTTTTAACAATTTTTTTGGAGGTTTTTAATATTTTTTTAACTTTTTAAGGGTTTTAAATGGTTTTTAGAGTCTTAATGGTTTTAGGGTTTTATGGGTTTTTAGGTTTTTATGGTTTTAAAGGATTTTATTGTTTTAAGGGGTTTTAGGGTTTTATGGGTAATTTATTGGTTTTAAGGGATTAATTTTTATCATATTTTAAGGGTTTTATATATTTTTAGGGTTTTATGATTTTAATAGGGGTTTTAGGATATTTTATGGTTTTTAAAATTTTATGTATTTTTTTGGATTTTTATGATTTTTTTATATTTTTATGGGTTTTTGTGTGTTTAAGTATTGTCAGGTTTTTATGAATTTTTGTGTTTTAATGGTTTTTAGGGGTTTTAGCATTTTTAGGTGTTTAATTCATTTTTGTGTTTTTATGGTTTCCTTATGGTTTTTTAGGATTTTTTATTTTTTAGTTATTTTTAGGTATTTTTTACGATTTTTTGGCTTTTAAGGGTTTTATGGATTTTGAGGGTTTTTAGGTATATTTTGGGTAGTATAGTTTTTTTTGGGTTCCAGGTGTTTTGTATTTTTAGGGGTTTGATGGTTTTTTGAGTTTTCATCTTTTTTAGCGGTTTAAAGCGTTTTTATAGTTTTCATTGGTTTTTAGAATTTTTATTGGATTTTAGGGGTTTTAATGGTTTTTGGTGGTTTTTATGTTTTTTTGGGGGTTTAGTGTATTTAGGGGAATTTGGTGTCTTTTTAGGTTTATTTATGGTTATTAACAATTTTTGGTTTTTATGGGTTTTAAGTGTTTTTTTAATTTTTAACTTTTTTACAGGGTCATTCACGGTTTTTATGGTTTTTAAATCTTCAAGAGTTATAGGCAATTTTTTGAATTTTTATAGTTTTTTTTATTTTTATATATTTTGAGGTGTTTTAGGACATTTTCATATTTTAGGTTTTTAAGTAAGTATGTTTTTTACGGTTTTTAGGTTTTCTGAGGGTATTTTAGTGGTTTTAGGGGTTTTTATATTATTATAAACTTTTATTGATTTTTTATGTGTTTTTAGGGTTCTAGCATTTTTTAGGGTTTTTAAAATCTTTTAGGATTTTTATGGGGGTTTTTTTCTTTTTTATGGTTTTTTGAGTTTCTAGTTGCTCTGTAGTGCTTTAATGGGGTTTTATTAATGTTTTTAGGGGTTTTGACTGATTTAGTGGGGTTATAGGCTTGTTACTGTCTTTTATGGTTTTTAGGGTTTTTAACCTTTTATAGGTTTTTACTAGTTTTATGTTTTTCATGTTTTCAAGATTTTCATATGGGTTTTGATGGATTTTACAAATTTTTATGTTTTGAGAGATTATTAGGGGTTTTTTTGTCTTTTTAGGGGTTTAGTGCTTTAGGGATTTTAGTCATTTGAGGTGTATTTGGTTGTTTTAGCATTTTGATGGTTTTTTGGGGTTTAAGAATATTTATTTTTTTGATGTTTTCATATCTGTTTCCATTTTTTTGGGAATGTTTTGTATTTTTAGGGATTTATAGGGTTTTTTTTATGATTTTTATGGATTTTGGGGTTTTAGGAACATTAAATGTTATTTGGGTTTTATTGGGATTTTTTTTCTTTTTTTTGAGTGTTTTAGGGTTTTATGGTCTTTAGAGATTTTAACATTTCTAGTGGTTTAAATGGTTTGTAGAGTTTTTATTGGGTTTTTTAGGATTTATGGGTTTTAAGGTTTTTTTATGGTTTTTAGGGATTTTTATGGTTTTAGGCATATTGGAGTATTCTAGGTTTTTTGGGTTTTAGTGTCTTTTAGGTTTTGAGAAGATTTAATTATTTTTCGGTTTTTTAGTTTTTCAAATGGGTTTTCATTATTTTTATGTTCTTTTAAATTTTTTGGGACTTTGTGTAATTTATTAAGATTTAATGGGGTTTTAGGGTTTTGTGTGTTTTTGTGGTTTTATATGGTTTTTAGGGTTTTTACCAATTTTTAATATTTTATGGGATATTTGTGTTTTTAGGTTTTTATAGATTTCTTAGGGGTTATTAGCGTTTTAGGGTTTTTTATATTTTATTGTTTTGTGTATTTTATAGGTTTTTTTCTAGGTTTTAGGGATTTTGGCCATCTTTAGGGTTTTTTATTGTTTCATGGAGTTCTATAGGTTTTTATGGTTTTTTTATTTTTTAATGTTTTTAGGAGTTTAAAAGGTTTTTGAATTTTTGGTGTCATTTAAAGGGTTATATGATTATTTAGGGTTTTAAATTGTTGTATGGGTTTTATGGTTTTCTGGTATTTTTAGGATCTTCATAGAGTTTTTAGAGTTTTAAATGTATTTTATATTTTTATGGGTTTTAAGAGTTTTTATGTTTTTAAGGGTTTCTTAGTATTTTTAGGATTTTTATAGTTTTTTATGTTTATGGGGATTTTTTGGGATTATTTATAATTTTTGGGGGTTTTAGGGGTTTTGAGTGTTTTTGGGGGTTGGGGGGGGGGTTGGGGTTTTTTTTGGGTTTTTTGGTTTCATTTGAGTTTTTAGGGTTTTTAATAGTTTTTATGTTTTTATGTATTTCTTAGGGGTTTTAAGGGTTTTAAGGAAATTTAGATTTTTAGGTGTTTTTTGAAATTTTTATAATTTTTATGGTTTATTATGGTTTTTAGGGATTTTTATGGTTTTTATGGATTTTAAGGGTTTTAATGTGTTTTTTGGAATTTAAGGGGTTTTATGATTTTTAGGGTTTTAGTTAATTTTAGAGATTCTAAATGTTCTAGGGGATTAAATGAGTATTGTAATTTTTAGTTGGTTTTTAGTGGTTTTATGGTTTTTAAGGGTTTTAATGTTTTTTGGGGTTTTATGATTTTTATGGGTTTTAGGGTTTTTAATCGATGGTTTTTAGTGATTTAAAAAAAATTGGGGTTTTATGTGTTTTTAGGCATTTTATGTTTTCATAGTATGTTTTAATGTTTTGTGGATTTTTACGTTTTTAGTGATTTCAAGGTCTTTTTTTAGGTTTTTATGGATTTTTTTTGGGTTTATTGATTTTGAAGGTATTTAGGTTTATAAGGTTTTTTATTGTTTATTAAATTTATTAATGGTTGAAATTGTTTTTAGAATTTTTTTTGGTTTTAAGGATTTTAAGGATTTTTATGGTTTTATATATTTTTATGGTTTTTAGTGGATTTTATGATTTTTAGCGACTTTTATGGTTTTTTCCATTTTTTATGTTTTTAGGGTTTTTTATTTTTTTATGTTTTTATCATTTTAATATATTTTTTTCCGGGTTTTTTGGTTTTTTATGTTCTTATGGATATTTTGGATTTTATAATTATTATTTATTATTTTAGGTTTTTATATATTTTATGGGTTTTTAGGGATTTTTTGCGTTTTAGGGATTTTTATTATTATTTAGGTTTTTTAGGGGCCTTAAGTGTTTTCATGTTCTCATGGTTTTCATAGTGGGATTTGGTATTTTTATGGTTTTTTAGTTTTTTAGGTTTTTAATTGAGTTTTTGGATTTTTATGGGTTTTTAGAGTTTTTTTTGGATTTTGATGGTTTCTAATTTTTTTTGGGTGTTTATGTTTTTTGGGTTTTTTTTTTGAATTTTTCATTATTTTGGGTTTTTAATTTTTTTAGACTTTTTAATATTTTTTATGTTTTAAAGGGTTTTCATTATTTCAGTGGATTTTAATGGGTTTTATGGGGTTTTAAGGTATTTATTTTTTTGAGGGGTTTTAGGGAATTGGGGTCCTTTTAGTGTTTTTACGGGTTTTAGTGTTTTAGGTTTTGTTGGGTTTTATGTGTTTATGATTTTCATACAGGTTTTCATAGTTTTTATGGATTTTTACAATTTTAGGTATTTTTAGGGATATTTTAGGAATTTTATAGTTTTTATGGTTTTTAGGGATAATGTGGATTTTTGGTATTATAGGGTTTTCAAGGGATTTATGTATTTTAGTGTTTTTTCAATTATTTAGGGGTTTTAAGAGTTTATAGGTTTCTATTTTTTTTCTTAGTGTTTTTAGGTTATTTACAGTTCTTTATATTTTCAGGGGTTTTTATGTGTTTTATGGATTTTTAGGTTTTTTATGGATTTTTATGATTTTTTTGGAATTTGTGGGTTTTTAGGGGTTTTAGGATTTTTATATTTTTTTGGGATTTTGGTTTTTTTGGGTTTTTTCAGGTTTAAGATTTTTTGGAGTTCTTCAAAAAATTTATAGGATTAATGGATATTTAGAGTTTTTCGTGGGTTTTTATGGTTTTTATGGGTTTTATGAGGTTTCTATGTTACTTAGTGGTTTTTATTGTTTTTAGGGTTTTTTGGGGTTTTATGGTCATTTAAAGGGTTTTTTTGGTTTTTAAATTTATTAACTTTTAGGTGTTTTATGTATTTTTATGTTTTATGGTTTTCTTTAGTTTTTTTAGTTTTTTATCGTTTTCTATGTTTTACATAAAATTTTTACATGTTTTTATTATTTTTATGGGTTTTAATGTTTTATGGATTTTGAGGTATTTTAGGGTTTTTATGGGGTTTAATATATTTTTTAGGTTTGAAGTGGTTTTTAGTGAGGTTACTATTTTAAATTTTTTATAGGTAATTATAGGGTTTTTACATTTTTAGGGACATCATGTTTTTTAGGATTTTTATGGATTTTAGGATTTTTAAGGATGTTAAGGGTTTTTAGGGTTTGTTGGAATGTTTAGGATTTTATCATTATTTAGGTTTTTAGGTGTATTAAGTATTTTGAGGTTTTTATGGTTTTCTTAGGGATTTTCAAGTTTTTTTGTTTTTTTACTATTTTACATATTTTTACGGTGTTTTTTTATGGGTTTTAGGGATTTTGAGGGGTTTTAGGGGTCTTATGGTTTTTTTGGGTTTTTTAATATTTATTCCTTTTACAGTTTTTTGGAATTTTTTAATTTTTTTGGTGTTTAAAGGGTTTTTAGAGTTTTTAAATGTTTTTTGGTTTTTTTATGAGTTTTTAGGGTTTCATAAAATATTTGGGATACTAATTATTTTCATATTTTTTTTGGGTTTTATGGTCTTTTAAGAGTTTTAGTAGTTTTAATGTATTTAGTAGTTTTAATTTGTTTACATTTTTACAGTTATTCAAGGTTATTCATTGTTTTTAGAGTTTTTATTTTTTTTTACTTTGTTAGGGATTTTAGGGACTTTTTATAATTTTTATCTTTTTAGGGTTTTTATAGATTTTATGTCTTTTTATGGTTTTTATGGTTTTAGTATTTTTTTGATTTTTAAGAGATTTCTGCGTTTTAGGGTTTTTAAGGATTTCATATGTGTTTTAAATGGTTTTATGGGTTTTTACAATTTTATTATATTTATTTTTTAGGGGTTTTAGGGATTTTGATGGTTTTAGGGATCTTATGGGTTTTTTGTGTTTTCTTATTATTTATTGGTTTTACAGATTTTTAGAGATTATAATTTTTTTTGGTGTTTAAAGGGTTTTTAGAGTTTTTAGATGTTTTTTTGTTTTTATGAGTTCTTAGTGTTTCATAAATTTTTTGGGATATTAGTTATTTTCCTGTTTTTTGGGGTTAGGGTCTTTTAGGAGTTTTAGTAGTTTTAATTTTTTTAGTAGTTTTAATTTTTCCACATTTATACAGTTATTCAAGGTTTTCAATGTTTTTAGAGTTTTTAATGTTCTTTTACATTTTTAGAGATTTTTAGGGACTCTTGATAATTTTTATGTTTTTTAGGTTTTTCATGGATTTTATGGGTTTTTATAGTTATTATGGTTTTTATGGTTTTAGTATTTTTTTTATTTTTAAGATTTTTATGCGTTTTTAGGTTTTTTAAGGATTTTATAGGTGTTTTAAATGGTTTTATGGGATTTTGCGTTTTTATCATTTTTAGTGATTTTTTTGGAATTTTATGGGTTTTTTGGGTTTTAGGGATTTCTAGGTTTTTTATGCTTTATAGGGTTTTTATTGTTTCATGTTTTTTTGGGATTTTAAGATTTTTTTGGATTATTTTATGGTTTTATGGTATTTAGGGTTTTTAATGTTTTTTAAATTTGTTATTAGTTTATGATTTTTATGGGTTTTTTGGTGGTTTTAAGGTTTTTATGGGGTTTTATGGTTTTTATGGGTTTTTGGGTTTTTGGGTGACTTTTTAGGGTTTTTAAGGGTTTATGAATTTTTTTATATTTTAGGTATTTTTAGCGGTTTTTATTATTTTAATGGTTTTTAGGGTTTTACTGATTTTGATGGTTTTTAGTGTTTTTATAGTTTTGATGGTTTTTAATGTTTTTAGATTTTTTTTGATAATGTGTTTAAGTGTTTTTACATTTTTTATTATTTTTTATGAGTTTTTGGTTTTTTCATTCTTTTGGATTTTTGGGATTTCTTTTTGGTTTTTATTGGTTTTTATGACTTTTACGAATTCTGATGGGTTTATGGTTTTTATAGTTTTTGTGTTGTTTTGGATATTTTCGACTTTTTTATGGTTTTTATGGATTTTTTTAAAAAAAATTTACGTTTCTAGTTGTTTTAATGGTTTTAGTGGGTTTTCAAAGGTTTTTAGGTGGTATTAGGATATTTATGGGTTTTGGATTTTTTTTTGGGTTTTAGTGGTTTCTAGGGGTTTTAGGGTCTTCTAGGGTTTTTAGCATTTTTCAAGGTCTTTACGTGTTTTCTAGTTTTTAATGTTTTCATATGATTTTTTTTAGTGTTTTAGGGGTTTTAGTTTTGTTTAGGAATTTCTAATCCTATTTTTAAGATTTATATGGTTTTAAGGGGTTTTTAGTTTTTTTTAGAGTTTTTAGAATTTTTAGGTTTCTAGGGGTTTTAATTGTTTTTTGGGGGTTTATGGATTTCTTAAGGGTTTTTAGGGGCTTTAATGTTTTTTATATTATTTTTATTTTTATGGTTTTATAGGGTTTTGGGGATTTGGAGGGGTTTTAGGAATTTTTATCGTTTTGGAGTTTTTTTGGTTTTTTGGGGATTTAGGTGTTTTCTTTAGTATTTAAAGCTTTAATGGATTTAAATGTTTTTGAAAAAATTGTGCTCTAAATTTCTTTAAAATTTTTATTATGTTTTTGTGTTTTTCTGAGTTTTTAGGGATTTTTATGGGTTTTAAGGCATTTTATGGGTTTTAGGGATTTTAGGATATTTGGGTTCTTTTAGTTGTTTTTAGTGGTTTTCGATTTTTGAGGTTTTAAAGGGTTTTAATTGTTTTTAGGGTTTTATTGTTTTCTTAGTTGTTTTCAATGTTTTTAAGCTTAATTATGTTTTTAGGGACTTTTGTTGGATTTTTAGTTTTGTTATGGTGTTTTAGGGTGTTTCTGGGATTTTGAGGGGTTTTAAGGTATTTGTGGGTTTGAGTCATTTTTAGGGTTTTTAGTGTTTTTTATTCATTTGGGTTTTAAATGTTTTCTTTTGGGTTTTTTTAAGTTTTTTCTTTTTTTTCATCTTTAGGTATTTTTTGAGATTTTTTTGGATTTTTTAGATTTTTATGATTTTTTTGGGATTTTAATGGGTTTTTGGGTTATTAAATTTTTTACTGTTTTTTTGGGTTTGTGGAGTTTTTTTGGGGGGATATATGGTTTTTAGAGTTTTTAAATATTTTTATCTATTTAAAGTGGTTCTATTTTCTTGTGTTTTTCGAGTTTAATGGGTTTTGAGGTTTTTTAGGGGTTTTGAGGTTTTTAGGTGTTTTATGGGTTTTAAACATTTTTAGATATTTAAAGTGTTTTTAGGTTTTTATGGTTTTATTTGGGATTTTTAATGATTTTTGGGATTTTTAGTATTTTATTTAGTTTTATATATTTTTAGGATTATCATGATTTTTAAGGTCTTTAGATATTTTGATGGGGGTTTTGGGTTTTTATGTTTTTTAGGGGTTCATGGTTTTTTTGTGTTTTTAAATTTTTATATATTTTTTAGAGTTTTCATAAATGGTAGAAGATTAATGGTTTTTAAGTGGATTTTTTATTTTATTATGTTTTTATGGGTTTTAGGGTTTTATAGCATTTTTTGGTTTTTTAGGTTTTTAAGTGTTTTAGGTTTTAAAGGATTTCTTACAGTTTTTCACGGGTTTTTGGGGTTTTTACGTTTTTATGGATTTTTTCTATTTATTATGAATTTAATTATTTTTAGGGTTTTTAGTGATACTGTGGTTTTTTGTGGTTTTTGTAGTTTTATTGTTGTTTTTCTTTTTTAAGTTTTTTTGAATTTTTGAATTTTATTTTTTTAGAGTTATTTAAAATTGTTGAGGTTTAAAGGGGTTTAAGAGTTTTTATTTTTTATTTTGGATTTTTTTGGGTTTTTTAGGTTTCTTAAGTTGTTTATGGTTTTCTATGAGTTTTAGGGGATTTTATGGTTATTAGGGTCAATTTATGTTTTTAGGTTGTTTATAATTTTTTTGTATTTAAGTGTTTTATGTGTTTTTAGTTTTTAATGTTGTTCTTGGGGTTTTTTAGAGTTTTTAGTGTTTTTATTATTTTTTGGGATTTATATGGATTATTTAGGATTTTTATGGTTTTTGTGTTTTTAGGGATTTTTACGGTTTTAGGGAATTTTTTGTTTTTAGGGTTTTTTAGTTTTCTTAGGGTTATTTGGGGTTTATGGTTTTTATGGTTTTTTATGTATTTAAAATTTTTATGGGATTTTAGGTATTTTAGGGTTTTTTGCGTTTTACATGACTTTATGGGGATTTTATAGTATTTTTATGGTTTTTAGGGGTTTTTATGGGATATAGGGGTTTCTAGTGTTTTTTTGGGCATTTAAGTTTTTTTTTGGGTTTTTAGTGTTTTTTGAGTTTTTTTTTGGGTTTTGGAGGATGTTTATGATTCTTTAATGTGTTAGGGATTTAAATTGTTTTTATATTTTTATCATTTTTTATCGTTTTGACGACATTTTAGGGTTTGTTATATTTTTCGGGTATTTTTGGTTATTAGAGGTTTTTAGGATTTTTAGTGACTTTCTAGGGTTTTTTCCCTTTTTAAAATTCATAGGCGTTCTAAGTGTTTTCTTTCCTTTTATTGTTTTCTTAGGGGTTTTAATATTTTTAAGGGTTTTAAAAATTTTCAGTATTTTTAACTATTTTTTATGATTTTTATATATTTTTATAATTTTTATGGATTTGACGGTTGTAAATTTTTTTGAGGGTTTTCATATTTTTTGGGTTTTCCCCAATTTTCTATTTTTAGTGGTTGTAATTGTTTTTAGGTTTTTACGGATTTCTTATGGTTTTCATAGTTTTATTGGTATTTAATAATTTTAAGGAATTTAGTGATTTTTTTTATTTTTATTGGTTTTTATTGTTTTTATGGATTTTGAGGTTTTTTAAGGTTTATAGATTTTCTCACATTTTATGAGTATGTTGGTGTTTTAGTGTTTTTTGATTTTTTAATGGTTTTTAAGGTATTTAGAGTTTTTAATTCTTTTAGGGCTTTAATTGGTTTTAGATTTTTTAGTGGTTTTTAGGTTTTTTATGGGTTTTTTTGGGTTTTTATGGGTTTTATGGGTTTTATAGGTTTCTATTATGATTTTAGGGTTCTTAGGTTTTTTAGGGATTTTTAGGGTTTTAGGGGTTTTAAGTGTATTTAAGGTTTTACGGTTTTTTATGGGATTTCATGATTTTTAGGGAATTTTATATTCCATGGTTTATTTTAGTATTTTTAAGGATTATTAGGGGTTTTAAGGGTTTTTGGGATTTTGAAGGTTTTTTGTGGTTTAAGGGGGTTTTGTATTTTTTTTTGTTTTTGTAGTGCTTTTTATTTTTTTAGGTGCTTTATGTGTTTTTAGGTTTTAATGTTTTTATAGGGGGTTAAATATTTTTAGTGTTTTTACATGTTGAGGTATTTTGTGATATTTTTCTATCATCTTTATGTATTTTAGGCTTTTAGGGATTTTGAGGGGTTTAAGGATTTTTAGTGTTTGTTGGGTTTTTATGGATTTTTGGGTCCTTAGGGACTTTTATGTTTTTAGGGTTTTTTAGTTTTTTAGTGCTTCTAACATTTTTGTGGTTTATAGGGTTTTTGGAGTTTTTAGTGGGTTTGTAAGGTTTTTATTTGTTTTTTTTGAAGTTTTGATGTGTTTTATGGTTTTTTGTGTGTTTTAGGGTTTTCAGGGTCTTTTTGGGTTTTAATAATTTCAAATAATTTTCTCAGTTTTATGTGGTTTAAGGGTTTTTAGATTTTCATAGCGGTTTCCACAATTTTTTTTGGATTTTTATATTTTTAGGAAAATTTATGTATTTTTTATTATTTTTCATGAATTTTTAGTCATTTTAGGGATTTTGGGGGGTTTTATGGCATTTAGGGTTTTTATGTTTTTAAGGGGTTTATGTGTTTTTAAGGGGTTTATGTGTTTTTTGGTTTTTAAGGTTAGGGATTTTATGGTTTTTTACTTTTCTGTTTATTTTTTTTCCTTTTTTGGATTTCTATGGGTTTTAAGGTTTTCAAGGATTTTGATATTTTTTAGGGTTTTATGGATTTTTTCGGTTTTTAGGGTTTTTTTTTTTAGGTATTTTTTTGTAATTTTATGGTCTTTACGGGTTTTTAATGTTTTTAACGTTTTTACAGGTTTGAATAGTTATTTCAGTTTTTAGTTTAATTTTTGGGTTTTATTTGTTTTTATTTAATTATGGTTTTAGAGGGTTTTATAGGTTTTAATGAGTTTTATGTTTATAGAGGATTTAATGAATTTAGGTTTGTAGGGGATTTATGTTTTTTTAGGTTTTTATGGTTTTCATAGGGTTTTTTAGGGTTTTAGGTTTTTTATGTATTTGATTATTTTTATGGATTTTAATGATTTTTTATAGATTTTTATGTATTTTTAAAGGTTTTCATAGGGGTTTTCAGGGTTTTAGGGGTTTTTATTGTTTTTAGGATTTTTAGCATTTATTAGGTTTTTAGGTTATTTAAGTGTTTTTATGTTTTAGGGTTTTTTAGGGGTGTTCAGAGTTTTCAGGGTTTTGTATGTTTTTAGGTATTTATAGGGATTTTTAGAATTTTTATGTTTTTAGGGTTTTGAGGGATTTTGAGGGGGTTTGGGGGTTTTTAGGGTCTTTTGGTATTTTATGGTGTTTTTGGGTTTTAATGGTTATTTATTTATTTTTTTAATGTATTCTATATTTTTATAAGATATTTAAGGGTTTAAATGGTTTTTATATTTTTCAATGTTTTTAAGGGTTTTATGGGTTATAGTGTTTCTTAGGGTTCTAGGGCATTTTTAGTGTTTTTTGGGTATATAGAATTTTTTAGGTTTTTATGGGTTTTATGAGTTTTAGGTTTTTTGGGTTTTCATTGGGGTTTTCAAGGTTTTTAGGTATTTTTATGATTTTAGGGAATTTTTATGCATTTTTAGGATTTTTAAGGTTTTTAAGGTATTTAGGGATTTTGAGGTATTTAAGGGTTTTCAGGTCTTTTAGGGTTTTAAGCATTTCTTAGGGGTTTTATGGGCTTTAAATTTTTTATTTTTTAATGTTTTTATTAGGGATTTTTAGGTTTTTATGTTATTTACTTTTTAGGGATTTTTAGTATTTTATTAGTTTATTACGGTTTTTATGGATTTTGAGAGTTTCTATGGTTTTTAAGGTATTAGGGATATTATGGATTTTTTTTACTATTTAGGGTTTTTTGATTTTTAGGGGTTTTGAAGTTTTTTATAGTATTTAATGTTTTAGCTGTTTAAAGGGTTTTTACAGTATTTACTAGTTTTTTTAGCATTTTATAGGTTTTTTGGGTTTTTATGTTTTTATGGGTTTTTTGGGTTCTCGAGGTTTTTTGTTTTTTAGTTATTATTTTGGGTTTTTGAGGTATTTTAGTATTTTTATGTGTTTTTAGGGTTTTGAGGTTTTCTTTGGGGTTTTCATATATTTTAGGGTTTTTACATCATTATAGATTATTAGGTATTTTTTTTAAAATTTTTATGGTTTTTTATATTTTTATGGATTTTGAGATTTTTTTAGGATTTCTATGGGGTTTAAGGGGGTTTTTTAGGTTTTTGGGGTTTTAGAGTTTTTTTAGTTTTTAGGGGTTTTAATGTATTTATATTTTTTTTTTAACTTTTTTAGGATTTTAAAGGGGTTTTGGTGTTTTTAGTGAGTTTTTAGGGGTGTTTATTTTTTTGGGGGGGGGAGGTTATGGGTTTTATGGCCAGTAAGGGTTTTTAGAAATTTTTTTGTTTTAAGGATTTTACGTGTATTATGGTATTTAATGTTTTCATTGGGGTTTTCAGAGTTTTTATGATTTTTTTCATTTTTTGGGATTTTTATTGATTTTAGGGAATATTCATAATTTTTATAGTTATTTGTGTCTTTTTGGATTTTAAGGCGTTTTATGGATTTTGAGGGGTTTTAGGGTTTTAAGGTGTTTTATATTATTAGGCGTTTTAAGTGTTTTTAAGTTTTAAATTTTTTCAGAGGGGTTTTTTCAAGTTATTTAGAGTTCTTACGATTTAAGGGTTATTTATGGATATTTTTTATTTTTTGGGTTCTATGGTTTTTTTTTGGATTTTGATGGTTCTTAGGGGTTTTAGGGATTTTAGGGTTTTCATCGGTTTGTGGGTGTTTTTTGGTTTTTTATTAGTTTCTTTGGTTTTTGAGGGTTTTTAGAGTTTTTATCATTCATTTCATAAAATGGTTTTTAGTGTTTTTAGTTGTTTTTTGTATTTTTTGGTATTTTACGGTTCTTCATGGTTTTTAAGGGTTTTAGGGGGTTTAGTTACTTTTTAGTGTTTTTATAGTATTAGATTTTTTTAGGGGTTTTAATGGTTTAAGTTTATTTTTGGATTTATTGTTTTTATAGTGTTTTTTAGTTTGCTTAAGGTTTTTATGTTTTTACAATTTTTAGGAATTTAATGGATTTTTATGATTTTGAGTGGTTTTAGGGTTTTTAGTGTTTTCCATGTGGTTTTAAGTGTTTTTATGTTATTATGGTTTTCTTAGGTGTTTTAGGTGTTTTTACAGTTTAGGGATTTTTGGTATTTTTTGGTGTTTGTATAGTGTTTTAGGGTTTTATGGATTTTGAGGGGTTGTATGGGTTTTTAGTGTTTTTAGGGGTTTTTTGTTTCTTATTTTTTTGAGTTTATTAGTGTTTTATAGTTTTTTAGAGTTTGATTAATGTTTTTTAAGGATTTAGGGGTTTTAATAGTGGTTTTAGGGATTTTATAGTTATGTAGGTGTTTTAAGGAATTTTTAGGTTTTCATGGTTTTTACAGTGTTTTAGGGTTTTTAGAATATTTAGGTCATTATGTTGTTGATGTGTTTTTAGGAATTTATGGTTATCTTGGTGGTTTTTAGGTTTTTTAAGGATTTTTATGTATTTTTGGATTTTTTTAAGACACTTATTGGTTTTTAGACTTTTTATGGATTTTTTGGGTAGCGGGGTTTTCTGAGTTATTTATGGTTTTTTGGTTTTTTAGTATTTTAGCAATTTTCATTTTTAGGGATTTTAAGTGTTTTGGTTTTTTAATGTTTTCTTAGAGGTTTTTAGGGTTTTTATGTTTTTAGTGATTTTATTCCATTATAGGACTTTTATGGTTTTTAGGGTTTCTATGGATTTTGAGGGATTCAGTTTTTTCATTGTTTTAAGGGGTTTTAGGGTTTTTTTTTGAATTTTAATGGGTTTTTAGGTTTTTTGAGTTTTTTTAATGTTTTTAGAGGATTAAAGGGTTTCTATAGTATTTAATGGATTTTAAAGGTTTTATTGATTTTGTGGTCCTTCAGGATTTTATGGGTTTTTCGGGTTTTTTTGGGTTTTTGGGATTTTAGGGGTTTTGGATGTTTTAATTGTTTTTAGTTTTTTATAGTTCTCTTAAAATATTTTTGGGTTTTTATGGTTTTTAAATTTTTAGGTATTTTAAATGAATTTTTAGTATTTTTATGGGTTTTTATTTTTTTAATGATTTTGAGGTTTTTTATGATTCTTTTATGTTTTTATGGATTTTATGATTTTTTGGGGTTTTAGGGTTTTTTGAGTTTATAGTGGTTATAATGTTTTTAGTGTTTTTAACGTTTTACGGTTTTCAAGGGTTTTTACAGTCTTTAGGGGGGTTTTGGGTTTTATGTTGTTTTAGGTTTTTTAAGGTTTTATGGGTCTATATGGTTTTATGGTTTTTAGTTATTTTTATGGTTTTATAGGTTTTATCATTTTTATGTTTTTTAAGAGTTATAATGGTTTTGAAGTTTTTATGTTTTTATTAAGGTATTTTAGTGTTTTTACGCTTTTCTAGGTTTTTAGTGATTTTTTTTATAGTATTTTTTAGTTTTAAATGTTTATGGGATTTTAAGTGATTTTTATGGTTTTAGGGTTTTTATATATTTTTTTGGGGGGTTTTATGTATTTTTATGTTTTTATGGTTTCTAGAGTTTTTTTTAATAATTTTTGGGATTTAAATGTTTTTTAAAGTTTTTAATTCATTCTACGGTATTTTTGGGGTTTTAATGGTATTTAAAGGGTTTCAGGTTTTTAGGGTTTTTATGGGTTTTAGGGTCTTTTAGGGGTTTTAGGGTCTTTTAGGGTCATTAGGTTCATAAGGTTTTCACTAGAAATGTCATGTTTTTTAGAATTTTAACAATATTAAAGTATTTTTTATAATTTTTCCGGGTTTTAGGGTTTTTTGGTATTTTGAGTGTGTTTAAGAGTATTTTGGGTTCATTGGTTATTTTTTATTTTTTAGGTTTTTAGGGTTTTTATTTGATTTCAGTTTTTTAATATTTTCTTATGTTTTTCAATGTTTTTAGGGAAATTCACATGTTTGTATGTTTTTTGGGTTTTTATGGATCTTGAGGGTTTTTAGGGATTTTAAGGGTTTTATGGTTTTAATGTTTTTCCAATTTTTTTGGGTTTTCTTGATTTTTTATGGTTTTCATGGTTTATTGAGTTTTTTTAAAATTTTTATGGGATTTAATGGGTTTTAGTGTTTTTAGTGGGATTTTATGTTTATATGGGTTTTATGGGTTTTAAGGATATGACTGGTTTTAATCTATCTTTATGGTAGTTAAGCTCGAAGGTTATTTTTAGGGGTTTGAGTGTTTTTTGGGTTTTTAGTGGTTTTAGGTATTTTAGGGTTTTAAGGTCTTATTTGGGGTTTTCAAGGTTTTTAGATTTTTAGGGGTTTTACGAATTTTTTAGTATTTTAATGGGTTTTTAGAGTTGTAGGGATTTTGATTGTTTTAAGAGTTTTTTGGGTTTTTAGACTTTTTATACTTTTTTAGGTTTTTAGGAGTTTTAAGTGATTTTAGTTTTTAAGGAATTCTTAGGATTTTTTTGGGTTTTTATGGTATTTTACATTTTTAGAGATTTTTAGGGATTGTTGAAAATTTTTATGGTTTTTTGGGTTTTTATAGATTTTGTGTGTTTTTAATTATTTTTTGGGGGTTTATGGTTTTTTTGGGTTTTGGTTGTTTTTTCCAGGGGTTTTTATTATTATTTTATTTCTTTTAACATTTTAGGTTTTTAAATGGTTTTTAGAGTTATTAGTTTTTTTAGGGTTTTTTGGGAATTTAGTGTTCTTGTGGTTTTTATGGTTTTTAGGGGAATTTGGATTTTTAGTGCCTTTTGGGATTTTTAGGGTTTATAATGTTTTTAGGTTTTTAGGGGATTTAAGTGTTTTTAGGGTTTTAATGTTTTCTTATGGATTTTCCAGGTTTTAGGGTTTTATAATATTAGGTTTTTTAGGTCTTTTTTTAATTTTATTTTTAGGGTTTCTAGGTATTTTTAGGGTTTTTAGGTGTTTTTAGTTTTTTAGGGTTTTCGTGGGTTTTTATCATTTTTTAGGTTTTTTGGTTGTTTTAGTTGTTTTTATGTTTTAATGTTTTTAGAGGGTTTTCATGGTTTTTAGGATTTTTTACATTTTTAGGTATTTGTAGGGCCTTTTTATAGTTTCTATGGTTTTTTGGGTTGTATGTATTATGAGAGATTTAGTGGTCTTAGGGTTTTGTTTAGGGTTTTTAGCATATTTAGTGTTTTTATTTGTTTAATGTGTTTTTTGGTTTTTAACGTTTTCATTGGGGTTTTTAGGGTTTTTATGTTTTTAGGGATTTTTTTTGTTATTTGTTTTTTTAAAATTTTAGGAGTTTCTATGGGGTTTTAAGGGTTTTGATGGTTTTTTGGGGGGTTTTTTGGGTTTTAGGGTATTATGGTTTTTTGTCATTTAGAGTTTTTT
Organism: Viscum album; assembly: GCA_963277665.1. NCBI lineage: Eukaryota > Viridiplantae > Streptophyta > Magnoliopsida > Santalales > Viscaceae > Viscum > Viscum album. Next base: position 472,558,295 of record OY728162.1, on the reverse strand, counting down.
GAGTGTTTTAGGGTTTTCTGGTTTTTTATTGTTTTATTATATTTTCAGTGTTATAAATTGTTTTTATATTATTTATATGTTTTTAAGGGTTTTTTTGGGTTTTAGTTATTTTATGGTTTTTAGGGTATTTTTGTGTTTTTAGGATTTTTAGTGTTTTTATATTTCTTTAGGGTTTTAAGTGTTTTTAAATTTTTTAAATTCTCTTTTAGTTTTTTCAAGGTTGTTTGTATTTAATGATTTTTTAGGATATTTTTAGGATTTTAATGTTTTTTAAGGTTTCTAGGGATTAAGTGTATTTTAGGAATTTAGGGGTTTTAGGGAAATTAGGGTTTTTAGAATTTTATTGGTTTTTAGGGATTTTATGTTTTTTTAGGACTTTATGGTTTTATAGGGTAAGGAAGATGTGAGGGTCAGGCTATTCCTAACCCCCTGAAAGTTTATTAGGGAAACAAATGTAGCAGATAAGGGAGGGGAGGGGTCAAATGACCTGCACCCAAAACTCCTTTACAAACACAAACCCAATGACCGAAAAAAAAACCAAAATCACACAAAGCCAAACAAAGAAGAAAAACGGAAATATCCCCAACAGCACCTCCTAGCCAATCAGCAACCAGCATCCATCAGCATCCAAACCATCAGCAGAACAATCAGCAACCCAGCTTCAGCACTTCCCAGATAGGCAGAAACCAGTGTCCATCCTCACAATTTCTAGCGTCAAATAACTTCAGCATCATCATTTCGTTCATCACCCAGCCAAACAGCATCACCCAGCCAGATAACAACTAGCATCCCGCATCACCAATTTCATCACTCATCACCTCCTTGCCTGTAAAATCCACCGCCATCATGACAGAACCACCATCAGCAGGGTCATAAGTCGCATCCTAACCGCCATCAATCCAATCATCTTCTAAAAACTCACACCTAGTAGCACATCTGGGAACACATCCCCAGCACCCAAAGATAAGAAAATAGCCAGCACCACTCAACAGAACCAAAATCCAGCACCCACACCAATTCAAAACCAAACCAGAACCACAAACCTCAACCTCCACATCCTCTTTCCTCAAATCCAACACTAGAAACGAATCACAACCAAACCAGCCACAACTTAAAAACCCTAGTATAATATAGCAACCAGAACAAAACACAACTTGCCCAAATCATTATCAGCAGTAGAAACCAAAGAGGAAACTGAGGAAACAGACACACAAACCTGCATGTTCACTCTATGCAACCACTAGAACCCAACAAGAAGCCATGAGAGCCATAATTCCCCTCCCAGACTCAGATCACGAGAAACAGATCTAAGCACGGGAGCAATCACGTTGTTTGTAAGTCTTCGCAGATCCCTCCTCACCCACCTTTCATCCCCGTAGATCTGGAGTGGCCATCAAAACCCTCCAAAGCATAGGCCCAGCTCCTTCATCGTTGATCAAGAAGGTCCCAGTAAATACCTCCAGACCAAAGCATCACACCATCTACAAGAACCAACTTGCCAGACACCGAGAGAGATGAACTACATCGGGCTCCAGGCCGCCATCCTGAGAAGCTACTGAAGAACCTGGAATATCCCTGCCTCCATGTAACCGAAAACTGCCGCTGAAGCCCATCTCCACCGAGAACGCACCTCACATAAAAAAAGGGGAAAAGATCTTCAAATCCAAAACCCTTAGCAGCCAGATATGTCCCGTACCTCCTAGGAACTGAAGCTTTGCACGACGAAAGTCCCAGATCTGAGCAGCTCAACCAATTTCCTACAACGTCGTGCCAAGGAGAGACCTGAACCAAACCACACCTCCAAGAATCTGCAACGCCGCAAGCTAGGAATACCAGATCTGACCCAGACATATGAGGCTGAAGCCTTCTTCTGAATCCGTCATAAAAACCTTCGGAAGAAGCTGCAGCACTATAAAGAAGTCCGAATCGTAAGATACCATCACCATAGAGAGGGCACCACCATGCTAGAAAAGACACATTGCGAGTAGAGTCCTCGAAGGGGAACTCGCATGTGAGAGGGACCTAGAGATTTAGCCTCCATCTTTTCTTATGGGTTTTTGGGGACTTTCTATTCTTTTAGTGATTTTATTTTTTTAGGGATTTTCTGGGTTTTTTAGTATTTTTATGTATCTGTAGGGTTTTAATGTATTTTTAGGGGTTTTACAATTTTTTATGATATGTATGGTGTTTATAGTATTTTATGTTTTAGGGTTTTTATTTATTTTTTTGGTTTTTTAATATTTTTTTATGTTTCTATAGTTTTTAGAGGTTTTATTGGTTTTTAGAGTTTTTAGTGGGGTTTAGGGTTTTTTAGGGAATTTTATAGGTTTGAGGGTATTTCAAGGTTTTATTCTAAATTTTCCAAAGCGTGAATTTTGGATTCAGAAATTTTTAGTTTTGGGACACATAATCTCAAGACAGGGGATATCTATGTATCCAGCAAAAACAAAAGAGGTTATTGAAATATGGTCGAGACCAAAATGGTAATTGAGATCTGATGTTTTCTTGTATTGGATGGATAGTATTGAAATTTTGTGAAATATTTTTCATGATTATCTAATTCACTCCCCAAGTTGACTAAAAAAGGAGTTATGTTCATTTGGATGAAGGAATTGGAAAATAATTTCAAAGAGAAAAAAAGAAGGTTATCTTGTGTAATTTTTCTCAACCTTCCTTGTAGTGGAAAAAGGTTTTTGATCTAAAGTGATACATCCAAGATGGGGATGGTATGATTTCTCATTAAAAATGATATGGTGATAGCTTATGCCTCGCGATAGTTGAATCTTCATGAAGAAAATTACCCAACTTGTGATTTTGAGTTAGTTGCTGTAATTTTTTCATTAAAGATATGGTGTCATTATATTTATGGTGAAAGGTCTGATATTTATACTGATCATAAAATTATAAATTATATTTTCACACAAAAAGAGATGAATATGTTCCAAATACAATGGTTGGAGTTTAATAGAGATTACGACTACTCAATACATTAGCACATTAAAAAAGAAAACAAGGTGGAGATTGCATTAATTCGACAAGACCATGCTTGCCTATCCATGATGTGGATCAGAAAAGATAAAATATTTATGGATTTTTCTAGGATGGATCAAGAAATTTTAATGCATTAGAGGAAATATTGTCTTTAAATGAATGTTTAACCATCTATACAAGTGAAGATTAAATACGAACCAAAGGAATATGTAGAGTTACAAAAGAAGGTGAGAAATGTTACTAAATTGAACCTTGATTGTGATAAAATAATAAGGTTTAAGAACTGGGTCTGTATTCTTAACATACCAGAATTAATGAATGATCTATTAGATGATGCTCATATTTCTTCATTATCTACTCACCATGGAAGCATAATGATGAATGGGGACCCGAAATAGTACTTTTGTTAGGATGACATGAAAAGAGATTCCACCGAATATGTCTCTAGATGCTTGATTTTTCACCATGTTAATTGTGAGAGACATAAATCTAAGCGGATGTTATACCTATTACCAATACAGGAACGGAAATGGTAAAACATCACTATGGAATTTTTCATCAGACATCCCAAAACATCCAAAAACAATAATGTTTTCTGGGTTATTTTTGATCTCCTTACAAAGTCATCACACTTCATTGCTGTGAGAGAGGATTTCTCACTTGATTAGCATGCCAGGATATATGTAAAATATGTGGTATTATTTCATGGTGTATCACCTTTTATTATATCTTATCGAGATCTAAGGTTTACATCGATGTTTGGGAAAAGCCTTCAACATGCTCTGGATACCAAGATAAGTTTCATCACTACTTATAACCCTCATATAGACGGTCAGTCTGATATTATAATTCAAACTCTGTAAGACATGTTGAGAGATTACTCTATGGATTTCAAAGGTGGTTGGGATCAAAACCCATCATTGGTTGAATTTTCTTACAATAATAACTTCCACTCTAGTATTTAGATGGCTCGTTATGAATCGCTCTATAAAAATAAGTGAAAAACTCAAACTTGTTGGGATGAATTTGGGGAAAGAAAGCTATTAGGACCTACTCTTGTTGATGAAATGGCATGAAAGGCCCGATCTACTCAACAACACATATGAGCAGCTCACGGTCGAAAAAACATTATGCTAAGAACTGATGCAATGAAATAGAGTTTAAAGTGGGTGATAAGGGTTTATTAGGAATGTAACCCTAGAATAGATTAATGAGATTTGGAAATAAGGGCAAGCTGATCCCTAGGTATATCAGTCCTTTTGAAATTCTAGATTTTCTTGGGATGGTAGCTTACAGATTATCACTTCCACCGAATCTCTCTCATGTTAATGGTGACTTCCATATATCTCTCCTTAGAATGTACATACCAATCCTTCTTATGTACTAAGCTCAGAAGTCATACCACTGGAGCAAGATCATTCTTATGATGAACAACCGATAGAGATTCTGGATCGTAGTGAAAATGTTCTACGAAACAAGACCACTCTCTTGGTTAATGGTTTATAGAGGAACAAAAAATTTAAATAATATACATGGGAACTTGAGGATATGATGAGGAATATGTATCCTCATCTATTTTATTCCATGTGAAGAATTGAGAGGGTGAAATTCAGTTTAAAGGGTGTAGAATGTAACACCGAGATGTTTTTATGAAATATTTTCATTAAATAATTTTTATTCTTTAGTAGTTTGATGTGAACGCAATTGTGAGTGTAAATGTTCCACAAGATTATTTTATTATAACATTACCATTATTTCCTAGATGTTTGGTTAACAGGGATAATTATAACTAACTTATGAAAATACATTATGAAAAACATTATGAATTCATTGTCTATCAATTATTTATGAAAAATATAAATAAATTAGATATTTTTATTTTGACCGAATTATTTTTGGTAATGAAATTAATGGGATATATATGTGTTATATACTTAATAAAATATTTTTTATATTCATCCAAAGGATATTTTAGTCATAGGGTATGACTAAAAAACTATTTGATGTATAAAAACATATTTTTTACACCTTTGAATGGAGATCCCATTTTAAATTTATATTTTGTGACATAAATAATTTTTATATGATAAAATAAATATGTTATTTTGATGTTTTATATAAAAATTTACTTTTGATAAATTTTGTATGTTTTTCTGATAATTTTGATGTTTTGATGAATAATAAAAATACAAAAAAATTCATTAAAAACAAAATTTTTTGTTGAGATAATTAATATTGATAAATTATAATATTGAATGATTTCAAGGTATAAATAGAATATATTTTTATTATTCAATATAATCTATATTATTACCATTAATTTTACATTGAATTCATAGATAATAACATTTCAATCTTTTGTAATGTTTTACCTTTTAAAACTCGTTTTATCATTTCAACAATGAGATTGATTTTAAATTAAATACTGGATCTTCATTGTTTTTAATTTTGAAAAATTTATTCCATATTTGGTATTAGTAAGTCCAAATTATTTTAATAGGATACTTTTTTTGGTTATTATGAATAGTAACTTTGGTAATTATTTTTATTACTATGGTTAAAGGAAAATCAAGTAATTAATGGTAAAAATTATATTATAAAATTTTCTTAACACCTGTAAAAATCCTATTGTATGACTAAATTAGACACTTATATTCTGTTGTTCTAAATGTAATCACTTTATTTTTACTTACCTATGAATATGACATGAATTTAATAAAAACTAATGAATTTTAAGAATTGTTACAATCTCATTTTTTATAAGAATATTAATTATAATAATTAGATAACAAGGAGATAATATCAACTATAGATATTATATTAAGAGATAAAATAATTACTTATATCATAGAAATTTATTTTTAAATTTTAGAGATTAAATAATTACGATTAATGATGAAACAATAATAAGGTAAAAATTATTTTATTAACAGAAAAAACAAATAAAAGGATTTGAAAATATTCAAATAAATATTATATGAACTAATTAATATTCTACATGAATTTTATAGGATACTATGACGTGTTATTTGTTTATTGATTTTTTTATTTCAAATTTATCACCTCTGTGGTTTTATTTAATGTCAAATAAATGAATTGTGTCAAAATTGACACTATTGATATTTTATGAAAATAAAATTTTATTAAATTATTTATAAATCATAAAAATATCTAAAAATTACAATGTGATAATTATAAGATCTAAAATATCCTAAAATATCCATTTATGGTCATTTAACACAATATAATTAAATATTTATTACCATTAAATATTTATAATGTTATTAACATAATTAAAATTAAATTGAATGACCAAGTGTCAATTACAAATATGTGTTTTAAATTAAAAAATTAATTTGTATACTTTTTTTATGAGATTACAACCATATATCATTTCATTATTGAAATTGGTACATTTTGGAGGATTTTTGGTAGGGTTTGATTTTATGTTAAATTATTATTTATGGAGTTTCCAAAAGTGCACCCCAGCTCAATTATAAAAAGAAACATCATTCCTCACATCTTCACTTAATTTTGAGACATCATGGTCGGCCTTACCCTGACCTTTTTCCTTCTCAACTTCTCTGTTTTCATTCGAGAGGTTCTAGTCCTCTTTAAAGACCAAATCTAGTGTTTTAAGAGCAAATTTAGAGGATGCAAATCGAAGAAGATGTAATATCACTAAACGATTCTTTCAGATTTATTTATTCTTATACTTCATATTCATTATTTGTATGATTATAAAGTAATAAATTTAGTATAACTCATATTCTTATATGTTATTATAAACATGAAACAACCATATTCCACCTTCTACTCATCCTATGAAATAATAAATCACCACGCGTGCGTACGTACGACTTACCGTCACCACATCATGGTGTAATCCATTTTTCACCACAACCATACATGGATGTATATAATGATTGGATTAATAAATATATATATGATTTTTATGAAATAATTTTTATGTTGAGATACTATATACCATCCACATCAATACAATTCAACAATTATGAGAATGATATCGTCGCTCATGCATACGTACAATTTATTTTCTCCACGGGACGATGTGATTTGTTCTATATAATCTTCATTAAATAATGATTATATAAATGAATTTCATGAATAAATATGATATAAATTATAATAATATCATTATTTAAATGATATAACTATAACCATAAAATAGTAATAAGAACTTATCGAATAAAACATCCATAAGAACATAAAGCAGTTAATTCCCAAATAATGAGTAGCAATGAAATGTTACTAACAAACGGATGAAAACATGATCATAAATGTTGTCATAAAAATGATTATTAATCTTGAATAAATCATTTAAATTATTTAAATCAATATAGTGGAGGTTTGTATACAAATGAATCATATCATACCTAAGGTAAGGGATAAATTTTAAAATATCCTTTTATCCACGATTGTTTATTAGAAGGAATTTACTAGAGATTTTTTATCATACACATCCATGTTTTATAAATATATATTTGAAAAAATCCTTTATATCCTTAAATAATTGTTTAATTTCAATTTTACCAATTGTTAAATTTTTACTAAACGGTACGAATGGAATCTTTTGTCGTTCTCGATATGCGGTACTTTTTGACATTTTTGAAAAAAAGTACGAGAAGAATGTTTTTTAAACCTGCATGGAATGAATGAATTTTAGGATTTCATAACGAAATATTTCCTTAAATATTCCTCTAAAAGTTTAAAATATTACTTTCATATAAAATGTTTTCTTCTAAAATTGTGTGGTATTTTGAATAATGAAAATATTTTTAAAGAAGAAAGGATATTTTCCTTAGGTATGAAGCTCAAGTCTTTTATAAAAATTATTTTCCATATAATATGACATAGGTTTATGTTTCTATCCCTACTACTATATAGATTTTATTATGTAAATTATGGAATAATTTTTATGAAATCCATTTATGGATTATGCTATGATGGAATGCTGTTTACGAAACTCATTTTATTTAATGTGTTATGTGATAATTAATGTTTTTATGTTTCTGTGGCACATGTAAGAATGGTTTCATTTTGAGATGGATTGGAACTTTATATCCATAAAATTAATTGTGTAAGGATTCATATATCTTTAGATACACATGTATGGAATGATAAATAAATCTAGTTCAGCAATACAGGTCTAGAACGAGAAGTGAACTCAGTCTATTATTGGACTTTTTCCACTATGGTGGTATATGAAATTAGACTCGACTAATATGAAATGATTTTCTATGGTTATGTGTGTGTTATATTAAATTTCATGTTTTATTTTATAACTATTATTATTACATTTCTCTTTAATGATTTATCCCACGACATGATATTGTCATCTTTTATATGCAGAACAAGATTTTCAAATGTTATGCTTATGATTGTTATTTCCCTTGTTTACCCATGCTGAGAATTTGAGCTCACACTTTCATATGTTTCTTTTCATCAGGTTTTGAAGAAGGGTATTAAGTTAGATATTTCAAAAGGGAGTCTAGTTAGGAATAAAAAAGTGGGATAAAATGTGGGTGTTTTATGAACTTTTTGTTTATGTTTCCATGTTTCTAAAGACACTAAACCTATACAGTACAAGTGTGGTTCTGTTATGTTATATAATAAATATTCTTCAATGTTGAATATATATATATATGTAATGTATGGTCTATTATAGTTGTTATTAGAGCAAATTTATATTTATCCTTTGGAGACTAGGATGAGAGAACCATATTAAGAACCCTAAGGATATGTCTAAGTATAGGTTAAAATCCTATCCTAGTATTTTATATATGTTAATGAATAACCTAGGATAACACCTAAAGTGTCATAAATTGAAAATTTATTATTGATTATGTGGTTTTCCTATAATGATTAATGCTTCTCACACTGTACTTATTGGTTTTAATCAATGAAATGAACCCGAATGAGCTGTGTTAATGCTGAATGTGATGGGAAATGAAATGATTCTACCCCTGATCAACCAAATTTGATGGGATATGGAATGAAGAATATTGTATCTGTGCTCACACAACTTTCTCAAGCTATGAATCATGCCAGACATCCAAATGAGAAAAGTAGGGAGAAACATTCTATTGATTCTTTTATGAGACTATGTCCACCTTCATTCAATAGGTCTTCTGATCCATAAGTTGATGAAAAAAGGATTAGTACCACTAAAAAGTTAATTTTAGTTCCATAATGTTCTCAACAAGATAAATTCATCTTAGCAGTATTTCATTTGGAAGGTGAAGCGGATTAATTGCATAATCTTATCAATAATACGAGGCAAAGAGATGAAACTGATTCCATGGAATGGGATGAGTTAAAGAACTTATTTTTCAATAAATAATTTCCTCATATTTATAGAACAAATATGGATAAAGAGTTCCTTAAACATATGAAAAAAGATGACGAAACAATTGGTACCTATGAAACAAATTTTACAAGACTTACATGGTATGCTATGGAATTATTATCCAAACTGGGAGTAAAATTGATAGATTCTTTAGTGGCTTAAAACCAAGTCTCTGAAGGGAATTAGCAGTAAGGGACTTCAATAGCTATGAGGAAATTTTTTTGATGTACTCCCAAGGATGATATTGAGATTAGTATCATATCAATCATATGGGTTTGATAAGAAGATAAAAAATAAATTCAATGAAAAATCTAAATACCACACTAAAAAGAAGACAAGTTTTTCTTTATGCACAATGTGTGGAAAGAAACATGGTGGGATTTGTATTAATGGGACTAGTAAATGTTTTAAGTTTGGAAAATATTTTAATTGGGAAGTTTTATGCAAATGTTATGGGAAAAATATGTCTAATGATGTGAACAATGAAAATGTTACACAGAATTTACCTCCTACACCTCAATGTTACATATTCAATGAAATGGGGAATTATGCCAATCAATTCCCTAATCCATGGTTTATTGATGAAGATCAATGTCAAAAAACTCTTAAACCCAAAGCCAATGGATAGTCAGATGCAATCACTATCGGAAATGTGGAGTATGATAATGAAGTGGTGAAAAGTACACTTACGATCCACTCTAAATTAAAAAATGTTTTATTTGACACTGCATCCAACAAATATTTTATTTCAGATGAATTTTATATTGGTATTTCCATATTACATAAAAAATTAGATGTTGAGATAGTTGTGAAAACTCCAAATGGAACAACTTTCACATCAAAATTTTATAATTATTCTCTGGTTGATGTTTTTGGGAATGTTCTTCCTAAAAATATTGTGGTCCTTCCTATAGTGGAATTTGATGTTATTATTGGAATGTATTGGCTTTATATATATTGATATAATATCAATTTCCAAGGAAGTGAAGTCACATTTCATATTCCAGATCAATCTATGACCATCTATCAATGAAAAGATGAATATAAACTTCCAGTAAAAATTTCTCCAATCTTATTGGTCTTGATTCCTATAAATGAAGTTTATTTATCTAAAATTGATGGGAATAATTTCATGATTAATAATAAACCCATTGTATGGGAGTTTTATGTTGTCTTTATAGAGGAACTCACAGGACTTCCACCAAATCGTGAGGTTGAGTTTTCAATAGAACTCATACTGGGTGCTATGCCTATTTCAAAGACAACGTATAGAATGGCCCCAATTGAGTTGCAGGAATTGAAGAAGAAACTCCATGAGAATCTTGAATAGGGATTCATATTACCTAGTGCATCACCTTAGGGAGAACAAATTCTGTTTGTTAAGAAGAAATATGGATCAATGAGACTCTGCATTTATTATCGAGATCTTAACATGATCACTATCAAGAACAAATATCATCTTCCCCACATTGATGAATTATTTTACCAACTACATGGAGCTAAATAATTTTCCATGATTGATCTTCATTATAAATATCATCAATTAAGGGTCAAAAGTGGGATATACCAAAGATGGAATTCCCCATAACATATGGACACTATGAATTTATTGTGATGGATTTTGGTCTTACTAACTCCCCCATTATCTTCATGGATCTTATTAATAGAGTCTTTTGAGACTATATTGATCATTTTGTGGTAGTCTTTATAGATTACATTCTCATCTATTCCAAGAGCATGTAAAAACATGGTGATCACTTGATAATTTTACTAAAGTCCCTAATAATGAATAATATGTATGCCCAATTTACCAAGTGTTAATTTTGGCTGCAGAAAGTTTTTTTTATTAGGTCACATAATCTCAAGATAGGGGATATCTATGGATCCAACAAAAAACAAAGGTTATTGAATGATGGTTGAGACCATCAATGGTAATTGAGATCCGAATTTTTCTTGGTTTGGTGGGATTTATCAATGTTTTGTGAAATAATTTTCATGATTATCTAATCTACTCACCAGGTTGACTAAAAAAGGTGTTATGTTCGTTTAGACGGAGTAATGTGAAGATAGTTTCAAAGAGAAAAAATAAGGATATCTAGTGAAACTGTGCTCACACTTCCTTATAGTGGATAATGGTTTTTGATCTAAGTTGATGCATCCAATAGGGGGATGGGATGTGTTCTAATGAAAATGATATGGTTATAGCATATGCCTCACAGTAGTTGAAACATCATGATCAAAATTATGCAACTAATGATTTGGATTTAGCAGTGGTAATATTTTCATTAAATATATATAGGGATTATCTTTATGGTTAAAGGTATGATATTTAAACCGATCCTAAAATTTTAAAGTATATTTTCACACAAAAATAACTGAATATGTGCCAATAATGATGGTTTTAGTTGATTAAAGATTACCACTACATAATACATTACCACCACGGAAAAGAAAACAAGGTTGTAGATGCATTAAGTCGACGAGACCATTCTAGCCTATCTGTGTTGAGGACCACAAAAGATCCAATATTTATGAATTTTCCAAGGATGGATCTTGAAATTTTAAAGGAAGGGGGAATTATTAACATTATTAAATAAATGTTCAACCATTTATACATGTGAAGATTAATGAAGAACATAAGGAAGATGTAGAGTTACAAAAGAAGGTGAGAAATGATCATGAATTCAATATTGATTGTGATGAAATAATAAGGTTCGGAAAATGGGTTTTTATTCCTCCAATACCATAATTAAATAAGGATCTATTAGATGAAGATCATATTTCTTCTTTCTCTATTCACCCTAGAATCATAAATATGTACAAGGACCTGAAATAGTACTTATGGTAGGATGGCATGAAAATTGATGGCACCGAACTTGTCTCTCGATGTTTTATTTTTCATCAAGTTAAGGCTGATAGAGAGAAGTCTAAGGGGATGTTACAACCATTACCCATACCAGAATAGAAATGGGAAAACATCACTGTGGATTTTGACATCGGACTTCCCAAAACATCGAAAGACCATAATTCTATCAGGGTTATAGTTGATCTCATTAAAAAGTAAGCACACTTCCTTGCTATTAGAGAGTATTTATCAATTGTTCATATTGCAAGAAAATATGTAAAATAGGTGGTAATATTTCATAGAGTATCACTTTCTATTATATCCAATCAAGATGTTTGGTTTACCTCAATGTTCTAGCGATGTCTTCTACACACTCTAGATACAGAGTTATGTTCTAGCACTGCTTATCATCCTCATATAGAGGGTCAGTCTAAGAGTAGAATTCAAACTTTAGAAGACATGTTGAGAGCTTGATCTATGGATTAAAAAGGTGGTTAGGATCAACACCTTCCTTTGTTGGTATTTTCTTACAAAATAGCTTTTACTCAGGTATTTAGATGGTTCCTCATGAATACCTATATTAAAATAAATATAGAACTCTTACTTGCTGGGATGAAGTTGTGGAAATAAATCTATTAGGCTCTAATCTTGTTGATGAAATGGCAGGAAATGTCAGATCTAGTCAACAATACATAAGAACAGATCAGAGTCGACATAAAAGTTATGCTGATAAATGAAGAAATGACCTAGAGTTTAAATTCGGTGATAAGGTGTTCTTAAGAATATCTTCCTAAAAGAGAGTAATGAGATTTGGAAAGAAGGTAAAGCTGAGCCCAAGGTATATCTGTCATTTTGAAATTCTGGACCGTGTTGGGAAGGAAGCTTACAAATTGGTGCTTCCACTCAATCTCTCTCATGTTCATGATGTGTTCCATGTATCACTCCTGAGAAAGTACATACCCAATCCCTCTCATTTTTTAAGCTTAGAAGTCATACCATAGGAGAATGTTCTTTCTTATGAAGAACAACTAATAGATATTCTGGATCATAGTAAAGAACTTCTACGAAACAAGATCACTCTCTTGGTTAATGTTTTATGGAGGAACCACCAATTTGAATAAGCTTCATAGGACCTTGAGGATATGATGACGTTGATCTATCCTCAACTATTTGTCTCCAAGTGATGAATATAAAAGGTTAAATTCAGTTAAAAGTGGGGGTATAATGTAACGCCCAGGTGTTTTTATGAAATATTTTCATTAAATACTTTTTATTCTATAATAGTTTTCTTTGCATGCAATTGTGAGTTTAAACAAACCATGAGATTCCCTTATTTTAAAACTATCATTATATCCTAGATTTTAGGTAATCGGGAATAATTATAAGTAACATATGAATATACATTACCAAATTCATTATGAAAATACAGTATGAATTCCTTGCCTATTAATTATTTATGAAAAATATAAATCAATTAGATATTTTTATTTTTAGTGTATTAAATTTGGTAATGAATTTAATGATATATATTTATGTTATATACTTAATAAAATATTTTTTATATTCATAGAATCACTATTTTACCCATAGGGTTTGAATAAAACCCTATTTGATGTATAAAACCCTATTTTTACACCTTTGAATGGAAAACAGATTTTAAATTAAGATTTTGACACATTAATAATTTTTTATGACAAAATAAACATGCTATTTTTAAGTGGTATATAAAAATTTACTTTGGATAAATTTCTAATATTTTTCTGATAACTTTCATGTTTGATGAATAGTAAAAATGTGTTAAATTTTAATTAAAAACAATTTTTTAGTGATGTAATTTATTTAGTTAAATAATATATTGAATTATTTTAAGGTATAAATGTAATATATTTTTATAATTTGATATAATTTATTTAATTATCATTTATTTTACATTGAATTCATAGGTTAAAACATTTCAACACTTTGTAATGTTTGAACTTTTAAAACTTGTTTTCCCATTTCAATAATGGGATTAATTTCAAATTAATTACTGTAAATTATGAATTATGAATTTTGATAAATGGATTCCATATTTAGTATCATTATGTCCAATTTATTTTAATAGGATACTTTTAATTTTTGGGAATTATGAATAGCAACTTTGCTAATTATTTTTAATACTATGGGTAACGGTAAATCGGGTAATTGACGGTAAAAATAATATTATAAAATTTCCTTAACACTTATAAAAATAATATTAGATGAATAAATTCTATCCTTATCATTTATTGATTCAAATGGAATCACTTTATGGACACTTACCTATGAATATGATATGAATGTAATAAAAACTAATGAATGTCACCAGTTGTCACAAACTCATTATATATTAGTATATTAATTATAGTATATGGATAACTAGGCGATAATATCATCTATAGATAATATATGAAAATATAATATCATTACTTACATCATATAAATTTATTTATAAATTTTAGATATTAAATAATTACCATTAATGATGAAACAATAGTGATGTAAAAAGTATTTTATTAATAGAAATATCAAATAAATGGTTTTAAAAATATTAAAATAAATATCCTATAAACAAAATAATGTTCTACACGAATTTTAAAGGTTCCTATGACATGTTAAGAGTTTATTGAATATTTATTTCCAAATTTAGTGCCTGTTTGGAGTTTTTAAAATTCAAATAAATAAATAGTGTAAAAACTGACACTAATGATATTTTATGAAAATAAAATTGAAGAATTTTTTTTAAATCATAAAAATATATAAAAATTAAAGTTTTATAATTATAAGATCTAAAATTTTATAAAATATCCATTTATGGTCAATTAACACCATATAAATAAATATTTATAACTATTAAATATTTAGAATATTATTACCCCAATTAAAATTAAAGAGAACGACCAAGTGTCAATTAAAGAGATATGCAATAAATTGACGAACTAACTTGACTAAAATTTATTTTTTGATGATATTGAAACCATATCTCATCTCATCTTTTAAATTTGGGCATTTTGGTGGTTTTTGGGTAGGGTTTGATTTTATATTAAATTATTATTTATAGTGTTTCAAAAAGTGCTCATCACCTCAATTTTGAAAAGGCATCTCCTGCCTCACCTCTTTACGTAAGTATTAGCCATCAAGGATGGCCTTCCCCAGACTGTTTTCCTAATAAACAATTTAATTTTTATTCAATAGGTTATGTTTCGCTTCAATGTCTAACTCTAGTGCTCTATGAGGACATTTATAGGAGGCACATCGAAGAAGAGGTAATATCATTTACCAATTCTTTCAAAATTCATTATTCGTTTACTTCATCTTCATTAGTTGTTTCTTTATAAATTAATAAAATTAGTATCAATCATATAATGATATGTTATTATAAACATGAAACAACCTTATTCCACCATCTTCCCATCCTATGAAAAGTGAAATCCCCACGTATGCGTACGTACGAATTACCATCTCCACGCAGTGGTGTAATCGGCTTTTTACCACCACCTTACATGGATGGGTATAATGATTGAATTTATATATATATATATATTTATATTACTTATATAAAATTATTTTTATTCTGAGATACTATACACCATCCACTTAAATACTATTAAAAAATTATGAGAACAATACCGATGCTCATGGGTACGTATGGTTTATCGTCTCCATAGTGCAATGTCATTTATTCTACATAATCTTCATTAAATTATGATTATATAAATGAATTGAATGAATAAATATGATATATATTGTAATAATTCCATATTTTAAATGATATAACTATAACCCAAAAATATGACTATGAAATTATCTGACAAAACATGCATAAGAACTTAAAGAAGTTAATACTCGAATAACAAGTTACAATGAAATGTTACTAAGAAACGGTTAAAAATATGATCATAAATGTTATTATAAGAATTACTACGATTCTGGAAATAAATCCGTAACATTATTTAAAAAATTATACAGGAAGTTCAGATACATACGAAACATAATAGACCTAAGGTAAGGGAAAAAATTTCAAATCTTGTTTTTATCTGAGGTTGTTTATTCGTACGTATTTACTGGTGGTTATTTATCATCCACGTCTATATTTCCTAAATATGTATTTCAAAATATTCTTTATATCCTTAAAAATTGTTTAATGTCATTTTTACCCATTAGTAAATTTTTACTAAACGGTATGAAAGGAATCAATTGTCATTTTCGGTACGAGGTACTTTTTGACTTTTTTATTAAAAGTACGATTACAATGTTTTTTAACTTGTACGGAATTAATGGATTTTTATGATTTCAAAATTCTTTATTTCAATAAATCTTCTCCTATAATCTTACAAGGTTTTTTTATCATAAAATTATTTCTTCTAAAATTGTGTGGTATTTTGATGAAGGAAAACGTTTTTGAAAAAACAAGGATATTTTCTTTACGAATGAAGCTCAATTGTTTTATAAAAATTATTTTCCATATAAGATTACGTAGGTTTATATTTCTATCCCTACTATTAATTTGATTTTACTATTTAAATTATGGAATTATTTTCATTAAATCCATTTATGGATTATGTTATGATTTAATGATGTTTAAGAAACCCATTTTATATCATGTGATATGCTATAATGCTTGTTTTTTTGTTTTTGTGGAACATGTAAGAATAATCTAATTATGAGATGGGTGGGAACTATATCTCCCTACAATTCATTGGGTAAATATTCATATCTCATGAGATATACATGGATAGAATTACAAGTAAATCTAGTTCATTAATACTGGTCTAGAAAGAGGAGTGAACACCTTTTAGTAATGGACTTTTTCCATTAGGATGGTCTTGGAAATGAGCCTTGACTAATATGAAATGCTTTTCTATGCTTTTTTGTGTATTCCATGAAATTCTAGGTCATATGTTATGACTATTGGGATTTTATTGAACTTTTATGATTAATCCCATGATATGTTATTATGATCTATTATATATGGGTTATGATTTTCAAATGTTATATTTATGATTGATATTTCCCTTGTTTAATCTTACTGAGCATTTGAGCTCACCCTTTTATTTGTTTCTTTTCCACAGGTAATGAAGAAGTGTATTAATTATGATATGTCAAAATGGATTCTAGTTATGAATAAATAAGTGCGAGATAATTAGGATGCTTTATGAACCATTTTTTATGGTTCCTACTATGTAAAGACCCTAAACCTATATAGTCATGGAGTGGTTTTGTTATGTTATATAATAAATATTCTTTAATGTTAAAGAAATATCTATATATAAATTATGTTATAATTTAAATGATTCAATGTGATGTTACAATTTTATATGTATTACTATGTCCAAAATATAATATATTTTCATTATATACATCCATTAGAGGCAATGATGGAAAATGAGTTTCATTGGTCATTGTAGTGGTAGTTCGGCCCACAAACAATTGACATTTTAATTTCCCATTTGATGGTATATAGGATGGATATATGTTATGAAATTAACATAATAACATATAATTATATATAATAGACTATTTTTACTATTTTATAATAGTTTGTTAGTATTTTATGGGGATAAAAAATAAATAAAATGAAGTTCCATGGTTAAGAACTATACCTCTTATTTGGAGAACCTCTTTAGGCTTATACCTAAATCCTTACAATATATTTTTTTATTTAAAGGGGCTCTGGGTATTATTTAGGTATGTATTTAATGCATTTTCATAGGTATTGGATGAAAAAGGGGATCTTTACATTAGGAGAGTGAAGTTCCCATTTTGGATCTAAGTATCACTGAGTGGTGGGGAGGGGATGAATCAGTGATATATTTTTCTTTTAATGTTTCCTTATTTTTGTAATAAATTTTCCTCCTATTAATTATTTTATTCTCTTCTGAACACATAGAACCACAAGATTACAATATTTATAGGGTTCACTACTCAACAAGTGTAGCTACGTCCTTGGTATTGAATGGAAGTAATATAGTACCACACAATCCACTAGAAAACAATCCCTTGACGTGGAATACAATGAGTAGGATATACCCTTTCACTCATGTAACACTTGGAAAACAATCCTCGGTTGTGTGTGTACCCACTTAGCACAAATAGGTAATTACAATATTTTAGTGCTTCTTTATAATTATACATGTGTATTCTCTGAAGTAAAAATATTCACTTTCTTAACTAGCAGCCAGTAAGAACTATCTTACGCACAACTAAATACATGCGAAGATGCAAATTTTTTCATGCAACCATTACAGTATCATGTGTGCAATTCAAATGCCTTGTGTTGAAAAATCCTCTTTTGGCGTGAAAAATCTTTTCCATGTGACTTCTCTTCTTCGTGCAACTTTTCACCTTTTCCACACAACATTCCCTTTTTTCACAAAAAATTTCACCTTTTCCATGCAACTTACAGTTTTTCCCATAAACATTTATCTTTTTGTACAACTCACATAGAGTATAATTTTATACACTTTGGAGATCAATATTTCTCTAAGTGATTATCCTTAATAAAAGAAAGGAAGTCACCTCGTATTTATAGGAATTTTTAACCCTACATGAAAAAACACTAATCCACACGTAAAACCCTCTCCAGGCGCATAAAAAACTCTTTCAAACCACATCATTTTTCTTGCACTATCTTGAGTTTTTCACGTGATTCATTCCTTTTCAATTTTTCTTTGTTATGATCTCAGAACACCACTTATGCGCAAAATTCTGACCTGCATTCCAAATTGCGCGCAAAACAAATATTTCGGGAACCATATTTTTTTGCATACATTGCCCAATATTCCGCGCACTCCCTGACTTTTCCATTTGTCAATGTTCTGGCCTTGAATCATTCCTTTTGTGAAATATTCTAATCCATCTTCGAACATTAACACAACATCAATTTCCAAAAACACATTTCTCTATCTCCTGTTTTCAGACCTAAAAATTAGGCAAACACTGGGAAATAGCACCACCATAATATATGGTTCAGTAAGAACACCAATTCTGCTTCAATATCATCTAGAATATTCATGAAATAAATCATTTCATCTTGAAACATATATATCTTGATATATATTCTTTTATCAAACACCTTTAGCATCGTCATATTTTCAACGTAAGGTACGGAACCTTCCATGTCTTCCACTAGCATCTTTCCTTCCCATCAAAACTGAATATGACTGGAAACACCTTTTACTCCCTCTTTCCATCATAAGTCTTGCATCACAAGTTCTCTTAACTTTTAATATGTGTCAAATATAAATCAACAAAACATTTTATGATTTTAATGTCCTTTACAAAGTGAATTGATTTATAGTCTTTGACAACAAAAGACAACACTATGTAACAACAAACTCTTCTTACTTCTCCATCCAACTTGGTCACAAAAATATCCCCTATTGGAATTTTTTATCAAAGAATATACATAAATCACCAATCATTGTAACCTCAAGGAATGGATTACTTATAAACAATTCTAATCCTACGTTAACTAACTCATTGTAGGATACAAGAATTATTGATAGCCAAAGTCATGTTGTCCAAAAACAGTGATTATGATCTTTCATTATCTTATCTCCTCAACCATCCTTCTTTACAACATCTTCAGTATTCCTAGAATACAACGACTTATTTCCTACAACCACTCCAACAAACAGTTAGAATAGTTCACACACATACATTCTAGATTCACAACTTACCCACAACTCCCCCTTAATGCATACTTTCATAAGGATAGATTTATGAAATAATTATACCCCATGACAACACTATCCAAAGGTAATATGAGAGTGGGGATAGAAACACGTACCTCAACCCTGATGCGAAGGAGGTTGGACACCCAAGATCAACCTCAATATGTAAAATGGTTTCTTTGGTAATGGTTTTGTGAATATATCAGTAACATGTTTATATATAGGAACATACTCCAGACTCAATTAATTCTTCTCCACCTTCTCTTTGATTATGTGGTACTTTAGGTCATTGTTTTTTGAACAATAATGTTGTATTGGATTCCTTGTATGATTAATTGCACTCTGATTATCACAACCCAAGATCAAGGGTAGGTTTACTTCATTAAGTAGATATTTCAGATGAGTCTTCATCTAAATTAGTTGAGTTATAACTTGAGTAGAAGCAACATACTAAAATTCAACTATGTTATGAGTTACTAAATTTGGTATCTCGGTATGCCAACTGACACAAATTTTCCCCAGAAAGAAAACTCCACTATATATGGATCTTCGATCATCCACATTTCCTGCACAATCCGCATCTGAATACCCGAATATATCAATATTTCATAAGCCATAATACCTGATTCCAAAATTTGTTGTGCCTTTGATATATACTGGAATTATTTTTCAAGCTGTGAAATGTAATTCATTAGGAGTGCTCTGAAATCCTGCACATTATGTGATAGCATATACAATGTCGAGTCTTCAGGCTGTCAAATACAACAGACAACCAATCTACTTTCGAAACTCTTTCTGATCAACTTCTGAGCCATCTCTATATTTAGACAACTTTGTTCCCACTAAAATTGGTGTCAAAACTGGTTTCAAATATTCCATCCCAAATTCTTCAAAAGTCCATAATATACTTTTCTTGAGACAAAATAACATTGTTCTTGTTCTGTGAAATTTATAGCCCAAGAAATTGTTTCAATTCTCCCAACATTGACATCTCAAATAAAATTTTCTTCTCCTCAGAAAATATTTCACATGATATTTCATCATTACTAGGAAATATAATGTTATCGACAAAAAAATAATGATTTGCTAAAAATCAAGGCACTCCTTAATGTAAATATTGATGTCAAATCTACCTTTCTTAAAATTCATCTTCCTCAAGCAAGTATCTAATATAAAATACCATGAACTCAGAGACTATTTTAGCCCCTACAAAGCCTTCTTCAACCTGCACACATAACATTCATCCTTTACAATAAAATATCCTAAAGGTTAATCAATGTATACTTCCTTATCAAGGTCACCATTCAAGAATGCTTATTTTACATTAATTTGAAATATTTCGTAACCTCGTTGTTCAACAATAGCAACAATGATTCTGATTTTATCTGATCTTGCCACTGGAGTAATGGTTTCATCAAAATCAAATCCATCAATATGTGAATACCCTTTTGAAACAAATCTTCCTTTGTTTCTTATTACTTTAACTTCTTCATTCATCTTGTTCCAGAAACCCACTTTGTACTAATAATGTTCTTGTTGTCCGGATTGGGTAAAATATTCCAAGTATCATTCTTCTCTATCTAATAAATCTATTAATTCATAGAATGAACCCATTCTAGAAGCTCAAATACTTCATTTACATCATTCGGTTCAACTTTCAATTATATAGATGTATGTGTTATAGCATTCATTGTTATTCTTGTTTGAACCCTATGATGTTGATCTTAAATAATGTTTTGATCCTCCACTGGTTTCCTAAGACTAGGATGAGTTGTTCAAACTTAATCCTCATAACTCAAGATTTCTGAGTCAGATTCCTCTTCTTGAGTAGGATTAACGTAGTTTGTAGCAATATCAGAATCATTAATAGAATCTTCTTTATCCTGCTCAACTTCTACATCAACATATGACTTCTTTTCATTATCAATATTTTCAACATATTTTACATATGATGAATCTATAATTCTTCCTATTTATTTTTTGATACATCTATATCAACTTCCTTCTAGGGTATAGCCAATAAAAATTCCATGATCTCCTCTTTGATCAAACTTTCAATGGTTTCCACCTTTCTTATTTGTAATTTATGGACTCCCAAAAACTCTTATGTGTTTCAAACATGGAGTTTTTTCATAGAATATTTCATATGGAGTCATATCTAAATTTTTCCTATAGAAACATCAGTTCTGAATATACACAGCGCCGGTCATGGCATGCCTCCAATAATAATGTGAAAGACTATGTTCAAGTAACATAGTTCTCCCCATTTCCACGAGACATCGATTCTTTCTTTCAGCAACCCCATTTTTTTAAGTGTGCATGGAGAACAGAACTCATGCTGAATTCCATGTTTCTCAAGGAAACTTTAAAACTCTTTATTCTTATACTCTTCACCATTATCATTTCTCATCTTCATCACTGAATACTCACATTCGTTCTCTACTTTCCTCCTAAAACTCTTAAACATTTTCAAAGCATCTGACTTATGTCTCATGTACATAACACAAGTAATGTGAGTAAAGTAATCAATGAAAGTAATGAAGTACTTATCTCCATTTGTAGATTTCTTTCTCACTATTCCATATATATCACAGTGTATGAGTTCCAAGCATCTTCTTGAGAAAATTTCAACTCTCTTATGAATAGAGTTTGTAATCTTCCCTTTATCACAAATAGCACAACACCAATATATTTTTCGTGATAAATCAAACATATCTCAGAGACATTATATCTTTGATAACTTACTCATATTTCTTTGACACATATGTCGATTTCTTTTATACCACAACTTATTTTCATCCACCACACCCATGTAACATGAGTTATGCACTTCACCAACATGGAACAAATTCCCTCTTGTACGTTGGCCTCTTGTAACTATATTTCCATCATTAAAACATTTCACAAAGAAACCATATTTTTTATGATAACATTGTTTCCCTCACCACAGATTTGTGACACACTAAGTTGGTTATGTTTCATCCCATCAATATATAGTGTTTTCTTGGATTTCATCTTTTCTTTTCCAATGATGGCTAATCCAACACCTTTGATTCTTAGAGATTCATCATTTATAAATATCATTGTTCCTTCTATGAAGTATTTCTAAATATTCAACAGAATTAAGTCTCTTATCATATGAGAGGAACACCAACTATTAAGAATCCATGAATTTTCTCCCTTTATAGATTTTAAATAAGTTTTGACAATGATTGATTTTTGTTCTTCCTTTTCTTCCACATTCTGTTGTGATTCCTCTAATTTCTTAGCCAAGTAAATGTGTTCTGGCCAGACAACCATGCAATTATTCTTTTTAGACTTATCAAACTTTTCCATTTTAGTTTTTTAAAACTCTGGCTTCTAAGGATTTTTAAAAAACATTTGTTTCCCTGGTAACACACTAAGGAAGAAGTTAGCAAGATTTCCAGGTCAATCACATCTTTCACAAATAGTTTCTAGTGGTGGGAACCTATTCTCAACTTTCACACCAACCTTCTCAGATATGTTCTAAAATATATATTGAGATTTTCAATTTTTAACAGATTGAATCCCCCTAAATCCTTGTCTTTTAAAACATGTGGAATAATTGTAAATTTGTAGGTTGAACCAACACATATTTTCCATATTTCAAAATCCACCACAGTACAAGTAGTAGACATAGAATGAATATTTTCCTCAAAAACATCCATACTAACTAGAGTTGTGAACATGCTTCTAAACAATGTTCTTAGTAAAATTCTCTTATCCATCGACCTTCATATTTTCAATTGTAACATTCTATTAAAACTCAGATTTATGTTCAGTCTTACTAGAAAAATAAGTGATAGAAATATTTATTAACTCAATATTTTTAGATGGTTCTTATTTTTCAGTATTTCTAACTTTCACCACATATGTAGCCTTTCCAAACATTCTCTTATCATCACCAATTCCATATTTCTTTACAACCGTTGATGGAAACTTTTGTTGATCCTTATTAGGCTCATTATTAGATGAATATTCACCAACTTCTGTAATAGAATATGTAAACATTGTTTTCATTTCCTTAGATTTAGAAAGTTTATATTGGAAATGTTCTAGCTCATCTTCTTTTTCATTCATCTTTACATCCAGATGACCATTACGATTATTAGAGTATTTTTTAGATCATCAGTCTCATTTTCATATTTTTCTTTCTTGTGAAGAAAACAAGTTTGTTCATTTGATGATGATTTTTAATTTGTCAATTTTATGTTTTCCTTCTCAATACTTTTCATATTTCTCAAACATTCCTTCAGCTCATCATTCAGATATTGTTCATGTTTAGATTCTTATTCTTTAGTACTACTGCTCTCAAAATCATCATTATTCACTTTTGGAAAAAGGGATTATCTCTATCTTTCTCTACAACAGATTTTTCAGATTGAGTCTCGTTATCATCATCACTTTCATCTTTTGACAAAAATCATCTTTTATTTATTTTAATAACTTATTGTCCTTACCTCTGCCAGAATATTTATCTTTTCCACCCAATTTCTTCCATGACCCTCTTGGTCTTTTGTCTTCTTTATCACTATCTTCATCATTCCCTTTTTGAGGGAAATTAGCTGCAACTTGTCCAAGAGATCCACATTTAAAACATTTCAAAGGGAGTTTCCCTCTGTATTTCCCTCTAACTCTTTTAACATTTTTAGAAAACAAGGATAAAATTTTCTAAATTTTTTGACATACCTCATTTTCAGAGTCGGATTCACCAACTTCTTGTTCAATATGAATTTTGTTAGGCCTCTCTTTCATTTCATCCTTGAATGACATTTCTCTGTCATATTTTTCTTTTCTCTTCATAGTCTTATCCCTTCTCATTTCATAAGTTATAAGAGTTCTATGAAATTTATCCAGAGATAATGTTTCAGGGTCTCTATCTTATTTTGATGAAACTTTATCATTAAATTTTTTAGCAGAATTCTCTAGATCTTTTCGAAAACTGTAGAATCATCAATATTTTCATCGAGACATCTGATTGTACTGACAATATCATTGACCCTTGTAATGAAGTCTCCAACAGATTTAGACTCTACTATTTTCAAGTCTTCATACTTCATCCTCCATATTTGTAGTTTTTCCTTCTTCACTTTTTATTTCCTTCATAGATGTTCTTCAGATTATCCCATATTATTTTAGCTGTAGCAACACATTTAACTCTCAAAAACACACTCTCATAAAGAGATGAGAGTAATCAATTTTTAGCCCTTCCATCATTCTCAAGATTCTTTGTATCAATATGTGTAACATGATCCTTATCATCAATTGAAGGAAATCCATCTATTGTAGTTTCAAGAACATCATACCCAAGAGACATTAGAAAATTCATCATTTTATCTTTTCATATATGCTTATTCTTTCCATTAATTATCAGAATCCACTTAAGGTTCATGAAATTTAGATTCTCCATCACAAGTTATCGTCAAATCTTTAGTAAAGAAAAAATAAATGAATCCTTCTTCTGATACCAATTTAAGTTCCCAATAAGGATCTAAGTATCACTAAGAGGGGGAGGGGTAAATCAGTGATATGTTTTTCTTCTTATGTTTCCTTATTTTTGAGACAACCTTTCCTCTTGTTGGAGAGTTTCTTCTCTGCTGAACACACAGAACCATGGGAATACAAGATTTACAAGGATCACTAATCAACAAGAGTAGATATGTCCATGGTATGATATGGTAATAATCCAGTACCACACAATCCCCTAGAAAAAAATCTTTTGATGTTGAATACAATGATTAGGATATACCCTTACACTCATGTAACACTTGGAAAAAACTCTGCAACTGTGTGTACAATCTATTAGCACAAATAGAGAATTATAATATTTTAGTGCCTCTTTATAATTAAACAGGTGTATTTTCTGAAGTACCAATCTTCACCTTCTTACCTAGAAGCCAGTAAGAACTATCTTACACGCAACTCAATACGTGCGAAGACCCCAAAATTTTCATACAGCCTTTAGGGTATCTTGCGCCCAATTCAAATTCATTGTGTGGAAAAATCCTCTTTTTGCACGAAAAACCTTTTCCATGCAACTTCCCTTTTTTGTGAAAATTTTCACCTTTTCCACGCAACTTCCCCTTTTTCACGCAACTTTCCACTTTTTCCGTTCAACTTCCATTTTTTCACAGAAACCTCTCTCTTTTCGCGCAACTCACTTAGCATATAATTTTATGGGCTTCAGAGCAAGATATTTCTCTATGTGATGATCCTTAACAATTGAGAGGGAGTCACCTTGTATTTATAGTCATTTGTAACTTTGCGTGATAAAAAAAATAATCAACGTGTAAAACCCTATTCCTGGGCATAAAAAACACTTTCACGTAATATCATATTTCACAAACTATCTTGAGTTTTTTTTCGCACTTCATTCCTTTAAAAGTTTTCTTTATTCTGATCTCATAACACCACTTGCATCTAAATTTCTGAATTTCATTCCATATTGTGTACAAAACCAATATTTCACGCAACCTTATTTTTTTGTGCACATTTTCTATTTTTCTACACACTTGATGCCTTTTCCATTTTTCAATGTTCTGACCTTAAATAATTCCTTACACACGAAATTATAATCCATATTTGAACTTTCACGCAACATCAATATCCAAAAACACATTTCTCCATCTTGAATTTTTTAGGCCTACAAATTTGGAAAACACTGGAAAACGACACAACCATAAAATATGCTTTGAAAAGAACACCAATTGTGCTTCATTATCATCTAAAATATTCAAGAAACAACTACTTTCAACATGAAACATATCTATTGTGATATATAGTCTTTTATTTAACACCTATAGAATCATAAGATTTTCAACAGAAGGTACTAAACCTTCTAGGTATTCCACTAGCGTCTTTCCTTCCAATCAATACAGAATAATACTAAAAGCACATTTACTCCCCCTTTCCATCATAAGGTTTTTATCACAAGTTCTCCTAGCTTATGATGTGTGTGAAATATAAATCAGCAAAGCATCGTCTAATTTTTATGTCCTTTACAAAGTGAATTGATTTATCGTCTTTGACAACAAAATACAACACTCTATAAAAAAATCTTCCTACTTCCTTCTCCATCCAAATTGGTCCAAATAGAGAGAATAGGATAGGGGTGACCTTTTTTAAGAGGAGGGGAGGACACAATAGGTATTTTTCAAAATAATAAACTATACCCTCATTTTATAGGCACCAAAGTGATAAACAATGGCCCATTCATGGACCTTAGATGATTTATTGTCAAAATTCATTTACAAAATGGAAATTACACAATTTTTTGGGTCATTTTAAACATAATATTGTCAGATTAACCCCTAGTAAACTTATTTTAACCTTAACAATGGTAATTAATTTTTATTAATTTTACATATCATTATGATAAAAAATTAAGATTAAATTATTAAGAAATATTAATTATTATTATTAAATATAAATAATATATTTTACTAAATTTAATTAATAGAATTTATGTAATTTAATTTAAAATTAAACCAATAAACAAGTTAAAAAGTTATTTTTCCAAAGTATAAAAGGTTTTTACCTAAAAAAGAAACATATAATTCAGTTAGATGACATAAATTTTATTAATAATAATATGATTGATCAAATAATACTTTTCATACAAATAAAATACAAAATATAAATTTTCAAATTCTTTTAACGAAATGGTAGTTTTCCAAAAAAATATTATTTTTTATTATTCATTGAAACAAATATAATTTCCGGAATACTCTAAAAAAATTCACTCAAATATAATTTTGAAACTATGATTTCGAAAATGAAGTTAATTTCTTGAAATAAATTTCTTATTTGTGGATTAAATTAATTATAATGTAACTATGGAAAATGCGACAATACCCCTTTTTAGAAAAATAATGTTTGTAAACAAAAAATTGATTTTATTCTTATCTCATTCCCCAAATAATATTAAATGAATGATAAAATATTTTAAACATTATATAATATATAAATTTCAATAAAATAATTCACTAATATTGATTAATTTAATTTATTAAAATAAAAATACATTATTCCCATTAAAATAGTTTTAACAAACAATTTCATTTATTTTCAAATTATTTTTTATTTATAATAAATTGGTAGCAAGTAAATTTATTTTATATATGTGTAATCCCTGTAATTTTAATAATTTATGCATTTCTATTCATACCTGCCAATTGATTCGTTAGGTTATAATGATAAACTATATTACATTTTATTTAAATTTGGGGTTATGTATATTATAATAAATTAAAGAGATTAACTTTAATTAAAAAGAAATCTTCTATAAAATGTTTTGGTGTTATAGTGGTGGTCCTAGTGTGAGCCTTAGTTAAAAACTAGAAAGGGAAATAACTTACTGAGTGTTTGGCTATTTTTTTGGATTTCCAGATCTATCCATGTTGTCCAAGACTTGGATGAACTCAACACACTCATTTTCGAGAGAATGGTGAGGGAAAATGGCCTATGGGTTTGAAACACGCAATAGGTGAAAGCTGTTTTGCGGTCACATTCACGAATTCTAATACAAAAACTAGATAGTAATGTGAGGCTAGGTGATGGTCGTGTTTTCATTTGAAATTCCCAAAAACATTGTACCTCTTATAAAATATTAATTTTCACAAAGGAGAAAATGCGTAGATTATTAAATTTGGGGTTTTAATACATTTTTAACATGTTTCTTACCCATATTAATCAATTCACCCTCTTCTATATTTATTCCATCAATCTATATGAATTTACGTCACTCAGATGAACCTAGGGAATCCCACATGTATTGAGTTATTTCCTTAGAGAAATTTGAATATTCTCAACCTTATTCTAGGCCTTACAGGAAGAATTAAAACATATAATATAGAGGTTTTCCTCATCATTTCAAATGAATAGGATACTTGTTCCAATTCAAGAGTGTTAGATCCATCCCTCCTTCAACCAGATTTGAATTCTACCATTGATGGTCTTGACACTTGGTAAATATTTGTTATATGATTGATTTTATTCCTCTTTGATCATTTATCTAGAAACCATATTATCTTATGTGGAAGTAGTTCTAAGAGTTCATGGTGAGAAATATTGTTCTAGTGAGAGTGAGAATGTTATTCAGGAGAAGATGCCCTTGAAAAACCTTGATGTTGACATAAACTACCTTTTGGTAAGAATTCCCTTACCATTTAGGGTCTATTTACATAATTATTAGAATAAAATTATGTTGTGTGCTAATAGGATTTAAACCATGATTGTGCTTGATCACAAGTGTGTTCATTCATAGCCCATGAGACAATCTTTAATTGATCACATGTGTGTGTTTTTATATCATTATCATGATTATTTTTCTATGATTATGGATATATGTAATTGATATATTGAAATTGTTTCAATGTGATGTTTCTAGTATATTATATATTGTGTTCTTCTATTCATTTTACCAAAGTAATAGGTGGAACCTTTATGGTTCCATAACCTAAGAGAGGGAGTTTGTTTAGAAATTGTGTATGACATTGTGATAGGACCGAGATAAATGATGAGGAATGATGGAATTGTTTAACCTAACGTGGGGGAATAATGGTCATATGTGATTAGACCCAAGAGGTGATAGTGGTTAATGATGGACCTATGTGATCTTACTCGATAGATAACAACAAGGTATGATGGCCTAGTGTGGTCTGACCTAGTGGCATAGGACCTATACTGTCAATGAGTGAGGCAAGGAATGATAGCCTAGTGTGGTCTGACATGAGAACCTCATCCTTGTTAATATTATGGGATACATGTATAGATTTTGTGTTCAAACAGAGTTCAAAACATTCATTATGACTTCATTGTAGCATTGATAATTAGAATGTATAGTGTGGGGATTTTTGTTGCTTGGTTAGTGCATGACCCAGTGTATGAGATTATATTTTTTTTCTTCGACATTAGTTATTTATCATGAAATACAATCTTATACAAGGGAACCAATGTTAAGGATACATTGGTGGTGACCTACTAGGATTAAACTCACACCCTACACATGCATCCTAATGTGCGTGGAAACTTCATGATCAATGATAAATGTAATAGAAATACCTTGATGATAGGGAGATTTGAAATTGAGCAGGGTTTTCGAAAGTGGTATCGATATGAAATATGGAGTGATGTTGTGGTATTATTTATTTATTTACCCATCTTATACATACTTTAGTTTGAACTTCCACATTGGAGGTCCTTATTTCACCTTTTTGTATTAGTTGTGATTATTTCCATTTCAATTTTCATATAATTATTTATTCTTCCATTGTGTTATTATATTTATAAATTTATTTGTTTATACTAAGGGTATAGTCTTCCCTTTGAATTAATTCTAACCCTCATTGGTAGTAGACAACCTATTTCATGTCTGGAGGTGAACATGAGGCCATGTGGCACTCTGTCATTGAGTTAGTGATTTGAGTTGAGGAAATTAAAAGTGGAATTATTGGAGGTTTCTCTATTTATTTATTCGTGGCTTGTTTTGGGAAAGGTATAAATGAGATAGTTTATGCGGGAATCATGTAGAGTATTTTCATGTGTGCATGACCAACACAAATTTTACATACCACTGAGTTTTCATTGATATGGTTGTAGTTATAGTTATGATCATATGGTTTCATGTTCATCGTAAGTGTTTTTTGTTATTTTTTATATTGGTATTTTTGTGCATTCAGGTATATATCTTCCAATTGAGTGATGAATATAGTTAGTTAATCTAATTCATTGATTTATTCTATCTATTTAGGATAAACCTATATTAATTTTGAGTTATATATCAATGATATATATTTTTGGGAAATATCAATTCTCGAATTAATTACATGAACCTAAACATGTTGTTTTGTTTTGTGTTATATATATATATATACTAAGACTAATGTAATGTATGAAAACCCATGATTCGAAGAAATATGGTGTTTATATTTTTTATGGGTTTAATCATAGGATAAACTTTATGTGATCTCATAGATTATTTATGATCTATCATAAAATATTTTGGAGATTAAATGTTCATTTGGACTTTCGGAGAATGTCACATCAGATACATTTGACTGGAACACTTCATGGAGTAGGGAAGAATGACCCCATAAGGCAGGATGTTTGTGTACTACCACAAGAAATTTATATTAATACTCCATGTTCCAATCTAGTGGTTCATGAAGAAGGGTCACTTAAGCCAAAATTTTTATATTTAATGTATATCCAAGGCATAGAAGTTTCCTAGACTGTGGTATAATATGCTTGGGAATTTTATCTTGACATCCTCCTTTCATTTAGGACATTGGATTCTATTATAATGAAGAGGATTGGATATGGGCTATTGAGAAAACTACAAACATGATAGTGACTCTATAGGATTGAATGTTAATTCTTGTGACCTTTTATAATTCATGTTGTTAGAAACTAGTGGGAAATAATGATTATGGCTAGTATGCATAGAGGTTTTACTTGGAAAACCATCAAGGACCATTTATTTGAGGATATGTTTTTATTACATTGATGAAATGCCATGCTAAAGAGTGGATCTTCAGTACGGCTTGATGATGGTGTTGGAATACTCATTATGTTCGATTAATCCTATGGAATCTTCCCCCCTATTTGCTGGGGATGAAGGGTAGAAATCTAGGATGCTTGAGATCATGCTTCAACCAAAGATTATATTGCATGTTAGGTACTTCAAACTAAAGACATATTCCATGGTTCTATGTAATGCCCTGATAGTTGAGAACATTCTATTTGATGACAGATCTACTAGTCTTCTTTCAGCATTCAATGAAATTTCCCATGATATTTACAATGGTATGAAGGGGAAGGAATGAGATTCACTCTTGTGTGATGATAAGTATCCAGAGATGTGAAGAGGCTTTTTAGAACCCACTATGTTAAATCATACCCTTAGGGTTTAAATAATGGACAGTGGTGGTAATTATCATTGTTTATACCAAAAACATCATATCAAGTGTCATCAGTGAGATAATATGAGTAATAAATAATGTTTCTACTTGAAGGAATAATGAGTGAGGCCTCACGGGTGTTTAATTTAGACGTAGGCATTGAGCCATGAGATATCTCAATGTCCTCAATAGCAAGTTTAGACCTCTCACATGATGCTGACTCAAGAAAGTCATATATATCTGGGATAAGGCTGTAGAGTTGAGGTACACCTAGTATATGTAGTGGATCGTACTCTAGAAGATGGTGGTGATGGATGGTCTATAATTATAGGTATGGACATGATAAATTCTATATTTTCTACTATTTTGTATAATATTATTGATTCCTATTCTTTCATATCTGCAAAAAAATTTATAGGATGTTATCTATTGATCAAATTTTATTTTGATTTTCTTTCAATTGATACACTATTGGGAACAAAAGTGGACAATGTTCATTGATTCCTAGAGTGTCCAACAGTCATTGATGGTTATTGAAATATATGGGATATCATGATTATAAATATGATTAACATTTGTGTAATTCTTAGTTTGGAATAGATGTCGAGTAACTAATCACACATTGATTTATTTCTATGATGGCTATCGTTTACATATCCTAAGGGAGAGAAGTAAATTTTGACCAATTAATGGGACTTAGGTGTAGGTAGAGTTGTTCAATAAATGATCCATCTTCGAATGATGATGATGATGCAGATTGTAGGCAAGTCTCTTTCTATAGGATTAGAGTCATCCCCCCTTGACTTGTCCACTACTTGTGGATCTTTATCTGAATCCCATTTCAGATGACTTTGTAGGACTCCCCGTGATATAGAGTTTGAGTTCAAGATAGATATCATTCCAGTTGTACATTCAATTTCAATACCCTCTTATCACATGGAATTGGTTGAGTTAAAATAGCTCAAGGTATAAATCGATGACCTAGAACATAAAGACTTTATCAGGGCATGTTCATCTCCATGGGGTGAAACTATTTTATTCACTAATAAGGTGGATAACAATATTTAACTCTAAATAGATTACTAGAAGTTGAATTAGATAACATTTAAGAACAGGAATCCATTTTCCAAGATTGATGATCTCTTGGATTACTAATAGGGAGCCTGGTTTTTCTACAATATTAACATTAAATAAATCCATTACTAGTTAGCGGTTAGAGAGGAAGATATCCTAGAGATGTTGTTTCAAACTAGGTATGGGTTGTACATTTAGCTGATAGTTCTATTTGTACTTATTAATTCACCAGTAGTGGTCATGGATCTCATGAAGAAGATCTTTCACCTATATCCTGACTCGTTCATCGTGGTTTTCATTGACAATGCCTTTATTTACTCACAAACCCAAAAGAAGCATTTTATACATCTTAAGATATTATTGAATACACTTAGATCACATAATCATTATTCCAAACAAATGAAGTGTCAATTTTGGATTTAGGAGGTAATTTTCATGGGGTATATGATGTCTTAGAAAGGTATATCCATAGATCCAGAGAAATTTAAGGCAGTGATTTCCTAGAAACATCCCCAAAATGCATTCAGGAACATGATATTTTCTATGTTTAATGGGACACTATTAGTGTGTTATAAAGCTGTTTTCTTTTATATCGCCACCCATGACTATGTTGATGAAAAAACAGTTTATGTTTCAATTGTTGGACCAATTTGAATAATTTTTTCTCGAGTTGAAGAAGAGGTTTAATACATATCCAATGTTGATTCCTCCCAATTCTATGAAAAAATATGTTGTATACTACAATGCATCAGGATTTTTTTGGGAGATTTATTGTGGAAAATGGGGATGGTAATATATTATGGGTCATATTAGTTGTTTCCCCATGATAATAATTGTAATATCCATGATTTGGAGATAAAGGTCACAGACAACACTTTGTAGTGTTGGAAACACTATCTTTATAGTGAGTGGTTTTTTGTCTACACTGACCACAAGATACTCCTCCATATCTTCACACATGAAGACCTAAACATGAGGCTGTTGTTCTAGGAATTATTCCAAAAAAATAAAATTTGAGCTTATTTATGAACTAGGTAATGGTAACAATATTAAATATGCTCCTAGGCATAAGACACAATTAGATTAGGAGTATAGGGAATGACCTTCAGAGGAATAGTGGTTCCTAATGAGCTTGTTAGCCAACTGAATGATGGATACATCTGAGGATGAGGGATTGATGACATGTTATTCTTTAGTGATCATATATACTTTGGTATACTAGGTGAGGTATTGTATGTAATCCAACCCTGAGTTCTTGATGATGTGGTAACATCTAGCGGGTCATGATCTGATAGACACGTGGTCATGAGAGAATGATGATTTCATCCTAGTACATAGAAGAGTTATAGTTACTACATCTATAAGATAATATATGATGAGATATTTACATTCATCTAAGTGTTAGGTACATCCTAGAGTGATAAATATGGACCATGAATTTAGGAAATAGTTTTGGTGGCCTGGGATGAAATAGGACATTACATGATTCATTTCCTTGTGCCATACCTTGGTGAGGGTAAATGTTGAGCGTCAACATCCTAGTTGTTTTCCCAACCACTTCATGTGCCAATGATAATGTGAGAGGAAATCATGATATAATTTTCTATAAGTTTACACAAGACCGAAAGGATCTATGATGTTTTATGGGTGATTATCAACCAGCTAATATAATTTTCTTATTTACTACTGATTCATGAGACTCACTTAGTATATGATATATGAAAGTTATATGTCTGTGAGATAATAGAGTTACCTTGATAATTGTATATGATAGATATATATGTTCTAAATCATAGTTTTGGAAGGGATTGTGGAAATCCTTAAGGATTCAGTTGATATTGAGAACAATGTACTATATCCAGATATATGGACAGAAAAAGTAGAAAATATGTGTATTGAAGGATATGATTTATGATATCATCATAGACATTAGGGGAGAATTAGATGAACACCTATCCTTATTTGAGTTTATATAAAATAATAGTTAGATGGATAATATATATATGGAACCCTATGAGGCTCTCTATGTTCAAACTTATCACTCATCATTATGCTAGTATGCGATGGATGAGGTAACTATTATGCGACAACCCTTGTGAAAGAAACCTTAGATTGAGTGTAATTGATCCATAAATAGTTTTCACCAATCATAGTAGACATAGAAAATATATTTACCATAGGAGGAGAACAATGTAGTTCACTATGGGTGACTAGGTTTTCTTAAGGGTGACTCCTTAGTTGGGGCATCAATGTTTTTTAACGAAAAAAATATATCTCAAATAATTGTTAGGTCATTCTAGATCATAGATCATATATGGAAAATGTATTATAATTTACGTATTCCTTAGTTATACTGAGGTACAAACAATGTTTTCCATGCATCTCGAACCTAGAGGTACATGGATGATATTGTGAATTTTATAGACTATGAGGATGTTGAGTTGAAAATAGATGCACATTTAATTGAGATCCCAATAAAAGTTCATAAAAAATGGATAATTGTTTATAGGGGAAGACACTTGATGTTATTTAGGTCTTATAGAGGAAAAAAATGTGTCTAGGACAACACATGGGAGCAGTAATCCTACATTTGAGCTAAGAATCTAGAGTTATTCGATTTGAACCCCAAAAAACACTTCTAGAAGGACAAGAAGTCCATAAAAGAGGATATTGTAAAGCCCTAGGTATTTTTCCTAAAATATTAAAACCTTGTTTCAAATTTTATCCTTTTATTTTTGAAGTATATCCATGCTTGTGTATTGACATTGAGAGTACGTATTAGTTTTTTAAGGCATAAAATGATGTTTTGGTGATTTTTTTCAAAATGGGAAACACCATGTCCTAGTATAATACATGGTGGCCCTAGTGTGTGCCTCAGTTAAAAATGATTACGAGGAATAGATTATTGAGGGTGTCTCTATGGGAATGGAGAACTAGAGCTATACATATCATCCATGGCTTAGATGACCTCACCACACCGATTTTGGAAGGCATAGTGAGGGTAAAATGACCAATTGGATGGAAACCCATCGTTGGTGCAATCCATTTTGAGGAATCATTAAAGGAATCCATGGCCAGGATTAGGCCATGTTATTGGGAATGAAAATAGTCATATTAAGTTTTGAAAATCTTGAACCCATTATTCCTCTTCCCAGATATTGATTTCCTCAGTGGTGAAAATGCGTGGATCATTAAATTTGGTGTTACAATGCAATTTTAACTCAATTGTTTCCTTTATTAATCGATTTTACCCAAAAATTTGTTTATTACATCAATCAGAATAAATTATATACCTCTTTGGATGAACTTGGGGAACCCATCATGTATTGAGTTATGGATCTAGAGAACATTGATTCTTCTTTACCACTTTATTGATCTTACTAGAAGAAGAAAAAATGGAAGATAACGGTTTCCCTCGTCATTTAAAACTCAAAGGATTGATAAAGAGAAATAAATTCCTCCTTTCATCAACTAAACATTATGTCTTCCTTTGAAAATGTTGGTGTACAGATATGGTTCGAGAGACAACACCCATAGAATAAATTGTTGTTGACATCAACAATATTGAAGTAGGAAGTCCCCTAGAATATTCCATTTATATGATTGTTATTATGAAGTAACCTAGTGTTATTATATACATTAGACCATTCTTGAGTTTTATCACAAGTGTGATCATGCATAGACCATGATATAATGTTGATTTCATAACACGTTTGTGTTTGGATTTTATTATAATTATTTTTGTTTTATTCCTTTGAACATAAGCAATTGATATGTTGAGAATTTTTTCAAGTGATGTCCACTGCATATGATATACAATGTTGTTCTATGCATGGTTCCAAAGTAATAGTTGAATTCATCATGGCTCGGTATCCCTAGATAGGTAGTGTGTTGGGACACTACATGTGACATGATGATAAAATCGAGATATATGAAAGGGTCCAATAACATTGTGTGGTCAAAACTGAGGGCATGAAAATCATATCTGATCAAACACAAGACGAGACAATGGAGCATGATGCACTTATGTGATCTGAAATTAGATATAGGAACAAGGTATTTTTTGTAATTGTGGTCTGACCTGGAGACATAGGGAATGTATTACCGAAGAGAGAGATAGAGCTTGATGGCCTTGTGTAGTTTGAGGTAATACTTCGTTCATTGTGAATACTACACAATACATGTGGATACTTTTCATTTCACCATAGTTTATGAGTTCGATTATGACTATATTCTGGCATGGAGTTGAAGTTGGTACATTCAAGAGTTTATGGTGTCTATGTTAGCTCACATCTTCTATGTATGAGATTACATAATATTTCTTCCACATTTTTAATTTATTATGACATACCCTCTTATAAATGTGTAATAATTTTATGGAAAAACCGGTGGTTTCCTACTAGGTATATACTTACACACTTCATGAGAATATAAATGTGTGTTTAAACTTAATGATCAGGGGTACAGGTAAGGGAAAGGCCATAGTGATAAGGATCTTGGAGATAGATCATGTTGTTTGGAAATGGTAGCAGGATGGACTCTATAGTGATCCCACAGTTTTAATTATTTATTTAATTATCTTATCCATACTTTATTTTGACATACCACATTGGCTGTCCGTGGTTTGTTTCTCCATATTACTCTAGATTCATTATATGTTAATTGGAAAATAATTATTTATTCTTTCACTGTGTTATTCTATTTACTATGTAATTTTTGGAAATTGAGGGTATATCCTCCCAATTGGCGAAATTTACAGACTCACTTCTAGTTAGAATCCTCTTTTGTATAAGGAGGAAAGCCTGAGTCCATGTGGAACTCTCACACAGAGTCAATGATTCAGGCCGAGGTGTTACAATATCTCATTACAATATATATCTTGAATTTCTTATGGATCCCTTCGATTATTCCTTATGTAAAATATAATTAAAATTTTGAGGATGTAATTTATTTAGGTGGGGTGAATGTAACACACTAATATTTTAGAATATATTTTTTGTAAATTAATACTCTATTTGGTAGCTTCCACCACTCACAAAACTGAATAAAAATGAGATGTAGTACATTAGAAAAAAATTTATTAATTTAATTTAATAACAATAAAACATATAATAAATTAAATAATAATGTAATAAATTAATTTTTTTAGAAAATAACATTAGTAACATGTAAAGGTTTAAAATGGAATTTTTAATAAAAGATGTTATATATATATATATATATATTATTTTCTTTTAAAAGATAAATTATAAAATTATAAAATTTTAATATTACAAAATGAACATCATTTTTTGGATACCAAATATCATACATATCCTATGGTAATTTTTTGAGACTTTATAAAATACTTGATTATTAGGTGAATAATGAAAGATTACGGTTTTTTCTAATACCACAACATTTATGACTATATAAAGAAGAATGTATGGAATTAAAAAAAATAAAAAAAATTCAAAAAAATATTTATAAATTAATATAAAGCATTTATAAATACTATTCCAATTTTATTAAACCCACATTTACTGTTTTGGATAATTAATTAATATTTTACTCTAAAAACTAGTTTTTTTTCCTTATATTAAAAATGTGTTTTCATCATAATTTCAAACAAAATTTAACCAAATGGATTTAATATTTTAGATAATCAGGCTCATATTATGTAACAAGGTCAATTTTATTTTATTTATATATGTATTATTAAAAAAATTAATTTTAATAACCATGATAATGGTGATAGTGTTAGTTTCAATGAATTGTTTTATTAATGTTGTGTAATTTTTATCTAATAAATTTAAATGATCTGTTTAGTTTAAAAAATATAATATTTTGTTTTAAAATGTATCCAACTATCTTATTATCCATTTAAATGTTAATTAATGTCAGGTAATATTTAGAACACTTAATGGTGAAAAATAAAATTTTTCTACAAAAAAGTTTTCAATATTTTAATTATTTTAATTTAAAACATAATTTTTTTATATATAAATTGGATTCATTTATATTTTTATTAAACAGAGGTTCATCAAACCAGATTATTTTTTTATGGTTTAAATTATATTTTAAATAAAATATAAATTAATTTGGTAAAAATTAGTACCACGGTAAAAATATAATAGAAAATGAAAAAAAATCAAGTGGTAAAAGGCCTAAAACATGTTTAAAAGATGTTTGAAAATGAGGTTTAGAGATATTATCAAACTCATATCACCCCACACTACATTATTTGTTACATTTTGAAACATTTACTATAACTATCTTCTATTTCACTGTATAAATTTCTTAAATAAATAATATCTTTGATATCTTTCTTCACAAGAAACACCAAACTCAAAAAAAAACCATGAAACATTTAGATAATTTGGGACACTAAAAGGATATTAAGATTTAAAAAATTCACCTAGAATCTGATTTCACAAGAAGCTAATGAAGACATCCTTTTGAACAGAATCACAAAGAGGATCTTTAATGGGTACAATTATTTTCTTTCCTCATCGGGTTGGGCATCTCTCATGTATGACAATGTGAGGATCATGCAAGATACTAAATGACTGGTTTGTAGGGACTCCTCCCTAAAATGATGGAACTAAAAGTGTCTTACACGACCCCTTTTTGATCTCAATGTGCCATCTGAGGAAGCCCCTTTGTCCATATCAGGCTTTTTTTAAAAGTTTCACTCACATGTCTCTAGCATTCCTACGCAGGTGGAGACTGAAATTAAAGGAAATTCCTTTATAGACTGTGACACTTTGATTTGGACCCACTGTAGAACTGGGAAATTTAATAACAGGGATTTTTACCATATTCTTTATGGGGGCCTTACTCTCCCACCTGCTTGGCACATGTACTTCAGATCCCATTTTATTCTGCCCTGTTGATTCCTCTAAATCTGGATAATATGGAAAAACAAACTCCCCACGACTGATCACCTATGGCGGGCTGGTTTTCAGATGGCCTCGATGTGTTCCCTGTGCAAGGCTGATGAGGATTTAATACAACATATTTTCATAGATTCCAGCAAGTACAAGTATCTCTCGGCCTATTCCAACTCTCTGTTTGGGATGGCGTTTGATAAATGTAGGTTGGTCCTTGACTTGAATTCCGAACTATCATATACTCACTATAGTAAAAAAACTCACAAATTATTATTGGATTCTGTTGCTGTAGTAATCAGAGCCAATTGGGAAGCCTGAAATACAGTGTTGCTTGGCGGGGTGCATCCAACTGTCTAGCAAGGTATGGTGTCTATTCAGAGGGATGTTTATTCTGATTCAGTTGTCCAAGATGGTGTCATGTATAACACTATTTATGATCTAAAAATTATGAGAATTACTGGTGTTTCGGGTCGGCCACGCAAGCCTCAGATGCTGTAACATATTAGGCAAATACAACCCATTTTTCATTGTCTAATGGTGATCGTTGATGGGGCTGCATCGGGTGCACCAGGTCTGGCGGGATGTGTGGGGGTGTTCTACACCAACCATGGGTTTGTAAAGGGATGTTTCCACCATACCATTGGAAATGGAAATACCTTTGAAGAACGAATATGGGCCATGATTTATGATTTCAGGTACACTTTCCAGTTTAATTGGAACTACATAAGGATTGAATCTGATTCCCAGATTGTTGTTCATGAGATGAAAATCAAGACACTCCACATGCCTAGGTGTTTTCTACATCAGTGGATATACTATCTTAGCATGATCACTCAACCACATATGGTTGTCTTGCATGTCTATCGGGAGGCCAATCTGAAGGCAGATGTGTTGGCAAAGCGAGCACTCATTGATCTTGGTGGGATGTGGTCTTTCAGGACAACTGATTACTACACCCCACTTGTAGTGGTAGATAGATGTGGTGTTATTCACACTCGTTTATGTAATAACCCCTTGTATTCTTAACTCTCTTCATATTTTTATTGAAATTATTAGGGTCGGCTTCCCCCAGTTCATGGAATGTTTTTGAAAAATAAAATATATTTATAATATTAATAATATATTACCAATAAATTATTTAATAATGGATAGGAAACAATAATAAAAAATTGATAACATTTTGAAAAGTTTTTTTCCAATATGACCATTTTCCACTTTATTTTGGGATTTTAATTAAATATTGAATTCTAAAATTTTTGAAAATTAATTTTAAAAAATAAACATAATTTTTGGATTAATAAATATAATATAATATTAATATGAATTTTCTATATTTGTTTAGAAATGCATTATTTTTATGTGAAGAGTTTAATGTACCATTATTACTAATATTGTGGCAGTTATGTTATTATTATTTTATATTAATAAATTTTAAATTTTCTAAACCTTTTTATAAGTTTTTTTTAATAAGTGATTTATTAATATTAAATATGTATTTTAAAAATTTATAAACACCTATTTTAAATTTTATAATTTATGTTATACTTTTTTAGAATATTTTTTTAATACAATATACATTTAGTATTTCAAAATTAATTTTTATCGTCATTAAAACATGAATAAAAAAATTAATCTCAAATATGTAACCTTTATATACAAATTAGATAATTATAACCATTTTAATTTTAGATATAATTGATAAATTACCTTGGTAAAAATTTGTTATCTTGGTGAAAACTAAAATGTTAAAAATTAGAAACCTTAGAGGTAACAGGACTAGCATGTTTAAAAAATGTTTATAATTAAGTAGTGTAGGTGTGGATAAGAATTATATATTATACTCTGAATTGTTTATTAATTTTTAACAACATTAATCGATATTTAATTCCCATTATTTTTTTGGTTATTTAAAAAAATGTCACTCCTTTATACTTATAAAAGGATCACTCATCTTCTCTCTTCACCTCACATAAAAAACTAATAATTTCTTCTCAAAATACTCCCAAAAAACTTCTACACACAACTAGACACATTAATGAGGTTCTTATCTTCTGAAATAACCATTCATCAAAGGTTTAATACCCTTATTAATGTTTATAATTTAGTAAGTGAGTTAAAAGCTCCTGACCAATATTTAACTTTTCTATTTCTTTATGTTGTTTTATTTTTCCTAAAATTTTATTTTACTATATTAAATGGATAACAAAAATATCATTATTATACTATTATATTACTCTAATTATGTTACAATCATTATCCAACCTCCTGTTTTCAATTAAGAAAAACAAAAATGTGAATCTTGAATTGCAAGGATTACCACCACCACAATGAAACATGTTATGTTTTTCATCACCAAATTATAATGATTTTAATAATATTGAAAGTAATATATAATTATAATAATTATTTAATATTTTATCCTTTATATTTTTAAATTATAAACCATATTATACATTTTCCCCCATTATATTGAAAATAAAATCGTTAACCATGCATATGTGTGGACTATCGCCTCCATGGAATGATCGAATTATATTTTTTTGTTTCATCTCCACCATAAATAACTAGTCATGAGAATGTTTCTAAAATCTAAATATTATTTTTATGCCATAAATAATGTTTATTTATGATAAATTGTAGAACCTATTGATGATCTGATCACTAAAGGATTATTAATAATTCAATTTTTTAAAACTAGCATATTAAGAGGGAAAATGTTAATTAAATTTATATAATAGTTTAAAATCCACTAATTAATATTATAAATACTTTATAATTATTATATATCAAAATAATAAACATTTAATGGTGTCATTATTCTTCCATTTTAATGATATGATAACTATATCATCTCAAAATCAATAATTATGGTATGTTCATGATTGGTAGGTTTGACTAGGTACTTGAAAATTTCTATGAAATTATATCATGGATGATTATGAAAACTAAATTAATATTAAAATATGATAAAAATATGAAAATAATTACCTTTTTTGTTTATCAAATGGATACATCAATATTTAACTCATTTATTTGGAAAACCACCTTCATATGTTAAAAATCACCAAAAAATATTCTTTATGAATTTCATCTTTTGGAAAAAAGACTTATAAAATGAAGAATGAAAATTTAAACCTAATGTATATTTATAATTAATATGTTACAGTAACATTAATGAAATTTAAATAATTATCATTGGAATGATAATTAAAACCAACACTACTCCAATGAAACTATAGCAAACAGTCAAAACAAGAAACACACGATGTGGAAAAATAAAAAATAATAATATACATATAGATAATTATTATAACGTAAAATTATAAATAGTTTTACATAAAAATATTTTTTTCAAATTTTATTTTAAAATTATTTTGTTTTTTATAAGAGGTTAGAGCGTATTTGACTAAGTGGGGAAACAAGGTAAGAGTTTCTTTATCTCAAATTTGATTCCTTTGATAAATGTTTTTATGGTACATTATGTTTCATTTTAAATTGTGTAAATACTTCCCAATTCTAATTATTATTATCATTATAATTTTATATTTCATTACATTAATTGTTCTATTTAAATTTAGGCCTACCCTTGTGTTTTGATTCAAATGTTACAATGGTAGTAAGGGGTTTTCATGACTCAAATATCATATTTGGGTCGTAATCACTCTTATTGACTATTATATTTAACGATTCATATATTATAATGTATTATTGTCTTAGGCTATATTTACACCTTATTTTCTATTTAAATTCATGTTTCACACCAAATTATTATTCCTTGATGATTCCATTTTTTCATTAAAATGATTTTTTGTTAAGAATAATTCCTATTTCCTATAATGAATTTATCATCTATATATATGTTTGTAATTACCATAAATTTTCAACACTACTATTGGTAAATAAAATATGGATTGTTTTATACGATTCTACATATTCTATTTACTGCTTTTCGAAATGAAATTTTAAACATATTTTTAATGATACTAGTTTTCAAACAATGGTATTTCAAAATATAAAAAAGGGTTTTCTATCTTTTAAAAAATAAAATATTATATATTCCACTCCACATTTTCTTATAAAAATTATTTATTTTCAAGGATTCCTTATTTTTAACTCTTTACTATAAAGTTTTAAAAATTATTCTATTTTCATTTTCATAAATGTTTTTAAACAAAATTTTAAATTTATATTTTATAATAATGTTTAAAAGGTATTGTGAAAACATTTTTATTTTCACATCTACTTCT
The DNA here is from genome assembly GCA_963277665.1 of Viscum album. Classification (NCBI taxonomy): domain Eukaryota; kingdom Viridiplantae; phylum Streptophyta; class Magnoliopsida; order Santalales; family Viscaceae; genus Viscum; species Viscum album. Next base: position 472,514,281 of record OY728162.1, on the reverse strand, counting down.
CCTACAAGGTTTGTTTCTCATGAATTTATGTTGTGATATATATTTATAATTTATTATTATATGATTAATTTTAGAAAATGTAATTTTTATGTCCTATGATATATTATGTTTAATCATTTGATGTGTTTGGAAAGTTTAAGAAATTCATTCATTTTCATGGGTTCATTAAGATGTGATGATGATTGATTTTAAGTAGAATGAATATATACGGATGATTATGGGTGGGGTACTATATATACCTCTAATTTATTGGTTTATGATTATATATCATGAGATATTCAAGTGTGTACATAATCAGTTTGTTCACATAGGAACGTGCATGGTGGGTTTAGTCACATTTTTCATGTTTGGAATTTATGAGTTTGTTAACATTGGAATGATAATAATGGGTTTTCTCAAACATTTTTTCTTATGATTATGGATTATCAAAATTATATGTATGTTTATCTTGCTATTCCATATTTCTAAAGTGCATTTTATTTCCTTAAAATGCCATGTTTTCTGTCATGACCCCCTCCCCACAAAGTGTACCCCTCCTGGGCCGGCAAAGTGAAAAGGGAGATAATGACCCCCCGAGTCCCACCTCCAGTAGGCCCCGGGTTGGTGACTAGCACCGAGGGTATAATAACATACAAATGGGACGCATTACCCTCTAAGAGAACACATGCAGAAGAGAGAGATAGAATAGACTCCAATCAACTCCAACTCAGAACTGAAATATGAAAGGAAACCAAGTACATATATGAAATGTCATGCAAAAGTACTACAACTGAAAGGGGAAACTAAAAGTACCCAAAAGAAAGTAAAATGACGGCGACTACAAGCCCGAACAGCTCCTCCTCCAACCGCAAGCTAGTAGTAACCAGCTTGATCTCCAACCTCCTCCAAGTGACTTGAAAAACAGTTTATATGTACATAGGGTTAGTATAACAGTATACTCAGTAGGATCCTCCCCAAGACTCTCGTGCAAAAATAAAGAAAGCATGCTAAAGCCCAGTGAACAACTAGTGAAACTAACTCGTCACCTAAACAGGTATACTATGTTCCCAACCTCACCATGGCTACTCTCACCAAGTAACGCATACAAGAATATGGCATATAGTAAAGAATATCAAGGGTACCCCGCTACTACTTCCTCACTGGTTTTCCGCTTTTCCCCAACGACATACGCCATGTGCATATCTCCCTAAAGGCTTGCCCGCAGACACCTGGGCTAAGATCCACAATCTGCACCTCATGCACCACAAAGGCTTTCCCGCAGACACCTGGGTGAAGCACCACACCGTCCTCACAACCAAAAGTAACCAGGTAATTTCCGGGAGCCACCACAGCTCGCATAACGTGTATCATACGTCGGGTATAATACCTCAAGCCATTATAGCCCATACACCGAGTAAGGATCCTCATGCCATCATATCCTATACACGTTACACCTATAGTAGTCCGTAGGATACAATATCCAGAATATATGTGTGTGAATAACCACAATCCATTACAGCCCTCTACACACATATATGGGGTAACTAACCACTATGCCTCATGGAACAAGTATCTACCAAGAGAAGAGAGCGATGCCAAAGGGGGTAGTCAGCCATTCAACCTCCCATCAGAATGTTGGGGAAAACACCCCCCCAGGTCTCAGAATCCCCGGGGTGTCAATTGCCCATACCGACAGGGTGGAGTAGCGTATAGAAACACAAAAGGTAAAGAATATATATAAGTAACTCACATCCACACTATGGGCATTACCTAGTCTTAGATACAACTGCAGCTAACGTCTCTCAGACTCCAGGCTGCTACTTCTAAGACTAGGTATCCTATAAGCACACAAACATTTGAAGAGATTTATTAGATTAGTCCATTCTAATTTTATCAGTTCCACTATACGTTAATTAATTATTTAAACATTAATTAAGAATGAACAATTTCACATCAAACTGAATTGGCATCACATTCAAAAACAACTGCTCCTTTTTACGATTCACATCACCTTTAAATTCCAGCATCTCCATCCCCGTGGATTTTCACCATTTAATCAAACATTCATTACAGAATTACGTCTCCACATTCCCAGGCATTCTAGAAAAACATCCTATGCTTCTAAACACAAAGGAGGCTCAACACGGTGAATAGATATACTACCCGTCGAGTCTTTGCCGCCTATAGAAAGAGCATATACCCATTCTCCCTCGAGAGGCTAAACACGGAAAGCACGTGGCATACCCCGCGCGTCTTCTCCTCCTTCGGAAGAAGGGTAGAAAGACCAGTTGCCTTGAGAAGTGGGTAAAAGCAAAGCATATTAACATTCAAGAGAACCACAAGCAACCAGCAACCACCTCCATCCCATTCCATCACCCCTGGTGTCCTCCCCGACACCCACATGCATAAACTGATGCATCTCGCTACTCTAGGAGTCATCTGCTACTATAACCACAAGGCCTCCATTCCTCCACATATCACAACAACCATCCAGGATCACATCACAGCACAAGCAGCAGGAAAAAAACATCACATCATGGGCTCTTGACCCTTTAACAAACAAGAGGGTAACTCAGAACCCTTTTAGAAATTCCCACATAATTTGTGCTCTAATCCATATTGAATTGGTAGATTTGTTATTCGTAGGTTTCAATCATGGATACCTAATCAGCAAGCTATCACAATTAAATAACCATGCTTACTTCCCTAATTTGATTATCCTTGTAAAGACCCGCAAATTTCAAGGAAATTTTTTTTCTTAATTTTCTTTGGAATTTTACAAGAGCGTAGCTTCAGACGGCACCTGATTCCGAGGCCCGGTGTTCCCGGAATCAATTTCCGAAGTTTGGCTCGGGTACGTTCAGTGAACGGACGAGCGGGTTTTTCTATCTTTTGAACCGGTGCCCGGAATCGAATTCTGAGGGCACCGATGAAATCGCAGCGCCGGTTTTTTCTTAGAAACGCCTCTTCCGGAGTTGCGTTTTCTCAGACGTGGTTTTTAAATTTTGGGGCTTTAAGTCAGAAATAAAATAAAGTTTGTGCGACAACTTTATTTTATTTCACTTAAGCTGCTTGGAAGCCACTTGAAGCCACTTAAAGGCGGCTTGATCTGAGCTGAACTGGATAGGATGCTATCCAGAAATATCCTACCCCCTTGGTAGGATATTTGTGAGGTGGGGCCCGCACGAGCCCCGCCGTTTCTTTCGCTAAGTAACGCACCCTCGAAAACCCGTCAAAGTAACTGAAAAGTCAACCGACGCGTTTTCTTAAATTCTTAACAGACCATTTAATTGAGCGGTTTATTTCGTGAATTAAATGGGCTGTTTCGCTCGTTGAATTAATTCAACGAACTGATGGGTCGTTACTTACGCTTTTGCGTTTGTTGGCATGTTTATAAAATAAGACCAACCTAAAAATCCTTTGAAAGGATTTGAGAGGATCTTTGTTTCTTCATCTCCCCTCCTCGCGAAGAACGCGAAGAACGCGAAGAACGCGAAGAACGCGAAGAACGCCGGCGAACGGAATTCGACGACGCACACCGTGATCTGCGACGTCGACGAGCTCTACCCGCGACGTTCTTCGGCGACGCCTCTTCTTCCGCGGCGAAACCTACGATCGGTGGTTAAAGGTGAGAATCGAATCTTCTAAATTCTCCCTTTTTAATTTTCAATAACAACGGATTTAATTAATTAAATCCGTTTGTTCTAGATCCGGAGATCGTCGGCGCGACGTTTTTCCCGCGGTGCGACGAACGTCCCTTCCGCGACGAGCGATTCCGCGACGACCTCACGTCCGACGACGACAAGGTAGGGGTTTATTTTCTTGATGAATCTTTCCCGTGTTTATTCTTTGAAATAAAGAACCCGATCACGGAACAATTTTAATTTGTTTAAAATTGTTGATTGGTTTTTCCTTTTCCCCCGTTGAGTTTATGACTAACACAGAGGGTGCGGGTCTAACGAACAAGACCCGACAAACCTCCGCCGATCTTTTGTTGTGCGGATTTGGCGGACGACGACGAACCGTGCGGCAAGGGCGATCCGTTGACCCCGCAGTGAAGATCGGCCCCCGGGAGGAGCAACGGCGTAGACGGGAGGCAAAACGGGCCACCGGCGGCCGGAGGCGGCGGCGCCCGGCGCGCCGCTGTGGAGGAGTTCCGCCGCGGCGGAATCCACGGCGGCGGTGGCCGGTTCCGCGGCCGCGTGGAACCAGGGAGGGACGCGGCGGCCCGGCCGCGTCCGCGTGACAGGCGGCCCCCCGCGGGGCCGCGTTTTCCTCCAAGCCGCGGGTCAAACCCGCGGCGGTTGCTTCGGCCGCTCGGCCGAAGCCGAGCCGGCCTGTCCGGTCGGCCGGGCCGCGCCCAGGCCGGACCGGACCCGGACTAGCCGGGTCGGGCCGACCCGGTTCGGGCCGACCCGGTTCGGCCGACCCAGGGGGGGTTCGGGCCGGGTCGCCCCGGGCCCAGAACCCCCGTTTCGGGCCCTCTTCGGTCTTTCGCCCATATCTTGGGCCTGGGACCTCCGATTGACGAACCGTCAGCGACTACGCGATCCTTGGATCGATACGGTCGTTTCGGTATATTATACTCAAGGTTTCGGAAGACTTTGGGTTCAGCCGGGTTGGTTCGTACACGAAACCAACCGGGCCCTCGGAGCGGAAACGCTCATAACTTGAGCTGCGGACGTCCGATCGACGTACCGTCAGCTGTGGTAGTTTCCTCTAAGTGAGACGGAACTTTTGGCATACTCCGCCCGAGGATCGGACACAGGCGGAGTACTGTCGGGTTGGTTTTGCCCTAAAAACCAACCGGGCCCCTGGGACGAAAATGCCAATAACTCTCAGACCGGGCGTCCGATTGACGCGCCGTCTGTTGCGTTGAGATCCTGTTGTCGATACGGAACTTTTGGATACATCAACTTCGGACTACGTGTCAGTTGATGTATCAGCCTCTCGGCTCGTGGAGCGGACCCTCCTAAACGAGCTCGCTGCGTACGGGAACCCTAGCGCTGGCTGTGACTTCGACGACAGAGCAGAGATCCTCCGTGGACTGCGACGACGGCAGAGCAGAGATCCTCCGTGGACTGCGACGACGGCAGAGCAGAGATCCTCCGTGGACTGCGGCGACGGCAGAGCAGAGATCCTTCGTGGACTGCGGCGACGACTGTGCAGAGATCCTCAGTGGACTGCGTTGACTACTGCACTCAGCGATCCTACGTGGATCAGTCCTACAGGTTCTGTGTGAGCCCGATCCTATGTGGGTCCTTACTACCGGTTCTGTGTGAGCCACTGCCTACAGGTTCTGTGTGAGCCCGATCCTATGTGGGTCTTTTGCGGGGGTTAGTACCTATCGATCCTTCATGGGTCCGACGACTTAGATGGATCAGTGATCATCCTTGACGTCATCTGAAAAAGTATACCTGGTTGAGTTGAATCTTATGTTACTCTCCTTTGTGGATTGTGTTGAACTATCCTATGCGGATTTACTGTTTACTCTCCTTGTGGATTTGAGTCTTTCTTTCCTTTGTGGATTGAGTTGTTCTTGAGCTCATGAGCAGAGCTAGAATTGGGGACTTAGGTATATGTATGGGCATATACCTAAGTCGAGTCAGATGTTACTTCGTGATTGCATCTTTCTTTTGTGCTATATCCTTTGTGGATTTCGGGAGACCTTCGGGGGTCTCGGGGTCCTTACTGAGTAGTTATACTCACCCCTGCACGGGCTATGCCCGCACCTTGTTGTGTTGGATGCAGACGATGGACAGCGCTGATCACGGTTGGGGCGTGGAGCAGGACGGTACCTGGAGGTGGACCGCTGGACGGGACGTGCTCGGAGCGGACGTGGGACCCGAGGAGCCTGGAGGCTATCTGTACCCACCCTTCAGGTGGGATTGCCAGTGGACGACACGAGGCCGCCGTCTTTTCTTCAGTTGCTGTTCTTTACTTTTCAGTTGTACTTTCAGTTGGGCTTGTATTCCGGCCCCCTTTACTTTTCTGCACTTTACTTTCCGCTTGCTGACTCTGTGGTGGTTGTTACTTATAAAGGCAATGCCTTCCCTGTTTACCGGGATTTTACGCCTTGGTGCTAGTCGCCAGCCCCTGGCCTATGGAAGGCGGGCTTGGGGTAGTCACGGAACGGGCCCCGAGGTCGGGTCGTGACAAATTGGTATCAGAGGTGGTCAGTTCTACCGCAGACTCTGATCGTCTTTTCTTTCTATGTGAAGCAATAGTGTTTAGTGTATTGAGTGTGGTTATCAGTTCAGAGAGCCCAGTGTTGGTGCGGCGGCCGACGTATCCGTACACCAGGACCCTGACTCCTGATTTCCGACATAATGCATGAAAACATTGATTGCGTGTGTGTTCGAAGTTTTCTTTGTGATTACTTGTGTCAGCTCACCGGGTATACTGATCTGCTTTATGAAAGTCTCAAGTTTTCCTTGTGATTACTTGTGCCAGCTCACCAGGTATACTGTTCTGACTGTGGTGCTCTTGTTCTCCTTTTCAGGATGGCCCCGCGACGACAGCCAGCTAGGGTTCCGAGTGTAGGGCGCGACGGCAGCCCACCGAGCGACGAGGCCTCGGTGCAGGGCCCTTTGCCAGCAGTGGCCCCGGCGGTAGCTTTACCCACCGAGCCACCGATGCTACCAGTACCAGACGCTGACGATGCACGTCGCCTCAGGGCACTGCATGAGTTTCAGAGCCAGCGACCGCCCAGGTTTCGCGGTGAGGTGGACCCCCAGGCCGCCGAGGACTGGCTAGAGGCGGTGGTACGGATCTTTAGGCTAGTGAGGACACCAGCGGATCTCATGGTGATTCTCGCGGCGAGCCTCCTGCAGGAGGCGGCAGGACGATGGTGGAGCTTGATGCTCCAGGTTCACGATGAGGCATCCTTGCTCTGGGCGGACTTCGAGAGCCTCTTCCGCTCTGAGTTCGTCCCGGCCACCCTCCGAGCGGTGCGCATCCAGGAGCTTCTCCAGCTGCGCCAGGGCAGCATGACGGTCGCTCAGTACGCGGCGAGGTTCACTGACCTATATCGCTACTCGACCGACATGGTACGGGACCCCTTCTTCCGGGCCCGGACCTTCGAGCAGGGCTTGCGACAGGAGATTCGGGCGTCGCTGATCTCCCTCAGCATTCCGACCCAGGCGGGAGTGCTGGAGCGAGCCCTCCTGATCGAGAGCTTCCTGGCAGAGCCTTCTTCAGCGGCGAGACCTAGCGCAGGGCGGCAGGTAGCTGAGTCTTCGGCAGCAGGTAGCCGACGGATGACTCTCGGGTCCAGGCAGACCAGACCCCCACGCAGACGGCCTCAGGACACCGGCTCAGCAGTTCGAGGCACACAACGGAGTGCCAGCCTTCCGAGAGGTAGGCTGTGCTACTCCTGCGGCGGGCAGGGTCACATGGCTCGTGACTGCCCGACTCGCCGACCAGAGGAGCAGCAGACGGTGGAGGGGCCACCCAGTCAGAGGCAGAGGGTCGACCGTGGCGGTCCGCAGGGAGGAGGCGGACGAGGCAGAGGAGCTGGCCGAGCAGCGGGTGGTGGGCGACGCTTCCAGGCTCTACCCCCACCACCACCAGGAGGGCCACCTCGACCACAGGGAGCTGGCGGGCAGGGACAGGCCCAGCTCCAGGCAGTGGAGGCCTACGACCCCGACATGCCAGAGATGATTCGAGGTACGATCTGTGTCTATTCCACCCTTGCTGCAGTACTTATAGACACAGGAGCGAGTCACTCTTTCATAGCCTCTGCCCTTGTTCGGAGCTCGGAGATTCCGACTGAGCCGTTGGCTCGATCCTTACGGCTAGAGACTCCTACGGGAGCAGAATCGACGATTACGCACTGGTGCCGGCAGTGTGAGCTTACTCTAGGAGGCGAGAGCTTCGGCTGGGATATCCTTGTAGCGGCGTCGAGGCCTTACGACGTCATCATGGGCATGGATTGGCTATCCACGGTTCATGCCCAGATCGACTGTTTTAGGCGCAAGGTGCGATGTGTTCGCACCGACAGGAGCAGGTTTACCTTCACCGGCGAGAAGGGAACATTTGCAGCACAGGATGGACTTCCGCGGAGGAGAGTGCAGCCCATCACTCATCAGTTGGCTAGCCTCATCCTAGGAGCAGTGGACGTGCAGAGTCCATTTTTTCATGCAGTGGTGGACCAGTACGTGGACGTATTTCCCGACGACGTTCCAGGGCTACCTCCTCGTAGTGAGGTAGACTTTTACATCGACTTGTACCCCGGGACAACCCCGATATCTACTCCAGCATATCGGATGGCCCCCGCCGAGCTTCGAGAGCTGCGGGTACAGTTAGAGGACTTGCAGAGCAAGGGGTTAATCCGACCCAGTGTTTCACCCTGGGCTTCCCCGATTTTGTTCGCCAAGAAGGCGGACGGGAGCTTGCGACTGTGTGTCGACTATCGTCGCCTGAACCAGGTGACAGTGAGGAACAAGTATCCGCTGCCACGGATTGATGACCTCTTCGATCAGCTCAAGGGAGCGCGGTGGTTCTCGAAAATAGACCTCCGGTCAGGCTATCATCAGCTCAGAGTTCGAGACGAGGACGTGCAGAAGATGGCCTTCAGGTGTCGGTATGGCCATTATGAGTTCTTGGTTATGCCGTTCGGCGTAACCAATGCTCCAGCAGTGTTCATGAGCCTCATGAACAAGATCTTCCAGCCATACCTCGACCGATTTGTCGTTGTCTTCATTGACGACATTTTGGTATACTCGACGACTGAGGAGGAGCATGCCTACCACCTGTGAGATGTTCTAGACACACTTCGAGAGCACCAGCTTTATGGCAAGCTCTCAAAATGCCAGTTCTGGTTACGTGAGGTCCATTTCTTGGGGCACGTCATTTCTGAGGCGGGAGTTGCAGTGGACCCCGCGAAGATCGAGGCAGTGCTAGCTTGGGAGCCACCCAAGAGCGTGACAGAGGTGTGGAGTTTCTTGGGCTTAGCCGGATACTATCGGAGATTTGTGCCGGACTTCTCCAGAGTTGCGGCACCACTCTCAGCCTTGACAAAGAAGGGGAAACCCTTTTTGTGGTCATACAGATGTCAGCAGAGCTTCCAGGAGCTGAGACAAAGATTGACCAGCGCACCTATCTTGAGGTTGCCTGAGGAGGGAGTTGGATACGTAGTTTACTGCGATGCATCAGGGACTGGACTCGGGTGCGTCCTGATGCAGGAGCGGGCCGTGATCGCCTACGGATCACGTCAGTTGAGGCCGCATGAGCAGAACTATGCCACTCATGACCTGGAGTTAGCAGCAGTGGTCTTCGCTCTGAAGACTTGGCGGCACTATCTGATGGGCGAGCGCTTCACAGTCTTTTCTGACCACCAGAGTCTCAGGTATATCTTCCCTCAGAAGGACCTGAACCTGAGACAGCGGAGATGGCTTGAGTTCCTCCAGGACTATGACTTTGAGATAGTCTATACTCCTGGGAAGGGGAACGTGGTAGCCGATGCCCTCAGCAGGAGGACGGGCATTCAGCTACTTGAGGAGGCGACGGAGCAGCTAGCCTCCTTGCAGATATCCTTCGTGGATAGAGACGGAGCAGCCTTTCTTCAGTCTCTCACAGTCTCTCCTCCACTTCTACGGCGGGTCAGAGAGGCTCAGCGTGGGGACGCTGACTGTGAGACCCGGCGTGCACTGATATCCTCAGGTCAGGCGCCTGATGGCTTCTCCCTTGGAGCAGAGCATGACATCCTTTTCAGAGGACGTACCTTCGTACCAGTCGCTTTACGAGAGGAGGTGCTGAGAGAGTTTCACACTTCTCCCTTGGCGGTGCATCCCGGAGTGGCGAAGATGTACCAGGATCTCAGGCTACAGCACTGGTGGCCGGGCATGAAGAAAGCTGTGGCAGAGTTCGTTTCACGATGCCTCACCTGCCAGCAGGTGAAGGCAGAGCATCAGGTACCAGCAGGCTTGGTACAGCCCTTGGAGGTCCCGGAGTGGAAGTGGGACGGTATATCTATGGACTTCGTGACTGGACTTCCACGCACTTCCAGAGGTCACGACTCCATTTGGGTGATTGTCGACCGACTCACCAAGTCGGCACACTTCTTACCCATCAGAGAGCAGGGCTCAGTGGAGAGCTTGGGACATCTTTACGTCCAGGAGATCGTACGGCTTCACGGTGTTCCATCGTCCATCGTCTCCGATCGAGATGCTCGTTTCACTTCCCGGCTTTGGAAGGGGTTGCAGGAGGCGTTCGGGACGCGACTCCATCTGAGCACGGCCTTCCACCCTCAGAAGGATGTTCAGACAGAGAGGACCATACAGACACTCGAGGACATGCTCCGTGCATGTGTTCTCGACTTTGGTCGCAGCTGGGAGGACCACCTACCCTTGGTGGAGTTCGCGTACAACAACAGATACCACTCCACCATCGGGATGGCACCATATGAGGCGTTGTACGGCAGACCCTGCAGATCACCGTTGTGCTGGACAGACCCTGGGGAGTCAGCACTCGTGGGACCAGAGATGGTCCGAGCCACGACAGAGAAGGTCCAGATCATCCAGGAGAGGATGAGGACAGCTCAGAGCCGGCAGAAGTCATATGCTGACAGGAGGCGGAGGCCACTGGAGTTCGAGGATGGCGACCACGTCTTTTTGCGTGTCTCACCTCGACGTGGTTTACGGAGATTTGGCCGAGGCGGCAAGTTGTCTCCACGCTTCATCGGGCCTTTCCAGGTCCTCAGCAGGATAGGAGAGGTGGCTTATCGCCTGGCTCTACCACCTCAGTTGCACCGGGTGCACGACGTCTTCCACGTGTCTCAGCTGAGGAGATACGTGCACGACCCGACGCACATCATCGACTTTGGGGAGCTGGACGTGGACGATGGGGCGACTTTTGCGGAGGTCCCAGTGGAGATCGAGGATCGACAGGAGCGGGTCCTACGTGGGCGGTCGATTCCTCTTGTGCGCATCAGATGGTAGCACGGGAACCTCCAGGAGAGCACTTGGGAGCGGGAGGCTCAGATGCGTGCTCAGTACCCCCATTTGTTCCCCTAGTTTTTGATGTATCTTTACGGGGACGTAAAGCCCTGAGGTGGGAGTAATTTAAAGACCCGCAAATTTCCAGGAAATTTTTTTTCTTAATTTTCTTTGGAATTTTACAAGAGCGCAGCTTCAGACGGCACCTGATTCCGAGGCCCGATGTGCCCGGAATCAATTTCCGAAGTTTGGCTCGGGTACATTCAGTGAACGGACGAGCGGGTTTTTCTATCTTTTGAACCGGTGCCTGGAATCGAATTCTGAGGGCACAGATGAAATCGCAGCACCGGTATTTGCTTAGAAACGCCTCTTCCGGAGTTGCGTTTGCTCAGACGTGGTTTTTAAATTTTGGGGCTTTAAGTCAGAAATAAAATAAAGTTTGTGCGACAACTTTATTTTATTTCACTTAAGATGCTTGGAAGCCACTTGAAGCCACATAAAGGCGGCTTGATCTGAGCTGAACTGGATAGGATGCTATCCAGAAATATCCTACCCCCTTGGTAGGATATTTGTGAGGTGGGTCCCGCACGAGCCCCGCCGTTTCTTTCGCTAAGTAACGCACCCGCGAAAACCCGTCAAAGTAACTGAAAAGTCAACCGACGCGTTTTCTTAAATTCTTAACAGACCATTTAATTGAGCGGTTTATTTCGTGAATTAAATGGGTTGTTTCACTCGTTGAATTAATTCAACGAACTGATGGGTCGTTACTTACGCTTTTGCGTTTGTTGGCATGTTTATAAAATAAGACCAACCTAAAAATCCTTTGAAAGGATTTGAGAGGATCTTTGTTTCTTCATCTCCCCTCCTCGCGAAGAACGCGAAGAACGCGAAGAACGCGAAGAACGCGAAGAACGCCGGCGACCGGAATTCGACGACGCACATCGTGATCTGCGACGTCGACGAGCTCTACCCGCGACGTTCTTCGGCGACGCCTCTTCTTCCGCGGCGAAACCTACGATCGGCGGTTAAAGGTGAGAATCGAATCTTCTAAATTCTCCCTCTTTAATTTTCAATAACAACGGATTTAATTAATTAAATCCGTTTGTTCTAGATCCGGAGATCGTCGGCGCGATGTTTTTCCCGCGGTGCGACGAACGTCCCTTCCGCGACGAGCGATTCCGCGACGACCTCACGTCCGACGACGACAAGGTAGGGGTTTATTTTCTTGATGAATCTTTCCCGTGTTTATTCTTTGAAATAAAGAACCCGATCACGGAACAATTTTAATTTGTTTAAAATTGTTGATTGGTTTTTCCTTTTCCCCCGTTGAGTTTATGACTAACGCGGAGGGTGCGGGTCTAACGAACAAGACCCGGCAACCCTCCGTCGATCTTTTGTTGTGCGGATTTGGCGGACGACGACGAACCGTGCGGCAAGGGCGATCTGTTGATCCCGCAGTGAAGATCGGCCCCCGGGAGGAGCAACGGCGCAGACGGGAGGCAAAACGGGCCACCGGAGCAACTCCGGCGGCCCGCGGAAGGCGGCGGCGGCGCGCGGAACCGGGGAGGGACGCGGCGGCCCGGCCGCGTCCGCGTGACAGGCGGCCCCCCGCGTGGCCGCGTTTTCCTCCAAGCTGCTGGTCAAACCCGCGGCGGTTGCTTCGGCCGCTCGGCCGAAGCCGAGCCGGCCGGTCCGGTCGGCCGGGCCGCGCCCAGGCCGGACCGGACCCGGTTCGGCCGACCCAGGGGGGGTTCGGGCCGGGTCGCCCCGGGCCCAGAACCCCCGCTTCGGGCCCTCTTCGGTCTTTCGCCCATATCTTGGGCCTGGGACCTCCGATTGACGAACCGTCAGCGGCTACGCGATCCTTGGATAGATACGGTAGTTTCGGTATATTATACTCAAGGTTTCGGAAGACTTTGGGTTCGGCCGGGTTTGTTCGTACACGAAACCAACCGGGCCCTCGGAGCGGAAACACTCATAACTTGAGCTGCGGACGTCCGATCGACGTACCGTCAGCTGTGGTAGTTTCCTCTAAGTGAGACGGAACTTTTGGCATACTCCGCCCGTGGATCGGACACAGGCGGAGTACGGTCGGGTTGGTTTTGCCCTAAAAACCAACCGGGCCCCTGGGACGAAAATGCCAATAACTCTCAGACCGGGCGTCCGATTGACGCGCCGTCTGTTGCGTTGAGATCCTGTTGTCGATACGGAACTTTTGGATACATCAACTTCGGACTATGTGTCAGTTGATGTATCAGCCTCTCGGCTCGTGGAGCGGACCCTCCTAAACGAGCTCGCTGCGTGCGGGAACCCTAGCGCTGGCTGTGACTTCGACGACAGAGCAGAGATCCTCCGTGGACTGCGACGACGGCAGAGCAGAGATCCTCCGTGGACTGCGACGACGGCAGAGCAGAGATCGTCCGTGGACTGCGGCGACGGCAGAGCAGAGATCCTTCGTGGACTGCGGCGACGACTGTGCAGAGATCCTCAGTGGACTGCGTCGACTACTGCACTCAGCGATCCTACGTGGATCAGTGCTACAGGTTCTGTGTGAGCCCGATCCTATGTGGGTCCTTACTACCGGTTCTGTGTGAGCCACTGCCTACAGGTTCTGTGTGAGCCCGATCCTATGTGGGTCTTTTGCGGGGGTTAGTACCTATCGATCCTTCGTGGGTCCGACGACTTAGATGGATCAGTGATCATCTTTGACGTCATCTGAAAAAGTATAACTGGTTGAGCTGAATCTTATGTTACTCTCCTTTGTGTATTGTGTTGAACTATCCTATGCGGATTTACTGTTTACTCTCCTTGTGGATTTGAGTCTTGCTTTCCTTTGTGGATTGATTTGTTCTTGAGCTCGTGAGCAGAGCTAGAATTGGGGACTTAGGTATATGTATGGGCATATACCTAAGTCGAGTCAGATGTTACTTCGTGATTGCATCTTTCTTTTGTGCTATATCCTTTGTGGATTTCGGGAGACCTTCGGGGGTCTCGGGGTCCTTACTGAGTAGTTATACTCACCCCTGCATGGGCTATGCCCGCACCTTGTTGTGTTGGATGCAGATGACGGACAGCGCTGATCACGGTTGGGGCGTGGAGCAGGACGGTACCTGGAGGTGGACCGCTGGACGGGACGTGCTCGGAGCGGACGTGGGACCCGAGGATCCTGGAGGCTATCTGTACCCACCCTTCAGGTGGGATTGCCAGTGGACGACACGAGGCCGCCTTCTTTTCTTCAGTTGCTGTTCTTTACTTTTCAGTTGTACTTTCAGTTGGGCTTGTATTCCGGCCCCCTTTACTTTTCTGCACTTTACTTTCCGCTTGCTGACTCTGTGGTGGTTGTTACTTATAAAGGCAATGCCTTCCCTGTTTACCGGGATTTTACGCCTTGGTGCTAGTCGCCAGCCCCTGGCCTATGGAAGGCGGGCTTGGGGTAGTCACGGCACGGGCCCCGAGGTCGGGTCGTGACAATCCTCAAATTAGAACAACTACAACAATGACAATAACCAGATTAATTTACATTCCTCTTTATCTTTATCCAATTAATTAACAATTAATTCCGGATTTACGTTCATTATCAATTTCTATCATGAACTAACAACAAATCAAAGAAAACATAGATATCACTATATCTAGGAAAACATGAGGCAAACCGTTATCATGGTATAAAGCAACAACATGCGATCAACCAATTCTTTTAATCCGGTTCAAGTATTTAATTAGGTCAATTTCATTGTGATCCAAAGAGATAAATCATGCTAATTCTATGATTGCACATATACAATTAGAGAATCCATGAATCCCCTACCTCAAACAGTTCCTCACGTTCTTTATCCACACAACAGGTCATGATCCTCCCCTCGCGACAACTGCATCCACCGGAGGATGCTGTGGTACGACAGTACCAACCAACCCCAAGAAAACCCATTAGAATCTTGGAGAATACATGGTATAATTATGGAAAAGAGGATAGGAGAAGATGAACCCCAAAAGAATGACGATACAACATACCTTATATCGAAGATTGATCGACACAGCTCAGTTGCATCCAAAATAGAATAGAACCAATCATCGGGGTAAAGATTGATTTTGCAACTCCTACGGAAAGGATTGAAAGGTTCTAGTGTCTCTTAGCTGAGAACAAATGGAAAGAACAAAGGAGAATGATATCTCATCCCTTTTTAAGATTTAATGGGGCGACGGTTTAAGATTCGGTTAATTCTCCATTAAAAACGAATCGCATTAACCCACGCGGTTTGACCAAGTAAAACATTCCAAGCCTTAGGAATAATTAATATAGGATTTATAGCAATTGAAACAGCCTTAAGAGCCCTTAAAATAAGGCTTTAAATGTATTTTACGTCAAAAGAAACATCAAAAGGGGAAAAACTGTAGGAGTCTGGAAACACTGTTCACCCACCGTTACTGTACATGAAACCGATCTGTGAAACCGATCTATGAAACTGATTTGTGAAACTGATCTGTGAAACCGATCTGTGAAACCGATTTGTGAAACCGATCTGTCAGACCGATCTGTGAAACCGATCTGTCACACCGATCTGTGAAACCGATCTCTCAGACCGATCTGTGAAACCGATCTGTCACACGGATCTGTGAAACCGATCTGTCACACCGATCTGCGAAACCGATCTGTCAGACCGATCTGTGAAACCGATTTGTCACACCGATCTGTGAAACTGATCTCTCAGACCGATCTGTGAAACCGATCTGTCACACAGATCTGTGAAACCGATCTGTCACACCGATCTGTGAAATCGATCTGTCACACCGATCTGTGAAACCGATCTGTCAGACCGATCTGTGAAACCAATCTGTCACACCGATCTCTGAAACTGATCAATCACACCGATCTGTGAAACCGATCTGTCACACCGACCTGTGAAACCAATCTCTCACACCGATCTGTGAGACCGATCTATCAGACCGATCGGTGAGACCGATCTGTTACTGTTCATAAAACTGGAAACACTATTCACAGAACTGGAAAAATTGGCAAAGTGTTGGGGATAAATCCCCTTGACCTCCTAGAACACCTCCAACACCAACATTTCACAAAGTAATGGACTAGAGAGGTCCGTGCCATTACATTTTTATAATTAAGCCTATTTTATAAATTATTTCTCACTTTTTATTGTCAAGAACTCATGTTATATGATTGTTGAGATGTGTTTTTAGCTATTTAATATATTTTATTCTTCCTTATTTATCTTTTTACAATATTATGATACTCTTACATGATTTATAATTATCATCTATAGTCTTACAATCTATTATTATGATATTTATATCTCCCTCATGTTATCCTTCATGTTATGATACATTTTTCCTTACTAATTGTTTGGGTTAACCCATATATTTTTTCCTAATACCTTTGTTTTGAATATGATTATATCATTTGAGATATCTAGAAAATGTTTTCTAAGAGAAAAAATATGGATATTTTTTTTGAATGTATTATAACATAAGATGTTTATGTAGCTAATATCCCAGACACTAAACCTTTTTTTCTTTGGTTTTTATTCGTCTATTTGTGAGATGTATTATTTATATCATTCTATTACTATATTATTTATGTCATTTTTATATTGTTTCACTTTATTGACCCTTGAATACTTTCATTCCATTATTATAAAATAATGTTTATTGATAATGTTTTTTTTATTCACATATAAAAGGGGACACTTTTAACACTTCATGAAACCCTTATTCCTTCAAATTTATTCTTAATACTCTGAATTATTGGTCATCATATAAAACTATCTTTTTTTCATAAGAAACTAGTCATGATTATTTATAATAATACCTTTATTTCATAGTAGAAATTTAAGTGAGTGTTCTAGGTCCCAACATGAGTTTTACTTAATCCTTATTTTTTTGTCTTAATTTTTATCACTTATAAACCTATACTAACCAGAAAAATATAATGAGATAAGTATTATTATGTTTTATCCTGTTTTATTATATTAATGTGAAAACCATGATTTATTCCTTCTTATCCACTTATAATAACCAACTAACATCAATCGTGTATTTGTTTGGACAACAACCTCTAAGAAATGATGTATTTTATTCTTGATAACTACCTCTCATTAATGGGTTTAATTAAAGTTGTTGACCTACTCTAGTTTTCATTATCACAAATAATTATTTATTATGTTAAACTATGTTAAATTATTCTTACTCTTGTTTAATTATGTTTACATATAAGATTAATCTATTTTTTTAATATTTTATGTCATAAAACAAGTTGAAAAAATATGACCAAGTATAAGTCACCATTAAGGATGACTCACCATTAAGGTAGACTAATTGTTGGACATTACACTATTGGAAGAAAAGTTTGGTATAAACTACCATTGATATAGACTTATCAGTAATATGGTCCAGTGTCATCTACCTCTCCGTCAGTACAAATGATAAATTCTTACAAAGGATGAGACACCATTATTCATCATACCAATAACAGAAGTCATAATTTTTGAAAAGTACAAGACATTATCCCATCAAGATACCCATATATTGTCATAAATATATCCACATTTTGGACAAAGTTTGATCTACCAATGAAATGAGTTACCGTGAAGTGGACCTATCGTCCGAGACACAAACCATTCCTGCATCACCACTACTCGACTCACTAATCCTATATGTATAATGCACTAAGTTAGATTCACCATTACAGAGACACTGATCCAAGACACCATCAATCATTCCATTTTCATTTAAATTTAAAATTATTTATAACATTCATATTGTTGAAATGTAATACTATTGATTATATTAATGACATTGTATGTCTTTTGTAGAAAACATTTAAATTGATGTCATACAATAGTATGAGGTAAGGGGTACCTAGAAACAATCAGGAAAATGGTATTTGTCAACTATAGTGTACAAATAAAATATCTTATAAAAAGGAAGACATCATTCAAGAAGACTGAGTAGTGAAGTCGTGCACCTGAGAAAACAGGAACTACTATCTTTGCTTGAACTATTGAGAACTCTAAATAAATAATATTTTGTAGCAACAAAAGATGAAAGTATAATAACTCCTCAAGCACATAAATAACTCACTAAAAATAGAAGATAAAATCCCTCATCACACTCTATTTTCTTTTTTTTATGGACGTTTACTCAAGATTCACTTCAACATAACTTCCTGGGGTCTCAAACTGCATTGCTTATCACGTAGAGCTTTCTAAATCTATTCTCATTAATTTTCTCTGTTTATGTGCCATTTTTACATTATGATTAGTGTGTATCTATTTTTCTTTTTAACACACACTAACTCCTGAAAAAAACTATAAGATACACTGACATCTTTACAAACCATATTTTTACAACATAAAACCCACAGGTAATAGTGAAAGATGTCCCTATGTGGCCTATTTGTTTTTTCATTCCCAAAAAAATATGGACGGTGATTAGTTGAACTTGATAGTTATTTATGATGTTATTTACCCTGATTTAAATTTTTTATCAAAGTTTAATTATATAAAATTATTTGTGGCAGGTGATCACCATGTGGAGAGGATTAACTCTCTACTTGAAACTGATCCTCTTCTTTTAACTCCAATATGCCTTTTAATGTTCTATTTTCATTACGTTATCTATTCACAATAGAAAAAAAATTATTTAAATTTGATAATTAATCATAAATAGTATTTATATTATAATTTTATTTAGTAGAAATATTTGAAAAGTTAAAATAATAACTTATATTTTTTATCTGAGAACTAATCACTCTTTGAGAAATCCTTCAAACAATCAAATCATTTATAAATCTACTACTTTGAAAAAATAGGCAGTTTAGTATTTCAAAATTGGGGGATTTTTAAAAAATATTTTCGACAAATTTTTCATAGAAACTCAATCCACAACCCACATGAGTAACATACTTCAACTAACATTTGGTATCAAATGAACATAATTTTTGGGTTTCAATTTTTTCAATGTTTTGAAATCATTTCAACAATAATTTTAGTTGTGATTGAATGATCTCGGAATTTCTATTGGTTCAAAATTAATTTTTTCCATAAAAATTTTTTATACTCTTTAAAATAGAAAATATACAATAATTTTATTCTACCAAAAGACCTCCTTATTTTAATGTCATAAAATATGCTGAGTAGAAAATTAAACTAAAAATGCTTTTAGAGATCATGGGTTTTGAAATTTTTTCTTCTATAGTTGATGAGTATAAGACTCCATATACTACTATAAACACTTTGGATGATCCAACTAAGAATCCTAAAAAAAAATTTCAAATATATGATTTCATTATATTATGATCTTGGTGATGAATAATTCATTCGTATTTATCTATGTAAAAGAACCTTTGGAATTTGGGATACTTTAGCTGTTTACAAATTAAGGAATAATTAATGTTAAGGAAATGAGGCTTAAAACATATATTATTAAATATTATAACATAAAAATGAATCTTGAATAACATCTTTCGCACATGTACCTTAGGCTCAATGAGATTGTAAATACAATGATCTTACTGGGAAAGACAATCACTACAAAAAAACAATCATAAAAATCGTGAGATTTATTTTAGAAAGGTTTAGAGGGACCTCAGTATCAATTAGAGAATCTTGTGACATCGATTGACTTCTGGTAAATGATTTGATTGGAAAATTGATGTTGTATGAGGAAGAATTGATGCTTAACAAAGAAGATGATGATGAACCTAGAATGAAGTCAGTGGCTTTCAAAAGCACTTCCTCCAAACAAAAAGATAAATTCTATATTCATGCTGAATTTTCAAGTAATGAAAACAAAATAACTGACAATGATGAGGGAATTGAATAGTTATCTAGGAGATTTGAGAAATTCTACAAAATGAAGAAGTTCTTTAGAAAGCATCGCTACAAAGGGAAATATCACAATAAGGGTAATTGGAAAACATACTTGAAAATAAGTGAGAATAACATTTAGAAAGTCTAATATGAATGAAAAATAAAAGTAAATGTGAAGGATAATAGTACAAAGCAAAGGTACCAGAAGAAATAGTAGGATATGGAAAGAAAATATAAGAAGGCTATGAAGGACACATGGAGTGCTTCTGAAGGAAGCTCTAGTAAATCTAAATTATCTTATGATGAAAATGGCGATAAATCCAACACGTGTTTTATGACAAACACATCTGAGGTAACCTTAGTATATCTTTCACCTAATTCATAATTTTCTTGAGATGAATATGAATCTGATAATTCAGAATTTATGACTAATGAATAAATTTTAAAATACTGAAAAAATTATTGAGGATACATGTAATGAGTTAAATGATAAAAATAAATATCTCATGAAATAAAAATATCATTCTACTAATATTATGTTATAAACAACTATAGAAAAACTGAATAATTCCCAACTACATAATGATAACACTAAGCATAAACTTTCTAATGTGAAATTAATTAATTATTTAGAGAAATTTAAAAATTGTAAAGATACCTTAAATTAAATTCATGATATAAATTTTTCTACAAAATATAGTAAAGGAATTTTTTATCAACTAGTATAATGAAATTTTGATAAAACCAATTTTGAATCCAACTCTATAAAATCATGTTTTATGCCTGGATCAGAGAAAGTTTCTACATTTTCCAGTGCTAGAACATTTTTTACTATTTCTAGTTCATCTAGACCTAATAATGTTTATTTTTATAGAATCATAAAAACATTATATAGGAAACCCATGGAGAAAATGTCGGTTTATAATGCTTTATTTATTACTATTACTAGACCCAAGAAAATCTGGGAACCAAAGTATTTTCCTGCTTAAAATGGTTTTGTAGGAAAGCTGTTTGAAGAGTTCATGTAAGAGCATATGGTAATTAAACATTGAGAGTTCAAGACACATGAAATGGGAATAATCTAGCTTTAATAGTATCATAAATATTGATGGTGTACATGTCACCTTTGGTGAAAATATAAAATGAAAAATTATTGGCCTTATCCAATTTGGTAACAATAACATTGTTTTAATTTTTAAATTTCTTTTTATTGATGATCTAAATTACAATATTCTTATAATTTCATAGTTTTTTGGAGATGTATTTCATGTCAAATTTGGAAATTATTCTTGTAATGTTATCAATTATAATAATGAGTTAGTGTTTACTGTTTTTAGAAATAAAAATGCATATTCTATTAATTGGGATTCATTATTTTCATAGAATGTTTCTTACTTAAGTGTATTTCATAATGAGTTATGGATTTGTAATAGGAGACTGGGACACTGTAATCTTCAATCTCTTAGAAAGATTAATAGAAAATTATTAGTTAATCATCTACCTAAACTAAAATTTATAATTGATAAAGTTTGTAATCCTTGTCAAAAAGTAAAACATCACAAAACATCCATAAATCTAAAGAAAGATGTTTCAACTTCTCAACCTCTTGAGTTGGATTACATGGATTTGTTTAGACCATCAATATTATAATGTTTAAATGGGAATCAATATGTTTATGTTCTTGTAGATGAATTTTCTATTTATACTTGGACCCTCTTTTTATCTCACAAAAGTGAGGATTATTCTTATTTTACCATGTATAGTAGATCAGTAGAGAACTTAAGTGGACATAGAATTAAAACCTTAAGAAGTGGCCATCTCCTTGAGTTTGAAAATAATGAATTTGAATCTTTTTTCTCACCAAAATTCTATAGTAAAATATTTTATGATCCTAGGAAACCCCAACCGAATGGTTGTAGAAAGGAGAAATATAACCTTATAAGAGATAGCTCAAACTATGCATAATGAATATGATCTGCCTATTTATTTTTGGGTAGAATATGTAAATAAAAAATTGTATATTATCAATAGAGTCCTAAATTGACATATCCTAAAGAAACCCCCTTATGACCTCCAGAATAATTTGAATCCTATGGTTAATTATATCAATGTTTTTGGTTACAATGTTTTTATTCTCAATAAAAAATATATTCTTAATAATTTAGCCTATAAGAGTGATAAAGGAATTTTTATAGGTTATTCAATATCTAAAAAATCCTATAGAGTCATTAATAAGAGAACCAAATGTGTGGAATATTCTGTGTATGTCAAATATGATGAAACATATCCACAAGAATCCAAAATCTCTATAGAAAACATTGATGGAAATCTGTGGGATCATGATTATTTTGTCAAACAAGCATAAAAATCAATTTCAAGAATATATCTAGGTTCTGACCAGAAGGAACCTAAACCCATAGAAGAACCTAAATTATCCATCACTACGTTTTCTATACCTATTATAACCCTTTAAAACCATCACTTAGTTGTCGGAGTTGGAGACTTAGATGAAGGAACACAGACTAAAGCTTCACTAAGAAACCAGGTTGAACATCAAGTCTTATTGACTCTACATAAACATATGAACATTAATAATGAATTTTGTATGATGTATATTAAATAAGAACTAATTAGTTTTAATGAAATAGAGTGTGGAAATTTACTGATAGACCCAAAGATACCATGACCATAGGAACGAAGTAGTCATTTAGAAACATACTAGGTGAACCTGAAACTATATTAAGAAGTAAATCTAGACTAGTTGTACAAGGATATAGTCATCAAGAAGGAATAAACTATAAAGAAACTTTTTCACATGTCACCAAACGTGAATCCATTATAACACTGCTAGATTTTGCATCATATCTTAATTTCAAACATTTTCAAATGGACGTCAAAAGGTGAATTTCTAAATGGTTATATATTTGGGGTTATTTTTGATGAAAACCCCTCCTGTTTTACAAATACTCATTTTCCAAATGATGTTTTCAAATTAAAAAAACATTTTATGGTTTCAAACAGTCTCCAAGAGCATAGTATGATAGGCTTAACAATTTTCCTATTTCTAAAGGTTTTTATAAATCTATAGTTGATCCTAATATTTTCATAAAAAATATCAAAATATGTTTTAGATATTCAATTATATATTGCTGATATTATTTTTGGATATTCAGAAAAATTATTTATTTATTGAAATTTTAAAAATGATATAAAATGAGTTTGAAATGAGTTTAATGGGTGACTGAAATTCATTCTTTGATTTCAAACTTTTTTAAATAAGGAAGGTATTATTTTAAATAAAAGTTTATATAATAAATATCTTTTAAAATTTTTTAAACTAAATAGTTCCAAATGTTGTGATACTCTTATGAGTACAACCTGTAAAATGGATCTTGATGAAAATAGAAAATTAGTGGATCAAACCAATTACAGAGGAATGTTTGGATGTATTCTTTACTAGAACACTAATAGATCTAATATTATGTTTAATTCGTGTATGTGTTCTTATTTTCAATAAAATAATAATGATTCACATCTATATTCTGTTAGAAGAATTTTCAAATGCCTCAAATATAGTACCATCTTAGGACTGTTTTATCCTAGAGGACATCCATTTGGCTTATTTTGTTATTCTTATTATAACTTTGGTGGCTGAAAGTTAGATAGAAAAATATCCATTGGAAAAATATTATTTTTGGGAAAGTCTCTAGTCTCATGGTGTAGTAAGAAACAAAATTTTCTTGCATTATCTACTACTGAATCTCAATACATAGTTGCTGGTAGTTTTTGGGCTCAAAATTTATGGATGAAACAAACATTACAAGACTATGATTATCAATTTAGACATGTACCTAAAAATTGTTACAACACAACCGCTATTAACATTTCGAAGAAACCGTTTTATCATTAAAGAACCCATAATATTGATGTAAGAAAACACCTTTTGACAGATCATTATCAAAAAGGCGATATAACTTTTGAATTCATTAGCACTGAACATCAGATTGCTGATATTTTAATTAATCCATTACATTCTAAGAGAATGATTTACATCAGACATGAATTGAGGATGATTGATTTTGAGTGACTAACTATTGTGACTCACCGTTGATGAATCAAAGTTGGGGCTCACTGTTGTAACTCAATATTTATGACTCACTATTTCAACACATAGTTGATGACTCACCCTTGAAAATCACTATTATAACTCACTATTGATGACTCACCATTGATGAATCACTATGGTGACTCACTGTTGTGACCTATCATTTATGGATAACTATTGTGACTCATAGTTGTGACTCAACATTGATGACTCACCGATGATGAATCACCGATATGACTCACTGTTCTATCTTACTATTATTTACTTTGTCATTTTACGGCTCAGTCTAAAAATCACTTATTAATTTATTTTATTTTACTTTATACCAAATTTTGGATTTAAGATTTTTGAAATCCATATATGTTAAAAATAAAATATATCTGAATCACTTATCCCTTACTACTCTCCCAAAAATGATCCTTTCTCTCTTGAACCTTTACTTCCTTCTTCCTTCAAACCAAACCTTTCCCAATGGCACAAGTGAAAAACGTTCCAAAAACATCTCTAGACAAGCCTCATCATTACAATAAAAAAAGTTTGAATTCAATTATCCTAAACCCAAACCAATAATCCATGGTCTTTCTATCAAAATGGTAATTTCAAAAAAGTTACTACATAATGTGTGTCTCTTATTAATTAAGTCTCTTGTTCTGAATGTATTCAATAACAAGGTTGGTTGGAATGGTTCTCCAACAACAAGTGTCCTCCCTATCAGATGTTATTTCATGGGTTCTATTTTTATGTGGAGTTTATTCTTAAAGTCAAAGATTTTGTTTGATCATTTCTATAAAAAATGGAAAAAATATTTTCTTTTTATTCTAAGAACTTTTCTAAATGCTTGAATTCATCTAATGAAGGCATTTTTTAATATTATCAGGGAAATTCTCCTCCTTCTAGTGTTATTTTTAGTTATGATATATCCGTTACTGTGCTAACCAATGATGTAATTCCTAGAAGACTAATAGAAACTGATCTGGATAAAGA
The DNA here is from genome assembly GCA_963277665.1 of Viscum album. Classification (NCBI taxonomy): domain Eukaryota; kingdom Viridiplantae; phylum Streptophyta; class Magnoliopsida; order Santalales; family Viscaceae; genus Viscum; species Viscum album. The sequence goes on along the minus strand of OY728162.1, from coordinate 472,489,451 downwards.
ATGAAGTATACTATTTATGTTTATCCATCATCAATTGTTTCCAAGTAAAGGGGAAATTTCCTCCTTGAAATATCGATTTGTATACTTGTCATATCTGATGATAGGAAGAAACAAGATAAAACTCCACTGATACCTCATTGTTCATATGAGTGAGATGATTATGCCTCACTAAAAATCAAACTATTTTTTATTCTAATATTATTTTTTCCATGTCAAAAGTTAATGTATTATTCAATGAAGATGAAGAAACTGTGATATATTTTGGTGGATATTGCATCATAAAGTCTATATAATAAATGATGATGATAAACTGGAATCCCTAGAAGAAACAGCAGGTAGAAGATAATAAGAAACTGTATGAATAATTTGATCTAGTACAACACCCTTCAAGACCAAAGGATATGGATTACCCTCGTCTAGGATGAGATTAATTTTTGGAGTATTCAGATGAGGAGGAGAATGACGAAGAGGTAGAAAAATGAAAATAATTTCTTGCTAACGAATTAAGTGACCTAGATATTGAAGGAATCCCAGAAGGAATTACATATGGATCTTCTAGCCCTATAAAATCTCTTCCTACAAGAAAACCTAACCTAAATGATGAGGAGGAGGTGGAAATAGAAGAGTATAAGAATGATGAATATTATAGTTTACTTAAAAGTCATGAAGAAGATGAAGAAAAAGATAACTAAGAAGAAAATTATAGTTAAAAAGATGTAGAAAATGAGAATAAATAAGCTAAAGTAGAAGAGGAATAAAAAGAATCTAGGGAAGAGGAAGAAAATGAGGTTGTTAAATAAGAATAAAAAATAATAAACTAGTAAATATAATGGTGAAACGTGTAATGAAGATGATCCTACTAATATGGATGAAGTTTATCTTTCAAAACCTACATATCTTGTTGAAAATGTTTTAGTAGAAAAGGAACCAATTATAGAATCTAAAATGGATATCGTATTAGTGTTAGTTAAGAATGTTGTTCTTGATTTTCAAGTCTAAAAACAAGTTTAATCTTTCTAGAAAGAACCTGTTGAGATGGAATAAGCTTCTTAGGGGGATAAATTGTCTTGAAGAGTTAAGGTGGATACTCTTACTCCTTCTGATTGGACTATAATAGATAAATGGGAAAAATACATTGGATATGTCACTCTTGTCATATTCTATCTAGATTCAGATTATAATTCATCTTATCTAAATGGATCAATGATTGAATAAGTGGATCTTACTCAGATAGTTATTTTGAAAATATATCATGCTCTTACTCCTACTCCTGCTCCTTTGGTTTAACATGTGCCAACAAAATATATGATTCAGAATGATCTTAATGTTTTTAATGAGGAGTTGTTCTCATTTTTTAAGTAAATATTTCAACCTCAATGTGAACTAGTGGTAAGTCTCAGTGAAAATGATGCTTCCATGCTCTCAGAAAAGGTTGTATCACAAATTCAACCTTAAATAGTTTTTGATCATAATGAATTAAGGATGAATAATAATAGATTGAGTGATGAGATGGATGCTCTAATTCCTGTAGTAAAAGGGATTTCATCACTGCATACAAAATCCTTGGAAAAAGATGCAAAAATTATTCACAATACATCTTCTGAGGATGATACACATGATCCTCCAACCTTGACCTAGATCTATTAGTATCAATCATCAAAGAGGAATTGAAACGTGCATATACCTCTTCTGTTACTCCTGTTGAATCCTTAAATATTGAGATAATCATATCGGTGATCAGAGAAGAACTACAGAATATCAAGGGTATTTCAGAGCAGGAGAGAATAAACACAATTTGAGAGAAGAGTAATCATGTACATGACAAGGTATGGTTCTACATGAAAGGGCCCACTAATTCTCAAGAATAGATCACCATGAAAGTAGATTTATACATGAAAAGGATTTATAATAACCATCATTTAGATATTCATTTAAAATATTTGGTTATAAATATGAGGATAGCTTATGTCACCCAAGTGTTCAAGGAAGAAGTGAGAAAAGCAAGGAGCTAACTCATGCACTTTAGACATTAATGGAGAATAAGGATGATTTAACCAAGTCAATAGAGAATGGTTGGTATATAATAAAGGATTTTATAAACCTTTTGAAGCCCTACTTGTATGTTCAAAGTACTATTAATATAGCTCCAGAGGCCTTCCCCGATAGACCTATGATTGATAATCATACTTCAATTTCTGTCTATGGGTTAGTGGATCCTCTGTTTAGAGTTTTTGTTACTCGAAAACCTTTTACTACTCTTCTTGAAACCCTTCAACATTTTCCAATGACCCCAGCTTAGGATCATAATCATCTGAGGCCTATTATTTATCAAGAACATTCAACCCCTACCTATTTTACTCATAGTCGTACCCCTAATGTATATTATGGAGTTCCCATTAATAATCTTTATACAGAATTCCCGTTTGTCCCTCCTATTCCACCATCTGATTCTAAAAATAAGAGAAAATAAGTTATGGATCCTTCCTTAGAGAAGAATTTATTTTGTATTATTCTTTGATAGGGATGTATTTTTAACTTTTTCTCATACAATTTACTCCCTTTTTATCATGAAATAAATTATCTCCCTTCCTATGTTATCTATTCTTTATATATTATTCATTATTCCATTTTTGATAATCCAAAAAGTGGGAGAATAAGTATGGAATTTAACCATTTGATCTATAAATGAGATTCAATGTGGTATTTAATTTGATTTTTTAATTTTATGATCTGTATGAAATGTTATGTAGAACAATTGTATGATGTACTTTGATCATTATTAATGAACTATTAATACCATGATTTTTTATCATATAAAAGGGGATATTTTTCACCTCCTCTAGTTTTAATGCTCACAAATCATGCTTAATTCGGTTAAATTAAGTTAAATCATGCTTACTCTTATTTATTTATGTTTACCTATAATATTAATCTATTATGTTAGTATTTTACATCATAAAGAAAGTTGATAAAATATGAATAAGTATAAGTCACCATTACGGTTGAGTCAATGTTAAGGTTGACTCACTGTTGGACATTACACTAATGGTAGAAAGATGGCTAAGTATGAAATACCATTGATAGGGAAATACTGGTAAGATGTATCCTTGTTAGTTGTCTCATCATCAACATAGATGATGAATTTTGAAAAAGGATGAGACATTGTCATTCAACCTACCAGAAAACTAAACTCATAATTTTCTCAAAGGATGAGACACCATCACATCATGACACCGAAAGAGGAATATACCAATATCTATAATTTCCTCAAAGTATGATCTATTGATGACATGAGTCACTATAAAGTGGACCTACTATTATAGTGACTCACCATTCCCGAGTCACCACTACTCGACTCATCGATCTTGTTTATATAATGCATTATGTTTGAGTCATTGTTCTAGAGACACTAATCTGAGACACCATCAATCCTTCCCTAGTCATTTAAATTTAAATTTATTTCTAACAATTATATTTGTGAAACAGAGTACTGCTGATTATATTAATGACTCTGTCTATATTTTGTAGAAAAATTTTAAATCAATATTAGAATATAGTATGAGGTACCCAGAAATTATCAAGGACATTATCCTTGTCGGATGTAATGTAAAAAAATAAAACATCAGATCAGAAGGAAGACATCATCCAGAAAATCCAATTATTTATGTCCTACACATGAGAAAAAAAAGAACTACTAGCTATGGATGAACGACTGAGAACTTATACTGAATAAATTTTTTGCAGCAACAAACTATGAAATGATAAGAACTTATCAAGCACGTCAATAACTCACTGGAAACAAAAGAGCGAAGCTCTCACGACATGATATTTCGTTGACTGTTTCTGAATGCCGACTCAAGTTACATATCAACATAACATCTAGGATTTATAATCTACATTGATTATCTCACATATCTTTCAAAATCAATTTTCATTATTTCTATATTCTTCTGTATTATTTTTACATTCTAAGATGTGTGTGTTTTTCTATCTTATGAACACACACGAACCCTTTTTCAAAAATGTAAGATACATAGAAATATTCACTAACCATACTTTTACACCTTACACTCCCACATAAAACAGTGGAAGAGGTTCCTGTGTGGACTATTTGTTTTTTTCATTCCCACGAAAACTATAGAAGAGGTCTAATTAACAATGATAGTTGTGTATTCTATTATTTACCCTGATCTAGGGTGTGGATCATAGTTTATTTATTTAAATTTATTTCTATTAGGTGATCACCAAGTAGAGATGATTAGGTCTCTACTTGAGACTGAAATTATTGTTGTAAATATTTTTTCCTTTCCGAGTTTTGATTTGACTATATTATATATTCAAAAAATAAAGCATTTATTTTTCATTGATAGTTAATATTAGATAGTTTCTATATTATAATTTTGGTTATTATAATTTTTTAAAAAGTTAAAATAATATCTCATATTTTTTAACTGAGAAATAATCACTCTTTGAGAAATCCTTTAAAAACCAAATATTTTATAAATTTTCTACTTTAGTTAATTGGGGTATTTAGTATTTCAAAATTGGGGGAATTTTAAATAAATATTTTTGATAAATGTTTTTATAGGAACTCAATTATCCCCCCTATTGTGTATCCCACTCCGACCGACATTTGGTATAAAATAAACTTTCTCTTTGAGATCTAAAGTTTTTGATGTTTTCAAATCTTTTCAACGTTTATTTTAGTTGTGTTTTAAAGATCTCAAATTTTCTTTTATTTCAAATTTTATAGTTTTTTAAAATGTGTTTTCAATATTTAATATTTTCAATAGACAAGAATGTGTTTCTACCAACAGATCTCCCTATTTTGAAGGAAAAAACTATTCTTAGTGCAAAATAAAAATAAAATTGAATTTATAAATCATGGGTTTTAAAATTAGGTCTGTTATTGTTAATGAGTATAATATTCCAGTGACTAATATAAACACATGGGATAATCCAACTACTGAATCATGTAATAATAATTTCAGAGCTATGATCACCTTATATTGTTCTCTAGGTGATAGATAATTCAATAATATTTCTACTTGTAAAACAGACATTGAAATTTAGGTTACATTAGCTATTTCACATGAAGGAACCAATAATGTTAATGAAATGAGGCATTAGACATATATTATTAAATATTATAAATTCAAAATGAATCCTGGAAAACCTAATTCTGACATATTCCTCAGGTTCAATGAGATTATAAATACAATGATCTCACTAGGAACAAAAATCGCTACAAAAGAATAGATCATGTGAATCTTGAGAAGTCTTCTAGAAAGGTGCAGAGGGACCTCAATATCAATAAGATAATATTATGAAATTAACTACATATAATGGAGATGATTATCAAATTGATGATGTATGAGGAAGAACTGATGGTTACTGGAGAAGAAGATGATGAACCCAGAATAAATTTAGTGTATTTCAAAACCACTACCTCCAACCACAAAGACAAAATCCATGTTCAGTCAAAAAGATCATATAATTAAGACTCATCAAATGATAGTGACAAGGAAATGGTTCTATTATCAAGTAGATTTTATAAATTATACATAAATAATAAGTTCTTTAGATAGCTTTGCTACATATGGGAATATAAAAATAAGGATAACCAGAAAAATGATTTGAAAATAATTGAGAATAGAAAATAAGTGGTCCACAGTGAATTCAAAATAAAATAACAAGTGAATAATGACTATTCAAAGCTATGATACAAGAAAAAAATATGAGGATAAGGATAGAACATATAATAAGGATATGAAAGATACCCAAAGTTCTTCTAATGAATGCTCCAGTTAATCCTAATCAACTCATGATTAAAAGGTTGGTGAATCCAACATGTTTTTTTTATGAAAAACACATCTAATGATACCATAAGATCTCATACACATAATTATTATTATTCTAGATATGAATCTGAATATGATAATTTTGAAAATATGACAAATTATGAAATTTTTAAATACTAATAAATTCATGGGGATACATGAAATTAACTAAAATATAGATATAAATCACTCAAGAAATAACATGCTCTTTCTACTACCATTATGTCTGAACTCACTATAGAAAAATAGAATAATTCTCAACTGCTCAATGAGAACACTAAACTTAATCTCTCAAATGATAAATTAAAAAAGGATTTAGGGGAATTTAGATATGGTAATGATACCTTAACACAAATTCATAGAAAAAAAATTTCTCTTAAATATACTTCTAGCATTGGTTATCAACCTGGAAGAATTTTTTTTGATAAAATCAATTTTCATCCAAGTCTGGAAAATTTGATTTTATGCCAAAATCAGAGAAATGTTCTGCAAATTTTAGTGTTGGAACATCTTTTAATGCTTTTAGTTCTTATGGACCTAATAAATATTATTTTTTTATAATCATAAAAACTTCTTATATGAACCCCATGAAGAAATTTGGGATCATAAAACTTTAATTACTAATATTAATGGAACCATGAAAATATTGTTACGAAAGTATTTTCTTGCTTGAAGTATTTTTGTTGGAAAGACATTTAAAGAGTTCTTATAAGATATTATAGTAAATATACAATGGGTCTTCAAGAAACATTATAAGGTAATATTATAGATTCGTGAATATCATAAATATTTATGGTGTATATGTCACCTTTTATGATAATGAAAAATAAAAAATTATTATCCTTTTCCAAACAGGGAACTCTAACTCTATTTAAATTTTAATGTTCTTTTTTATGGTCTAAAGTAAAATCTACATATAATATCACATTTATGTGATGATGGATTTCATTTTCAATTTAAAAATTATACTTGAAATTTTCTCAATTCTATGAATTATTTAGTCTTTAATTATTTTATAAATGAAAATATATATGCTATTAATTTAGATTCATTAGACTCATAGAATGTTTCTTACATAAGAGATTTTCATAAAGACTCAAAGGTCTGTAATAGGATACTAGGCCACTGTGACATTCATTCTCTTAGAAATATTACTAGTAAAGTATTAGACAAGGATCTACTGAAACATGATTTTCCAAATGATAAATTATATAATATTTATCAAAAAGGAAATCAACACAAAATATCCTTCAAACCAAAGAAATAATTTTAAACTTCCCAAGCTCTTGAGTTTGTTCAAATGGATTTCTTTGGACCATCTAGAGTTTTATGTTTAAATGGGGAGCACTATATTTATGTTATGGTATATGACTTTTCTAGTTATACCTAGACCTTATTTTCATCTCACAAAAGTGATTCTTGTTCTTATTTCCCCAAGTATACTAGATTAGTAGAATACATAAGTGGACATAAAATTAAAAACATAAGAAGTTACCATGACCATGAGTTTGAAAACCAATAATTTGAATCTTTTTTCTCAAAAAATGTATATAGTTATAACTTCTCTACTCCTAGGACACCCTAGAAAAATGGAGTCATGTAATGGAGAAATATATCCTTATAACAGATTTCTCAAACTATATATAAAGAAAATGATCTACCTTTTTATTTTTGGGATGAAGCTATGAATACAACATTCTATATAATCAATAGATTCATAATTATTTCTATCCTAAAGAAAACCCCCTATGAGATATAGAATAATTGGAATACGGTTAATTACTTCAATGTTTTTGGTTGTAATGTATTTATTATCAATAAAAATGGTAATCTTGAAAAAAATTCCTCAAAGAGTGGTGAAAGAAATTTCCTAGCTTATTTAATCTATAGTAAAGACTATATAGTCTTTAATAAGAGAACCAAATGTTTTTAATATTTTGTGCATGTAAAATTTAATAAAATAGATCCACATGAATCCAAAACATGTGTAGAAAACATTGAGGATAATCTGTCAAATCCGGATTCTATTATCAAACAAGAATAAAAATCGAGTTCTGGAAAATCTCTAGATTCTGACCAAAAGGAACACTAACCTGTAGAAGAACCAAAAGTAACTTTCCCTTCATTTTTTAGACCTTTTAAAACTATTAAAAACAATCCTTTTCTATTGTAGTTGTAGACTTAAATAATTTAACATAAGGAAAAAATTATCTAATAAACCATGATGAAAAAAAAGTCTTTTTGTATAAGCTTATGCCTAAAAACATCAATGATGTAATAAATTATTAAATCTAGATTATGGATATAAAATAAGAACAGAATCAGTTTGAATGAATCAAAGTATGAAAACTTTCTCATATACCCAAAGATACCATGACCATGAGCACTAAGTGGGTGTTTAGAAATAATGTGGACGAAGCTAGCACTATTTTAAGAAATAAAGCTATAATAGTTGCACAAGGTTATAGTTAAGAAGAAGGAATATACTATAAAGAAACCTTTTCACATGTGGCCTTAATTGTATCCATTAGAATACTTATAGCTTATACAACACATCTTAATTTCATGATTTATCAAATGGATATAAAAATTGAATTATTGAATGGTTATATTGTTGAGGATGTTTTTGTTGAAAACCCCATGATTTAATAAATCCTCATTTTCCAAATCAATTTTCCAAATTAAAAAAAGATTTGTATGGTTTAAAACATGCTCTAAGAGCTTGGTATGTCATGCTCAGTACTTTTCTTATTTTAATTGATTTTTCTAAAGGTATAGATGATCCTAGTATTTTTTATAAAAATAATCTGTAAATATGTTTTAGTTGTTCAAATATATGTTGATGATAATATTTTGGGATATTCAAAAAATTCATTATGTATTGACTTTTCAACAATGATGCAAAATGATTTTGAAATGAGTTTAATGGGTGAACTATAATTCATTATTGGATTTAAAAATTTTCAAAATAAGGAAGGTATTATTTTAAATCAAATTAAATATACTAATGATATTTTAAAACATTTTAATCTAGAGAGCACAAAAAGTAGTAAAAATCCTATGAGTACGACATGTAAATTACATCTTCATGAAAATAAAAAATTAGTGGAACATACCAATTACAGAAGTATGATTGGAAGTCTTCATTACCTGACTTCTATTCCACTGGATATTATTTTTAGTGTAAGTAGGTGTGCTCATTTTCAATAAAATCCTAAATAGCTTCATCTACTTGTTGTTATTGGAATTTTCAAATTCCTCAAATACACTACCAAATTAGGGATATTTTATCCTATAGGATATCTCTTTTAAATAGTTAGTTATTATGATGCTGACTTTGGTGTTTTCAAGTTAGATATAGAAATAAACTTTGTAACCTGAATCTTTTATGGAAAGTCTCTAGTCTCATGGTGTAGTAAGAAACAAAATTCTGTTGCATTATCTACTGTGTATTGATGTAAGAAACACATGTTCTATTTACATTTATATGAACAAAATTTCTCATTCATTAACAATGTATATTGATGTAATACATTAATTTATAAGTGATCATTATCAAAAAGGGTATATAACTCTTCAATTCATTGGATCTGAACATCAGATTGATGATATTTTTACAAATACATCACATTGTGAGAGAATGAGTCACATTAGACATGAATTGGGGATGGATAATTTTGAGTGACTGACTATTGTGACACACCATTGATGACAAACCATTGTGACTCATTATTTTGAATCACCATTGATGACTCAAAATTGTGACTCACTATTAATGACTCACTATTACAACTCACTATTGATGAATCACCATTTGACTCACTTTTGGGACTCACCATGGTGACTCGCTATTGTGACTCATCATTGATGAATCACTGTTGTAACTCATCGTTGATGACTCATGGTTGTGATTCACCATAGATGAATCATTGTTGTGACTCACCATCGATGACTAACTAATGATGAATCACTGATAGCAATAGAATAAATCTAAATCACTTCTCACTTACTTTTATTCCAATAATGTTCCTTTTTATCCCAAACCTCTACTGGCTTCTTCATTCAAACCAGACAATTCACAATGGATTGATTGTTAATCTTTTTGAAACATACACATACAAGTATCATTATTTAAAGAATGAAATGGTAAATCAAGTGATTCTATACCCAAACATTTTTACAATGATCTTGCAAGAATAATGGTCATTCCAGAAAAATAATAACATGTTGAGTTTCTCTTATCATGCAAGTCGCAAATTCTGTAAGTATTACAAAAACAAGGTTGGTTGGAATAGTTCTACAATAACAATAATCCTCTCTATACGAAGTTAGTTCATGAGTTTTATTTGTATATTTTTTTATTCTTGAGGGCACATATTTTTTTCTGGATCAAGTCTTTAACAAATGGAAAAAGCATTTCCTTTTCTTCTAAGAATTAGGATGAATGCTTTAATATACCTCATGAAGGTGGTTTTCAATATTATCAAGGAAGTGAACCTCCTCCTAGTGATATTTTTAGTTAAGATATATCCTTCACAGATCTGACCACTGATGAAATTCCTAGAATAACAATATAAACTAAACTAGATAGTGAATATATTTCACTATTTAAGTTAATTTATCATCAATTATTTCCAAAGAAAGGGTAATTTTCCTTCTTGAAATATCACGATGTTTATTTGTTGTATCTAATGAAATAAAAAACAAGATCAATCTCTACTGATACCGCATTGTTCATACCTGTGAGATGATTAAGCCATATTCAAAATCGATCTCTTTATTTTATTCTATGATTATTTCTTCCATTTTGAATGTTAAATGAGTAATGAATGAAGATGAATAAATTGTGTTGTATTGTGATTGACTTTGTATCAAAAAGGTTATATGAAAAATGATGTTTATAAATTGGAATCCTTAGAAGAGACAGAGGGTGGAAGATAATGAGAAACATTATGAAGAATTTGATCCAGTGAAAAAAAAATTGAAGGCTAAATGATATGGATGATCCTATTTTAGGAAAACATGAATTTGTGAAGTATTCAGATGAGGTGGATAATGAATTTTAGGAAGAAAAAAGAAAAAATATATTGATGATGATAGAAGTGACCAAAATATTGAAGGAATCTGAAAAGAAATTACTTTTGGATCTCATATACCACCAAATTCTATTCCTACTAGAGAACCAATCCTAAATTATTATGATTATGAGGAAATAGAATATTTTTAGAATGTTGAATATTCTCGTGGAATTATAAGTGAAGATGAGGATGAAGATGAAGATAATTAAGAAGACGAAAATTACAAAAGAAGAGGTTGAAAATGATAATGAGGAAGCTGAAGTCGAAGAGGAAGAAGATGAATCTAGTAAATTGGAAGAATTTGATGCAGCTGAAGAATAAGAAATGAATAAAGTGTTAAAAATAATAGTGAAATTAATGATGAAGTTGATCCTACTTATAGGGATTAAAGTTTTATTGTAGAACCTACAGTTCTTGCTAAAAACATTTCAGTGGAAAGGGAACCAATTTTGGAATCTCAAAATTCTCTATCATTAGTGTTAGTTGAGAATGTAGTTTCTTATTCTCAAATGAAAGCATAAAATTATTCTAGAAAGAAATCACATGATAAGATGGAATCACCTGTTGAGGGGGATAACTATCTCAAAAAGTTAAGGTGGATACTCTTTCTCCATATGATTGGTCTGTATCAGATAAATAGTAAAAATACCTTGGATATGTCACTCTCATCGTAGATTATCCAAATTTAGATAATGATGAATCTAATCGTAAGGTATCACTGATTGAAGATCAAGAACATGCTCAAATAGTTTTTGTGGAAACAGATCGTGATCCTTCTCCTGCTCCTTTGGATGCACCTATTCATACTGACTAAATGATTTATAATGATCTCAATATTTTTTTAATAAGAGATGTTATTAGTTGTTAAATAAATCCTTTAAATAAATCCAATATTAGTGGTATTTTTTAGTGAAACTGATGCTTCCATGCTCTAAGAAATGGGTTTTTCACAAATTCAACCCCAAATGGTTTATGAGCATCATGAAGTAGGGATGGAGAATAAGAGATTGATTGATGAGCTAGATGCTCTAATTAAAATAGTTAAAGGGTTGTCATCTGAGTATATAAAAACATTGTAAAATTTTGCCAAAATACATAAAGATACATCTTCTAAGGATGATTCACTTGAGCCTCAATCCCCTAACCTAGATCTATTAAGATAAATCATAAAAGAGTATTTGAATGGTGAATCTAGCTCTACTACTACTCCTACTAAATACATAAATATCAAGATAATAATATCGATGATACAAGAAGAACAACAAACCATGATGGGTAGTTTAGTTCAGGTGAGATTGAGAATAATTCGACATAACATTAATTATATACATGAAATGGTAAGGTTTTACATGAAATGGGCCTATAATAATCATGAATAAATAAATATGAAAGTATATTTCTACATTAAAATTATTTATAACAAAAATTAGTTGGATAGTCATTTCAAATATTTGGTTGAGAATTTGAGGATACCTCCTATCAACCAAGTGTTGAAGAAACAAGTGAGATAGATGAAGGAGATTACTCTTTCACATCATAAGTTCATGGATAAAAACAACAATTTTACCAAGGAAATAGAGAATGGTGGGTAAATAATAATGTATTCTATCAACCTTTTGAATCCATACTTGCATGTTCAGAGTACTACTATTATAGCTCAATAGGCTTTCCCTATTAGGATTGTGAATGTGAATCTGAGTTCACGTTTCTTCTACCAGTTAGTTAATCTTAATTTCAGAGCTGATGTTACTAAAAAACATTTTCCTCTTCTTCTTGAAACCCTTAATCCAATTATAATGTATATAACTTAGTTTCATAGTCATATGAGGCCTCTTATTTATCAGTAACTTACACCCCTACCTATTCTACTCAAAGTCTTACCCCAACTGTACCTTCTGGAGTTCCCATTCATCAGCTTTTTACATCAACCCCTGTTTTCGCTCCTACCCCTCAATGCGATTCTAGTAAAATTGGAAAAGCAGTCACATATACTTACTTATAGAAGAATTGATTTTGGATTGTTCATTAAGAGGGATGTATTTTGATCTTTTTCTCATCCAATTCACCCTATTTTTATCATGAAATGATGTATCTATTTTCCTATCTTATCTATTATTTGTCTCTTGTTCATTGTTCCCTTTTTTGATAATACAAAAATGGAGAGAATGTCTATGGAATTTATTCATTTAATCTACAAATGAGATTAAGTATGTTATTTAATTTGATTTTGTTTATATTATGATCTATATGACATGTTAAGTAGAATAGTTATATTTTTTACTTTAATCATTATGTGTGACCTATTAATGCCTTGATTTTTGATCATCAAGAAGGGGGATATTGTTGGCCTCATCTAGTTTTAACGCTCACAAATCATTCTATATTAATTTAAATTATGTTAAATTATTCTTACTCTTGTTTAATTATGTTTACATATATGATTAATCTATTCTATGACAATTTTATATAATAAGGTAGGTTGGAAGAATATGACCAAGTATAAGTCATCGTTAAGGTTGAGTCACCATTAAGGCAGACTCACTGTTGGACCTCACACTGTTGGAAGAGAATCAACTAAGTATGAACTACCATTGATATGGACTTACCAGTAAGATGTATCACTGTCTGCTGTATCATTTTTAGTATAGATACTAAATTCTAACAAAGGATGAGACAACGTTATTGAACCTTTTGACATCTCAACTCAGAATGATTGTAAAGTATGAGACATTATAGTAACAATCTATCGACAAAGTAACTTGTTGATATCCAAAATTTTCAAAAAGTATGAGCTACCAATGACATGAGTCATTGTCAAGTGGACCTACCATCAGAGTGATTCACTGTTCCTGAGTCACCACTACTCGACTCACTGATCTTCTTTGCAGAATGAATTATGTTTGAGTCACCATTCCAGAGACACTGATATGAGACACCATTAATCCTTTTATTATTTAAAATTAATTTTCTTTCAAAGGGTTATATTTTTTAAACTTATTACTACTGATTATATTAATGTCTTTTTTTGTATGTTGTAGACAACTTTGAAATAAATGTTAAACTATAGTATGATGAAAGAGGTACCTAGAAATGATCAATTACATGGTCCTGGATGAATTTAGGGTATAAATCAAATATCTGATCAAAAGGAAGACATCATTCAGGTTATCCAATTAGTAATGTTAGGAACCTAAGAAACCAATAAATTCTAGCTGTGGATAAATAGTAGAGAACTCAAATTGAAGTACTTTATACAACATCAAACTAATAAATAAAAATAAATCATTGATCACATCAATACTTCACTGGAAATAGAAGACAAAATCCCTCATGACACTATGTTTTTATATCTATTTATGAAATTCAAATCAAAATTCATTTCAACATAATTTCCATGAGTCGTAAGCTAAATTGCTTATCACAAAGAGCTTTCTAACTCTATTCTCTTTATTCTGATCTCCCTTTGTAATTTTTTTACATTATGAGCAATGTGTGTCTAACACACAATGACTCCATTTCAAAATTAGAAGATACATAGATATAACCAAAAAACATCCTTTTACACCTTGCACTCCCATAGATAATAGTAGAATAGGTCTCTGCATGGACTATTTGTTTTTTTATTCTCGTGAAAACTATATAATAGGTCTACTAGACCATGATAGTTTTATATAGCGTTGTTTACTCTAATCCAATGTGTGGGTAAATTTTTATTTATGTAAACTTCTTGGTGGTAAGTGGTCACCAAGTGGAGAGGATTATGTCGTTGCTTGATATTGAACCTCTTGTTTTAATATATTCTTTCTTTTTGATTTGTTTTCACTACTTTCTATATTCACATATAGAAAATATTTCTTTTAGTTGGATAGTTTATCTTAGATTGTGTTTATACTAGAATTTTATTTCTTATAAATATTTAAAAATTTAAAATAATTACTCATATTGTTTTAACTGATAACTGATCACTCTTTGAGAAATCCTTTGAACAACAAAATAATTTATAAAACTACTACTTTCGTAAACTAGGATGTTTATTATTTCAAAATTTGGGGACATTTAAATAAATCGTTTAAATAGAAATTTTTATAGGAAATCAATTCACCCCTCTTGAGTATTCTACTCCGACCAAGAAATGGTATTTATTAATAAATATGATGCATATAATTTATTTTTTAATTTTAAAAGAATATTTATTATCTAAAATTATTCCCTCTCATTATTTGTGGAATGTTGATGTTAACCATTAATTGTTCGGACTACCACCTCAATGAGATAATGATTTACATTTTTCATGTATATTTTCATTATCTATCCAAAAATAATAAAAATATGAAAAAATTTAAATTTAATAAGATAATGTTATTATGATTCTATTTTAATGATATTATAAACTTCCATAACTATACTCACCCATTGAGTTATAGCGTATATCGGTTTGGGTTAGTTTTACCACCTACACGAAGGATGATATAATGTTCTATAATGGATGAATATGTGAACTTATATCACCAAATTATTATAAGTTAATAAAAAATAATTTTTTTATGGTTATATAAATTTTATATTAATTATCTTACTTATTATTAAAATATCGTCATTGATTATAAAAATTACCAAAATAAGCCGAAACACATTCCATTTTTACAGAACATAACTATGACACTTATGAAATTAGATAACAAATTTATAAATAAATTTAAGTTATATATTAAATTAAGGTAAATTATATTTTAATAATGAAATTAGTATTATAGAATTGGTATCAATATTTACATTACAAAGATTATATAAAATAATTAGAATTAAAAATATATGATAATGAAAAGAAACCATAATTATACTGTAAATGTATAGTAAATGACTATAATTGAAGAGTATAAATGTTTAGAGATATATATTTGGCTCATAAATAGGAGATTAATAGTGTTATGTTTGTTATACTAGATTTTACAGTGTATTTAACTACGTAGGAATACTATGTAAGGGTTTCTTTGTCTCATTTTTAGATCCATGAGACATGATTGATATTATAGATCCTCATGTATTTTAGATGTTGTATTCACTTACCAATTTACATAAATTTAAATGAATATAATTAATTTTAAGATATTTTAATATCCATTTCATGGTATTAATGTTATGTTATTTTTTTCTTATGTAATTATTTTCTTAAGGGAGTTAATTGTGTCTAATTTATTTTATTGAGGAATATTTATTATTGTGCATTATGAAATCCTTGATTTGGTGCGATTAATTCCCAGTGAATGTATTTTAATATATTTATATAATTAACGGGGGTATTAAGAGCTATATCATGTTATTTATTTAAATTTACTAGGATTCATAAGATACCAAAGTAATAACGGTTTGTGTTAACTCAACTCTCATCGTTGAGTTAAAATGAATCAACTAGAACTTATTTCTTCAAAGATTGGTTTCTTACCACCTTATATTTTATTTAATAGAACATTCTCTTTATATAATTGGAAAATTATATTTATGAATAAAATATTTATTATTTATTAATTTCATTCCCATGAAAATTATATATCTTTTATGTATAATTTTTATCCTCTTTAACGACGGTTTAACCTCATTATTTGTATTTTAATTTATTGAAAATTATCTCCTTTATATTTTGAAACCTAGTTATGTTTTTTCTCAGGTGAACTTAATATTTTCCATCTCATATTTTTAAAAGTATGTTTGTTTATTCTTTTGAATGATGTTATTTTTCAACAAAGTTATTTTAAAATATTTAAATTTTTCTATCTTTTCAAAATCAAATGTTTTATCTTCCACTTCACATTTCCTTTGATAGACATTATCTCATTTCAAGGATATATTATTGACATATATTTTTTATAAGTATGTGTTTTCCAAAGCTTCAAATTCACCTTTTTAAAACCATTATGTCCCTTTCTAGCCTCTATTATTGAATATTATTTTTAAAAGTAAAAGTCTTCAAACAAATTTCACATTACCTTTTTGAAAACATTATATTTTTTCAAATCATTAATTATTGAAATTTAATCCCAAATATTGATTTTTAAAATTCCTTCATTTTAAATTTCTCAAATTATAGGTACCTAAAAATGACTTTTTTGGTGACCCATAAATTTATGACTTATGAAAAATTTAAATTTGTTTTCTAAAAAAATATTTTCTAATTTTTCTTATCTTTTTCATATTTATCACTAAATGACATATTTACTGTGAAGTTATTTTTTATCTATAAAACTATAAAAGTTCTTATGAAATACTATTTTTGGGTGATTTAATTTTGGACATCATACATTTTCATTGTTGAGGTTAATTTTGGTGACAACATCTAGAAATTTTCTTAACCCAATTATTCTATCCATGGGTTATTTGTGATGTGTTTAATGATTGTTTTCAAGTCTACACATATGTATTGATGATTGGTGAATGTGGTCCTATATATCCATATAATACATTGGATATTTATTTATATCTATTTATATAATAATATTGTATACATACATGATTGTTCTATTCTTTGTTCACATGATTGTTTGTGGACATGATCACAAAAAAGTTTTTTCACAAGATTGTGCATGTACATGATCTTATATGGATCGTTTCACATGATTTTTAATATAAATGATCAAATATGAATTTATAACATGATGGTGCATGTAAATGATTGTGTATTGATTATTTAACAATATAATGAGTGGATATGATCAAATTTTTCATTGTTAACAAGTCCATGATTTACTATACTTATTGAACATTTATATGTAATATGGTTTTGATTATGATATTTGGTTCATGTTTTTTTTCTCAAAATCATATTCCATGGTATATATGATAACCAATATCTTGTATTCACATTATTCTATGATTTTTTATAAAATATACGTATAATACATTTCAAAAAGATTGGAAGTCACAGTTTCTATGCGTAATTAGATACATATCACAATTACATGAAATAGTGATACAATGAAATTACATAAAAATCCAAAAAAATCCAATAAATTTCATTGATATTCTCATGTATAACAAGATAACTTATGGAAACTCATAATAAAGGGGTGATATTTAAATACCAATAGGGGAATAATCAATGAATATTATAAATTAATATAGTATATGTGAGTCTATAAGACTAATAGTATAATGACAATCACAATCATAAACAGAGAATCATGGTATAATATAACAACATCATGGAATCATAAGAATGTGGTAATAGCATAAAACATGAGATCATAAGAGAAAGTAAATGATAGCCACCAATACAATATAAAATAGTGTGCTTATTCTAATATCTTATGCACCATACATGGTATCTAATTTGATAAAAACATTACCCAATTTTTTGAAGGAATATATAATTCTAGGACCACCAATCACATTCATATTTTGTACATGTATTTATGTAAAATATGGATCATATAATATAAGAATATCTTTCATCACTTTTAATCTCATGATTAAGGGGTGTTGATAATATATGTGTAATTACTCAATAAATGATGTATAGGTCAATCTAGGTAAATAATCTTGGGTGGAAATTCATATTGTTATTCATAACATAACCCGTTGGCAAAGAAAATCATGGTATAATTTTGATGACATATCGGGCGTACTTAAAGGTTCATAGAAGTGACAAATGAGAGATAAATGTGGTCTATAATTACTTTCCATCATATGGAAAATAAATAGATGTTTAAAAAAATTATGATGTGATAAAAAGGTAATAAAAAGGATGAATACAAAGAAAGTACTTGAATAAAAGGAATATTACAGAACCACTTACATTGAGTGGGTGCTTAAAAAATATTGCCAGGGTCTCTCTAAGATCTTGGTAACACCTTGAGAGGATTAATAGATAGATGGAGTGAGGAAAATAATTATCAATGGGTTTAGAGTGAAGTTGAATGGGAGGTTGGTGGGTATTTATAACCAAAGGGAGGTTAATTCATTATTATTTTCTAAACATTTTTTTGGACTCTAAGTAAAAAAAAATCAAACCCAAACACCTAACCGTGGATTTTTCACATGGATTATATGAAATTAAACTATTTTTAATATTTTATTTGGATAATAACGGGACCCATTAAAATAATATCATTCATGATGTGGAGGTGAGTCAGGTTTATAAATTATTGTTTTTAAAACCTTAAAATATAATATAGGTTTTGGGGGATTCATTATATGTTTTTAAATTTAATAAAATAACATAAAAAACAATTAATTTTAAATAGAAAATATATTTTTGGGTTTTGATTCATTTTATAGTATATATTAGATCACCATTAGACCATTATGATGTCACAATATGTATCATATTTTTATATTGTATATAATTTTTACCTAAAAATTAAAGAGTCTTCGAAAATTATGAAAAATTCACCATTATC
The DNA here is from genome assembly GCA_963277665.1 of Viscum album. Lineage (NCBI taxonomy): Eukaryota > Viridiplantae > Streptophyta > Magnoliopsida > Santalales > Viscaceae > Viscum > Viscum album. Next base: position 472,470,140 of record OY728162.1, on the reverse strand, counting down.
ATGTTTTAATGCACTAATTTAAAAATTTATATTTATTCTACAATTTTTTTATTAAAGGAATTTCCACTTCTAAATGAAAAAAAATTATTTATGAAAAAATACTAGTTTTTATGATACAATTAACATTTTAACCCTTATAAAAATTATAAGGGGCTTCGTTAAATTTTATTATAATTAATATTTAAATAAATACTTTTTAATAGAACTATTTATTAAAAATTTAATTTATAAAAAACTCTTGGATTTATATGAAAGAGACTTTTAGTTGATACTATATAAATACTTCCCTAAAATACAATTCCTTGTTTATTTGTAATAAAATATAATTTTTAACAAAATAATTATATAATAATATATATAAATTAATAATGAAAATAGATAAATATAATAAATATATTTTTCAAAATAAAATCATGAATTCATATTACTAATTTTTAGATATGAAACCCCTTATTAAACTGGTGTACTCCCTAAGGGGTAGGTGTGTTATAAGGACCAAAAATATTCATACAAAGATAATACATCTTAATAAACTAATATTCATTACATAACATAATGATACAATCCAAATTCATTTAGGTCTAGTTCATTTGAAAACATAAAACCATAAACAACTGGTTCATAAGATTTCTATATCATCTTTCACTTAGTTCTTCATAATTATCACCCTTCTTAGAAATATCATACATAAAACCATTCTCCATACCCTAGGAAAAGGAAACATAAAAAATGGTGCGCTCTGATTCCCAGTAAAGGTAAAACGGAAGATATCAATGAACACATAAACATAACCTGATAAAAAATAATTGAAAAAATTAGTATAACATTTGAAAACCATACCCTTTATATCAATGATTAATACATTCAATCATGGAATAAAACATGGCCACTCATAAGACATGAATCACAATGGAATCAAAGAAATGAGACATGAAAGAATAACATAGGCATAATAAATGTAATTTTGGCACAAATATATGAATATTAACACATTTCCTTATTAGTTAAGAATCATTGAAAAAACAATAATATTGGAATTGGTTCAAAACCCAAACCATTGTAGTTATCAAGGCTTACTCCCAAGACTATCATAGTGGAAAATATTCTTACTGAACTAGGTTCACTCCCCATTCTAGTACAATTTATCTCATGAGATATCAATGCTTACCCAATTCAGTGGAGTCATATATAGGTCCCACCCATTACATAATGAAAATAATATATATTTATTCCATAAGATCATAAAACATTTATCAAATATGAACCCATAAAAAATGAATTTCATAAACATTTCATTATTGCATAAATTATGGAAAAGAAATGGGTTTCATAAACATTTTTTCATTTAATCATTGCAAAACCCATTTAAATGGAACATGTTACAAAAATATATATTCATCATAAACATAAACCTTCCATGGAAATAATAAATATGATATCACTGGATTATATCATTGGTAAATCTTATTTAACATCAAATTATTTCAACATAAATAGAGGATTATTTTCAAAGATCACATAGAATTTTTCTTGAGGAAAAAAACCTTTTCACTTTTAAATCACTTATTTAAAATATTTAAATTTAATAACTATTAAAAAAATATTTTAAAATAACCTTTGAAAAATATAAAAGGAGCTTTAAATCATTGGGAAATCATGACAGTGGGAATTACCATTCATGACATACATGTTAAAAAATATTCCTTTCAATTTTTTGTTAAAATGTTATGAGTAAATCATTAGAAAATTGATAATAAGATTCATTTTAAATAATTTTAAAAAATAAAACATGGTTATAAATTTATTTAAAAAATCACTATATAATAGTAAAAACATTCTTCTAATCATTTTTATAAAAAAATGGATATTGAATGAAAAAGGTTTTCGACTAAAGAGAAAAATAATGTCAGTTTTCCTTAAAAACATTATTTTGGTCCATGAGTGCATAAATAGAGTAAAATAAAATTAGAATAAGTATTTTTTGAATTAACTATATTAGAATAAATTTGATGTGTTTCCTGAGGGATAGATCACAATATTTCATCATTATAATCATAATCATAAACAATATTGATAAGAATGAGATTATAACATCAAACTCATACCACTTTGGTATCTTTTAAATCATAAGCCCTATGAATGAAAAAATCTTATATGGATATATATTTTCCTATATTTTCTAGAGAAAAATAATAAATTACATTCATTATTAGTTTATACACCCCCTAAAAGAAACAAGTGTTGTATAAAGCAAGTGTCCCACAGAAAAAGAGAGAGATTAAAATACCTTACCACAAGTCTAGACCTTTCATACACATCATAATATCTAATATGATAAATATAGGTTTATTATATATATATTAGAGTAACATATTCATATATATCATACCATATATGACTTACTTATGTCTTTTATTAACTATTTATTAACAATTCATTGTAAAAATCACATTTTGGGTATTAACTGCTACATTTTTCATGTATGTTTTGGTTGGGTATTTTTTCTCATTTCACTTTGATCATAGTTCCATCATCTACAGAATCCTAACCACAATACAATTATAATTTATATTCATTATATATTAATTTATATAAATCAATTAAATTTAGAGATAGAAAATGAATGACACCATTCACAGACATGGTATGTCGTACGTACGCATGTGTTTTGGATGAATAAACTAAATTTTGGATGAAAACGATAATCTGATCCTACAGTTATTTTAAATTAGTGAAATATTCAATTGAATTACATAAGATGGTATTAATTTGTCATTTCATGGAATTTCACAACAATCTATACATAATATATAATTTATGAATTTTTATTTATTATGTAATGTAGGATTTTAAAAATCCATTTCAATATAGTTTTATCAACTAATTCTTAGATTTATCAAGGTCAAGATTACATGAGGTATAAATTAGAGTATTGATACTCACATAATTGTTAAAATAAATTTATTCGAGGAAATATCATATAAAATTATATTGATTTAAAATAATTCTTTCTAGTTTCTATGTTATTTGGAAGCTAATAAAATAACATGTTTGCACATCATGATAATATTTTACTCATTCTATATAAGTTATATGGAACTATCAATGATATTTTATTTATTGAATCTAACAATAATTTCCTCAAAATATATTTAAAAAAATAGTATAGATATTAGAAAATTTCTTGATAAAACCAGTGTGATCTCCCACTCCAAAAACAATACTATTTTATTTTGATAATCTAAATAATTGATCATAATGGGCTCTGAGAGTTTTTTTAAGTCTATAAAGTGATATATTATGTTAAACTATGTTTTGTTTAATTTAAATATTCAAAATCAAGAGATTTTTCAATTGAAACCTCTCTTTAATCATTTAAATAATGGAAGGAACTCATTACACCCATTTAAAATAATTTAAGGTTAGGTGAGTAGAAAAGGGTATAAGTATACTAATGGATTTGGGTTTAGATATAAGGGAAAAAATCTCTCCATATATTATTGAATCTTCATACTTATAACCCATAGAAAAAATTATTACCTTATTCTAGAAATTAAATCCATTTTCATCACCCTAGAGATTATTTACCAATTTATGTTTGAATTGAGATAAGAACTCAATATTATCATATTAATTTTAAGGATAACGTTGACTTATTAATGATTGATCTACACCACCAATGATATTTTCATTTTTTTGATTCCTTAAGATCTACTTATTTCTAGGTAAAAAAAATTTTTTTTCTTAAACTACTAGATGATCAATTTTTTTTTATTGTTTTTCAAAAAGAATGTATCATTATCGAAAACTATGATTGAGTAACTACTTGTTTTAGTGGTTTAAAATTTTGTTATAAATTATAATGATTTTATAAAATATTATATAGAAGGGTAATTTATGAACTTTATAAAATCACATAAAGATCAATTTCATCAAACTATACATGTATCAATTATTCCATAATATTTTATAAATTTTATAAAACAAAATATGCCTTAAAATTTAAGGAATAACTAAAAAATAACTTCATTACATTTTGGATAATATTTCTGAAGATGATATTTAGTAGTCAAAATGAACACTTTAAATTTGTACACACTCTATTATGAGATTTAATGTTTTCTTCAAGTCCAAAACTCATAATTTTTTAAAAAAAATGGATGATGTAAAACATAATTCATATTATATTAATTATTATTCATGGACTAAAAGAAAAATGTTTTCGCTACTAAGTATTTATATAATAATGTATGGGTAATTTCATACAGATTTTTTTTTCTTAATCCCACCACATTATTCTATTATGGAGTTATAGTAGTTGAAAAATTATAAATAATACATTTGTAAAAATAAAACATTTAATAAATAGAATTTAAAATCTCACAACCATGATCACTCTGGATTGAAATTAAAGGAAAAACAATCAAATTTCAATGAAAAGAATAAAATATTTTTAAATGAAAGAGTAAGTATGATTTAAGTGCTAAAAAATAGGACCATGTAAACCTATTAAAACAATAAACCAAGACATATACATATTAAATACATTTGATAATCATAGTTTTTTAACATTTTAAAAGGTTCTTGTGCACTAACCATAAAGATCTATAAGTTGAGACTTCACCTATAGGTCTAAATATTGACTCATGTTTCATACGATGTTGAAAAAAGATCAAAAACATTGACATGGATAATTTTAAGCACTAGTAAGTCCCTAACAATTAATATCCTATTAATATTAGTTAAAATTTATAAGTTTCAGTGTGTAAATATTCTTTATAAAATCCAATAATAATCTTTATCACAGTTAGAAAAGGTAATATTCAATAACAAAGGTCTTATAAGAATGTCAAGTAAAATGTTTCGTGCCATCAGAAGATAATAATTGATCTCCATCCAAGAATTTAAGGGTACATTTATCAGTCCTAAAGCTCATATAATAATAATCATCACATAATTGGCTAATACTGATAAGTTTGTTGTTATGTTCCAAAACATAAATTAAATTAGAAATTAAAAACATACTAAAAAATACAACATTTCTAATACCTATAACATGAACTTGTTCATTATATTCAAAAGTGACTATTTTACCCTTTTCTTTTTATAAGTTTTTTAAATAAGTCTTTTCACATGTAATGTGTTGATAATAGACACAGTCCTCGTATTATATGTTCTGGTTGCAAGTACATATTCTATCTTCCTAAAATATTCAAGTCTTAATGTTTGGTACCAAAAATTTATTGGGTTTGCTAATTATAGAAATCCAAAAATTACGATCCCACATCTATCCATATCATCTATGTTGTATAACTATAAGAAATTAATAAATATAATAATTATTATATTCAAGGGGTTGAACATTTTTTAGAGGACAATGTTTTATCCAATGTATTCCTCTCTGACACTTATTAAAAAAGGGATGTTTTTTGGTAAAAAAATAATTTGATTGATAATAAGAATTACTAGAATTGGAACATATTTTGGAAGATATATTATTTTATCTAAAATATCTTAAGTAACTACCACAAAATTTTGTTTATCTAGTTCTATATTTTATCAGCACTTTTTAAATGTGATGATAAGGTCCCCCTATTTCAACACTAGTAAAAAACACTAATAAAGGAAACCTTTATCAGCACTATAAGATAGAATTTATAAACATGGAATTTAGCAATAATATAAAATCATTGACAATGAGATCAATTATCATCACATTTTTATTAGCACGGATAATGGACCCCCTTATCATTGTGTTTTTGTTACACTGATAAATGCTCATTTTTAGTATCATTTTTTTACTGGCACTGATAAAGGTTATATTTCATAATAGAAACTATGTGTCATTAAAAAATATATAAATATAAAAATACATTTATATTGATATAAATATAATATATTTTATAAGATATGATTTATATAATGTTAAATATACATTTACACTTAACATATTTGATATTTAGTGAAAAATGGATTATAAAATAATTTTAAAAAATATTAATTAATTAATTGATATTTAATATCATGTAAGAGTAATTTAATCCTCAAAAATAAATTTTTAATTGCAAATCCCATTTAAGGAGAATTTTAAAATTAAATAAACTAAGGAACTAATGAACAGTCAAAGATAAGTTGAAAACATGACTTGAACATTAAATGACCGTTAGATTTGATCTGGGTGTCCATTTGAGCTCTACGACATGTCAAATTGATGCTTGCAAAGTAATATACACCATTTCAACTAGGTGGGTACCCCTATCACTATTTTTTGACGTAGAAAATTCCCATAATTTCTCTAAAGTTTATTTTTTAGTTAGGATATGATAATTTTTTCAATATTCAATAGTATTATTGCTTCATTTAAGAAATTATTATTTAAATTTTTCATTAGATAATGAATTTATTCCCATAGATTACATTCATATAGATATTATGTTTCTATAGTTTTATCATTTTCCATATTTTTGTTTTATTTATAATTAATTATATGTGTATTTTCTTATATTTACTTATAATAAATCAATTATACAAATACATATTTAAAAATATTTAGATAAAAATATTTTTTTAACTATATAATCCAAATGGAAATACATATTTTTTATTCATTTTATATGAAAAAAATATTATCCATTTTATTTACCCTATAAAAATTCACTAATATGTATATATACCAATATAAACAATGATTATATATAAATATGTGTGTGTTAATAAATATATATATATTTATATGTATATTCTATGATTTGTAAATAAAGACACACACACACACACACATATATATATATATATGTGTGTGTGTAAATATCAATATGTGTATGTGAGAAATATAAATGAATAATTGTGTGTTTAAATGTATTTTTGTGTGTGTGTATGAATATTATTGGTATAGATCATTTATAAATGTATTTTTATAATCAAATCATTATCTTTATTATTAAATATATTATATAAACTTATTTAACAGTAATATTTATAAATAAAATATAAAAAATTAATATATAAATATACAATTATATGTGAATATATATAAATATATATATATAACTATATATACACAAATGAATAGATATGTAATGTGTAAAATTTATATCTAAATATTAAACATATATACATATTCTAAAAATGAATTTAAAATAATTTCTAAACATTTTTTATCTTATAAAAATATAAAAATATATAAAAATATATACTTATAATTAAATATATATTGTTTATATATACATATGTGTATATTAATAAATAAATGTATATTTATATATATAATATAATATATATAAATGAATATTAATACTTGATTTATGTATATAAATATAAGTATATAAATATCACACACACAAACATATACATTATAAATGTACATTAAAATAATTATTTATATATAAGAACAAAAAATAACTTTGTAATTATATATTCATTAATAAGCATAAAAAATAGATGATAAAACATCATGGTGAAGTGGTAATGGAATTTAAATTTCAAAATAGTGGTATAAGGATCAAATCTAGGGGCATGTGGTGATGAACATATGGTTGTGAATTCAAAAAGTGTTAAATAAGGTCTATTTTGAGCACTGATAGGGGGTAGAAAATTGGGTTATAGGTTGGGTGGGGGTGAGTGAGTGAAAATCTCTGAAAAAAGTGGGGGTGGAGAACTGCAAAAAATAATCCCCCCATCAGCACTTAAAAAAAGTTCTAACATAGGTACCATTTATTAGTACATTTTATATACTAATAATGGTCCTCATTATCAACACTTATTTATGCTGATAAATGCCACATTTATGAATTCATTTTTAGCACCGATAATGGTGGTCTTTATGAGTGTTTTTGTATCATTGGTAAATGGGGTGTTTATTAGTGATAAAAAAGTGTTGATAAAGTCCCCACTATTAGTGATTTTTTATTGTTGATAAAGTGATGTTTTAAATAGTGCTTTTATAGAACTGTTAAAGCCAATTTTTAATGATATTAAAAGTGATAGATCATAAAACATTTCCCTAAATAAATTAAAATTAGAGAGTTTATTCTTTATACAATTAATCATGGAGTTCAATTTATCAAATAAGGTCCAATAATTATGAGTTGAAATATGTTTTGAATTAACATCTAGCTCATAAGTAAGCTTAGAAATTTTAAAATAAAGTAGAGAAATTATATCATCCACATTAACAAAATATTATTTATCTAAATAAAAATGGTTCATTAGAATATTATTTTCCTTTTTTAAGAAACTCATCAATCTAGTCATGTATTCCAATGATGGAATATCATCATCAAATTCCAATGAAGTAGAACTATTATTATCATATGAATAATTAGGTTAATTTGAATCTAAAATCAAATTAGTAAGATATTTGGTTGTTACCTTTTACATGAAATTATTTTCATTCTATATAAATTTAGCACAAAATCCTATAGTATTCTGAATATTATCACCATCTTCCAATAAACTATATTATGTAGTGGATGCCTCATTGCAAATCTATGTATCACAAACCTTCAGTATCTTATAACTTTTATATTTAGAAGATCTACTAGCCTTTTTTCATTTCTATCTAATTTAAAAAATCTAATCTGATGTAGAAATGTTTTTTAAATTCATAACAAACAATATCTCGTGATCCCTTATTATCATATTTATCATTTTGGTACTTTCAATAATCATATCAAAAGTTTATCATTATGACGATTTCATTAATTCTCCTTAAAAATTTTCAAGGTTAACCTTCAATAGATTCTATATTGATAAAATATGATTGATGTTCATATTATTCTTTATAGTATTAGTGGAATTTTCAGTTTGAGCTCCATATGTAAAAATATTATCCGTTTAAGTAAATGAGTCTCAATAATTACTTTTCTCATTGTAAAAATATCTCTTAAAACAATTATTTTTTTGCATTATAGGCCCAATAAGGTCATTAAGTATAAGATTAATTATAGTATTATTATCATATATCACCATCTGTTTGGTTTCTAATTATTTTATAAGAATATAAATCGCCTTCTCCATAAGATTATTATAAAAAAATTCCTTCCTTGTAAATATTGAGGTTTGTTAACTACTGTTTTAAAATATTAATGCATTTACACCACATATTCACCAGATAGAAAATTGAATACTGGATAATCATCATAAATAATAGATATCATAGTATCATGAAATTTGGAATTTCCAATGTATTTTATTTAAATCTTTTCCTAAATTCTATTAAAAAATTCACAAGATGAAATCTAATTATAGATATTATGTGTAATTGAGAAATAAAAATTAATCTTTACTTTATAATTCACATAATATACAAACTTCTATTCATGAGTAAACACATATAATTATTTCACTAGAATTATATAATTTTTTATGATAATAAGAATCTTACAAATATTTTTATTAATAAATTGAATATTGATTATATCTCACCAATATTCATTATCAATACTATTAAATATTTGTGACCAACTATGATTAAAATTTATAATCATTTAAACCGAATGTCTTAGAATATGAAAAAAAAACAATATAATATCCTCTATGAATTAGTATAATATATCTTTGATAATTTTTGATAAAATAATGGGTCTTATTTGAAATTAAATGTTTTCATAGAAAAGGCAAATATGGATATTACAATGGGGGTGAATTAGTGTAACAAGAAACATACATTTTATCATCCCACCGTTGTTTAAGTTGATTTGATAAAATTTGTTTAGATCAAATAAAAGTAACTTTAAATTAAATACAATGGAAATTAATCCTATTAGAGATAATAAAAAATTGAAAAACGTAATAAATCATTAGAAAATAAAAAATGAAATTTAAAAATGATGTGTTGAGTTCCTAATGATAATCCAAGAACCCCTAAAGTATATTATTACCAAATGAATTATATTAGTATAAGTATTAACTTTTAAACCAAATTGTAAGTTCATTCAATAACCTAAACCAAGGTATCCATGTCCCAACTCAAGAACATGATTGACTAATTCTCATCGATAGAAATAGATTCTACAATGAGAAACTCCATGAAAGAAATATTGTACAAAAGTAGCACTAGAAGTAAGAACCTTTCTGTTCTAATTATTAGTATAATTTCCAATCCAATAATTAATCATACATAAACCTATCATATGGTATAATAACATCCTATTCCTAGAAGATTTTTGATCTCCTCAATCAGAAAAATCATTGGTTCTATGTACAATAACTCATTGATCTCACCAGAACAAATAATGAATAAATGAAAATGAAAGACTACGATTTTTATAATAAATTCATCAAAAAAAATTTTCAATTTTCACACAACTATAAACAATAAAATAATAAGTACTCAATGGGAAATGATATTATTCATAGCATGATTTACACTACTGTAATCATCTTATTATTAGTAATATGCTTATATTACTAAAAACCTCGTATTTAAATGATAGTTGTCTATTGTAAAAAAAACTACAATATTAGATTAAAATATCATTGGGTTTAGTTGTGATAAAATTAAATATAACTCTACATCTTTTAATATATTTTTAATCTTCTTGTGAGTTAAAATATACATTTTATCACTATTCTTACATGATTCGGTGAATGGAAGAACAAGTTCAATCCATCTAAACATACAATCAGAAAATAAGACTTCAAAATAAACTCAAATAAAATAATTCAATTAAAATAAAAATCTAAATGAATTGTGTTTTGAATTTTCAAAACAAAATACAATAAGTAGTTATATTGATTCAATAATCTGCCAAAAAAATCAATTCTAATCAACGGATTTACACAAATTGCTATAGATCTAGGATTACTAAGCCCATATCCGAACTATTCATCTTCTGGATGGACACACAACGTGTATTAAAAATTATTATACATGGGTGAGTATAAATATACCCTTCATTGTACCCAAAATAACAATTTATAGAAACATTATTAGTCAAATTGAAACACCAAGTATAATAAAGAAACTTAATATAGAGAAAACAAAAAGTGATTTACATGAATGAAATAAAAGAAGACAGGGAAGTATCCTATTACTATAAATAAACTCATCTTCCTAAATAATAACATCATATAAATTATCTATAGTCACACATGTTGGTTAAATTCCTAGTGCATTTGAAGTACAAATACCAGCTATAAGTCACAACTCATTGGTTATTTAGGGTAATTTAAAGGATCCTAAAATCACTAGATTTCAGTTCCTCCATGATAAAGTTATGATTGAACATAAGAAAGTCATATAATCCACATTAGATAATCAATTTAGTGATCTATAATCTTCATTTCACCACCCGAGAAATAAGGAAACATTAGTTCTTTCTTCTTTCATAATGTGTTAGCTCAACTTCATGATGAATCAAATCATACAATGAATCCAGGGTCACACAATTTGGTGAAAGATCTAGTGTGTCTAAATTCCAAAACCTAGTTTCAAGTCACACCTCAATGGTGATCTAGGGTAATTGTTAACATTTTAAGCCAACAAAGTATGGATCTTCCATCAATATGTGTTAATGTAAACTATGAATAATATAGAATCCATATCAACCAAACAATATATTTATCTATAATAGTCTTGTAAATATATTGTTACAGAGTGAAATCATGACGTGTTAGGAAAAAGGTTATTGAGGATCATATATCATATTACTAGTGGGGAAAAACTTCCCAAAAAACAACCAAACATCAAAATGAACCCAACCAAATGGAAATAGTTATTGTGGTTTAATTTATGGTGGAGATTGAATAGAGCCTTTCAAGTTGTTTTTTTCTTCATGGGACTAACTAAACCACACAAATTAAGAATAAATACACATAATTTTTACATGTTTATGTTTCAATTCTTCTGTTTCCATGGGAATTATGGGCTCTAATTATAGGATAAATTTAATTTGGAAAAAATGATTAATTTCAAAATTAGCTAAGTATGATATCATATAATCATGTCACTAATTTTGTATTTTTTTTTTCAAATTATCATTTTATCATAATTAATTACAATGGATCCATAAAGAGGATGATAGAAAAATAAATTGGTTATTCTGTAATCTGAACCAATCCTTACCACAAATTAGTTGCTTAGAAAATTTTTAATCCAAAACTAAATCACTAACGAATAGTTTTATTTTTTTTGTAAAAACCAAAATACAAATAATGGTTTGGGTTGGTTTTCATTAAAAACTAAACCAGACCATTATATTCCCACCCCTAGAATAGATATATAGATTCCTAAAATCGAAAATGAATATGGAGTACCTAGGGAAACAAAAATCCTAGGGATTCCAAAAATATATCCCATATTCTACCTCTAAAATATCAATCAATAAAATTAAAAATGGGGGACTTGTACCTAATTTTATGACATATCAATTGAGTGGAAAAGCAATATATATGGGGGCCTTCAACCTAATGTTTCTATTGTGAGTCATCTAAGAGGTTTTTTGACTCCATCAGTGGAGGACCCATATATTCTCCCTAGGATAAGGTTAATTACTCCACTATATATATATGATGGATCCATACCATGGAGTTAGATATACATTAAGAGTGTTACCTACCCCATGACTTCTCTAATCATCCACTCACACATTTCAAAATATCCACAATTCTATGAAACTATATCTACTTAGACACATCAAGTACGAAACCCATATGGAAAATATATCTATACCATCACATTAAACATGGGAAAATACTTAGAGTAGCCCACTAATATGTCCAAAACTATATATTGTGTTGAAAATATGAAGAATATTGCATTCTAAAAATTACATGACATATCTTGTAGGGTGAACATTTGGTAAGTACACTAGATCGGGCTATTTATGTACTTATATTTACAAACTTGCATGTAGAAAGGATAAGAAACATGTTTGGATGGGTACATGGTGTGTGGGTCTTCTTGATGGGCTTGGGAAGGTGTTGTTTAGAGGTTCAGACTTGTGTATCAAGTACAAAACATGTTCTACTAGTACATACAAATTAGTTCACATGAATAATCTTTTTTATGGTCTCACTTTTTTAATAATTAAATTTAAAAAATTGTTACATTGATTGGGATACTAGGAATTTATAGATGTTGTATATGGATCTTGGGTCCTCCTAACATGCATGGGTGTGTATTTTGGGTACATGTCGAGACACTTAGTCTAGTGATACACAATGTGTGGCCCAAAGTCCCACAACGTGTGTTTTTAAAAATAATGTCTTTCTAATATGAGTAATTCTATGATTCACATGACCTGATTTCTTGGGGTCACATATCAAGTGACATTTATTTCATATTTAAGCTAAAATTTGGTGACATACACAGAATGTGACTTGAGGCTACATTTTCCCAAAATGTTAAGATATAATATTCTTTCTATATATTCTACTTCCACCATCACCTCCAGACTTTTCTATACTATTGTCCAAGATCGTAACCTTTGATCTCATTATCACATCTCACCAAGCTGATTTTCAATTATCCTTGTACTTTCATATTCTCTTATCAATGATTTTATCCTTTCATCATGCATGAGTTGCAACCCAATGAGAATAATAAAAAAATATTATTATTATAATTATTATTATATTCACCATGAATGACATCATCAGCAAATAAAACCATAGATGGATATCAATGTAATATTCCTAATAAACATGGGGACTTCTCCCCATGTTTATCCCACTTAACTGAATAATCTTGAATATATGGTTGAAGAAGAAAATATTATTGAGGAATAAAAATATTTCCTTCACATGATGATAAAATAATAATATTCAATAACTTAATTGAATATTTATTTATAAATTTTCATTCCATTATTATTTAATCTCTTTCCATATTATCTATAAAAAATATTTATCAAATATTTTAAACAATGTAATGTATTTAATTGAAATCAGAAAAATCAATTATTCAAAAAATAAGAGTAAAATTAAATTAAATTAATGAGAATATATTTCCAACCATTTTCCACATGATTAACCAAAAAACTCACCACTCTCAAAATTTAATTACATTTTTCATTAGGAAAAATTATTTTGAAAATAAATAAATTTTTCGAACAATAAAAAAATATCTTTGATCATCAAAAAACTATCATAAAAATTAATGATTTTTTTATCATTTAAATAATCTAAAAAACATTTTCATGAAAAATGATCATCTTTCCACCAATGATATATAATTTAAATTAAACAAGTAAAAATATTACAAGAATTATTATTAATCAAAATAATTGATTGATTTTCTATCAAACATCTTATAAATATATGTGGAAATTGTTTTCCATTTTTATTAAAATTATTTCAAAAGAATTCAAGGTTGTCTGACAATCAGGGATAGAGGTCGGGGCCATATGATGAAAAATGAGGTGTAAAAAATGTAATGTGTCCAACCTTATTAGTGATAAATGAAAATACTTCAACCACTCTTCATTGATCAACTTTATCATTGTCACGTTACACTATCACCATAAAAGAACTAACATGTTATTTTATTTTAGCATAATGAAGACTAGTCCAACAATTCAGAACTATGAAAAGGCCCACAAGATCATAAGGACCTACAGTAATGAAGCAAAATAGAATCATGGATTATAATATTAACCCCCTCTTAAGGTAAGGTTACCATGCTAGATAATCAAGATAAAAGATTATTCAGAGGAGTTATGAAAGCTAGATAGTCAGCCACATTGTTCCCACCACACTATGTGTGTGAGATTTCCACCTCTCCATTGAGACAATTTTTTTATTTCTAGATATGATAATTGATATACCAGAGGGTGGGGATATGATCTTGAAATGAATTGAAAATCACTATCCTATCTATCTCCAAGGATGTGATTCTACTATTGTTCATGTTGTACATATCTAAACAAAAAACCACCACATTTACTTCATCCTAAATAGGGTCTCTATTCCAAAATGAATTTATAGAAGTGATAAGCATAGATCATTTTCTATCATTAATCAAACTACCACCTCGCATGGATCCAAATATGCATGACCCATCAATATTAGGATTCATCCTTGTTCTATGGGGTAGGGGGCTATGGAATCCAATGTTTATCGTATAGGATGCTGATAAATGTTTCAAGAATAACTATAGCCTTTAGTACCCTAAGAGAAGGGGAAGCATCCCAAACCATTATTTTTCTTACTAGATCCATCAATAGGAACATTGTTCAAATTTATAGAGCTTCATGTGAACTCAAAATAAACTCAAAACGTTCCATATTTCTCGCCTTTCAAAAGCACCAATGACTTTATGCAAGGAAAAAAGTGTGCACTTGACTCTTCAAGATTCCATCCTTCACCTTAAAACCAAAGATCATGAAAATTAGAACCTATTTGAGTTTTCTAAGAAAAACTTATGAAACTACCCTTGCCACACCAACACCATCTATCCCACCGCCCCTTGAAAAAAATGATGCATGTTTTCACCATAGGGATTGTTACAACATGAACATTGGAAAATGATGGAAATGCCTTTATATAAGATATTATAACCATTTGGAAGTGCATCATTTCTAATTCATAACACAATAAAGTTAATTTTAGTTCGGTCATCCTTGCACCATAGTTTCTCACACCATCCATCCCCATATCTATCACATGTGATATAATTGCATAATCTATAACCGATAAGACTCATAAGGATGAACTAGTTAATACACCTATATAAGGATCAATATATAGAGACACTAAATCATACACTTTACGCTAGTCAATATCCATCACAACATGAATGAAGGGGGATATTTTTTGGATTTCTAGACTGAAATGTAAAAGGTTGGACAACCTAGAAAACCAATCATTTTATCAATCCATTTAGGTTGCCAGAAACTAATATCTCCCCTTTCAACTATCCGATGAAATTTATCCTTAATCTCTAAGATGAAAGGATGAAAAAAATGGAATAAAGTGGAATTTATTCCCTCACATGGTTTCACTATAGTCTCATACTTCAATCTAGTGAATAATCCTTATAAATTCTACCCACAATGGATTCCTTGGAGAACTTTTCATGCATCCCATGCATGGAGTCAAAGTTGAAACATTCATTGACTATCACTCCCTAACCACAATTTTCATTTGGTTTTATTTATTTCTTGATGTTGGATCTTTTGGTTGATTTTGAGTTTACTGACCAAATTTTTTTCATTTTTTGGTGGTTTTGGTTTTTTCTAACCATATAAATGGTTATTTTGAATGTTATTGGGAGAAATTTTCATGGTGGACAGTTTTTGACACCCATGGTGTCATTATATTTTGTTTAAATCATTCAATGATCATTGGATGGGATTCCCAAGTGTTTTTTGTGTTATTTTAAAGGTTTGGAAAGAATTTCAGGTTATGTGGTTTGAGCACGGTTTTTCCAAACCGTGCAACATAAACCTACAAAGTTGCATAATTTTTCTAGTAGCATTAGCACGATTTGCGCACGGTTTACAAAATCGTGTTTCCCATTTTGGGCTAAATAAATTTTATTCTAAAAATATGATTCTAGTAACTCTACCTCTTATTTTAATCCCTATATGTTAGGTATTGACTAGAGAGATCCCCCCTTCATTATCCTTCATTTTGGGGGAATTTTTGAGCGATTTCTCACCAAAGATTAGTGATTCTTTAGGATTTCTTCATCAAATCCTTCCATTTCTCCTTCTCCTCTATTCCATAGATCTATTTCTGGGTTTTCTTTAGGGTTTCCTCCCATGACAAAACCTTAATGAGTAGGGATTATGTTTGGTTTGTTTTTATTTGGATCTAGGGTGTGTTAATGGTCTTTGGGGCTTAAATCTCTCCTCCCCGATGGTTTTGTTGTGTTCTCACACCACCGAGCTAGGTGTTTCCATTATTTTCCTTTCTAGAATATTCTATTGATTATTTATCATTACTAGTTGAATTAAAATATTATATCAATGTATTTTTTATATATTTGAGATTTTTTTTTTGATTTATTGTAGTGGTTTCATGATGATAAAATTTGATAAAAATTGCTTTCCAATGGTTTCTTTTATTAAGACTATAAATATATGCACAAAAGGTGTTCGATAAAATGACTATTTATTTCTAACCATGAAATTGAGCCATTTTTGTAATAATTGGACTCGGTTTTATTTATTATCTTGGTTGAAACATTAAATAGATTATGATATGTGACTTATATGCCACTTTATGGCTTGATGATATTGGGTGAAATGTTATGGAATGTTTCCTCAGGTTTTAAAATGATTATTAGTAATGTTAAAATTGAGTTGGTTTAAAAGCAATTATTATTTCTAGGAAAATGGTTTGGGGTGTTTTTATTGACCTTCAATGTGTTTCATTGGATGTTGGCACATCCATGGGTTCACTAGGTGCACACATGGATGGGAATTCAAGTGAAAATGACATATAAAAAATGATGTTATGAATAAAACATGGTCTCTCAAATGATTTCCCTTCTCTATCTGATTATCTTATTTATATAATGGATCTAAAATTTATAAATTATGTGTTGGAATTTTATTTGGATTTAATGTGAATTTGGATGTAATATTTAAAACATGAACCATCAGGTAGTTTGGAACACATTTGGTTTCTAAATAGATTAAAGGCTCATTTGGAATTATACACTTTAAAATGGTATTTTATATCATTTAGAAAAAGGTTTGGAAATTTTACTTGAATGAATTTAAAATGGAAATCATGCAAGGCCCTGTTTTAATATTTTCTATATTTTTGAAATTTTTTTAAGGGATTTATAATGTTTATGGTAAATGTTTTTGATTATGTAAAGATAAAGTCCCATTTGGAAATTTTCATGTTTTATAGAAGGGTTTGAATGTTTTTAAATTGTGATGGACCAATTGGAACCATGTATGATGTGTTGTATATATGTGTATATATATAGTGGGAATATCAATAGGAGGGATTTCTAATTATGGGTTATCAAATAGGGTGTCCGTGTTTAGGGTAGGCAAATGCGGTGATGATAGGTAATGTAAGTCAGGAATTCAAGGGCCTCCCACTTACACATTTTATTACCACCATGAGTTCCTAGACATATTTTAGAGGATTTAGTGATGGTTGTTGATCAACCTTGATTAGATGGGTTGGTACCCCTTGGATTCTTCATATGGCTAGGTGGGTTGTGCCACTGGTGAGGCTAGTTTAGAGCATCCATTTGGTTATAGACTTAGGGGCTTCACCATATGCTAACAGGTGGTTCCAAACTGAGTACATCCTAGTGTCATGTTTGGATGTTTAGGATAACCCATGGTTATTATCTATATAACTTGTTTACATTATACTACATTTAATTTATGTTTGATCAATTTATTTATTTTTATTATGGCCCTGATATTGTTGATTTTGGTTTTGACTGACTTAAAATTAATTTGTTAAAATTGAAGTAACCAAGGTTACAAAGGAAAATATAACACTCAAGGGGGGAGAAAGTAATTAAATCCAAGGGAATTCCCTTGGATTATATCATTACTCTTTAAAGGAAGAAAAATCATGATATCTTAAATATCAAGATTCGCATATGGGATTCCCATACAAGAAAGAGAGTCCACCAAGAAGTTATACTCCCTCCAAATATGTCGAATAATATTCCCAAGATTAGTCTCCATAATGCATATATGTATCATATAGATCAAATCCTATAACACCTCATGATGCCCCTGAATGGACCTCATCAGAACATTGTAATCTAACTTAACCTCCGCCACCTGAAAACCACACCTCCTACAAATCGTCATACATGAGAGAAGGGCCCAAACCTCCACGCTTAGAAGGTTTCTTGTCTATATAATGCATTTAAACCCATGATAAATAAACCCCATGAATATCGAATCACCTCTTAGTATATCATCACCCCCCCATAGAAAATACATCCACATTTAGTTTCAATCATCTGAGTGGAGGCATCCACCTAATGAAAAGTCCCTCCATCCTATTAAGCATGAGATGCCTATTGAGAAAATTACATGTTTTAATTGAGAGCTGACTTCCCTTTAACATCGGACCCAACTAGAAGATCAATGCCCATTACCTCATCTGCAGGAACAAATGAAATCACATGGATCCCATCCAAACA
Organism: Viscum album; assembly: GCA_963277665.1. NCBI lineage: Eukaryota > Viridiplantae > Streptophyta > Magnoliopsida > Santalales > Viscaceae > Viscum > Viscum album. The sequence goes on along the minus strand of OY728162.1, from coordinate 472,451,062 downwards.
TGATTTCACACCACCCATATAGTCCAATAGATTGAAGAACAGATCTCTGGTCGAAAGTTAAATTCCATGATTTTTTCCTCCACACCATGAAACAAAGTCACCAAGAATCCATGAAATGAGGGTTTATTGCTATCAATGATAGGGTGTGAATAAAATAAAGACCAAAGTTAATACACCATAGTTTCTCTGGAAAAAGAGTTAAAGATTAGATTCATCACACAAATTCTCAAAACAAAAGCCACATGACACCAAGGGAATAATCTTCTGTTGGATATTCTCCTCTATTGGAGGATCCTTATTCCTTATACGCCACATGAAAAAACTCATTTTTATAGGAATCACCTTGCACCGTACCATTGGTGACCACTCATCACAAGGCATCTCTGCATGGAGGAACCTCTTGTAATCCGTAGTGGAAAAACTATATGAAGACGAGCCTATGAAGCAGCATCTATCCAATTTATTATTCCTCTAAATTACTTCAATATCATTCACTTGATCAGGTTTAAGGAATTACTGGATGAAATCAAGATGTATTCACGCCTCCTTAAAGGAAATATCTTGGAATAGAAAACCTGGAATGTCCCGCTTCTCACTCGCCTAGTCAAACTTCTAGAAGCTGACATCTCCTTTCCCAATGATCTACTTAGTGGATCCCATAATAACCTCATGGTGAGGGAACATACACTATTCCAAGCATTAGATCCAATGACCACTGGAACTACATGCCTCCAATTGTTCTTCATATCACTTCCTAATTAATGATGCCTAGAAAGATTCCCCCATAATATTATCCCACATTAGTCCACCTTGCATGCCCGTCATGGTTTCACTAAGGTCATGTATACTCACTCCACCTTCATCCACGAGCCTATACATAAGAGACTATGAAGCCTTGTGACTACATCCCACTAGATTGGAATCCCATAAAGAGGAGGTCAAAATTTTTCTTATCCTCTCGATGACCCCTTTGAAAAGATTGGGAAATGAAAAAAATTTCATCAGTATAAAAGTCAAAACGCTATTAATCAACATCACCCTCCAACCATGGTGTGCATCGTTTTGAAAAAAAAATTGAAATATGTTTTTAAAGTGGAAACATGGTGTGCATAGTTTTGAAAAAGGGGACTAAAGGTGTTTTTTTGTCAAAAGGAATAAAGTCTATTTTTATAACATTGTATTCAAACTAGTGTTAATGTACTATTTACGGAATGTAAACACATGGATTATTTAGTGGTTTCCTGTCAAATTATTTATGTTACACCCTATTTGTACCATTTGGTGTTGGTAGACCCGATCTATTTTGAATGTTTAGCTTTTCTTGTTCATGTGATCATCATTGAAGAAGGTTAGATACGTATTTGGTTAGTTAGTAGATTGTGGTAACCATTAGGTCACATGGATATCATATTGGTGGTTTTGTGGTTGTTTTTTTGTATTTAGATTCTAGTTTATCTAACTGTATCTTGTATCCAGTTGTGTTTGTAAATTTTTTTGGGACTCAGTTGTTGGTTATTGATGTGTGCATAGTTTTTCAGTTTATTTTGTCGATCATGGATATTCTTTGGGCTGAAATCATTCCCACTTTGATTTCATTTGATACCCGACACTAGTTTCCAGCCTGTGGGGATCAGGAATGCCCTTCGGGCCTTATTGTGGGCTAGGTTAGGGTTTGGGTTGGGTGACATCCCAGGATAGTTTGTGACAAAATTGTATCAATGGATACCCTTTATTATTTGGGGTGTTAGGTAGTTGTTGATTAGGATAATATGGACTCGAGAGTTTGGTACGGGGAGAGTTTCATGAACTGTTGCTTGTTCTGAAGCTCTTTATTCTAGGAGTAGTTTGATATTTGATCATTTTGTCTTCATTTAGGATTAATGGTTGAAAATGGAGGTGATATAGTGTTACATTATGATCCCGCATGGAGTAGTGACCCATATGGAGTCTGATTACACTATTAAATCACCTCTATGTTGTTATTTCCTATAAGGGGCATGACCTACTACCATGTCGCTGGGTTAAATATAAATACTAGTTCCTCATTCAAGTGGTTTGGTTTAAGTTGAGTTTTGTTTTGGTTATGGTTAATGTGAGTAAGAATTTAAAGTGAACAAGGTTTTGAAATGGTAATGGATTTATTTCAAATGGTTTTGGAATTGGAAAAATGGATTTTAAAAGAGAAGGTGTTCTGGTTTGGAAAATATGGTATCTGTTTGAATATGACAAGGAAAATAAATGTGTGACCCTTGGTACTCTTTATAGAAGGTCACATGTGTGTCGTTATGTATTTAAAGTTCATGGGGACACTTTTTCATGGATAATGTAAGAGTAATTGGATGGACAAACATGTGAAGATTCATAAGATTCTATGGGTGGGTGATTGAATTGAGAGTATTGTCCTTGTTTTTGTCAAGTGATATACAAAGAGGAAATGATTTGGGAAATTGAATCTGGCATAAAGAGTGGGATTCAGAATTTAGAAAGTGGCATTGAATGAAGGTGGTTTTTAAATTTAAAATTTAAATGATTTTTTGAAAAAAAAGGATATTGAATGTGTTTGGTTTGTGAGCCTGTTGTTTTGGTTTGATGTGTTATTTTTATATTATGCTTCGGTTTGATGTTGATTTTGGTTTTTTGTATTTCATGATTGTTCAAAAATTGTTTCCAAGAAATATTCTTAATGTTTCTACATTGTCGTGCCCAGTTTTTGGTTCTTTCTGAATGTTACCCATCCTTTGTGGTGATCAGGGCCATTTAGAGGAAGCAGAGTGTCTTGAAGAAGTGGATCACATCTTTAGGATGTTGGGAACTCCAAAAACTATTAGAGTTATAGTTATTATAGTTTTGTTTGAGGGTCCATCATTGGAATTATTGGAGTTGTTTTCCACACCATTGATGCAATATAGTATGACATGGGATGTGTTTACGTATGTCTTTATCCGATGTTTTATACCATAGGAGGTGAAGATGATGAAAAGGAACGATCTTCTGAGTATTCATCTAGTCCAAAAAAATAGTAAAATACTATGTTGAAAACCTCAAGGATCAAGTTTCATTTTTATCAGTGATGGAATCATAAGATCTATTAAAGGATTATCTTTTCAATAGGGCTCTTCATCTATAGATCAAGTAGTTATTACTCTCCTCGATGAATCTTTTTTTTTTGAGAAGCTGGTGGATGAAGCGTTCTTAGATGAGTTGGTTTTTGGAGTATAGGAAGTTGGAAATATGATGTATCTTTTTTCTCATAAAGGTTCCCCAATAGGTTAGTGTGTTCTTGAGGATCATGTTCCTGAGAATCATCTTCCTTTGGTTTTTCTTATTGTTTTTCTGACCATTTAGTTATATGCCACCAATGTTGTCGGTTTGGGCATTAGAAGCTGTCTTGTTGCAATCCTATAAAGACATCCCATAGTTGAGGATTTCAAGGTCATTTGTATAAGTTTTTCAGAAAGCTTCACTTGAAGAAGATTTTGTGATCAGTGGATGCTAGTGTCTAACTGTGAGGTAGGAGATGCTTCAGCCATCAGTGATCCAGACACAAGACTAGGAGTGAAGCTCACACACATTTAGGGTTTCTAGGGTAATGTGAGACCTTTTCCCTGTTCATTATCTTTCATTTTAGAGCAGATAAAATTAAGGATTCCTTATTCTTGTTCTTTTTCTGTTGTAAGTTCATCTCTTTTTGTAATAGTGTGATGAACTGGCTCTATCACAACCCAAGCAGTTTCATCTATTATATATATGGTTTTCTGAATTGTGTATTTTTCTTTATGTCTTTTTAGACCTTGTATGGGATGGTTTTGGTTTTATGGTTCTCATTTGGATATGTTTGGGTTCTCTGAGATAGTTTAATGGTGTTTTGAGTTCATTATTAGGGTTTCATTGGAGTCTCTTTTCATGAGTTTTCCCCAAATATTGGTGGTCTGATTGGTGTGTGAAAAGAGTCTAGTTCTAGTGGTGGAGTTATTTCTTTTGTTCTGTGGAATTTTATTTCGATCGGTTGGGAGTTACCACATTGGCCCTCCCTAGGGTGGAGTATTTTAGTTTCATGTTATCATGGTATTTGAGTTCTTGTGGTGGGGATAACCCTCTCGTGTTCTCACCTCATTTCGGTGTTTTGGTTTATTCTTGATCGGTTGGGTGTGACTTTTGGAGTGAAAGGTCACCTTTAGGTTAAAGTTTTCTTTCAATTTGATTGGGAATGAACTTGAGTTTCATCTATCTTTTTACATTGTGACTTTCTGGGGGAAGAAACTGTTAGTGGTGGGGAGAATTGTCACACTCCAAACATAATTTTCATTTATTTTTGTTTATTTCTCAACATTGGTTCTCTTAGTTGAGGTTCAGGTTGTGTATGCAACAATGGCCTCCTTGTATTGGTGGTTTCTATTTTTTTCTAAACCCATTCATGGTTATTTTTAATGTTATTGGGAGAAAGTTGCATGGTGAGGAGTTTGTGATACCCACGGTTCACTATATTGTGTTTAAATCATTCAAGGATCATTGGGGGGATTCCCAAGTATTTGGGGTGTCTTTTGAGGGTTTTGGATAATTTTATAGGTCACAAGGTTTGATTACAGTTTTCTAAAACTATTCAACCTAAACCTGAAATGTTGTAGAATTGTTTGAGTAGAATTCTCACAGTTTGCTCATAGTTTACAAAACCATGTCGCAAAACTTTTCATCCAATTACAGTAGAAATAAAATTTATTCTAAAAATACAATTTAAGTGATTCCACCTCCCATTTAAATCCCTACTTGTTGGGTATCAGAGAGAGGGATCCCCCATTCATTCTCCTTCATTTTGGGATACTTTTTAGGTAACTTCTCACCAAAGTTTAGTGATTCTTCATGATTTCTTCAAAAAATCCTTCCCTTCCCTCTTCTCCTATCTTCCCTCTCCCTATTTCATGGTTTTATTTAGGGTTCCCTCCCATGGGAAAAACCTATTGGATAGGGTTATAAGTTTGGTTCGTTTTCCTTTGGATATAGGTTGTGTGAACGGTTTTTGGGGCATTGATCTATCCTCTCTAAAGGTTTTGTTTCATTCGTACACCATTAAGGGAGGTGTTTCCATTATTTTCCACTCAAAAATATTCCATTGATGTTTTATCTTTCCTAGTTGCTTTCAAAAAATTTATAAATTGTGTTTTTTATATTTTTGATATGTTTGTTTGATTTAAAGTAGGGATTTAATGATGATAGAATTTGATAATAATTGTTTTCCAGGGGTTTCTTTTATTAAGCCTATAAATGTATTCACAAAAGGTGTCCAGTAAAAGTCCTATTGTTTTATAAACATTAAATTTAGCGCTTGTTATATTATTTTGAATTGGTTTTATTTATTATCTTGGATGAAAATATAAATAGAGAATTATATGTATCTTAGATGCCTCTTTATGGATTGAAGATTTAGGGTGAAATGTTTTGGAAATATTCCCCAGGAATTAAAATGATTATTAGTAATGTTGATATTGTGTTGGTTTAAAGGGAAGTAGTATTTCTTGGAAATTTTATTAGGGTGTTCTTATTGAACTTCAAATTGTTTCATTGGATGTTAGCATATCCATGGCTGCATGAGGTGCACACATGGATGTGCATTCATGTGAAAATGACACTTAAAATGATGTTATGAATGAACCTTGGTCTCTAAAATTATTGCACTTCTATCTCCGATTATCTTATTTGTAAAAGAAGGCTTCAATTTATAAATAGTGTGTTGGAATTTTGTTTGGATTTAAATTTATTTAGAATATGTTCTTTAAAACATGAAACATTGGGTATTTTGGAACCCAGTTGGTTTCTAAATGGACTAAAGGCCCATTTGGAATTGAACACTTGAATATGGTATTTGATCATATTTTGAAAATGGTTTGGAAATGTTCCGTGAATTAATTTGAAATGGAAATGATGTAAGGCCTGATTGGAATATTTGGTGTATTTTTTGAAATGGGTTTAAGAACTTTTGAATGTTTGTGGTAAGTTCATCTGATTATATAAAGCTAAAGGCCATTTATAAATTTTTCATGTTTTAAAGAAAGGGGTGATGTATATAAGGTGAGTCACGCGTGCGACTGCCTCCTACTTACACAGTATATTACCACCATGGGTTTCTGGGAATCATTTATAGGATTGATTGGCAGTTGCAGATCAACTCTTATTAGATGGGTTGGTACCCCCATTGAATTGTTGTTATGCTAGGTGGGTTGTGCCACTAGTGAGACTAGTTTTGAAAATCTAGTTAGTTATTGATGTAGGGGCTTTACCATACGCTGATAGGTGGTTCTGAACTAAGTACGTCTAAGAGTCTTCTAGTGATGTTTAGCATCACCCATGGTTACTATTTGTATTTCTTATTTACATACTATTACATTTAACTTTATGTTGTTTAGTTTATTTATTTTCAGCATATCCCTGGTATTGTTGATTTGGGTTTTGCAATAAAATTAAAATCTATTTTGAAAGAGGGAACATTGTGTGAATAGTTTTTAAAAAGGGAACTAAATGTGTTTATTTGTGAAAAGGAAGAAAAAATATGTTTATAACTGTATATTCAAACTAGTGTAAATAGATGGTTTTGGGAAAGGAAACAAATGGATGTTTTGGAGGTTTCCTACTAAGTTTTTTATCTCACACCCTACTAGTACCATTCAGTGTCAATAGAATTGACCTATTTTTCATGTTCATGTTTTATTTTTCAAGTGCTCATCATTGGAACAGGCTGGATATGTGGTTGATCGGTTAGTGGATAGTGGTGACCATGAGGTCACATGGAGATCATTTCAGTGGCAGTTTGGATGTTTTTTTAGATTTTGATTTATCTTGTTTTATATTGTATCTGGTAAAATTTTTACAATTTCTTGGACACTCAGTTGTTGGTTATTGATATGTGATCAGTTTGTTTAGTTTATTAAATTGATCAAAGTTATTCATTGTGCTGAAATCGTTCCCACTTGGATTTCATTTGATTCCTGTCACTATTTTCCATCCCATGGGGATCGGGAATGCCCTTTAGGCCTTGTCGTGGACTGGGTTGGGTGTCGAGTCTGGTGACATCCCAGGCTGGTTCATGACCCTGAAACTCCCTCCCCCACCAGTTTATCAATTCTATCATAAGAGGACCAATGATGCTTTCCCTCATGCTGCACATCCCATATGAACACTCCCATTAATTTTACTGACATCGAAATGAAAGACATAGGTACTTTGGTAGCTGGGAACACATGAATGTGAGTAGATGTCAACACACTGTTGACAAAGAAGATCCTCCCATCAAATGATAAATAGTAATTATCTTGTTTACTATGCTACCCAATACTATATCCATCACCTTTTTAAAGTGGTGTGCTGGAATCCGGCTTGAATAAATGGGGACCCCAAGATACTTCATAGGGAATCTTCTTTGTCTAATTCCGAGTCAAACATCCAAGGATTTCTCCCTTGACCCCAAGCACTAGTTTGAGATAAAAATGATGATTTTATCAGGACTAAAATGCTAGCCACTCAAAAAGAAATATTACTCAATGATCTTATTGAATCCACTTATTAAAAATTCTCCTCCATTAATAAAGATAATGTTATCATCCACATACATGTGGTGAGATAGGCCTTGAACGTGAGTTTTGCACCAAAATGGTGATATCCTTCAATCCTGAAGGCTCCTATTATGAAACATACTGAGGGTATCCAACATCAGAACAAATAATGTTGGAAATAGGGGATATCCTTGCACTTCCCCCAGAATGATTTAAATAATCCATGGTTTCTCCCTAGAAAGGAAATAGCCTTCCACGTTGAGAAAAAACACATTAATAAGATATTAGTGACATGCATAGAAAATTTCATACTAGAGAGTACCTTATTTATGAAGGACCTCTCAATCCTATCATAAGATTTACCCATAATGAGTTTAATGGAGATTTCATCACCAAGAACATTCTAGTTCAGATTAATAATCATTTATTGCGCCAAGCCCATGACACCTTTGATCATCCTGACCTTGATGAATCCATTTTATTCATTGGAGATCCATTGATGTAGATGTTGAGAGAGTCACCTATTAACCACACTGGCTGTAATTATATAGGTAAAGTTGCGTAGGATTATCGCTATGCAGTGATTCAGAGAAGATGGAACTTTCTTTTTAAGAATCAAAAAGAGGGTGGTAACACTAACCACATGTGGAATATCATCTGCACAAAATACATCATGCACCACTTCCACTAATGAATTATTGATGATATCCTATGGGATATAAAAAACATACTTGGGAAGCCATTCGGTCTGGTCATGCTGTTATGGTTGAGGGTGAGAACTGCTTCATGGATATCTTGTTCTTTAGGAATCACTTACAGCATTGAGTTAACACTATCCGAGACCACTAGGGGAATAACTTCAAATTAACCAACCTATATTTTTTGATAACCACATGACATGTGTGATTATTACCAGAGAGGAAGGAGTTGAAGTGATTAACATCAATGCTTCCCACCTTGATCAGTTGTTTGAAAATGGTCCATCCTCCTGAAGGATGTTGGGTTGTATGACATGCCTACATTATTTAACACGTATAAGAAAATATGTAGTATTTTTATCACCCTCATGTAGCAATTTGATCATTTGACTTTTCACGAGCCCAGTGCTCATGATCCAGAAAACATTCTACCATGTCATTCTTTTTGGATGTCACTTTTCTATAAATAGAATCATCCCACCCATTTTTTAACCTTAATTCCAATTGCTCAACCTCCAAATTGTGATATCTATATCAAGGAAATTACGTGGTTGCTTCTTTCTCTGGGATTGAAGATCTACTTTCAATCATCTTAGCCTATTCCAAAGACCATTCCAAATATTTCCTAGAACATTTAATCCATGATTCAACAACAATCTAGCGATACACATGATCATACGTCCAGCTTTGGGAGAAGATGAAACAATCATCTCTAGCTTGGTTATGAGGTATTTCCTCACGAAGCGATGAATGGTCAGAAATGGATCAAATTGGATGATAACCTTTGCTTCATGAAAGCAAGATATGGAATGCACATTATATAAATAGTTGTACAGTCTACACCAGGTGAGGACACCCTTTTTCTGATTGTTCCACTATGTTTAGCCATCTCCCAAATATCAAATATCCAATAAGCCTTTATGCGATATGAATTTAGAGAATCAAATACTTGCATTCCTCAGGAAGGCTCCACCCCTATTTTCTCTATAGTATCTCAGACAAAATTAAATTCCCCACCCACTATCAATTCCACACCTCTTGGATTAATGGATATGAGTTCATGCCATAACGCTTCTCTTGCCTCCATATCACACATCACACAAATTATGTTCATGTAAAGATGGATCCCTCCCATGTTGATCTCCATTGTTATAAACTGATTAGAAGATTCCTCTAATTGAATAGAAATATTTGGTTTCTAAAAGATCCATATATGTTGGTTTTTAGGGGAAACCGGAATGAAATCAATTACCCTTATCCTATAAGAAATGATTGTAATCTTAAAAGGTAGTTGTTTCTGTTTCAGTACACTAGCTATCAATTTTTAGTTATGGAGATATTAATGATTTCTAAAGGTAGTTTCGGCCTGGGTTCCCAATCCATGAGCATTCCAAATAAAAATAGAATTCATTATTTAAGAGGAGAGATGTCTTTTCCACTGCCATTGAAGGTTCCTTGGAAAGTTCTTATGCAGATGGGAATTTCTTGGACTGAGTTCCATTTCAAACTCTATAAGAAGTGGTGAGTGAAAGTAGGGGAGTAGATTCCACTCTTACAGAACCTAAAAGAGCCTATAGGGAAATAGGTTTTTTCAAATATCCATAAGGAAATATAATTAGTGAAGTACATGATAGCCCAGGACCAAGTACCTGTTGAGGAAGAGAGAGAGAAACGATCACTTCTATGTTTTTCTTTAATGAAATTGTGCATTTGGGGGAGGACAAGTATTCTGAGGATAAACATGAGGGCCTAAAACCCACAAAGGCCTTGGAATTCATGAATCCTGAGGTTGGGGAGGCGATGGGAGGGAAATTTTAGCTGGGAACTGAGAGTACAGGTTTCCCTGGAGCATCTATGGGGAAGGGGCCAAGCAGGGACAAGGAAGAAGACATGTGATTGGGAGAAGAAGGTAATGTGTGGGAAGGAAGATAATGATCATTTATTAGACCCTCATACTGGATAGGATGAGGGGGAAAAGATGAAGTGGAACCACTTTAGGGTGATTTCTAGAAAAAATCGAGAATCTTAAAAACACTGGTCAAATATCCTTGTAGTTGGAAATGCGAACAAAAATGAGCCAGGGAAGAAACCATAATTTTCAAACACCACGAGAAGGATCCCACTCTAAGAATAACGTGATTTGGAAAATGAGAAGAAAGATCAACTTCCACATAGATCTGGGCTAATGAAGAATCTATAATCTTATAGGAGTGATCATCCCCACACACAAAAATCCCCACAACATCCCCAATGGAGTAGTGAAAGAAAAAATTCTAAAATGGTAATTTAATTCACTAAAGACTGAGCCACACCACTGCCATCAGAGAATCATGACTAGAGTAAACCCCAAGGTCCATCTGAACAGATGAGAATGATGATTACAATATGACTGTTTAGGAGATGACCACACAACTGAAAAATACACCCTTGATGATAGAACCACAAAAAATATTTTGTATTGAGCAATGATATTCTGGCTGGTGCAGCCAATCCCAAGGATCAATGACCCGCTGGAAGTAGGTAAGCGAAGTATGATCCTGACTGAAGCATTCCACAAGTGTCTACTAATGAAGTTTCGAAGCTACCTCAAATAAGATACCTCGAATCATTCCACTAGAAAATCAACTGTCATGAATCCTTCAACAAACTCAAATCAGAGCAATCCAAGAGTAGCCTTCAGAAATGGAAAAAAACATCATGTCCAAGAAGAATCCCACAAAAGAAAAGGATCTCTTTCAGTGAGGGACCCCCTAGGAAAATGATAGAGAGGAGTAACACTATCCAAAACACCTCCCAGATTACGTGAGAATTCAGAAGGAGGATCCAGTGAAGAAAAATGAGGGGTAGATATTGTCTGAGGAGGAAGCTTCATTGCTTTCGAGACACACAACTCGGTAGTAACGTTCGAAAAAATTGAACACATGGTGTCTCAGGCCACACATTCTAATTGGGATCCATTCCTATGTGTTTTTTCTACAAGTTCATCATCACTATGAGACTTATTCATTCATTTTTTTCACCTCTACTGTGGTGAATGTTGAGAACATGATAACTCGTTCTTCATTTTGTGGAATGAGAGAGATATAAATTTAGAATTATTTAAGGGTGAGTTTCTATAACCCATTAAAAATCAGATGTATTTGGCTATGCCAATGGTGTAGGAAATACTTCTAAGGAATTATTTTCTCTATTATGAATTTCCTTCATTATCCCATTAAACCCATGTGTAACCACCTAGTTAATAATTCGTTACCTAATAAATTAGTCCCTCTAATTATGGGGTTTCCTCTCTCCCAAAATGAAATTCTCTAGAATCTTACATTGCAACATTTCATCGCCTAGCCCATGTGTGCACGATGTCACTGAAAAGTGAAAATTAAAATGTCACTAATCCACATAAAAAATGAATTATTTTTATTATATAATATGGTAGTTTATTTTATGAGCTGAAAATTCTAAGTTTGAAAATCATAATCAACCACAACAAGGAAAAACCCCATTTTAGACACAACCATGGTGTTTGAATTTCCATCTGAGATATTATTTAGGAGTTATAGATTTTCATCCTTTTTGAAGAATTATTAATTATTACATGAATTTCAAAAGCTTGTAAAATTAAAAAAAATAACCAAAGGGTAAACAAACATTTTCAGTCTAATGAAATAATCATAATTATTTAGGGTTCTTTAATATGGTGAAATTACCATTTTACACTTTTATGGACTCTAATCATATAAAATAAAAAATGTGCTTAGTCATGATCAAGTAAATATATGGTTTTCTATATCCTACCCAATATGAATCATTTTCATCCTAAAAAGGGAAATAAACTTTAGCTACAAACCTTGAAGCTTGTAAAAGAACCTCATACAAAAAAACTCATCCTCAAACATAGTTAATCCACCTCTGATTGGACGAGCACTAGGAAAACGTCGATACAACCATATATATAAGTAAAATACTCTTCCACCACACACACTAGAGATTTATCCCTATAGTAACCATAACATCAAAAGTTATTTTGAATCTAGATTTCCCTAATGAATAATATTTATTAGAAGAATTAGGTTTATTCATGTGACGCTCAAAAAAAACACCCATACCTTTTCCTCAATTAAAGGTATCATAACATTATGAGTCAAGGTGAAGCCATAAAACACTGATAACTACTCATAATGGTTTGTTTCTAAGAGTACCTCTTATGGAATCATTACACACACCACCTTTAAGAGAAATCCAATTGACTATTATATGGAAATAATATATCTATAGAAAATATCGCAAACAATATAATCAATAATATTCCATAATTAATCTCAAAAAGAGACACTTGGTATCCTTTTCACAATTTTCTAATCTTGATTTCACATCATAACATTACAAAAGTTATGTTGAACAATGTTGTTTTAACCTAACATATGGAAAACACATCCTTTCTTACTCATCATAATAAAAAAAATCTATATTCATATTTTCAATCCAAAATAAGGTTGGTATGACCACTGAAAGAACCTAGTTATGTAATTATCACTATTTAGAGAAAGATAATGATGATAACTTTAGGTAACAAAACTAAACTACTCAAGCTATCCAACCAGATTCCATTACTCTTCAGTGAACCATTCCACAATAATCAAATGCAGGACATCTTGACTGCATATGTAAGCCTACTCTCATTGATCTAGACCCCAAGATATCATCTGGAAAACTCAAGAGAATTAACCCAAAACAATTTGGGTTAAATAATCCTTTCTATAGATCCAAAAATAAAAATTGGGATCATCCAAATGTTTTGATGAATGTATCTCATCAAGGATCATACACCACTACGGATGATCCTTTCTCAAACACTGATTGGTACATCTAAAATGGATACCAATGTAAAAACATCATCATTGATAGGAAGTGGATGAAATGCTTCCAATTTTTTATAATAATCCTTAATCTCATTTTCTAGAAGTATTTGGTCATATAAGAATACTCATTTGATACCCTAAGAATGAAATCTAAAGAATAAATTAGTCCCCTATCATGGGAAAACCATAATTCACACTTAAAAAAGTTATCATGAACTATTAAATAAATAAAAATTGAGAAAAATATAATTCACATTCAATGTATATAATACAAACATATTGTTTGAGGGTTATTTTGTTAAATCATACTGAGGCTTAGCTCCTTTCCCTCTAGATGGGGGTATCACCAACCATTAGGGTTATTTTCACCTCATCTTCTCAACTGAACATCACCTCACAATTCTAGAAATGAGAATTCAATACTTAATAAAGGTAATACATTTGGTTATCACCACCCCTATAATGGAAATAACATTAATGATCTCCACCTCAATTAAGGGAAAACTAACTCCAATAGGTTTGAGTGATATATGGTTTACATTCGTGGATATTCTCTAGCTTGCACGGGTTAGGATATGAGTTTTAATAGAGTCTCTAACCCAATGGAATATAGAATTGGTTGAATAACATGCATATACATTGGAAATCACATGTGTTTATAATGATAATGTATGAATGATACCTTATACCAAACTGAACATATTTTGGTCATAGTCATTAATTAAATGAATCTACTCTTATCATTGACTATCAACACTATTTTTCTGACAAAAATCATCTAATTTAGGTATTAGTGTGAGTGGACTAATGATTAATCCCCCACTAAACACTCATACACCACCAACTCATCAACTAAACACACTTCAATAGTAATTCAATATCCCACATTATGATGATCCATGATCTCATCAGTATCTCTAACATGGATTCTTTTCCATGACATCACTCTTTCTATCAAAAATGATACTCTAGCCTATTACAAAATACATGTTGCATATCCTCTAAGAAAAACTCAATTTAAAATACCAAATAAATGAAAATAAAATTAATGGGGACATGTAAGAGAAAATATTTGGACAAAATCCATCCCTAAAAGATCCAGTTGAACCACTGATCTCAAAAAAATACGTTACGAATCAATTACAAGGTTTCCCATGTGAGTTGTGCGTTAATCAATGAGTACTCAAACATGGTCTTGATACTCTATGAAATTTCTAACATCTCATAAACTTAAATTATTTTCAAATCACTAGATATATATTTATTTAGAACAAGGGCATAAAATCTAACCATGGTAAAAAGTCTCATAGTGGTTTTGGGAGAAGCCTCATCCATTTTCCATTTAATATAATGTAATGCAACTCAAGAATGAATTTCCATTTATTCAACATGTGACTAGACCTGATATATTTAATGAGTTATACTAGAACAAACCCTATTTCATAGAAGTATTAGGGTCCCTATAGTGTGTGGGAAACCTATAAAAATGGATCTCCCATAGCATACACTGTAAATTGTTAGTCTCATCCAACCTAGAAAGAACTTCCATATACACTAAATGAAGGATAAAACTAACCATAAAGGGGAATATAATTTTTGTCTATTCATAGGAAAGGATATATCTCACCTAAGTCATTGAATAAACATATATTCACTCAAATGATTTTTTTGAAGAGGCAAAAGAAATATTCTAAGACTTTATAACTCTACCTTTAAATTAGAGTTCGATATAACCGAGTGTAACCCGTTATTCAATTGAATTAACCCAAAATGATAAATCATATCTGGTTGAGATGATAAAATAATGACATGAAGAATAAGAATTGAACAATATATGATGCATGTACCTACTATAATATTTCTTCAAATGGATGATTTATGGATTTGTGTAAATAAAAAATTATTCAAGTCATAGTGAATAGAAACATTAGTTACTACACCAATACTGGGATTTATGGTGTATTAATCAAATAAAGGCTCCTAAATACAACGTCTCAATTTCCCAAACCAAAGCTTACTATAATATAAATTCCAATATCTATCCTTAGGAATCAAATTTTATTGATACCATTATTACATATCCCGACCCATCAGAATCCCATCAGTGATAGTGATGAGGTGACTGCCCCCCCCCCCATGATAACATTTAATAAACTGTGGGTTGGAAAGTAACACCAAGAAGGAATAATCAAACCTGGGATACCTTTTATATAATAATGTACAATAAATATTTAATAAAATAAATATAATATAACAAGAAACCAAAAATAATAAATGTGAAAATTTTAATTGATTAAAAATAGATGATAAAAAAATAACTATACATTTCTATGATCCATAAGTAAACTTGACAGATGATCAATACATAATATTGAACAACCAAGTGACATAGATGTGTAAAAAAGAAACACTAAATCCTTACATCATGAAAGCCTGATATGAACTACCATGTGCCACTATATTCAAAGAAATATTATGATGGTTCTATCAATATATTCTCTTACAATTTGATTTTACCATGCATCACCAAGAATTAACTTCGCACAAATAGCTTTAGCTCTACAATTGCTAATCCCGTCTCTAAACTATCTATAATCTACACTGACAAAAAACTTGTGGGTATATTTCCCATTAAATGTTGAGTATAAATATACCCAATAATATACCTTCAAATAATAACCAAAATACCAAAAACTAGTCTTCTTTAAACCCCAAGTATGAAAATATCACAGTATATTGACAAAACCACTTATGCTTTATAGGTATAAAATACATGAAAATAGGTAATTATTCTACGATCATATATTATATAAAATTACAAAATAATAACACAATAAAAGGTATCCAATGTTTTATAGGTCAATTAAATATATTGTGTGTCCAAGGATCATCTTTCATCTATAGGTCAAACCTCAATTATGATCCAATGTAATAGGGCGGATGCTCAAACAACTGAAGTTCATCTCCTCTTTTACTAATTTTTTAAGGAACCCAATAAAATTATGGAATCTATTTCAATAAATTTTCTAGTGATCCATAATACTCGAGTCACCACCTTCAAATGATGGAGTGTAAATTTTCCTTATCAGGGAAAATTATATCAGTTTTCATGTCTCAACTCTAAAGTTGTTTATGATTTGAAGGGAATTTATAGTAACTAGAAAACTATAGAACCTGGTGCTCCAAAAATATCTCACATCTATCATATACACAACATACCTAAGTATAAACACCAATTGGGGACCTATAAATCATTTCAAGACACCTTAGTTTTGAGGGTATCCAACACTTATATAAGAATAATACCCTAAAACTTATAGGGTGAATAGTCTAGGAGGCTTAAAAAATTCATGAGAGGAGGACACATACCCAGTCCCTATGATTGGGTTACTTAATATAGTATATATATATAGGACCCCTAACATAGAGTCAAATGTTCTCGAAGAGGGTAAACTACCTTGTGGATTCTATAATCATCCACCCAAACATGTCATCATCTCTATGATCCTACAAAAATCAATAATATTTGATGCCTTGAATATAAACCTTATATGATGAATTTGTCTACCATCAGATTCATTATAGAAAATAAAAACCGTGAATGGATAACTCGTATGTACAAAATTTATTCCAAGATGAATAATAAGAAGTATATTTTATACCACCTAGCACATGATATGTCTAGTAGGGTTCATGGTTTATTAGTATACACTAGTAGGCTGGTCATGTACTACCATTTCCAAACATCTGTGAAGAAAGGTTACATGACATTTTGTGAGGGTTATATAGTATGTGCGTATTCTTCAAATAAAATGGTGTGTGGTATTGGTAGAGCCCTCCATGTGTATAAAGTAAATTTTATTTTCTTAGTTCATGAATTTTAGTTTACATGACAAATCAAACATATGATTTAATATTACATATATTGATGGAACATAAAATACTGTTATGTAGGTTGGGATACATGGTGACTATAATTGATGTATAGAACATGTGAGTCCTTTTATGTCGATGGGGAATTTTTTGTGGGGTATACAATGAGACAAATGTTTCTTTGATATAAAATGTGTGACCTAATGTCACAAGGCTTGTTATTTTTAAAATGGTGTATCTAACTAATTCATGTCCATTAACTATCCATCTAACTAAATTTATGAGGGTTAAGTTTTATTTTATATTTATTTGATATGGAAAATAAAAGATAGAGACATATATGGAATGTGACTTTGGAATGCATGTTGTGTAATCTTGAATCTCCAAAATATCAAATCCTTATATTCTAATTTTGAATGCCACTTCCACCTTCACCTTTTGACACACCATCACTATTGGTTGACCCCATCCCCTCCAAAATCATCATCACACATCAACAGGGTTATTTCCATGGATTCTTAAGAATTTTCATTTTAATTTCAATGATTATTTTTATTCATCATGCATTAGTCACATTCCACTATGAATAATAAAAATAAAAATAATTATTTTATTCGTTGTGGAAAAATATTTCATCAAAGAAAACTAAAGAATGTTATTGAAATAATACTTCTGATAAATTTGGAGGGTTAATACCAACATTTATCCTAATTAATTAAATTCTCAAGCTCTCATGGTTAAAGGATATGATATTATTGAGGTATAAAAAATTTCCTTTACATGTAGAGAAAATAATCCAATGCAAATGTTCAATTTAATATGTATTTATAAATGTTCATTCAATTACCATATAATATGTTTCCTTGTTATCCATGAAAATTAAATTTCATATAATTTCAATAATTTAACATAATTAATTTAATTCATGAAATTTAATTATTCAAGAAACATGATTAAAAAATAAATTTAATGACTGATAATATATTTCAAACCATTTTTCTATTGAATAAACAAAATATTACCACCATTATAAATTTTACCCCATTTTTTATAGGGAAAATATATTTTGAAAATATTTGATTTTTAGGAAGAGAAAAAATAATATCTCTAATTATAAAAAAAGTTTTATATAATTATTTTAAATTAAATTGAAAATAAATTTTAAGATCAAAATCATCATTCCAACAATGGTTTATAATTTATGTTTAAAATGGAATAAAATTCCTTCAATTATTGTTAATAAAAATCCTTAATAAATTTACCATAAATGATATGATGAATATTCATGGTCAAAATATTCCATTTTTTATCAAACAATTTCCATATAATTCAAGGTGATTAGTCCATGATGAATGGTGGCATAAAAAACATGAAGAGAAATAAGGTATAAAAAGAAGAAAAGTTATACTACCTCAATAGTGATAAACACTAAAACTCCAATACCTCTTTATTGATTCACCTTCATTACTGTCATGTTTTATGGTTTTCATCATAATGAGGATTCTCCAGTCATTATTTCCACGACAATACTAGTGATCATAGTGAACGCAACGACACATTATTTATTGTGTGAAAGTATATATATATATATATATATATAAGGGTGTATTTCTTCCATCCATGTTGAAGGATGGTATTTGATTCTCCCAATGGTGGATGAAATCCATTGGTGGAGGAATTAATTCCTTTATTATAAATTTCTATAATTGTTCCATTAAATACATGCATAACCACTTATTAAATCATATATTACTTTTATAATTAATCCTTCTTAAAACGCAGTGTCAAATATCCCAAAATTATATTCTATATAATCTTACAACACTATTACATCACCATTAATAAATTAATGATCCACTTCACTAAAAAATATCCCTGATAGTACCACCAGACCAAAAAAAAAATAAAAATAATGTATTATTTTTATTAGATAATCCAATCCTCATGAAAAAAAATTTTATGGTCCTCATATCATCATCTGAGCACATAATTTAAAACTCATCTAGGAAAGCACCCCATTATATACGTAACTATGGTATCAAAATTTTCTTCTAAGATATTTCATTAGAGATGCAAATATTTTCATTAATATAATAAAAATTTATTTAAAAATAAGTATTAATTATTCGAAGAATTTTAATTATATCCGGAACTTACCAAAATTTAATAGAAGGGTAAACACCAAATTCTAAGACTAACAAAAAAATAAAAGTTCATTACCAACAATGAAATTACCATTTTAATCTTTTTAGGGGATTATGAATTCAAAATGAAAAAATGTGTTTTCATGATAAAGAAAAAATACAGGAAAAAAATAATATTTATGTGGATTAGGTAACAATGATTTATTTATTTTCATGAGGTAGAGATCACAGGAAATATTTTCAAGGTAAATAATTCAAAATAGTTTTTCTTTTAATTTTCATGTGATGGATAATAAATTATGTTTCATTCACTCAATTTTCATCATAAAATCTTATTGTGTTGAGTATAAGATCAACCAAAGATATGTATGATAACCCTATGAGTGTTTTATGTTTTATGTACATTGAGTATAATTTTCATGCTTTATTGAGTAAATACTATATTATATAACCTTTATCGTATATATATCGAGTTGATTTTATGATTTTTCTCATGTAATAACCAATTTTATCTCAAATATAAAATTAATTATTACTTTTTCAGTATACATTCAATTGAAATTAAACACCACTTCATGAATGTTGTTGCATGATTTAGAGAAAAAATTCAACTCAACCGTCTAAGACATTATTTATTTGTTTATTAATTCTGGTGAACATAAATTTACCGTATTAATATTCTTACAGAACTTTTCCAATCGACTTAGAAGTATATTAATTCATTATTTAGATAAAAAAATTCATGATCATTTATAATCAATGATTTTATATAAATTCTTCATTTCATGGTTTCTATAAGTGTAATACATAATCTCCCACCTTGAAAAACTTGAACGCTTGACTTTTTTGATTCCAAATACCTTTTGAGATCATTAAATATTTTTGAATCCTATTTTATCAAAATTTAACCATCATAATAAGTCCTAACACATATAAAACAAGTTGTACTAAAACTCATTTCATATTTACACATTTGATGAGTTTTTAAATAAAATCCCAAATATCACAATGAGAAGAACAATAAACCATTGTAATTAAATCCAAAAACGAAGAATAATTCAATTTAATACGGAGATAATTAATAAAATAAAATCTCTTTGCATTTATCACCATTGCATGTTTTCAAAAGTGAAAATAATTACACTTTTCATGATTTTTTAGTGAAGCCTATAATTTTATTAACCTAAATTACAGTATGTAAAATAATGAAAATAATCACAATTCTTTGAGTATTTATAATATAAGACAATAAAATATGATTTATGTTTCAATATAGGATTATACGCTCTCAAATGATGAAAAATAATGAACTTTATAAGTCTCCATTATTGTATCTGTAGAATTATCCTATGTTAATAAAAATATCTATAAAATATCAACAAGTTGGGGACAATCCCATATTTATTGAAATTGTAGAAAAATATCTTGAGCTACTATCTAAACTGACACTCAACCTATCCTTCAACTAGAAAAAATGGAATTCCCAATCCCCACATGAAGCATCATCAACTACAGTACTATAGTGATGATGCTTACTTATTACGTTGGTATGAGATACCAGGAATCACTTCACTAATGATCAATAAATTTAGAAGTTTTGGAAACAAAATACATACAGGACATCCATATTACATTGTAAGATAAAAAATATAATGACAAACATTTTTTCATCCTTGAATTTAATTTAAAGAACCTTTATTCAAATCATGGGGAAAGGAAAACAAAATAAAGGGTGATCTTAAATACACAGTAATGGTTAAATATAAGGGAATATATTATCAGTTAATAAGGTATTAACTATATTGAAGGGTATATTATAAAAACACATTCCATATAATCAACAAATTGATCATAAAATAATTCCATGTATAAAATAAACTAAAAAATCACATGGAAAGTAATACTAAAATCTTAATGAGGGAAGTGTATAATGTCATACATTCATGATCTTACAATCAATGACTATATACTAAGAAAATATACATATTATCAAGGCCTCTCAACCAATCCATATTACATAAATAAGTATGGAATACACCAAATACAAAAATAAAATGACATTATCTTATATCCTTAATAAATATATCATTTCAACACTATTTGTATCAGGATACCTGTTGATGCATCGGTGGGTTATTTATAACCTAGAAACAAAAGTCACTGACATATTTCCTATACATTCCTCATAGATTGAATCAAAAATTTAATATGTAATAAATATTCCTTATAAATAAATGAATATCTGTATTAAATAAACTATACAAAACATATATATTTCCTGAGTAAATGAAATAATAAAGATTACTTCAATTAAAACAATATATTGAAATTGTATGTGGTTAAAAAAACTGAATATATCAATGGAACAAGAAATATGGACATTAGAGTGAAAAATAATGTCCAATTATGTGATGGAGAGTGATAGGGAATGTGATCAAAAAAGAACCATGAAACAATATATGATCAAATAAGACCATAAATTAATCATTATATAATGCATGGAAAAGAAATAGGTTTCATAATTATTTTAAAATCATATAATTATAATACATCCATATAATGAAACAATATGGAATCCTTATGTTATTTTTTTAGTGATGGATACGAAATTTCCTTGAATATTTTCATTGATTACAAATACCTTTTAAATGACCGTGAGTCATTTCATTGAAAACTGAGAAAATATATTTTTCTTTTGGTATCTTTAAAAACTAAAAATTTAATGAATATTTAGAAAAAGAATTTATTTGAAAATAACCATGGAAACTTGTTATATGATCCTTAAATGAATAAATTTCCATGATAGTGGGAATAATAAATCCTTCAATAAATTTTAAGAATAAATATTCCATTGAAACTTTTTGTAAAAATTAATAAAGTGACTTATTTGAAAAAATATAATAATATTCCCTTTAAAAAATAGATATGAAATTAAAATATTCTTGATAATGAATATAAAAAATCATTTTGTCATATAAAAAACATTCTTGAAAAAAAATGTAATAAATAATGACAAGGAAGGAAATTTGTTCAGAACAATGTGGAAATAAGGCCACCCTTTCCTAAATGAATTTTATTTATCATATTATGTACCAAAGAAATGAAAATTGGATGAATACATGGAAATCCCACAAATAAACAGAATAAATTAAAATATATGGGGTTTAAGGATAATTTATCACAAAATCCATTCAATAAAAATTTGAACAAAATCAATCACGATTAAAAATGACATTGTGAAATAAATCCTTACTTATTTGGTAACATTTTTATCAAAAAACCATAAAAGTAAAAAATTGAATATTATTTTTTTGAAAAAATTATTAAATATTAATTCATGATATAAATAATAAAATAGGAATTATATAACCCATGTAATATAAATTAGGTGTATAATTTAATACATGGCTCATTAATGTAGAAATAAGATGAAATTACTCTTACATAAAGAACAAATTTCTTCGTATAAACTCTTAAACTACAATATAATAAAAATATAATAATTATTTAGTTTATTAAAAACCATTTTATGTTTTAACATTATCATAATACTTTTTTTTTTCATTTTTACCATCTCATATATAGTTACTAAATCTATTAAGTTCGGGTCATACTTTTTGAGGATGTTCAGTTTATAATCCAAAAAAACATCGATAGGATGACCATGGTCAAAGGGGTAATTATTTAATAATATAAAGAATATTAATCATGATATAATTATAATTTTTATAGATTAAATACAATTTTATAACAATTCATTAATGATTTAAAGGAAAAAAAAATCACATTACTTTGTGGAGGAGGTAGTCTACTCATACGAACAACCAATGTTATCAACTTCCAATGGAGGAAAAAGGTAATAAGGTAAATTATAAATTATATTTCAAGAATCATAATTATTTCATTAATATTATATATATCCATTATATCTATCCAAATAACCAACCTTTGGAGGTGGTGATGAAAAGTGAAGCATATCTCATTACGAAGTAAATAGTCCATATATTTGCCTGAGAGATGTTTTCATTTCCCATTAGATAGAAATAGAGATTAACAAGGGTTATTAAATAAATATAAATAAATTTTGGTATATATATTATATTTATGTTATTATATTATCATGGTTAGGATATATTTTAAGGTGGTAAAAGAAGAAATAAAAGGAAATAACTTAATTAATCCTTCTTAGGGTGGTCTTAGGGGAAGACCAAAAGCCATAGGTAGGAGAGAATGAATATAGGATGGTATTTTTTAGGTATTATCTAAATAAATTTAACATGATTTGTAATTAAGAGAGGATAGTGGGTTCCCTTTTATAAGTGAGGTTGGTGTACATCATGTAAATACCTGAAATATTAATTTATATAATGTCTCCAACTCATGTAGAATGTATCTTAAGTTCCATATATTTTATGATAAGCAGGAAAAGGTAAAAAAAACAGAAAAATAAATTTTTTACAACTTATAGTGAAATTTTAAACCATATATTTTAGTTCAACACCCTTGTTAACAATATTTATCCTTAATCATGATAACACATTTTTCAATAATTAATAGTCATGAAAATAAATTTAAAAATTCCAAGTGGTAAATACATGGATTATTCAAGATAAATTTGAAATAATTGCTTATTTTTGAGTTATTATAGTATTTTTATAAATTTATAATTGTTTAAAAATAATGTTTAAACATTAAATAACATTTAACGTTATTTTCACGACTATTCAAAATACGTGTCTTTAAAGGTATCAAGAATAAAATGAAATTAAAATATAAATACTTTCAATGAAATTATAACTTTATAATTATTCATTAAATTTTCAAAGGTTCATAATTCTTCAAAACATATTTATTTTAATGATTTTAAAATCATTTAATTGAGTTTCCTACTACTTTGATGAACCACTGCGCCAGTGTTATGTAAGGATTCTAGGTAATCATACCATCAATAAAAATAAAAAATTAATTACTATAATAAACTTATTATTTATATTATATATAAATATTTATAACTAACCATAACATAATTTCTCCGCAAATAAATGTTTTTTGAAATATTATATGAATGAGAGTAATATTTTGTATCTATTCATTACTTAAGGTAATTTAATTTTCATTATCAATGTAAAATGGTTAAAGAATCCCATATATTATAATATATAATTATAGTACACTAAAAAACTCATAAAATAATATAAAATAATGTTTTAGAGTGGAATGAAATCATTAACCCATAGTTTTAATCAGGTTTATCCCATTTTACCGTTTATCACAATTACTATTTTTTACTATGATTACTATTCATTATAACCAATCATGAAGTTAAAATATTTAATTTTTTAAAAAAATAATGATTATAAATATGAAATATTCTAATAATATTTAAATTCTATAAATAGTAGAAATTACTTTTAATATATGTATGAAAAACTCAATGAAAATATATCTTAGAAAAATGACCTTTTAAAACTAAATAATGATTTTACACCAAAATAAAGTATAATGTCAATTACTATGGACTTTATTGGATTATTATTAATAAAATGAGAGTATGTAACCTAAAATCAAAACAAATAGAAAATTTTATTTTGAAATTAAAAGAAAATGACTTCCAATTTTCATCAAAATCGGTATTTTTTACCATTCACCTAAAAATCAATATTTTTAGAGAAATTCAAAAAAATAATCATAATATAATTTTTATGTGATGATTTCAAAAATGAATTTAATTTTTCAAAATAGAATTTCTAAAATAAATAGAAATTAATTATAATTAACCATGTATAAAAAACGTAAAAACTTTTTTCAGAAGAGAAGTATTTTTAGAGCATAAAATGAATTTGTTATTATTATTTTATGACTAATAAAATTTAGTTGAATGTTAACTATATTTATGGAATTAATTATCTATACTACAGAAAAATTATCATATACAAACTTCATAAAGTGGTTTTCCTTATTTATACCAACCAACCTAATGGATATTTTATAAAATAATTTTATTTTGCATTTCATTTAAGCTCGAGATTGTGTGTGGTGTACGCTATCAAAAATATTGTTCTTTTAAAAGAAAAATATAAAAGAAAATCTTTAGGTATTAAACCATGTGATGGAAACTGATTCATGGGCATCGTGATATACATCTTGGGAAAATGGTTCTCCCAAAATATCAATATAATAGAAATAAATAGTGAAAAATATAAAAAAACATACCAACATGGAATAACAAATAAACAAACATTCATGGACCACAATCTAGAAAATCATGTTGAAAGAAGATAAATATAAACACCACAAGCGTGAATGATAACAAAACATCCCATTATAAAAGAATAAAGAGAAAATATACCCACACTGCTCTAATGGAACCAAAATTTACCCACAATAACTAATCAAATCCCACTCATCCATCCATAGATCAACCCAAAGGAAAGAAATTAAGTACATAAAGTTAATGAAAACCTATAAAATATTTATATAGGCATGTGATATACATCCCAATATGTTACGACCTATGCTTTTCTCCCTAAATAAATACAGTGTTCCATGATTTTTTCACAAACAAAATATAAATTTAAACCAATATAGACCATCCTAGGGTTTACATATAATTAGTAGGTATAAACAGTGCAATTAGAATTATAAAATATATATAAATGAATAAATTTATATAAGAACTAACTAAAAATTAAACAGTGACCTCAATTAGTAAAAATAAGAAACAAATAAAATATCATTCAATTATTAATATTTTTCTTATAAAATGCATAATTTTTAAAATTTTAATATATTTATGATTAGAACTAATTTTATAAGAGTATTTAATATACCAAAAAAATTATTTCCAATAATAAACTATTTTTCTGATATGTTATGATTTTATTTTAAAGTGAAATTTAAAAAATTATAGATGTGAATTTAAAAAATATAATATCATTTTTGGAAATATCATGGTTATATAATCAATGGGTCTATAATATCTAATAGATTCTGAATTATACGAGAATGATGATTAATTTACCTTTGCTAAATATTAGTTACCTTGAAAAAAGAATTATTTTTTAAAGAATAATACTTTAATAATTATTGTCTTTTATCGAATTTAATGAGTCACGTCTAAAATAAATCTCTATAATAATTTTTAAACATATATAAAAATTAATTAATAGTAATTTAATGGGAATTAAATGTTAAATAAGACAATAACCCTTAATTATTAAGGAAAATGTTTTCTAGAAAAAATATCATTTTCAACTCAATATATGATTTGATTTTGAATTTAATTTAATTTTATTTTAAAATTGAATTATGTTAAATGTATCCCAAATTATGATTCATCTGATAAATATTTTCCACCAAGGGTTTCATTTTCTTTTTATTAATAAAATAATTAACTTGATTAAAATTTGATTATGACTAATAAGTCATTAAATTACTAAAATAAGGTGGCTGGAATTTTCCTAAATTAACATTAACTTTATATCAGATGCAATTTTTTTTAAAGTGTTAACTACATGTCTTAACAACATAACCACATAAAATTCACCTAACATTCATGAATTTCCAGTCTATACCCTTTCATTACATTCTTTTCCATTGAAAAGACCCTCTTCCTCAATTATAAAAGGGGGATCACATCAACCTCTTAAATAATCCCCTTCTATTTCAAAATTTCACTAAAAAAGTACTCTCCCTTATGTTTATTACATTAAATAATGACCATTTTAATTAAAAATTATATGAATTCCATAAAATCTAAGGCCTTTATCAAGAGGAAGTTGAAGGACTTAGTGTAGTTATGACATATTTCCTAACATTTCATTCTTATTATTTCCTTTCTGAACCAACAATAACCATAGTATAATAAAAAATTAAGAATAATTATTGTTTTTAAATATTATTATAATAATGGTGCAAAATTTATTTATTCTCATCCATAAACTATGGAAAATAAGAATCCTCATTAGTTGTGTGTGTGTATTACCACCACCATGAAGCGATGCTTTAAATTTTTTATCACTATATCTCATGTATGATATTAATTATGGTATTTATGAAAAAAATATTAGTTATATTATGAATTTATTTTTCTAAAATAATCAATTTCAATCCACTATATCTCCACTCATTCTTTTATAAATGGAAAATCTAACCATGCATTGTGTGGACTATTGCCTCTATGAAGAATTTTTAATTCATTTTACTTTTAGTTTATTTGTATTTATCTAAATATCATAAAATATGGTTAACTATAATAGAAAAATAAAATTAATTTCATTATTATTATATTTAATTTATATTATTTCAAAAAAAACTCATATTTAATGATAGACACCAATCAAGTTAAAGTGTGTCTATATTTGGGTCAGTCTGACCACCTACTTGAATAATACTATGAAATTACATAATGGATAATTATAAAAAATTAATTTAAAGTATAATACGACCTAAATTTTTAAATAAATAATTATTTTCATTTCCCAAAATTATTCATCAATATTTGACTTAGTAATTAAGAAAACCCCATTCAGAGGTTGAAAATCACTGGAAAATATCGATTCTCAATTTGAACTTCTAGGGTAAAGTAAAAAAGTACTCATGAAAAGATATTTTAAAATCATAAATAATTATAATTTAAAAATTATAGTAACATTATTTAAATTTTAATAATTATCTTATCTAGAATAACTAACTCCAAAACCCCTCCTACAAAACTACTACAAACAATCAAAATATCAAACACTTGATGTTGGAATATAGGAAAAAAATTATATATATATATAGTCAAAAATTATAAATAAAAACTATAAATATTATTAGGTATTAATATGGTTATAAAAAATTATTTTAATAAATTTATATTTTTTTACATTAATTTTTAGTGCATTCGACTGTTCTAGGATACTTGGTAAGGGTTTCATCTCAAAACTACCTTCTATTAGACACATGTTATTTTTTACAACTAATTTATTTTAAATTGAGTATATAATAACATTTAGATATTTAATATAATTTACTATTAATGTTATTATCAATTGTGGTTAATCATAACATTCACACTTTGTTTCTTTTATGGGGGTTTTAATCGATTTTTTTAAGGTGTAAGGATTTTTTAATAACTCGCTATTCTTTCTTTGAGTTATAGTGGTTATTATGTAACCCCATTCATATAAGTTGCATTATTTTATCCCAGGATTTTATAAAATTATATTTAAACTTTATTTTATGTGGATTGAAAATTATTTAATATGAATTCCTTTCTAAAGGATCTTTACATCAGTGATTTTAACATTTATAAGGGTTTCTTTGCCTCAAATCTGAATCCCTTGAGTCATGTTCACTATATACACCAAGCTTCAATATTAATAGTGTAAATACAACCCCGTTTTAATTTTTTATAATTATTTAATTATATTTCATGATTTACAATGTTTTGGTCCATGGTTATTGTCTATTGGTGTTTTAATTCATAAGATACAAAGGTTGTAAGGGTTTTTTTCTTCAAATTATCTTCCATGAGACATGTTTTAATGGTTTTCACCAATTTATTATTTCATGGGTGTATATACATAAAAAGAATTTTTTTTACATAATCTATTATATAATATATGTTATTTATAGACTGATATTATTTTCAATATTCTATTGACCCTTGATAAAAAAATTACCAAATCCTTAAGGTGTTTTTATTAATAAATTCTTTTCATTGGGACATAATCACTCATATTTATCGATTATATTTCATGATTCATCTATTATTACCTATCAGGATTTTAGGAATTATTTTAAAAAAACCCCCAGAATCACTAAAAACCCCTAAACCCCGTAAAAACCACTAAAACACCTAAAAACCATAAAACTCCAAAGAAAATTCCTTAAAATCCATAATAACCTTAAAAAACGCAATACCCTAAGAACCCCTATGAAATCCTTGAAAAACTAAAAGCACTTAAAAGACCTTAAAACCTAAAAACGAAAAAAACAAAAAAAAAAATAAAAAACAAAAAACCATAAAAACTCCTAAAACCTTGAATAAACCTAAAAACAAATAAAAACCCCAAGACTACAAAAAACCTCCAAAAACATTAAAACCCTTTAAACCCATAAATTTTTTAAAAGCTCTAAAAACCTTAACAAACCTATAAAACTAAAAAAAAACCGTAAAAATCCAAAAAACCCCAACAAAACACTAAAACTCCCAATAAAACCCCCAAACCCCTCAAAATAACTACATACCACAAAAATACTAATAGATCCTAAAAATTACAAAGAATGTAAGATACCCCAAAAACACAGAAAAAACAGAACAACACCTTAAAAACCTAAAAAAAATTTAAAGTCTTGAAAACCTAAAAAAACACAAAAACCACATAAATCCATAAAAATTGTAAAAACTCGTAAAACCCCTCATGTTCCCTAATAACCCTATAAACCAAAACAAATCCTAAAATACCTATATATCCCTAAAACATAAAAAAACTATAAAATCTCTAAAAAAACCCCTAATAAATCCTTAATACTTTAAAAACAACAAAAACACAGAAAATTTGAAAATTCATTAAAAACCCTTAAAGTCCATAAAAACGTAAACCCCTAATTTAATAAAAATCATAAAATCCTAAAAAAGAAAAAAAAATGTATAAAAAAAATATAAAACCCCTTTAATACCCTCAAATTTTATAAAACTCTATAAACAATAAAACACTAAAAAACTATGAAAAAATCCTAAAAACCAAAGATAACCATAAAACCCCTTAAACCCCCTAAAACCCCTCAAAATCCCTCAAAATCCCTTAAACCCAATAAAACCCCTTAAAATCCCTTAAATACCCGAAAAAGTCATCAAAATCCTATGAAATATGTAAAAAATCCGAAATACATAAAAACACTAAAAACCCTAAAAACCCCCTATGAAAACCATAAAAACATAAAATACATAAAACCATAAAAAAATAAAAGAACTAAATCCTTAAAAAATGTAAAAACCCAAAAAACCCAAAAACCCCTAAATACCTCAAAAACAATAAGTGCCCATTAAACCCAAAAAATACTAAAAATTCTTTAAAACACTAAAAACATTATAAAAGTATAAAAACCCTAAAAACACTAAAAACAAAAAATAAACCCCTAAAATCCATAAACCCCTAAAAACATAGAAATCTCTAACAACCCTTCAACCAAAAAAATCTTACAAGGCCTAGAAATTCATGAAAATTTGAAAAACCCTAAAAACATTGAAACCCCATATAAAAACCATTGAATATTAATACAATAAAAACCCCTAAAAACATAAAAACAAAAAAACCCAAAAAATCTCTAAAAACCATAAAATCCACTATATCCCCTCAAAAACCCTAAAAACTATAAACAAACATAAAAATCATAAAAATCCTATAAATCCCCCAAAACATAAAAACCACTGAAAACACTGAAAAAAACAAAGAAAACCATAAAAACCTCAAAACTCTTAAAACACCTAAAAAATAAAAATGTTGAAACCCAACAACATAATAAAATCTCTATAAGATTAAAAAACACTAAAAACACATAAAAACCATAAAAATGACTAAGAACAATAAAACCCATTGAAACCCCTTAAAAAAGAAATAAAAACTAAAAAAACCTCAAATCCCTAAAAACACAAAATTACCCATAAAAAACCAATAAAAACATAAAAAACATTAAATCATATAAACCCCTACAAATCCCTAAGAACACTAAATATGGATATGCACTCCACTAGTGCTCCCTCTCACTCAGCGCGGCTACTAGCATTTCTGAATCCTCCTGATGGCCATGACAATAGATATATGTTCCTTCACCCTTGTGATTGTGGGGGAAATCCTCAGTGGTGGTATGCTTCAACGGTTTTCTTTAGAGCCAAGGTGACATTCATTCTTCTGTGGCTTTGATTTATCCAAGCAGGAGCACAACTTCTGGTATTCTTCAGGATGACTTCTTCATGGTGTGAGCCCCCAAATCGGTTGTTGCCTGGTGTGTTTGGGTGTTGCAGTGTGGTTTCGGGAATGCTTTTGCAGTCTCAGCGGGGCTCATGTGGTTCAAGGCGGTGTCAACTGGAGTCATGTCTCGGTTGATCTGGAATTTGTTCTTTCTCTCCTCAGGAGTCTTCCTGCTCATAGTTGGAGACGGTGTGTAGAGCGATGTAGCTTTGGTTGTGGTGGAAGCAAGACTTGGATCTGGTCGTGTCAGTGTGGTTCGATTATTCTAGGTCTCTGGTGTCACGGCCCGTCCTCGGGGCTCGTGCCGTGACTACCCCAAGCCTGCCTTCCATAGGCCAGGGGCTGGAGACTAGCACCAATGGCATAAATCCCGATAAAAAGGGAAGTAACTGCCTTTATAAAAGTAAAAAAACACCATAGAGAATAAGTGGAAGAAACACTAATTACAAAAGAAATTGTTGAAAAGTAAATGTGCCAGAATACAAACCCAACTGAAAAGTAAAGCTACAACTGAACAAAATTTGTCTTTGTGATTACTTGTGTCAGCACATCAGGTATACTATATTGACCACGGTGCACCTGTTTCTTTTTAGGATGGCCCAACAATGGCATCCAGTTAGGGTTCCAAGCATTGTATGAAATGGCAGCCCACCGAGCAACGAGGCCACGGTGCATGGCCCTATTATAGCGGAGGCACCGGCGGTACCTCTACACACCGAGCCACCGATGCCACCAGCCCCAGCTACTGAGAGTGCATGTTGCCTTAGTGCATTGCACGAGTTTTAGTGTCATACACCACCCAGGTACCGTAGGGAGACGGAACCTCAGGTAGCCAAGGATTGGATGTAGGCTATTGTTCGAGTTTTCAGATTGGTAGGGACGACAGTAGACTTCATGGTGATCCTTACTGCTAGGCTCCTTCAGGCAGCAGCAGGCAGATGGTGGAGCCTGATGCTCCAGGTGAACGACAAGGCATCACTTCTGTGGGAAGACTTTGAGAGCCTGTTCTGGGCAAAGTTTGTACCAGCCACCCTTTGAGTGGTGCGTATATAGAAGTTACTTCATCTTCAGCAGGGTAGTATGATGGTGGCGCAGTATTCAGCGAGGTTCACCATTCTCTTGTGCTACTCCACAAATATGGTATGGGACCCGTTCTTCATGGCCTGAACCTTCGAGTAGGGGCTTAGGCAAGAGATTAGAGCTTTAGTTTTTTCTCACAGCATCCCGAGGCAGACATGGGTGTTGGAGCGAGCCCTCTTAGTGGAGATTTTACTTGCAGAGAAATCTCCAGTAGTAGGACCCACCACTAGCCGGCATGAGGCAGAGTTTTCTACAGCAGGCAGTAGTCTGATGACGTAGAGGTCCAAGAGGACCAGACCTACAGGTGGTCGACCGCATGACATAGGATCGTGTGTGTGTGAGGCACCCGGGGTGGAGAAAAACCTACCAGAAGCGGATAGTGTTACTCCTGTGGTGGGGTTGGTCACATGGCACATGACTGTCCGACCCGCCATACAGATGACCAGCAGAAAAACGAAGGACCTCCCAGTCAGAGGTAGAGGTTTGATTGAGGTGGACCGCAAGGAGCAGGAGGTCTACCCTGACCGTAGGGAACAGGTTGACATGGGAGAGCTCAGCTTTAGGCAGCTGAAGCATACGACTATGGAGATCCAAAAGTAGGCGGACAAGAGGGGGACTAGTTCCATGCATGGGACCTTTGATCTTGGTGCTTCTAGTTTCCATGTTGTCTTTGTTGTTGTTTGTGGTTGTTATGTGTCTTTGTACTTGAGATGAAATAATAAAAGACACTTTTCCTTGTGACATTTTCTTCCTCTCTTTTTGTGTACTAAGAGGTTCCGATTTAAACTGTTGACTTGACCCTCACATTTGAGATTCTTACTGGAGGAGACCCAGTGACCACACACTGATGCCGACAGTGTGACTCAACCCGTGGAGGTGAGAGTAACGGTTGGATCTCTTGATAGTAGTGTCGAGGCCTTACGATGTCATCCATGACATGGATTGGTATCATTAATTTCAGTATTGACAGTATTAGGCAAAGAAGGTGGTTCATCCAGGGGATGAGACCAGATTTCTCTTATCAGCAAAGAAGAAATCTTAGCAGCTCTTGTAGGACTGGAGATGGTTTAGAATTCTATGGAGAAAGCGCAGTTTTCTAAGGAGAGAATGAAGAATGCACAATACAGATAGAAGTTCTAAGCTGATAAGAGACATAGACCACTAGAGTTCGTGGATGGGGACCACGTTTTCTTACGGGTCTCACCTCGACATGGTTCACCGAGATTTGGCTTAGGGAGAAAATTATCATCGAGGTTCATCGGACCCTTTTTGGGTCCACAACAGGGTAGGCGAGGTGGTTTACCGCTTGACCCATCCACCTCAGTTGCACGAGGTGCATGGCGTCTCCCATGTATCTCAGCTGAGGAGATATGTGCTCAACCCGACCCATATGATCAATCACGGGGAGCTGGACATCGATGATGGGGCTAATTTTACGGAGGTTCCAATGAAGATTGAGGATCGATAGGACCGGGTCCTACGTGGACGAACGATTCCTCAGACGTGCTTTCACTGGTAGCTCGAGAACCTCCAGGAGAGCACATGAGAGTGGAAGGCTCCGACGCGGGCTCATTACAACATTGTTTTCCTTAGTGTTTTTCAATGCTTTACGGTGACGTAAAGCCCTGAGGTGGGAGTAATGTAATGACCTGAAAATTTCAAGGAAAATTTTTAATGTAAAGACCCGGAAATTTAAAAAAAATCCTTGAAATTTCCGGGTCATTACATCCGGTGGTGTCTACGATGTAGACAGTATGGCAGCATAGAGGGAAAAGACAGAGAGGATTGCAGTGGTGGGATTGGATCTGGTCTCTTCGAAGGTTTTTAATTCCTTCACGTTTTCTGCTGTAGGTTTCATTTTGTCCTCGAAGATAATCTGCTACGTTGACTCTTCTGCAGTGTTGATCACCTCTGGTGTGTTGATGACTTGAGGCTTCCAATTCCTCTTGCTTAAAGGGTACTTGCGTTATCTGCAATTTTGGATTGGGTCATTGGTGATTTGGTCTTTTAGTTGGGCTGTGATTTTGGTTAGAGGTCTTCATTTTTATTTTCTGGTTGCAATGAATCTTGTAAAATCAGATTTTTTGTGGATATTGTGGCATTTGGTATGTTCCGATGCAAGACTTTGGTCTTTTTCTGCTTATGGTCCTCAAGGCGTGGATGGATTTTCTGGTTTTAAGAAACTATTGTGCTGGATTCTGTTTACTGCTAGGCCGGGATGTAATGAAGTTTCCGGTTCTGTCACTGCTAGTTTACGAGGTGCAGAAGGAGATGTTGGATCAGAGAAATGGTGTCATTGGTTTCTTCTTGTTTTCGGGTTGGGTTGTGATAAAGCTTATGTTTACAAGTTTGGTGATGGAGACTTTGTACTTCTAGTAGTGGATCCTCTTGGTGAGGAGGTGTTGAAGCCTGGTGAGGCTAATGGTTCTTTACAGCTGGCGCTTGATATTATTGGCAAAGAGACGCTAGAGGATGGGTGCTGACTGGTGAAGGGGTTGTTTGGTTTGATGCTAAAGGTGATGGATGATGGAACACGTGATGCGAGATTTTTGTTGCTGATTGGTTGCGAGGTGCTGATGAAGATGGTGGAGCTGCCAAATTCTAGAATTGGATGAGAAGGTCTTGAATCTGATGTTTTGTTTGGTC
Organism: Viscum album; assembly: GCA_963277665.1. Taxonomy (NCBI): domain Eukaryota; kingdom Viridiplantae; phylum Streptophyta; class Magnoliopsida; order Santalales; family Viscaceae; genus Viscum; species Viscum album. The sequence goes on along the minus strand of OY728162.1, from coordinate 472,416,264 downwards.
TTTTGGATCTTTTCCTTTATTTGTTTTTCTTTTGGGGAGTGATTTTGGGTTGGGGTCGATTGACCCCGCCCCTCCCTGGTCTGCAATGTCCCTTTTGGTGTCTTTATTTCTAATAAATTTTGGGAGGACAAGGAATAGCCTTGTCCTGCACCTCTTCTGCCCTAAAAACACTAAAAATCCCTAGAAACCCTAAAAACCATTAAAAATCATAAAATCCCTAAAAATATATAAATAAACTAAAAACCATAAAAATCTTAAAAGCATAAAAATAATTAATACCCCTAAAAACAAAAAAAAACACTAGAAACCCTAAAAACACATAAAACCCCTAAAAAACATAAAACCCTTAAATAAAATGAATATCCCTAAAAACATTAAAAATCCCCTATAATCCAAACCCCCTGAAAATCAATAAATACTCTAAAACCCAATAAAAACCATAAAACCACTACAAATCCATTGAAACCCATTGAAACCCTTTAATCCTATGAAAATGTTAAAACATTTTTAAAAATATTTAATACCCTAAAAAATAAAAAATCAAGGAAACCCAAAACCATAAAAAAACCTAAAAACCTAAAAACCCTAAAAATCCTCTAAATCCCTAAAAACTCTAAAACATATAAAACTAAAAAAATCCCTCAAAATATAAAAAAACTCCAAAAATACCTAATAAAATATTAAAAATATAAAACACTTAAAACCCTTAAAACGTAAAAAATGTTAAAAACCCTAAAAGACCCTAAAAATATCCTAAAACCCACTAAAACCCTAAAAACCCTAAAAACCAAAGAACCCAAAGAGCCATAAAAAACCTAATAACACATTAAAACCCTAAACCACTAAACACTCAAAAAACACATTAAACTTTTAAAAACATTAAAAACTATAATGAATTCAAATCCCCTAAAAAATAAAAAACCCAAAAATACTAAAAAAACATAAAAACATTAAAAATCCCCAAAACCCTAAAAACCGTAAAAATCCAAAAAAAGAAAAAATAAATCACTAAAAACTTAAGAAAACCATAAAACCTAGAAAACCCCTATGAAACCCTTGAAAACAAAAACACACATAAAACCCATAATAAACATAAAAATTCTAAAACTACTAAAAACCCTAAAAAACCATAAAAACCCTGAAAACCATAAAACTCACTAAAAACCTAAAAAATCCTAAGATCCCATAAAAACCCTAAAACCTACTAAAACACTAAAACCATATAAACCCATAAAACAGTAATACCCCTAAAAATCATAAAGACCCTAAAAACAGAAAAAACCCTAAAACCTAAAAAACCATAAATACCTTAATAAACCATAAAAAACTCAAAATTTCAAAGCATCATAAAAATCCATGAAAATCCTAAGAAACACAAAAAATTATTAAAATTATAACAAAACCTAAAAACATTGAAGATCCTAAAAAACCCTTAAAACCATAAAAAACAATAAAAACCCCAAAAAACCTATAAAATACTAAAAACCCTAAAAATCATTAAAACCTTAAAAACAATAAAACCCTTATATTTTCAAAACCCAAAAAAATGTAAAAACCTAGTAGAACTCTAAAATCCCTTTAAACACCGAATTTTTTTAAAAAAACACTAAAAATGTTAAAACACGTAAAAATATAAAAAACCCCTAAAACCTAAAAAACCATAATTAACCTTAAAACCCCTGAAAGAACTAAGAACCCTCAAAATCCCTAAAAACCTAAAAACCCATAAAATTTAAAAACAATCCCTAAAAATATCTAAAAAATTTGAAACCGTAAATAACTTAAAAACCCACAAGAAAACCTTAAGAACACAAAAAGAACTAACACCCCAAAAAACCTAAAAAAAGGATAAAAACACAGAAAACCCATACAACCCTAAAAACCATAAAACCCATAAAAACCGATAAAATCCATAAAACTCATAAAAACCCATAAAACCAAATAAAATGCTAAAATCCATTTAACCCCAAAAAACATTTAAAAATCTAAAAAACTTATATACCCAAAAAAACTCAAAAAAATCCTAAAAACAAAACAAACCATAAAACCCCTATAAACACTTAAAATCCCTAAAGACACTAAAAATCAATAAAAATACTAAAAAATCCATAAAAATAACTAAAAAATAAAAACCACTAAAAACCGTTAAAAACCCTATGAAAATATCAAATCCTAAAACCAATTAAAACCCCGAGAAACCTAAAAATTTCTAAAACCCCTAAAACCAAAAAAACAGTAAAAACCTTAAAATTGATAAAATCCCTTCAAATCCATAAGAATCCTTAAATCACTAAAACCCACTAAATGTTATAAACACCAATTAAACTAATTAACAATTTAAAAATTTATAAAAAACATTAAATACCATAAAAACCCAAAAAAATCATAAATCCCAAATAAAACCATAAAAACCCAAAACCACTAAAAAACATCAAAACCATAATAAACCAAAAAAAAATCCAAAAAACCACTTAAAAATCCTTTAAAAATTAATAAACCCTAAAATTCTTGAAAACCTCTAAGAAAACCAGAAAAATATAAAAAAACATAAAACCTATAAAAACATAAAAATGCTAAAAACCATAAAGACCCTAAATAAACAAAAATTCCATAAAAATAACTACAAACCATAAAAATACTTAACCAAAATAAAACCCCTAAAAACACTAAAAACTGAAAAAAAAACTTTAAACCCAATTAAATGTTATAATTTTTATTGAAAACAATAAAACCCCAAAAAACTCAACGAAACCCCTAAAATCCAGAAAAGAATCCGAAAACTCTAAAAACCCAGAACCCCACAAAATAACTAAACCCCCAAAGAAACAAAACATACTAAAAACCCTAAAAACATTGAAAAATATAAATCCCAGAAAAACCCTAATAAAATGTTAAAAACCTAAAAATAATTAAATCACCAAAAAAAATGAGAAAATACCTAAAACTAGCCAAAACCACCTAAAAATACTAAAAAAATAAAAACTACTAAAAACTTTTAAAAACCCTAAAATGAGCAAAAAAGAATAAAAAAACCATTCGACCCCTAAAAACATTAAAAACGTTAAAAAAAATACAAACCCCCAAAAACTCAAAAATAACCCCCCAAAACCCAAACAATATTAAAACCCTAAATACCCCTAAAACCATGAAAATCAATAAAAACCCTAAAAACTCATAAAAACCCTAAAAAATCCCTAAAATCTCTCAAAATGTAAAAACCCCAGAAACCCTAAAAACACTAACAAAACCTTAAAAACCTAAAACACCTAAAAAAATAATAACTATAAAAACTCTAAAACCAGGAAAAACCCGAAAACCATAAAAAACATAACCCCTTAAATCACAGAAAAACTCATAAAAACCCATAAACATCCCAAATTCTTCATAAACCCTAAAATACATTAAAAACATTAAAAATACTCTATTTAAATTAAAACCTAAAAAAACTAAAAAAACCTAAAAACTAAAAAAACCTAAAAAACCCTTCAAAACCCTAAAAGCCTAAAACCAATCAAAATCCCAAAAACCCTAAAAACCAAAAAATATTAAAAGGCCAAAAAATCCCAAAAAATGTTAATAACCTTAATGTTTTTTAACAAATCTAAGATAACATTAAAATCATAAAAAACCTTAAAACCCTAAAATCCTAAAAATTATTAAATCTCCAAATATCCAAAAAACCCATAAAATCCATAATAACCATAAAACTATAAAAACTGCTAAAATCCAAAAAAACCCACTAAAAAGTGAAAAAAAATTTAATCCCATAAAAATGTCAAAAACCTATAATGAAATTTAAAATCCATAAAAATTCACAAAAACTAAAACCACAAATAACCTAAAAACTCCAAAAACACATAAAACCCCTAGAAACCCTCAAATTCTCTAAAACCACTAAAAACAGTCAAAAAATAAACAACCTTAAAAATCCATAAAAACATAAAAACCCCAAAATCCACAAAAATCGTTAAAAAAACCATAGAAATCAAAAAAAACTTAAAACTCATAATAAAAATAAAAAATGATAAAAACCCCTAAAAACAGTTACAACCAAAAAATACTAAAATCCATAATGTCCCCTAAAAATAATGAAAACCCTATAAAACACAAAAATCTATAAAAACCCTTTAAAGCCCTAAAATGTTAAATACTATAGAAAACCTTGAAAACACTAAAAAAATTTAAAACACTCAAAATCGCTAAAAACCCTAAAAACATAAAAATCCAAAAAATCCACAAAAAATCCATTATAACCAAAACAACCAAAAAACCCTAAAAACACTAAATAAAACCTTAAAAATAATGAGACGCGGAAAACCACTAAAAACCTAAAAAATTACAAAACCTGAAAAACCCTAAAATCTCTAAAACCCCTAAAATCAATAAAAACCATATAAACTTTTAAAACCCAAAATACCACTAAAAATAATAAATAACATAAAAAACCCTATAAACTAACTAAGAAATTTTAAAAAAAATCCCCTAACACCAATAACTCTAAAAAATCTAAAAAACAATAAAGTACCTTAAAACTAAAAAAATCTGAAACCCTAAAAAACCCCTAAAAACCCCAAAGTCCTAAAAATTTCAATGTCCTTAAAAACCAATAAAAATAGTAAAAATACCCTAAAATCCCTTAAATGTAAAAAAAAACAATAAAAACCATGAAAAAAATTAAAAAAAACTAAAAATTCGAAAAACAAAAATAACCATAAACGCCTAAAAACACTAAAAACCTAAAAACACAAAAAAAACCAAAAAACCCCTAAAAACATTTAAAATACCAAAAACCATTATAACCATAAGAAAACACTAAAATTTCTAAAACCCTGTTAAATCACTAAAAATGATAAAAACTCTAAATACTCTTAAAACATTAAACACTCAAAAAATCCCCAAAAATCCCAAAAAAACATAAAAACCCTAATTACACTAAAAACCCTCAAAATTCTAAAGACACCTGAAAACCAATAAAATTCTAAAAACCCATAAATATACAAAAAATTAAATATCCCTAAAAACCAAGAAAACACATAATAAAACCATAAAAACATAAAAATCCTTTCAACCACTAAAAATCTTAAATAATATAAATACATTTAACCGTTAAAAAACCAAAAAACACTAAAACCCATAAAAACCCATAAAAACCCATAAAAACACATAAAAACCTAAAACCAAAAAAATATCCCAAAAAACACTTAAAACCCATTAAATCCTAAAAAATCAAAAAAAATCCCTAAAAACATAAAAAAACATAAAAACCCTAAAAACCCCTATGAAAAACTTAAAAACATAATTAATTTTTAACCCCCAAAAAACATAAAATTTTGAAAACCCTTAAAACCGTAAAAACCAAAAAACACTAAAAACCCTCGATATCCCTAAAAATCCTAAAAAACCATAATATCTTAAAATGTAATTAAAAATACATAAATATGTAAAAAAACCCTAAAAACACTAGGAATTCCATAAAAATATAAAAACTATTAAACCTCATAAAAACCCTAAAAATTGTAAAAACCATAGAAAACTCGTAAAGACCCTAAAATCCCTTAAACCCCAAAAAATACTAAAAAGGAACTAAACCAATAAAATTCTATAAAAATCAATAAAAACATAAAAAATACACTAATGAATCCAAAATCCCTTTGAATATTAAAATGATAAAAAAAAGGTAAAACCCTAAAAAAAATTAAAAAACCCTACAAGCCGCAAAAAACCATAAAAACACTAATAATCATAAAACCCATCCAACTTGAAGAAAATAAATAAAAATCTCTTAAAAGTAAAAAATTAATTAAAACATTAACACCCCTAAGGAATCCATAAAAATATAAAACACTTAAAACCCCTAAAAACCTAAAACTTTTGTATATGCCTCATGTGTTTAAACAAGGAGAAGGAAACTATGGAGTGATATGATGAGCATCAGTGAGCACACTCATTCCAACTGGGTTGTGGTTGGTGGATTCAATATGGTGCTAAGGCTAGATGAAAGGATTGAATCGTCTTTCTCATGCATCACTTTAGAAGAAATCTCTTATTATATTGACCAGTTCAATCTGGCGGAACTCCATATTGTTGGTGATCGCTTCACATGGGGAAGGTTCACCATCAATGGGATGCAAGCAAGTAAATTAGATAGATGTTTCTTCTAAATCAATGATAGCAGTTCTTCAAGTGCGATATCTGGAACTACTCTCCTTATTTCAATTCGGATCACAAACCCTTGATGATTGCATTCAATGATAATAACTGAAGGTTCTCTCCTTTGCATTTCAAATTCCACAATGATTGGCTCACCATCCTTGGATTCAAGGAAGTGGTTGTTAATTGGTGGAGTAGCAATTTTTATGGCAGCCCACACTTTGTGGTGGTGGAAAAGCTCAAAAGAATAAAGAGTCTTCTTAAGGAATGGAGTAAGATCTCTTTCTCCAGAATTGATGATGACATCATGGCTGCTAAATCCCAGCATGCTCACTATCAAATTAACAATCAGCAGCAACTCACCCCCTCAATGGAGGAAATGAAACTTCATTCTAAGAGGGATATGATATTGGATCTAAAAGAGAAGATTGATAGAAATCAATTTAGTGTGGCCTGGATCAAGGAAGGGGATAGGAATTCCAAATTCTTTCATCTTCTTCACAGGGAGAAAAAAATCTAAGTAAGTTATGAATGTCATTCAGATTAATGGGGCCTCCTTTTCATCTGAACATGAGATCTCCAGTGTTGTGGTCAGTCACTTAAAGGAACATTACAATGATGGTGGTCATGATAAGACCCCTAGTTTTTTTGGATCTATTGATCCTTGAATTAATGATTAGTAGAATAAGTGTCTTACTAATGCCCCGTTTGAGGAGGATGTCAGGTCTGATCTTTTTTCTCTGAATATGGATAGAAATCCCAGACCGGATGGATTCAGTAATAATTTCTTCATGTTTTATTAGGATATTTTACATGTTGAGGTCACTAGTTCTATCATAGAATTCATTATCTACAACTCCATCTCTCATGGAACAAATTCCACCTTCCTTGATTTACTGCCAAAGAAAGTGAATTCCATGGATATTGGGGACTTTTGTCTAGTGGAGATTGGAAACACTATTCCTAAGATAATACGTAAAGTTATGGTGATCAGGATTTGGAATATTGTTGGTGGGATAATCACCCCAAACCAATTTGGGTTTGTCCCAGGATGTAATATTCAGAGATGCCTATATTCTGCATCGGAGGGTATCAACATCATGAGTAAAGACTCTAAGTATGGATGCTTTTCTATGAATCTAGACATCCAAAAGGCATTTGATACGATCAAATGGAGTTTCATCTTTACTATTCTCAGCAGGTATGACTTCTCCAATTCTTTTATAAAGCTCATAGATACTATCTTGTCCAGTTCCAGGATCTCTGTTCTTGTTAATGGATCCCCTAAGGGATTCTTTCATTACTCTTGTGGAGTCAGGCAAGGTGTTCTGATTTCTTTCCTCCCCTTTTCTCTGGTTGAGGATTACCTTAGCAGATGCATAATTGAACTCATTCAGTCTAGTTTTTATGCTTCGATAAAATATGGGAATGATCTTTATGTTCCAAATCATCTTCTATATGCAGATGACATTCTCCTTTTTGGGAAGGTTAATAGGCATACCCTATCCTCAATTAAATCACATCTACAACATTTTGAAGAGGTTGTGGGGAAATCAATTATTTGGAAAAAGTCCTCCGTTATTTTTGGATATGGGATTCAAGCCTCTAAGAAATCCAGAATTGTGATAACTCTTGGAGTCATGAGGGGATCACTCCCATTCATGTACTTGGGGGCTCCCTTGTTCTAGGGGATGGTTAAAAGTGGATACCTTAAGGGAATTTCACTCAAAATCACTCAGCAACTTGTGAGTTGGAAAAAAATGATTATCTCAGGTTGGAATAATTTGCCTGATCAATTCTTTTATTACATCCATTTTTGTGCATGCTTTCTCCATTTATAGATGGTCGATAAGTCTCATCTAGTGCTTGTAAGAAAAAATAGGAAACATCTCATGGACGGGATGCATGAATGAGAAGAAGCTTGTATATGTGGCATGGAAAGAATGCACAAATCCCATCGAAATGGGTGGGATGGGCATCAAGGACCTAAATAAATTCAATGATTCCTTATTTGGTAAATTTACATGGAATCTTTTCAACCCGCAAGATAAGATTCTTGACTTCTTGAGGGAATGATTCACTTCCAAACTATGTGAGGAATTCCCTGGCTTCATTCCTTCTTCAGTCTGTACCATAATCAGGTCCTCCTATAGAAGAATTATTTCTAACTATAAATTGGTGGTCTCAAGGCATTCAGTTTTGAATTGTTGGAAGACCACCTGTCTTGATCGGCCCAACCACGAATCTGTCCAGCCCCCTCATAATTTTAAGCATTTGTCCATCACTGATCTCAATAATAACATGAGCGAGATTGAAAGAATTCTTCTGAAAAATATTATCGCAAAAATAAAAAGTTTCAGCATCATGGATATTGAATTTCTTATTTGGAATCCCAATATGGTTGGGCAGTTGAGTGAGAAAGAGTTTTACCGGTTTGAATGTGAGCATGGAATTCAACCCCCTTCTTGGCTCTCTAAATTTTAGATGCCCTTTATTCCCCCTTCCAGCCACCATCTACTGTGGAAAATTTGGAGAATTAGATTTTCGGTTAAAGAGCAGTTGGAAGGAACTAGGTGGTGCTTGGCATCTGCATGCCTGATCTGTCTTTAGGATGAGGAAAATCTACATCATATTTTTCTTAATTTTCCATTGGCTGTTGATCTTTGGGAGTATTTGCAGGGCATTTTCCAGCTGAAAATCTGCATGGACAGCACGTTGTCTGCTCTTTTCAGCAGTTTTTTCGGTGTACAATGTAGTAAACAGGTTTCCAACATGCTTCTTGCTGCTACTGCTGCGGCCCTTACTGCTTTTGTGTGGGTAGCCCAGAATAAAGTGGTTTTTGATAACGGTCTATGCTGCCTCCGCACTAGTGTGGTGGTGATCCACAAAGTCATCTGCATAGTGTCTCATATCCAATATTTTATGATGGATAATGATGTTAATGATCTTATTTTGTTGAGAACTCTCAGAGTTTCTAGAAGATGCAGGAAACGGAGGGACTTTAAATTCATTCGAGGGATTTTACAAATCCCAGAATGGATAAACGTCAATGTGGATGGTGCTGCTCTGTGTGTGCCTGGTCTCTCCGATTGTGGTGGCATTTTCCGGACGTACGAAGGCTTTTTTTAAACAAGCTTTTATTACTTCATTGGGAATGGGTGTGCATATGAAGCATAGCTTTGGGCCATAATTAAGTTTGTCTAGTTTGCAGTTCACATTAGGTGGAAGTAGTTATGGATTGAATCTGACTTGGTGTTGGTGGTGGATGCCCTCAAAAGAAAAATAAGGAAAATCCCATGGAGGCTCCTCCCACAATTGGTTGAGTGTCTGAGGACTTCTCAGGGTATGAACATTATGGTCACACATTCAAACAGGGAAGCGAACAAGGTGGCAGATATGCTCTCCAAGAAACCAATTGAGGATGGAGGTTCCATGAGGTCATTTGTAGCACCAGATTATTGTACTCCCCTTGTGGACTCGGACATGAAGGGTGACTTCCATACTCGGTTGTGAAAACCCTCCCTATAAAGCCTTGTACTTACTATTTGGTTAAAAAAATTTGTGTGGTCGGGACACGCCTGGCCTCGAACCTGCTTTTCCTAAAAACCGAAAAACACCAAAACCCTAAAAACCCTAAAAACATAAAAACTCAAAATACCTAAAAAACCTCATCACTTATAAAAACCATAAAAAAATAAAACCATTTAAACCTCTAAAAATGTTTAAAACTCTTAAAAACCTTGAAATTCATAAAAACTCAAAAAAACACTAAAAACTCAAAAAACATAAAACACCAAAAACCCTAAAAAACCAAAAAACCCCTAAAAATCATAAAAACATTAATGACCATAAAAAATCTCTGAAAATCCCTAAAAAAATAAAACCACTAAAAACCTAGAAAATCCCAATGAAAAACATAACAACATAAAAACACTTAATGACCCTAGAAACATATAAAACCCAAAACCCTAAAAATCCTAAAAATAATTAAAAGCATAAAAACCCCTAAAACCAAATAATCCCATAAAAACCATAAAAACCTATAAAACTGATAAAAAATCTAGCAACATATTCAACCCATAAAATTTTCAAAAAAATTAAAAACCCATAAATCCCTAAAAAACTCAAAAAACCCTAATACCCAAAAGAACCATAAAAATCTGTAAAACCCCTAAAAATACCTATAAACTCAAAAAACCCATAAAAATCCTAAAAATCCATAAAAATCCATGAAAATGTAAAAAACATGAAAAACATGAAAACCCCTAATAAATCATTGAAAAAAAACACTTCAACCCCCTTATTCATTAGTTCCTTGAAACATTTTTTGTAGTTTTATGAATCACTACTTCCAGCTTGTTTCCATTAGATTTATTCATGGAACCGAAAACACCAAATAGTTATCTATCCAAAAGGGAATTGCTTTCCAAAGGCAGGCGTTCATTATGTTTGAACTTTATGATACTTAAGAACATGGATTGGGACAAGAGGATTTGAGTTCGGACTCATCACACCCTTTTGGGGGGAATTATTGTCTACTTTGGGGCTCTATTTATAAATTTGAGACATTTTCATGAATCCTTATTAGTTCACCATGTATAACATAAGTCGCCCCTGTAATTTTCAATCACTTATTAACATGTGTGAAATTCAGAATTATCCGTATTTATTTGAGGTTCTCCACCAATGGTATCCTCTCATATACTACATGGAGATTATTTTAATCATCGTTATAATGATTCTAGTTTTTAAGCAACTTAATAGGGCACTCTAGAATTTATTGTCTTCTAGGTAGAGAACGTCTTGTTTTGATATTGGTATTGTTCCCATAAAATGGGCTACGTACATATTCTTGTGAAAGGAATTCGAAGCCTCGTAGTTTGGTACCGCTTAATGGGACACATCATACCTTTTTAATTCATGTGATAAGGACCTATCCATATATTTTAATTTCATGTCGTAAGGAAATCATAGTTAAAGGATAGTCATCATTGTTTCATGTTGGAATTATGCCTAATAATCCTAAGGAACTTGGAAGAAATATGGATATCCAAGTAGGATTAGACCCGGTTGGGAATATGGACCAAGTAGAATGGGGTTGATTTGATGTGTTGGGATTGAACCTCAAGTAGGATTACTACATATACCATTTGTATGGGAATAAAATCCCATGTAGTTCGATAAGTCACATAGGAGAGTATAGTCTTTGAGAAAAATGAGTTTGGTTATACTTCCTGGACATGAAACCTTGATGATTTGGGGGTTTAATTTGGGGATTGTTCTTAAGGATGATTCCCAGATTTAATGTATTAGAGTTGGTTTCCTAAAGAGTATATCAAGTGAGCTTGGACCTGAGAAGGATTCCTCTGTATCCCATTTGAACAATAATTATAGTTATCATTGTTCAAAATTTTTGAAAATTTTATAACCATGAAAAATCTCTAATCCCTTTGGAGACATGCTCTGTGTGAGGAACAAGAGGATTTCAAAGACTCAAGAAAGGCACAAAAACTTTAACTTTCCATTTGTGGAAGAGGGTTCACCTAGGGTGGCTAGGGTGGATGAGGTCAAGGCGACCCTAGAAGAGGGAAAGGAGACCCTAGATGAGGGTGAGGTGATGATCCCTCCCTCTGTTCTCTTTACATTGGTCTAGGGTCCAATTAAATGAAGAAGGGATGAAGGTTAAGGGCTAATACCCAGATTTCATCCCTAAAATTGATCCTATTAGGGGAGGTGAACTTTTCCTTTTCTGTAATGGAAAATAAATTCTGAGTTGTACCTTCCAAACTAGATACATGAGGTTCTAGGTCATTGAGAAGGAAGAGAACAGGACCCAAACCATCCTCCAAACTGGGAACTTCCCAACACTGTTCCTTAGAGAAAGGTCCATGTGACTATGGTTATAAGAACCCATATAATCTTGATGAATCCTAACTCAATTGTGAAGAAAATTTGGGAAACCTCTAACTGGTAATATACAAACCCAAATAGGAGACACCCTGATGTTCCTTTCCCAAATATTTGATAATTTATATGGTTTTGGTGGCGGTATCAATAGAATATCTTTTAGATAGGAGATCCAATGAAGAAAAATCTTTGTAATGAATGTCTTTGAGGAGGGCTTAATGGCTTTTAGACTGAAGATAGTTGGTGAATCAAATAGGGGCTTCCATGTAGGTACTATCATGAAAGTATGGGCATGCAAGTTGACTTGGGTGACCTAATTTTCACTTAAGATATGAACAAACAGTATTTTAATACTTGGGAGAGACTTGGCTCAAGACTTCATGAGTATTCATAGGTGATCCCTCAAGTGGGGTGCTCATGTTCCTATGAATGTAATAATTGGCACGCAAGTGTTTCCAATTTAGGGTGGTTGGGAAATTTAGGCACACAAGTGTTATGGATTTCAAACACTAAAAGGAATTAAATCCAATCATCCTCCATAAAATCCTCCAATTTAGGTGTTAGATAACTACCTTGGATGTTTCGGAAGACTTGGGTGAAGCCCTAGGGATACCATAGTAGCAATTAGGCTTCATGGAAATTCATCCATACAAATTAAGGCCCCAATAGTCTATTTATAGGAAAAAATAGAACCCTGGGTTAAAATAAAATTGGGTGCATATGTGGGATGCACGCCAGATAGGGGAGTGAAAGTAGGTTGTGTGCCGCTAACCCCTAATTATAACAAGGGTGATAAAAATCTCATACCTATGAAAATATTTATTTTCGTCATGTGTTTTTTTCATATTTTTTCAAAAGTATTTCAATTTGTCATTTTTGGAATCTTTTATATAATTGAGTGTCAACAAAAGTCCCCCCTCCCTCAGAATTGGATCCGGAATGAAAAGACGATCCTATACTGAGGTAATGTAAGGTATGTAAAAAAAGAGGGTACTAGGGTGCCCCAGTTTTAATCATTTTTGGAAACAGGTCGCACAAGTTGGGAGCATGCAAGATATTGCCACGTAGGGTGAATTTCATTTCTTATATATAGTTTCTTCACTTCCAAGAAAATTCTCCCAACTTAAAATTTTTTAGCACTAAGTGAAGAAGCTCATTCTCGCTCAAATTCTTATGTTTGGTCACTCTTTACCATATGTTTTTACTTGTACAATAAAACTGGGGCGCCATAAATGGATGCCGGATTCCACTTGTGCCCCAAGTTTTAGGCTTGCATGCCTTAATACCTTTTTAAAAATTTATCAATTATTTTTTCATAATTTTAAAAAAGAACATACATAAAGATGAATTTTTTAATCATTATATAGGTTCAATGGATCCCAAATGAATTGTAACTACTTATGAACTAGACATCGAGAGTGTTAATGACATGATGAATGTTTTTGATCATGACTACTATGATGTCTGTGACACCACACTTCCAAACTTGGAAAAATATATGAAGAAATATCACTTCAAAATTCCTCGAAGCACATATTTTCCACTGTATAGCTATGGCCATCTGTAAGAAGTCGTTATCTCTGACCCAAAGAACTATATCCCACTTTCTTTGTTCCAAAATTATACCAACTTCTAATATGAAAATAATTCTATTGCAATCTCATTTTCTAATGCTAGGACAATAGAAAAATATCATATCATCCATCACAACCCATGTGCTCTATATTTGAAACCACACACACCTGAGCTGCAACCACACTATTATTCATCCATCTTTTGAAATTCTCAGATGAATCAATCCAAAGGATGGATGAAAAGTTGTGACTTCCACCCTGGAGGAGGTGTAAAACTTGAATGGATGTGGGTATACTGGGTACACAAGACCTGTGCAGAGTTTTCAGATGATTTAATAGGTGTTGGGATTTACGAGGCTGTCTGGGTTAGCAAATCTATGTGTACATGAATGATGATTTTCTGCCAGAGTTACTAAGTCGATGGAGCCCCGAAACTAACTCCTTCTATTTAACACATGGAGATTTCTGCATTATCTTGTGGAATGTTTACAAGATTTGTGGATCTCTAATCCTTAGAGATATGTAAGATGAGTTTAGTCATCCTATAGTGACACGGAATTACTCGAAGAAGACACCACTTTTGGTTCTTGAGTTGATGAAAATATTAAACAAACTCATGACCAAAACCACCATGAATCCCCACATAAGAAGTTATATTCATCTAGAGAAATGAATAAAAATATTCCTGTTAAAAGGAAAGAAAAGGGTCCCACATTCACTTTTCCAATCGGCTGTCCAAAGGTAGAGAAAAGTGGTACACATGACACCTTTTGTATGACATTAGAGAAATGTGAGTTTGACATGTGGGGATATGAAGTCAATTCCAAAATTCTTATGAAGACATGTTTGGCAGGTTTCTTATCCTTGTTGATTAGTGTGTAATTGTAAGCAGTCTGAGATTTCAAAGAAGGTGTATGTTAAGGAACGTTTGTTATTTTGGCAAAGTTGGCTGAGATAAGGATGGTAGGGTTGGCCATTTCTGTTTTGGAAAATAGTCATAGGATCTTACTTCATATTTAAAAAGGGAAGTATCTTTTTAGTATAGAAGTACCATTATAGGTGTTATGGGGATGGATTACTACCCACTTCCAAACTTATGATGTACAAAGTGGGGTATAAGTTTCTGGAAGTTCATTCCGACCATCTATTCAGGATTTCTATGGAATCTCACCCTTGTCCCTAAATGCATACGATATCAAGGGAAGTTTGAGTATGTTTAAGTAATTTCATTTCATAACTTATGGGAACCCGCCTATAGGGTGATTTTTTGATGATGGGAAAACCATTTTGGAGCTAAGGAAATACATGTTAGCTTGCAGGGATGGCGTATTGGCCATTGGGATTGATGGAGAAATCATATGCAAGGCATATTCTTATTATTGATTTGTGCGTCAATTAAAATGTCATAAAAAACATGTTATCCCCCTTTTACACATCATATTAGAGTAACATCTGACAGTTTCCTGACAACTATGGTTGCTGACATCAGTGGAGAAGACTGTGGAAATATTTAATTTACCTACCGCTGATGTAGTGAGAATATTGACTATCTCGTATGTCAAAAACTAGGTCACATATTACCCTGAAGGGGACTTAAACTGTTTTGTCCCTTGAGTTGGGGTAAAGATAAGTAGTAGGAGGGAACCCATTCTTTTGGATGTTAATTATTCCCCATTAGGGGATGACTCATTAGAGTCAGAGGGTCGAGGGGATGAGGATCCAAATTCACCGATGTGGCATCGTGCTAGATATAATCCACCTTCCATAGTTAAGAGAGCCACCCTATCAATCCACACTGAAGTTGTACAGAGATGATCTAGTCACCATTATTTTGAAGAGCTATTAGTCCCATTCTCTCATCCCACATCTATGACTAAGGGTTTTGGGAAGAAACTTAAATCCAAGGCTATAGGATCCTCATCACAACCATCTAGTGTACACTCTGAATATTTATGACCAGAGGCTATTCAAAAATGGAAAAGTTTATATTATGATGTTAAAACCACATGGATGGTTCTATTTGAAGGGATTAATATTCCAAGAAATATGGGATATAGAGTCCTATTGGAATATATTATTTACAGACAATCCCAATGAAGTGATAACTTACATCTGAGAGATAGAAATGCCAATATATGCAACCGATGAATCAATTCCCATCATGAATCGTGTGAAGGAAATGATAGATCATGGTAGCACTGAAGGGATTGTTCCTTCATTAGATAAAAAATGGTGTGATTATATTGATCCTGATGATGGAAGTTTCCTTTTTCTCACTAGTTATCAATTTTAATTTAGTCAATCCATTTTTACTCTGCGAAAATATCATTTTTAAATTGAATTTAGTTAAAGGAAAATCAACTAATGTTCTATCGCCATGATATAGCCCTAGTGGCACTACTATTGGAGCTACTGGATCACCCCGTGAATCAGAAAAAAATATCTCCCGGCCATTAATCCATAGAGGATGAGATGGAAAGGGTACTTTCATCTCCAATACCTATCTTTGGAGATGATGATTCATTTCCTCTTAAAAATTAGACGGAACAAAAGCATCGAAGAAATAAATCCATGGTTAAACACATTCACATTAGTGGTAAACCTTCCTGATAATCATGAATTTTGGACTTTATTCATGAAACAGTGTTTAAACTTCGTAGAATTATTGGGTCTTATTTTATTTCATCCTTAAAAGAAAATAATGACAAGATTCATGGAACCATGTATGGTGCTGCTGAACAGGAAAAAACTCAAGCTAACCCAGTGGTTCCTCAAGATGAATTACGGTCAAAGGAACCAACGCCTACTCCAAGTACTGCTCATGTTTTTTCCATTATAAGGGAGGAGGCCTCTAGTAAATTGACATTGCTTTATAGGACATCATATGTAACAACAATTGACTTCTATCCTGATATACTTTAGGTTCATCACATGCACCAGAACAACCAGAAACAACTGATGCTAACCCCAAAAATTTTGTTCAGGAAGCTATTTGTGGTCAAAGGTTGTCGGGGGAATGTTTTAATGAAAACAAGCCAAGTGCTCCCATGGGTGAGACTAACCTAGGATCTGGGATATCATTGGATGATATGATGAACCTTGGCATGCCTTATGAATATGTATTAGAACATATTCATATAAAAAATGCTTTAAATTATGTTGAAGTTCCTTATATAGAATCAACCAGGTGTGATTTTCATTATTCATCCTATTAATCTTATTATGATTAAATTTCTAACCATGGTTGGTTGAAATATACAGTTTCATATAAATAAATTATTTTCGTGATGATACTTGAATCAATTATTGACATTGATGTCAATTCCATCATTGTAGAGGCATTGGCTCAGGTGAATCTTGAGAAAAGAGATCATCCTAAGATTTATTCTGAGGATTCTGATCCAATCAAAGAGACAATTTCCCACCCCGAGACATCAAAAAGCTGTTGAAACTGAAAATATTGGGGAAGAGTCTAATCAAGATGATGACCTGCAGTTAGGTAAGAGATTCTGATATTGTGATTGTACTCATTTTTATTATCCCATGAAACTAACCATAACAGTGATTCTTAATTGACATTATAGGACTATCAACATTGACGGCTAGGTCTGGAGGTGAAGCCTCTGCCTTAGCTCAAACAATATTAGAAGGTGAATCAACCACTGTCAAGTAAGGATGAGAACATGGATCTTCTTTAATTGCAATAATCCTAGAATATAACCCTCATTATGATAGTGAATATAAATCAGATCTAGAACTAAAAAAGGAACTTATTATTGCACATATAAAAGCATGCAATAATATATGGAATATAGTTTCTGAAATTCACCTTGAGGAACTACCTTAAAAAATTCCATGAAATTCATATCTATTTTTCACACTCGTATTTGGTGGTTTTGAATACCGCAAAATCCATACCACAATAGAGGATATTTATTAAAAGATGGAGCAAGATCAAAAGTTTCATCAAGACACAATAAGAGCTAAACTATTGATCAACCCTATAAAATTTCAAGCACCATTGTCCCATGCTGAATCTAATCATACTAAAAAGTTAATTGAAGCAAAGAAGAAGATTTAAGAGAACTACATGTCAGCAGTTGCTTCTTCAACATAAATTATATATCATCACTGGGGATCTTTTCTATCTTTATAACTCATTAGGATAAATCGATAAGGATGGGGAAAATACATTGCAGATGAAAAATAAGCACTCAGTCATACTGAAGTGATTGAATTTGGTCAGTTAAATAAACTTAAATAGGAAGCTAATTGGGCTTAATAAGTTGTTAACCAGATGAGAAGTTACGTAGAATAAATTTTTTTATTTATGAAAAAAAGAGTATCTAATTTTTGGATGTTCATATATGAAATTTTTCTCATAAATGAATAGTATTTCATCTTCAATCATCTGTGTTTTCATTCTTTCTAACTACTTTGTTTTCTACCAAATCCAATAGGCCTAGTAAGCATAGATTGATTTTTTATAGTTATATACAAACAAACCAACAATCTTTGTATCTTTTGACTTTCTATTTCTCAATATTACCAAAATCATTCAAAATGTATGTTTATGATATGGGACTCGACTTTTGTACTGATTTCCCTTTGCGGGCTCCCAATCTACTGAGTACCACATCTTTAGTTGTTAGTAGTTTAGAGTCATGAATGTTGGACTATAAATGGGTAATGTTTAAGGTCAGATAGATTTGACCATAAATTTTGAAATTATATCCCAAACAAGACTCATTGGATAAGAATTTATCTAATATTCTTTATATATTTCCATGGGGAATCTTGAGTCTTGATTTTTAATGTCACCAAATCTAAAAATTTTATAAACATAAAAGAAGTATCTTTCAATAACGAAGTTACCATTATTTTACAAACATGTTATGGGGGTTGTATTATGAAGGGCCGACTAGGGAATATACTGCATAGACAAATAGTGGAATCATTTGGCTGACACACCTTTTATGTAGGAAACTTATGCAAGGCCATCTAAGAGAACATACTGCATAGTTACAAAAAAGAGCTCTTCAGAATTTAACATTTTAATATTGATAGACAAGGAAAAATAAGATTTGGGTGACTCAAGACCATAGAGGGTGGTTTTTACAAGGAATTGAATATTGATAATAAATGGTTTTCTATGCCAAAATATGTCATGAATAGGAAAACAATTTATATACAAATTTGGTGTATAGGGAATGGTTAAAATTTATCAGAAAAGGGAATTTCTGATTTGAAATAGTACCCTTTTAAGTCATGCAGTGAGGACATTGTACTATGTAGTAATAAGTCATGCAGTGAGGACATTGTATTGTACAGGTTTATGTCATGTAGTGTGGACATTGTGTGGATTTAATTTAAGGACTTTAGATTTGACGAAAGGTATGAGACTCTTCCAATTTCTTGATAATTTTTTTGAAACATACCACCATATTCATGTATAGAAGGTAAAATTGTAAACCGTGGTTTGGGAATTTCTAGAACCGAGGAATGATATGGGAAAATGACTAAAAGTATTACAGGAAGTCTTTTCCAAGATCTAAGTTACCATTATTTGAAAACCCTGTTACAAGGGATGTATTATGTATCTCTAACTGAGGAATATGATGCATATCCAAATAGTGGTATCATTTGAATGACATCCCCGTTATGTAGGAATCTTATGCAAGGCCACCAAAGGGTACGTACTTCATTGTCAAACAAAACAGCTCTCAGAAGTTTTACATTCTATTTCTAAATGATGAAGAAAGTTAATGGAGATTCGGATTTTCTGAATCACAGAGTTTGGTTTATAAAGAAAGGTACCTAAATTTGGAGAGTGTATTTACAATCACAATTTCCATTGAATTGGTGTAATATGATTCCTACAAAGGTCTGAACCAAACATAGGAATTATTATGTTTGTAGTTTTAGTTCATACAACTAGGACTAGAAATGGAAAAAATATATGATATGTGGTCAATTGATCCAATTTTTTTTCAAATTTCTTTGAACACATGGAGAAACAGATGTGTAAAAAATGGTCTTGAAGACTTTCAGATCGAGAGAACGATAGTTGGAAAAATATAAATGAATGAATATTTTAAAATATAGATTATTGAATATTTTAATCAATGTTTGAAGGGGATAAATACACTATATCCATGAATGAAATTACCATGATTTGAAAAACCAATTATGGGGGCCATATTATGCAGGGACAAATGGAGAATTTTCTGCATAGCCCAATAGAGGCATCTTTTGGCTGATAGGCCCATTATGTAGGAATCTTATGCAAGGATACCTAATAAAACATACTACATATTCAAGAAAAAAGAGTTCCCAGATATTAGAAACTTTGTCACAAAAAAATGTAAGAATAATTATGAAGATCATAAAATATTCAAGATTAAGAGTGTGAAAAATGGAAGGGGGTTATACTGAATGCACATGAGAAATATTTGAAACAATATTGGCCATGAGTTTTAATTCCTTTACATATATATGACTCATATTTAAAAGATAGAGGCTCTCATTGTTTCCTTTGAATCAATATTATGTTGTTCAGTTTAATGTTATGCAACGAGGACATTGTACTGTGTAGTTTGAAGTCATGCAGAGAGGACATTGTTAACCCTAAAAAGAATTGGGACACCTTATTTATACAAAGAATATTTTTTACCTAATTCCTAATCCAATGTCATCTATTCTCATTTTGAGAAATAATTAGTAATAAATGATTCTTCTGTAACACAAAGGTGAAACAAGTGATGAATAGGGGTACTATGATTAAGTGATGGCTGATCCAATGGATAGGACCCGGGAACACTATGTATCTAGTTAGAGAAAGAATCGAGTCAAATGTGGTTCTTAGATTTCAATGTAGTTTAATGTCATGTGATAAGGATGAAGATGAACCAAATTGAAAAGAATGAAATATCATAAATGGACTAAGAGATATAACCCAAGTTTCACTACGTGTCTTTCTAGGGGAAAGAATCAAGCAATATGTAGTTCTTTAAACATTCCCTATATAGGATTTATTATTATATAAGGAATAAAGGGGTTTTTTATATTGTGGTTGGGCCCGAGATAGGATATCTGGAAATCTCTACGTATCTCACATGGATGATAATCATGTTGTACGTAGTTATTTAAACATTCATTTCCCACACAAATCGATTTTGATATGTGAGATAGGGGATTTTTGAGACGTTATGGATGGACGTTCAAACATAAGACACAAAATTGTTTAAAAATAAGATCATGTATATTAAGGGGACACTTTGTATAGATATGATTCATATATAGGAGGATAGAAGGAAATTAAAAATTGTGTCGTAGTGAATGGCCCCATGATTGGAGATCCTGGAATCTCTAAGTATCTCAAATAGATGAGAATCAATCCACATGTAGTACATGTAATGAGGACCCTATGCAGATCTGATTCAAACATAACAAAAAAGGGGCTCATATTCCACAGAGGAGTAGACATTTTTTCAATGATACTTTCATATGAATTATTGTAACATCATGTAGAGAATATGTTACCCATACAATTTAATGTCACATAATGAGGACAAATGGTGTCGTGCAGTTTAACGTCATGCAATAAGGAAAAATATGAAACACATTTTACCGTCATGCAGCATGGTTAGCTAGGGTTGTTATGTAGTTTAATTTATTTTAACTAGAACTTTGTGATATGTAGTTTAATGTATTACTTCTAGGATTATGTATTTGGATGTTTTAAGTCTTATAGTGAGGACATGGGGTGTCGTGCAGTTTTATGTCTTGTAGTGAAAATGATGTACTATGCAGTTTTTAGTCATGTAGTGAGGAAATGGGGGATGAGTAGTTTTTAGTCTTGCATCAATGACAATTTGGAAATTCATCAATGTATTTCTTCAATAATATCACATTGGTTGGAGTGGTAATAATATCTCCATCCATTGACATTAAGGCATAATCTCTATTTTAGTAATCCTTGTGTACGGAATAAGGTCCTTCCCACATAGGCTCAAGCTTTTTAGGTTTGGTTCCTGGTATAATTGGAGTCCAAAGAAGCAATATCAATTATACTTGATGAAATGAATAGAGATGAACTTTCTTGTTAAATGAATTCTCTATTATATTCTTATAGACTTCTAAATTATGCAAATTATGTAATTTTTTTCATCTAATTGATCCATCTCATCAAACTATTTATGAGACCTCTCATCAATAGACAATTGATCATAAATTGCAACTCTGAGTAATGGGAATTTAATCTCAATTGGAAAAACTTCTTCTATTCTTTACGCCAATGAATAAGGAGTTGCCTAAGTGGCGGTATGGGTAGTAGTATAATAATCCCATAATGCATGAAAAATTTTATATGGACAAGATTTATTATCTTTATCCACAATTTTCTAGAGTATATTTGATAGGGTATTTTTGAAATCCTATATTTATCTATTGGATACTTCATGATTGTGAGATAAATGGTTAGATTTGATATTGTGATCCTAATATAACTTATTTACCTCAACAGAATAGAAATTGGTTCTATTTTCCATAAATATAGTATTAGGGACACTAACTATGGTGATGATATTAGTTTTTACAAAACTAACAATGAATTTGGCTTTGATTTCTTTGAGATGTGTTTCCTCTTTCCATTTACAGAAGAAATCAGTAGCAGTAAAAATATATATGACCTTCTTAGCCATGGCTAGAGGATAAGGACGTTTTAAACCCATTCCCCATGTGGAAAATGGATATGAGTATTTACATGTATGTAAAAACTCCATGGGTTGATTAATGAAGTTGGAATGCACTTAACAGGGATAAAATTTCTTAGTGAAATCTATGAAATCCTGCGTCATTAAAGCCTAGAAGAATCCAAACCTTTAGATTTGATCAAAAATATTATGTCCAAACTGGTGAGAACCAAAATATCTTAAATGTAATTCTTTCATGAAAACTCCAGTCTATTCTCCATCGATACACATGAAGAGGATTCCAAAAAAGCCTCATTTGTTGAGGATTTTCTGGAGACCTGGACTATCATAACGAGTAAAATCGGCTGCTCGTCATCAAATCTATTCTTTTTCAGTGCTATCTAGAGGAAGTACTCCATTTTGAAATTATTCCATGATGTGTGTTCTCTATCCCGTGGTATGACCATATAGCTCATAAATAGGGGTGATTTCATTAATTTCCTCCATTCTGCTTTGAACAAATGGCGGGAATACACGATGATGGGCTATACTAATGAATGTCTCATCTCGATTTGGATCTACCAAGGTTGTAGCTGCATTATCCGGCGCATCATCTTGGGAATTTGGTGATCGTGGGACATAATATAATGTCATATCTAAGGTAAATACATCCATTAAACCTTTGATGTAATGACATAAAGGGATTGACTATTATTTTCAGATGGAATAATCCCTATTATTTTTTTAATTACCAACCTTGAATCACCTTTCACTTGAAAGTGATTCACTCTCACTTGAAGTGTTAATTCCATTCCTGCAATTAGAGATTGATACTTTGCCTCATTGTGGGTTCCGACTTCCAACAACGAGAAGGAATAAGGAAAAAATTCCTTTTTTGGGGATATAAGTACAATTCATCACCCATATTTGTGTAGTCTAGGGTTTTCCATTATCTTCCCTATTTGAATTATGGAGGAACCATAAAAGTACATCTCACATGTTTGGGGATTATCTTGAAGAGAGAAGACCACTTCATCAGGAAGTTCAGTATTCAATGATGTATCTTCTACAAATGGGTGCTCAATAAGGAAGTCGGCCAGAGCTTGGCCTTTTATTGCCATCTGAGGCACTAACTAGATACCAAACTGTTGCAAAATAACTTCCCACCATAAAAAACATACTGTAATCATAGGACGACTGAAGATAAATTTGAGAGGGTTATTGCAAAACACCAATTGGAAATCATGATGTTGCAGGTAGTTCCTCGATTTCTGAACTGTATAGATTAATTCAAGGTAGCATTTTTCGACACTTGAATACCGAGTTTATGAATCATGAATAGTTCAACTGAGATAGTAATGGATATTTTCAATCAATGTATTGTTCTTACAGGCAAGGAAGGTACCCATTGAGTGTTCTAAATCACACATATAGAGAATAAGTGGTATTCCATAAACATGTGGCATTAATACCGGTGGAGTCATGAGATGATTCATGAGGGTATCCAATACTTCTTGGAAGTTGTAGGTCTATCGATAGGTTAATCCCTTCTGCGTTAATCTCGTGAAGTGTAAACACATGCCTACCAAATTGGATATAAAGTGATGAATATAGTCTATGTTTCCTTGGATTCCTCTTAATTATTTCCAATTTCTAAGAGGTGACATGCCAAGGAATGTTTTTTTTCTTAGCATCAACTTTGATACCATGATGGCATAAAATGAAGCTGCGGAACATCCATGAGGTTTCACCAAAAGAACATTTCAAGTGGTCCATCATTAAACATTATTGCTAAATTTTATTAAATATGGTCTCTAGATCAACCAAATGATTGGAACATTTTATAGATTTGACCACAAAATCATCCACATAACATTTAACATATTTTAATATGAAGGGTTTGAAGATATGGCACATGTCATGATGATACGTTGCACCTTTATCCTTTAAGCCAACAAGCATTACCCGATTGAAAAACACACATTGAGGGGATCTGAAGGTTGTAGATTCATCATCCTCTTGGGCCATGCAGATTTGATTATACCCATAGTATCCACCATAAAGGGAGTGTTTCATAGCCATCTATTGTATCAATTAAAAGTTATGTGATCGGAATTAGAAAGTCGTCTTTAGGATAATTCCAGTTAAGATCTCTAAAATCGATGAAAACTATGACTTTCCCATTATTCATTTTCACTAGGACAATATTGGCCATCCATTTGGGATATTGAACCTCCTTGACATTTTTATCCTTTATATGCTTATCAACTTCAACTTCAACTTTTGAGGAATGAGTTGGTTGTGTTCTTCTTGCTTCCTACTTGAATCCTCGATGTTCTTATGGAAAACCCAAATGATGAGTGGATACATTCGGATTAAGTCCAGACATTTATGTACAATTCCAAGAAAAATATATCTTGATGTTTCTTTAGAAATGATTTATATGTCTCTTTCTCTTCATAACTCATGGATGCACTAATTATTGTGGGGAATGTATCATCTTCTATACCTAGATTTATTTCTTTGAGATCATCCATAGTGGTAGATACACCTCACTAAAATTACGGAGGAGCATCCTTGAGATCTTCCAATTCTTCATAATTATGAGTAACTTATTCTGTTTCTACATTCATAGTAGATGAAAAATAAAAACCTTCAGAGATAGGGAATGAATCCTTATTTGAACACCCTAAAGAAGAGGCCATCGTTTCTAACCCCACTGATGATGAAGGGTATTCTTGTGGTAATAAAGAGGAGATGATGGATTGTGAATCAACATCCTTTCCTTCCTCTAGAATTGTTACAACTTCCTTCTATTCTAATTTATGAATTAGAGGTTTTTTGTAGTTCAGAAAATGAAGTGAAGACATCTCCATTTAAGCTTCCATCACTTCTTGGTTAATCAACAATTTCTCCCATTATGTCAAGCTCAATTTCTGCAATTGACATTATGGAAATCACTAGACATGTTCTTGGAATTGGTTTTACCATATCAATTTGATTAATAGGTAACACATAATCTGTACTAAAATGTATGAATGGGTTTTTTGGGATCTTTTCCAAGCCATTCAGATCATTAATTCTGGTTTCCTCCTTTTCCATGGACCTCATTCCCTTCATTTGATAAAATTATGACTCAATGTATTGAGATTCACACATTTTAAACAAATCCTTATCACCATAAAATGTCCTTATTTGACCTTTGAAATAGTACTTGAGACATTGGTTGTATGAAGAAGGTATGGTCTCATGTTGATGTTGCCAAGGCCTTCCAAGTAGAATATTGAAGGCTCTGTCCTGACGAACAACCATGAAATCTGAATTAGACACAAGATCTCCAAAATGAGTTCTGAGTATAATATCACCAAAAGGTTCTTTCTCATTCTTTTTATAATCTTGAAACATTAAATTGGACAAAGATAAGTTATATACAGTGAGGCCCAATTGACGAAGTGTAATAATAAGAATGAGGTTGACTCCTGAGCCATTATCAATGAAGTATCATTGAATGTCTATGTCATTGACCATTCTAGATAAATACAAAGTCCTAATATGTACATGTACAACATCATATTCATCTTCATCTGTAAAGGATATAACTGCATGACATTCTATATGATCATTCTCTATATGGTAATCCTCAGCAATAACAACTTTGGTTTCAAACTCTTGAAGACCTGACAAAGCCTCAATAAGTTATTCTCGAAAATCTTTTGATAGATTCAAGGCATCCAAAATTATCAAATTGGCTGGTACATGAGCCAAATATTTCAAGACATCATAATTTTGGTCCAATGGGTTGTGTTTCCCAGCATTGAAATGTGGTTTTGGAGGTGTCTTGGAATTTAATGCTTCTAATGAGGATGTTCCTATGTCGGAGGAGAAACTATAAATCCTCCTGGATTTGGTTGATTATATAGACTAGGTCTATCTACATACTTAGAGACATATGTTGTAACCTCTAATAGGTCCTCCAAAATAATAATGTCAAACCCAAATCTGTTATGCATTGAAGAGTCTCCTTGTTCTTTTGGAGCAAGTTAAAGGGTTCTCCCACAAGTTTCCACCGCATATACGATTCGATCAGGCGTAGAGTTAAAATAGTGGCTTCTAGAATACCCATGTCTTCCTCTGTATCCTCTACCTTGGCCTATTCCTCTGGTTTCCAGGTTAGATATTGAGAACTCAAACTCATTATAACCAGAATCACCATTAGAAAAGGGATTCATTAAGTGGATAATGTTTATGGAACCAAAGATCAATTCATCATTTGATGAATATTCTTCCTGACAGGTTGGTTCTAGTTGTGCTGTTTGGTGGGGTGGTTCCCATGCTTTTGAAGTGGGTGGAATGAAAAATGCCAGAGTCAAAGAAAACTCGAGCCTTAACATGATCTCTTCTTATTGAGACTGCTCTTTACAATTCTGATCACGTCTCTTCTTTGAAGATTTACATTTAGAGGAATGATTTTTTGATTAAGGTAGATTTGTTGTAGCATGAGTAGTAGGAGACATAATCGTTTGATTGAACTGTGTTTGTAAAATGACAAGAATTTGGTTGAGTGTTTTCCTGATCATCCAATCATGATATTTTTGTGCATTTTTACTTTTTACTTCTTTCCATTCGCCATCTTCCTCTGGATTCGTAGCAGTAAAACATGATACTTGGGTTGAAAAACTTTTTAGTTTTACTTGACTAGATTCAACAATTTTTTCAGGAGGTATTTGAAAGAAACACTCCTAAATGGGTTTCCCCAACATCTATTCAAAGGAAAAATATTCATTATATCTTCATCTCTTTATTAGTTTGGTTTCTTCGGCCACGGAAATTAAACAAAATTGTTTTCTAGAGGTAAGATCAAGTAACTGGGAACCTATTCCTTCCGGAGAGAATAAACATTGTTCTTTAACTCCTAAAACTATTTCTGTATTTGATATCTTTAGTAATCATAATGAGGAATTCAATTCAACTAATGATTGGGAGACAGATTCCTTTTATATGACGAAGGTTTTTATGTAGAAGCAAGTATATGTGCTTTCTTGAGTGTAACTGTAGAAGCCTCTACTTTCCCTATCCTCCTTCCCAGAGCTGATGGAATTACATGAGTTTTATATTTAGTTTACATAATAGAATATTCTAACTGTTGACCAATTGAAGCTATGTATAAAAACCCCCCAATGTATTTCATAGGGATCAGTGGTGTGTGTAACTCATCACATAGATTTTCAATGGAAATTCACAGAAAATCTTCCTGAGGGAGTGATAAGTTTAAGGAAAACGTTAATCATTTCCATCGAGAAATGTAATATGAAACTCTTTCATTTCCTGGTTGTTTTCAATTTTTTAGATCAAAAACTATTGTCTTTGGAAGTGTTAATATTAATTAAAGAAGGAATTTTGGACAAAGATCTTCCCATCCAGTAATTGATCGAGATTTCAAACTTTTATAGCATACAAAATATGTTCCATGTAATGACTACACAAAACAATTAATATCTAATGGTTCTTGTTACTGAGGAGTTCCCATGACGAGATCACAATGGGAAATAAAATGAATTAAGTGTTGTGTTGGATCTCAAGAACCATTAATGATTGGGAATTTAGTATTCTAAAAATATGGTGGGGGAGGGATCAGATCCACCCATTCAGGGTAAGCATTCTTTTCTGGATGAATTGACACACACCGTTCTTACATGGCTTCAATCGAGTTGTTAGTTCCTCAATTGTGTTCATAAGAACTTTGGAAATATCTGTATGAGTTGGGACCTGTGCAGGTAAAATATCTTGAGCTTGAACTGGTACAATGACTGGTAAAATCACTAGTGGTGGTGCTGGTATTTTCCTTGGATAACCCACGAGAACATGCCTATAAGGATGTGTTTGATCCTATCCTAGATGTGTACCCAATGGAGGGAATTCATTATCCACATCTATAGTTACCAAAAATCCTCTTTTATAAGGATCACCCAAGGGATTTGTATTTTGAGGACCTACCTGGGGAGTATGTCTTGAAAAAATTCTTCTTCGAAGTAACTCTATATTATGTATTTTCAACTCCTTCATCTCCTCTTCTTGCTATTTAATTCTCTCTTCAAGTGAAAGAGATTGACCTTATCTAGTGGAAAAGTGATATACAATCTGACTTTTACCTTTCCCATTGTTAGATGCCTTTCAGAGGGGTGGGAGTTACTATTTAATGGAATAACTAGATTCTGGGTAAGCCTCTGATTTTGGGTATGTACACCTTCTTCATTTTCTTCAATGTGTACCGAATTATGGATAAGAATATGATCTTCTGATTCCCTTGAACTAGACTCATTTTCTAGAGGATCTTCTACAATAGTATTAATAACATTCACTAAAGCATAATGCATTGATGGAATTATATCAGTATCATTGTAAGATTATCTCCTTCAATATCAATCATGAGAATATGTTCCCCTATATGGTGAATTATTGGGAACTATTTAGAGGATAGTAACTCGAAGGTAATCCTTGGATAGTTTAGTTGTGTGCTCTATTTTTGGCTTCTTCCCTAATCGTGAGAAAATGGAATTTCATTGAGGAGGGGATTCTGGATGTGAAAGATCCCCCATCCCTACAGGCTGGGGTTTTTCTTATTCTTCTTCATCAAACCATTGAACATTATTTAATTAATTTGAAGGTTTAATTATACAAGCCCCCATCCCTACAAGATGGGATGGCCCTTGAACTAATACAGATGATCTTCAAGAAACTGCTCTTCTGATTTTATGAATTTTGGTTTAGACATTACCTGAGTGCATTATCCAACAACCTTTCAAATTGCCTATTTTAAAAGATCATTGTCTTATTTCAAACATGTAAATTATCTGACGGATGACATCCACTAAGTGGAATTCATGATAAAGATCCTTATATGAATGATGGAAAAGTAACTCAATAACTTCTTTTCATTAGGCCTAACATTGATGAGAGCTATTTGAGGCTTGTTCTTGAGTGTACATTTGATTACATACAAAATATATTGATTGTAGCCAGTCGTGGTGAATAACATTTCATGAGACCACTTTTGGTGGGATTTTATGATTTTGGAGTATAGTGAAATTCAATGATCCATGTGCACCCCATTCTCTAATACGATCACCATATGGGTAATCATAAATTAACTATCCTGGCCTTTTTAGAGCCTTGAGTAATTCATGTTGAAGGGTTCTCTACTGCTTTTCAACTGTTCAATCTTGGGAAACTGGGAGAGATTCCATGTCAATTTGGTGCTACAACCCTTCTATTACCTTTAATTGATTTTTATATTCATCATATGGTAATACTTTCATTCTAAAATGATGAAGAGTCATCCATATGTTGAGGCAGATATCATGGATGCAATCTTATGCCATCAATTCTTGAATGTTATTTTGAGAATTTTCCAAATGCCAGAACATGACTAGTTTATCTCCTTTGGCCAATTGTTTTCTCGTGTACAACATATCATCATCATATTTTATCAACGGTTTCTCCACTTGGTATGACCAATGTGGGTGCTATGTATTAGAATAAAAATAACCCAAGGGATGTTCAGAGAATGCAAGTTCCATTAAATTGTCTTTTGGTTGAGAAATAAATTCACCCAAAAATGATAATGGATCAGACGTGACTGTACTTATATTGGAATGTGTCTCAAAATAAGTGGAATTTCTCATTACAAAATTTTCAATTATAGAATTATTTTGACAATGAAAAAAACTACTACCGAGAGAAATTTCATAGTGAATTCTATCATGGGGATGACCACCATGATGGATTAGAGAATGGAATAAATCCTCTTGTTCCCTGGCCTCCTAGCCACATGGAGGGTTGTGGTGGCTCTCTATTTCTTTCCAAATTTAAATTTTTATTAAAAACCATTTTTAGAAAAAAATTGGAATCCAAAGGTCAGAAAGAGGCTACCACTACATGCTGAAAGAGCTCACAAAATGATTAAACACAAGAATAATATTTCTTGACCAGGACAATCTATAATTTTCCTAGTGCATCATACTAACCTGGATAGCTGTGTCTTCTTTGATAAGATCTTCAAGGTGATAATTCATCCTTTCCATTGTCTGAATAATTTTCTCTGAGTGGATTTTACTCTGATTGAATCCTCAGGCCAGAATTCTATCTTGTTTATCTAAACACACTTCTTACTCCATTGTGGAATAAACTTTCAATCTTCTCTCATAAATCCTCTTGAGATCCTCTTATGAGACATTGCGTCATATTTCTTGCTCAATCATATCTTCCTTGGAGTGCAGAATTAGTTTCAAGAACTCCCCGTCATTTTCTTCAATATATCTCTTGTATCTATTTGCTTTTTCACTTTCTCCCTTCTGTAGAACTGATCTTTCTTTGTTTCTTCTCTTCTTGGTCGACCTAGTTTAAATAGTTTTTGGAAAGTAAGAATAATTCTTGCGGCCCTTTGTATTTTCCCCCTGCACCATTATAGATTTCCTTGAATAACTAATTCCTTTTTTTACCATTCTTCCTTCTAGGGATATGAGGACCTTTTCCATGACATCAGTCTATACTATCCACTAAAGGGAGACTATAACTGTCCACTTGTGATGGGTCATCTTCCTCATTCAATGAAGGTTCATGACCGTACATGCCATCAAAGTGGTTCCATATCTTTATTATCGAGTCTACTTTGAGGGTCCTATGCTTATATAGAGACTCTTCCTTACCTTCCATGTTATCCCGAGCAGATTTATTCCCCACAGACCCAACCTTCAGATGGGTACTAAAGGTGTTTTAGTCTAAGGCCCTAAATACATTCACACCATCAATTCCATTTTGAGATTTCGCAGCCAACAAGAAGGACTTACCATACACCAATTCTGATCTGGTATATTTCTCATAACCTTGGCCCATAAAATACTGCTTCTTATTAGTGTCCTCCCATCTTATATATTGAGATCCACCAAGACTTTGGACCTCACTTCCTATTGATCTCACCTCACTGATTACCTCCAATTGGAATAGGTGTATGTTCATGATTCTATTGTCCATATGATATGGGGGAGTATGCCCCATGACCCTCCTTGACTAGAATAGAGGTGTGTATATTAACTAGGATGGCATGCCGATGTGTCATCCTAGGTATGGGGACAAATTAATGTGTATGTTCCCCTAGCACTTCTGAAGTTGTTGTTATAATATTCTGGAATGCTTCTAGAATATGAGCATGATTTTGTGTCCTCCTTTTCACCGTTGATAAGATGTGTTTTGTGACATCAGCAATCAGAACTGGTGTATACATCCATTACATATCTGGATTAGGTGTATATTCCTGATCCTTTCCTGTTTTTCCTATCAATTGGTGTTGACAGTACTCATGTATGGGGTAAGAGAGTTGGGTATACCCCAGATTTTTCATTAGAGGATTCCGACTAACTTTTTCGGGTGCTGCAAAACGAGACTGTTAGAAGGATTGATGAATGCTGGTAGGTGTATGCACATGATGGATATTTTCCATCAATCATTGTTGATAGAATTCCATCAATATTGGCAGATGAGGTTTCTAGTAGAATTGGTTATTATAAGCTGGGGTATGTTCCTGTTTACCAGTTTCCACCACATTGGATTGGAGGGCCTCTTTAAATGCTGTCAAATGATCCTGTTTACTAGATTATTATTTGTAAATAGGTGTATGTGACTATTGAATGTACTCCATAAAATTGTTCTGGTGGGATTTGTGGGTTACTTCCAGATGATTCAGTTGGGCTGTAAAATTAGGATGGATAGGTGTATTTTCCAACTCGTTTTTCACCATCAAGTTAGATTGATGGGCTTCTCCGGATGAGGAATATGTGAGATCCTCCTCCCTATTAATGTGAAGTTATCCACGATCGTTTGTCTTTCGTACCCAAGTCTCAGAGACCTGGACCAAAATTCCAGATTCAACACCCCCATAATGATGGGGGTTCACTACCACATGATTTTACTGGTGGAGATTGTTTGGTGGGAATCCACAATAAGGTTCCCATTATCTTTTGATTGAGGCTTCGAGTGACCTCATGATCTACCTACCTATAGAATAGAAGGTATTGGTTACTTTAATTTGGGGATAAGAACCCAAAATGGTTGAATATGGTAGTTGGAACCGTCTACTTCTTGATCATTGGTCATCGCTTTCCAGACGATCATGGTTTTTTATTTAAATGGAGAGACTATCGAGCAGCCTCCATGGTTGAGATTGTACCATGATGATGGTACTCCTCTAATAGAATGTTGGAGACCCAGCATTGATGATGCTGGGTGTATGAAAATGTCCTTCCCATGGATTAGGATCCAGCTTGAGCAGCGGTCAGGAATTTCATAGATATCATTTTGATGAAATCCATTTTGGACTGAATGGAGTTTTAAGAAAAAATAGAGAACAACAATAAACTCCATTATAATGAATTTTTTATAGGGATACATGCGTGATTTATTTGTTTATCTTACCTTACATTATCAATTTATAGGGGCCTGACAAGTGGGTAAAATTATTAACATGGTTAATGATTAACTTTAGGTTCACCATTTTTGTTTCGTTGTTCCTTGAAACATGTGTTCTAGTTTTAAGAATCACTACTTCCAGGTAGTTTCCATTGGATTTATTCATGGAACCAAAAACACCCAAAAATTCATTATCTAAAAGGGACCTACTCTACAAAGGTATGAATTCATTATGTTTGATCTTTACAATACTTAAGAACATGCATTGGTTGAGAGGTTGGGATTTCAGACTCATAACACCCTTTTTGGGGGAATTATTGTCTACTTTGGGACACTCTTTATAAATTTAAGTTATTTGCGTG
This sequence comes from Viscum album, assembly GCA_963277665.1. Taxonomy (NCBI): domain Eukaryota; kingdom Viridiplantae; phylum Streptophyta; class Magnoliopsida; order Santalales; family Viscaceae; genus Viscum; species Viscum album. The sequence continues at coordinate 472,383,117 of OY728162.1, read as the reverse complement.
AATCCTTATTAATTTACCATGTATAACATAAGATTGACTTGAAATTTTCAATCTCTTATTAACATGTGTTATTTTAAGAATTATCTGTATGTATTCATGGTTATCAATCAATTGTATCCTCTCATATACTACGTGGAGATTCTTTTAATCATCGTTATGAAGATAGTTGGTTTTAAGAATCTCAGTGGGTCACTCTAGAATTTATTACCATCCAAGGAGATGAGTGATTGTTTTGATATTGGGATTGTGTCCATAAAATGGGATACCTACTTATCCTTATGAAAGGAACCAGAACCCTCCTTGTTCGGTGCTGCTTAACAGGACAAGTCATACCTTTTTAGGTTATGTGATAAGGACCTAGTCATAGAGTTTAATGTCATGTGGTATGGAAATCTAAGAGAAAGGTTATTATTCAATGTTTTGTGTGTGACTTATGCATATGTAGCTTAAGGAACTTGGAATGAATATGGATTTTCAAGTAGTATTAGACCCTGATGGGAATATGGCCCAAAGAGAATAGGGTTGATTTGAAGTGTTTGGTTTGAACCTCATGGAGGATTCCTACATATCCCTTTTGGATGGGATTCAAATACCACGTAGTTCAATGAGTCTCATAGTAGATTATAGTCCTTTGAGAGAAATGATTTTAGGAATTCTTCATGAAAATGATGCCTTGATGATTTGGGGGGTCTAATTTGGGGCTTATTCCTAAGGGGGATGCCCAGATTATATGAATAAGAGATGGATTCCTGAAGAGAATATCAATTGAGCCCAGTCCCTAAGAGGGGTTCCTATGTATCCCTTTTGAACAGAAATCAGAGTTCTTGTAGTTCAGAATTTATGAATTTTTTTTGAACATAACAAATCTCTAAACCCACATGAGTCATCCTCGGTGGGAGAAACAAGATGATTTTAAAGATTAAACAAAGGTACCCAAACTTTTCCTCCTCCACTGGTGGAAGGGGGTGCACCTACGAAGGTCAAGGTGGACAATGTCGAGGTGACCTACAAAGAGGGAGAGGAGATGAGCCCTCCCTCTGTTCTCTTTATATTGGACAAGGATCCAATTAAATGAATAAGGGATGAAGGATAGGGTCTTACATGAGGATGGCTGCCCTAAAATTTATCCTGGTAGTGGAGGGAGATATTTTCATTTCTTTAATGGAAACGAAATTGAGAATCGTACCTTCCCAACTAGTGACCTGAGGTTCTGGGTATTTGAGATGGGAGAGATCAGGACCAAAACCCACCTCCAAACCAGGAACGTCCCAACACTATTCCTGGGATAAAGGTCTATGTGACTACGGATATACAAAACCACAGATGCTTTATGAATCCTAACCCCATTGTGAAACAAAATTGAGAAACCTTTGACTCCAGATATTCAAACCCAAATAAGAGACATTTTGATGTGACTTTTCCAAAGGTTTGATAAGTCAAGAGGTTTTGGTGGAGGTATCAACAAAATCTCTTTCAAAAAAGGGAGCCAATGAAGAAAAATCCTTTCCATGAATGGCTTTGAGAAGGGCTTGATGGATTTTAGATTGAAGAGAGTTGGTGAATCAAATTGGGGTTCCCAAGTAGGTACTTGGGCACAAGTATGGGTGTGAAAGTAGAATTGGTCGACCTGATGTTCACTTAATAGATGAACAACTGGTATGTTAATACTTGGGAGAGACTTGGCACAAGCCTTTAATAGTATTAACAGGTGATCCCAAAAGTGGAGCGCTCAAGCTATTGTGAAAGGAATATGCGTCGTGCAAGTGTTTCCAATTTAGGGAGGTTGGGCTATTTAGGCATGAAAGTATTATGGATTTCAAACACTAAATGTACTTAGGTCCAATCATCCTCCCTCAAATCGTCCACTCTAGGTTTTAAAGAACTACCTTCACTGTTTTGAAAGACTTGGGAGAAGTGCTTGGGAGACCATAGCAGCAATTAGGATTCAAGAAAATTCATCCATACAAATGAAGGCCCTGGGGGACTATTTATACAAAAAAACAGGACCCTAGGAAAAAATGAAATTTGATATGCATGGGGGATGCATGCCAGATAGGGGCACACAAGTAGCTTGAGCATTGACAGCCCCTACGTATGACTATGGTGATCTAAAGCTCATTCCTTTTAAAATATTTATTTTATTTGTATGTTTTCTCCTCTTTTTTATAAATTATTTCCCTTTTTCATTTTTTTGATTCTTTGACGGAACTGAGTGTCGACACCCATAGAATCCTAGAAATGCTAAAAACCCTAGAAACCCTAAAAACCTAAAAAACACTCAAATTACCTAAAACCATAAAAATTAAAATGGTTCTATAAAACCATAAAAACATAAAAAAATATAAAAACCCAAAAAACCCCTAATAAAACATAAAAAACATAGAAATACTTATAACCCCTACAAATCGAAAAAATTCTAGATATTGTAAAACCCTAAAATGATGTTAAAAACCATAAAATCACCAAAAAACCATAAAAATTCCAAAAAACATTTAACCCCCCTAAAACCCTATGAAAATAATAAAAACCACAGAATACTCAATAAACCCTTAGAAAAAAATAAAATCTATAAGAAACTATAAAACCACTCAAAACTCAAAATAAATCCTAAAAATCCAAAAAACCATTAAAACCCTAAAATCCCAAAAAACTAAAAAAATCATTAAAATCCTAAAAACCCATAAAAATCACGAAAAAGCCCATAAAATACATAAAACCATTTAAATCCTAAAAAACATGGAAACCCATGACAAACCCATAAAAACCCAAAACACTTAAAACCCCTAAAAACCTATAAAATGCTAAAAACCATAAAAACCCCTAAAAACCCTTAATCCTTAAAAAACTAAAACCCCATAAAAACACTAAAATAGAATAAAAACCATAAAACCATTTAAACCCCTAAAGACATTAAATAACTCTAACACCCTTAAACCCCCCCCCCCCCCAAACTAAAAAAACCTTAAAACCTGAAAAACAAACCCTAATAACCATAAAAACATTCAAAATCCCTAAAACTCTGAGATCCAAAAAAATTAAAACAAATTCCAACAAATGTATAAAAATGAAAAACCCCTTAAAACATTAAAAACATTAAGAAAACCTCAAAAACATAAAAACATTAAAAACTCCTAAAAAACCTAAAAATACTAAAGCCCTTAAACCCCTCAAAATCCATAAAAATCATAAAAAACATAAAAATACTATGAAATGACTAAACAACATTAAAGTCATAAAAACCCTTAAACCCCAATGAAAACAACAAAAACCTAAAAAAACATTAAACCCCTAAAAAAAGAGAAAACCCATAGAAAAACAATAATAAGACCTCAACACCCCTTAAAACCAAAAAACCTGTAAAAACCTAAAAACCTCTAAATTCCATAAAACCCCTATAAACTGACAAAAAACTCTGAAAACCTTTTAAACCAATAAAAATTTTAAAAACTATTAAAACTCAAAAAAAACATGAAAATTTAAAAAACAGAAAAACTCTAACAACCCTAAAATTCGCAAAAAAACCCCTCAATATCCATGAAAACCCAAAAAACCTTTAAAATAACAAAACAATAAAATTCACATAAAAGGTATAAACCCCAAATAAAACTAAAAATTCCCAGGAAATATTTTAAATAATATAAACTCTTAAAACCTACAAAACTGATAAAATGATAAAAACACATAAACCCCATGAAACCTTAAAATCCCCAAAAACCAAAAAAATCACTAAATACCCATACAGCCCCTAAAAAATATAAAAATATTTTAAACCCCTATAACGTAAGAAAAAAAACTCTAAAAACCATTAAACCCCTAAAAAAACTTAAAACCACAAAAAACCATAAAAACATAAAAATATCTTTTTTGTTGAATGCGAGCTTGCTTATGGTCTGTGGAAGTATCTATAGGATGTCTTTGGTCTTCAATTTCCCCTGGATAGAATCTTTTCTCAGATGATGTCTCTCATCACGGAATCAAGGTATAGTGAGAAAATTTTTAATCTTATCCTTGCTGCATTGTCCGCCATTGTGGCTTTTCTATGGGATGCCAGGAACTCTTCTATGTTACGGAATAAGTCAAGCTCCCTTCATGAGGGTATTCTTGCCATACATTCTGCTGTTCGGATGGCCATGGGAATTCAAACAGGTGCGATGAACAATTGCTTTACTGACCTCATCACTCTCCACACTGTTGGTGTCTCTTGTAGGTGAAAAAAAACATTGGTGCTGAAGTCAATCCGATGGATTCCACCTATCCTGTCTTGGATCAAAGTCAATGTTGATGGTGTGACAGTAGGCTCTCCAGGGCCTTCGAGCTGTGGTGGCATCTTCTGTACTTATAGAGGTTTTGTCAAGGGCACTTTTTACCACTTCAATGGAATTGGTTGTGTTTATGAAGCAGAGCTTTGGGCTATCATCAAGGCGGTGTGGTTTGAAAACTAGTTTGGTTGGAAGCAACTCTAGATTGAGTCTGATTCCATGCTTGCGGTTGAGGCCTCTTCAAAATTCAAGGACGGTTCCCTGGCGGCTTCTACCCCAATGGATTGATTGCATTAGTTTATCCAAGAATCTGGTTCTAAAGATCACCCATGCATACATGGAATTCAATATGGTGGATGATGTGCTTTCCATGAAGGCTATTGAAGAACGCTGCCCATGGTGGTCTTTTGTTGCTCCTAAATTTTGTTCGTCAATTTTGGATTCGGACAAGAAGGGTGATATCCGTACCCGGTTGCATATGTCCCCCTTGTAATGCCTTGCACTTTATTTTTAATCTTTACACTTGAGGGACCAAGACTTCTGGTTGGCCCCACGCCTTCTTTGACCTAAGATCTAAAAAACCCCTAAAATTCTATAAAAACACTAAAAATAAGAAAAAACTCTAAAAACTTATCAAACCCATAAAAACATTAAAATTTCTAAAAAACCATCAAACCACTAAAATAATCAAAAAAACCATAGAATCACCATGATATAAAAAAACCCTCAAAATCCCTCAAAACCCATAAATCCCTAAAATTCTTAAAAATCCAAAAAAATGATAAAAACCCCTTCAAATCCAAAGAAAACCTTAAAAATATGAAAAAATATAAAACCCATAAAAACATAAAAAATTCTAAGAACCGAAAAAATCCAATAACACTAAAAACCCCTAAACACCTTCAAAATCACTAAAAACCCCAAAGCCATATAAATCCTAAAAACACTAAAAGTACCCAAAAACATAAATAAACCTAAAAATAATAAAATTCCATAAGAAAACCATAAAAACCTAAAAACACTAAATACCCATAAAACCCTAAAAATGTTAAAAACCATAATACCCCTAAAAGAACCTAAAAACCCTAAAACCACCAAAGAATCATAAAACCCCTAACAACATAAAAAACTAAAACCCTATAAAATCCCTAAAAACCCAAAAAAACTATAAAAACATTTGAAACCCCTAAAAAGGTTAACAAATTCTAATAAATAATAAAAAAATCCAAAAACTCAAACAACCCTCAAAACCCTAAAAATCCCTACACCCCTTAAGAAAATAAAAATCATCAAAATCCAAAAAAATCCTAAAAAACAAAAAACCCTAAAACCCTAAATACCCCTAAGAAAAAATTAAAAAAATTAAAACACTTAAAACCACAAAATCCAAAAAACAATAAATCCCCCAAAAAATATCTAAATAAACCCTAAAACCCCTAAAAACCCTAAAAACACAAAATACCCATAAAACCTTTAAAACCCCAAAAACCATAAAAACAAAAAAAAATAGACAATATAAAAACCTTTAAAAAACTAAAAACATTAAGAAAATTAAAAAATATGAAAACCATACAGAACTCAAAAAACCATAAACCCCAAAAGAACCATAAAACCCCTAGAAACCTTAAAAACACTCAAAATCCGTAAAAACCAAAAACCCTTAAAAATCCAAAAAATACATAAACTACCCAAAAACCCATGAAAAAAATAAGAGAACCTTAAAAACCAAAAACAATTAAAATGCCAAAAAACCTAAAAATGATAAAAATCCTAAAAAACAATAAAATCCCTAAAAAACTTCAAAATCCCTAAAAAAATAAAAAACCTACAAAACACTAAAAATACCTAAAAAACATATAAAATCATAAAAATCATTAAACACCCAATGAAAACCATAAAAACAAAATATTTCTTAAAACTCCTAAAAACCTATAAAAACCTAAAACCCCTAAAATCCCCTAAAAGACCATTAAACCCCAAAACCACCTAAAAACAATAAATATCCCTATTATCCATAAAACCCATAAAACACATAATAATACTAAAGAATATTAAAAAATATAAAAACCCTTTAAATGTTACAAAACTCTGAAAACCATTAAAATCCAAAACACTCAAAAAATAAACTAAAACACCAAAAAACTATAAAATCCCTAAAATCCATAAAAATCTCTAAAACCCCACTAAATACATAAAAACTCTAAAACTCATAACAATCCAAAAATAACTAAAAATTAAAATACCCAAAAACACTTGAAAACCCATAAGAAAATCACAAAAACCTAAATGTACATTAATCCCCTTAAAACCAAAAAAATGATGAAAACCCTAAAAAGTATATTAAAAACCATAAAATACTAAAAATACAAAACCATACATCATATAGAAACCAAATTAAGAAATAAATACTCTAAAACCCCTTTAAACAAATAAAAAGTCTAGAAAATACTAAAAACATTAAAAATTATAAAAACTCAAAAAAACCCCAAAAACCTAAAAAAACGTAAAAATCATCAAAATACTTAAAAACATTAAAAATAATAAAAATCCAAACAAATCAGTTCATATAAGTGAAAAATTAAAAAATCTTATAACATGAAAGCCATAATAATCCCTTAAAAAGCAAAAAACATTTAAAAACACTAAAAACATTAAAAACACTAAAAACACTAAAGGCCCAAAACACCCCTAAAAACATAAAAAACCCCTAAAACCATAAAAAACACAAAACTCCAAAAATTCCCAAGAAAATCACAATAAACTATACAACCTTATAAACCTAAAAACATTATAAATATCTAAAATCCTAAAAACTCCTAAAAACAAAACAACAATAAAAACCCTAAAACCCAAAAAACACTCAGAATTCCTAAAAAACATAAAAACTTAAAACAATCCTATGTAATCCATAAAAACACATAAAAACATAAAAAAACCTTAAACCCCTAAGGAAACCTTAAAAAACATAAACCCCTAAAACCTAAAAACTCAAAAAAAAACCCCAAAATATTCATCAAAAACCAAAATACAGTCAAATTCTCTAAAAACACTAAAAATCATAAAAATATTAAACATGCCAAAAAATCACTAAAAGTAAAAAACACTAAAAACCCATATGAAAATATTAAAGCCTAAAAACACTTAAAACACCAAGAAAACCTAAAAACGCTAAAAACCCTTTAAAATACTATCAAGACCCTAAAACCCCTAAAAACCATAAAACCCATCAATACCATAAACACCCCTTAAAAATAGTAAAACCCTTAAAATCAACTAAAAACTCTAAAAATTCTTTAATCCCATAAAAATGTAAAAGAAATATTAAAAAAATAAATACCATAAAAAATAAAAAAAATCCTAAAAACCCTAAAAACCGACCATAACTAAAAATACCTAAAAACCATAAAATACATAAAACCCCTAAAACAATATATATCATTAATGACATGAAAATCCATAAAAAAATTAATTAAACATGAAAACCACAAAGAAAACATTAAAAACATAAAAATAATAAAAACCCCTAGAACATAGAAAATGATAAAATACCCTAAAAACCATAAAAACCCCTAACATCATTAAAAAAACACAAATTACCTAAAATACACTAAAAACTCTATAAACACATTAAACCCATAAAAAAGTTAAAAAAAACTAACAACTTTAAAAACTAAAAAAAACTCAAAAAACCATAAAAACACAAAACACAAAAAAAAACACTAAAAACCTCAAAAACGCATAAAATTCAATAAAATACCTAAAACACTAAAAATCATAAAATTCCAAAAAATACCTAAAATTACTTAAAAAGGTTAAAACCCCCACAAAACCCTAAAAAACCTAGTAAAATATTGAAAAACTAAATAAACATAAACCCTTAAATACATAAAAAATGCTAAAAACCCTAAAATCCCTAAAATCCAAAAAAAATATTAAAAATAAAAAAAAATCCCAAAAAGAATATAAAACCTCTTTAAATCCTTAAGAATACATAGAAACCCTAGAAACACTTAAAACCCCTAAAAACCTTAAAATGGTAAAAACCCAAAAAACAATAAAAATTCCCTAAAAACTCTGAAACCCATGTAAATCATAAAACCCCAAAAAACCCATAGACACCCTAAAACTGAATTAAAAACTCTAAAAACCATTTCAACCACTAAAAATGTTAAAACCCTCTCAAACCCCTTAACAAAATTAAAAACTAAAAAAACCCAAAAAAAATAAAAAACATAAAAGCCTAAAAAGGATCTAAGGATACCTAAAAACATAAAAACCCCAAATAAACAAGACAAACCCAATGAAACATATTAAAACCTAAAAACAGTAAAAACCAAAAGAAACTAAAAATGCTAACACCCATAAAATACAATAAAATCCCAAAATCCACCAAAATACTTAAAAACACTAAAAAAAATATAAAATATATAAAAATACCTACAAGCGTAAAAAACCTAGATAACCCTAAAGAAGACCTAAAAAACAAGAAAGACATAATAACCCAGAAACCAAAAAACTATAAAAAACCTAGAAATTCTAAAAAATATATAACCCTAAACCCTTAAAACACTTAAAAATTGTAAAACACCCCTTAAAACCTATAAAAACAAAAAAACCCCAACTAAAAACCCATTAAAACAATAAAACATTAAAAAAACTAAAAAACATAAAAAACTCAAAAAACGTAAAACCCTAAAAACCCAAAAAATACATAAAAACACAATAAAGTTATTAAAACCCCTAAAATCACTAAAATCCCTAAATAAATAAAAACCATAAAACCTATAAAAATCCCAAAAAACAAAAAAACCCGAAAAACAAGAACAACCCCATAAAAGCCTTAAAAAATTAAACACTTAAAACCCCTAAAAACCTAAACCACCAAAAAAAATATAATAACAAAAAAAACCAAAAAACCAAAAAACCCCATAAAAATGTTAAAACTCCAAAGCCCGTCAAAACCTTAAACCCCACTAAAATAAAAAACGCTTTAAACCCCTAAAATGTTAAAAACATTAAAAACCCAAAAAACTCCAAAATAATTTCAAAAACCCCTAAAAATCCATAGAAACTCTACTAATAAAAAAACCGAAAACACATCAAAATCCATAATAACGGTAAATAACATAAAAATCCCTAAAAAATAAAAAAAAACGTAAAAACCTATAAAATCCTTGTAAACCCCTAAGAAAACCATGAAATACTAAAAACACATAAAACCCCAAAAGAATAAAAATTTATAAAAACCCTAAAAATAATATAAAATTATAATAAAATAAAAAAACCATAAAAATCATTAAAACACTAAAATCCCCTAAAAGGAAAAAAACCCTAAAAACGTGATATCCCCTTAGAAAACCTTAAAAAACTAAAAACACTTAGAATCCCTAAAGACCTAAAAACTATAAAAACCCTTAAATGTCCCTAAACCCCTAGAAATGTAAAAAAGAATAAAAATCCATAAAGCCCATACAATCTCTAGAACCCATAAAACCCCAAAACAACTAAAAACACAAAAAACAATTTAAACTTGTAAAACATTAAAAAAACTCCAAAAAACATAAACCCTATAAACTAAAAAAACCCCCAAACCACAAAAAATCTAACCCCCCCCCCCCAAATCAATAAAACCCTAAAACCCATTTAAATCCTGAAAAACCAAAAAAATCACTAAAAATACAGTAACACATAAAGGCCTAAAAACCCTAGGAAAACCTTAAAACCCAAAAAATATTAAACCCTCTAAAAAGATAAATCCATAAAAACCGTAAAAATAGCTTAGAAATATAAAAAACAAAAAACCCTAAAAACCCTAATAAAAACAATCAAAAAACCCTTGAAAACCCATAAAAGGTTGAAAAAAATAATAAAACGCTCAAATCCCTTGAAAACTAAGAAGCCAAAAAATCCATAAAAGTCCTAAAACCCATTAAACCCCCCAAAATCAGTAAAAACCCCACAAACTACGAAAATCCAATGAATTATTATGAATTCCTAATAACATAGAAAAACCATAAAACCCATAAAAACCCTAAAAACCCATAAAAACCGAAAAACACTTAAAAACCCAGAATCCTTTGGAAAAAATAATATCTAAAAAAACCTATAATAGCTAAAAACTCAAAATAAAAAAAACCCTAAAAACTATAATAATTATTAAAGGCCTTAAGAATTTCATAAAAATAAAATAACCCAAAAGATCCATAAGAAATATTTTAGAACTTTAAAGCACTTAAATCTTCAAAAAAATATTAAAAACGCTAAAACCCTAAAGGACCCTAAACTTCTAGACACCCCTAAAAACCATAAAATATCTTAAAAATCATAAAAATCATGAAAACGTATAAAACACCTAAAAACCACTAAAAACAATAAAAAATCATTAAAAACTATAAATATTAAAATATATGAAAAAACCTAAAAATACTAAAAATATAAAAAACCATTAAAATCCAAAAAATCCTTAAAACCCCAAAAAACCCTAAAAAGCCTCAAAATCCATATTACCCTAAAAACAAAAAAAACCCATAAATCTGTATAAATGTAAAAAAACATAAAACAATGAAAACCTATAGGAAAACATTAAAAACATAAAGACATTTATTTTCCATAAATACCCAAAAAACTAAAAAACATAAAAACCCTACAAATCCTAAAAACCAAAAATACACATAAAATGTTGAGTAAAACTCTCAAAACCCATTAAAACCCTAAAAGATACAAAAAACTCTAAAAACACTAAAAACAAACAAAAAACTATAAAATTATTTATAACCCTTAAAACCCCTAAAAACATAAAAAAATAGAAAAATCATAAAAACAAAAAAAATAAATAATCTATAAAAAAATAGAAATAAAAACCCTACAAAGCCTAAAAAACCCTAAAACTGCTCAAAATACAAAAAATCCCAAAATCCGAAAAACCATAAAAATATAAAAAAATTCCCTAAAACCCCATAAAAATCTGAAAATACTTATAAACCATGTAAATCCTTACGAAACCCATTAAAACCTAGAAACACATAAAACTTAGAAAAACCTAAAAAAGAAAAAAACCCTAAAACCCCTAAACACTCTAAAAATACCTAAAACATTGAAAACTATAAATATTCTAAAAAACCCTAAAAATCCTTAACAATATAAAAACCGATAAAACCCCCAAAAACCCTAGAAAGACCATAAATACCTAAAAACAATTAAGACCCCTAAAAACATAAAAAACACCGAAAAACACAAAAAAAACACCTAAAACCCCCTACAACCCTCAAACCCCTAAAACCATAAAAACCCATAGAAACCCTAAAACCACTAAAAATTACAAAAAACCTTTAATATGTTTAAAATGTTTTAAAAAACTATAAAAAACTAAAAAACCCTACAGAACTAAAAAAACACCTGAAATCTATAAAACCATAAAAACCCTAAAAAATATCAAAATCACTAAAACCCATAAAAATCACTGAAAACATAAAAATATCTAAAATACTGAAAACCCCTTAGAAAAATAGTAAATCCCAAAAACAATTAAAACCCCTAAAAACCAAAAAATGATAAAACCATAAAATACCCTAAAACCCTAAACCCCCAAAGAACCATAAAAGCCTGTAAAAAGCATAAAACCCCATAAAACCCAATAAGAACCCTAAAACCCCTAAAACACTCAAAACACGTAAAAAGTGTTAAAAAATGAAAAAACCATAAAAAACCTAAAAAATCAAAAATCACAAAATATCCAAAATACCATAGAACCCCTAAAAACCACAAAAACCATCAAAATCCCTAACATTATAAAAATCTAAAATAACACATAAAAAATAAAAAAAAAACATGTTTTAAATGAAATAAGACATGAATTTGTTGCCCATTTCATTCCCCTATGAAATTAATTAATATTAATAGTCAACATTATAAGCATTAGTTGTAACAAGCTTACACCATCAAGGAATTAGGGGAAGTAAAATTTCAAGAGACAAAAAGACACAAAAAAATTACCACTTTTAAAATACTCGAACAACATGCTTCCTCATTATAAGTCACCAATTCCAAAAATAAATATTCTCTCTGTGTATATAAATCCATTATAATCAGGTATTTGTCTCCACCATGATAGGAAACATAAAGGGAGAGAAACAAATAAATAGAACGATGATTTCCCAATGAAGGATGGATATCAAAATAAAGAAAATTACTCCAAATATAAATCCAAAAGTTCAATAAATAAGTAAATCATCCTTCATCCAATTAATCAATTATCATAAAATTTGGTTAAAAAATAGTATGAAAAGGACACCAGAGTTTTTTTTCTCAGTACATCACTTCCAACTTCATGAAAATACAATCATAAAAACCAAGAGAAGACGAAAATATAATAAAATTAGTTTTTGTGAAAAACAAGACTTCTAGAATTGATAACCTCATGGAGAAGGCAACCAAACAAAAGTGAGATAGCTTTGAGAGACAGTAAAATCTTGATAAAAAGACTCAAAGGCCTAAGCTCAACAACATGCAACCTATGACTTTTCCAAATTAAGGTTCCATATACCATGAAGTCACTAAATCAAAAAAATGTAAAAATAAATCATCAACCAATTTCTATACATGAGTCAATGATCTAGTAGACACCGTAAAGAAAATAGGTTCCATTAATAGAGTCCAAAAGTAATCTTTTGTGGTCAAACATAAAAGTTTTATTCAAGAAGAGTATTAGTTCTTACATTTTCTAGTATACTTTTGAAATCAACCAAAAAAGATAGATCTAATGAACAGTAAGGAATCTCATGTCAGACAAGAACCATCATATTTACTAAGTGGAGTCATTTCCAAGGAATATATTTGAATTTGATGTTTGATTTTTCTTAAACTCCTCCCCCACATTAATAAACACCCTCATTCAAATTTTAAGGTAGATATCAGTAGAAATTTCACCATTTTTGTATTAATGGAAGGCAGTTGTATCATTATCTTCCATAAAATAATCCTTTTCCTCTAAAAAATCCAATATATCTTCAATTTGGAAAGAATCCCAAAATGTAGGGTCATTTTCATCATCATTGTTAGTGTCTTATGAGTCAGTTGATTTAGAGGGTGAAATCGAATGTTTAACAGACACAGATTATGGGGGTGTAATATTTTTTTCATTATTATTGATTGTTAGGGATTATATGACAATATTTATCTAAATTTTGGTTTGATGCCCACATTTTTTGAGATTTCATGATATTCGGAGTGATGAAACCATGCGAATAAATCATCGATTTATTTTACCTTTTTTAGCACTTGACTTTAATATGTCTACCTCAAGTTGGAAAGATTTTTCAAAATCATCATGAAGAGACTAACCAAAATGTTGTTGGTTGTTATTTTTCTCTACATTATCAATTTTTTGGATCTTTATATCCAATAGTTCGGGTTTATGAAGAGATTCACTATCCTTATTTTAAAACTGGGCATTATGCACTACCTCCACCAAACCCGAGTGGCTAGTAGAGGGAAAATTATTATTAGAAGACCCTAAAGTATTCTTATTGGTATTATTATCAGTAATATCCCCTATTTGAATTAAGGAAGTAATAAACAACCCTTTTTCACATCATTTTCTACCAAATTGAATTAAAATGATAAATGGGGTGTATATCATGTTGTTTCTTAACATCTTCTTCTATAGAGTTCCAAATTCTAAAACATCTCTGGAAATAAGTATGAACATTTTCAAAAAAACTCATAAACAAATCCATAATATCCATTTTAAATCCAATAACATGATGGAAAGGATTGTGATATATCAATTTCTACACATATTCGAGCGATTGATGGTCGAGATAGATTTAATGTATTAGTATCTAATTTTAGTGATTAACCAAATAAATTGGTAATAAAATAGAGGGAATTATTATTAATGAAATGAAAGTGATTTCCTGAGAAACCTATCCTGATAGGGACAATAGGCAGTTCTGAATCAACACAAAATATAGGGACCATTTCAACACCTTCATGAAACAGCCATTGAAGAACCACGAACCTCTCATACAAATCCTATAGTAATCATTCTCATATATAAAATAGAAAATAGCTTGCTATGAATTCAACAAGATGATGTGAAAATTCACAAATCTGAGGTTTTCTAGGTTCTTTTAGAGGAATTTTAGTGAGGTTCTTCCTTTTTTAAATTTTCCAACTAGCACAAAACAAAGTTCAAATGAGAGAAATTATACCTCTTCTTTTGAAAAAGAAATCACAAAAATACCCTTATGCCTATATTTCATCATATGAATGACCTGGGAGGTCTTTTATCAGCGTGATACAAGGGATCTTGGTAGCCAATTACATTTGTGATGGACCAGGGTTCGTCTTTAGAGTTTTTACCCTATTCGACTAAGGGCACAATCTCCTAGGAAAACTCTTTCAGATCAGTGTTCCTCTTAAAAAAATGAAAACATAAAAAATCCATAAAAACTCTAGAAAATCCTTAAAGGCCTAAAAAATTAAACTACATAAACACATAAAACAATAAATCCCTAAAATCCAAAAAACAAAAACCCCCCTAAAAATCCCCAAAATTAATAAAAATACATAAATATCCATAAATTCCTAAAAATCCCTAAAAATATAATAACCCTGAAAACATATAAGAAAACCTAAAAAACATAAAAACACTTGAAATCCATAAAAACACAAAAAAATACAAGAAACCCCAAAAATGATAAAAATACCCTAAAACCCCTAATATCCCCTAAAAACAAAAAAACCCAAAAACCCTAAAAACCTGAAAACCATAACAAAATAAAAAAACCATTAAAAATATAAATTCACTTTATACCCCTAAAAATGTTACAACACTCAAAAAAACCATAAAACCCCCCAAAACTAAAAAAATTCCTAAAACCCAAAAAATAATGAAATACCTAAAATCCCAAAATAATAAAACCCCTAAAAACCACAAAAAACATAAAAAATGATAGAAATCCTAAAAAAGAAAAAAAAAATCCCTAAAAAGGTAAAAAAATACTAAAAACACTAAAACACCTAATAAAACCATTAAAACCTAAAAACACTTAAAATCTAAAAACACTTAAAACCCCTAAAACCTTAAAACGTTAAGAACCCTAAAAATCTTAAAAATATTAAATACCATAAAATCACTAAAAACCATAAAATACCCCAAAACCAAATACAACCCCTAAAACCACTAAATACTCTGAAATGTCTTTAAAACCCTAAATCATTAAAAACAATAAAAAACCATAAAACAACTATAAACTCAAAAAAAACTTTTAATACCAAAGAAATCTAAAACCCCACAAAATCCCTCAAATCACTAAAATATCTTAAAACTACAAAAAATCCCTAAAAACATAAAAACCCTAAAACCCCTGAAATACCCTAACAAAACATTAAAAACATAAAAACACTTAAAACACCTAAAACACATAAAAACAATTAAAACACTACAAACCATAAAATCCCTCAAAATCCCTAAGAATATAAAAATTCCTAAAAACCCTAAAAACCCATAGAAAACATTAAAACCCTAAAAGCACTTTAAAACCCAAAGAACCTAAAAGATGCTAAAAACCCTAAATGACCCAAAAACACTTAAAAACAAAAAATCCTAAAACCCATAAAAAAACCATCAAATCCCATAAAATCACTAATAACCACTAAAAACTCCAAATCCCCTTTAAACACCTAAAAATTCTAAAAACAAAAAAAAATTTAAATTATTAAAAAACTCAAAAAAAATAAAAACTCAAAAAAACCCGAAAATCCCTAAAATCCCCAAAAGGACCCAAAAGCCCTCAAAATCCATAAACCCCATAAAAAATAAAAAAATCCAAAATAATCCCTATGAATATCTAAAAACATGAAAACCATCAAAACCCTTAGAAAACATTAAAAACCAAAAAACTCTTAAAACCGCTAAAAATATATAAAACGCTAGAAACCATGAAAATCCCTGAAAACCCAAAAAACCAAAAAATCCAAATAAAACAATAGAATTCCTATAAACTCCTAAAAATGTTAAAAGACACTAAAAAACTGGAAAACTTGAAAAACTCCAAATACCCGAAAAAACACAACAGAACCCCAAAAACACCTAAACCCCCTCAATTTTCCTAAAATAATAAAAAATCCATAAACAACCACTAAAATGTGAAAATAACCTAAAAATCATGAAAACCCAAAAAAACCACAAAAACCTTAATAAATTAAACCCCTGAAAACCCCTATAAAATTCTAAAACCCCTAAATAACCCTAATGCATGTAAAAGCCCTAAAACCCTGAAAATCCCTAGAAACACTAAAAACCATAGAAATCATAAAAAAAATTCCTAAAAATCCATAAAAATGTAAAAAACCCTTAAAATCCTTGAAAACTACTAAGAAAACATTAAAAACCTAAAATCACGTAAAAGAGTTAAAAACATAAAAATGCATTAAACTATAAATGCCATAAAAACACATAGAACTATAAAACCCCCAAATAGATTAAAAAGAATAAAAAATATAAAACCCCTAAGAACCACTAAAAACTATAAAAACCCTTTAAACCCTAAAAAAATTTAAAAAAAATCAAAAAACCCTCAGAACCCTTAAAACTATAACACCCTAAGAATCCAAAAAAACCCATAATAACCGAAAAACACTAAGCACACAAAAAACCAATGAAAATACCTAAAACCCCTAAAAACCAATAAAAATAATAAAATATCCTAAAATCCGTAAACATAAATAATCTTAAAAACCCTAAATTAACCTAAGAAAACTATAATAACCAAAAAACGCTTAAAACATAAAAAACTAAAACCCCTTGAAAGACAGTAAAAATCCTAAAAGCCCCTAAAATCCATAAAAACCACTAAAACATTAAAAAACACAAAAAACCTTTTAAAATGATAAATAAACTCCGGAAACATTAAAAAACATTAAACCCCTAAAAATATTACAAAACTATACAAACCCTTAAAACCCCTAAAAATAAAAAAAAATAAAAACCCAAAAAACCATAAATTCAATAAATACCCTAAAATAATAAAAACCCAAGAATCCATCAAGATCCATATAAACCCTACAGACAATAAAAATAATAAAAACCAATAATTTTTTTTAAAAAATTAAAAACCCTTAAAAACCCTGAAAAACCCTATGAAAACCTCAAAATGATAAAAGCACATAAAATCCATGAAAGTCTAAATACACTAAAAACATTGAGAGCCCCTAAAAACCCTTGAAATACCTATAACACTTAACATCCAATTTTTTTTTTGAAAAAATACCCAAAATATATAAAAATGTAAAAGCCTTAATTGCCTTGATGAACACTAAGAAAACTGTAAAACTATAAAACACAAAATACCATAAAACCCCTAAAAACTTTAGAAACCATATAAACCCCTAAACCTTAAAAAAACCTAAAAATACATAAAAATTATCAAACCTTTTAAAAACATAAAATGTTATGAAACACTTTTAATGCATAAAAACATAAAAAAAATCTAAAACTCCTAAAACAAAAAAGTCATAAAAACACAGAAAAACCCTAAAACCCCATAATATCCTTAAAAATGTTAAAAACTAAAAAAAAGTAAAAACCCCAAAAATGATAAAAGACTCAAAGAATACCTTATAATAAAAAACATTGAACTGCTAAAAACCATAAAAATGTAAAAACCACTAAAAATACTAAAATCCAGAAAACCCAAAACCCCTCAAAATCCATAAAACCCCTAATCCCCTAAAAATAATAATAATATGAAAAGTCCTAAAATGAATATAAACATAAAATCCCCTAAAATCCTAAAAACCCCTTAGAATGTCATAAAAACCAAAAAAAATTAACACCCCTAAAAAACATAAAATAAAAAACAAACCCTCAAAAACCATGATAAAAAATAAAATCCTTAAAAACAATATAAATCCCTGAAACCCATAATAACAATTGAAACCCATAAAAACCCTAAAACCCATTAAAAATTATAAAAACCCATTAAACCCCTTAAAAATTAAAAAATTATATAATTAATAAAACCCTATAAACTCAAAAAAAACCTAAAACCACCAAAAAATCAAAAAACCCCTAAAAAGAATCAAAATGCATCAAATCCCTAAAAACAAAAAAATCATAAAAAATACCTAGAAATTCCTAAAGACATATAAAACCTAAAATCTAAGAAAACCCCAAAAAATTCCTTATAAACCTAAAAGCACGTAAAATCCCTTAAAACCAAATATTGATAAAAACCCTAAAAAGCCCATGAAACCCTAAAAACCCTCAAAATAAGTAAAAACCCTATAAATAGAAAACAAACTAAGGACACAAAAATTTCTAAAATGGTAAAAAAACCATGAAAACCCATTAGAAACACATAAAAACTAAAACCAATAAAACCCCCAAAAATCTAACAAATTCTATAATCTCAAAAAATCCTAAAACCCTAAAAACACTAAGAATCATAAAAATCCCTAAAAACATTAAAAAAATTAAAAACCCATAAAAAACTATTAACCCCTAAAAACTCTAAAATCACATCAAACCAGAAAAAACATTAAACATAATAAAAAAATATTTAAAACCCCCAAAAACTAAACAAATTCTAAAAAACCCATAAAGATAATAAATCCCTAAAAAACTATAAAAGCCATCATAAATAGTAAAAACCCTAACCATAAAAATCCAAAAAAATTCGTAAATTCCTAAATAAAAAAAACCTTAATAAAACCTTAAATACCAAAAAAACACTTAAAACCCCTAAAAACCCATGAAAAATACTAAAACCCCAAAGAACCCTAAAATTCCCTAAATACCCTAAAATTTATGAAATCCTTGAAATCGAAAAAACCAATAAAACACCATAAACCCACTAAAAATCTAAGAAAACCCTTTAAACCCATAAAAATGCTGAAAAACACTAAAAAACCATCAAAACAATAAAAAAATGAAAACCCCCTAAAAATAAAAAAAAACCCATTATCCCCCAAAGAACCCTTCAAAATACCAAATAACTATACAACCCTAATAATCCGAAAAATACCATAAATACCTAGGATCATTGAAGGCCCTAAAACCCTGAAAACTGCCATAAAATACATTAAAAGTTTAAAAACACTTAAAACACCTAAAAACATAAAAAAAATTAAAAGACCCTAGAAATCTCAAAAACTCAACAATTCCTAAAAACCATAAAAATAAAAATGGGCCCTAAAAACCCTAATAAGGTAAAATACCTTAAAAACTATGAAAACCCTGAGAAATCATTAAAACCCGATAAAACACTTTAGACCCCAAAAAATATAAAAGACAAAAAATTGCTAAAACCCCTAAAAGATACTAAAGTCCCTAAAAAACATAAAACCCCCTAAAACATTAAAAACTAACAAACAACCTAAAACCCAAAAAAACTATAAATACCTTTAAACCCCTAAAAAATGAAAAAAACACTAACAACTCTTAAAACACCTAAAACTCAAAAAATCCAAAAACCCCAAAAAAACATCAAACTCGCTAAAACCCATAAAAGTGATAAAAATCCTAAAAAGGAGTAGAATATCCCTAAAAATATAAAAACCATAAAACACATAAGAAAACATAAAAAACCTAAAAACACATAAAACCCTGAAAAACCTAAAAATGATAAAAACCCTAAAAAACAAAAAAACCAAAAAAACCCTAAAAACCATAAAATAATAAAAATATATAAAAAACATAAAACCCACAAAAGACTCTAAAAACCATTTAAAACACTAAAACCATTAAAAATATAAAAACCCATAAACCGCTAAAAAACTCAAAGAACTCTAAAACACAAAAAAACCATAAACCCCTAAAAACAATCAAAATCTCTAAAAACTCTAAAAACAATAAAATCCAAAAACTGACCAAAAATAACCGAAAAAATCATTAAAAATCCTAAAAACCCAGTAAAACCTTAGAAAACTATAATAACCTAACAATGATTAAAACCCTAAAAACATAAAAATTATAGAAACCTTAAAAACCCCCCAAACCATAAAAATCCCTAATGGCCCTAAAATCCATAAAAATAATATAAAATACTAAAAATCCTTAACAATTACTAAAAAATAAACTCTAAAACGCTAAACCCCCCTATGAAAACCTTAAAACCAAAAAATGATTTAAAACCGCTAAAAATGATAGAAAATCTAAAATTAATTTAAAATGAAACAAAAGGCCATAAAAACCCCTATAACACATAAAACTTTTAAAAACACATAAGTCCCCTAAACCCAGTAAAAACACAAGAAACCCACTGAATCCTTAAAACTATTAAAAATTTTATAAAACCATAGAATCCAAAAAACTGAAAAACAACATTGAAAACCTTAAAAATAAATAAAACCATACAAACCCTAAAAATCATTAAAAACCATTGAAAATACTAAAAAATGTAAAAAATTACAGAAAGACCTTAAAACGTTAAAAACCTCAAAATCCATGACAACCCATATGAAAACCATAAAAACCTAAAAACGCTTAAAAACCCTAAAAAACTCTAAAAACCCTAAGAACCCTAGAAAACAATAAAAATCCCTATACCCTAAAAGCCCTAAAAACCCTAAAAACCCTAAAATCCATAAAACCCCTAAAAATCCCAATAATCCATAAAAACTCCGTAAAACCATAAATTAAAAAAAGGCCTAAAAATTCCAAAAAATATGAAAAACCCAAAAATCCCTAAAAAGCCAAAATAAAACATTAAAATCCAAAAACACATTAAAAACCCGTAAAAAACTGAAAACTCCAAAACCCTAAAAAATCATAAAAACCCTAAAACCATAAAAATCCATAAAAACCTAACAACTAAAAAAATCCCAAGAATAACAAAAATTCTGAAGAAATGTAAAAAACATTCAAACCCTGACACACCATAATAAAACCTTAAAAATATATAAACACATTAAAACCCTAAGAAAACTAAATTATATTAAAACCCCTAACAAGAAACTAAAAACACTAAAAATACGAAAAAAATCCATAAAACCTTTAAAACCCATAAAACAATTGAAAGCATAACAACCCATTCAAAATTCAAAAAACCCTATAAACCCCTAAAAGTCTAAAAACTCTAAAAAACCATAAAACCCCAAAAAAATAAACCCTATAAAACCATAAAACTATAAAAATCCTAAATACTATAAAAACATAAAATATGTAAAAATCCAAAAAAACCATAAATATCCAAAAAAATCCTAAAAATTAATAAAAATGTAAAAACACCTAAAAACCCTGATAACTGATAAGAAAAACAGAACTACCTAAAAACACATTAAAACCCTAAAAATCACTAAAACCCTAAAACCCTAGATATCATAAAAATCATAAAAATCTTTAAAAACATATAAAACCCTAAAAACCACAAATAATATCGTAAAATATAACATCACTAAAATCCACTAAAAACATAAAAGGCCCTAAAAACCCAAAAACCCCCAAAAATAACCCAAACACCCTAGAAACACCTAAAAATGAAAAACCCTTGAAACTATAAAATTCTATAAAAACTTTAAAATCCCACTAAAAGTAATAAAAACCCATTAAACCTATAATTTTCTTGAAAAAATATTTTCATCCCTAGAAAACTAACATAGATAATGAACCCAAAAAAACCATAAAAACCCTAAAAAATCAAATAATACCAACACTTAAAAGCCATTAAAATACAATAATTCCATTAAAAATTAAAATACCATAAAAACTGTGAAAACCTCTAAGAAAACCATATAAAATATAAAACTCTTAAATCCCATAAAAACATAAAAAATCTAAAAACAAAAAATACTATCAATCCTCAAAAATCTGCAAAACATTGAAAACTCCATAAAAATCATGAAAAGGATAAAAAACACCAAAACTTTAAAAGACCCTGAATATCAGTAAGAAAAAATTAAAAACCTAAAAACAATAAAAACCCCTTAAAAATCTAAAAAATATAAAACCATAAAAGACCAAAAAATAATAAAAACAACTAAAAACAAAAAAAATACATAAAAATCATAAAAACTCTAAAACCCAAAAATCCCCAAAAACCCACTAAAAAACTAAAAATTCATAAAACCCCCAAAAACATAAAGAAAACTATAAAAACGTTAAAACTCTAAAAAAAGTAAAATAATCATAAAAACCAAATAAAATAACATAGAAACCATAAAACCCTAAAAAACCCCCAAACCTCACAAAAGAACATAAAACCCTAAAAAGAAAACAATTCTAAAAAAGGACTATCAATTCATGAAAATATAGAACTCCAAAATCCTCGGAAAGCTATTAAGAATACCTTAAAAACATTAAAATACTTTAAACCCCTAAAATCCTAAAAAATGTTGAAAACTCAAAAACTCAAAACCCCTTAAAACCCTCAAAATCATTAAAAACCCTAAAAACCATAAAAATATTTTAATAGACGTAAAAATCCTAAAATAAATAGAAAAACCAAAAAACTATAAAAACACTAATAAAACCATAAAAGCAGAAAAAACACTTAAAACTCCTAAAGATGATAATAACTCTAAAAAACAAATAAAGACCATAAAATCCTTAAAAAAACTAAAACCCATAAAACCCCTAAACCATTGAAACCCATAAAACCCATAAAATCCCACTTGAAACTCCAAAAACCAATTACACCACTAAAATAGTTAAAAAAAAATTAAACATTAAGTACCTTAAAAAAACATAAGAAAACCTTAAAAGTAAAAAAAACCATAAATCCCTGAAGGCCATAAAAAACCCTAAATCTCTAAAAATCCAAAAACCATAATAATCATAAAAAATTCGTAAAAGATCCTAAAATGTAAAAAATTCCTAAAAACCATGAAAATCACTAAGGAAACCTAAAAAACAAAAAAAAAACTTAAAAACCATAAAAACATAAAAATTTATAAACCCCTAAAAATCCTAAAAATCACAAAATTCCCTAAAAAAAATTAAAATCACTAAAATCCAAAAAAAAATGTAAAAAAAGAAAAAAACCCCCTAAAACCCATAAGAAAACGGAAAAAACATAAATACACATGAACCCCCAAGCAACATAAAAAAGGATAGAAACACTAAAACCCCTAAAAATACCCAAAAACCCTAAATGCACGTAAAAACCACAAACCCCCCTAAAATCATAAAAAGGCTAAAACCACATAAAAATAATAAAACCCAATTAACATTATGAAAAACCTTTAAACTCCTTAAAACATTAAAAACTCTCAAAACCTACAAAACCATAAAAAATTTTAAAACCCTATAAACCAAAAAAAACATAAAACCCTAAAAAAAATAGTAAACCCCAAAACCCTCATTATCCATAGAAACCCAAAAAACCATAAAAACCATATAAAGGATCTAAAATAACTAAAACATAAAAATCACAAAAACACTGAAATCCCCTATGAAAAACATAAAACCTACAATTGTTAAAACCCCTAAAAACCATAAAATTCTAAAAACAATTAAAACCGTGAAAGACCCTAAAAAAATAAAACCCCATAATAACCATAAATACCCATAAAACCCATTAAAAAGAATAAAACTGTAAAATAACACTAAAAAATCTTAAAATCCTTTCAACCCCTAACAATGTTAAAATACTCTAAAAACCATAAAACCCCTAAAAACTCAAATAACCCAAAAAATTAAAAACAACCATAAAATCCCCTAACACCCCGTAAAAAACCACTAACACCCCTCAAAGTTCCTCAAAACACTAATAATTGAAAATAATATTAGAAGTAAAAAAATCCATTAAACATAGAATATCCTAAAACCCTTGAAAAACCCTATGAAAACCTAAAACCCTAAAACCCTATAAAACCAATAAAATCCAAAAAATGGTAAAAAGTACCGTAAACCCCATGAAACCATAGAAAACCTAAAATCCATCAAATCCCCTAAAAATTACAAAATTGTAAAATCCCTAAAAATCCATAAAAACATAATAAACTATAAAAACACTAAAGAACACAGAGAAAACCTTAAAAACAGAAAAACCCTAAAAATCCTAAAAAAATGTTAATAACCTTAAATAACCTAAAAATTACCTCAAATCCATAATAAATAAAATCCACAAACACTTTAGAAAACCATAAAACCCCATAAAACACTAAAAACCAAAAAATAAAACAAAAACCCTTTAAATCTTTAAAAATGTTAACAATCTCAAAAACCCATAAAAACTATAAAAAGTCAAAAAAATAATAAAAATAAAAAAAAAATAAATACCACTAAAATCATTCAATATAACTAAAAACGTTAAAAATCATAAAAACCCACTAAAAACCATATAATATAAAAAAAATACTAACACCCCTAAAAGATCTTTAAAAAACCTAAAAACCCTAAAAATACATAAAACATCTAAACAACCAAAAAATGCTAAAACCACTAAAACCCCTAAAACCTAAAAAATCTATAAAACCCATAAAAATAAAAAAAAATCCCTAAAAATCCAAAAAAGGAAAACACCCTTAAAAACTCTGACAACACCTTAGAAATCCATAAGGACCTAAAAACACATATAACCCCTAAAAACCTAAAAAAAACTAAAAATCACTAGAAAACATAAAAACCCTAAAAATCCTAAAACCTCTTAAAACATACAAAACACTAAATCCCCATAAAATCCTAAAAAACAATAAAAATTATAAATACCCTCTAAATCCATAAAAACATTAAAAAACACTAAAAATCATTAGAAACAATAAAAAAACTAAAAATATAAAAAAAACCACAAAACCCCTAAAAATCATAACATACCTTTAAATCCATAAAAAACATTAATAACCTAAAAATCCCAAACAGTCTATAAAAATATAAAAGACCCTAAAACCCTAAAAACCCTAAGAAAATCTTAAAAACCTAAAAACACAAAAACCCTCTAAAATCATGAAAATTCTAAAAAACCTGAAAACCCTTGAAAATGTTAAAAATCCCAAAAACCACTTAAAATAAATAAAAATGAAAAAAACATTAAATGTATTAAAATCCAAAAAAACCAAAAAAAAAACATAAAACCCATTAATACCACCGAAGCCCCTAAGAAAACCTTCAAAACCCAAAAACACCAAAAGCCCCAAAAACCTAAATATTCTAACAACCCTAAAAAGACTCTAACAACCCCTAAACCCCATTAAACACATTAAAAACCCTTAATCCCCATAATTTTATGCAAATAGGGAGGTTGCTGCTAGCGGGATGTATATCTCATCTGATAACAGTATGGTGAGGAGGCTGGAAGCCATTCCATCCTTCAACCATTTTCAAGGGTTGGATACTGAGGAGGAAGTACATGGGTCTCCGCTTGCTGGATATCAGAGTGTGAGGCCTTCAGCTCAGTAGAGTGGGGTGAAGGTTGTTAATGCTTGGCATGAAAGAGGGAGTGTGGACCAGCACTCGGGATCTTCAGGCCAGATCAGAGGGGATGCATCCTTTGTGTTTCATGAAGTAGCTCGACCTGCTGGTGGGACAGAGGCAGTTGTTGCTGCACCTGGAGATGTTTCTAAGAAAAGGGTGAAGGAAGAACATGAAGAGGATTTCCTAGGGAGATTCTTAGGGGGACTTCTGGAGGTGACTGTTAAGTGCATGAGCAGGAGAAGGCAGAGGAGCAGGGGAAATTGGACCAGTTGGAGGAGGCAATTGAACAAGGGGGACCGTTGGAGACCAGGATGGTGTGCGGGCAGGGGAGAGAGCTTAGAAGGGGGATGATCCCATGCAGGGGGATGTCATCACACAGGAGAAGTTGATGGGGCCAGTCGTTGAGGCACATGAGGAGACTCTTATTGATAGGCATGGCTATATGGGTTTTCTTAAGTTGCTGGGGGTGAAAGAAAGCAGAATAGGGAGGAGGGACAATTGCAGCTGGCCCTGGCTGGTGTGGTGCCCCCTACTTGTCTGGATGTGGAGGAACCCGCCCTGGTGGTTCCTAGAATGCCCTAGTGTGGGATCCTTTTCTCCCTTAATCAGGAAGCCACCTTCATCCCTGACCAATATTATTTCCAGGAGGATCACAGAAGGATGAATCATTATATGAATATGATCATCAAAGAGAATGCCTTGCTCGATGTGGTCATGCAACACTACGGGAAAAAAGGTCATTTGCGACAGGTTATTTGCGACGAGAATAAATCCCGTCGCAAATAGTCCTGTTAAAAACTTATTTTCGACGAGGTTATTTGCCCGTCGCAAATAAGTAGCCTTTTGCGACGGGACAGCTTTCCCCGTCGCAAAAGGACTGGCGCAGTTTTCGCGCCAAATCGCGGGAAACTTATTTGCGACGGGGGAATATTCCCGTCGCAAATAACCGGCGGCGGTAAAAGGTATTTGCGACGGGAATATTCCCATGTCGCAAATAGTATGTCGGCAGGTGGTTATTTGCGACGGGTCCCGTCGCAAATAACTATTTACCCGTTGACCGTAATAAATGTTGGCTAAGGTATTTGCGACGGGATACCCGTCGCAAATGGGCCCGTCGCAAATAATCTAACCTGTATATACCCCCATCCGTTTTTTTCATTTCATTCTCATTCTCTATCTTCTCCTTCTCTCAAAATTATATTTCTAGAGTTCAGTTTTTCTCCAGTTTAATTTTTTTCTCCGGAGCTGATATTAAAGTTTTGAAGAACGATCAGAGCAGATCAATTTTCAAGGTATTTATGTTCATTTTAATTTAATATTTATTTTTAATTTTTTATTAGTTTCAATTATTCTTAATTAGTTGTAATTTAATTATGTTTACATTGTTTTATTACTTAATAAATTTAAATTATTAGTATTGTTCATAGTTAATGGTAATTAGGAATAATTAGTAATAATTTTTAATAATTAAGAATAAATATTAATAATTAGTAATAAATACCAATAATTAGGAATAATAACATTATTACATTATTAGTCTATTTTATTATTAATATTAAAATAATATAATTTTTTATATATATACAATTCTCTTTTCATCTGTGTGTTTGCTGTCTTCACATGTATTATTTGTATGTGGAGATAGAAAACGCAGAGATGAAAGGAGAATTGTATATAAATTAGAAAATTATATTATTTTAATATTAATAATAAAATATATTAATAATGTTATTATTTGTAATTATTGGTAATTATTCCTAATTATTGATAATTATTCATTTAATTACTAATAATTAGGAACAATTATCAATAATTATCAATAATTAAGAATAATTAGTAATAATTAGTAATAATTACCAATAATTAGTAATAATTAGTAATAATTATCAATAATTAGTAATAATTACCAATAATTAGTAATAATTACCAATAAGTAGAAATAATTACCAATAATTAGTAATACATACCAATAATTTGGAATAATTACCAATATTTAACAATAATTAGTAATAATTAGTAATAATTACCAATAATTACCAATAATTAGTAATAATTAGTAATAATTACCAATAATTACCAATAATTAGTAATAATTAGTAATAATTAGGAATAATTAGTAATAATTAGGAATAATTAGTAATAATTAGGAATAATTAGTAATAATTAGTAATAATTAGAAATAATTAGTAATAATTAGTAATAATTAGTAATAATTAGTAATAATTAGTTATAATTAGTAATAATTAGTAATAATTAGTAATAAGTAGTAATAATTAGGAATAATTAGGAATAATTAGTAATAATTAGGAATAATTAGGAATAATTAGGAATAATTACCAATAATTACCAATAATTACCAATAATTACCAATAATTACCAATAATTACCAATAATTACCAATAATTACCAATAATTAGCAATAATTACCAAAAATTAGGAAAAATTAGGAAAAATTAGGAAAAATTAGGAAAAATTAAGAAAAATTAGGAATAATTACCAATAATTAGTAATAATTAGTAATAATTAGTATTAATTACCAATAATTAGTAATAATTAGTAATAAATTGTATTAATTACCAATAATTAGTATTAATTACCAATAATTAGTATTAATTACCAATAATTAGTAATAATTACCTATAATTAGTATTAATTACCAATAATTAGTATTAATTGCCAATAATTAGTAATAATTACAAATAATTAGTAAAAATTAGGAATAATTACCAATAATTAGTAATAATTACCAATAATTAGTAATAATTAGTAATAATTACCAATAATTAGTAATAATTCATAATAATTAACAATAATTAGTAATAATTACCAATAATTACCAATAATTAGTAATAATTAACAATACTTACCAATAATTAACAATAATTTCCAATAATTACCAATAATTTCCAATAATTACCAATAATTAGTAATAATTAACAATAATTGCCTATAATTACCAATAATTGCCAATAATTAGTAATAATTGCCAATAATTAGTAATAATTGCCAATAATTACCAATAATTGGTAATAATTACTAATAATTCCCAATAATTAGTAATAATTAATAATAAATATTAATAATTACCAATAATTAGTAATAATTATTAATATTTAGTAATAATTACTCATAATTAGTAATAATTACTAATAATTAGTAATAATTACTAATAAATAGTAATAATTAGTAATAATTAACAATAATTAACAATAATTACTAATAATTAGTAATAATTAGTAATAATTAGGAATAATTAGTATTAATTACCAATAATTAGTATTAATTAACAATAATTAGTAATAATTACCAATAATTAGTAATAATTACCAATAATTAGTAATAATTATTATTAATTACCAATAATTATTTTTAATTACCAATAATTATTATTAATTACCAATAATTAGTATTAATTACAAATAATTAGTAATAATTACCAATAATTATTAATAATTAACAATATTTACCAATAATTACCAATAATTACCAATAATTACCAATAATTACCAATAATTACCAATAATTACCAATAATTAGTAATAATTACCAATAATTACCAATAATTGGTATTAATTATCAATAATTGGTAATAATTACCAATAATTGGTAATAATTACCAATAATTGGTAATAATTACCAATAATTAGTAATAATTAGTAATAATTACCAATAATTAGTAATAATTAGTAATAATTACCAATAATTAGTAATAATTACCAATAATTAGTATTAATTACCAATAATTAGTAATAATTACCAATAATTAGTAATAATTACCAATAATTAGTAATAATTACCAATAATTAGTAATAATTAACAATAATTAGTAATAATTACCAATAATTAGTATTAATTACCAATAATTAGTATTAATTACCAATAATTAGTATTAATTACCAATAATTAGTAATAATTACCAATAATTAGTAATAATTACCAATAATTAGTAATAATTAGTAATAATTACCAATAATTAGTAATAATTAGTAATAATTACCAATAATTACCAATAATTAACAATACCTACCAATAATTACCAATAATTACCAATAATTAGTAATAATTACCAATAATTAGTAATAATTACCAATAATTCGTAATAATTACCAATAATTAGTAATAATTACCAATAATTAGTAATAATTACCAATAATTAGTAATAATTACCAATAATTAGTAATAATTACCAATAATTAGTAATAATTAGCAATAATTAGTAATAATTAGCAATAATTAGTAATAATTACCAATAATTACCAATAGTTACCAATATTACCAATAGTTACCAATATTTACCAATAATTACCAATATTTACCAATAATTACCAATATTTACCAATAATTAGAAATAATTACCAATAATTAGAAATAATTACCAATAATTAGAAATAATTACCAATAATTTGGAATAATTACCAATATTTACGAATAATAACATTAGTACATTATTTGTATATTTTATTATTAATATTAAAATAATATAATTTTCTATATTATATACAATTCTCTTTTCATCTGTGTGTTTTCTGTCTCCACATGTAATATTCACATTCTTTTTCAAAATTATCAACCTACTCGCCAATGGAGAGGTGAAAGTGAATGCAAATATTACATGTGGAGACAGAATGTTAAACACACAGATGAAAGGAGAATTGTATATAATATAAAAAATTATGTTATTTTAATATTAATTAATAATAAAATATACTAATAATGTAATAATGTTATTATTATATAATTAATGTTTATGAAAAAATTATATTAGTATTATTCAAATAATAAAAAATCAATATAATATTAAAATTATCAATATTTGTAACATGTTTTTCTTTATTCTCAATATATTCAATCTTTACATGAGTGTTTTTTCTAACAAATTATTCAAAACCAGTAATGATTTTATATTTTATAGAGAAATATGGAACAATGAGGTCGTCAACAATCATTATTAGGTGACCATATATGGATAAATCAACGTAGAAATCCAAACGGTTCTGGTTTAAATCCAGTATATGTTGAGGGTGTGGAGACTTTTTTATCATTTGCGGCATCAAATTCAGAATTTGTTTCAGAAGGCAAAATAAAATGCCCTTGCAGAAAATGTGCATTGAGAACGTTTGACACGTTTGACAAAGTGGGAGAACATCTCTTGTGTTTTGGTTTTCAACCAGATTATGTTTTTTGGTATCAACACGGTGAACGCAGTTCCAGAGTAGGTGATACCAACTTGATTCCAGATCCATCCCGGTTTCATGATTTAGTACATGATGTTGCAGGTTCATCTGTTCAACATACAGAAACTCCGGCTGATACAGCTTCAAATCCGGAGTTGGCACCGTCTGAATTTTTTGAGTTGTTGAAATCTGCTGAGGATGCATTATATCCTGGCTGCAAGATGAGCAAATTAGAAGCAGTTGCAAAATTTATGGCTATCAAATCAGATAACGGAATGTCAAACACCTGTTTTGACCAGATATTTTCATTGCTGAAAACACTGTTACCCGAAGGAAATGTTTTACCTGCAAATTACTATGAGAGTAGGAGGCTGGTTCGAAATTTGGGACTTTCTTGTCAGAAGATTCATGCATGTTCAAATGACTGCATTTTATATTCTGGGGAAAATGAGTTGTTGGATAGTTGTCCTACATGTGGGAAACTGAGATATAAAGAAGGACAACACGGGAAGTCTGGTTTGATTCCTGTAAAACAGTTGAGATATTTTCCGCTTACATCCAGACTTCAGCATTTATTCATGTCTAAGAATACAGCGACAATGATGTCATGGCATAAAGAGAATATTTCAACTGATAAAAGATTGAATCATCCAGCCGATGGTGATTCATGGAAACATTTTGATAGAGTGCATCCATCCTTTGCTTTAGAAGCTAGAAATGTTCGACTGGGCCTTTCCATTGATGGTTTCTGTCCGTTTGGATCTTATGGTAGTCAATATTCATGTTGGCCTGTTTTTTTAACTCCGTACAATTTACCTCCATGGATGTTGATGAAGGAGCCATATATCTTTTTGACTTTACTAATTCCAGGACATCCGAAGAAAAATATTGATGTTTATTTGAAGCCATTGATTGATGAATTAAATTTATTGTGGAGTACTGGTGTTAGTACATATGATGTTGCAACGAAACAGAATTTCATACTGAGAGCAGCATTGATGTGGACAATAAGTGACTTCCCGGCTTATGGGATGTTATCCGGCTGGAGTAAACATGGTCAGAAATCATGTCCTTACTGTATGGGAGAGAACAAAGCATTTATGCTCATTCCTGGAAGGAAACCGTGTTATTTTGACTATCATCGCAAGTTTCTTCTAGCTGATCATCCTTTTCGCAGAAACAGATCTCATTTCAGAAAAGGAAAAGTTGAATGGGATGGACCTCCAAAAATGCTATCAGGTTCGGAGTTAAAATCAGTTGTATTTTCATTACCTCCCATCACTTTTGGTCCCACAATAAACCAATAGAAAATTTCTGGTTTTGGGAAAGAACACAATTGGATTAAACATAGCATATTTTGGGATTTTCCATATTGGTCTGATCTGTTGGTCCGACACATGTTAGATGTCATGCATATTGAGAAGAACTGTTTTGATAATTTGTTTCATACATTTTTGGATACGCCAGGAAAGAGCAAAGACAATGTAAATGCACGTTTAGATCTTGCCCAAATTTGCAGGCGTCCAGAATTGGAACTATTTGAGAATGTCAGAACAGAAAGGTTACTGAAACCAAAAGCAGCTTATACACTGTCTAAAGAAAACCGTTTATTATTTTGTCAGTGGATTGCAGATTTGAGACTTCCAGATGGTTGTGCTTCTAATTTGGGTAGATGTGTAAAGAATGGTCATATTACTGGATTAAAAAGTCATGATTGTCATGTTATAATGGAGAGACTTATACCCATTGGATTAAGAGGTCTGTTGAATTCTGTGATTTGGGATTCCATAATAGACATGTCTCATTTTTTTCGGGAAATTTGTGCGGCTACGGCAGATTATGATGCTCTAGGAAAACTTGAAAAAGATGTTGTTGTAATTATATGTAAACTGGAAAAAATATTTCCGCCTTCTTTCTTCAACTCAATGGAACATTTGATGTTACATTTTCCATATGAAGCCCAATGTGGAGGTCCGGTGCAGTTTCGATGGATGTAACCATTTGAAAGATGCATGCAAAAATTGAAAAGAAAAGTATGTAACAAGGCATCTGTTGAAGGATCTATTGCAGAATCTTATTTGCAAGAGGAAATATCTTTTTTCTGCTCCCATTATTTTGAATCTGAGTATCCTTCAAAACAAAACCGAATGGGACGGAACGAGAGGAATATTGATGAAATCGACAGTCAATTATCTATTTTCAAGCAGTCAGAGCTTGGTTTTGGTGGAGTTTATGAACGCTGGCTTTCAGATGATGAACATCAGAGAGCTCATACGTATGTTCTGCTCAACTGTGAAAAATGACATGAGTTGTACTGTAAGTGTTTATATCAATTATTCTATCATTTATGTTATAGTAAATAACTTTGGTTTTTATATGTTGTATGATAATCATATCAAGAAACAAATTCCACAAATTACAGCAGCTGCTCTCGTAGAACGTCGACTGAAAAATTTCTCTCAATGGTTTCAAAAACTGGTAACATAAATTCTTTATCTTTTAGCAACTCATTCAATGTATAGTTTACTATATTGATAATTATTTCACAAATTTTCAGGTGTCTCGACATGCTGATAAAATTGGCAAACGGCTGTGTGTATTGAGTAACCCACCTTCCAAACTTGTTAAAACTTATAATGCATATGTGGTGAATGGATCTCGATTCCACACACATGCATATGGGGAATCGAAAAAAACAATGAACAGTGGAGTTAGCTTGAGAGGATCTCATCATCGAGAAAATGAAGTTTAATTTTATGGCATACTTGATGAAATCATTGAACTCTGTTATCTTGGACAACATTACATAACCATGTTCAAATGTCGGTGGTCGGATACAGAGAGAGGTGTGCATGTTCATCCGACTCATGGAATCATCGATATTAAATGTAAAAGTGTTCTCGCAGTAAATGAACCATTCTTATTGGCTCAACAGGCATATCAAGTTTATTATGCAAAGTACTGTGCAATATCAAGAGACTTGACTGATTGGTGGAGTATAATAAAAATCAAAATTCGAGAAAATCAGTTTAGTCAAAGTAAATGTGCTTTCACTGATGTGAAAAGAATTGAAGTTTTTCTAGAGAGTACTCAAAATCAATCTTTTTTACAAAGAGACATGAGTATCGATGACGACACCCCACATTTAAGAGTCAGTGATGACGATGATGTCAATGATGTCACATATAAATTTGAAATGGTAAGAGATGAAGCAAATGTAACTCGAATGGATATAGATGATGTTGAGGAGGAATATGAAGATGACATTGACATATATGAAGATGATGATGAAGATGAACACTGATAGCATTCCATGGTATTTATATACAATCATAATATGTATATATGTATATATGTATATATAATAGTAATTATCAATTATTTGCTAACATTAACATTTTCTGTTTCAGATGGACGAGGCCACATTTCATGAGTTGGCGGATGCTGACCTGAATTTCGATGCGGATGCGTTGCTGACAGATGACCCTCAGCCTGCAGGCGCTCCAGGGAGTACGCGGAGGGGGCGCGGTCTTGCACGATTGATGTTTCCTGACCCCGTCCCCGAGCGACGTCCACGTCTTGGGTTTGATCCACGCACACGGAGGTGTGATAACCTGTGGATTTGACTAAGATTTCATTAATATATTCACATAATAAATGTTTATTATTTTTTCAGTTTTCCACATATAGCAGTCGGACAGGGCAGCGCTATTTTGCGCAACTATTTCTCTCAGCCGTGGACCACATGGGAGCAGATTCCCATTGATGTGCAGCAGGCCATGTTCGGCCATTGGTTGGTACGTACGTAAATAAATAATTTTTATTTTGAAAATTATTTCATTTCTAACTTGATATTTTGATTTATTTGTAGGGTTTATGGTATCCGATCGAGGATACCATGCGTGACGCCATCCACGAGGCATGGGAGGTGGCCTTGCGTGATCGCCTTCGTCAGTTTTTGCACAATTTAAGAAAAGCTGCGATGAAGAAAGCAGGAGTGTCAGATTTTGAGGAGTCATGTAGAGCACACCGACCAGAGTATATTTCATCCCATGTATGGGATGGATTATGTGCGCATTGGTTGAGTGGTGCCTCTCAGAGGAGATCATCGGTGGGGAGGCAGAATCGGGGGAGACAGGAGGTGACTCATCAAGGTGGGAGTCGTTCTTTCAGTACTCATAGACAGCATCTGTTACGTACATTATTTATAAATATTTTATATAACTATAAATATTAACAGTTTATTTTTTCTTCTTATAGGCTGTCGAGCACCCCGATATTACAGAGTACGACGTATATCGGAGGATGTATAGTGATCCTGCTACTGGGGAGCTCAGAGGTGATCGTCAGCATCACATCGTGGTCAGTATTATTTGTTTTCAAGTTTAAAAATTAACTGCATATTATATATTCACAATTTTAATTTTAAATTGAAACAATATGAGTCATATGAGGTTGCAGCGTCACAGGCCCGGCCTGAGAGTCAGGCTGAGTCATCAGATCAGACCACTGCCCGTCAGTTTGATGAGGCGGCATGGATGCAGGCCACCCAGTATGACTTCGAGAAGGGCCGGGTAGTTGGTATCGGCTCTCGACTGACTCCCGGAGATTATTATGGCAGTGTTGCGATGTCGGCGTCCAGCATGAGAGGAGATCGTGCATCTTCTTCTACTTCACAGTATGAGGATCAGTTGCGATCTCAGACTGCACAGATAGAGAGTCTCCGACAGGAGCAGGAGTAGATGCGTCAGCAGCATGAGGAGGAGCGTCGACGCCAGCAGCAGTTGTACGAGGAGCAGACGAGTCGGTGGCAGCAGCAGCATCAGGAGCAGATGGAGTACATGCGCCAACTCACTCATGCTATAGGGATGAAGTTTCCTCCACCACAATCTGCAGATCCCCCACCTCCCCCTCTCCTTCAGATTAAAGTTTGTATTTATGTTATAAAATTTGGGAAATCAAATTTTTTTTTCTATTCTTAGTTTTTGTCTCATTTTAAAATATTAATAATATTATATTTTTAAATAACAATATTAATATGAATAATAATATTATTTATATTTTATAATATTAAAATATATATATATATATTAAAATTTTATAATATTATAATTTAATTATATTTTTTGTAATACTTGAATTATTTTAATATTTGAATGTAAAATAATTCTATTATTTTTATATTAATTAAAATAACTTATTAATATTTTTTTTATTTATGAATTATAATTCTAATATTATTATATTAATTAAATCATTTATTAATATTCTATTATTTTTTATTTTTGAATTATAATTCTATTATTATTATATTAATTAAAATAATTAATTATTTTTATTTGTGAATTATAATTCTATTTTTATATAAATTAAAATAATTTTTTAATAAATTTTTTTTATTTTTTTTATAGTATTTGCGACGGGATACTATGCCCATCACAAATACTAGTATTATTAATAGTTTTTTATTTTTTTTTAAAAATAGTTTTTGCGACGGTACCGTCGCAAAAGGTATTTGCGACGGGTCCCATCGCAAAAACTAATTTAAAAGTTTTTTACAAAAATACGGAATACTATTTGCGACGGGGAGAGTGACCGTCGCAAAAAAAGGCTTTAGCGACGGGCCTGTCGCAAATAAGTTTTGTTGCAACGCCGTTTTCAGCAACGGGCTATTTGCGACGGGCCCCCGTCGCAAAAAGCCATTTGCGACGGGATCCCGTCGCAAATGCCCCGTCGCAAATACCTGTTTTTCTAGTACTGCAAGATGGGAAGGAAAAAAACCTGTAGGGGTCTTTTCAGATCCCAAAAAGAGGAATCCGAAGATGGCTATTCGACCATTCCTAAGACAGTTTCCACGGGAGCCTCTTACAAAGCTAAGGCAGTTTCATCTGGCATGGGAGGTCGTCCTGTAAAGGCACAGCTGAACTCGGAGCAGCAACGTCTCAGAGAGTATCACATTGTCTTCCTAAAGAAATATATATCATCTGAATGAGAGTCAATGGATTTAGATGCTTCTTCTCATTATGGTGCTGATGGGGACCCTTATGGGGATGGATAGGTTGACTTGTTGGATGAGAAGTGCTAAAGCTACTGAGGTGTTTTCCCTTATTGATTTTTCTTTTTTTGGGTCTTTTGGGGCTTGGGTTGTAATGGTTTTTGGGGTGTGGGTTGATTCACCCATCCCCTCCCGTTCTTTCTATTTATTTTTTCATAATAAATTCTAAGGGGGTCGGGAATAGCCTGGCCTCACACCTCTTATGCCCTAGAATACCAAAAAAACAATAAAATTTATAAAAAATCCCTAAAAATGTAAAACCCATAAAAACCATAATAAACTCTATTTAAAAATTAAAATCCCAAAAACAAATAAAATACATTAAAATATAAAATGCTGAAAATTAAATACCTACAAAAAACCATAAAAGACTAAAAACCCTTAAAATCCCTAAAAACCCTAAAAACCATAAAAATTAGAAAAGACCTAAAAATCCATAAAAACATAAAAACCTCTAATACCCCTAAAAAACATAAGAAAACCTAAAAAATATAAAATATAAAACCCCTAAAAACCAAAAAATACTAAAAACCCTAAAAATTGTTTAAAAAAACCCTAAAACCCCTAAAAACCCCTAAACCCATAAAACCCCTAAAATACATAAAGCCCAATTAAACCCCTAAAAACCCACTAAAAATTATAAAACCCCTTCAAAACTCTAAAAAATTAATATAACTATAAAAAACATTAAAATTCCAAAAAACATAAAAAATCTGTACAAACCCAAAAAACCAAAATACTCAAAACCCCTCAAAATCCCTAAAAACACTGAAAAATACTAAGAAAACCGTAAAATCCTAAAAACACATAAAACCCCTAAAAAACTAAAAATGATAAAAAACATAAATACTCCTAAAAAGTATAAAAAATCATAAACCCACTAACATCTTAAGAACCGCAAAATACCAATAAAAATCATAAAAACCAATAAAAACTCTAAAAAACTATAAACCCATAAAAACATAAAAAATTAAAAAAATAGACCCTAAAACCCCTCAAAATCCCAAAAAACCCCTAAAACCCGTAAAATTTATAAAATTAATAAAAATCGCTAAAATTTAAAAATTCCTAAAAAGACCCTTAAAACCCTACCTAAATCATAAAAAAATAAAAACAACTAAAAAACTAATCACACTAAAAACCATAAAACACCCAAAAAAACCCTCAATATCCATAAAACCCCTAAAATACTAAAATTCCATCAAAATATTAAAAAATGTACAAATCCCTAAAAACCCTGAAAAACTATTTGAATCCTTAAAAACCTAAAAACATTTTAAAACCCTACAAACTAAAAAAATTAAAAACCCTAAACATCTGTAATAAGATCCTAAAACTCTAAAAATCACTAAAAACCATAAATACAAATAAAACCATAAAAACATATAAAAACCATAAAAATTAACTAAAACACTAAAAACACATTAAACCCCTAAAAATGTTAATAAACTATAAAAATCTATAAAAACTATGAAAACCAAAAAAACCAAAAAACCCCAAAAGCCCCAAAAAATCCCAACAAAACCTTAA
The DNA here is from genome assembly GCA_963277665.1 of Viscum album. Classification (NCBI taxonomy): domain Eukaryota; kingdom Viridiplantae; phylum Streptophyta; class Magnoliopsida; order Santalales; family Viscaceae; genus Viscum; species Viscum album. Next base: position 472,344,744 of record OY728162.1, on the reverse strand, counting down.
AACACTCAATCCCCCAAACCCTAAAAACCATAACAACCTTGAAATCCCTAAAACCCTAAAAATCCCAATAAATCCTAAGAAAACCTTGAAAATAAAAAAATACTTAAACCACCAAAAAACATAAAAATTATACAGACACTAAAACCCTTAAAAATCCCCAAAACCCCTAAAGAACCTAAAAACCGCTAAAACTGCTAAAACCCTGAAAACCCCATAAAAATCATAAAACCCCACTAAAAACTCTAAAACCCCCTTAAACCACAATAAATTGTTTAGAAACTCTATGAAATATTTAAACCCCTAAAAATCCTAATAACCCTTAAAACCCTTAAAATTCCCAAAATCCCTAAAAACCATAAAACCCCTAGAAAACATAAAAAACCTAAAAATCCATAAAATTATCTAAAAAAATAAAAAAACAATAAAAACAAAGAAAAAACCTATGAAACCCTTAAAAACCTAAAAAATTCTTAAAACCCATAAAAAATTGCTAAAAAACTAAAATACCTTAAAACAACACTAAAAACACTAAAAACCCTATAAACTATAAAAACCCTAAAATCCTTAAAAACTCTAAAGACCCATAAAAAACCAAAAAACTACTAAAAACTATAAAACCCCTTTAAACCCATAACATTTCTGAAAAATATAAAGACCATAAAAAACCAAAACACTAATAAAACCTAAAAACTAAAAAACATCCTTGAAACCGAAAAAACAAAATGACCAAAAAAACCCTAAAAACCACTAAAAACCCACAAAATCCATAAAAACAATAAAAATCCTTAAAAATCCCTAAAAACCGTAAATATGTGAAAAACCAAAAAACCCTTGAAAAAACCTATGAAAACTATAAAACCATAAAAACACACAAAGCCCTGAAAACCTAAAAAATTATAAAAATAAAAAAACCCCTAATAACCATCAAAATAACTAAAACCATAAATACCATAAAAATCCTAAAAATACCTAAAAATCATCAGAAAAAATAAAAAATCCTAAAACCCTTAAAAAACCCTAAGAAAACCATAAAAACCAAAATCACTTAAAACCCCTAAAAACCTAAAATATTCTAACAAAACAAATACCATGAAACCCCAAAAAACCCTTAAAACATTTAAAAAAACATAGAACCCCCAAAAAACCTACTAATACCCCAAAACCCCTTTAAACCTCTAAAATGATAGAAATATCTAAAAAACATAAAACCCTTAAAAACTCAAAAAAATTGAAAACCCCAAAAAAATCTTATAAATCATAAATATTGAAACACCCAAAAATCCCTTAGAACCCAAAGAAACCATAAAAATCCATAAAACCCAAAAAAAATAAAAATATAAAAACCCTAAAAGCAATTCAGAATCTTAGGAAAACAATAAATAATAAAAACGCTTAATAATACTAAAAACATAAAAATACATAAAAATTCTAAAAATTCTAAAAATCCCTAAAACCAAAAAAATCGTAAAAAATACATAAAATCTCAATAAAATAGATAAGCCCCTAAAAACCATAAAAACCCTAAGAAAACATTAAAACCCAAAAAAAATATTTTAAGCCCCTAAAACACATAATAATTGATAAAAAATCTAACAGGCACTAAAAACCCCCAAATCCCCCGCAAACTCTAAAAAACTAAAATCATACTAAAACTCTCACAACCCTTTAATCACTGGAAAACATTAAAAAACAATGAAAATGATAAAAACCAAAAAACCTAAAAAAAGTAAACGAAACAAAAAAAATATAAAAACCATAAAACCCTTAAAATACACTAACACCCCTAAAAATTCCTATTAGAATGAAAAAACAATAAAATTTATGAAAATTCCCTAAAAATGCATAAAAATGTAAAAAACCCTAAAACCGAGAAAACACTTAAGAAAAATTTTAAATTCAAAAAACACATAAAACCCTTAGAAACATAAAAATGATAAAAATACTAAAACCCCCTAAAAAATATAAAAAACTAAAAACCCTTAAAATCCAAAAAAATGATAGAAACCATAATAAAATTCTGAAAAATCCATGAAAACATAAAAATCCTGAATCCCTTAAAAATATATGAAAACCTAAAAATAAATAAAAACCCTAAGAACCTAAAAAATACTAAAAGTGAAAAAATGTTAAAAAAACCCAAAAAACATACAAAATCCAAATACCCATTGTAGGGTCCTAAAAAATCTGCAAAGGAAATTTTACCCAAATCCCCCAAAAGAATTGGGGAAAATAATCAAAGAAGAGACACAAAAAGGACTGGTCCATGAACCGGTCCATGGAAGTGCAACGCAGTCAGAAACTGCGAGGCACCCCTTCCGCGAATCATTGTCGTTCGTGAAATGGAGGCAGAGTTCCCCAGCGGTCGCGAGGCAGGATGGGCGCCAGTTCGGTTCACCGTCACGAACCACCCCAACCACGGACCGCATCGACTGGTTCAAGTCGCACCTGTTGTCATTCATGGAATGGAGGCGGAACCCTCCAAAGCCGTGGAGCACTCCCTGAGTCCGCCTCATGGAGGAGGTGAGCGATCAATACCCACTGTGAATCGCAGATCGACCAAGTTAGCTGAGAACCGGGTATTTGGTTATGGGCCTCCACAAAAGGTGTTGTGTGGCCACAGATACATTCCATTCCCCACTCTATAAAAGGATACCAAGGGGAAAAAAGGAAAGGATCGGAGAACTGGAATCAGATTTGGAAGGATTTGAGATTTAGAAAGAGATCGGTTGAGGGAAGGCTTCAGATTTTTCAAACAGTGAAATTCCCATCAACGAACCACAGTAGGTATATGAATTAAGAAGGAATTGGAAGACACAAAATAATTTGGTGAACTGTGAACCTAAAATAACAAAAAGGAGAACTATGAACCATACCCCCCTCTGCGGATGACATCCCCGTGGATCAGAGAGTTTATGACTTTTTTCCCATCTGTCGTACCGCGGAGCACCCTCTTCTGCGGGTGAAGCTCTAACTGACGAGCCTCTGATCACCGCCACCCTTGGCTGTCGTTGCCCTCGTGGAATCCTCCACAAACCACCCTGGTTTGCGGATTGAACCTGAAGCTGCAAACCACCCTGGTTCACGGATTGAACCTTAATCCACGAACCACCCTAGTTCGCGGGACGCCAATTAGTCCGCGGACCACCCTGGTTCGCGTATGGCTTCTCTAGCCACGTGGCACTTCCCCACGCGAAGGGAGCCACCAGCCATACCTCTCGGTGGCTCGCTGAATACTTTGGTGTTCTCATTTCCAAAGCCAGGTAAAATCCTTTCGATCTAGTTAGGTCCTCTGTGACTCCCTCATTAGCCTATTCATCAGCCCTGAGCCGAGGCCTCCACTAGAGCCACCAGATCCACGTGGTATAACTTTCAGGCGCATCAGCACACCATTTTGAGTTCACATACCCACAGTAAACGGGTTCAAAGGGGTTTCCCCGACCCTTGAGAAGATTCCTGAAGCATTCCTAGGTTCACATTCCACGACAATGTGGAGTTTGAGCTCGAGAATCCCCTTTTTCCCCTCCACTTGTTGAGGGTTCCTCAAAGATGGTAAACTAGCAATGAGAAGGAATCCCTCGTACACTGCAAGAGAGGAAGGACGGGTGAAAACCATGGGAGACGCTGCAGAAATCGCTCTGCGACCATCCGTGGACCCCATATCGTCCGCAGATAAACTCTTCAGCAGAGAGAAGAAACCAATCCGTGAACCACATGCGGCTAGATATTTTGCGGATAGCCCAGAGCGTCCATCTCCTTCACGGATGACCATATCCTTCACAGATGTCCATATCCTCCACAGACTAGTTTCATTCAGGAAACCGAGGCAGAAACCCCTATGCGGGCGCGAAGCAGGACGGGCGCCATCATCCTTTATGAACAGCCATCCTTCGCGGACAGCATCCTTTGTGGACGACCATCCTTCTCGGACGTTCCTCCTTCGTGGAAGACCATCCTTCACAGACAGAATCCTTCACGGCCAGCTCCTCCGCAGACACCCATCGCAGACAACCAAACCATGAACCACAAGAATCTTGCTCCCTTACGACCATCTCCTCTGCAGAAAGCTCCATCGTGGACAGCCTCCTTCGAAGTCGTCTCCTATGCAGCCAGTCCCTTGCGGCTGGCACCACACGGCTAGCTCCTTCGTGGCCAGCCCCATGCGGAAAAATCCCATGCATTCAATGGTCCATACCGTGGGGGATGCACCCCCGTACCCCCACTCGGGATCAGTGTCGGGTTGCGGTCCCAGTCCTTCACTATCGTCACTAACCCCTATGAAAATTGGAGAGTTGCACCACGAACTTTTCAAGCAGGGTCAATAGTATTTTCCACTGCACCATTATGCCGCTCCATCATCCGTTCTATATATTCCATGAGTCGAGATACTCCTCATGACTCTCCTACAACCCCATTTCCTAGCTCCTTTTTCTAGGTTCATCCAGAAAGGGCCGACCTTGTGTAAGTCCCACACCAACCATTGCTAGGTCTCTCCTACCAAGTTGTCCTGACCACAAGATTTTAAACGGTATGGTCCTCATCCTGACCACATGACATTAAACTGTATAGAAACAGTCCTCTCTAAATGAATATAAACTGTAGCATTCCCTCTCATTTAGTAATTGTATGCATCTTGCTCCATGCAAGATATTCCTTATGATCCAAGCATAAGATGCCTCATGCCATGTTTACAGTGGCATAATTTCAAGAGTGCTGGAATCCATTCAAACATTCCATCACTCCACCCCACACTTTTTGTTTCCTTCATTCAGATATCTATACTCTTTCATGTCTGAAGGGACCCCCTAACGGCCTGGCATAATGCCGCATTGGCTCACCTACCGTCCTGGGCCAACGCCCTGGAAGACTTCGGACAACACTTTGAGATAGGTCCTGTGTTTCGACCCTCATTTGTTTGTCCCCATTTCGGGCTAATGTGATATGAATGTTGTGTTTGGAACATGGTCAACAGTTATCCTCCATCACAATGCCACCCTCATTGTGTTTCGAATGTCGGGAATGTAATTCACACTTTTCATCTCCCTTTGTTTGGATTGATTCCAACGCCCTAGGCATTATCCCGCTTGTGCACTTGCGCATAGTAATTGGCCCCCATTATATTCCTCAACACACCAATGGGTTGGGATTACTTCATGGCCAGACATGAGGAAGACACCCCGAGCATCCATCTTGGAGTAAGCCCTGACCTTATGGGCCTCATCAGAGTGTAAGCCCCAATTCATCACCCTGGGCCACCTTTATGCGTAAGCCCCACTTCGCTTCTCATGGACACAACTTTCGCCCCGTGATCCTCTGGTCCTTGTTGCCTCTTTTTTCTCACACCGCGCATGACTCACGTGGGCTTAGAGTAATCATCGACCATGACATACTCTTATGGGCCTCCTCAGAGTGTAAGCCCCAATCCATCATTCTGAGCTTCCCCAGAGCGTAATCCCCAAGCCAAAGAAAACTACATGGAATTTGATCCCTGCCTCCTAGACAGGGTACATAGGAAGCCTCCTTGAGGTTCAAGCCCACCACCCATCAGACAACCTGGTCTCTTTTCACGTCGTTTCCCCGACACCTATCCGAAAAATGTGGACTTTTATCCCCTGCTTCCTAAGAAGGGTATGTAGGAAGCCTCCCTGAGGTTCAAGCCCAACAACTAGTCGATCTGATCATCTCCACATCGGTTCACTGTGCCACTCGTAGTTCCACCTCAAGCGAGTTCCAACCCTTCAGGGTCGTTAATCCAATGAGGGATGGTAATCCTCGTGTATAAATGATTTCGAACCCCTACGTCCAGTTGACCGTTTCCCACTAAGGTTAAATCCGTGGATACTATGTTTGGGTATAAACCAAAGATTCACGAACAAATGAATACATCTTAAATCTATAAGAGAGTCCCGGAACAGGCAATAATTCCCCCCAAAAGAGGGTTTTATGTGCCCGATTTCCCATCCTCTCGACCAATGTGAGTTCTTAAGAGTCGATGGTCAGACCATCCGGCAAACACCTTCCTTTGGAAAGTAGGTCCATAAATCCATGGATGCGGAGCCATTGGGGGTTTCGTGGCCGGAAAACCAGAACGAAACAAAAAATGGTGAACCCGACGTGAATCTTTAACCAAACATGATGGATTTAACCTAATCTCACCCAGTTCCCCCTTATGCTCTAAAGGAGGGACAATAAAGGTCATTAATTACGCATGGGATTATGAGATGCTGCTTTGACGGGTTTGCTGCTTGTATTTTCTAAAATGTTTCGTAGGCACTACTTTCATAACTTCCTTTGATCCAATGGAATCGCAAAGTATCTCACAAGTGCACACTTCCAACGACTCAAGGACGAGACTTCCTCAACAATGGAGGAACACATCACCCACCCAGTATCTTTAACACTGGGGTTCAGATGCGCTGATCTGGGAGTACCACATGAACGGTACTCTCCCAATGGTGGAGGCGGCCATGCACGCCCTCCAAACCGTCAAGGATCGTCGGTCGCATGCCCAAAAATGACCACAAAGGAAGACCCAGACATCCCCTGTCGTTATCTCCAATTGTTTCGAGAGTCTATCCCCGGAATGGGACAATGCGTACATCCCCTATCTTAGGGAGGCGGATGAGGTCAATGTTGAGGACTTCATCCCTATCAAACGGGGGTTCCTCTCTCAGGCCCCCACCAAAAGGCGTCATCGTGGTCATGCCATGACTCAACATCCTCGCGCCGAGGAGGATGTTTTCCTGGGGATTCAGGCCCACACTCCTCAAGCTCCGGCCCCTCGGACCGCCTGACCAGGGCGGAAGACGTACAATCGGGGACCTGTCATCACCCTAGTCCCTGAGGAGGAGCTACGCTGCCCAGCCACGGAGATGTAGCATGAACAGGCACCTATACCTGTTTGATCCTCCCACTCTCACCATCCAAACATGGAAGCATCATATGTGCTGGCACACATCCCCACCGAGCTCCATCAAGCCCGTCGCTCACGCAGGATGGAACATTCCAGGCATGAACCTCTCCCTGCCCAGGGTCGTGAAGCCCACCATCTTGACGTGGTGGCGACCCAGCACCTGTATGACCTGCTCCTGGCAGTTGTTTCAGACTCCTGCCATCCTGATATGGTGGCGATCAACAAATCCTACCACCCAGATGTGGCCGCAAATCGTAGGCGGGCATGTCTCCCCGCCATCAAAGGCCACTGACTCGATATGGTGGGAAAACAATATATACAGGGCCAGATCCCTGTGGATGCAAGTAAAGTCCGCCACCCCGATGTGGCGGCAAACGGAGAGAGAAACCAACGTATCCCAGTACATGGGCAGATTTTTTCACCTTCCTCAATAGAGGAGAATTTCCAGTACCCACTGACCACTGGAGGACCGGAGCAGGATATTCCTACTCTAATACCAAAATGGTCCTTCATACCCATTCCATCCAAAGATGTCTCTATACATATCCTTACAATAATGGTGGATAAGGTATCGATCCCAGATCATATCTTGCAGACTTTCCAGCATGTAATTGCATCAGTGGCAACAAAAAGGACTTGGGCCCATGAGCCCATCTCCCCAATTGAGGCGACTCATCTATGAGATGAGATAGCCACCTCGGAGTAGATCTGCATCCCTACTTCAGCCCAGGAGGGTCGCCGTCTATATTCTGCGACGTAAGGACAACCGGATCGAGCAACTTCACTCGTTCAAAATGGGGGACACATGTCCATCATGGTGGATGCTCTAGAGAAGGCATATATCCCTAATAAAAGTCAAGATTTTCTTTGGTGTATCCCAGAAACATCACGGGACCCAATTACACAAGGACCTAAAGGTGAAGGCCGTTGTCAACAACAGACAGTCCCTGTAGCCGCAAAATAGCACCCTGAATGCACCGAAGGCAGCCAGAAAATAAAGATCATGTTCATGACTCCGCTCTGCTAGAATCTGGGGTTCCCAACGCCTCTAAGCACAAGTCAAAGGATCATAACCCTACCCATCAATTACCATATTATGTTAGTGGTAGTAGCAGTTGCGAAGGTCCTCCCCGCAATGTCGCTACCAGAAGCTCTGAAGGTCCTCCCAAGATAACATGTGGGGGCCTCCCCCGTGGGAATATAATGATTGGTCATGAGAGATTTTCTCTTGATGCAAGTCCTGGAAACCCTCCACGTGACCAGAAGATCGAGCAGCAGGAAATTACTCCACTTTCTGCGGTCCACCCTGATGGTCCTTCCCGGGGTATACACTGCAATCAGTCTCCATGCAATGGGACCACAGATTGTGATGGTAGTCCTCACTATCATAGTCGCAACTACGGAGGTCCTCCCCATAGTGAAATCTCATCATGACAAGAAGTCCCTTCCCTTGTCATGGCCCTCCCTGAAGGTCCTCCCCCAAGGTTACGCTGCCACGAAACTCCACAAAGCCAGGAATCAGGTCACGGTGTTTGTCCTCGCCACCCTGATAAAGGAGGTCTTCCCCGTAGAGACGTCAAGAAACGAGGAGGCCCTCCTCTCATTGCGGTACATTCTAGAGGTCCTTCCCAGGATGTATCCTGCAATATTCTCCCTGCGATAGCAGTAATGGTAGTCCTCTCCATTGTCATAGCTGTGATGGTAGTCCTCGCCACCATGGCCTCCATTGCGAAGGTCCTTCCCACAATGGTCCCAAGCAACAAGAAGGTCCTCCCCTTGTCATGGTGTGTCCTGAAGGTCCTCCCCAGGATGCACGTTGAACGTCAATCCATGATGGTCATCCTCACCCTGATGGGAGTTGTTGCGAAGGTCCTCCCTGTAATGAAGCCACGCAGCCAGAAGGTCCTCCCCTTGTTGTGACACGCCTTGGAGGTCCTCCTTAGGGTGTGCACTGCAAACTTCCTCTATGCAGTGAAGAATCAAGCAGTAATGGTAGTCCTCTCCATTACAGCCTCCGTTGTGGAGGTCCTCCCCGCGATGACATATTATTTCGATAGAAAGGACCTCCCCCTGCCGAGTAAAGCACCGAAAGGCCCTCATATGTCGAGGCACTCAGAAGGACGGGATCGAGCATGTAAAATTACAAGCTTGTTTCTAACGACACCCTTCTTAGATCAGGAGATGGTCCGGGGCCGCGTTCAACTTCTGAACCCCCTCGGAATCGCTTACATAATGATTCAGTACCTACCGGTCCCACTGCCTCTGATCACACTAGCAGTGAGCACCTCAGCTGGGCTGACCAGGTAGATGAATCACATGTAGAGGAGTATGCCGATATGCTGCACCTGAGGAAGCGACTGGCCAGGAATGATGTACTAGTCATGTTTTGGCCCACAGCCACCTCTCAGTATGACATCCCCAAAGAGTTGTCGGATGAATGCATGCACAACATCCTCCATAATATATGGATGACCCTCCACTGGCTGAAGTCAAGTTTCCTGTCCTATGACAGGTATGTAGACCACGTCAAGATGAGGGGGGGCCTCCTGTGTCACATCGAACTGGAAGAACTTTCCTCGACGTGACAACGACGCCCTGAGAGGTGCAAAGGGAGTAGGGAGGGAGCTTGCCTCCATGCACTGCACGAACTGCGCCGCCTCATCGGTGACGCTCCGACGGGAGTCCATATCAGGGGATGGGGGGAACACAGAGATCTTCATTTCACTCCTCTCCCCGCCCAAAAAAACCCGTTCGACATGATATCGTGTAACGTCGTCACATCGAGACGACAATCAGGTGGACCCCCTATTCAGGAAAGGCAACACACCCAACAGAGTCGGGTGTTGAGTAAATCCTAGAAGCGTCCGGCCCGGTGGGAACAAGCCATTAAAGAAATCCTAAATCAGGCCACTGAGAGCATACGGCAGACCTCTCACCTAAGAGAGGCCAATCAATGATCTCTGCCCGCCTCCCCAGAAGGGACTAATCCCTGGGTGAATTCGGCACCAGATCTGGTTCACCCACGGATGGGGGCACACGAGATCAGGTAGGACGCGATAGCCACAGACACTACCGAAATCTAGGGTCAACCCCAGACTACATGTTTGGGGTAATTTTTAACAACAAATTCCCTCATAAGACCAATAAAACCGAGAAGAGACTCAACGTCCAGGGAATAAGGCCAGCCCCAGCCCTCGGAGCTGGGGGCATTATTACCCCCTCAACAACAATCTCCCCCACAAGAATCAGTATTCTCTCATCTTGGGAGGACAGTCAGAAGAGGAGGTTCTCGTCCTATCCCATAATTCGAATCATCATCCCCTCTGAGAGGAAGGCGCACCAAAAGGTTGCATTAAAGAACTCTCCATGTCACTCTTCTTCAAGAAGTCTGAGGGCAATCCCAAGTCATGAAAGGGAAGTCTAGTCGAAGACGCAGGATATCCTCTTCCTATTTGGAAGATGACTTCCCCTCCATCCCGCAATATGCGTTCATCAAAGCCATAGAGGCTAACCCCATGGGTGACCCCGGAGAAAATGAAAATCCGGACGGATTGGGAGATGACGGTTTCGGTCAGGTTGTGACTCATAATGAATCCCCAGGTGTACACACCCGGAACCAGAGGGACGATTTAAATATGGCCGCCCCTTCAACTAAAATATCTCCACCTACCTAGCGAGATTCCAACATGGATAAGAATAAAGGAATGTTTACCCTTAACCTGTCCCCTTCTCTCGATAAAAATGATCCACTCAAGCTCGAAGAGAGTTTCGCTCGACAGGAAGAAAAGATGATAGAATCGAGGCGGCTTAACGATGAGCTGCTCCAGAGGAACCACCTTATTGAAAGTGTGTCCCAAGAAGAGCCACGACATGCACTCCCAGAAAGTGCACCTCAAAGGCTAAGGCTTTCCCCTGAAAACAAAGCATGATCATGGCTCCTGCCCAATGAGGCGCGTGGTTCGTCCAACTACCTAAATGTGGATGATGAATACCAAGATTTCCCTCCACATAGGAGACAAAAGTAGAAAGTACACCTGAACCCTCCGAGGGTACCCCAAAAAGAATATGCACCTTTGGTTTCAACTAATCCAGATCCTCAGGCAATGACTCGGGCTACGCCTGCCCAGGACCGGGCCCAACATGATGTAAACCAGGGACTCACCAATACTGTTGAGGCACTAACCGCTTGATTTGAAGCGATGGAAGGTCGACATGCACCAATAAAGCCAGAGTGGAAAACCTACCAATATTGGGTGACCAACACACCACCTCCACTGAATTTTGGGAGCCATGTATTCCCCATCTTCAATGGATCAGGCGATCCAGAGTAGCATTTGATGCACTATGCGTCCTATTGCGACCCTATGATGGGGACTCCGGAACAACAATAAGTTGTGAAACTCAGATGCTTCGTACAAACCTTGAATGGATCCGCCTTCTTCTGGTATATGTGTCTGTCGGCCCAGTCGATAAAGAGTTGGGAGGACCTCCGACAGTAGTTCCTATTCCACTTCAGCTCAACGTTGCCTAAAACAACGGTCAATGATCTCATGAACTGCAAGTAGAGAGAGAACGAGAGGGTCTCATATTTCATCGCCAGATTGAAAGGTCTGGCCTATTCTCTGAATAGGCCAATGCCCTAAGATGAGATGCTAGCCATTTTCATCAATAATCTTAGATATGAGCTGCGAACACCACTTATACCAGTGGAGTGAACCACTGGATTCCGCCATCTCTCAACTATTTCCAAGAGAATTGAGGACTCCTTGCAGCGGACTAATTCAAAGTCCCGAATAGCCTCACAGGCTCCGATGAAGAGAGCTCCTAGAGCTGAAGCGTCTGTTGTCACACTCAAGCCATCCCCATTTCCCGCTCCTCCACTCTGGCCTCCACCAAATCGTCCAGGGCCCCCTGCATATCAACGGTTTCCCCCGCCTAAACCGGACGATCAGAGAGGACCGAAGCAGAACCAGTTGGAGGAACGAAGACAAAAAGTATACTTGTTCTGGGATGATCAAGTTTTTGGATACATCATTGCCGCCATGAACTGCAACTTTCTCCGCCTCCCGGAGCCAAGGAGACCTGAAGAAGTTGGCTATGATGACAGGCTAGATTACTTCCCCTACCATCGGATGTTGGGCCATAGTATCTGAGAGTGCTTCGTCTTCAAAGACCTCCTGCAGAAGATGGTAGATTTCGGACAAGTCGAGTTGGTACCACCCACAACACAAGTGGAATGTATCTCTACCACCGACTCTGACAAAAAGGAGGGGTAGCAGAAAGTCACCAGCAAGAAGGGGCAGAAATTTGACAACTGGATGACTCAGAAGACAATCAACCGAGCTCAGGGCATACTCTGAGCTCAACTACAGTAGCCAGTGTTACCACCAGCAACCCCTGGAGCCACAAAGCCGACCACATCATCCTCACCACCCTCCACAAGCCAGTCATCTGGACAGAGTTAAAGGAGGAATCAATCACAAGAGGAGTAGTCCGCGACGGGGCCAAAGTTATTCCCGACCTTGGCAGATTTCATGCCCTCGAATTTGGCACAATGGGCACCGACCCACCAAACGGCACCATCAGAGACAACCGACCAGGTTGACCTATCAAAGGATGAAGATCCAATCTTTGGTTCTATCAATTTCATCCATCTCATGGAATCATTCCCTAGTTAATGGTATGATTACGAACCCGAGTTTCATGCATGAGGAGCCGGGAGGAGGAATCACAGAGGCAGGTGATACCAGGGGAGGCACAGCCGTGGCCGAAACCAACCCTACGGTTGGACTCCGGCCGAGACCGTCAATACCATGGAAACCTGTGGGAGAGCCCTTCTGCAGACTCAGTAGGAGAGGGAATACCCCTCCACTTACACAAGCAGCCACTCTGGACTTATTTTTCTCCGGTCCCTCCTCGTCAAATGCTCCAGCGCCCAAAGCACCCGCTAAGACTCTCCCACCAACAGAGAAGCGTCGACCGTTGGAGAAAAAATATGATTTCCTTAAGCAGATGGTGTTAGTACCATCCATGTTTTCAATCCTAGATGCCCTGAGTTTGTCAGCTGACCTTAGGGAGGCGCTTATCGAAGCTTTGATCAGCCCCCATGAATTCCAAGCTGAGGTAGCTACCGCAGAGATTTACCGGACGGAGACTGGACCGGCTGAATGCAATGTAGTGATTTCCTTCACCGATCAGGATGAAGATTCCATCATGCAAGGACACATTAGACCGCTATATGTGTCCGGAACACTAAATGGTATTGAGATCCAAAAAGTTTTTATAGACAATGGCTCTGGAGTTAACCTCCTTCCCCTGCGAACACATCATATGTTGGGCTACAGTGAGGACGATCTAATTTCCTCAGCCACAACTTTGTTAGGTTACGACAATACTGATTTGAACCCAATGGGACAGATTAAGCTACAGACCCATTTTGGTGACCTGGTAGCCTACACAGAATTTCTGGTGGTCCGGCAGAGCATGGAATTCAATGCCCTGTTGGGAAGGCCATGGATCCATAAGCACATGTTCGTTCCTTCATCCTACCACCAGTGTATCATGTATTGCATCAATGGACAAAGCGGGATGTTGCATGCCCACAAGGCCCCTTTCGAGATCTCCGAGTCACATTACATGGATGCCGGGTTCTATAATCAAAATATGAAGAAGCCTTGGATCAACGACGTCGACTGGATCCCTGCTCCAAATAGCCTGGAAATGATCCCCGATGACCCCCTTAGGCAGCTTGGCAGAGATTATGTCCTGCCCGTCAACCGTGTTGAGAGTAGGAGTTCAAGTCTGGATGTGCATTCAGATGTCCTCATGACTTTAGCCATGATGGCCAAGCACGACCATGCGGGAACTTCTACCAACCCTCGATTTGGGGAAGAATACTCAAGCAGGGATTCCCACGATACCTCTACCTCAAACCCTTGAAGGCTCAGACCAGAAACACTCTCCTATTCAGATCAAGAAGATGAGGACATGGGAGAATAATAGGGGAAAGATCGCAGAGATGCACCTACCGCATTTGAGGAGGGTATCTCTACCACTGTGGACGAGCTCAGTGAAATAAACCTGGGTACCGAAGAAGACCCAAGGCCCACTCTCATTAGCACGACCAAGTCTCCCAAGGAACACGAGGTATATACCTCCTTCCTAAGGCAACATTGGTATTTCCTTGCATGGAACTATGCGAAAATGCCAGGACTCGATCCCAACGTAGCGACACATCACCTAGGTTTTCCAGAAGACCATCGGGGCTAAACACAGGCTGCTAGAAAGACATTCCCCTCACATGCTGCCAAGATAGAGGCTGAAGTTGATAAGATCATTAAATTAGGTTTCATCAGGGAGGTCCAGTACCCCATTTGGTTGGCCAAAATCATCCCTGTTAAGAAAAATAATGGGAAAACTTGCGTCTTCATTGACTTTAGAGACCAAAATCGGCATTGTCTGAAAGATGACTTCCCGGTTCCAATCATAGCATTGTTAATCGATGTGACGGCCGGGTATGAGTCTCTATCCTTCATGGAAGGCTATTCCGGATATAATCAAATCAGGATGGCCCGAGAAGATGAAGAATCCACTGCCCTCAGGGACCCTCAAGGGGTATTCTGTTATAGGGCCATGCCCTTTGGTTTCACGAATGTTGGAGCCACATATCAATGTGCCATGAATCAGATCTTTAAGCCATTCCTGGGAAAATTTGTTGAATGTTATGTGGATGACCTAGTGGTTAAGTCCAGACAGCGCTCGAATCACTTGTCGGACCTTGAGACCGTCTTCAACAAGCTCTGACAGCATAGCGTGAAGATGAACCCTTTGAAACGTGCCTTTGGGGTTACCTTAGGGATATTCCTTGGCTTCGTCGTAAGCCATCGCAGTATCAATGTCGAACCTGAGAAGACGAAGGATATCCTGAGCCTGCCACCCCCTCGAAATATCACTGAGCTGAGGGGGTTCCAAGGAAACCTGGCCTATATTAGGCAATTCATAGACAACCTGGTAGGAAAATGTTTTCCCTTCACCAGGTTGATGAAGAAGGGGGTCACGTACCAATGGACAGATGACTTCCAAGAGGCGTTCAACAACTTTAATAAGTACCTATTAATCCCATCGGTGCTGATGCCCCCGGTCGAAGGAAGGCCTCTCATTCTATATGTGACAGCCCTAGAACGGTCATTAGGAGCCTTCCTCACATAGAAGAACGACGCCGGCAGTGAAAACAGTCTCTATTACCTCATTTGAACCATGACTGATGCTGAGACTCGCTACTCAAATATCGAGAATAGCTGTCTGGCCTTGGTCTTCACGGTTCAGAAGCTGCGACATTATCTGCAGCATAATGAGGTCTATTTGATCTCGCGGAGTAACCTGCTAAAGTACATCCTCAGTCGCCCGATGCTAACTGGACGCCTATCCCGATGGGTGGTCATCCTGCAACAATTCGACATCTGGTTCATGCCACAAAAATCCATCAAGGGCCAAGCATTAGAAGACCTTCTGTAAAAGCACCCTTCAACAGGGACCACTGCACCGGACTCTAAACTACCTGATGAAGATATCTTCTCGGTTCAAGAGGAGGTCCCATCATGGGAATTTTACTTTGATGGCGCGTCCTGAAGCCCCACCGGGAAGGGGATGGAGGATCCCAGATTCAAAAAAGTGGTTCTGGGGATAATACTTGTGTCCCCAGAAAAGGAAGTTTTTCTGTATTCCTTCCTCATGTCAGAGGGATGTACGAACAATGAAGCGGAATATCAAGCCCTTATTTCAGGCCTGGAGCTTGCACTCCAGGCACAAGTACAACACCTTAAGGTAAAATGTGACTCGGAGATGGTCATCAAGCAAGTAAACGGTGACGATGCTATTAAAAAGGAGGAGATGATGATGATGGGAAGTCAGAAAAGCGGCTAGGTGAATTGTAACAGCTAGACAAGAAGCGGTTGAACACTCTGCACCACCTGGAAGTGTACCAGAACCAGATCTCACGAGCCTTCAACAAAAAGGTCTGCCTCCGGTCTTTCTTGGAAGGAGAATTAGTGCTGGTCCTCCGGACCCCAATGATACCTGGCAAAAAGCCTCCAAAGTTGGAGCCCAAGTGGGAAGGACCATATGTTGTACACAAGGTCTAATCCAACAGAGCTTATGCTATGATCTCCATGGATGGGCAATCCACCACAGCTCCTACCAATTAGAGATTCCTGAAGAAGTATTTTTCATAGAGACAGATAACTCCTCGTCCGAGCTGTATGACACTAAAATACCAAGCACCTCGTCCTAACCACAAGTCGTTAAACTGTATGGAACACATCCTCACCGCATGACGTTAAACTGCATGGATTTAATAGAACTATGTATGGCTTGATTCCTACCCTTGCAGGATATGTAGCGATGCCGGGATTCCCGATCCTAGCCCAGCCACTAAAAAAACAGATTTCCCCATTCACCCGTGTACGGACCAGACCTGCACAGGGTGTATCATCTTTACAAAGATCTATGTATGGCTTGATTCCTTCCCTTTCAGAATACGTAGCGATGATGGGATTCCCTATCCTGGCCCAGCCACTTTAAAAAAAATTCCCTCTTCCCCTGTATACGGACCAGACCTGCATAAGGTGTATCAGATTCCATAGAACTACGTACAGATTGATTCCTACCTTCATAGAATATATAGTGACACCATGATCCCAAGTCCTAGCCCAGACCCTTAAAAAAATAAGATGCCCTATCCCCCCTGTGTGTGAACCAGACCGACATGAGGTATACTTCTCGTCCTTACCGCACGACGTTAAACTGCACGGACAATGATGTTAAAAATGCCCCCTTCCCCCATGTATGAACTACACCTGCACGGGGGTGTATATCTTCGTCCTTACCAGTTGAAATTAAACTGCATGGAATTCATCCTTATCGCATGACGTTAAACTACACGAAAGTCTTCCTTAGCCCATGACGTTAAACTGCACGGAATTTGTCCTCACCGCACGACGTTAAACTGCGCAGACCCCCTTTTTCTTTCACGTCGTGTCACCTTCGTCCTTACCGCATGATGATAAAGTGCATGTTTTTTGTCCTCACCGCATGAAATTAAACTACACAGACTTCATCATGACCCACCCGGGACACATAGAGATACGAGATGGAGATACTCCTTGCGCATTCGGATACATCTTTCCCACACATCAGACTTCACGGCCTGAATAATTATGGATCTTCGTCGCCACTCATAGCCATCAGAGGTGGAAAGTAATCAACCCATGGAAACCTTTGTATGACTATTCATACCATGCCCTCAGCGGATCTGCATATTGATAGCCCCTGTCCCATCTACCAAAGGAAAGATTTCCACACTCGACACTCTTCCTAGCTCCGTACGCTTACCGACCTCAGAGCCCCCATACCATATCTCCTGATCCAGAAGTTTTTGGAAAAGTGGTTTACATGTTCATTTCCCTTTTCACATCCAGATGTTGCCAGGGTATCCTTATCGGGTTAGCCTGTGTGTCCACCAGTGGTTCACATAGCGACCTGCATCAACAAACATCAATCTAGGACTAGGCTACATTGACTCAACAGACAATCGCAGTGAAGATGTTTTCTGTATACCCAGACACCATTATCCCCACATTCCGAACACTGCATTGTGAGCAATCTCGGATTTTCATAATCAATCATGGCCATTGGAAGTGGAAAGTTATCTACCCGAGGACACCTTTGTACAACTATGCATACCATGCCCTCAACGGCTCTACATAATGATAGCCCCTGGCTCGTCCATCAATGGAAATATTTCTTCGGGTGGTACTTCTCCAAGCTCCGTATGCCAACCGGCCTCAGAGCCCCCTCACTATACCTCCTGATCCAGGAAAGCTCAAAGTTGAAGTTTACGACTATCATCCCCCACCTTATTTCAAGTATATCGGAACATCCTGACCAAATTAACCTTCGAGTGATTTCATCAATAGTCACCCAATGGTCCGAGTGCTATGACTGATAATCTAGGATTACTTTGTCCTCACCGCACTATGTTAAACTGCACGGAGTGAAGGAACACCCCCGTGAACAAGATAAATCAGCACAAGGGGGATCTTTATGCTTTAACCGCAACCGGGGACGAATGTCCCTGACAAGCGTAGATATTTCCTCACCAGATGACAGACTTCGTGGATCAGACAATTTCGGATCCTCATAACCATTCATGGCCATCGGAATTGGAACGTCATCAACTCATGGACATCTTTGTACAACTATGCATATCATGCCCCCAGCAGCTCTACATAATGATAGCCCATGGCTCTTCCATCAAAGGCAATATTTACACAGGCGATTCTCTTCCTAGCTCTGTACGCTTATGAGCCTCAGAGCCCCCATATCACCTTTTCGGATCCAAGAAGCCCCGAAACCATGATTTACACCAATCAACCCCCCTCCATGTCTGGGGCATGTTGAGGAATTCAAGTCCAATTACATTCTGATGAAGAACAACCTTTTCAAAATTGTCACCGTCCTCACTACATTATGTTAAACTGCATAGAAACCTTTAAAAATGTCGATGTCCTCGCTGCATGATGTTAATCTGCATGGAAACCATTAAAAATCCCCCCGTCCTCACTGCATGATGTTAAACTGGATCGCGACCTTTAAAACGTCTTCGTCCTCGCTGAATGATGCTAAACTGCACATCAACCTTTAAAGATATCCCTATCTTTACCAAATGACGCTAAACTCCACGGATGCAGTCCTCGTTTCATTACGTTAAAAATCATAGAAACCTTTAATAATTATCTACTTCCTTACCTCATGACGTTAAACTACATGGTCGAACCCATCATGGGTTCAATAAGAAATAGAGGATTTTCTCTGTCTTGCAGTTCACGAGTCAGACCTGCATGAACCACCAACTCACACCAGCATGAGAAAGAATTACTTCACCCATTTTCAGGAAGTTTGGTCTTGAAATTTCCCCTGTATTCAGGCACCCTCTCATCATGAACCATACTATGTACTCAGGAAAAAAAAGCCGAAATCTCATAAGCCACCCCTAGTTGTTCCAAATATCAACTTCCCTGAAGTTGCTTGGATATCGTAAGTGGATAGTCTTTGACTTAAGGACACCTTTGTATGAATATGCATACCATGCCCTCAGCGGCTCTGCATATTGATTTCCCCTGGCCCATCTACCGAAGGAAAGTTTTCCTTAGGCAATGCTTCTCTCCGTACGCCTCTTGGCCTCTAAGCCCCCATTTATATCCCGGGATTCAGAAACCCTCTAAGATAAAGATTACCAAACTCTTTCACAATCTTACCTGAATGCGGCAGAACATATTTGACAAGATTACCGAGAACTAGGAGAAGTCATTCCATTTCAGATGATGTGCCAACAACATGACTTTAAACTGCATCAAGCCTCATCCATCCCTTATGCTAACTAAATGCATAGGGAGGTGGTCTTCGGACCACACTCCTGATTAGTACGGATGTTCCCAAAACTCTTTCTGATGTCAGACTCCCCTTCTGAGCCACCCCTGGTGGTTTTCATAACATTCCATGCCACCCATCGTGGTTTCCATAACCCATACTTCCATGAAGTCCCCTGGCCATCAGAAATGGATAAGTCTTTGACTTAAGGACACCTTTATATGACTATGCATACCATGCCCTCAGCGGCTCTATATATTGATTGCCCATGGTCAATCTACCAACGGAATTTTTTCCTTAGGCAATGATCTTCTTACCTCTGTACGCCGGCACAGCTCCCATGCCATGAGACATTCCATGCATGCCGCTCAAATTCAAACATGTTTCCCCCACATGCGTCTGAAGGGTATTAAGACATCTTTTAATCAGTTGAACCCCCTTGGGGCCCTCGCCCCACCATATTTGGTCAAATATATTCGACCTAAAACATCAGCAATGATAGTTTTGTCAGCGGGAATTTAAATTGCTCACAGAAGAAAGAGGCACAAATCCTGTTAGGCCGAAAACCCGAAAAGGGAGATCTATGAAAAATCCGGGTTATACCCACTGGGTCCATACCGAATGGGCCCAGGTAAAATCAGGGCATTAAAAGAAGAGAATGTCAAAATGTTTTTAGTGTTTTCCTATAAAACCCTAGCAATAGTCAAACTGTGCTCGCTGAGTCCCTTGGCTCAGGAAAAACATAGAGCATTGTCCAATCACTCATCATGTTTCATGACCACTCTACATCGGAATGGCCTCCTCTTCGTTCCGATCGGACCCCATTCCAATAGGGGGAATTTGTAGGGTCCTAAAGTTTCCTCAAAGGATATTTTACCCAAATCCCCTAAAAGAATTGGGGAAAATAATCAAAGAAGGGACAAAAAAGGGACCGGTCCACGAACCGGTCCATGGAAGCGCAACGCAGTAAGACACTGTGAGACACCCCTTCTGAGAACCATTGTTGTTCGCAAAATGGAGGCGGAGAGCCTCCGCGGTCGCGTGGCAGGATGGGCGCTAGTTTAGTTCACTATCCCGAACTGCCCCAATCGCGGACTGCGTCGACCTATTCAAGACACACCCTCTGTCGTTTGCGGAATGGAGGTGGAACTCTCCACAGCCGCGGAGCACTCCCTGAGTTCGCCTCTTGGAGGAGGGGAGCGATCAATACCCACCGCGAATCGCGGATTGACCATGTATGCTGTGAACTGGGTATTTGGTTTTGGGCCTCCGCAAAAGGTGTCGTGTGGCCACAAATACATTCATTTCCCCACTATATAAAAGGAGACCAAGGGGGAAAGAAGGAAAGGATCGGAGAACTAGAATCAGATTTGAAGGGATTGGAGATTCGGAAGGAGATCGGTTGAAGGAAGGCTTCGGATTTCACAAACAGTGAAATTCCCATCCGCGAACAACAGAAGGTATATGAATTAAGAAGGAATTGGAAAACACATAATAATTTGGTGAACCGGGATCCTAAAATAAAAAAAAAGGAGAACCGTGAACCATAACCCCCTCCGCAGATGACTTCCCCGCAGATCAGGGAGTTTATGCCACTTTTCCCATCCGTCGTACCACGGAGCACCCTCCTCCGCGGGCGAAGCTCCGACCGACGAGCCTCCCATCGGCACCTCCCTTGGCCACCGCTTCCTGCCTAGAATCCTTCGCAAACCACCCTAGTTCGTGGATTGAACCCAAAGTCACAAACCACCCTGGTTCATGGATTGAACCTGAAGAAGCGAACCACCCTAGTTCGCGGGATGCCAATCAGTCCGCGGACCACCCTAGTTCGCGGACGGCTTCTCCAGCCGTGTGGCACTTCCCCACGAAAAGGGCGCCACCACCCATACCTCTCGGTGGCTCGTCGAATACTTCGGTGTTCTCATTTACAGAGCCAGGTAAAATCCTTCTGATCCATTCAGGTCCTCCGTGACTCCCTCATTGGACTATTCATCGGCCCCGAGCCGAGGCCTCCTCCAGAGCCACCAAATCTGCATGGTATAACATTCAGGCGCATCAGCGCACCATTTTGAGTTCACATACCCACGGTAAATAGGGAAAAAGGGGTTTCCCACACCCTTGAGCAGATTCCAGAAGCATTCTTGGGTTCACATTCCCACGGTAATGTGGAGTTTGAGCTCGAGAATCCTCTTTCTTTCCCTCCACTAGTTGAGGGTTCCTCGAATATGGAAAAATATCCATCAGAAGGAATCCCTTGTGCACTGATAGAGAGGAAAGATGGGTGAAAACCATGGGGAGGCACTGGAGAAATTGCTCGGCGACCATCCGCGAACCCCATATCATCCGTGGATGAACTCTTCTGCAAAGAGGAGAAAGCAGTCTGCGAACCACATGCCACTAGCTCCTCCGCGGATAGCCCATAGCGGCCATCTCCTTCATGGGTGACCATCTCCTTCGCAGATGTCCGTGTCCTCCACGGACCAGTATCATTCGTGAAACCAAGGCGGAAGCCCCCCCCCCCCCACGGGCTTGAAGCAGAATGGGTGCCAGCATCCTTCGCGAATGACCATCCTTCGCGGACGTTCCTCCTTCGCGGACGACCATCCATCGCAGACGGACTCCTTCACGACCAGCTCCTCTGCGAACACCCATCGTGGAAAACCAAACCGTGAACCACAGGCAGCCTACTCCCTCACGGCCAGCTCCTCCGCGGATAGCTCCTTCGCGGACATCCTCCTTCACGGTCGTCTCCTATGCGGCCATTACCTCGCGGCCGGTACCTTGCGGCCATCTCCTTCGCGGCCAGCCCCATGCGGAAAACCCCATGCAGTCATTGGTCCATACCACGGGGGCTGCGCCCCCGCACCCCCACTCGATATCAGTGCCAAGCTCCGGTTCCGGCCCTTCGCTATCATCACTGACCACCATGAAAAATGGAGAGTCGCTCCGCGAACTTTTCATTCAGGGTCAACAGTATTTTCCACTGCACCCTTATGCCGCTCAGTCATCCATCCTATACATTCCATGAGTTGAGCTACTCCTCATGACTCTCCTACAACCCAATTTTCTAGCTATTTTTTCTAGGTACATCCAGAAAGGGCCGCCCTTGCGTAAGTCCCACACCAACCATTGCTAGGTCTCTCCTACCTAGTCGTCCTGACCACATGACCTTAAACTGTGTGGTCCTCGTCCTGACCACATGACATTAAACTGTATAAAAACAGTCCTCTATACATGACTATAAACTCTAGCATTCCATCTCATTCAATAATTGGATTCCTCTTTCTCCATGCAAGATATTCCTTATGCTCCAAGCATAAGATGCCTCATGCCATGTTTACAGTGGCATAATTTCAAGAGCGTTGGAATCCATTCAAACATTCCATCACTCCACCCCACGCTTTCTGTGTCCTTCATTCATATCTCCATACTCTTTCAGTTCTGAAGGGACCCCCTAACGGCCTGACATAATGCCGCATCATCTCACCTACCGTCCTGGGCCAACGCCCCAGAGGACTTCGGAAAACACTTCGAGAAAGGTCCTGTGTTTCGACCCTCATTTGTTCGTCCCCATTTCAGGAAAACGTGATATGAATGCTGTGTTTGGAACATGGTCAACAGTTATCCTCCATCACAATGCCACCCTCATTGTGTTCTGAATTTCGGGCATGTAATTCACACTTTTCATCTCCCTTTATTTGGATTGATTCCAACGCCCTAGGATTTATCCCTCTTGTGCACTTGCGCATAGGCATTGGCCCCCATTATATTCCTCAACCCACCAATGGGTTGGGATTCCCTCATGGACAAACA
This sequence comes from Viscum album, assembly GCA_963277665.1. Taxonomy (NCBI): domain Eukaryota; kingdom Viridiplantae; phylum Streptophyta; class Magnoliopsida; order Santalales; family Viscaceae; genus Viscum; species Viscum album. The sequence goes on along the minus strand of OY728162.1, from coordinate 472,321,595 downwards.
TGTGGAAGACACCCCGACAGTCCATCTCGGAGTAAGCCCCGACCTTATGGGCCTCCTCAGAGTGTAAGCCCCAATTCATCGCCCTGGGCCGCCTTCATGTGTAAGCCCCACTCCACTTCTCACGGATTCACCTTTCGCGACTTGATCCTCTGGTCCCTGCTACCTCTTGTTTCTCACACCAAGTATGACTCACGTGGGCTTAGAGTAAGCATCAACCATGACATCCTCTTATGGGCGTCCTCAGAGTGCAAGACCCAATCCATCATTCTGGGCTGCCCCATAGCATAATCCCCAATCCAAAGCAAACTACGTGGACTTTGATCCCTACCTCCTAGACAGTGTACGTAGGAAGCCTCCATGAGGTTCAAGCCCACCACCCATCGGACCACCTATTCTCTCTTCACGTCGGTTCCCCGAAACCTATCCGAACTACATGGACTTTGATCCATGCTTCCTAAGTAGGGTACGTAGGAGGCCTCCCTCAGGTTCAAGCCCAACAACTGGTCGATCTGATCATCTCCATATCGGTTCACTGTGCCACTCCAAGTGCCGCCTCAAGCGAGTTCCAGCCCTTCGGGATCATTAATCCAAGGAGTGATGGTAAACCTTGGGCATAAATAATTCTGAACCCCTGCATCCAGTTGACCGTTGCCCACCAAGGTTAAATATGAGGATACTATGATTGGGTATAACCCAAAGATTCACAAACATATGAATATTTCCTAAATCTATAAGAGAGTCGTGGAACGGGCAATAATTCCCCCCCAAGAAGGGTGTGATGAGACCGACTTCCCATCCCCTCGACCAATGTGAGTTCTTAAGAGTCACTGGTCAGACCATCCAGCGAACGTCTGCCTTTGGAAAGTAGTTCCTTCAATCATTGGATATGGAGCCGTTGGGCATTTCGTGGCCGGAAGACCAGAACGAAACACCCATAAAAACCCCTAAAATAATTAAAACCCCATTAATCCCCTAAAAACCCAATATAAACTATAAAATCCTTTTAAACCTATCAAAAATTAAATAACTCTAAAAAACCATAAAAACCATAAAACCCTAAAACAGATAAAACACCTAAAAACCTAAAAAATTCATAAAACCGGAAAAATTCTTAAAAACCCCTAAAAATATAAAAAATCAAAAAAACACATAAAAACCTTATGAACCCCAAAAATTTCAAAAAAACTCTTAAAAATCACTGAAAACTCTAAAAACCCTTTAAACCCCAAAAATAATAAAAACAATCAAAAAACATTAAAAATACGAAAATACATAAAAACCCTTACAACTCAAAACCCCTCAAAATCCCTAAGAACCCCTAAAAACGGTTAAAATCCAAAAAATCCAAAAAATAACTAAAATTTTAATAATTCTAAATAACTTGAAAACCCTTAAGGAAATCTAAAAAACCTAAAAACACTTAAAACCCCAAAAAATATAAAAAAATCAAAAAACCCTAAATAATCCTAAAAACCCTAAAAACTGAAAACACAGTCAAATTCCATAAGAACCATAAAAATCCTAAAAATTCTAAAAATTCCATAAAAACACTAAAAACACCTTTGAAACCCTTAAAAACCAAAAAACAATTTAAACCCTTAAAAATTTGAAAAAACCTAAAACCCCTAAATAATTGTAACAAGGCTCTAAAACCCTACAATCCCTCAAAAACCATAAAAACACCAAAAATAAAAACATATAAAACCCTAAAAACTCACTAAATATCTAAAAACCCTTTAAACCCTAAAAATGTTAAAAAATTATTAAAAAACATTAATACTGAAAAAATTGAAAAAAACCAAAAAACCACTGAAAACCATTAAAATCCTAAAACCCTCAATCCCCCAAAGCCTTAATAACATCAAAAATCATAGAAATCCCTGAAAATTAAAAAACCAAAAAAGCCCAAAGAAAAACATTAAAATAAAAAAAACATAAAACACCTAAAAACCCAAAAAAACCTTAAAATCCCTAAAATTGTAATGACCCTAAAAACATTAAAATCCCCAAAAATTCGAAAAACACTAAAAACTATAAAACCCCCCTTAAACCATGAAAAATATTAAAAAACAATAGGAAACATTAGAACACCTAAAAAACAGTAAAACCATAAAAATCTATAAAATCCCTACAACCTAAAAAAACCCCTAAAAACCATAAAAACCTAAAAATTCCTCAAAAATATATAAAAACATAAAAACCCTAAAAAATGATAAAAACAATAGGAAAACCTACCAAAACTAAAAACACATAAAAACCCTAAAACTAAAAAAAATACTAAAATAACAAAAAGACCCTAAAAGACCCTAAAATCCAAACAACCCCAAAAACCCAAAAAAACCCTAAAAACATTAAAAACTCAAAAAACCAATAAAAAAACATCAAAAACCCAAAAAAACTTTAAACCCCTAAAAATGTTAAAAAACTCTTAAGATTATAAAAAACATAAAACACAAAATACCCTAAAAACCCAAAAAACACATTAAAACCACATAAAAAATAATACCCATAAACACCAATAAAACCCATAAAACCCTTCAAAATCCCTAAAACCCCTATCAACTATGTAAATCCTAAAAAAATCCCTAAAACCCAAAATATGTAAAAAAAACCCTAAAACCCTAAAACTCCCAATGAAAACCTTAAAAACCAAAAATTACTAAAACTGCTTAAAAAAATACTAAAAATCCTAAAACCCCCTAAAACCCTAAAAGACTAAAACTACTCAAAATAATTAAAAACCATAAAAACCATAAAAATAAAAAATTTCCTAAAAATCTCTAAAAACCCAAATACCATAAAAATCTGAAAAACATAAGAAAACCTAAAATTACTTAAAACCACTAAAAACCTAAAAATACTAAAAACTAAAAAAATGTTAAAAGACCATTAATACCTTAAACCCCCTACCAAAACCATAAAAACCCCTAAAATACATAAAACCTCATTAAACCCCTAAACCCCTCTAAAAACTCTAAAAACCCTTTAAACCCCTGGAATATATAAATAACTCTAAAAACATTTAGAAGTCTAAAAAACAAGAAAAATCCCTAAAACCCAAAAAACCATAAAAACCCTCAAAATCCCAAAAAACCCTGAAAAACACTATGAAACCCCTAAAACCCTAAACTCACATAAAACCCCTAAAAACCAAAAAAGTGCTAAATCCGCTAAAAACACCTAAAAACCACTAGAACCTGAAAAAACATAAATCCCCATAAAAATCTTAATATCCCATAAACCCCATTGAAACTGTATTAACCACTTAAACTCTAGAAATATTTAGAATATAAAAAGGTTAAAAATAAAAAAAAACATTAAAACCCATAAATAAACATAAAAACAATTAAAACCCCAATCCCATCAAAATCCATAAAACCCCTAAAAATCATAAAAATCAAAAAAATATTAAAAAATACCAAAATTATAAATATTCTAAAAATCCATGAAACAAATAATGAAATATTAAAAATCTAAAAAACACTAAAAACCTCTAAAAACCTAAAAACACTAAATAACCCTAAATAACCATACAAACCCAAAAACCCATAAAAAACCTCAATGTTCATAAAAACCATAAAAATCCTAAGAAATCATTAAAAAAAATCTCTAAATACCCTAAAAACTCTTTAAAACCCTTAAAAACATAAAACCCCTAGAAACTAAAAAACCCAAACAATTGTAAAAATCCCCCAAAACCCTAAATCCCCCTAAAAATTATAAAAATGTTGAAAAATATCAGAAAACATAAAAACACAAAATAAAAGAGCAAAACCCACTAAAACTATAAAAACCCTTTAAACCCCTAAAAATGTTAAAAACAATTAAAAAATACTTAACCCAGAAGGCTAAAAAACCCAAAATCCTCTAAAAACCCTAAAAACCAAAATAAAACATTGAAAATAAAAAAACATAAAACACTAAAAAACATAATAAATTCTAAAACAATAAATAAACCCACAAATCCCTAAAGACCCTAAAACCCCATAAAACCTTAACACCCCATAAAAATCCTAAAAATACACTTAAATTTATAAAACACCCTTAAACTACTAAACAATTTTAAAATTATCTAGGAAAACATAATACCCCAAAAAACTCGAAAACCCTTTAAAATCCCTAAAAACCTAAACAATTCCTCTAAATCTCTAGAAAAAACCCTAAAAATCCAGAAAACCCATAAGAAAACCTTAAAAACCAAAAAACACTTACAACCCTAGAATACATAAAAAAAATTCTAAATCAAATAATAGAAATAAATACACCTTAAAAATAAAAAAAACACTAAAACCCCTATAACCCCCTAAAAAGCATAGAAACTCCAAAAATTCCATAAAAATGAAAAAACCACTAAAAAAATTAAATGCAATTCAAACCCCAAAAAATGTTAAAAATATATAAAGACCATAAAAAACCTGAAAGCTCAAAAAACTCCTAAAAACTCAAAAATACCATAAAAATGCCAAACACATAAAACCCATAAAAACCCTAAAATCCTTAAAAGTCCTAAAAATAATAAAAATCATAAAAATCCCTAAAAACCCTAAAATTTAAAAAAAAAACTCTAAAAACAATGAATTCCCCAAGGAAATCAATAAAATCCTAAAACACATAAAGTGCCTTAAAACTAAAAAAATGATAAAAAACATAGAGAACTAAAAACCTAAAAACCCGCAAAATCCATAATACCGTAAAATCCTTAAAATCCTAAAAAAACCCTAAAAATATATAAAAACATAATAATCCTAAAACCCCGGAAAAAACATAAGAAAACTATAAAAACCATTAAACACTTAAAACCCATAAAAACCAAGAAAATTCTAAAAACATTAAAAAAATCCCCAAAAAAATATTAAATCCCTATGGAAACAAATAAAAACTGAAAAATACCCACTAAAACCCTGAAAACCCCTTCAAAATCCTAAAAACATTAAAAAACTTTAAAAATCATAAAACCATTAAAAAATCAAAATACTCATAGAAACCCAAAAAATCCATTAAAACCCAAAAAACCATAAAAAACCATTAAAACCATAAAAACCATAAAAATCTAAAAAATACCTAATAATCTATAAAAACATAAAACTCATAAAAACTTTGAGGAACCCTAAGAAATACTTAATTCCTAAAAACACATAAAACTCTTAAAAACCTAAAAAACACTAATAATCCTAAAAACATCATATTCTCTAAAAACCATAAAAATCTTAAAATAAACCAAAAATCCCTAGAATCATAAAAACCCTAAAAACCTTAAAACATCCTAAGAAAACAATAAAACACTTCAACCACTTAAAGCCACTAGAAAACCTAAATAATGATACAAACCCTAAAGCGACTATAAAACCCCATAATCCCCATAATCCCCATAAAATACTAAAATTGAACAAAACATCTAAAAACCCACTAAAAATCTAAAAATCCTTAAAACACAGAAAACCATTAAAAAATATATATATACCATAAATCCCCAAAAAACTAAAAAAAACAAAAAAAAACAAAAAAGAAACCCTAAACCCATGAAATACCCTAAAACTCCTCAAAATCCCAAGACCCATGGCTACTCGGGCTTCATCAAAGGCAGTAAAACTGAATGTCAAAGTTAACGAATGGGAGCATCAAAACACCCTGGAGTAAGATAGATGTAGGGGGAGCTCCTAACGCTCCTCCAACATCCTGATGATTTTGAGTCAGGATGGGAATCGATGGACACAGGGGAACATTCTGACTTCTAGTATGATAATGCGGCTCTTGGATATGGTGCATGGGGTCACCGTTAAGGCACAAATTCGGTTTCAAACATTTTTGGGGATGTTAACTGACATGTTCTTATTTTTGGGTTTTTCTCTTTTGTATTTTTTTGGGGTTTTTAAGGGATTTTGTGTGTGGGTTGTTTGATCCCTCCCCTCCCTTGGCTGTAGTGTCTTTTTTCTTATAAATTTTGAGAGTCTAGTAATAGCATGGCATTTCACCTTCTTTGCCCCCAAAATCTCAAGGAGACCAAAAAATAAAATAAAATATGTAAAAATAATCCATAAAAATTCCAAAAAATGTAAAAAACCCTAAAAACATGAAAAACCAAAAGAAAAAATTAAAAACCAAATAACACTTTACTACCCTAAAATCTAAAAATTATAAAAATCATAAAACCCCCTAAAAAATCATACAATGACTAAAAATCCCAAAACCCCTAAAAACCCTAAAAAACCTAAAAACCGTTAAAATTAAAAAGGCCTAAAAATCCAAAAAAAATCATAAAAAACCCTAAAAACCTTCAAAAACCCTACGAATCCTAGAAAACTAAAAATACTAAAACCCTTAAAAAATGTTAAAAAAAATAATAACCCTGTAAACCCAAAAAACCCATAAATACTAAAAACTCAATTAAACCCATGAAACCCCACTAAAAAATTCAAAAACACCTTTAAATCCCTAAAAATATAAAATACCTCTCAAAACATTAAAACACATAAAAATATCAAAAAATAAATAAATTCCCAAAAAAAATCCCTAAGAATCCTAAAACCCCTAAAACTTCCTAAAATCAAGAAAAACACTAAAAACCATTAAACCCCTAAAAACACATAAAAACCCTAAAAACCTGAGAATGATCAAAACCCTATAACCCCTATTAAACCCTAAAAACCATAAAATCCCTAAAAATTTAAGAAACACTAAATACCATAAAACCGTAATAAACACTAAAAACACTAAAAACCTTTAAAAACCTATAAATATTAAAAATCTCAATAAAACATAAAAACACTCAAAAACCTAAAAAACTGAAAACCCTTAAATCCCTAAAACCATTAATAATACATAAACACCCATAAAAATTATAAAAATCATTAAATTCCCAAAAATCCATAAAACATTAAAAATTCCAAAAAAAACCTTGAAAAGACCTAAGGAAATCATCAATTCATAAAAGCCCAAAAATCACAAAAATTGAAAAATTCCAAAAAACTTGAAAAAACCCTAATTAAATCATAAGAATATAAAAATACTTAAAACCCATAAAAAACTAAAAATACTAAAAACCCTAAATAACCCTAAAAACCAAAAACACCTTCAAAATCCTTAAAAATGTTAAAAATAATAAAAAATTCTATAAAACATAAAAATCCATAAAAACACTGAAAATCCATTAAAACCTAAAAAAGCTTAAAAAAATTAAAAACTAAAGAGCAGAAAGAACCCTAAAAAATAGTAAAAAGTCCCTAATCCCTGAAAATGCATAAAAACAAAAAACATCTGAAAACCTCATAAAACATTAAAACACATAAAAACCAATAAAACAAATAAAACCCAAAAAACCCCTAAAAATGTTAAAAAACAACAAAAACCCAAAAAAAATCTATGAATTGAGAAAAAAACCTAAATGACCAAAAACACCGTTAAACCCAAAATCAACAAAAACCTCAATTCCACAAAACCCAAAAATCCATAAAAATATTAAAAATCCTTAAAAAATTAGAAAAACTAAAAAACCAAATAAATCCTTTAAAATAAAAAAAAATAAAAAAAATTAAAAAACATAAGAAGCACTAAAAACCATAAAAAAATTAAAAATTCCTAAAACCCTAAAATACCCTAAGAACCTAAAACCCCATAAAACCCCATAAAAATGCTTAAACCCCACTAAAACACTAAAACCCTCTTAAACCACTAAACATATTAAAAAATCTATGAAATTTTAAAACCACTAAAAACCCTAAAAACAATAGAAACCCTAAAAAATCTCTAATAAAATTTAAATACATAAAAAACCCTAAAAACCAAGAAAACCCCTAAGAAAACAATAAAACATAAAACACTTAAAACCCATAAAAAAAATTTCTAAAAAAAAAATAAAAGAACCTAAAAGAACCTAGAAATACTAGAAATACTTAAAAACCTTAAAACCCCCAAAGTCCAAAAAAATATAAAAACCCCTAAAATCCAAAAAAATCACTAATAACATTAAAACCCTTATAAACCCGAAAAAATGTAAAAAAAATTAAATACCTTAAAATACATAAAAAATAGAAAAACTCTAAAAACTCAAAAAAACCGTAAAAACCTTAAAAACATAAAAACCATAAAAACAATAAAACCCAAAAAATCCTCAAAATCCTAAAATACCCTGAAAACTATAAAATTCATAAAAAAATTATTTAAAAACCCAAAAATGTAAAAAAACCTAAAAACCTGAAAACTAATAATAAAACCTTAAAAACCTAAATACACTTAAAACCCCTAAAAACCTATAAACAAAAAAACCACAAAAACCCTTAAAAACCCCTAAAACCATCAAAATCACTAAAACCCTATAAACCATAAAAATCGTAAAAAGTACCTAAAAAATGAAAACATAAAAATCCTAAAACCCATGAAAACCCCTATAAAAACCTTAAAATCCTAAAAACAATTAAAAACTTTATAAACATAAAAAAAATATAAGAGCATTAAAAACCACAAAACCCCAAAAAACATTGAAAACCCTAAAAACCCATAAAATCCTAAAAAACCGCTCTAAAACCTCAAAAAACCCTAATTATGTTAAAAAAATATCAAAACCATAAGACCCCCAAAAAATCAAAAAAAACCCTAAAACCCCCAAAAAACCATAAAAACACTAAAACCCTAAAATCCCTAAAAATCCCTTAAAACCATAAAATCATTAAAATCAAAAAAATTCCCTAAAACTTCTAAAATAATAAACACCCGTAAAATCCCTGAAGAACCCCTGGAAAACATTAAAACATAAAAATACATAAAACTCCTAAAAACCTAAAAAATGCTAAAAAAAACTTACAACCCTCAAAATCCCTAAAAACACTAATAAAAAAATCATTAAAAATCCCACAAATCACTAAACCCCCCTAAAAACGCTAAAAACCCTATAAAAATCATAAAAACCAAAAAACACTTACAACGGCTAAAAACATAACAATTTCTAGAAACCCTTAAAAACACCATAAAAGAAAAAAATCTATAGAATCCATTAAAACGCATAAAACCATATAAACCCTAGTAGCCCATAAAAAACCTAAAACCCACTAAAAACTCAAAAAACAATTTAAAATCCTTAAATTTAAAAAACACTATAGACCCATAAAACCCTAAATATACAAAAAAACACCTAAAAAACCATAAAAACCATAAACACGATCAAAATCACAACAAACCATAAACTCAAATAAAAAAACTAAAAATGATATAAAAAGAACTAAAATGAAAAAAAACCCTAAAACAGTATAAAACCTTAATAAAACATCAAAAAACATAAAAACCATATAATTCATAAAATAACAATAAAAACCCTAAAAAACCTAGAAATACCCTAAAACCCATTATCCCCTCTAAAACCATAAAAATTAATAATTAATTAAAAACTGAAAAAACCATTAAAACCCAAAAAATCATTAAAAACATTAAATTGAAATTAAAACCCCAAAATTATTAAAACTCTAAAAACCCATAAAAACTATAGAAATGAAAAAAACCCTAAAACACAAAGAACTACAAAAAACCCCTAAAATCCCAAAAAAAATCTAAATCCCCTAAAAACCCTAAAATCATAAATACCCAAAAATACCCCTACAAATCCCTACAAACCAAGAAAAACCCAAAGAATCTCTTAAAAACATAAACGCAGTTCAAATCCCCAAAAAAGCTACAATGCGTTAAAACCCCAAAAAATCCGAAGAAACCTAAAAACTCTAAAAATCCTTAAAAACCTCGAAACACTTAAAACCCATACAAATTGTAAAAAAGACCAAAAAAATAAAAAAAGAAAAAAACCCTAAAATCTCGAAAACCCCTAAAAAACATAAAATCTAGAAACTCATAAATCACCTATAAATCCTATTAATTTCTAAAACCAATAAATACCCTAAAAGACCCTAAAACCCCTATAACACCATAAAACCCATTAAAACCCCTAAAACCTTTTTAAAACCCTCAAAATTCCTAAAACTATAAAAACTAGTAAAATATATAAAAAACCATAAAACCCAAAAAATCATTTAAAAACTATAAAAACATTAAAAACATAATAAACAAAAAAACCCTGAAAATCCTAAAAACCCATAAAACCACTCAAAATACCTAAAAACACTAAAAACCATAAAAACCCTAAAAACACGTAGAAAACCATAAAAATATATAAACCCTTAAAACCAATAATAACCAAAAAAATTATGAAAACCCTAAAAACCATTTAAAACCCTAAAGCCCCTCTAAATCAATAAAACACCTAAAAACTATAATGATCATTAAAATGCCCTATAAATTCCTAAAAATGTAACCCCCCCCCCCAAAAAAAACTATATAAACCCAATTGAAACCTAAAAAACATAAAAAATCTAAAAACCCTCAAAAACTAAAAATGCTAAAACCCCTAAAAACCTTTAAAAACCTAAAAACCAAAAAACACCTAAAATATTAGAAAACCATAAAACCCATAATTACCCTAAATACCAATTATTTGAAATCCATTTTGTGATGGGATGGTTTACAATGGGGTTTGTTCATGGATCTAGAAACACCCAACGGTTCTCACATCCATGATGACTCATGAAAATTCTTTCCAAAGGCAGGCGCTCATTTGGGAACTTGGACAACGATACTTAAAAACTAACATTAGTTGAAAGGATGGGAGATTAGGCTCTTAAAACTCTTTTTTATGATTTATTATCTTTTTCGGGGATTACTTGTAGATTTTATATAAGACATGTTCATGAATACTATATTAAATCCCAAATATACATGATATGTCACCCTTAAGTGAATAATTGATTATTAATGGGTTTTGAATATAAAGTCAGCTATATATATCCACGTTTCCCCATTAATGAGGATATCTATATGTATCGGAGGTTCTCCATCACTGGTACCCTTTGGTATGTTCATATTATATATTCTTTGGTGGTTTATTACTACGATGCTGGTTTTTATGTCATGTAGTACGGTTCCATGGAATTTATCATCTTCTAAGTATATGGGAGTTATTTTGGTTTTTGAATTAATCCCTTTAAATGAACTTCCTTTGTATCCTTGTGTTAGGAATCAGAAACCATGTAGTTCAGCGCCAATTAACAGGACACATCATACCTTTTAGGGTCATGTGATAAGGACCGAACCATTTTGTTTAGTGTTATACGACAAGGACGCGTATGAGAAAGGTTCCTAGTCAAGGGTCAGCGTGGGACATATGTCAAAATGGAATTAATGAACTGTGAATGATATGGACACCTAGGTTGGGTGGAATGATCTTACAAGTAATACATTCCAATACATATGGTGATGAAGGAGACCCAAAAGGAATATATCCCTCTAGGTATGATATGACCCTACTAGGGATGTATCCCAAAGGAAATTTGGGTGAATTTGGATGTTGTGTTTGGACCTCCTTGAGGATTCATATGTATCCTAGTTAGTCAAGAATCAAAGCCCGCATAGATTTTATGTGTTGGATATTAAACCTTAAAAAGAGGCTGAAGTGGTTTCTTCATCAAGAATAAGTCCCTTTTATGGTTTACATCATGGGGAACATGGCCCTTTGATGTATTGATAACAATTTTTGGTCTTATACCTAGTAGAAGACCCATATGGTGAGTATGTTTTGGGTTTATACTGAGTAAGAGGTCCAAATACTGTTGATCATGTGGAGGCCATGATAATTTATAAACTCTAATCCCATGTGATTCATGCTCAATATGAGAAACAAGAGAAGGAAAATGATATGGAAAACCAGAAATAACCTTAGTTCGCTGGTTGATGAGATCGAGATGATGGTTGAGAGGGAGGGCATTGATGTCCATGTCTCTTATTTTGTTTCCATATCTAGGATAGTCACATCTCTCCATGAATGTGTCCCATATGAAATGAAAAATGGATTACTTTAGGATGGATTCTCAGCTCCATGTTCCAAATGATAAGAGGGTAATATAAGTAATTAACCCTCATCAAATGGAATTGTAGGTGTGAACCCCCCCCCCCCACTATCTGAAATGTTGAGGTCCCATTCACTGCCTCCAAGTTTGTGACACTCATTACAATGGAATTGTATGACTAAGATAATTATGAGAATTCCATTTATTAAGTAGGTTTCTAATATGACCTCATTTACCATGGAATGTATGATAAATTGGGAATTCTAGTGTCCCCTTTGATTTGATCATACATATATGGTGACTTTGGGAGTAGGGTTGGTGTGGTACTTCGTGAAGGGGTTATACGGGGCCTCGTTGATTGTCAAAAATACATTGATGTAGAAGGCCATTTGGATAGTTTGTAAATGATCTAAGGTAAAGAAAAATGCATCACTTGAGGAATTAAATGAGAGTGATAAAGTGGAACCCCCAAGATTCCGCATTCCATATAGCATTTTTCCACATGGGATGAGGTTCCCTCCATGTAGAAATTTTCTACATGGGTTTGGGTTCTTTCCAAGTATCATTTTACTATGTGTTATTGTGTTCATTTTTGTGTATAAAATTTCTATTCGAGAAAGGGATCCTTATATTAGTCTTTTTCTTCATCGGGTGATGACTTGAAAAAATTCCATCCACATATGGTTCATAGAATTATGCCTGCAAAGGATTTTGGGTCTGGGTATGGATAAGTGATTTCCATTTCTAACTCAGTATTATGTGATATGTTTACATACCGAAAATAAATTACTCCCTCACCTTCTCAGTATTTTTTCATCATCCACCTCTGGGCTCTCTTTGTGGGGTTTTTATTGAGTCATGTGTGTAACAACCATCAAGGATAGTCAGATTTCCACAATGACTATATGGATTCTTCATTTGTGGGATCTAAAAAAGGATTTCATTGAACAACACAAAAAAAATTGTTTGTGAGATTTAGAAAACACCATCACATCCCTGCAAATGACGTTTCATTTTTGGGGATGGAAAACCCCATCACGGTGCCACAAAATATTTTTTCTTTTTAGGGATCCATGTAGAGATATGTTCTGTATAGCAATACATCTATGTATAAAATATACCCTTCTTTATGGAATCCATACCCTTAAATACATTTTCCATCCTTTATAGGTTTGGATTGTACCCTTACCAAATTCATGTAATCATTTTCACATTCCATGCAGAGTTTTCGAGACACAAAAATTTCCCATATCATAATAGGCTCCGATAGGGGTGAAGATAAGTTTATTATGATAAATAATCTAGTCCTATTTCAATTTCATTTCAAAATATAGTGGGACCCATAATACAGACCAAACCTAAAAAAGGGTTCATGACTGATTTTTAATTTTCAGAACCTCTATGTGGACTGATTCTTTTTAGATCATCCCTCATAATACCTCCCATGTATAGAATTTTTAGGAGATAGAAGAGGTCTCTCCTGATGATGAATGTTCCTATGGTTTATAGACCCTTTTTGTGATCATGTTAAACATATAAAAATTAGTGTGTATAATAGCATAATAAAATAAAGGTTTCCTCAATATTTAGACATTCAATTACCAATGGAAACAGAAATCCTATATATATTTGAAATCCCTAGACACAAATCATTCTTTGTGGATGGAAAGTGACTGGTTATAGGGATAATTTTATTTTAAAATTACCTAGACTGGGGAGAAATTTTTCCATGAAGCTCTGACACATATACATGAAAGGGGTATTTTTAAAAATTATGGCTATGCCCAAGATATAAGATTCAAGTGTCACTATATATCATGTTTAGATGAAAATTAATCCATGCATATTTCTTAGTGATATTCCCCCACACTAATTGAATTCTTGTGTTGAGAATGAGAATTTTTTTACACTCTCATGAATGGGGTTGGAACACATACTATAACCTCTTATGTAGATCTAGATCATACATAGGAGAGTGGTATAATATTCTTATATTGTGGCTAGAACATGATATAAGATATAAGAGTTACTATATATTTCATCAATGTGAGAATCATGCCACACATAGTTCTTGAACTTATTTCATGCAAGAGATTTCAACCATGAAGTTTTACATCATGTGGTAGAGGCATTTGGTGCGCCTTTTAAGGGACAGAATGTAGGACCATTCTAACCATGAAATAGACTGATAAACCTTGATTATATGTGAAATCCATTTCCATAATTCCTAATCATACAAGACCCATGCTTGATGTGGGTAATAAAGAATGTGGAAGGTCTCTTTAACCATATATAGGTAAATAAAAGGAATAACATGGGAATTTTTATGTTTTGGTTGTTGGACCGGGATGTAAGATCCATGCATCACTATGTATCTCATTGGAATGATAATAATGATTTACTTAGTACTGGGAGATCATTCAGTTTAAATTAATATGGAAAGGAAGAAGGTATCTTATAATTTTGGTGCACACATATTGGAGAATAGGGTATAGAAACAATGAGTAACAAAAGGATTAACGAGCTAATATGTTCCAACGTGCCTAATATAAGAAGAGTGAAATTGTAAAACAATATCTTGGGGGTTCTTATATCAGGAGAAATGATATGGGAAAAAATGTGAGGAATGACAATGCACCATGTTCGAAAATCGGTTTCTAGTATAATGTCTCCAAGGCGTATGGAGATAGAAGAGGTCTCTCCTAAGGATGAATGTTCCTCTGGTTGATAGTTCTTTTTTAAGGAAACATATGCAATGACAAACTAGGTTGTATCAATTCATAGTAAAAAAAGGTATCCCCATGAATTTTACATCCTATCACCATTGGATAAAGAAATTTTATGGAGATATGAAACTACCAAGGACAAGGAGTATGATATATGGATGTAATGTGTTTGAGAACACAAGAAGTATTCAGATTTTTATTGGGCATGGAGTGTGAAGTACCCTATATAGATCTAAATCATATTTAGGGAAGGGGAATTTTTTGTTTGTAAACTACGGATGGACTAAGAAAAAGGATTTGGGCATCACTATGTATCCTATGCAGAAAGAATAAAGAGACATATAGTTATATTAGATATAATGGTATAGTACCAATGATAAAAATGTGGGAATCCTTTATGAAAAGAAAATTAATTCATACCATAGCTACCGTGAGGAATCTCGTATTTATAGTAGGGGTAAGGTTGTTTTTTATCATCATTTGATGATGATGTTTTCAATTGTTCCTCTCATAATCGGCCACATGAGGCATCCCTATTTTTTCATTGGATAAAGATGAAATTTATGATCACATATATTCGAATACGATTGGGTTAAATTGTCTTAAAGGGGATTTTGTGTCTAAAAATAAGTGATAGGCTGATGAAAAATGGGGGCTAGGGGGAAACTTTTCCATACAAACTATCGATACATATTACCCAAGGACCACTATTATGACTTTGAAGGGAAAGGATATCATGATGAGTTAATCATGGGGCTGGAACCTTGATACGGGACTTGGGACTTGCTGCATATCCCATGAGGATGGTAATTAAGCAATATGTTTTTCTAGAACATGACATGGTAGAAGACTGATGTCGTGGGATGTGTCCTCTCTAGTGAGGTCATTAAAACATCTATAATTTACTAAAGGAGGAATCACATGTTTATTACATAGTGTAAGGTTACATTTTAGTGTCATGTGATAATGATGTTTACAATACAGTTTATCTTCATTTTTCAAGGAAATTTACCATGCATTTTGACCTCATACGATCAAGATGATGATTTATTTTGATTACATGAAATATTTATTCAAGAACCTCTAGTTGGTAGGGGTTTTTGGTATGATTTATGTCCATTGATATTAAATAATAACCAATATTGGAGTAAATTTTTTTTACAGAACTAGGTCCCCCTCACATTGGATATAGATTTGGAGGTTTCTTTATGGGTATCATTGGAGAATGGAGGACCAACACTATCTCTCCCTTGAGGAATGACCAGATGTGAACTTTTTTGTTAAAGGATCGTGAAATCCAATTTTGGTGGAATTATATATGATGAAAGGTATGTAATATTTTCTCATCTATTATCACCAATTTATCTAGACACATTTGAGACCACTCGTCTATTGGAAACTTCTCTCAAATGGAAATGTGAAGCGAGGGAAATTGAACATTGATGAGAATGACTACCTCTATCCCATATACTAATGTGTTTGGGGTGTCATGTGTTGCGGTGTGGGTTATAGTCCATTAATCCCATAAGTCATGTAGGATCATGTCCAACCAAAACTTTTTATCCTCATCGACCATATTTTGGATTATATTTGATAAGGTCTTATCAAAATCATCTATCAGTACATTATCCACTACATGATATCATGATGAGTGGTTGGACATTATGTTATACTCATTGTATAGCCTTACCAAATCATTACAGTAAAATTTGGTTCCATTATCTATGAGTTTCATGTGGAGGTATCCAAATCAAGTAATGATATTAGCTTTCACATAGTTAAAAATATTCCTTGCATCAACTTCGTTGGGGTGTACAAATTCAGACCACTTGAAGAAGAAGTTGGTTGTAGTAAGAATAATCTTGAAATAATTTGATGTGGTCATAGAATATGGCCCCATGAAATCCATAACACATATAAAAAATGACCATGAGTATTTTTTAGTGTGAATAAACTCTGAGGGTTGATGAATGAAGTTTGTTTGTGCCTATAAGGAATGTTATTTTGAAGTGAATTTCACATAATCCTGTATCATTGTGGGTCAAGAGTACCCCAGACAATATATTTGATGAGAAAACATGAACCCTAATTGTTGGAAACCTAAATATATGGTGTTTGATTCTTTTAGCGAAGCGAAGATCCCTCCCCCATCAATGCACTAGAGAAGGAACCCATCAAGGACCCACTTATAGAGGACCTATTGATTATTGGTGACATCATAAAGAAAAGTTTAATTACTCACCATTCAATTTTATCTTTCCTAGCTCTGTCTAATTGGAGTACTCCATATGGAAGGTCTTCCATGATATGTTTCATCTAACCAGTCACATATCCCTTCAATTCATGGATGATATTGACCTCATTTATATCTTTTAGGTTTTTTTGAACAAAATTATTCATAATTCTATGGTGCGCTATACTGATGACTACTTCATCCTGGTTTAGATATGCTAAAGCTACAACTATATTTTCTAGGATATCCTCTTGGGAATTTTGTGAGCATGGAACGTGGACCAATTTTCATTATTAGGGGAATCCATCCATCAATACTAGAATATAGTCAATAAGGGGTATCAAATCTTCTTTTATAATAGCTTAATCACCACTAACCTATTTGATGAGAGTTTCAAAATCTCCCTTTATCTTCAAGTGATTTACTAGTACGTAAAGTGATTACTCTAGTCCTACAGTGGGGGCCTTATATTCTGCTTCAGTATTCATGAACCCTTCTAACAGTAAGAAGGAGTATGGTTGAACTAAATTTTCTGGGGAAATTATCACGAACCTCAACCCATCTTTGTTGAGATTTGGGTCTTCCATCCTATTCCTTGTTGGGATTTTGTAAATGCTGTAAATATGCATATCCCATATGTAGGGGACTTATTGAATAAATAAGATATCTTCATTGGGTAATTCAATATCCAATTATGTTGATTCCACTAAGGGATGTTCTGTAAAGAATTATTTCAGTTCCTCTCCATTTACCACTTTATGAGGCATGGACAAAATGTAAAAGTACTAAAAGATGGCTGCCTATCTTGAAAGGATTCCAGTCAACATAGGATGGGTCAGAATGTATCTAAGCGGGTTGCTACAAGAGACCAATTAGACCTCGTGATGCTTACGTAATTCCTCTGTTTCTAGACTGCAAATATTAGTTCCATTTAGCTATTCTATATTTTTGAATAGCGATTCTCCATATTGATTACGGTTTATCTAAGGTATTAAAGGTTGTTTTCACTCCTAGTGTCATTTTTTAGGTGACAAAGGCACCCAGTTACCACTCTAGGACTGTCATATACAAAATGAACATTATTCATTCAACAGGTGTAATCATCACTGGTGGGCTCAAAAGATATTTCCTGATACTATTCAATACATACTAATAGTCATCAATCCACTGATATGTTACCCCATTTTCATTAACCTAGTGAAGAAAAAAAAATTCCTATAATTTTGTCTATAAATAACTATATGTAGTCCCATATTTCAAAAAGTACAATAAAATATTTTAGGATTATGGGGGAGAAATATTAATGATATCCTTTGTCTTTTTGAGGTCGACAACAATGCCTCAATGCTTTATAATGAACCTATGAAATTTCCCTCAGGTAATGAAGCAATCACTTTTTAAGGTTTTCATTTATAGTTTCTGCTATCATAGTTTTTTGAAGAAGATTTCAAGATCATCCTATGGTTAGAATTTCATCAATACCTAAAAATAAGAATCATAAATAGAGTATACAAAAAACATCCCTATGATGGTTTTGAAGATGTAATGCATGGAACATTGTTTTGTAGTGCTGAAATTCTTCAAGACTAAGGGAATTTCTCGATTGAAAAATATTCCTTGAGAGTCCCAAAAGGGAGTTGATTATTAATATTATTGGGACATTAAAATTTTATTATACCTGAAATATAAATCCATAGAGTAGAGGGATTGATATCTTCTTATTGCATCAACCAGTAACTCTGTGATCAGGATTGGGAAATCAATAATTGGATAATGCCCGATGAGATCTATGAAATTGATGAAAACTCTGATTTTCCCATTATTCTTCTTGATAGGGAGTATATTGGTCAGAGAATTTGGATATTAAAGTTCCCAAATGAAGTTTTCCTTGATGATGTTTTCAAATATAGATTCAATTTTGGTAGTGTGAGTCAGATGTGACCTCCTAACTATATGTTTATCGCTTTAATGATTCTCTGGAAATCTAGGGAGGTGAGTGGCCACATCAGGACCATTGACTAACATTTATAATAAATTAAAATAAAACACATCCATATTTGTCATCAGAAAATATGTATATACCACTTTTTCCCCAGAATACATGGTCGCACTAATCAATGTGGGCAATGGGTCCTCTTTTTTAACCATATTTATCTCTCTCAGTTCATCAATGGTGGTAGAGATACTCTCCTCAAATATAGGAGGGGAGTCCCTAAGATCCTCTTCCTATTCTTATTCCTCATCATCATTATCCTACTCTAGAGGGGTCAATTAATGGAGAAATCCCACCATATTTATATGAGGAACTGACATTTTGACATATGGAAGATGAAGCAACATCCTCTAACCTAGATAAAAGTGTAGGGTATCTTTTAAACATTGAAGGGATAGAGTAGCGAATGGAGAAGCAATATAATCATTTTCTCTTGGGGAAATCACATCCTATTTTGACTCAACGGATGAAATATGTATTTTCCAATGCTCATGGGATGGAATGAGGGTGTTTTCATCTAATATTTTACAATTATCTGATTTGTTAGTGACCTTTTAAATGTTTCCTGGATCAGTTATTATGTTTCATATGAGGAAGGTTATTGAATATGCTTCTAAATTTGGACTCGTATGCTTGAGCTGATTGATGGGTAACACATACTCTTCACTTATCTATTTAAAAGGGCTAGATAGGGTCATTTATATACCATTTGGGGTAGTGATCCGTGTGAAACCATCGATTATGGGTTGTTTTCCCTTCCACTAGTAGAATCCTACATCTATATATTGTGACTCGCAAGAATAAAACAAGGCCTTATTAGTGTGTAATGACATTATTTTTGCATTAATGTAGTATTTTAGGAATTGATTTTATGATGAGGGTATTGCAACATGTTTATAAAACCAGGCCCTTCCTCAAAAAATATTGAATTCCATATCCACTTGAATAACTATAAATTCTAAGATGGATACAAGGAACCTAAACTAATCCATGATCATGATTTTTCCTAGGGGATTTTTCTTCTTTGTTCCTTAACCTTGTAGTGTTAGAGAGGAAGGCATTAGGTTAGCCTCATTATAGCCCAGTTGAAGAAGTGTTTTTATAGGAATTATATTAACCCCCAATCCATTTTCAACGAAATATTTTCGGACATTTATACCATTTATCCTTCCAGACACATACAAGGGTCTCATGTGTTAATGTATAATAGAATATTTATCTTTATATGTTTATGAGATAATCATGTGATATTCTATAGGACCGATCTATTATAGATAGAACCAAACAATGAAAACCTCAGCTTCAAAGTCCCGAGGGGTATCCCTAGAGCCTCTATAAGTGTTTCCCTGAGGTATTTTGATAAACTCAGGGCATCTATGATTGAAAAATTGGATTCCAATGAGGTTAATTTCCTCAAGATGTCATACATATGGGATAAAGACATGTACTTCCTAACATATGGATTCTCATTTATGGGAACTGTAGGATCTTAAGTACTAGACATTGGTGGATCAACCCATGAATCATGAGTTGAATGTGATCATATCCTCAGTGGGTTTGGAAAAATAGGTATGACTACCTACTTAGGTTGATCAAACACTTACAATCCATCTGATCAATATTCCAAAATAACCAGCTCAGAGTGGATTTTGGCATATATAGGGGGATTTTCCTAATCTTGTTGGAATCATTGATGGGATATTCTACGAGTTTCCACAGTATTGATAGTATGAGTGGGGATGTGTCTAGAATTAAGGTTTCTACCATGACTGCATATTCCCTTGTATCCTCAACTCTTATAGAATCTTCCTATGGTTCTCTAATAAGATACATAGAACTCAAGTTCATAACCACACCCTTCATCAAATAAGTGATCCATTATATTGATGGAATTAAGGGAACTGAATTTTAATTCCATATTTTATGAGTATTCTATCTGGATGGCCATTATTTATGGTACCATTTAGATGACCAGTGCCTATTGTTTCAGACATGAATGCATAAATTCCAAGAGAGTCAAAAAAATCAGACTTTCTAAAGGTTAGTATTCCTTCATTTTCTCCCCTCCCATATGGCCATGTCATTTTTGAATGAAAATATTTTGGAAGATTTCGGTGTTGACAGGGTCAGCTGTGCCACCATGTAAGCGACTAGAGAAATAAACTATTGCTTTGAATTTTCTTTTAGAATATAATGAGTTTGGTTGATTGTATTTCGAGTCATCCAATCAAACAAATACACACACCTTTCCAAGAAACATCATTCCACTCACCTCCTTCCTCAGGATTATTAGTAAAAACATACGTTATTTGTGTTGGTAGTTTTACCAACATTACATTCCCATATTCTACAATTTTATCAGAATGTCTTTGAAAATGAATAAATATTGAGTGGTTATCCCTAGAATCCTATCAAAGGGAAAATAATTTTGTTGATAACCGAGAACAACCTTGTTGGGCCTCTTGGTGTCTGGAAAGTGGAGTTGATCGTTATCCATAGCTACTTTAAAGTAGTCACAATATTTTTCAGCTCAGAATTAATACATATTATTCTTTCACATCCCAATTGGATTTTTCCTTTTTCCACTCTATTTGTCTTGACAATGTGGGTTTTTTTTTGTTTATTAAGGTTTTCTACATTATATGGTGTGGTTTTTGGAGCTGTAGCTAGCATAGAGGCATGCTTATTTGTGATGGATACAAACTATGCCTTTCCCATTCTCTTCCTGGAGGATAATGAAATCATTTATGAATTGACATAGTTCACATTATAGAATCTTAAATTCTTTAAGAAACTAAAAAAAATATCCTGAAACCCAAATTCATATCTTACCATAATAAGTGGAATTCATAACTAATCATGTAGGTTCTCCATATAGATAGAAATAAAATCTTCTTGGGGAATATATAGATTTAAGGAGTAGGTCAGACCCTTCCACCTTGAAATGAACTCAAAGACCCTCTTTTTCTTATAAATTTTTTACTTTTAGAGGTCAAGGATAATTCTATTTTGTATAATTGCGAAGAATTGAATGAGAAATTGGTGATGTAAATCTTCCCATACCCCAATAGACCATGTCGGAAAACTGATGTAGCATATGAAGGCTGACCCTCGAAAGAGTTTTATGAAGAATCTATGTTTCACTACTTATTATTATGCAAGGTTTATCATCAAAAGATCACAATGGGACACAAATTTTTTAGTTTCTATTCTAGTCATCCTAATCCATTGATTACTGGAAACATAGGGCTCCCAAAAATTTGGTGGGGGTGGGATCATGGTCACCCATTCAGAAAAAGAATTCAATTATATTTTTACTAGTGTGCATAATTTCATCAAATATTCCAATCAATATTCCAATTATTATAATTTTTCAATAATCCCTCGGTTTATTTTTTTGAATATATGCTTTAATAGGGTTGGTAATAGGTAGGGATAACTGCAGGAGCTCTACAAATTCACACTATCGGTAACCTACAGGATATGGCCTGTAAGGATTCATTTGACCCAACCCTAGTTGTATACCCAATAGAGGGAAATCCCAATCAAATAATGTGGGATCCAAACAGATTTTTTTAGAACCCCACATTGAGTGGATTTCATGAACCATTTCATCTATCGAGATAAATCTTTTTTGCTGAGGTACATCAATGGGGAGCGTTGGGCAAGGCACTACTTTTAGAAAATACAGCCTAAGGATTTTGCGGATTAGTTACACATTGAGTCTTATTAGATCATTCATATATTTCTATTTGTGATCAAATATCTCCTAAAGTGTGAGGGGTTAGACCATTTTTTGAGGCAGGTTAGGTACCTCCTTAACAGTTACCCTTTTCTATTGAAGAAAATCATTGAGGGGTAGTTGTGGAACATTTTACAGAGGCCATATATTGTGGCAAAGATTCTGATTCCTAGTGCACACACCTTGTTCATTTCCCTCATGGAGAACTACATTCTAAATAGAACCATCCTATCATTTTTCCTTTATGTTGGCATCATCTTTGGCATCATCCTTAGAAGTGATTCCCACAATGTTCACTGATGCATAATTAATCATAAGTGTCTTATTGGCCATTGAATGATAGGTGGGTTGGTTATGAACTTTATTAGACTTATTACATGATTATAGGGATCCTATTTTATCTTCTTGGATATTCTTGACTCAGAGGGAGAATCCACATAGCCATGTCATATGTTTCCCTCTCGAGGGAAGCAGATCATGAGATGGGAGTAACTGGGAGTCCTCATTTCATGGAATTCCAAATAAATGGGAAAAATAATAATTTATATTGAAGTGGAAGTTGATGTAAAAATGACCCAAAACATTAGGATAGGGTTTTCACCATTATTCCATTTTCAAACCTCTGGATGAATTTTTCAACATTAAATGGTAATTTGTAGTTAAAAATTCCCCCATCCCTAAATACTGGTGATAATCTCGTATTAGGGTGGATGCTTCTACTATAATCAATCTCTTGATATTTTTTCCCTTGTTTGATCATGTGCTAAGTTAAATGAATGATCTCCATATTAATATCCTATTTCTCATGGAATCATTAATTTCTTATGATTGTAATCCCTTAACCGATCAGTCTGTTTAATGTTCTGGGTTTCTTAATTCACGATTTGTTTGATAGCTTACACTCATCAGGATCAATACGTTTGAGACTTATTTACGGCTAATTCCATATGAGTGTCCCATATTTACGATGTGGGGGTATTTTATGATATCTTCCATAGTGAAATTAATTTATAGGATGTCACCTCTAGTGGAATTTTTTGATCGGGGTGTGAGGTGAAATGAAAGGCTTCTTGTCACCCAATCCTCAAATATGAACATCGGGTGGCGGTGTCGATGATTTAATGATTTAATTTATATAATTAATTTATGAATTCTAGTTTAATATATTTCTATCTCTTTCCCGATTATGGTCACCATGTTGATAGGAGGTCTTCCTAGTTTATTTGATAATTATTCTCTCCCAATATTTAATCGTGATTTTCATAACCGTTGTATTGAAAGCCCATAAATTTCAGGTGGAAAAGATTTTTCCAGAGGTTATGATGGATATTTTATAGGAAATCATCTAATAGTACCTATGGAATATTGAACTGAGAGGTGGTTATGGGAAAAATCATAATGGATCTATTATTCCTTGCCAGTTGTCTTCTCATAATATCATATTGTTTTCTTCCGCTAGAGACTCCTCCTATTGATCAGCCTAACATGGGAGCATATAATAAATATTATCACAAGTAGAGAGGATAATAAGGGTATCATTGGAACATAAATGGTTTGTATTTGGTTTTAAGGATGGCCATTTCCTCAAAACATCTTCCGGTTGAGAAATAATGTCAACTTTCATGGACATGGTGTCAAGACTGACTGACCCCACCATTCCTGGCACCTCAGAATATGAAGGCATAATTGTATTTGATTTGGTAAGGGTTGAAACCAATTACCGATTGATATTCTATCCACAAGGATGTCTATCATGTTTCTCATCAAGATATGTTCTCTCGGGATTCATCAGATTGTGGTCATAAGGAAATCCTTCGCATTACACATTCTGAGGAGGAAGTACAAAGCTGTTGGTAGTAGTGTTGCGGGGAGTACCTTCGCAAGGGATAATTCCACTTTAATAAATTTTTAACGGATATACAGGATCATTAGATACCATTTGTAGATGTTCTATATCTTCAAGAACCATATCCTCTAAAAGATAAGGGTTTTTATTCTTTTCTAAATTTTTTATTTACATTGGGTTAGATTAATTTTTTGATTCTCTCTGATGGGAATCCAAACCAAATGTTGTGAATAGAGATTCCCATGTACGGGAGTGGTTTTTTAGATTCCTGTCATAATTTGAAAACACAATAAAAAGTTTCTGTAATTTCAATAGGGATAAATGCCAGCCCTGGGGAGCCCCAGAAATGAGATGGTGATCCCCAATTGGAACAAGGATATACACCTGATCTGATTTTATATTTATCATGGAATGTTGTTGATGACCCTTATAGATTCTTGTATTGGTTTATATATTTAACAAAGTGACTCTCCTATTTTTTTGGGTAGTCACCCTTATTTTGGATTTAAGGGTAGGTTCCTGGCTCCTAGTTATTTATGTTGATGTTAACGTCTTGGGAAGTTTGTAGGAAATGGCCAGGAATTTATGTCTGACCATCCATCATCACAAGGAAAACCTGGGAAGCATCCTTAGTGGGAATGGGGATATATAAAAATTCTTATTTTAGAGAAGGAACAAGATACTTACCTCAATTTATAGCCTATTAATTTTGAATATATCATCTAATTTCCATCATATTTTACTTGCGATCTTGAAATACATAAGTTTGGATTTTCATCTTAACATTTTTTTCAACCTTATTTGACTGGGGGGATTGAGATTCATGAGTAGGCATTTGAATTTTTTCCTTGTTTTTCATCATATTTGGTAGGTAGTCTTGGTATATATGAGAATTTATTTTCATATTCTTGTTGTTTATTATCGTATTTGATAGGTAGGATTAGTATACATGAGAAAGAGTTTACATCAGATCATTGGTTTCCATCATATTTGACTATAAGGATTCATATGAATGAGAAGGTATTTTTCTATTATTGTTGTTTTACATCATATTTTACATGAAACATTGATAGGAATGAGTAGTGATTTTCATTTTCTCATCAAACCACTGTATTTTACTAACAAGAATCCTTATAAAGAATAAGAACATTTTCCTATCCCTAATTGTTTGATATTCACCCTCTATGGGCCTCCCAAGGGTCCTAGGTCTGAATGGATTGAGTGAAAGCCCACGGGGCACTTTCCTCTACATACTGAGGATGTCGGTCTAGGTGGTGTTGGTTGCGGAAATTTCTAGTTGGAACCCTCAAGTGGGACCCCTATGTCTCCATGATGAATTAAATTGAAAAAACATGATTAGACTCTATAAGGAAAGGGATGAACCTATTATTTCACTCCTGGGATATGCTCCCAAAAAGGATTGAGATAGATGTTGGTTTCATCAAATTTTAAACCACCAGTCATCACTAAGCTGATGGTTAGTGGGGTTTTATGAACTGTAGGTCCCTTTAGGTAGCCTTTAGAGACAATAGATTATAATTTAGGTGGTACACCAAAATCAGAAAATTTTACACTTGGTGTTAAAGGATTTAGGATAGAAATAACATCCTTTTATTGAATGAAGATATATCTTGTGGAAGGTCAAGCCATACATCTACTAAAACTAGTGAGTTTCCATTTAGATTTAATTTATTTCATATGAAATAACCTTTATGATATTAAAAAGATGAAAACTATATCAAAGTAACATCTTAATAAGGAAACAAATGCATAATCAGTCATTTGGGATCCATGTTTGGCCCAATTTTACAATGTGGGAGTGGGAATTGGGCTTGACATGTGGGAGAAAAAGACATCTTGGTTAAGGATTCCTGTCATGTTTAAAATTTTTATTTCACACCCATATACAATGGTTCAGTTTCTAGTGGTGTTTATTCATGGAATCAGAAACCCCTAATGGTTATCACATCAATTATGACTTATGGGCCTACATTCCAAAGGTAGGCACTCATTGGGTAACTTGACCAATAATACATAAGAACTCAAATTGGTATAGAGGATGGGCGGTTGGTCTCATTACACCATTTTGGGGGAATCATTACCTATTATGGACTTTCTTATAGACTTTATTTAATACATGTTCATGAATCCTTTATTAAATCCAAAATATACATGACAAGTCACGCTTTGGTGAATAACTGATCATTATAGTGTATTGAATTTAGAATCATATGTTTGTATATGTGGTTATCAATTGATGGGTATATCTATATTTATATGAGTTTCCCCATCAACTGTTCCCTTTGGCATGTTCATATTAGGCATTATTTTTTTATTTATTATTACGACTCTTGTTTTTAAGCCAGGAAGTATGGATCTATGAAGTTTATCATCATCATTATAGATGTGAATTGTTTTGGAGTTAAGATCATGCACTTTAAATGGGATCCCGGGTATTCTCATGAAAGGAAATATAACCCACATAGTTCAATTACTCTAAATAGGACAAATCATACATTTTAAGGCCTTGTGAAGAGGTCCAAACCATGCAGTTTAATGCCATGTAACAAGGATGTCTAGGTGAAATGTGCCTAGTCAAGGGATGGTGTGAGAATTATGCAAAATCATCCTGATTGAACATGGATGTTTGTGGTCTCCCAGGTGGGAGGAATGATCTTATTGGGAATATAGTTCAATAAGGATGGAGATGAAGGAGACCTAAAATGAATATATCCCTTAGGTTTGGATATCACCCTACTAGGGATATATCCCAGAGAACATTGGGGTGAATTTGGGGGTTGGATTTGGAACTTAGGAAGGCTTCATATGTATCCCAATTAGTCAGGAATCAAATCTCATGTAGTTCGGAAGGGATGGGTGTTACACCAACAAAGGAGGCCCAAGTGGTTTCTTCATCTGGAATATGGCCCATTGAAGGTATGCCTCATTGGGAATATGTACATTTTAGGTGGTTATAATATAGTTTGTTCTTATACCAAGTAGTAGGCCCATTTGGTGAGTATGGTTGGGGATTATACCAAATAGGTGGCCAAAAGATATTTGTCTTGCAGAGGTTGTGATCATTTCTAACCTCCAATCCCACATGATTCATGCTCTGTGTGATAAATATGTGGAAGTCGATGATATAAGAAAAAGATAATCTTCTCCATCTTATGGTGGACAAATTTAGGGTGATGTGAGAGAGATGGTATTGATGTTCCCATATTATATTTTATTTTCATATCCATTATAATCACATCTATCCATGGATTCTACCTTTATGAAAGTACACAAGGATTAATCTAGGAGGGATGCTCTTCTCTGGGTTCCAGAGGAGAATAGAGCAGGATGATTCATTAATCCCCATTTATGGGAAAAGAAAGCATGACCCCCACCCCCACTATTTGAAATAGGGAGGTCCCTGGAACTAAATACATGGTTGGGAAACCTGTTACCATTGGAATGTAGTATCTGTAGAATTATGAGGATCACCCTTGATACGTAGGTTACTAATATGACATCATTTACCATGGGAATGTATGATCGAGAGGGAACACTAATTTACCCTTTGATTTGATCATAAAATCCAGTGGATTAGAGAGATACCATGGTGTGGTACTTTATGAAGGGGTCCATCTGGGGCCTTAAAATTTACCCGTAAGTGTAGATGAATTAAGAGCCTACTCTAATTAGGGTATGTTGTGGGGATGGGATGGAAAAATGAGCATTTATTTAGTGTCTTTTTTATTAGATGGTTGTTATATTCCCCTATAAAGTCACTCTAAATTCACTGTAAATGTTTATTAGGTGTAGTTATGACGTCCCCTAATTTCTGTTGAATTTTTTGGTAGTTATAACCATATCTAATAGAGGTTAAAATTAAAATTTTAGGGAAAGTTATATTAAAACTAACAGTAAAATACCCTTTTTTATAATTTTCCCACCCTTGTCCATGAAAACCACTTGAACCACCCATGAAAAATCATCCCCATCCTAGTGGAACACCCATGAAAACCCTATATGACACTCATGAAAACCCTGAAACATCCCACATAGTGCCCCCTATGACAACCCCACTCGTCACCCCATACAATCCCAGGTGCCCCCTGACAACCGGATAACCCCCTCCGAACAACTCATTAGGCACCCTTGATAACTTGAAAACCCCATAGGACAACTCCCCAGGTGCCCCCAGACAACCCCACAGACCCCCACCATACAATTCCCCAGGCACCCCTGATAACAGGACACCCCCACGAACCCCCAAGACAAGTCCCCATGAGCCCCAGTGCGCAGTGCATCTATCACTGACACCCATACTAGAGATAATAAAATTTCTCTTTGAATGGATTCGATTAATGGACCTACGTGATGGAAGTGTACGCCTTAACTACATAGGAAAATTAATTTACATTTAATATATACACTAAATTATGTTTATTTATATAGTGTAATATTAGAATATATATAGATTTATTTATTTATGCATAGAAATATATGTAATATAGTATATTTGTGTATGTATAATACATTTGAGTATAATATAAAATATATTTGTGTATAATATATATATATATATATTATTTGTGTAATATATATATATAATATATTTGTGTAATATATATATATATATATTATTTTTGTTTATATAATATAAATAAATAAATATATTTATATATATAAATATATTTTTATAAATATGTTTTTTTTGTGTGTGAGCATATTTATGTATTTATATAAAATTAATAGATATAATATAATTACAAGATATATATATTTGTAAATATTTTTATATACTAATATATATGTTTGTGTCTGTGTTTAATAATAATTTTATTAATTATTAATTATTAATTATTATTATTACATCTATTTTTTAAACTATACAAATTATATTTTAGTTTTATAAATAACATACATTTATAAGTTTTATGATTTAAATTGTACATATATTATATTAAATAGATTTATATTATATATTTATACTTGTAATTATATAAATTTATATTATATTATGTATACACATATATATACACATAAAATTAAATGAATTCATATAATTGGAAATATATAATATCATTAATTGATATATGTATTTACTAGATTAATTTATAATGATTATGGTATAATAGAATATATATAAAATAATAATATACTACATATAAATTTATATGTAATAATATATTTTATAAAATATTATGTATAAAATAAATATAATAAATATATATTTTTATTTATATTTTTATATTTTTCTATATTATATATATTTGTATACATAATATAGTATAAATTCATTTATTCAAAAAATGTTTAATATAAATATATTTAATATAATATATGTATAATATATCTCATTATATAAATTTATAGTATATATAAAACGTAATATAAATTTTACATATATGATTAAATATTTTTATAATTACATTTATATTGTGTATGATAATATTTATTTATATATATACATTTTTTTATATGTATAATTATTTATTTAATGTATTTTCTTAATGCCTTTATCGATATATGTTTATAATGCATTTAACTACATTTATATAATTTGTTTATGTAATAAATATAAGTATATATAGATATATACAGATGCAAACCGACAAATAAATATTATAGAATTTGACTTTTTTTTATCATTATTTTAAAAAATAAAAAATAATTTTTAGGGGGTTAAAAAACCACCTCTAATCAAAGGGAGTAGTGGAAGTTCAAGAAACCTCTCTAATTTCTTGAATTAAAATGGTTTAAAACCCATATTTAAAGTCATAAATTATAGAGGATTCAAAATCCCCTCTAATATATTAAATTAGAAGGGGGTACAAAACCCATCTAATTTAATAAATTATAAGAGGTTCAAAAAACCCTCTAATTTAATAAAATGAGACTGGCTTCAAAACCCCCTCTAATCTAAGAGGATTTTTGTGGTTAATGAACCCCCATTAATGTCATTTATTTGAGGGGGTTCAAAATCCCCTATCATTTGCGAGATTATAGGGGGTTATGAACCCACAATATTTCCATTTTTTAAGAACTCCATTATATATATATATATATAACATCTAATATCCAATTGAATAATATATATATAACACCTATAAAATCCAAATAGACATATAGAAAGATTACTTATTAAATTTTCAGCAGTTTTGAAATAACCACCTCTAAAATCCAACAAAATATTCAAAATATTATGAAACATTTATAGAGGGGTTTGTGAACCCCCTCTATATTCTATGATTATCGGGGGTTTTCCATAACTCCAACTAAAAAACCACTTCAAATATATTGTTTTTTTTGTCATGGGGTCTTTAAGATAGTTTGTAGAGGGGTCACGGTGCGGCCAAACACTACACTAGAGGAATGAAATGAGGGTGGGTAATTAAAACACATCAGGATGCCCCATTACGAATAGAGTTTTACAATGTAGTATGGGGATTCCTCCATGTCATGTTTTTCTACATGGGTTTAGGTTCCTACAACATAACATGTTTCTATACAGGTTTGAGTTCATTCCATGTAGAATTTTTCTATGTTGGGAATGGATCATTCTGAGTAGCCTTTTTCCAGAAGGGGTGATGACCCGTAATGAGTCCATCTATATATTGTTCACAAAATAGTGACCTCAAAGTATTTTGTGTATGAAAATAGTTGGTTGATTTTCCATTCTAACATAGCATAATGTGATAATTTTACCAATGTAAAATTGATTTATCCTGCACCTTCTCTCTAGTTTTATCATCGCACTCCCAGATCTCCCTATGGGATTTTTATAGAGTCATAGGTGTAACCACCTTATGGGATAACCAGACATCCACATCAACCACGAGGATTCTATGTTTGCGAGAGCCAAAAAAGGATTTCATGAACCCATAAACAATTTTTCATTTTTGGGATCAGAAAAGTACTTTTAAGTACCTTCAAATTAATTTCAATTTATGGGGTTGGAAGAAAAAGTCATCCCCGAACATGATTGTTCATTTATGGGGTTCCATGTGGAGTGGTAGTCTATATAACAATACTGTTGTGCGGAAAAGAGTCCCTCGTTTTCATAATTTAGGACCTTTAATAAATTTTAACCCACTTTGGGATTTGATTCTACCCTTACCAAATTCATCGAAGACATTTCACATTCCATGTGGACTTTTGAGGACCAAACACCCACAAAAAACAATAAAATCCCTTCAAAACCATAAAAAAGTTAAAAAAGTCTAAAAATCCTTAAAAACGCAAAAAACTAAAAAACCCTAAAAGTATTAAAAATCCATGAAAACCCTAAAAACCCCTAAAAACACACAAAATCCCTAAAACCCCAAAAAACCATAAAAATTATAAAAAATCCATAAAATGTATAAAACCCTAAAAACACATAAATTCCCTAAGAAAACCCTAAAATCATAAATATACATAAAAACCCTATGAAATCTAAAAATTCTATAAACCCTAAAAAAACCCTTAGTACCAAAAAACCCCATAAGAATATTAAAACCTATAAAAACATAAAAAACTCCAAAAACCTATTAAAAAAATCTAAACCTCCTACATACCCCTAAAAATGTTCAAAATCTAAAAAACAATTAAAATCCTAAAAACTCCAAAAAAACATGAAAACCCCAAAAATAATAAAAATTATTAAAACTGCAAAAGACCCTGAAACCCCCCAAATCCATAAAACCCCTAAAAACCATAAAAATCAGAAAAAACCCATAAAAATAACTCTGAACATAAAAAACCCTAAAAACCATAAAAACCCCTATGAAATCACTAGAAACCTAAAAAATCTTAAACCCCTTACAAGTCCTACAAAATGATAAAATTCTAAAAACCCTAAAAATTATAAAACTCTAAAAATCCCTCAAACCCTAAAAATACAAAAAAATTTCTAAAAATAATTAAAAATACATAAAACCCAAGAAACCCCTATAAACATGAAAACACCTAACAAACCCATAAAATATAAGAAAAAAAATAAATGTTATATAAAACCAAAAAACACTAAAAACACTAAGAAAAACATAAAGACCCAAAAAAATTTAAAAATCATAAAACCCCTAAAAATCATAAAAACATTAATAATCCATAAAAACACTAAAACCCATTAAAAACCCAAAAAACATTAAACTCTTAAAATAAAAAAACTATTTATACACCTAAAAAATTTAATGCTGGTGGTGTTTACAATTCTCTATCGCTGGCGGAGGATTGGTTTGGAAAGGAGGTGATGGATTATGGGAACCGTGCTACGAGATTCAAGATGATGATTGGCCTGGAGGTAATGATGGAGATATTTTTGATTTTCTACTTTGTCTGGTTTTTTGTGTGCCTTTTGTGTTTCAAGGGGGTGCCTAGGGAATTTTTGGTGTGGGTTGATTGACCACGCCTATACCTTGTTTTCCATGTCTTTTTTCTAATAATTTTTGTGGGGCCAGGAATAGCTTGGTCCTGATCCTTCCATTACCTAAACACATCAAGAAAACACTAAAAAATTTTGAAACCCTAATAACATAAAGAAATCCTTAAAATCCAATAATCCGTAAAAACCACATTTCCATAAACTTATAAAAATTAAAAAATTCACTAAAACCCCATAAAATATCGTAAAAAATACATTAACCTTCTCTAAAAATGTAAAAAACCCTAAAAATCTTGAAAACACCTATGAAAAATATAAAAACCTAAACCCACTTGAAACCCCTAAAAACCTAAAAACCTAAAAACTGCTAAACCCCATAAAGAGACCTTCAAATCTTAGAAACCCCCAAAAAATAAAAATCCCTAAAAACATTTAAAAAACATAAAAACCATAAAATTAAACTAAAAACTCTAAAAACCCTTTAAAACCCTTAAAAATTAAAAAACGCTTAAAATTTTTTTAAACCATGATGATATAAAAAAACCATAAAACCCAATAAAAAATAAAATCCCTAAAACCCTAAAACCCCCTAAAATCTCCCAAATCACTAGAAACACTTAAACCCATAATAATATTTTAAATACCCTAAAAATCCCTAAAATTTTTAATAACCCAAAAAACCATGAAAACTCCTTTGAATATTTAAAAACATAAACATCTTTAAAACCCCTAAAAACCTAAAAAAATTCTAAAAACCCTAAAATCCACTAAAAATAATAAAAATCCATAATACCACAAAGAATCCAGAAATCCCTAAATCCCATAAAAAACAAATAAACTCGATAAAAATCAATAAAATTCCACAAAAACCATAATACAACCTTTAAAACCTAAAAATAACAAAATCCACGAAAAACCTAAAAGATGTAAAAATACTCTAAATGACCCTAACAACCAGAAAATACCCTAAAACCTTAAAATCAACCAAAAAAAGAAAAAAAAATCCTAAAAACCCATAAAATACGAAAACACTAAAAGTTTTAAAATATTATAGTCCCCTAAAACCTTAAAAATCTAAAAACCAAAGAACCCTTAAAAATCCAAAAAACGATAAAACCCCCAAGAAAACCTTTAATAACCTATAAAAACCCCAACATCCATAACAACTATAAAAACCATAAAAATCCTAAAAAATACCAAAAAAACCCAAAAAATATAAAAAAACCCAAAAACCCCTAAAAACCATTTGAAAACCCTAAAAACCTAAAAGCATTGATGGTTTTGTTCCATGCATAAGCTCCAGTGTATGGTTGTCTCCTCCTGCTATGGATCTTTTTATGGTGGTGGATTCTTCTGCTATGGGCCGATGTTGGTGCTATTCATTAGGTTTGTTTTGAGGTGTTGTGTTTTGGTTATGTTTTGTGACTTCTGGGTTGTTGGAAGGGCTGTTTGAGCTGTGTGATGGTTCCTGCTATAGATGTTGGTGGTAGTGACAATGCACGGTGCATAGATGATCTGTTGCAGTGGACCTTCTTGGTAGGGTGGTTCTGGCTACTGGTTTTTGTGAAACCGGATGATGACTGCTGTATGGATGTGAGCCTTGGTTACTAGGAGGTTTGCTTTTGGTGATAATTGTAATGTGTTGTTGGTGGTAGATTGTTTTGGTGTGAAGGTGCTGGATTCTGGTCTTTGTGAGATTGAATGCTGGTTGTTGCTTGGTGGTGAGCTGCTGAATGCTGGTGATGGTGAGGCTTGTGATTTTGATGCAGGTGGTTCTGTGATGTTAGATGCTGGTGGTTCTATGATGTTGGATGCTGGTGGTTCTGGATGCTGGTTGCATCTTGGATGGGAGGTACTGAAGTTGAGTTTTATGGTTGTGTTGTTGCTTGATGTTGTTTTCTGTTTGAGTTTGGATACTGGTTGTTGGTTAGCTGTGATCTGTTGGATTCTGGTTGATGCTGGATGATGGTCGTGGCTGCTTTGCTTTGTGTGTTTTCTTTTTCTTTGTTCTTGAATTTTCTTTTTTTGGGACTTTTGTCTTGGGTCATTAAGGGATTTTGGGTGTGGGTCATTTGACCCCTCCCCTCCCTTGTCTGCCGTATCTCTTTTTTCTTTCTAATAAATGGGGGGGGGGGGTCAGGAATAGCCCAACCTTCGGATCTTCTTTTCCCTAAAAAGTTAAAAAACCCTAAAACCTACCTAACCCCTAAAAACTGTAAAAACCTAAAAACACTTAAAACTGCCTAAAAACATAAAAAATGTTAAAAAACCTATAAAACAGTAAAAATCCTTAAAATACCAAAAAGCCTAAAACAAAAAAATCACACAAAACCCCTAAAAACATAAAAATGTAAGAAACACCTAGAAATCATTAAAAACGTCAAAAATCTAAAACCTCTGAAAAACCTAAAAATCGATACAAAACCTAAAAACCAAAAGATCCAAAAAATCCTAAAAACCATTTAAAACCCTAAACCCCTAAAAACCATAAAATCCCTAAAATTCTATTAAATAGAAAAAAAGCACTAAAAACACAAAAAACTCTAAAATCTTTGTAATCCAATTTTTTTTACAAAAATCTAAAAACCATAAAACCGTAAAAAAAATAAACCCTAAAACCCAAAAAAAATCCCTATAAAACCAAAATAACCCTAAAATCCATCAAATTCGATAAAAATCCTAAAAATCCATAAATTGACATTAAAATACCTAAAAATGTAATACACTAAAACCCTTAAAAATCACTAAGAAAACCATAAAAACATAAAAACTCTTAAATACCTTAAAAACTAAAAATCATAAAAACCCTAAAAACTATAAAATCATTCAAAAAAAAAATAACAAAACCCTAAAACCCCAAAAAACCTCTTTATTTTATGTTATTATATTTTGTGGGGCTGGGATCTGCCCGGCCCCAAACTTGCTTTGCCTAAAACCCCAAAAAACCCTAAAAATCACAAAAACCTCTAAAAACCCATTAAACCCATATAAGTGATTAAAAAACTCTAAAACCACTTAAACCACCCAAAAAAACTGAAAAAGTCCCCCCAAAAAGAGTAAAAAACCATCAATCCCCTAAAAACCCTTAAAATAGATAAATCATGAACACCTGCAATAATACTAAAAAATCCCTAAAAATCTCTAATAATACCAAAAAACATAAAAACTCTAAACACACCAAAGAAAAATATGAAAACCAAAAAACAATTTAAACCACTAAGAAACCTAAAAAACTCTAAAAATGATAAAACCCCTAAAAAACTAAAACCCTTAAAACCCCTAAAAACCCTAAAACACTACAAATATCTAAAACCCCTAAAAATACATAAAAAACAAAGACAATTTAAAAACACTATAAACCCTAAAAATCTCTTAAAAGTTATAAAAAAATGAGGAAATACCTATGATAACCTAAAAAACTTAAAACACATTAATCCCCTAAAAATCTATAAAATTAAAAACCCAAAAAACCTTAAAAGACCCTAAAACCCCAATAATCTCCTAAAAAACCATAAAATCCCGTAAAAAACCCAAGAAAATCGATAAAACACATAAAAATATAAGAACTCAATAAAAACTAAAAAAACCAACTAAATCCATTAAAACGATAAAAACTATAAGAAACATTAAACCCACCCCCCCCCCCCAAAAAAAACCCTAAGACCCACAAAAAACCCTTGTAAATCCTAAAATCGCCTAAAAACACTCAAAGGTGCTAAAATGCCAAAATAAACCATAAAAGCTTAAAAAGGCCCTAAATATCAAAAAAAAAATTAAAAAACCAAAACCCCTAAAATACCCTTTGAAAACCATTAAAACAAACAAAAAACACTTAAAACCCCAAAAAACCTAAAAAAAAAGCTAAAAATCCTAAAACCCCTAAAACACAAAGAAACTCTAAAACCACTTAAAATTTCCAAAACCCCTAAAAACAATAAAAATCCTAAAAAATACATAAAAATACCTAAAAATGTAAAAAAAAATTAAAACCATGAAAATCCCTAAGAAACCCTTACAACCCTAGAAACAATTTAAACCCCTAAGAACCATAAAATTCCTAAAAACCCATCAAAATCTTTAAAAACCCTGAAGGCAATGAAATTACAAAAAAAATCAGAAAAAAACCCTAAAATTGTAAAAACCATAAGAAACCTGAAACCCCTAGGAAAAGTATGAAAACCTAAAAAAACATAAAACCCCTAAAAAATTTAAAAAATCCTTCAAAACCTAAATGTCCATAAATACCCTCAAAATCAATAAAACCCCTTAAAAATACTAAAAAACCTAAAAATCCCCAAAAATCCCTAAAAATGTTAAAACCACTAAAACCAGATAAATCTTTAAGAAAACCATAAAACCTATTAACATTTAAAACCCCTAAAACCCTAAAATCACTGAAAGCCATAAAAACCCCAAAAAGGATATAAAACCCCATAAAAACCATAATAACCCTAAATAACTTAAATTTATAAAACCCCATAAAACCATGAATACCATTACATACTAAAAACACCATTTAAACACTAAAAACATTAATAAATTCTAGAAAAAATTAAAATATTCTAAAAAACCTTAAAAACCCAAAAACATAAAAACAACTAAAAGTCCAAAAACCATAAAAACCTAGAAATCCTAAAAACCCTCAAAATCCCTAAAAACACTAAAAATGATAAAAATCTTAAAAATTCATAAAAAATACTAAAAAACATAAAAATGTAAAAATCCTAAAACACCCAAAGAAAATTTTAAAAACCTAAAAATAATTAAAACCCCTAAAACCCCCAAAAACTCTAAAAACCCTAAAAACCCTAAAAACCATAAGACCCCATAAACCCTAAAAATACTAAAACCAATTAAAACCATAAAACCAAAATAACTCTAAAAACACTTTAAAACCCTAGAAACACTAAAAAACACTAAAAACCATAAATCCCCTAAAAACAAAAAAAGCCTCTAAAAACCAAAAAATACAAAAAACCAAAAAACCCTAAGAACCCTCAAAATCTCTAAAATCCCCAAAAAAACAAAAAACTCTCCACAAATATATAAAAACATAAAAACCCACAAATACCTGAAAATACATAGAAGTCTTTATAAACATGGAAATAAATAAAACCCCAAAAAAATCCTAATAATGATAAAACATCTAAAAACCCATCTATAATCCTATAAAATATAAAACCCCTCCAATTTTCTATATATACTAAAAAAATATAAAATCCTAAAAATCCATTAAAAACCCCAAACATGTAAAAACCCTTAAAAACCTTTATAACCCCTAATAAAACCGTACAAATAAAAAAACACATAAAACCCCAAAACCATAATAAATTCTTAATTCTATAAACCCTAGAATACCCTAAAACCCTAAAAACACATAGAAACCGTAAAACCCTTAAAACCATAAAACCCTAAAAATCCTAAAAACCCTAAAACTAGTGAAAATAATAAAAATCACTAAAAATTATAAAAAAAATAAACCCATAAAAACCATTAAAAGGAAAAAAATATAAAAAAAACCCAAAAACCCATTGAAACCCTAAAAATAATATAACCCTAATACCAAAAAAATCCCTAAAAACACGTAAAACCCCAAAAAACAAAAAAAATGATAAACCCCTAAAATAACCCTGAAAGCCCAAAACCATAAAACCCTTAAATCCCTTATAACCCCTAAATAAGCATAAAATCCCAAAAAATCCATAAAAATATGAATACCCTTTATACTCCTAAAAATGATGAAAAACTATAAATATCATTAAAAAATATATAAAAATAAAAGAAAATACTAGAAACACAGAAAAACCATAAAAACCCTAAAACCCCAATAAAACCACCACCCTTAAAAATGAAAATCTTCCAAAAATGAATAAAAATACTAAAAAACCAAAAAATGTAAAAAAACCTAAAAATAAAAAGAAACCATAAAAACCTAAAAAACACATAAAACCCCTAAAAACACAAAAAAACCCTCATCCCCCCAAAATCCCTAAAAACCCTCAAATCGTCAAAAACATAAGAACCTAAAAACCATAAAAACGTAAAAATTCCTTAAAAATCCCAAAAAAATCTTAAATATCCTAAAAAACCCTATGAAAAATTTAAAATCCTTATAAATCTTAAAACTCATAGAAACATAAAAATAGAAAACCCCTAAAACCCCTAAAAACCCCTAAACCTCTAAAAATACTCAAAACCCCTAAATTTTATTAAAAAACCCTTAAATTTTGTAAAAATGTTATAATCACTAAAAACCATTAAAATTCTTAAGAAAGCCATAAAAAAATTCACATAAACCTGATAAAAAATGATAAAAACCCTAAAACACCTAAAAACCATCAAATTCCATAAAACTCATAAAAACCATAAAAATACTAAGAAATACCTTAATATCCCTAAAATGGTAAACACCACTAAAATTCATAAAAATCTTAATAAATGATAACAAACCTATTAACACTTAAATCCCCTAAAAATATAATATATGCTAAAAACCCTAAAAAATAAAAAAAAGACCCTAATAACTTTAAAAGGCCAAAAACCATAAAACTGTTAAAAACATTATAACCCCCTAAAATCCTTAATAACTGTTAAAACCCAGTAAAAACCATGAAAACCCTTTAAGACCATAAAAATTTAGAAACTATAAAAACACTTAAATACCATAAAAATTTTAAAAAACCAAAGAAAAAAAACCACAAAACACTAAAAACCATCAAAATACCTAAAAAACCTAACAAATGCTAAAAATCCTAAAAATCCCTAAATATCACAAAACCATAAAAAACCATGAAAACCCTTAAAAAACTAAAAAATCACAACACAATAAAAAACTAAAAAAAACAAAAAACCATAAAAACCCCTAAAAATAATAAAAACCAAAAAATCAATAAAAACCCTTAAAAACATTAAAAACCCTAAAATCCCATAAAAATACTTAATACTCGAAAAACAATTAAATATCTTAAAAACATAAAATATCTATAAATAAACTTTGAAACCCCAAAAACTCAAAAATACCATAATAACCCATATATACCATAAA
Source organism: Viscum album (assembly GCA_963277665.1). Taxonomy (NCBI): domain Eukaryota; kingdom Viridiplantae; phylum Streptophyta; class Magnoliopsida; order Santalales; family Viscaceae; genus Viscum; species Viscum album. Next base: position 472,281,772 of record OY728162.1, on the reverse strand, counting down.
AACCCTAAAACCCCTAAATCCCTAAAACCCATCAAAGTCTCGAACGTCAATAAAACCCAAAAAAATAAAACTACATTCCCAAAAAAATTAAAGACCACTAAAAAACCATAAAAACCCATTATAAATGTAACATCCCAAGTAATTAATGAATAATAGATATTTTTATCTATGTCTATTAATGATTAAGATAGTGTTATAGAGGCTTAAAATGAAAATAAATACAATCTTATGAATGGAATACACTAATATTTTTAAAAGATTGTTTTACTGCCTTTTGATGGCAAACCATTTTTAAATATATCTTTTGACAATTTTATAAACTATGTTTGTCAAAATAAACTTATTATTTATTATTGGGACATCAAAATTTACCTTGTGTGAATTTTTGGTATTTTTATGACAATTTTCATTTTTTTAATGAATAGTGAAAAATACTACATTTTACGCCAAAACTGCTTCTTAATCTAATTTATTTATATGATTAGATGATCTTTTGAATTGGTCTTAATGTGTAATCTGAATATATTTTTACCATTTAATCCAATGGTGGTCATTGGAATCAATTTCACTTTGAAATTAGACTTAAACTGGTGTCAATGTTTTGATACTTATTGTTTTATAAAAACACGCTATTTGCTCTGACAACGGGAATTAATTATTAAATTAATTAATGTGACTTATATGTTTTGAATTTTGTAAAATAGACTTCATTTTTGAATTCGTAATATCAAATATAGCTTAGGGTGAATTTTTGGTAATTTTCTGAAAAACTTCATTTTTTGATGAATAGTGAAACCACTAAGTGGTACTTATAAAAATTGATTTTCCGTTTAAATGAAATTTTGCCCACATTGTGTTTTGAATTTCAAAAATCCGACATACGTGGTTGTCATTAATAAGTAAAATGTGGTTCAATGAGATTAAAATAATTTTTTTCGTTATTAGTAACTTATTAAGTTTTTAATCGCGATTAGTGGTAATTAGTGTAGTTTAAGGTAAAAATAATGCTTTAATAAAATGAGATGAGCATGAGACATGTCCTACCCTCATTGGTTGTGTCATGGAATACCAAGAGAAGCCATGGGTCAACTTGGGGACCCCATGGAGCCACTTTGGTTGGGAAATGACATAAAAAACTTTTTATTTAATGTAAAAGTAAAAATGACACAAACATCATATGTTTTACAAAAACAATTTTTACATGGGGTTATAAAGATAAGATTTTTGATTATAAATAGTCATTGGAAAGATAAAAATATTTCCTACATCATAGTATTTGTTTTTTAATTTTTAGACTTTAAATAAATTAAATTATTAATGACATCATGATGATGCAGCGATGACCTCATTATTTAACGATTTAAATAAAATGGAAAGATAATGTAATATCTAAAATCTAAACATGTCCAAAACCTATTGTATGGGTATATTTATAACCCTTATCACCTTATCCACGAATTATATCAATGTGGGTCCATTTAAATCCGAAACACATTTTCAAATAAAGTAATATTTCTTACTTTCCAAAAGTGCCCCTCCTCTCCTCTTATAAAAGGCCCCCACCTCTACCTCATTTCACACACTCCTAAAGCCTTTGGCTCGGACAAAACCTGCCCATTTACTCTATAAACATCCCTATCCTCATCCTAGAGGATTCCATTTGGGAATAATCCTTTCAAAGGAAGCCTTTAGGCTCAAATCAAAAGGAGTTACACTTTTAAAGTTAATTCATTCTCTCATGTTCATTAGTTTTATTTTGCTTCTCCAACCCCCTAAACTCTTTTTATTTACTTATTTTGTAACACCACCAGTATCTTAAATATACTAGGATGTTTTTATAAGATTTATTTGAGCTACGCTCTCACACAACTACATCAAATGGTTAAAGAACATACGGTTTCCGTGGATGGCGAAATTCTGCCTCCCAAAACGATGATTGTTCAATACTCATTTAACACTTTCAAAGGAGGACATTATGATGACACTATTTTTATATATGATATATAATATGTTTATTCTTTCTTTAAGCTTCTGTTTTTTTCATTTATGACATATCATTATTGTTTCCATTATGGGTAAACACGATATCTTCATTTTAGAAAGTGCGGACTACCGCCCCCTGAAAGTGATTTGATTCGTTAATACCATATGTGGGATGTGTAAAGGAGAAAGGTAATGATATTATATATTTTATTATACTAGAATTATAATATACTCTTATATCATTATGAATCCATTCCAGAAAATACGAAATAGAAATCGAAGTAGCATTCATGCGTAAGTACGACTTACCGTCTCCATGAACGGTGCATTTCATTTCTTACCTCTAAATGTGATGTAATATTATAAATACATATATATTATGAATATATATGATATATATGTTGTACAAATCATTAATATCATTCTGGATATAATGAAACTTTGACCAAATTAACAACATGTAAGTGTAAGAAGTCTATTTTTGACTTAAGAACCAAATACAGACAAAATGAACATTATTAACTTAAATGATTACATGATGTTCATAACATGGTATAAAAGGAATAATGAACTTGAAAAAGGTTCTTAAGCAAGTAGAGATTAACTCATGTTTATTATTCAGGTGATTAAAGAACGGTCGGGTCAAGTCGGATATGAGGTATGGGACTTCATCTCAATCTCCTTTCATTCAGGCATATTTTGATTTATACACAACCTTCTTTTATACGGTGTATAAACCCCTTTTACTTTTACATTTATCCAAAAGGAATCTTTTTTATACGAAGTGTTTTACTAAAATACAAAAGGGAATGTTTCTGTCGTACGTATGCGGCGACAACGACTTCTCTGTCGTCGTGACCGTTATTTGAGTTCTGGCTTCCTCTACAAGCCATACCTTCTTTTTAAAAGAAAAATAAATACCATGTTTTACTTTTCTTTTATTTTGGTATTGAAAATGGTTTTCATAATGTTTTTATATCAATGTGTTGTATTGATATCTTGTGATTGAAAGTTGGAAATGTTATGTTTTCTTTTATGGATGTTTTATGTGATACGAATATGTTGTGGTTCTTGGGAATTATTATGAAGATGGGTGGTTCCGTGATAAACTAAGGGTGGGTGAGCCTGTTATAGCTCTCCAATGCATTGGGTAACACGAAGGAGTGAAACATTAAGGTTTCTCCGAAGAGATATTTGGAATATACTATGATGGGTATTCCAAACGTAACCAAGAGGGTTACTCCCTATGTAAGAATGTTATGAATGCCTCAAGTTACCTTCATGTCTTATGATTTCTATGATTTATTCATGATTTGATGAGGTATGTTAAAGTGCTTATGTTTTATGGGTAAAGTATGATTTCATTATTATGTATATATGTACCCATGTTTCTGTTCCATGTTTTTATAACCCATACTGAGCTTTTTATGCTCATCCCAAGTTTTTTTGAAATGTTTTTCATAGGTCAAGGGAAAGGTACATGATATGATGATATTGTCAAGGAAGTGTCAAGAAAGAATCCATGTTTATTTTAAATATGTTTCCATTGATGGGAATGAATAATGCTATCTTTATGTAACCACTTTGTTTATATGTGGAATGTAATGCATGTTTTATGATCTAATTCTCTAAAACTCTAAAACCGAAAAGATCCTCAATGTGTAGTCTTGTAATAACTCAAGATTAAGTAAGGTCTAAGGCTGGGGCCTTATAGTTGGTATCAGAGGTCGGTTTAGATAACTTTAGGAGTTATAATTCTATTAAATGATTATCCAAAAATATTTTTTTTATGGTCAAATAGAAGTGATATAGCATTTGAATATTACCATGTTGCTTCATCTAAGACATGTTTGTTAAGAATGGTTTTTCGCAGAGGAAACAGGGAAGCAGTGCTAGGAAGGCATACAGAAGGAAATAACCTTCCGAATCAGCATCCCGAGATGGTCGGAATTGGAACTGAACAGTTTGTTGTAGTGATGGCACAGTTGACTCAAGTGATAAATGGTGGTGGTATCCATGCACGAGATCAGCCAGACCAACCGCAGAGGAACATGTCAGTGGTGGAACATTTCATGAGGAAACATCCACCATCATTCAGAGGATCATCTGACCCTGTTCTAGCTGAAGGGTGGATTAAATCACTAGAGAAGATTTTCGATGTCATGGGGTGTTCAGACAATCTAAAGATTAGTCTTTCCATTTACCGTTTGGAGGGTGAGGCAGATCAGTGGTAGTCTATGGTTAAAAATAACAGGGATGCTGATGAGATTGATGCTCTCGACTGGGATGAATTCAAAGGTATGTTTCATGAAAAATATTTTCCTAAGGCTGTTCGACTTAGGATGGAAAATCAATTCTTGGAATTGAGGCAAGAGGAAGACTCAGTGGCTACCTATGAAGAAAGGTTCACTCGATTGGCAAGGTATGCTTCAAATTTTATCCGAGTTCTTGATAGTAAAATCAATCATTTTTACTCAGGATTAAAGCAAAAATATCGAAGGCCATTAGCTTCTCGTGAGTTTAAAAGTTATGAAAAGATTGTTTGATGTGATAAGAAGGTAGAAATGGAGTTTGCCGATGATCAAGTGTTCTATAACAACCAACAGAAGAAGAGACCGAGGTGGCAGGAGAAAGGTAAGAATCCTTCAAAAAAGTCTGATGGTAAGAAAACTAAGTTTCCAGTTTGTGATAAATGTGGAAAAAGGCATGCTGGGGAATGTCTTTTGAATTCTATAAAGTGCTACCGATGTGGTAATATGGGACATAAGGCTCATGATTGCACTGAAAAGGATCAAGGTGAAGGTAAGACCAAATTCGAGTTACAGTTATTGAAATGTTTTAAGTGCAATGAGATGGGTCACTATGCAAATGAGTGTCCGACAAAGAGCTTGAGTGATGGGAAGCAGTTAGACTACAAGCAGAAAGGGGTGGTGAAATCCTTTGCAACTACTTCAGAAGATGTCCGGCCATCAAATGAAGTTGTATCAGGTACTTTGTTTGTTTTTTCAGATTATGCCAGTGTGTTCTTTGATTCAGGTTCTACACATTCTTTCATCTCTAAAACATTTTCTAGTAAAATGGGAATACCATCTCAAGAAATGACTCCTGAACTTTTGGTAAAAACACCTGGGGGGAATGTTGAGGCAAAAAGAATTTATAAGAATCTTCCTATCCTTACCTGTGGAAGGAACCTACTTTCAAACAATAAAAGAAAAGAAATTGTATGGAAAATTCATAAAGTGTGAGTTTTGGTTGCAACAAATTTCATTCCTTGGTCACATTGTTTCTAAAGATGGAATAACTGTTGATCCTGCAAAAACAAAAGTTGTGGAAGATTGGCCAGACCCACAAATGTAACCGATATTCGTAGCTTCCTTGGTTTGGCAGGCTATTACCGAAGGTTTGTTAGAAATTTTTCACGGTTATCTAGTCCAATGATTAAGCTAACTCGTAAGGGTGTTAAGTTTATCTGGAAAAAAGAATGTGATGATTGTTTTCAGGAATTGAAAAGAATATGGGTGAATGCTCCAGTTTTGGCACTACCTTCCAGGAATGGTAAGTTTGTTATCTAAAGTGATGCTTCATTGAAAGGACTTGGTTGCGTCCTAATGTAGAATGATCAGGTAATTGCTTATGCTTCACGACAGTTGAAAAATCATGAGGTAAATTACCCTACACATGATCTGGAATTAGCTGCTGTTGTTTTCGCTTTAAAAATTTGGAGGCATCATTTGTATGGAGTAAAGTGTGAAATATATACCGATCACAAAACTTTAAAGTATATATTCACTCAGAAAGAATTGAACATGAGACAAAGGAGATGGCTATAATTAATCAAGGATTATTATTGTACAATTCATTACCATCCGAGAAAAGAAAATAAAGTGGCTGATGCTTTGAGTCGAAAAAGTAATGCTTCATTAGCAATGTTGCGTTTGGAACGTGATCCTTTGGTTAAGGATTTGATGAACTTTGGCATAGAAGTTGTTGGTGCAGGAAGTTATCGTGTTTTGTTTCAGGTATAACTGAGATCATCTCTATCAGATAGAATCAAGCAAGCACAGAAGTAAGACAGTGAGTTGCAGAAAAAGGTAGAGCTAGTTCAGAAAGGTATGTTGCTTGAATTCAACATTAATAATGATTGCGTTTTGAGATTTGGGAAGAGATTGTGTGTGCCTTGTGATTCACAGGTGAAGAGAGAGTTGTTATGTGAAACTCATAGTTCTCCGTTTTCAGTTCATCCTGGCAGTACTATGATGTACATAGATCTGAGGGAGTATTTCTGGTGGGACGGAATGAAAAGAGATATTACTGATTTTACTATGAAGTGTTTGACATGTCAACAGGTTAAAGAAGAGCGGCAGTTACCGAAAGGGATGCTTCGGCCTTTACCAGTTCCAGAATGGAAATGGGAGAATATATCCATGGACATTGTTGTGGGATTACCGAAGACATCTCGAGGTAATAATGCAATCTGGGTTATTGTTGATCGCTTGACTAAATCTGCTCATTTCCTTTCTATACAAGATATTTTTTTCCTAGATCAACTTTCCCGTTTGTATCTTAAAGAGATAGTCAGGTTACATGGAGTTCCTCTCTCCATTGTATATGATCGTGATCTCAGGTTCACTTCTAACTTTTGGAAAGGCCTTCAGAAGTCATTGGGTACTGAATTAAATTTTAGTACAGCTTTTCATCCTCAATCATATGGGCAGTCGAAATGAACAATTCAGACATTGGAGGATATGCTACGTTCTTGCTCTATGGATTATCAGGGAAGTTGGGACCAACATCTTTCTTAGGTTTAATTTTCATATAATAACAGTTTTCATTCTAGTATACAGATGGCACCATTTCAGGCATTATATGGGAAGCGGTGTCGAACTCTAGCTTTCTGGGATGAAGTGGGTGAAAGGAAGTTGATGGGACCAGAATTGATAGAAGAGATGGTAGAAAAAGTTCAGCTGATTCAGAAGCACATGAGAACAGCTCAGAGCAGGAAGAAGAGTTATGCGGATAACCGGAGGAAGGATCTATATTTCGAGGTAGGTGATCATGTTTTTCTCAAGGTTTCTCCTTGGAAAAGTGTGATGAGATTTAGTAAGAAAGGAAAGTTGAGTCAAAGGTTCATTGGACCATATGAAATTCTGGAGAGAGTTGGATCAGTTGCATACCGAGTGACTTTACCTCTGATTTTATCTCAGGTACACAATGTTTTTCACGTTTTGATGTTGAGAAAGTATATGCCGGATCCATCTCATGTTTTGAGTCCAGAGGTAGTTTAGCTGGAAGAGAACTTATCTTATGAGGAACAACCGGTCCAGATTCTTGACCACAGGGAGAAAGTGTTACGGAATAAAGTGATTAATCAGGTAATGATTTTTTGGAAAAACCACATGATGGAAGAGGCAACATGGGAATCTGAAAATGCAATGAGGGATAAGTACCCCCATTTATTCGATAAGTAATTAAATTGCGGGGACACAATTTTCTAAAGGGGGGAAGGATGTAACATCCCAAGTAAGTAATGAATAATAGATATTTTATCTATGTCTATTAATGATTAAGATAGTGTTATAGAGGCTTAAAATGAAAATAAATACAATCTTATGCATGGAATACACTAATATTTTTAAAAGATTGTTTTACTGCCTTTAGATGGAAAACAATTTTTAAATATATATTTTGACAATTTTATAAACTATGTTTGTCAAAATAAAATTATTCTTTATGATTGGGAAATCAAAATTTACCTTGTGTGAATTTTTGGTATTTTTCTGACAATGTTCATTTTTTAATGAATAGTGAAAAATACTGCATTTTACGTCAAAACTGCTTCTTAATATAATTTATTAATATGATTAGATTATCTTTTGAATTGGTCGTAATGTGTAATTTGAATATATTTTTACCATTTAATCCAATGGTTGTCATTGGAATCAATTTCACTTTGAAATTAGACTTAAACTGGTGTCAATGTTTTGATACTTATTGTTTTATAAAAACACGCTATTTGCTCTGACAGCGGGAATTAATTATTAAATTAATTAATGTGACTTATATGTTTTTAATTTGGTAAAATAGACTTCATTTTTGAATTCGGAATATCAAATATAGCTTAGGGTGAATTTTTGATAATTTTCTGAAAAACATCAGTTTTTGATGAATAGTGAAACCACTAAGTGGTACTTATAAAAATTGATTTTCCGTTTAAATGAAATTTTTCCATCATTGTGTTTTGAATTTCAAAACTCCGACATACATGGTTGTCATTAAGAAGTAAAATGTGGTTCAATGAGATTAAAATAATTTTTTTGGTGAATAGTAACTTATTAAGTTTTTAATCGCGATTAGTGGTAATTAGTGTAGTTTAAGGTAAAAATAATGCATTAATAAAATGAGATGAGCTTGACACATGTCCTACCCTCATTGGTTGTGTCATGGCCGACCAATACAAGCCATGGGTCAACTTGGGGACCCCATGGAGCAACTTTGGTGGGGAAATGACATAAAAAACGTTTTATTTAATGTAAAAGTAAAAATGACACAAACATCATATGTTTTACGAAAACAATTTTTACATGGAATTATAAAGATAATATTTTTGATTATAAATAGTCATTGGAAATATAAAAAGAGTTCCTACATCATAGTATTTTTTTATAATTTTTATACTTTAAATAAAGTAAATTATTTATGACATCATGATGATGCAGCGATGACCTCATTATTTAACGATTTAAATAAAATGGAAAGATAATGTAATATCTAAAACCTAAACATGTCAAAAACCTATTGTATGGATAGATTTCGAACCCTTATCACCTTATCCACGAATTATATCAATGTGGGGCCTTTTAAAACCGAAACACATTTTCAAATAAAGTAATATTTCTTACTTTTCAAAATTTCCCCTCCTCTCCTCTTATAAAAGGCCCCCACCTCTACATCATTTCACACACTCCTCAAGCCTTTGGCTCGGCCAAACCTGCCCATTTACTCTCTCCACATCCCTCTACTAATCCTAGAGGATTACCTTTGGGCAGAATCCTTTCAAAGGAAGCCTTTAGGCTCAAATCAAAAGGAGTTACACTTTTAAAGGTAATTCATTCTCTCATGTTCATTTGTTTTATTTTGCTTCTCCAACCCCCTAAACACTTTTTATTTACTTCTTTTGTAACAACACCAGTATCTTCAATATACTAGGATGTTGTTATAAGATTAATTCGAGCTACACTCTCACACAACTACATCAAATGGTTAAATAACATACGGTTTCCGTGGATGGCGAAATTCTGCCTCCCGAAACGATGATTGTTCAATACTCATTTAATACCATAAAAGGTGGCCATTATGATGTCACTATTTTTATATATGATATATAATATTTTTATTCTTTCTTTAAGCTTCTGTTTTTTTCATTTATGGCATATCATTATTGTTTCCATTATGGGTAAACACGATATCTTCATTTTAGGAAGTGCGGACTACCGCCCCCTGAAAGTGATTTGATTCGTTAATACCATATGTGGGATGTGTAAAGGCTAAAGTTAATGATATTATATATGTTATTATACTGGAATTATAATATACTCTTATATCATTATGAATCCATTCCAGAAAATACGAAATAGAAATGGAAGTAGCGTTCATGCGTACGTACGGCTTACTGTCTCCATGAACGGTGCATTTCATTTCTTACCACTAAATGTGATGTAATATTGTAAATACATATATATGCTGAATATATATGATATATATGATATCCAAATCATTAATATCATTCTGGAAATAACGAACCTTTGACCAAATTAACATCATGTAAGTGTAAGAAGTCTATTTTTGACTTAAGAACCAAATACCGACAAAACGAACATTATTAACTTAACTGATTACATGATGTTCATAACATGGTATAAAAGGAATAATGAACTTGAAAAAGGTTCTTAAGCAAGTGTATATTAACTCAAGTTTATTATTTAGGAGATAAAAGAACAGTCGGGTCAAGTCAGATACGAGGTATGGGACTTCGTCTCAATCTCCTTTCATTGAGGCATATTTTGTTTAATACACAACCTTCTTTTATACGGTGTATTAACCCCTTTGATTTTTACGATTATCCAAAAGGAATCAATTTTATATTAAGCGTTTTACTAAATGAAAAAAGGGAATGTTTTTGTCATACGTATGCGGCGACAACCACTTCTCCGCCGTCGTGACCGTTATTTGAGTTTCGGCTTCCTCTACAAGCCATACCTTCTTTTTAAAAGAAAAATAAATACCATGTTTTACTTTTCTTTTATTTTGGTATTGAAAATGTTTTTCATAATGTTTTTATATCAATGAGTTGTATTGATATCTTGTGATTGAAATGTGGAAATGTTATGTTTCCTTTATGCATGTTTTATTTGATACGATTATGTTGTGGTTCTTGGGCATTATTATGAAGACGGGTGGTTCCGTGATAAACTAAGGGCGGGTGAGCCGGTTATAGCTCTCCAATGCATTGGGTAACGTGAAGGAGTGAAACGTTATGGTTTCTGCGAAGAGATTTAGGGAATATACTGTGATGGGTATTCCAAACGTAACCAAGAGGGTTACTCCCTACGTAAGAATGTTATGAATACCTCAAGTTACATTTATGTCTTATGATTTCTATGATTTATTCATGATTTTATGAGGTATGTTAAAGTGCTTATGTTTTATGGGTAATGTATGATTTCATTCTTATGTATATATATACCCATGTTTCCTTTCCATGTTTTTATAACCCATACTGAGATTTTTATGCTCATCCCAAGTTTTTTTGAAATGTTTTTCACAGGTCAAGGGAAAGGTACATGATATGATGATAGTGTTAAGGAAGTGTCAAGAATGAATCCATGTTTATTTTAAATATGTTTCCATTGATGGGAATAAAAAATGCTATCTTTGTGTAACCACATTGTTTATATGTAGAATGTAATGCAAGTTTTATGATCTAATTCTCTAAAACTCTAAACCCGAAAAGATCCTCAAAGTGTAATCATGTAATAACTCAAGATTAAGTAAGTTTTAAGGCTGGGGCCTTATAATAAACCTTAAAAACAAGAAAAAAATATACAACACCTAATAAACATAAAAAAATATAAAAACTCCAACAACTATAAAAAACACTAAAAACACTCAAATTAGCTTGAAACCTAAATCTTCTCCCCAAAAAGGAGTCAACAAAAGGATTACTACGCTCTTCCAAGACCCATGGTGACCTGGGCCACCTTCAAGGTGTTCAAGCAGAATTATAAAGTTATAAGCGGTAGCCGACATGGTGAAATGCAGATCAGGAGAGGGCTAGAGAGAAACTATTTTCTATGCTCAGAATGCATGAGGAATATGAGTCGGGATAGGACTCTATGGGTGTATGAGTTGATTCAGACTTTTTCATTACTGACATGGATGCTGGGCTTGGGGCATGTATTGGATCCTTCGGTGTAGAACGAGATGACTTTGGCGGCGACATTGACTAACTTGTTCTCTTTTGTGTTTTTTTTGACTTTTTTGGGGTTCGGGTTTTGGGTTGTGTTTGGGATTATGGTGTGGGCTGTTTGGCCTCACCCCTTCTTTTGTTTTGTGGCGTCTGCTTTTTCTTTATATATATTTGGGGGACTAGGAATAGTCTGGCCCCACATCTTCCTTGCCCAAGAAACACAAAAAACTATTAAAATACTATTAAATCTCACAATATCTCTATGAATGTAAAAAAAAATAAAACCCAGAAAACCCTAAGAGAACTATAAAAACGTATAAACACTTAAAACCCCTAAAAACCAAAAAAACTAAAAACCCTGAAACCCATAAAAACCCGAAAACCCCACAAACCACTAAAAACTCTAAAATCCTTTAAACCCCTATAAATGTTAATAAACTCTAAAAAACATTAATAACATAAAATCTACAAAAAAAATCCAAAACAAACCATGAAACGTGAAAAACCCAAGAAATCCAATCATTTCCAAGAAACACTAAAATCTATAAAAAAACCTTATAAATTGATAAAAATCCATAAAAACATAAAAAAACCCTAAAAACCCATAGAAACAATAAAAAACTAAAAACACATTAAACCACTAAAATCCTAAAAAACACTAAAACCCCTAAAAAACAAAAAAAAAACCCTAAAATATCTCAAAATCCTAAAAAACCCTAAAAACGAATAAAAAAAATCCCAATGAAATGTAAACAATACTAAAAACCTAAAAAACCAAGGAAACCCTTAAAAACCACAAAACACATCATAACCATAAAACAAAATATTACAGAAATAATAGAAAATCCTAAAATTACCCTTAAACCCCCAAAACACCATAAAAACAATACAACCCCAAAAAACTATAAAACCTTAAAACCCCATAAATAACATAAAAAGGATAGAAACTATAAAAAAACTTTAAACCATAAAAATTTTAAAAGCTATAAAACCCCTAAAAACACTAACAACTCAAAAAATCCCTACAACCCAAAATACCATAAAACCCATAAAAAACTAACACCCCTAAAAACATTGAAAATCCATAAAAACCATAAAAAACTATTAAAAATCCACTAAAAATCCATAAAAACATAAAAACTGTAAACTACTAAAAAAAGTAAAAAATCTTATAAACCTAAAAACATATAAGTCTCATAAAAACCTAAACAAAGCTAAAAACCATAAAATTCCAAAAAAAAAAACAATAAAACCCACAAAACCAATAGAAACACTAATAATCCATAAAAATCCTAAAAACTTCTAAAAAATCAAAAAAAAACTTAAAACTTTAAAAATTTTAAAACTCTAGAAAACCATAAACTCCTATAAAACTAAAAAACACAAAATAAAAAACATTAAAAACCTTAAAAAACCAAAACCCTAAATATCTCTCAGAACCCTAAAAATCCATAAAAATCCTAGAAATCACAAAAATATCTTAAAATTTAAAAAATCATAATACCATGAAAAACCCCTATAAAATCCATAAAACCTAAAAACACTTAAAACCTAATATAATATATAATATTCTAAAAACCCTAAAAACACTAGAAACCTATAAAATTCCCAAAAACCCTAACGAACATAACGATCGTAAAAATTCATTAAAAATCCATTAAAATATAAAACACCCTAAAAACTAGAAAACCCCTAGAAACACTATAAAAACTAAAAACAATCGTCAAATAATCTTAATCTCTAAAAACATTAAAACCCCTAAAAGAAAAACACCCCAAAAGACAAAAAAACCAAATAACCCTAAAAACAATAAAATCCCCAAATTCCCATAAAAACACTAAAACCCCACTAAAATTCCAAAAAAACACATTAAACTGCTATTTTTAAAAAAAAAATTCTAAAAACCCATAAAACCTATAAACAATTAAAACCCTAAGACCCCAAAATACAAAAAAACCCCAAAACCACCAAAACTATAAAAAACACAAAAATTCCAAAAATCCCAAAAAAGAATAAAAATACTAAAAATAACTAAAAATAACTAAAAATGTAAAACATTTAAAAACCCTAAAAACACCTAATAAAACAATAAAACATAAAAACATTTTAAACCCCTAAATACCTAAATAATTCTAAAACCCACTAAAAACCACTACAAACACTAAAACCCTAGAAACCTCAAAATCCCTAAAAACAATAAAAATCCTAAGTAATCTAAAAATCCCTAAAAATAACAAAAAATTCTAAATATCATAAAAAACCCTAAGAAAAACATAAAAACATAGAATAATATAAAACCCCTAAAAACCCACAAAATGCAACAACCCATTAAAATTCATGACAACATGAAGACCCCTAAAACCATTAAAAGAACCTCAAAACTCATAAAAACCATAAACACAACTACAAAAATTAATACCATCTAAACCCATAAAAATTTTCAAACCTCTAAAAACATTAAAATCTATAAAAACATTAAAAAAACTAAAAACCTGTAAAAAACCCAATAAAACAATAAAAAACCATAAAAACCATAAACTTCCTTGAAAAATCTAAAAAAACATAAAAATCATAGAGTGACATAAAAACATAAAAATATAAATAACCTTAAAATCCCTTTAATACCCGATGAAAACCTTAAAATCCTAAAACCACATAAACCCCATAGAACCTAAAAAATGAAAAAATACCCAAAACCCAAGTATCCCTAAAACCCCTAAAAGATATCAAAATACATAAAATCCCTTAAAACCAAAAAATCCAACAAAACCCCAAAAAATTTATAATGATTTTAAAACCTCTAAAACCCATAAGAACCCAAAGAAACCAATAAAATCCTAACAACCTTTAAAACCCACAACAAACTAAATTTTTTTAAAAACCCTAAAAAACTATAAAATCCCTCAAAATCCCTAAAAACCATCAATATCATAAAAATGCCAATAAATCCTTAATAACATAAACATCTTAAAAACCCTCAAAACCCCTATAAAAACATTTAAAAATAAAAAACATTTAAACCCCTAAAAAACCTAAAATCCACTAAACCACCTAAAACCCTAAAGACCTAAAACATCCCAAAAAGGGATAAAATCCATAAAAATCCTAAAAAATTCCTAAAAACCCCAAAAAACATAAAAACCCAAAACAATATTATGAAACCTAATAAAAAATAAAAAAACAAAAAATAGTTAAAGAGCTAAAAAATCTAAAAAACACTAAAAACCCTAAAAACATTTTAACAACCAAAAAACCATAAAATGACTAAAATAATAAAACCCATAATAATCATAAAACCCCTAAAACCCCTAAAACACACTAAACAATCGAAAAATACTTTAAACAAATAATTTTTTAAAAAACTCTAAAAACCATAAAACCTATTAAAAAACAAAAAACCCATAAAAACCAAAAAACTATAAAAACCCTAAAAACCCTCAAAATCCTTAAACCCTTAAAACAATAAAAATCCATAGAAATGCCTAAAAATTCCAAAATAATTAACTAGAAACCTTGAAAAACATGATTATAAACATAAAATACTGAAAACACTTAATCTCCTTAAAAAATTAAAAAATACTAAAAACCCAAATAATACCTAAAAATCCCTATAAACCATAAAAACCCCATAAACCTAAAAAACAACTAAAAACTCCAAAACCATTTAAATCCGTAATTTTTTTAAAAATCTCTAAACCCCTTAAAACTATTATAATATCAAAAAATCCCTAAAAAACTTAAAATTAAAATAACCCTAATATAATTAAAAACCCTAAAAACCCTACAAACCCATCAAATTCCTAAAAACCCAAACAAATAATAAAAAAATCCCTAAAAATCCATCAAAATGAAAAACCCCTAAAAAACATAAAAACTCCTAATAAAATCAAAGAAACATAAAAATAATTGAAATCCATGAAAATCACGAAAAAATGATTGAATCCATAAAAACCCTTAAAACTGTAAAAAACCAAAAACTCCATTAAAATCCTAAAAAATCCCTAAAACACTAAAACAAAAAAAACACCAAAAAACCATGAATACCCATAAAAAATATTAAAACCCAAAAAATACATAAAAACACTCTAAACCTTATAAATTGATAAAAAATATAAATTCCCAAAAACCAAAAAACCCCTAAAACCCATAAAAATTATTAAAAACTCTAAAAACAATAATACACCACTAAAAACTCTAAAACACCTTTAAACCCCTAAAAATATTATAAATATATTAAAAACCATAAATAACTCATAAAATACCCTAAAAACCATAACACCATAAAATCTATTAATTCCCAAAAAAACCTGAAAATCCATAAAATCCCATTAAATAATAAAAAACATAAAAAAACATAAAAAACACTAGGAACCCTAGAAAAAAAGTCTATATTCTGTGAAAACATGTATGAAAACCATAAAACCTAAAAACAATCAAAACACTTAAAAAACAAAAAATTTAAAAAACACTAAACCCCTAAAAACCATAAAAACCCCTAAAACGATAAAAACAACTAAAAACCATAAAAACCCTAAAACAAATAAAAAAACCTAGAACACTAATATATATATAATCTTTTAAACCCCAAAAAATGTTATAAATCTCTATAAAAACATTAAATCACAAATTTAATCAAAAGACCCATTAAACACAAAAAACCACAAAAAATAATAAATACCCTGAAACCCCTAAAATCCCTCAAAATACCTAAAAATCATAAAATACTAAAAATTACCTAAAAATTGTAAAAAAAATAAACAATGTGAAATATTATAAGGAAATAATAAAAACATAAAAACACTAAATCCTTATCTCTTTGGTTGACCTTCACTCCTTCCATCTTGATAGCAATGGCATGAAAATATGGAGGTGGTGAGAAGCCTTCGGGAATGATCTCTCATGATATAGGATTAGATGTTTGGGTCTCCACTAATCATGTCTCATTTCTGTACCTCCAAATCTTCCCCAGTTGAGAAGGTGAGCCAAAGGACCTATTGGGTGGAGATTTTTGTATCTTTGGATTCAGTTTTTGTGTTGGTCATGATGGAAACAGAGATTTAGAAGGTGTTATGGTTTTGTTCTCCCTATTGGATTTGAGATCACTTCTCTAGTATAGGCATATTATTTATGCACTAACTCATAGGATATTCCCACCTTGTTAGGTATCATTCATTCTTATTTTATAAAATGGAATTCCCATGTGTGGACTTTTCTAACCCTCCACACATTGTAACCCCCTCCCCTAAGAAGAAGTCACTGCCCTATGGTACAGCCCCACCCGAGGAAAGAGTTGTTTCCATCAGAGAAGGAAGAGCATTCCTAAGGGTGATGGCCCAATCAGTGATGGTTCATCAAAGAAATTTGTCAGTACAGTGGGTTGCACCTCATATAGCATACCCAGTCAAGACCGAGCAACCCAGAAATATTGGTGGATCCCTGGGGAGAGGATCATCCCAAAAGCGGACTCCCAGGTTTCAAACCTTGAACCTCCCAAATATCGGTGTTTTTGTACCACTCACCATCACCACAATTCCACCACCAAAGTGGAACCATTGATAGGTATCATTGATTTTTTCGGATTTGATGGTTGCGGATCAATCAAAAACATAGATTGGGGATGGTACAGGTAGTAGTTCCTCTAGGGTCTTGACAGAGCATTTTAATTACACTTCAATTCCAAGGGTATCTTTTTTGGGCTCATATCACTCGATTGGGGTTGATGGTCGGCTTTCACTAGAGGAAATGGTCATTCCATGCATAGTGAAAACTTCACATGTGGATACTACGGGTTCTAAAAAAAGGGTTTTTCTGGGGGTTCTTTAGAGGGTGGTGTTTCCCCTACGATATTGAAGTATCTAGTGAAGGTTCATCTCTAGCTATTAACCCCTTGTAATTGGTTTTTAACCCCCCTTAGATGGAATGAAAAATTTAAATTTTCTTCTTCCAACTTATATTATTTGAAAGGGTGCGTCTAGGTGGATCATCACCTTGGTTGGGAGATTTCTTGGAGTATATGTATTAGTTTGTGATGGTATCTAGAATAACATAGAATTTATTACGCAGGGACCGGAGTGAGATTTTATGAAATTATAAAGGATTTTACTTCTTCAGGTTTCTTCTAGATTGTGACACTGTTCAGAATCTTTTGAGTGGTACTTAGTTCTTTGTAAGTTGACAAATGATCATAAGGGTGTGACATCCATGTGTTTTCCTTGGAAAGGAATACTTATCCATATTTCTTGTTTTTTTATCTTTCAAAATGTTCCTCTTGAATACAAGACTTTTGATGTCCTTTTCTAAATTTTTAGTGTGGTAAGAAAGCCTTATTTTATAGATAAATCCATAGTTGATATTAGTAGAATTAATTTTGCTCACATTTTTATAGAAATAGTTGTCTAGTTGGACCTTCCATAGTAAATTTATATATACTTGTTTTTTGTATCATTCACCTCCATGAAAGAAAAGTATAGTTGGGTACCTAGACCTATATCTTCTATGACATATTTTTTTACCATTTTAATTAGTTTACCAAGATTAATGATGAATATTCTCATGTGGTATGGACCAAGGTTACTCCCAAAAATTGGGTTTTATCAAAAGTAGGAACTAATTCAGGTCTTTGACATAGAGTATGAATGATTTTCCTCGTCAGGTTCCATGGAAGTAGATGTTTAATCCTAGTCATTTTTTCATATTTGGAATATTTGAGAATCCTTATATAGCGGCTTTAGGTTCTTCTGTAGTGGGTTTTTCATATTCTTAAGATAATAATATTACAAAACCAGAGAAGGATTCTTCAATACCTAATCATAACTCATTTGATTACTTATCGATAGACCCCCCACATGAAGGTGATTCTTTTGGATCCGCCATTATTTCCCCTCTTCCCTTTAGGTATTTTGTTACACTTGGGGATCGAGGCTAGTTTCTAGAGTTAATTCTAGTGTTAAATAGAGTTTAAACTCTACCTCTCTAGCAATAATGAAGGTTTCTGAGAAATTGGGGGATTGAACACCTGAGTATGGGAATTATGGATTTTTTTCTTCAAGTATCTTCCTCTCCATTATCAAATAATTTTCAGAAAATGGAGGATTATGTTCTGAGGAGTAGGAATTCTATATTTCATTCAACTTAGCTACCAAATGATATTGATTGTGGGTTTATTCTTTATTTCTAGGACCCTTTGACCATGACAATATAACATATTCTATCATCAATGATAATCCTATTAAGGATACATAAGTTATTGTGGATGAATGTGACACTAAGAGGACTGAAATGAAAATAGTTCCAAAGTTGTATTGTTATAGAAATCCCTTTGTTTCCAATGTTTAATTTTGTATTTTGGAGTTTTAGGGGTATAAAAACCCTAAATAAACAATGGGAGGTATCTAATATTATTTTTTGAAACTAGTTTTCTTGTCAGGGGCTTGTGGAAACAATGGTTATGAAGGATAATGTTGATAAATTTTCACGGAGCATTGTGTTGGGTTGGAACCACTACTCGATCCTCTATTCTTTCCCTTACGATAATATTTTGGTTTTATGGGATCCTGGGATATTGATTGTGGATCCCCAATTTTAATTATCCCCTTTTATTGAATGACCTATTACGACTATTAAGGTAGAGTTATCTTTTGTAATTTTCATCATTTATTGATCTAATTCTATTACCAATATTAAAATAAATTGGGAAGAGTTTTCCATATATTCAACATATAGAAACTCATATCTTTTTATTTTTTTCTATTTTAATGCATTGAGTTTTCCAGAGGATAGATTTTTTGGTTTTTAAACTAGAATTATTCAATGAGGGATATGAACAAAGATAATGTGAACTCTAATTTAGCCGATCATCAATTTTATGAGTTTAGGTTCTCTTTACGAAGGGTTATTTTTAGTTTTTTTAACAATTTGGATAGGGAATTAGTTAATTATGGTTAGATATAAATATTTAATGATTCTTATGTAAATTTATTTTATTTTGGTATTTTTTGACAACACTACAATCTTTATCCATGGTGGTGAAGGGAAACACTATGGGATGCTTCTTTTAAATTTTTTTAATCATTGGACTGGTTATGGAATTATTATTGTTTCATTTTTTTCAACATGGATTGTTGGTATTATAGGTTGTAAAATTATCCATGTCTATCCAAAGTATAAGAGGGTAAAAAGTACTCTTTATGATTTTCATGCTTAGGTTACTGACCAGAATAATTATGAAATTTACTTCATTGGTGTCGACTTGTTTGAGTTTCAATCTATATTTTTTTAATATGGTCCCTCTTATTTTATTATTAAGTGGGATGTTTTGTTTGTAAATAGATATTGAGGGAAATGATAATGATGTAATATCTATCAGGTAATAATAAGAGTAGGGTCCAGTGTATTAATGAGAGAGACCTTAGTTATGACTTCTTTTTCAACTTAGCTAAGGCTAGATTTAATCCTTATAAGTTGGTCCTCCTTCATAGATATGATGGTTATATTATCACTGATATTGGAATTATTATCTAAAATAATGTGAAGTTCTTCCAATTATTGATTGGATCCCCCTGTTCTGCATCTTATTATGAGACAGAATGTGTGGATTCCTTTTTTAATTAACTCTATTGATAGAGATGTCTGTGATATAATGGAAATGACTACATATCCAGTGAATGTCCATATGGAATTATTTTTCCTTTATCTAAATAATGATATAGGTTGGACGGATATAATTTTTTTATTTCATAATGACATGACTTTGGTGGACCAAATGTGACTGAAATAGTTTTATATTTATTTAGGAACGAGATGTTGTTGTGGGAAGTTAATGGATTCATTATTTCATGGATTCCTATGGTTCCAAATTATTATTATTTTACTTATTTCATGTCAACATCCTACTGACATACTATTTAAAAGTTTATTTTGAATATATTATTATCTATACTGAGATTAGTTCTCCCTACATTCATCAACAATGCCCAATCAACTTTTATTCATGGGAGTTGTATTTCTGATAACATTTTTATTTCTTATGAGTTGGTTTGGGGTTATCCTATTTATTATCGGGTTCCCCGATGTTCCTTTAATATTTATTTATTCAAGGATTTGTATTCTATTATATGGGTGTTCATTTGGGATTCTTTGCACCTTCATGGGTTTTTATCTAGACTCTCCTCATAGATCAAAAGATTTTTCCATTCTTTAATGTTCTCAATAAATATAAATGGTTGTTTGTAAAGTTATTTTCTTAATAAGTGAGGTTTATGGGAATGGTATCCTATATACCCACTCCTTAGTATGATTTATATAGAGGTATTTTATTGCATTTTGGAGTCTCTCATTTCTTATTCAATCTTATTTAAGTTTCATTGGCATTGAAATAATACTTCAATTACAATATTTGTTTTACTAATGATATTTTATTTCTCTATTCTAGAAATCTCTATTCTATCTTCATCTTGAAACATACCTATGATTTATTCTCTTCCTTGTATAGATTAACGGTTAATATTTTGAAATCCCTAATGTTTTAGATGGTATTTATTATGATGTCTAAGATAATTTTTTGGCTGATATGGATTTTATAGTAGGATCTCATCCTCTTTGCTACAATATGGTACCCCTTATTACTTCCAAGAATTGATCAACTAACTACATGGTTTTGTATGATAGAGTTTTTATAAGTATTAAGGTTTTGAAAAATAATTTTATTTCATTTTTTCCATATACAACTTGTTCAATATATTTTATTTAATATATATGCTTATTGGTTCCATCACATAATATTTACAAAGAAAGTGGTTGTGTATATTGAATCTAATCTTATGATCTTTATTTGTAAAGGCCCTTCTCTTGTTACCTCTAGAAATAAAGTGGTGTTGTACATGTTGACTATAACTAAAGAAGAGATATGATTAGGGATTTACCGGGTCAATGACTAGAAAAAGGCTTCTATGGTTGACATGTTTGGGATCTTTATAATCCTTATTTTTCGTCTTTTTGGTTTGATTGGGCTTGAATTTTTCTATTTGTTCATTCCCAATTTTGGGTGGCCAATGATCCATGGAATTTTTCGTAGGCATGGTAGAAGTTTTGGGGTCGTTATGATCTGATTAGAGGTCATATTTTCATTTAAGTAGGGAATTGTTCTTGTTTTTCCTTATTGTTTGATTCTTGTCTACATAGAGGAACTATTTTCTCCAGCTTTGATGATATCATAATCTATGATTTGGGGTTAGAAACATATTTATTAGTTGTGAAAATTATCTTTAACGGTTCTTGGAATCCATTAAATGATGTTTTTTCTGATCATTGGTACATTTGGTTGTAGATCCTCACTTTTCAAGATCATATTGTAGATTGTTTTAGGATTCTATAGAATGTACATGTGGGGTTATCCCTTTTCAAGTATTCTAATGATCTTAGGGAGAAATTTAATATGGTACCTTGTAGCTCTTTTCTTTGGAATCATTAATCCAAAGCCATGTTTTCCTTCATTTTATTTCATAGAACCCACCCAAAAATACATTGTAGAAAAGGGTTTTAGAATTTTAAAATTATTTGTTTCTTTTTTAATTGGATTCTAAGAGAATTAATCACATATTCTTAAACTTTAATATTTCAAGGAAGGTTTGTACATCCTTGTTAATTCTCTAGAATGTTGACTACTCAACCTTTTCTTTTTCTTCCATTTTATATTTTTACAATTTCTTTTTTTTCTGAGGATTATTTGTGGAGTGTTATAGGAAGTCGTTGATGGGTAAATTTGGTGTATTTATTTGGAAGGAGAGGAATTATTGGTTACATGGTTCCTTCTCTCAATGTGGATGATTTATTTGTCTATTATTTGATCTAAATATTCTATCTAGTATCTCTTCTTGCAAACCATTCACCAATAATATGATTAATCCTGAGATGGTTCCAAGATGGACACTTACTAGATCATTTATTAGGGATGGATACTAATTATACTATGGGATATGTTCTAGTTTGGTATATTATTTGGATGGTGGTTGGGCTGTTTTATATGGATTGGGTTTCTCCTTGTTGGTTATCTTCTACTGAGGTTTTTGTTTATCATCATTATTATTTGGTTCTACAGTAGTGTTGTTTCTTGTTGAAGGGGGCTACATGTGGTTGGGTTGTAGTGTTTTTTGGTTGGGAGGGAACTCTTGAACAGTTTAAAGGACTTAGGTGAGGCTTCAAGATACTGTCTTGGATGGGTTTCCTGAGGTGATGTTGATTGGGGGACTAGTATACTCTGTTTAGTGTAGGGTTTGGCTGTGTGTATAGGGAGTGGATTAGATTTGTTGTAGTGTAGTTTTCTGCCTTACTTTTTTTCCTTTCTCCATTTTCATGACTTTTTATGTCAATAGTTGATTTTTGGTGTTGTGTTAAGTAGATGGGGATTGATGTTTCGTTCATGTAGGGGTTGTTTCATGTTTTTTGGGACTCTCTTATTCTCGATCCTTTATCTGGTTTCATGTGTCTTTGCTTTGGTAGTGTTGGTGTTGGTTTATGAATGTGCTAGTGCTACTATCAGTGGTTCTTCTTCATGATAGAGGGTTGTGTTGCTGGTGCAATGGTTATGAAGCATGGGCTAGTTACTAGCTTTCATTATTTCCATTTGACTTACCTTCTACTGGTTATTGATTTATGCCTAGTTGACACCGGTAATGGCATATCTTGGAGTAAATTTTCTTATTTGGTTTGGGTTGGTTCTCAATATGTTTCGAGTGTTATACATGAATTTCATTCTCTAGGGTGCTATTGTGGATTCTTTCTATGAGTTCATAGGTATTGTCTTTATAGTGATCAGTTTTTTCTGGATTGGATGGGGATTCAACCTGTCACTTGTTGGTGTTGTGTCTTCCAATATCTTATTGGATATGGTTAATGATGATTTTGTATGCCTCGCTTGGTGCATGGATGAGATTATTGTGCCTCATGGTTGTTCCACATTCTCTTCTAGCTGTTATTGGTGATTTTGGCCCATAGATACTTTTGTTATTTCTTCATGGAGTCATAATGTCATTTTTGTTGGTTTTTTTACTACTGCATTGGTTGATGTGGTGTTGTGCGGACATTGAGGTAAACCAATTCATATGAATGCTGTTTTTTTGGACCTCATAGGGTCTCTTTTTTTTTCTTGTTTTCATTGTTTTTTGATATTCCATGGGAGATTTTCATAGTGATCATGTATTTTTTTGGGTATCCTAGGACATTAAACTTTTGGGTCCACTATCATTTCACCTTTGATTGACCTATTATAATTCATCTTTTCATTGATATTTATACTACTAATTTTTTCCCTATAAAAAAAGAACATAAAAACACTTATAATCCTTAAAAAACAAAAATAAGCTAAAAACCTAAAAAACCTAAAAAACCCTAAAAACTATAAAAACCGATAAAAACCATAAAATACGTAAAAACCCATAAACACCCTAAAATCCACTAAAATCTCCAGAAGCCCCTAAAATTTTAAAAAAACTACAAAAAACCATAAAACCCCTAGAAAATCAAAAAACCCCTAAAACACCAATCCCAAAAAACCCTAAGAACACTAAAAACCTTCAAAATACATAAAACCCTAAAAAGATAAAAATCCTAAAAAACAACATAAAAAATCTAAGAGAGTATAAAAAACTAAAAACCCTCAAAATCCTTAATAAATCCCAAAACCAAAAAATTTAAAAAACCCAAAAAATCAGTATAAAGTAAAAAAACCAATAAAACCCTTAAAAATCCTAATAATACTCTTAAAACATAAAACACTTAAAATCCCAAAGAACCTAAGAAATTATAAAAGCCCTAAACCCCCTAAAAACCCTGACAACCATACAAAACCCTAAAAAATTATATAACCCATGAAAACCCTAAAACCACTAAAAATTTAACAAACCATTAACCCCCTAAATATGGTAAAAAATTTAAAACACCTTAAAAACACATAAAAACACAAAAAAATAACAAAAAACCCAAATAAACAATAAAATCCCTAAAATTCAAAAATCCCTTTAAACCCTTAGAGTTAGTAAAAACCCATAAAACCGATAAAAATCATAAAAATACCAGAAAAACCCCTTAAAACAAAAAAAACCTAAAAAACATGAAATCCCCAATGAAAACCATAAAAACAAAAAAAACACTTAAAACCCTTGAAAACCTAAAAAAGGATAAAAACTCTAAAAAACCTAGAAAACCTAAAATCATAAAACCCAAAAATCCATAAAAATAATAAAAACTGATAAATCCTAAATAATCTATATAAATCCCTAAAAATGTAAAAAATTATAAAAAACATGAAAAATCCTAGGAAAACATAAAAATGTAAAAAAACATAAAACCATTGAAAACCAAAAAAATTGAAAATCCCTAAAAACCTAAAATCACCTAAAACCCCTAAAAACCACAAAAAACCCCTAAAACACTTAAAACCCTGAAAAAATATATAAGAAACCTAAAGAATCACTAAAAGATCTGAAAATTATTTAAACCCCTTATAAAACTATAAAACTCAAAAAAACTGAAAGACCAAAATAACGTAAAAAAAAAACCACTACAAACCAAGAAAAATCAGAAAAACCAAAAAAACCCAATGACTCCTTAAAATACCCAAATCCCTAAAAACTATTAAAATCCTAAAAATCCCTAAAAATCCCTAAAAACATAAAAAACACTAAAATCCCTAAAAATCCATAAGAAAACCTTTAAAACCTAAAAAAATTAAACCCCTAAAAACCGTAGACATTAAAAACCCTAAAAACCCTAGTTCCCTGAAAAACCATAATACCCCTCAAAATCCCAAAAAATATAAAAACCATAATAATCCATAAAAATACCAAAAAATCATAAAAAATGTAAAAAAATCCTCCAACCCTGAAAACTCCTTATAAAACTATAAAACCCTAAACACACATTAAATCCATAAAAACATAAAAAGTGAAGCCCCTAAAAACCCTAAAATACACTAAAAACTCTAAAACCACGTAAAAGTTATAACCCCCACCCCAAACATTAAAAATCCTAAATTCACATTAAAATAATGAAAAATCTAAAAGCTCTAAAAACCCATTAAACCCAAAAAAGATAAAATAATCTAAAAAACCATATGAACCATAAAAAATTCAAAAACATATTAAAGACCAAAAACCCAAAAATACTAAAAGATAATAAAAACACTCAAAATCCTTAAAATCACAACAACCCATAAAAATCATTAAATCCCAAAAAAACACTAAAATTGTATGAAACATTTAAAACCCTAAAACCTATAAAGAAAAAATTAAAAACCTAAAAACACTTAAAACTCTTAAATTACTAAAGAGGAAAAAACCAAAAAACCCTAAAAACTACCAAAATCCATAAAAACCCTAAAAACAAAAAGCCTAAAAATTCCTAAAAGTGTAAAAACCATAAAAACCATGACAACAACTTTGTTAAACTTTAAAAACTAAAAACATTTAAAACCATTATAAATCAGTAAAAACCCTAAAAAATTAAAAACCATAAAAACCCTCAACACCCCTAAACAACCTAAAACCATAAAAAATGAAAAATCCCTAAAAATTGTTAAAAATGTTAACAAACTATAAAAAAATAAAAAACCCTAAAAACACAAAAAAATAATAAAACCCAAAAAAACCATAAAACCCAAAATAAAACATAAAACCATAAAACCCAAAAAAAACCATAAAACTATTAAAATCAATAAATTTATAAAAATCCAAAAAATCTATAAAAATACATAAAAAAATAAAGAACCATAAAATCATAGAAAAATTCTAAGAAAACCTTAAAAAGAAAAAAACAATTAAGTCCCCTAGTAAACCTAAATATTCTAAAACCCTATAAATCCCTAAAAATATCTAAAAACCCTAAAAACCCCTAAAACCCATAAAACCTATAAAAACCCATAAAATCCCTAAAACAACAATAAAAACTCTAAAAGACATTTAAACCACAAAAATTTCAAAATAAAAGAAAACCTTAAAACCCCTAAAAAATCAAAAAACCCAAAAAACAAAGAAAACCAAAAAACCCTTAAAACTCTAAAAACCTTCTAAATACCCAAAAACCCTAAGAAACCATAAATTATAAAAAATTCTTAAAATTCTCTAAATACATAAAAATCTATAGACCCACTGAAAACACATAATAAAATAGTAAAAAACATAAAAAACAAAAAACCCCTATAAAATAAAAAAATTGCTAAAAACTAAAAAACCTAAAAAACCCTAAATATACATAGAATCCATAAAAACATTGAATACACTAAAAAAATACCAAAAACCTAGAAACCATTAAAAACTACGAAAAACCATAAGAAAATATTAAAAACCAAAAATTAATCAAAATTAATAAAAACCTAAAAATGCTAAAAAGCATAAAAAATTCCAAAAACCATAAAAAACCCTAAAACCCATCTAAAAAGTAAAAAAACAATTAATTTCACTAAAATTTTAAAAAACTGTAAAATTATTTAAACCCCTAAAAACTCAAAAAAATCCCTAAAAATCCAAAGAACCATAAGATCCCTAAAAACCCTAAACCCCTCAATTTCCTTAAAAACCCTAAAAACAATAAAATCCTAAATTCTCTATAAAAATCCCTAAAACCGTGAAAAATACATAAAACCTTCAAAAAACATAAGAAAACCTTAAGAAACTAAATACCCTTAAAATAGATAAAAACCTAAAAATTTCTAAAAAAACCTAAATACACTAGAAGCCCCAAAAAACCCTAAAAACCATAAAAATCTCAAAAACCCCATACAATTCCTAAAATCCCTAAAGCCTAATTAAAATCTACAATGCCTTTAACCCCCCAAAATCTAAAAAGATCTATAAACCCATTAAAATATTAAAAAACTCAAAATACCCATAAATACAAAATATTCATAAAAACCCCAAAACCCTAAAACCCTAAAAATATATAAAGATCTAAAGAAACATAAAAACCCTAAAAAAATCCCAAAAATCCATAAAACATAAAATTCATAAAAACTATGAAAAATTCAAAGAAAACTGTTAAAACCAAAAAATTCTTAAAACCCTAAAAACCTAAAAACCGCTGAAAACATTAAATTCCTTAAAAACCTAATACCCTAAAAACCATACAACCCCTAAAAACCACAGAACAGTGAGACTCTGGGACTACTGGGTCCTTCTGGGAGCGGCGGGGTCTTCCGCACCTTTCAGGGTTTCGTCATGGTATGTTTCTATCACATTATTGCTTATGGGTGCACCCTAGAAAGTTGAAATGTGGGAAATGATGAAGGTGATTAAGTATGTCATCTACTTTGGATTGAGCTTTATGTGGCTTCAATAAGACTCTATTCTTGCATTGAATGCCCTTAAGAACATATCCAGGTGCGTACCATGGAAGAATCTCCATCAATGGGTGGAGTGCCTTACCCTCTGTCAAAGGATGATCCTCAATATGAAACATGCCTACCGGGAGGCGAACACAGTTGCAGATTCCCTTTCTAAGAAGGATATTGTGGAGAGGTTCTCGACGTGGTCCTTAATAGCCCTGTATTTATTATCTATGCTTGTGGAATCTAATTTGAAGGGTGAATTGAACACCCAGTTATGTAATACCTCATTGTAAGGATTTTTTTTTAATTTCATTTTCAATAAATTTTGTTGGACAAGGCTAGACTAGTCTCGAGCCTTCATTACCCTAAAAACCAAAAAAAAACATAAAACCATAAAAAACCACTAAAAAATCAAAACACATTTAAATCCCTAAAAACATTAAAAACATCAAAAAACATTAAATTCAATAATATCTCTAAAAAACACTAAAAACCCTTAAAACTACAAAAAAACTAAAATCCCAAAAAATCCCTAAATACATAAAAATACTATAAAATCCTAAATCATTCCCTAAAATGAGAAACCCCTAAAATCCCTGAAAACCCCTAGGAAAACCTTATAGACATAATTAGACATAAAACCCCAAAAACTTTAAAATACTAAAAACCATTAAAATAAACTAAAAAACCAAAAACTATTAAATTCCATAAAAACCAAAAAACCCCTTAAAAACCTAATTACCCATAAAACCTCTAAAAACCCACTAAAAACTATAAAAACATTAAATCCCAAAAATTGTTAAAAAACTCTAAAAAACCATAAATCCCTAAAAAATAGAAAAATAAAAAAACATAAAATAACCATAAAATCCCTAAAAAAATAAAAAACCCATAAAACCCCTAAAATCCAGAAAATCTTTAAAGACCATAAAAACATAAAAAATCCATTAAAATTTCAAAAAAATAAAAAACCCTGGAAACCCACAAGAAGTTCATAAAAATCTAAAACACCATAAATTCCATGAAAACATAAAAAATGTGAAAAAACATGGAAACCCTTAAAAAACCATAAAACCTTAAGAATATAAAAAACCCAAAAAACATAAAAACATTGAAAACCCATAATAACACTAAAAACAACTAAAAACTCAAAACCATTTAAACCACTAAAATTTTAAAAAACACTAAAAGGCTTAAATCATTAAGAAACAAAAAACTCAATACCCCCCAAAAAAACCCAAAATACACTAAGAATCCATAAAATCACTAAAAACCCACAATAATACTAAGAATCCATAAAAATCACTAAAAATGAAAAAAAAACAATGAAAACCCCCTAACAAATCCATGAAAAATCTAAAAACACTTAAAACTCCAAAAAATTAAAAAACAAATTCTAAATTCCCAAAAAAACCATAAACCCCAGAAAAACCAAAAACTCGCTAAAAACAAAAAATGAATATAATACCCATAAAACCATAAAACCACTAAAACACTAAAAACATCTTAAATCCCTAAAAACATTAAAAATTCTAGAAAACATTATAACAATAAAAAAAACCCCCCAAACCCCCAAAAAAATATAAAAATATAAAACCTTATAACACCATATAACCATCAAAATCCTTAAAAACAATAAAAAACAATAAAAAATCCAAAAAAGGCCCAAAAATCTCTAAACGCATAAAAAACATAACAACCTAGAAGAACCCAAATAAATCCTTAAAAAAATAAAAACACATAAAAAACCTAAAAACCATAAAAAACTATAAAACCAATAAAAAAACATAAAAACCCCTAAAAACACAAAAAACCCTAAAACCACAAAAACCATAAAAATCCTATAAAATACCTAAAAATGGATAAAAACATAAATAATCCTAAAACCCATAAAAATCATAACAATACCCTAGAAACCTAAAAACACATAAAAACCTTAAAACATAAAAAGATTAAATACCCTAAAAAACCTAAAAATACCCTAATACCATAAAAATCATAAAAACCATAAATCTAGTAAAAACATGAAAAACCCTAAAAACCCATAAAACCCTAAAACATAAATAAAAACTCTAAATACCCTTAAAACCACTACCAACATTAAAAACAATAAAATAACCTATAAACCCATAGAAAACTAAAAAAACCACAAAAAAAACAAAAAACCATAATAACTCTAAAACCTTAAAGCCTATCAAATCCAAAAAAACTCTGAAAACCTATAAATATAAAAAAATCACTAAAAATTCCAAAAAATGTAAATTACCTAAAAACCCTAAAAGAATCTAAGAAATCCTTAAAATCATAAAAACACATAAAACAACTAAAAAATTAAAATGCTAAATACCCAAAAAAACACCCATAAATCCCCAAAAACCATAAAAATCCCAAAAAAACATTAAAACCCCTAAAAACATGGAGTACTAAAAATCACTAAAAACACAAAAACCACTTTAGATGATGAAAATGTTTAAAAACTCTAAAAAACCATAAAACTCTAAAAAAATAAAAAAAACCCTAAATTCCCAAAAAAATGAAATCCCTAAAGACCATAAAAACCCCTAAACCCCCCCAATGAATCCCAAC
The DNA here is from genome assembly GCA_963277665.1 of Viscum album. Classification (NCBI taxonomy): domain Eukaryota; kingdom Viridiplantae; phylum Streptophyta; class Magnoliopsida; order Santalales; family Viscaceae; genus Viscum; species Viscum album. The sequence goes on along the minus strand of OY728162.1, from coordinate 472,251,422 downwards.
AAAGCCTAAAAACCATAAAAATCCTAAAATAGCCTTAAAATCTATAAAAACGAAAAAAACATAAAAACCTTAAAAAACTAAGAAAACATTAATAACCTAATACAAATAAACCCCTAAAAACATAAAAAACACTAAATCACTACTAAACCCTAGATTCCTCTAAAAACCATAAAAGCACTAAAAATTTATAAAAACCCAAAAAAGTCATCAAAATCATAGAAATGTCTAAAAACACTGAAAACACTAAAAACACCCAAAAATTATAAAAAATCTAAAAAAGATTTGAAAACTATATAAATCATGAAATCCCCCAAAAATCATAAAATCACAAAAAACCCAAAAAGAACCTAAAACCTCTCATTATCCCTAAAAACCAAAAAACACATAAAAATCTTAAAAAAGAACTAAAAATCTCTAAAACCATAAAAACATGAAAAACGATAAAAAAGTCAAACAAACCATTAAAAACCAAAAACAATTTAAACCCCTAAAAGTGAACAAAATGTTAAAATCCTCAAAAAATGATAAAAAGGCCCTAAAAACCCCTAAAACCCATAAAAAGAAAACAAAACCTTTAAAACCCCAAAAAACCGACAAAACCCTAAAACCACTAAAAACACTAAAAAACATTGATACCCCTATCAATGTTAAAGTGATCTAGAAAACATTAATAACCCTAAAAACCACAACCCCCTAATATTCTATAACATCCATAAAACCCCTAAAAACCCTAAAATTACAAAAAAAAACCATAAAACACCATAAAATAATAAAAAATCCCCTAAAATCAAAAAAATATAGACCCCTAAAAACCATTAAAAACCCAGATAAATACTTAAAAACCTAAAAACACATAAAACCCCTTATATACTAAAAACCCCAAAAAATACTACAGACCATAAAAACCCCAAACCCCACCCCCCCAAACCCAAAAAAATAAAAATATATAAAAAATCCAAAAAATCCACAAAAAATCCTAAAAATGTGTAAAAATCACTGAAAACATTAAACACCATTATAAACATAAAAACTATAATAAAACATTAAAAAAATCTAAGAATGATTAAATCCCATAAAAAATAAAAATGCTAAAAACCCAAAAAAAAACTCTATAAGATCCTAAAAATCCTAAGACTATTATAAACCATAAAAACCCATAAAACCCGTAAAACCCACAATTCACTTTAAAAACCATTAAGTCACTAAAAATATTAAAAAATCTAAAAACCTTATAACCCTTAAAACTTAAAAACACTTAAAATCTATAAAAAATCTATAAAAATCCTAAATACCCCAAATACACTAAGAACCATAAAAATCCATAAAAACCTAAAAACCCATAAAAGCATCAAAATCCCTAAAAATCCCTAAAAATGTAAAAATCCCTAAAAACATGAAAAAACATAGGAAAACCATAAAAATATAAAAACAAATTAAACACCTAAAAACAAAAAAGCATTAACAACCTAAAAACCCCTAAAAAGACCCTGAAACCCAAAAATCCCAAAAAAAACCATACACCCTGATAGAAAATGTAAAAACCCCAAATCCCATAAAATACCTAAAAACAAATAAAAATAATTTAAAAATAATTTAAACACCTGAACACCTTAAAAACAACAAAACCCATAAAAACACTAAAACTCAAAAAAACACATAAAAATACACAAAACCCCATAAAAACATTAAAACCATCAAAATCCCTAAAATCAAAAAAACCTTAACTAACACAAAAATTCCAAAAAATGTAAAATAATTTAATAACCGTAAAAACCTCATGGAAACATTAAAACCCTAAAAAATTAAACCCTAAAAAACCTAAAACACTAAAAACCCTAAAACCATAAAATCCAATAAAAATCCTAAAAACTATAAAACCCATTAAAACCACAAAAACCCGAAAAACTAATAAAAACCGAAAACCCATTAAAACTATATAAAACCATTTAAACCTCTCAAATTTTTAAAGACTCTAAATAGACCTAAATAGAAAAATAACCCTAAAACCCTAAAAATAATAATAATAACCCGAAATCCCCTAAAATATTCTAAATCCCCTCAAAACACCTAAAACACTAAAAACCATTATATTCCTAAAAAAACCCCTAAAATTACCAAATAAGAAATAAAATCCCATAAAACCTTGAAAAACACAAAGAAAATAGTTAAATTATAAAAACACATAAAAACCTAAAAACCAATAAAGTTAAAAAAACCCAGAAAACCTTAAAACCCTTAAACACTAAAAACTGTTAAATTCCCTAAAATGAAAAAAATACTAAAAAACCCAAAATATCTATTAAAATTTAAAAAACCCTAAAAACTATGAAATACCCTAATAAAAACATAAAAATATAAAAACACATTAAACTACTAAGGGGGATGTGGGGACGAAGGGGGTAGTGGGGGTGTAGAGGGAGGTGGATGAATAGGGGTCCCCATTTCTGCATGAGGGCCCCATGGAGCAGGTCCTGATTTTCACTGGTAGTGGGAGGTATGGGATATAGGTTCATGATGATGGAGCCGCTACTAAAGAGCCTTCTATGGAGGTTCTTACTGAGGGGGTCATTGCTGAAGAGGACTGATTGAAGGTTCATGTTGAGGGGGTTTTTCCCTAGGAGCCTAGTGTGTAGACCCCTACTGAGGGGGACACATGTCTCAGTCGCTTGGATTAAGCTGGGGAGGTGGCTGGACATGGGGAAGTGGATGGGTAGGAGGAGGTGGGTGACAAGGGAAGGTCGTTTTAGAATGGTTAGGGGTCTAAAAAGATGGAGGTAGGCGAGAAGGGAGAAGTTTCTAGGGTTGGTCTTGTGCAGGGAGAGGTGGATGAGTAGGGGGAGGTGTTAGAGAAAGTTGGTGATGCTTATATTAAGGGTATGGATGGATGTACGATGTATGTTCATGGGCAACTGGCTGGGGTTGTGTATGAGGGGACCTTAGCTGGTCCTGGTTGTGTGGTTTCGCATGTCATGGAGGAAGAGGAACGTTCATGTGGATCTTGGAAGGAAAATCTCCAATATGTAGATGAGGATGGAAGGTTGGGTGCTTTTTATGTTGAGGATGAAAGATGGATCAGCTCGAATGTGGCTCAAATAAAGAGGGAGAGGGCCATTATTGGGGTTTCCATACCTCTGGGAGAGAGAAATATTCTGCAAAGGCCAACTCAGCTACATGTGAGTGGAAAATGAGGAAGGATTACTCAACCATGCCAAGGACTATGTCTACAAGGGTCTCCTCTATGGAAATAAAAAATAATTCCTCTAGAAAGAATTGGAAGTCTGATCTTCCATCTATGTAGTTATCTGAGGGGTAATAAATGCAAAGGGACACATAATCTACCCTTTCCATGGAAATATACACTAGTAGAAAGGAAATATATGAGTCGGGGATGACGAACTCAGATGCGTCTCGTGGATATGTTACTGATGGAGACCCCTATGTAGATCCTTATGAATATTTTTATGCTTATGACATGTATCTTTCTTTTGTTCTTTTGGGTTTTGGGTTTGTTGTGTGTTTAGGTTTGCTAATGGTTTTTTGGGTGTAGGTCATTTGATTCCACCCCTCCCATGTCTGCTGTGTATTTTTTCTAATAAATTTGGTGGTAGGGTCGGGAGTACCTTGGCCTAGAAGCTACCTTTCCCCTATGTAAGCCTTGATAATCTGAAAACACTTAAATCTTTTAAAATCATAAAAAAGGAAAAACCCCCTAAAAACCTATAAATCACTAAGGACCCTGAAAATATATAAAGAACTAAAAAACATAAAAAACCATAAAAACTCATGAAAGTCATAAAACCACTAAAAATTATAAAAACAGATTAAACCCCTAAAAAGGTTAAGAAATCTAGAAAACCTTAAAAACCCTAAAAAATCAAAAAAAAACCATAAACCCTATAAAACAAAAAAAAAATCACTAAAAATGTAAAAAAACCAAAAAACCCTAAAAATACCTAATCAACCATTAAAACATAAAATCAATTAAAACACATAGAAATCCTACAAAAGGATAAAAACACAAAAAACCCCAAAAACCCAAAAACACTCAAAATCCAAAAACCCAAAAAAATCCTAAAATTCCTAATGGCTAAAAAAATCCCTATAAACATAAAAAATGGGAAAACCATGAAAAAAAACTATGAAATCATTAAAAATCACAAAAAAAAATTAAATACCCTAAAAAATTAATACAATAATAAAACCCATAAAAACCATAAAAAACCGTAAACCCAAAAAACAAAAAAAAAATACTTAAACCAAAAAATAACTAAAATCCCCAAAAAACCGTAAAAACAAAAGAACTATAAAATTTGATTAAACCCCTAAATTTTATAAAAAACTCTAAAAACATTAGAACATTAAAATTTGAAAAAACCTTAAAAACCATAAACCCTAAAAAACCTAAAAACCCATAAAACCCCTCAAAATCCATAAAAACAAAAAAAATGATAATTTTTTTTAAAAACCTTGAAATCACTAAAAATGTAAACACCCTAAAAACCATAAGAAAACCATAAAAATCAAAAGACAATTACAACCCAAGAAAAACATAAAAAATTTAAAAGTACGTAAAAAATTGTACAACCATAAAAACTCTAAATAACCTTAAATACCCAAAAACCCTAAAAATTCATAAAATTCTAAAAAATTCCTAAAAATCCTTAAAAATGTAAAACCCCTAAAAACTATAATAACCCCTATGAAAACTATAAAAACCTAAAAAAACATAAAACTCCTAAAAACCTAAAAAAGTACTAAAACTCTAAAACCCTACAAAACTCTTATTGTAAATAAAACCAAAAAAACACATAAAAACCATAATAACCCTAAACCCCTAAAAACTGGAAAACCCCATGAAAACCCATAAAAACCTCAAATAACTAAAATCACTAAAAATTGTTATAATATTTGATGATTTTACAAAAAAACTAATAACCATTAAGATCCCCAAAAAAAATTCATGAAAACCATAAAAACCTATAAATCCCAAATAATACATAAGAAACCCTAAAAACATCACATACACTAAAAACCCTGAAAAACCATCAAATCCTAAAATCCACTAAAAATACCAAAAAATGGGAAAACCCTCAAAACACTAAAAACCAAAAATACCCATAAAAACCATAAAACCCTATAAAACCCAGAAAACCCACAAAAAACTCTAAAAACATTTAAACCCCTAAAACTTTTGAATATTCTAAAAAACCATAAAACCCCTGAAATAATAAAAAATCAATAAAAACCCAAAAAAGAACCATAAACCACCTAAAAACGAAATATAACTTTAAAAAACTCAAAATTCCTAAAACCATAAAAAGAATAAAAATAAAAAAGATCTATATAGTTCCCAAAGAATTTAAAAAACCCATAAAACCCTATAACCCCAAAATAAAACTAGAAGAACCTAAAAACTGATAAAACCCATAAAAAATTACTATAAACACTTAAAAACACAAAATAACTCTAAAACCCCTAGAAACCATAAAAATCCCAGAAACTATAATAATAATAAAACCCTATAAAACAGTAAAAACTAGAAAAAAATATAAAAACCATTTAAACATATAAAAATGATTTATAGTCTAAAAACCCTTTAAAATCATAAAAACTAAAAAAAAATAAAAAAATACCAAAAAAACCCTAAAAATGATAAAAAAATAGGAAGCCCCCTCAAAATACTTAAAAACCATACAAAAATAAAAATCCTAAAAAATTGAAAACCAGTAAAAAAACATAAAAACCTAACAAACATTAAATATCTAAAAAACAAAAAAAATATAAAAACCCTCTAAACCCATAAAAACATTAAAACACCCATTAAAACCCTCAAATTCGAAAACAAATCTAAAAATTCGTAAAAATACAAAAAAACCATGATAAATATCTAAAATGTAAATAACCCTGAAAATTCGTTAGGAAAACATAAAAACCAAAAAACACATAAAACCACTAAAAACAAAAAAAAATGCTAAAACCACTATCATATCCTAAAAACCCTAAATTATAGACCACGATTAGATCCTCCTATAGAATCATTATTTCTCACTCTAAATGGGTTGTCTCAAGGCATTCAGTTTTAAATTGTTGGACAACCACCTGTCTTGAATGACCCATCGTTGAATCTGTCGATCCCCCATAGAGTTTTAAGCATTTGTCCATCGCTGATCTCACCAATAACATGAGCCAGATTGAAATAATTTTTCCAAAATATACTATCACACAAATACAAAGTTACAACTTCATTGATATGGATTGTCTTATTTGGAAATCCAATATCGATGGGAATTTGAGTTCTAAAGAGTTTTACCGGTTTGAATGTGACCAAGGAATTCAAACCCCTACTTGGATTTTTAAATTTTAAAGGCCCCTCATTCCTCCTTCGAGTCACCTTCTTCTGTGGAAAATTTGTAGAAAAAGATTTCCAGTTCAATAGAAGTTCAAAAGAGCTGCTTGGTGCTTGGCTTCTACTTGCCCCATCTGTCTTCAGGATGAGGAAAATCTGAAGCATATTTTTCTTAAATGTAGATTGGCTGGTGGTCTTTGGGAGCATTATTTGGTTATTTTCCAACTAAAAATATGAATGGACAACACATTGTCTGCTCTTTTCAGTAGCGTTGTCGGTGTGCGTTGTTGTCAACAGGTTTTCATCACGCTTCTTGTTGTTTCTGCTGCGGCCCTCACCGCTTTTGTGTGTGCAGCTCGGAATAAAGTGGTTTTTGATAACGTTTTATGCTGCCTCCACAATGGTCTGGTGGCGATTCACAAAGTTGTCTGAAAGGTGTCTCATATCAAAGATGGTATGATTGCTAATAATGTTAATGATATTATTGTTTTCAGAACTCTCGAAGTCTCTGGAAGATGCCAAAAATAAAAGGATTTTAAATTCATTCGGTGGATTCTAGCAATCCCAGACTTGATAAAAGTCAATTTGGATGGAGCTGCTCTGGTGTACCTGGTCTCTCCGGTTGTGGAGGAATTTTCCAAATGTACAGATGCTTTGTTAAAGGATTATTTTATCACTTCATTAGGAATGGATGTGCATATGAAGTTTTTCTTCGGGTTGTGATAAAGGCTGTTCAGTTTTTAGTTCTCTTTAGGTTGAAGTAGTTATGGATTGAATCTGAATCGATGCTGGTGGTGGAAGCCCTCAAAATAAAAACAAGGAGAATCCTATGGAGACAACTCCCACAATGGATTGATTTTCTGAGAACTTTTCAGGGTATGAATACTATTGTAACACATGCATACAGGGAAGAAAACAAAATGAAATTGAGGATATATATCCCATCTGGTCCTTTTTAGCACTAGTTTTTTGAATTTCCCTTGTGTACTCGGACATGAAGGGTGACTTTCACACTCGGTTTTGCAGACTTTCCATATAAAGCCTTGTACTTACTTTTTTGTTAATACATTTTGTGGGTCCGGGAAATGCTTGGCCCTAAACCTGCTTTGCCTAAAAATCCTAAAAACCCAGAAAAACCATTAAACCCCCAAAACATGTTAAAAAACAGTAAAACCCATAATACCATAAAATTCAATTAAAAACCAAAAAACCGAAAAAATAACCTAAAAACCCATAAAATCCCACACTCACTAAAAACCACAAAAAATCACTAGAATCCAAAAAAACCCTAAAAACCAAAAAATTTATACAAAATCCATAAAACATACCTTAAAACAAAAAACCCTAAAAAACCAACAAATAACCAATAAAACCATAAAAGGATAAAACACCTAAATATCCTAAAAACATAAAAACACAAAAAATATTAAAAATAAAAAAAATCCCTAAAAACTATAAAAACCCTCAAAATGCCTAAAAACCCAAAGTCCTCAAAAAATCTAAAAAATACCAAAAAATCCTAAAAAACGTAAAAACCCCTAAAAACCTTGAAATATTATTAGAAAACATTAAAACCCTGAAAACACATAAACCCACCAAAAAACTAAAAATGCTAAAAACCCTAAGAAACACTAAAAAACCCTGATATCCCTAAAAACCCCTAAAAACCAAATAAAACCTCAAAAAATAATTAGAAACCCTAAACACCACTAAAAAGTATAAAAATTATTTAAACCCTTACAAATTTAAAACCCCAAAAAAACATAGATTCCCTAAAAAACCTAAAAATCCTAAATCCCCAAAAACCATTAAAACATAAAAAATTTAAATACAATAAAAACTACTTACATCCCTAAAATCACTAAAAATACTAAAATCCATAAAAATTCTAAGAGAGCCCTTAAAACCCCTAAAAACATAAAAACCCCAAAAAACTCTTGTAAACCTGAAGAAAGCATTAAAAAATGATAACACATAAAACCCCCAAAAACCCAATATATGATAACAACCCAAAATAACCTTAAAGCCATAAAACCCGTAAAATAATCAAAACCTCTGAAAACCCCAAAGAAACCCATAAAAACCTAAAAACATATCACCCTTAACAAATATGAAAACAACAAAAACCCTAAAAACACATTGAAAACCCAAAAAACCATTAAAATTATTAAAACCCATAAAAAACCATAAAAATCCTAAAACTGCACTATAAAACCATAAAGTGAGAAAACCATAAAAACCTGAAATACCCATGGAAAACCATAAAAACCTAAAAACACTTAATAACCATAAAAACATAAAAATCATAAATACCCAAAAAAAAACAAAATAGACCCTAAAACTGTAAAACCCCTATAAACAATAAAAACCTAAAACACTTATATACCCTAAAACCCATAAAAACTATAAAACACCACTAAAACTCCATAATCCTATTAAACCCATAAAAATGATAAAAAATATCAATAAAGTTAAATCCCAAAAAATAGAAAAAAATACTAAATCCCTAGAAAACCATAAAATCATTAAAAACCTGAATATACTCTAAAACTCCACAAAACCCCTAAAACAATAAGAAATATAAAAACGCCTTAAAATTCATAAAATTCCCTATAAATAACAAAAAAATTTAAAATCCCCAAAAACCATGAAAACCCCTAATAAAATATTATATAGATAAAAACACTAAAAACCCATTTAAAACTACAAAAGCTAAAAACAACTAAAACCCATAAAAACCGTAAAATCCCTAAGAAGCCTAAAAACCAATAAAATTATTACAAATCCCTAAAACAATAAAAACTGTAAACCCCCTTATGAAACCGAGAAAAACATTAAAAAACATAAAACCCCTAAAAATTATATAATGATATAAAACATTAAACCACTAATAAGACACTAAAATCCTAAAAACATCTAAAAACTATAAAAACCATAAAAACATTAAATACTCTAAGAGCCCTTAAAACCCTAAAAACTAAAAAAAACTCTAAAAACCATTTTAAAACCAAAAAATCCTTCAAAAACTATTAAACACATTGAAACCCGAAAATTTTCTAAATAAAACCATAAAAATAAAAAAAAACCCACAAATCTAAATGGCCATAAAATACATCAAAATCCTAAAAAACCAAAAAAATATGTAATAGGATCTAAAAACATTAAAATTTTAAATAACCATAAAGACCCTGAAAAAACATAAGAATTCCTTAAAAAAAATAAAATCACTTAAGAACCCTAAAAAATCTAAAAACGTGAAAAATCCTAAGAACCCAAAAAACAAAAAACCCCAAAAAATACATAAAACCCCTATAATCACTAAAGACTATAAAAAAATTTTATAAACATAAACATTTTAGAAAATATAAAAAAATTGAATACTCGAAAAAACACAAAAGAACTCTAAAAATGCAAAAAAAACACTAAATCCCTAAAAAACTAAAAAACCAAAAAAACCCCACAAAATCCCTAAAAACCCAAAAAAAGATAAAAAACATTTAAAATCTATAAAAATACCTTAAAACGTAAAATCCCTAAAAACCCAAAAAACATAAGATAAACTTATAAACCAAAAATCACTTCAAAACTCAAAAAAACCTAAAAAATGAAAAAATCCTAAAAACTATAAAAACCCCTAAAATCGCTCAAAATCCCAAATGACCCCAAAACCCATACAAATATTTAAAAATCTCTAAAAATACCTAAAACTATAAGAAACCCTAAAAACCCTGATAACCCTAACATATCCTTAAAAACCATAAAACACTTAAAACCACTAAAAACCTAAAAAATGCAAAAAATTCTTAAAAACCATAAAAACCATAGAACCAAAAATATATTAAAAACCCTAGAAAACCCTAAAAACAATAAAAAATCACTAAAAAGTATGAAAACCATTAAACCCCTAATACATTAAAAACTCTAAAAACCCTCAATAAAACTAAAAAATTGAAAAACCATAAAATCTTAAAATACCCTAAAACCCTTGAAAACCCTAAAAACCCTTAAAATCATCAAAATCCAATAAAATCCTAAAAATAATAAAATTCCTAAAAAAGAACTAAAAATACCTAAAGATTTAAAAACCCCAAAAGTCCTGGTAAACCCCATAGAAAGCACTAAATACGTAAAAACACATAAAACTGCAAAAAAATTAAAGATTTCTAAAAAACCTAAACCCCATAAAAACCATAAAACACCTCAACATCCCAAAAAACCCTATAAAACCACAAAAATCCAAAAAATCCTTAAAAATCACAAAAAAGCATAAAAATCCCAAAAAAACAAGAAAACCCAAAGAGAGAATTAAAAACATAAAAGCACTTAATACCTTTAAAAATTCTAAAAAATGATAAACACTAAATGTCCCTAAAAACCATAAATCCCTATAAAAACTATAAAAGTGCTTTAACATCCTAAAAATTAAAAAAACCCTTAAAAACTTGTGAAAATTAAAAACCATAAAAGGCAAATAAATATTTAAAACCATCAAAATCCCTAAAAACATAAAACCCATAAAATTATAAAAATCCATAAAAATCACTAAAAACATAAAATACCTTAAAAACCTCAAAAACCTTAAAAATCAATAAAATCCTAAGAACCCTTTAATCCCATAAAAACATAACTAAATGTTAGAAACCCTGAAAAACCCAAAAAAATTATAAACACTAAAACCTTTCAAAATCTCTAAATAACCTAAAAATAATTAGTCTAAAAAATATCCACACAAATCCCTAAAAACAAAAATAAACCCTCAAAACACTAAAAACCCCTAAGAAACCATAAAACCATAAAAAAATAAAAAATAAAAAAACATAAATATGATAGAAAACCCTATAAACCCCTAAAAATATCATTAAAACCCTTGAAACTATAATCACCCTAAATTCAAAAAAACACAAAAAACCTAAAAAACCCTAAAAACCCATAAGGCCCCCAAAAACCCCTAAAAACCCTATAAAACCATAAAAAAATTAAGAAAATATTAAAACCAAATGTCCTATGCACCCAAAATAATAAAAACTCTAAAAACCCTAAACCCTCAAAACCATCGAAATACCTAAAAACACTGAAAACCCATAAAAATACAAAAAATTCACTAAAACCCTAAAAAAATAAGAAAACCTAAAAACCAAGAAAACCCCTCAAAAAACCATGAAACCTAAAAACACATAAAGTGATTAGAAACCCTAAACAACACAAAAACCATTAAAAAGTACTAAAAATCCTAAAAACCCTAAAACCGATAGTAACCCATAAATACTAATAAAATCCCTAAAACCCATTAAAAACCTATAACCAAATTAAAATATCTAAAAACTCTCTAAACACATAAATATGTTAAAAAACAATACAACTCTTGAAAAATATAAAAACCCTAAAAACTAAAAATCCATAAATTCCCTCAAACCCCATAAAAATCATAAAAGCCTTAAAAATTTATAAAGAATATAAAGACCGAAAAACCCGTGAAAATACATAAGAAAACCTTAAAAACCTATAAATAAATAAAATTCCAAAAAACCTAATGAACGCTAAAATCCAAAAAACCCCATAGCCAATAAAAATTATAAAAATCAGTGAAAACCATAAAAACCCTAAAACCCCATAAAAACCATAAAACAACTAAAAACTCTAAAAAATAATTTAGAATGCTAAATATATTAAAAACACTAAAAACGACAAAAACCTTTAAAAATACAAAAACACTCTAAAAACCCAAAAAAAATACAAAAAAACATTAAATACCCAAAAACTCTAAAAAGACCCAAAATCCATAGAATCCCTATAAACAATAAATGTACCAAAAAAACCAGAAAATCACTAAATATGGAAAAAAAATTAAATACCCAATAAACCCCTAATAAAAAAAATAAAACCCAAACACACTTATAACCCCTAAAAGTCCTAAAAAAATTCTAAAACCCCTAAAAACCCTAAAAACTCCTAGAACCCTCAAAATCCCTAGAAATCTTAAAAACTCATTAAAATATTAAAAAATCCCTAAAATTTTCAAAAAATATGAAATCCATGATAATCCATGAAAACCTCTATGAAAACCATAAAACCTAATAACACTTAAAACCTATTAAAACGTAAAAAATAGAGAAAACCCCAAAAAATCCCAAAATACTATAAAAAACTAAACACAAAAAAACCCCACATAAAAACCCCAAAAAAACTAGAAACTCTAGAAACCCTTTAAATCACTAAAAGTGTTAAAAAATATAAATAACAATAAGAACCCTAATAACTCAAAAAAAACGCTAAACCCCCATAAATTCTAAAAACACCAGAAAACCTAAAAACCCCTAAAAACTACAAACAACCATCAATATCCCAAAAACACATTAAAAACATAAAAATCCTAAAGAATATAAAAAATTGTAATAAAACCTAAAACCCTGAAAAACCATAAGATAATCTTATAAACCAAAAAACACATAAATCCCTAAAAACCATAAAACCCTTAAAAACATTATGAGCCCTAAAACCCATATAAACCCTATGGAACCCATAAAAACTCAAAACACTATAAAACCCCTTAAAACATTAAAAAACTGTGAAAACCCATAAAACTCATGAAAAACTAGAAAAAAACTCTAAAATCATGAAAACCATTAAAAACCCAAAAACCCTAAAAACCCTTAAAATAATTGAAAGACAACAAGAATATTAGAAAATACCTTAAAGATAAAAAACACAAAAACCCAGAAAAACCATACGAAAACCATAAAAACCATTAAACACTTAAATCTACTAAAATCACTAAAAATGGTTAAAACCCAAAAAACCATAAAAACTAAAAAAAATCCTAAAAAACCTTAAAATCCCTAAATCCCCTAAAAACCATAACAATCCTAAAAAGCCCAAAAAATAACTAAATTATAAAAAACCCTAAAAATGTGAAAACCTCTAAGAAAACCATAAAAACATAAATACACAAAAAAACCCCCTAAAAACCTAAAAAATACTAAAAATGTTAAAAAAAACAAAATTAGACTAATGACCCTATAACACCAAAAACATAAAACCCCTAAAAACCATAAAACCCCTAAAACCCATAATGACAACTAAAAACTCTAAAGACAATTTAAATCCCTAAAATTCTAAAAAATTATAAAAACCCTTAATACCCTAAAAAATTAAAGAGAGGATGGTGACACTCTCCCCTGTTTTTCTCACCCTCTCATCCCATCATCAAGGTATTCCCTAATATCTGCATGGGGCTTTGGTTATGGATCTTTGCCCGGTCCATCTTGGTGGAGGTGTTCCTTGGAAGTGCTCATAAAATCCAAGGACTGAGTGGTTTCCTTCGTTTGTTAACATCGACATTCCAGAGCGACATTTTTTCATGTGCCCTCGACATTAGATTCAAGAATTTCTTGGCTTATTTTCCCTTGTGCTCTCGGGTTGTGGCAGCTTCAGAGGTAGAGAATCTTATTGTGGTTTCAGATTGGATTTTCTCAGCAAGTGGTAAAGAGGTCAACTTTTTGGCGTTTGGAAACCCTAGAAGTCTTCGGTTGCATTTCTAGATCGATTTTGCTGATATAGGGCCTCCATAGATGGTTAAATGGCTTCGAAGTCTTAATCGGTGGAGGGGGTTTTACTAGCCGTGTGGGTTCTGGACTCTTCGTCGACGTAGTGCAGTGGTCTGGCTCTCTCAGTCGTTGTTGCTGCATTCTTTCCATCTTCTTTTAGAGATGAGCTTGGGAGTTGTATGGTGTCTCTTCTGGAGTTGTGTCAATTCTTTCTGGATGTGGAATAAGTATCAAGTTCATGCTCTATCATTGATTCGTACTGTTGTTCCTGCTCTGTTTGTGTTCTGCGGTGATCTGGTTTCAGTCATTACTTCCCAGCGGTTTAAAAGTGGTCTTTTTTTCCCCGCGTATATTGCTGAAACTTTTGGTTGGATCCTACTATTATGGATTTGTCGTGGTCGCGGATGGTTTTGCCATGGGTCGAAGTTGGTGTTGTTTGCTGGGATTGATATGAGGTGCTACCTTCTGGTTATGCATTGTTGTTCCTGGGATGTTGGAAGGGCTGTTTGGGTTGCGCACTATTTCATGATGCTGGTGGTTCTCTACCCATGGTTGTGCTATTGGGTGCGATATACTAGAATGTTGGTTGTTACTTGGATGGGATGTTATGATTATGATGCTTCTATTTCTGTTGCTGGTTGTTTTGTGCGGCTATTCGTGGAACTACCTTGCATGGTGGCGCTGGCTAATGTAGGGGTTGGTGATTTTGGCGTGGGTGGTTCGATGTAGATAGTGGTGAGTCTTTTTCATGGAAAGGATGTGGCTTCTTGATAGTTGTAGTTGTGATGGTGTATGACATGGGGCCGATGGGGGTTGATGGTTGTGACATTGTGGTGCTGAGGTTGGTTTGGTGAAACTATTGTGGATGATTTTTGTGTTGATGAATGATAGATGATGATTGTTGGATTTGGTGCTGATGGATGCTTGCTGCTGATCAGTTGGGTGATGATGAGACTCTTGTTAACAGGCCTAGCTATATGGGTTTTCATGAGTAGCAGGGGGAAAGCAAGCAAAATTGGGAGGAGGGACAACTACAGCTGGACTTGGCTAGTGTGGTGCCCCCTCCTTGTCTGGATATGGAGGAACCCACCCTGGTGGTTCCAAGTGTTCCCCAGTGTGGGATCATTTCCTCCCTTAATCAGGAAGCCACCTTCATCCCTGACCAAGATTATTTCTAGGAGGATCGCAAAGGATGAATCATAATATGAATATGATCATCAAAGAGAAGGCCTTGGTCAAGGTGGCCATGCAAGATGGGAGGGGAAAATACATGTAGGGGTCTCTTAAGATCCCCGAAAGAAGAATCCGAGGAAGGACTATTAGAACTTGCCTAAGACAGTGTCCACGAGAACCTCTTGAAATTCTAAGGTAGTTTCCTCTGGCCGGGGAGGTCATCATATCAAGGCAGAGCTGAATTCGGAGCAGCAACATCTGAGAGAGTATTACACTGCCTTCCTAAAGCAATATGATTCCTCTCAATGAGAGTAAATGGAGTCGGATGCTTCTTCTGGTTATGGTGCTGATGGGGACCCTTATAGGGATGGAGACGTTGACTTGTAGGATGAGTAGTGTTGAAGCTGCTACAGTGTTTTATCTTTTGTGATATTTATTTTTTTGGGGTCTTTTGTGGCTTGGGTTGTAAAGAGTTTCTGGGTGTGGTTTGATTGACCCCTCCCCTCCCATGTCTGTTGTTTCCTTTTTCATAATAAATTCGCAGGGGGTCAGGAATAGCCTGGCCTCACGCCTCTTCTGCCTAAAAACCATTAATAAAATAATAAAAACCTAAAAAAACTTCAATCCCCTAAAAACCTAAAAAACTAAAAAAACTCTAAAAGTCCTTAAAAACCCTAATCCCCAAAAAACCAGAAACCCGAAATTAAAACTAAATAACCCAAAAAACCATAAAAAAAACCTAAATAAATTAGAGATATATAAAAACTCATTTAACAACTAAAAATGTTAAAAGAAATATAAATAACATTAAAAATCCAAAAAACTAAAAAAACACTAAAAACCTTACAAAACAATAAAATTCCTAAAACCCCTAATATCCTCGAAAAACCATCAAAATCCATAAAAAATTAAAAACATAAGAATCCAAAAAAAATATTCAAAAACCCTAAATACATAAAAAACACTAAAAACCTTAACAAAACCATAGAAACCTAAAAACAATTAAAAACCCTAAAATCCTAAAAAACACTAAGTGATTGATGTTGGTGCTATTGGTTGTGATTGACATGAAACTATGGGTTCTGGTCATGCACTGCGGGTCATGGGCTACTGGAAGAGAATTTTGGGCTATGTACTGGTTCTTGCGCTGGGTGAGGGTGATATTGGCTACTGGTTGCTGGCTGAGTGATTGGTCCTTTCTGCCACGTCCTGCTTGATGCTACTGCTGGTTTGAAAGTGATGTGTGTTGTTGTTTGCTGGTGCTATTTTGTTTGATGGTGATGTGTGCTGCTGGATACTGTTTGTGGTTGTGATGATTGTTTTTTGGTGTTGTTGGATGCTGGTGGTTGCTAGTCTTCTTTTTGGATGGTGATGATGTGTGATGTTGTTTGCGGTGATGGTGTTGTGGTTTGACACTGTTGGGGATGAATGGATCTGGTGTCCGGTATTGGAGATGTTGGTTGTTGGTGAGGGCTGGTTTGGACGTGCTGAAGCTGTTGGTTGTGTGGTGATGCTCTGTTTTGTTTTTTGTGTCCTTTTTCTTGTTTTCATTTCTTTGATTTTCTTTCTTTGTGGACGTTAAGGGTTCTTGGGTGCGAGCCGTTTGACCCCTCCCCTCCCTTGTCTGCTGTGTCTCTTTTTCTTTCTAATAAATTTGGGGGGGGTCGGGAATAGCCCGACCCTCGCATCTTCCTTGCCCCAAAAATCACTAAAAACTCTAAAATCATTAAATTACCAAGTTATAACTAAAAATCCTTATAACATAAAAAAAACTATAAAAATCCAAAAAATACCATCAGAAAACAATAAAAACCTAAAAAAATTGAAAACCAGTAAAAACCTAAAAATGCGAAAAACACTAAAACCCCATAAAAACCCTAAAAACAATGCAAATCCAAAAAACTAGTAAAATTATTAACTCCCCTAAAATCCATAAAAACATAAAAACCCTAAAAATGGAGAATACCCCAATGAAAACCAAAAAACATAATTTTTTAAAACCCCTAAAAACATAAAAATCCTAAATACCATTAAACCACATAAATGAATAAAAACCCTTAAAAACCATAAATCCATAAAATCTGTAAAAAACATCTAAAAACATTATAAATCTGTTCAACCCATAAAAACGAGATAGACATTTAAAAAGATTAAACCCCAAAATCTCAAGAAATCCATAAAACCATCAAAACCCATAAAATCCGAAAACCCTAACCCCCCACCACCCAACCAAAAAAAACTAATACAAAACACAAAAAAATCCAAACATCACTAAAAATCCCTAAAATTTTAAAAACTCTTAAAACCCAGTAAACCCTTAGGAAAACCTTAAAAACATAAAAACACTTAAAACCCTAAAATAACTGAAATATTTCTACAAACCCTAAAACCCCTAAAAACATAAAATGTCTTTAGAACCCCAAAATCCCTAAAAACACTAAAAACCATATAAATTTTAAAAAAATATTTAAAAATCCCTAAAATTGTGAAAAATCATAAAAAAACTCAGAGAAACCAAAAAAACCTTAAAGTCAAAAAGATGCTAAACCCCCATAAAATTCTTTAAAATGATAAAAACCCTAAAAAACCACAAAACCCCTAAAATCCCCCATGAACCATAAAAACCCCTAAAATCCTTAAAAACCCTAAGAACCCATAAAAACCCTAAAACCAATAAAAGGCTTTAAATGTCTAAATTTTTTAAAAAGATCTAAAAATCCTTAAAAACCCTAAAAATCTAAAAAAAAAAAACCCAAAAAATTCATAAAAATAAAAAAAACTAAAACCCTTAAAATCAGGAAAAAAACATTCAAAACTATAAAAATCCTAAATATCCAAGGAAATCCCTAAAAATATTGATAACACAAAAACCTAGAAAAACCTTAAGAAAAACTTTCAAATAAAAAAACATTACCCACATAAAAATTCTAATAAAACACTAGAAACCCTAAAAACACAAAAAATACACAAAAAACGTTCAAAACCAATGACACCCCTAAAGGAAATAAAAAATCAAAAATATCCCTAAAATCCCTAGAAATATAAAAAACTACAAAAACCCTAAAAACCCCAAAGAAAACCTTAAATTCCTAAAAATTTATTATATCTATAGAAGTAATAAATAAATTTAAATCCCTAAAACTCTTTAAAAACCCTAAAACCCCTGAAAACCATAAAATGAAAAAAAACCATAAATCCCATAAAAACCCTAAAAATTATAAAAACTCTAAGAGGCCCAAAAAGCCCTAAAAACCATACAAATATATAAAATTCCTTAGAGAACCCTAGAAACCCATTAAAACTCTAAAATCCACTAAAAAATATGAAAAAACGTTTTACCCATAAAAATTTTAAAAAATTTTAAAAACCATAAAACACCTAAAAACCTCAAAAACCACAAAATAACCAATAAAAACCATAAAAACCCTAAAATCTCTAAAATTTTAAAATGTCCACAAAACCCCCCAAAAAATCCCTAAAATTACTTAAAAACGTAAAAACCATAAAAAAACTAATAAAATATAAAAACCCTAACAGATCCAAAAACCCCCAAAAACCCAAAAAATAAAAAACTCTGTTAAAAACCATAAAAACCCATTAAATCATACAAAAATTAAAACCCACATAAAATTCTGAGAACCCTTTAAACACCCTAAAAAATTAAAAACACTAAAAAAATATAAATTAAAAAATTAAAAAAAACCCTAAAGTCCCAAAAAAACCAAGAAACCCTAAAACTCTCTAAAACCCCAAAAAATCGATAAAATCCTATAATAACCCCAAAATCCAAAAAAAATTAAAAAATAAATAACATTTAAAAAATTATATAAATAAAAAAACATAGAAATATTAAAAAAATTGAAATCACTTTAAACCCCTAGAAATAGACAAAAACTAAATACATAAAAAACCAAAAAACATTAAAAAACCAAAAAACTCCTCAAAATCCCTAAATCCCCAAATACACCATAAAAATATTATAAATACCTAAATATCTGTAAATATATATAAACCCCTAAAAACCATATGAAAACCTAAAAAACCAAAACACACAAATAACCAATAAAAACTGAAAAACACTAAAAACCATAAAAAAACAAAAACCCTAAAACCCTAAAATCACCTAAAAATAATTATAATACCTAAATAAACATTAGAAAGCCCTAAAACCCCATAAAAATACCGAACAAACAAAAAAAATTCTAAAAAACCTTCACACCCTAAAAACATTAAAAAAATCAAAAAATCAAAAAAAAAACCGTAAAAGACTCAAAATACCCATAAAACCAAAATACCCCAAAACCCAAAAAACCCTAAACAAACCTATAAACCATCAAAATCATTTAGAACCCTAAAAACCATAAAATCCTAAAAAATCCATAAAATTCATTAAAAACACAGAAACCCCAAATAAAACATTTAAATCCCAAAAACACATAAAACCTCAAAAACCCTAAAAAAGCTAAAACACTAAAAACCATTAAGAGGCCTAAGAACGCTCAAAATACTAAAAACCCATAAAAACCCAAAAAATTCAGATAATTCCCTAAATATAAAAAAAAAGAAAATACCCAAAAAACCAAAAAAATCCTTAAAACCTGAAGAACAATTAATAACCAATTAAATCTAAAAACACCAATAACCATGAAATACCCTAAAAACCCCTAAAAACATAAAAACCCCCAAACCCCTTTAAACCCCTTTGAACAGCAAAAAAACCAAAAAAACCCTAAGAATACACTAAGAACTTTAAAACCCATTAAGCCTCTTATAATGTTTAAAAATTGAAAAAACAATAAAAACAATTAAAAACCTAAAAACCCCTAAAAACTCAAAAAACTATAAAAATCATTAAAACCCGAAAAATCCCTAAAACCCTAAAAATCCCAAAAAACGCTAATAAATCCCAAAACAGTCCCTAAACGATAAAAAAATAAAAATTTTGAAGACACAAAAGAAAATATTAAATCAAAAAAAGCACTTAATACTTCCCAAAACCAAAAAAGTACTAAAATCCCTAAAACCGCTAAAATCCCTAAAACTCCCTAAAATCTGTAAAAATCTCTAAAAATCCTAAAAACCATAAAAATCATAAAAAATCTATTCAAATCACAAAAAATGTAAAAAACCCTAAAAAACACAAAATATGCTAAGAAAACCCCAAAACCATAAAAACAATTAAAACCCATAAAAACTAAAAAATTGATAAAACCCTAAGAGACATTAAAATCCATAAAATCCACTAAAACCCTAAAACCCTTAAAAACCTAAAAATTTGTTAAAACCCTAAAAAACACTAAAAACAATGAAAACCCTTTATACCCCAAAAATAATTAAAAACACTTAAAAAATCTAATTCCGTAAAAGCTAAAAAAACCCCTAAAACCCCAAAAAACTAAAAAAACACCCAAAACACTAAAGCCCCTCAAAATCCCTAAAACCCCTAAAACCATAAAAATATAAAAAAATCCAAAAATATCCCTAAAAACAAAAAAAAACCCAAATAACACAAAAACCCAAAAAACCCTTAATAATACCATAAAAATCTAAAAATATTGAAAATCCCTAAAAACCTAGAAACACAAAAAACCATAAAAAATTCTAAAACCCCCAAAAAAAATTAGAACACCCCCAAAATCCATATAACCCTAAAACCATAAAAGTTCTAAAAAATTACATAAAAATACCTAAAAACAAAATAAACAAAAATTAACATAAAATACCCAAGAAGCCCAAAAATCCTATAGAAATAATAAAATCCCTAAAAACCATTAAAACCCTAAACCAAGAAAAACACTAAAAATTTAAAAACCCTTTAAACAACTAGTTAAATTAAAAACTCTAAAAAACATAAAACCATAAAAAACTCTAAGATATGCCAAAACACCAAAAAACCCAAAAAACCCCATAAAACCCCAAGAAACCCTATAAACTCTAAAAATCCATAAAAATAAAAAAAACATAATAATCCCTAATAACATAAAATAACTTAAAACACTAAAAGCACTGAGAAATCCTTAAAAACAAAAAAGTAAATAAATACCTCTTAAAACCCAAAAATTTTAATAACCCAAAAACCCCAAAAACCCTCAAAATCAATTGATACTCTAAAAACCCATAAAAAATATTATTATTTAAAAATCCCTAAAAAGTAAAAAACCGAAATAAAATCCAAAAACCCCTAACAATACCATAAGAACCTAAAAAGACTTAAATCCCCTAAAAATACAAAACTAGCTGAAAACCCTAAAAGTCCCTAAAAACACAAGTTTCATCTAAAAAATAAAAGACAATAAAACCATAAGAACCCTAATAACCCATAAAAACATAAACATAAACAAAACCCATTTAATCATCAAAAAATGATAAAAAAACTATAAAAACCTTTAAACCCCAAAAAAAGTAAAATAACAAAGACCCCCCAAAAAACCATAAATTCCAAAAATCAATAAAAATCCATAAAAATCCCTAAAAACCTTATGAACATAATGATCCTAAATAATCCCTAATAATCCCTAAAATGTTAAAAACCCTAGATTCAATGGAAACATTTAAGAAAAAATTAAAAACCTATTGATTATTAACACTCCTAAAGAACCTAAAAATAATAAAACACTTAAAACCCTAAAACCGCAAAACCCCTAAACCCTTGGTTTCCCTAAGAACCTTAAAAACCCTAAAAAATATAAAAATACATAAAAATATATCAAAATTTGAATAACCATAAAAAAAATAAAACCCCCTAAGAAAACCTTAAAAACATAAAAACACTTAAAACAGCTAAAATACATAAAAACACTAAAAACCCTAATAGTCCCTAAAACCCTAAAACCCTTGAAAACTATAAAAACCCTAAACCCATAGAAAACACTTAACATCATGAAAAACCCTAAACCCATTAAAATTTATAGAAACCCTTTAAACCATACAATGTTAAAAGCACTAAAAACAAGAAAACCGTTAAAAACACTAAAATCCCTATCCCCCAAAAAAACAATAAAAACAAAAAAAACCCTTAAAATTCCTAAAATTTTTAAAAAAGTATAAAAATTATAACAAATTACTAAAAAAATAAAAAACCCTAAGAAATACGTAAAATCCAAAAAACACTTAAAACCCCTGAGAACCCCTAAAAACACCTAAAAACCAATAATACCTTCAAAATCCCTAAATCCCTAAAAATATATTAAATACTCAAAAATACCTAAAAATATATTTAAAACCCCTAAAAATCATAAAAAACAATAAGAAAACCAAAAAAACAAAAAAAAAACAAAATTTCTATTGAACCCTAAAAACCATAAAACCCATAAAAATAATAAAAACCCAAACCCCCATAAAGTCCCTAAAATAACAAAAAAACACTAAAAACCTTTTAAACCCAAAACAACATAAAAAATAGAAAAATATTTAAAACCCCAAAATACCACAAAACATCAAAATACCAAAAAACCTAAAACCCCTAAAAGGCCCTTAAATCGTAAGAATCATGAAAAATCATAAAATCCATAATGAACCATAGAACCATAAATACCTAAAAAACATAAACCCCTAAAAACATAAAATCTCTAAAATCCCAAAAAAACCCTAAATCCATAATAACTCTAAAAACATAAAAAACCCTAAAAACCACTAAAATAAAAAAACACATTTGAAACATAACACCCCAAAATATCATAAACACACTAAACCCTATAAAACCCCAAAAAATATTAAAATGCTTAAAAAGACTAAAAAATCATTAAAAACCTAAAAAAATCCATAAAAATAACTAAAAAAAGAAAAACCCTTAAAATCCCTGAAATCCCCGAAGAAAACCTTAAAATTTTAAAAGCACTAAAAATCCAAAAAAATGTAAAAAACCACAAAAAAACATGAAAATCCTTAAAAACTCAAAAACCCATAAAACATTAAAAAACCCTAAAACTCCAAAAAAACCTAACAAGTCACCAAAAATCTAATACCCCTTTAAACTCCTAAAATTTTTAAATATATCTAAATAACCTTGAAATATCAAATAACTGAATGACACCCCTAAATCCCCAAAAAAACAAAAAAAAAACTAAAAATCCTAAAAATCAATAAAACCCCTCCAACTAAATAAAAACCCTGAAAACCAATAAAAATCATAAAATCCATAAAAATACCTAAAAATATAAAAAACCATGAGAACCTCTAAAAACGCTAAAAATATAAAAACACTTGAAACCAATAAAAATCCCAAAATATATTAAAAACCACAAAATCAATAAAACTATAAAACCATTAAAATTCCTATATTCCTCATAATCCATAAAAAACCTAAAAATCCATAAAAACAATAATAACCAAAAAAGTTTAAAAAATCCAAAGAAATCCTTAAAAATATAGAAACACGTAAAACACCTAAAACATTAACAATATGTTAGAAACTATTAAAACCCTAAAAACCCTGAAAAACATAAAAAATCTAAAAATCTAAAATTACCCTAAAAATACATTAAAAACCATAAGACTACTAAAATCTCTAGAAACCCTTTAAACCCCTAAAAAATTAAAAACTCTGAAAACCCATAAATCCCTCAAAAACACAAAAAAAAACAATAAAAACCATAAAAACCTAAAAATATTAGAAAAACCTTAAATCCAAAAAATCCTAAAAAATGGTAAATAACCATAAGAATCATACAAATTCCCTAAAATCATAAAAATGTTAAAACCCCTATACTCCCTAAAAACCCATAAGAAAACTATAAAATCCTAAAAAAAACTTAAAACTCCTAAAACATAAAAAATCCTAAAAAATCCCAAAAATCCCAGAAATCCCTATAAATCACATGAACTTCTTAAATCATTAAAAACCCTAAAAAATATCTAAAAATACCTAAAAATGTAAATAACCATAAAAACTCTAAAAACCAATAATAAATACTTAAAATCATAAAAGAACAAAAATTCCTTATAACCAAAAATACACTAAAAACCCTAAAATTTCATAAGACCCTAAAAACCATAAAACCCATAAAACCCTAAAATAACCTAAAACCAAAAAAACCCTTAAAATTCACCAAAATATATAGAAACCCATTAATCCACTAAAAAGTTAAAAAAATCCCAAAAACCACATAAACTCTAAAAAACTCAATGAAAACCCTAAAACCCCCCAAAATCCATAAAAACCATAAAAATCCTAACAACCCTAAAAATCCCTAAAAACCCTGAAAACCCATAAAAATCATAAATTCCCTAAAAATCCATAAAATTTAAAAAACCCTAAAATACCTTAATAAAACCATAATACCCCAAAAACCTGTAAATCGATTAAAACCACAAAAATTGTTAAAAACCACAAAAACCAAAAAAAAACCCGTAAAATTCATAAAAGAACACAAAATATATAAAAAACCAAAAACCAAAAAAATAGTAGAAAATAAAGAAAAAAACCTAAAAACCAATGAAACCCTAAAAACCTAAGAAAATATTAAAAACAAAAAATCACTGAATCCACTAAAATCCCAAAAAAACTATAAAAACTCTAAAAACCCAAAAAATAAAAAAAACCATAAAAACCTAAAAATATAAAAAAACCATAAAATCCATAATAATAAACTAAAAACTCTTTAAAACAATTTAATAGAAAAAATTATATTAAAAATATCTAAAAAACTAAATCGTAAAAAGCTCAAAACCCCTAAATCCCATATAACCCCAAAAACCCAAAAACCCTCTAAATCCCAAAAAATGATCCAAATCCATAAAAAACCTATAAAATCCATATAAATCCCTAAAAATGTAAAAACACTGAAAAACTCTAGGAAAACCATAAAATCCTAAAAACACATAAAACCACTAAAAGCCTAAAAATGTTAAAAAACATAATAATCACTAAAAATCATAAAAAACTGTAGAAACCCTAAAATGGCTAAAACACCTAAAAACAATAAAAATCCTAAAAATCCATGAAAATACCAAAATACATTAAAACATCAAAAGCAATGAAAAAAACTAAGAAAACTTGAAAACCCTAAAAAATATAATCCACTAACGAATCTAAAAATGTTAAAACTCTAAAATACCCTAAAAACTAATAAAACACCTAAAAACCATAAACACCCATGAAAACACATAAAAAACCTAAAATACCCATAAAACCCCATTAAAAACCCTTTAAACCCCTAGTAATTTAAGAAACCCTTCAAAACATTAAATCCCCTAAAAACTTAAAAAATCCTAGAAACCTAAAAATCCCATTAAACCCAAAAACCCATAAAAACAATAAGAACTCCACAAAATCACTAAAAACCACAAAACCCATAAATATCTAAAAAATCCCTAAAAATATGTAAAAATGTAAAAATGTAAAAACTATAAGAATATTGATAAATCCATAGAAAATCATAAAAACCTAAAAACCCATAAAACCATAAAAAACCTAAAAATAATAAAATTCCAAAAAAGCCTAAAAACCATAAATAAAATAAAACCCAAAAAACTAAAAACTCTAAATTCCATTTAAACCGCTAAAACTGTAAAAAAAACTATAAAACCCTTTAAACCACTAATTATAAAAAGACCCTAAAGGGCTTAAAAATGAAAAAAATCATTATACCTTAAAAATCCCTAAAAATATTAAAAACTATAATTATCCCTAAAAACATAAAATTCCCTTAAATTATGAAAATACTAAAAATCCAAAAAACCACTAATAAATCATTAAATCGTAAAAATAGTTAGAGCACATAAAAGCCTAAAAATGGTGAAAATCCTGAAATCCCAAAACCATAAAAAAACTAAAAACACTCCAAGTACCAAAAAACTCTAAAACCCATAATAATCCAAAAAATCCCTAAAATCCATAAAAATGAAAGAAACCATAAAACCATAAAAAATATGAAAAAAATCCAAGAGATATTAAAGAAACCTGAAAACCAAAACAACGCGAAAACCCTTAAAAATGATAGAAACCCTAAAACAATATAAACAACTAGAAAACCCCTAAACACTAAAAAACCCAATATTTTGCATCCCATTGAACATGTGTTCTGGTTATGAATCACTACTTTCGACCGGTTTCCATTGGAATTATTTATGGAACTAGAAACATCCAATGGTTGTTTTTTCAAAGGGACCTACTTTTCAAATGCTGTCATTAGTTAAGATTGAACTTACGATACTTAAGAACATGCATTGGTCGAGAGGATGGGAGGTCAGACTGATTACACCCTTTTTGGGGGAATTATTGCCTACTCTAGGACGCTCTTATATATTTTAGATATTTTTAGGAATCCTTATTAACTCACCAAGTATAACGTTGGTTTTCATTGGAATTTTCAATCGCTTTTTAGCATGTGTGAATTTTAGAAACATTTATATGTATTCAAGGTTCTTCATTAATGTAGAAATCCATATTTATTCTAGTTTCTCCATAAATGGTATCCTCTCCTATATCATTTAGATATTATTTTATCCATTTTCATGATAATAATAGTTTTTAAGCCGCTTAGTAGGGAACTATATAATTTATTATTGTCCATGGAGATGAAGGTTTGTTTTGATGCCGGGATCATACCCATAAATGTGATACCTATGTATCCTTGTGAAAGGAATCAAAACCTCATAGTTTGGTGACTCTTAATAGGACACATCATACCTTTTATGGTCATTTAATAAGGACCCGACCATACATTTTCATGTCCTAAGGTAAGGACACCTAAGAGAAAGGTGCTTAGTCACGATTTGGTGTGGGACTTATACCTAAGCAGCCCAAAGAAATTGGAATGAATATGGGTTTCCACGTTGGATTAATCCTTATTGGGAATATGTACTATAAAGAACATAGTTGATTTGAAGTGTTAATTTTGAGCCTCAGAGAGGCTACCTACATATCCTATTTGGATGGGAATCAAATCCCCTATAGATTGATGAGTCTCATAGGATAGTGTAGTTATTTGAGAGAAATGGGTGGGGGATTAAACCTAAGGAGGATTACAATGTTTAGGGAAATTGGGTTGAATTTATAAAGAGGATATCCATTGATCTCAATCCCTGATGAAGGCTTCATACATATCCCAATTATGATGGGAATCCGAGTTCTAAAAGTTCAATAGGTGGAGTGTCTGTGAAAATGTTGTCATCAAGAAAAATATCTAAGCCCTTGTGATTCATGATGAGTGTGAAAAGTAAGAGGATGTCAAATATTCAACCAAGGAACAAACAAACCTTTCTTCTTATATTGGTGGAAGTGTACAGGCCTACAAAGGAGTAGGTGGATGAAGCTGAGTCGATTGTGGAAGAGGGAATGCAGCAATGAACCCTTCAATGTGGAAGGACATTGGGGGTCATGTGGAATGACCCATATAAAATTAGGGAATTAACTCATTGGGAGTGACCTGATGGATCCTAGGAGAGGAGGTAAAATTATCCTTTGTTTTAATGTAAAATCATGTGTGTCCCCTCACTCGCTTTATTGGGAATTGGAGGCTTTGAGTTTTAGAGATGAAAAGGTGGGTCACGACCTAAACCCTATTCCTCCAAACTGGGAACATCCAAACACTATTCCTAGGAGTATGGTCTATGTTACTTTGGATATACAAACCCACTGATACTCTATGAATCCCTACCCCATTATAGAAAAAAGGCGGGAAACCTTTGACTGCAGATATTGAAACCCAAATATGAGACACACAGATGTGTTTTTACCAAAGGTTTTATAAGTCAAGAGGTTTTAGTAGAGGCTTAAACTTAGTCCCTTTAGATAAGATAACCTAGGAAAGAAGCACCCCACCATGACTAGATTCGAAGAGGGTTTATAGGATGATGCGTAAGTCATGTGAACATCTATGCAGCTTAGCTACACATTGTAGGTATGCTATATAGGTTTTCCACATAGGTACCCCACGTAGATGTGCCGTGTAGGTACCCCACGTAGGTGCACCATGTAGGCCTTAGCGATGAATGAAAAAGTGACTAACATAGGAGAAGCAAGACTATGCATGATTAGATATTTGAAAGACTTTCAAAACATTCTTATCCCATGTAATTGTCTCATCTATCAAGTTTATAGAGAGATACTTGGGACAATTTGAGGGATCTGTGTGAATGATATATGAAATGGGATCTGAAAGAGTTCTTTCACCTTTTTCAGTTGTCAAATAAAGATCCCAAAGGATCTACTTATAGGCATGAAGGGAGGCTGATCGAAAGAATTTTTTCAATGTAGGTTGGACATACATCCTTTATGCATAGGTCTTCCATGTAAGTGTACAGAAAGCATCACGCTACATGGGTATTCCACGTAGGTGTGCCTCATAGATCCATTGCGTAGGTCCTCTACCATTTGTTATGATGTTTAGTTCCTTAATATTCGCCTTGAGACTTTAAAATATATAGGGGTCATCTTCATAGTATTTTTTTCTTACTGAGGTGTTTCATCAAAATCCCCCCCCCAGAATTGGATTTGATTTGAATGAGGGTCGATTCCTATGGTATGATTGTTGGGAAAAGACTCTGAAGTAATTTCTGAGCCGTGCATGTTTTCTGCATAGCTATGTCATAAAGGTATGTCATGTAGCTTTTTCGTGTAGGCATGATGCATAGGTCGATGATTTATATAAATAGGTCTATACCTTTTTGATTTTATTCACCCTGAATCTCATATTTTTTCACACTCATTGCGTAGCTTGTTTGTCTACAATTGTCGTGTTGTGCTCTTGCGAAGGTTCCTTGAAATTTTCTCAAGGTGAAACCATTGAGTGATGGAGCTACATGGAAGGATTTTTTTTCATAGGATTTGTGATAGTACCCTTGTTGATGGACCTACACTAATGGCCTCATCGATGGACCCACACAAAGCATTTCCTTTGCCAAATTTTTAAATTACTTTATGTTGATATTTTAATTTTCTTAACTCAAAATTAAAACATAGTATGGGAAATTTAGTAATTATTTTGCACAAAATGGCTCACTAGATTACCACTACTAAGGATTCTATGTATCATTAGAATGAGATGATGATGATCATCAGACCAGACTATTATGACGTTGTTGAAAGTACTCTTCTAAGACTATTGAATTGTTTAATTCCATACCAACAAGAATATCCACAATTTCATTATCTGCCTCTATATGGACATGGGTTTTTTCCAGATGCCCACATTCCATCTGTTAAGAGAGTTTTTTTTCAAATAATTAATTTCTCCAATAACTCTATTGTAATTTCATGAATATTATCATGAATGGTATGCCAGTTCATGAGGGAACAATCTATATTGGATGAATCCTACACCATAGTGCTTGTACTCCTGATATGAAAGATCTTGTTGTAGTGCCAATGCCATATTATTATGATTCATCATGTTTTCCTTCACAAAAATATCATTCTAATGGTTAGAAGGATGATTTGAATCATTGTACTAGAGGTGGTGTTAAACCTGAATATATTTGGTCGTTTTTGGTATGCCAGAATTTTTTAAAATTCAAGAAATAGCTATCAGATGTTTAGATTTACCAAGCTTTCTAGATGGAAAATAATTATGTTTGTAAAAATGATTTCATTGTTGAATTTCTATGATAATGGAGTCCATAAAATAATACTTTCCACTTGACACATGGTGAGATTGGAATCAGTTTATGGGATATCTACCAAATATTTGGGGTTTCCATTATGAGAGAAACATATGATTATTTCATTCCACAAGTAACGACATGTGGTGATGTTACTAGGACACCACCATGGGCTAATGAATTATTCAAAATAGAAAATAAATTTTCTAAATGAAATAAGGATATTCATGAAAGAGTGTGGATGGAATCCATTTTAGAACCAACAATAGAGAAAGGTCTCTCCTGCGGACGTCCTACTGTTTGTCCTTCTATAGATAACCGGGGCATTTCAGGAAAATATTTGCCCACATTGGAGGGAGGTTACTACAAACACTGGGGCTATAAATTAAAATCTGAGATTTATGAAAAGTTATGCATAGTCGGATTCGTTTCCATGTGGCTAAGCATTTACAAACTTCCATTCCATGAGTCCGGAGGTAGTGTAATGATAGGGACTTTTGTTATTGAAGCTAAATTTGTAGAGGGAAAATATATTGGGTTAGAAACTTTTGTGTTGGAAAGAATTTATTATTCCATACTACATTTTTACAATGTGAATGATATATTTCTACTTAAAGGGACATTCCAAGTGTTTTGGGGATGGATTACGGCACATTAATCTTCATATTTAGTGTTGAATTTAGTAAGATTTCCCAACATTTGATTTTCCCAATTTTTACAGAATTTTTCCAGTATTCATCATCAGAAATTGAGACCTGATGTAGATCAAAGGGTATTGAAAGCATCATGATAATTCATTTTCTTTCCTTTTGGTAACCCACTAAATATAACATTTATTAATGATGGTAAGCAAGAAAATTATGAGGTGTGGTCTTATATGATAGAATTCAAGGACAATGTATTATCTACCAGGATTGATGGTTAAATAATCTATGAGGATTAGATACCTTATAGGTTTTCTTGGAAGTTCAAATGTCTTCAAAAATCAAACACTCTCCCTCCCATGTCTGTTAGACATGAGAAACAGGAAATGGTAGTGAGATAATTGTAGATTTTATGGAATTAGAGAGATCAAAATTATCAATTACATTAACTCCATCAGATGCATCAATTAGATTGGAAGCTGGATATGACAAAGCTTAGGCTTATGCGTACCCTATGGGGGATTTGATAAAAGGAATATATTGGGTGGCTGCCACAGAAACTGTTGTTCATAGAAATCTTGGTAGGAAGTCCAAATCCAAAGATGATGCATAGGCCTCAGATGATTCAGAACCATCAAAACATCACACAAAAAGGTATACCAAGATGGCTAGGTCTAGGTAAACAATACCTCTAACCCCAAAATGATCTAGCCACTACCATCAGAAAGAGATTCCCATCCCATTTTCTAACCAATCTGAAGAAGAAGGGAGGCTTAAAGAGGCTCATCATTTAGAGGGTGTTGAGTTTTCTCCACATCCAACCATAATAAAACCGGATTATGTGCAGGCTTCATCTATTAATTTTTTTGGAGATCTTGACTTGTGAACTTAGGGATTAATGGGAATTACTACAAAATGGCATTCGAATAGAGGATGTAGGTGACATTAAGGCACCCTCTAATTGTCATCTGGACAATAATCTGGTTGAAGTAACAAAATAAATTGTGGAGATAGAGACCTTTATATATGAAACAAACGAAAAAAATCGCAACCTATAAATGAGTATATTATATGATGGATCTATGGATATGGGAAGGGGAAATTATTCACCCTAAGGAGGAATGGGACATTTTTGTTAATAATGAGAATGTACTGTCTATTTATTTTGTCTCAATTATAATTTTTCATTAAATGTAATTAATCTTGATGAGATTTCATTTTGTAGCTTGAATTTAGAGAAATAACGTCAGGATAAGCTCTTAGGTCACCAATGTATGAACCTACAGGTTCACCCATCGACACATTAAATGATCCTCTTAGGTCTTCTAAACATTATCCAGGAGCAAGAATCATGGATGGGGTAATGGAGATAGACAATCCACAATCATTACCTTTGGTTTCTCCTTCCAAGAGGAGTATTACAATTTATTGACAAGATTATGAAAATAAATTCAAGAGAGGAATGAGATTCTCCCAAAGTTTGTGTTAAAGAAGTAAGAATTTATACTTACCTCTAGTATCATGACTTTCTTGATACACCTTGGTGACCACATTCATTATCTCCCATGATCTATATCTCTCTATTATCTTAAGGGATTAAGAACTGATCCTTTAAGAAAGGAGAATGAAACCCCTATAGAAACATAGGTTTATGTTGATGAATCTGTTACATTAATAGTTGAAGTACCAAGAGATAAAACTTCATCTAATCTTGTTCCGGTAGAGAGAGATAGAAGTCATAGTAATTTTAAATACTTTTTCTTAAGTATCATCTACTTTTTATAATATTATTATCTTCATAAATTCTCAGATCAATTTCCCTTTCCAATGGATCTTTCAATAGTCAATGCATTTATTTCCACTACAAAAAATGTAAGGAACGGGTCTTGGGAAACATGAAGTAGATACTGGTACTGATCTTGGCTTGTCATGGTATGATTATGTTTCACCAGTTGAAGATGTTATGGAACAGAATGTATGTGGAGCGAATTTGGGAATCAACCAACATTTTTTGGAAACATAAAATGGTGAGGATGCTATAACATTCAATGCCGCATACCCTGAAATGATGGATTCCCTTAATCTGAACATTGATATTCGAGGTTCTATCAAGGATTTTGGGGACTTCCATGAGAAATTTCAGGTATGTAAGTTCTCGTTCATGTATTTTTCAAACATAATTCTTATTCATTTACCTTGTACTTCACATAAATGTTCAACTTATGTAGATTTTTCTTTATAGAATGCGGTGAAGGGCCTTTAAGAATGGGGAATTCCACTCTATACTTATTCTGCTAAAGTTGGAGAAATATGTACTGAGGAACCAATGATGAGAGACATTCTAGATCCTTCAATTATAAAACCTGGGCAAACTTAAGAGAATTACCCTCATCAAGAACCATCTACTCATGTTGCTGAAGTTAAGAAGATTGGGGATGAATCTAATCAAGAGGATGACATATTATTGGTTAAATGTTATCGGTTATGTAGATCATGGTCTGTTTTTTCCATTCTTCTAAAACTAACAATAATCTTGATCCAATATTTAGGGTTATCATCTCCCACAGTTAGATCATAATGTTAATATTCTATGTTGGCTCAAAAATCAAAAGAAGGTGAAGCATCCACTATTCTGAGATAAGTAAAAAAAGTCACCAATTTAAGTGATTTTTTTCCTGAGTACATTCTACCCTATGGTGGTTTATCATATTCAGATCTAGATATGCAGTTTTCTCTTGGCCTAGTACATAATAATACATGGAAACATATATGGAAAATAATTTCTGAGAATCCTTTGGATGATATGTTGTCCTATTTTTGAAAACTCCCAACACTATTTTGCGTATTGGGATTTGTAGATTTAATTATTGTGCAGTCTACAATGCAATTAAAGAGACCATTCACCGATGGGAGCAAGAACATAATCTAAGGAAAGATCTTGAAAAGGCTGAATGACTTATTAGTATTAATAGCTTCCAAGATGCAATAACTGAGGCCGAGACCGACAATAGAAAGAGTTTGATCGAAATAGGCTATCAAATTAAATAATAGAAGAAGGATATGATATATATTCAATAAAAAATTGATGTTGTTTATAAAAAACTTGAGAAATTGAACCAAAAATTGGTACAAACTCAGTTGGAAGGGATAAATTACATTTCAACTGCCATGGAATGACTTCATCAAGCCAGGGAGGCTGAAGTTTCTCAACTATCTCAACATTAATAAGTAGCTGAAAGGGATGATGAGGTCGTTCAACATATGAATATTCACCCTAAGAGTTTCTTTTAACACATTATAGATATTGTTCATTTTGTGGATGTCCCTCTTATTTTACTATATGAATAAATGAAATTTGGCCTCCAATCACATATGTCTCCATCCTTGATTTCTGTAATTGCTATATCTAAAGGGATGATGATGATTTTTTTAAACATCAAATATTTATGTTATATGATCATGATTACAATAATAGGATTATAGGTGCTCCAAATTTTCTTATTCAGGCTAATGGGCCTCATGAGAATAGTTTTATTTTTACTAGGTTTATATGGAAAACCCCAAAATCTATGCATCTTTTGACTTTTTATTTTTCAATATTGCCTAAAACATATTAAAATATAAGTCAAGTGGGATGAGACTTGACTTCTGTCTAGATTTCCCATTGTGGTATTTCAATATGGTGACTATTATGCCACTTGTCATTGGTAGTTTAGAGTCATGCATGTTGGAATAATAAATCTAGTGCTGAAAGTTGAATAGATTTGATAATAAATTTTAAAATTAGATCATAAATAAGGATGAGTGTCTAGTAATTACTCTATTATTCTTTAAATACATTCAAGGGGAATCATGATTCATGATTTTTATAGTCACCAAATTTAAAAATTGTATAAACATAATGGAGGTATTTTAAAAGAATGATGTTTCCATTATTTGTTGAACTCATTATGGGGGTTGTATTATATAGGGATGACTAGGGCATATTCTGCATAGCCAAACATGGGAATATTTTGACTGACAGGCCTATTACATGGGTGGATTTTATGAAAGGCCATTGTGGGTAACATACTACGTAGTCAAGAAAAATAGTTCTCAGTAATTTAACATTTTATTGTCGATAAGAAAGGGAGAATAATATTTGGGGGAATCAAGACCACAGTGGGTGGTTTTACCGAGGAAATAGATTTTAAGAATAAAGTTCCATCAATGACAACGTAGGTTATGAATGGGGAAACCACTTATACACAAATTTGGTATACAAGGAATTGTTAAAAAATTTCATGAAGGGGGTTCTCTGATATCGTGTTATGCAGTTTTAAAGTCATGTAGTGAGGATATTATATTGTATAGTTTTATGTCATGCATTGAGGACATTGGGTGGCTTTAATTTAATGTCCTTATATTTGAAAAAAGGTTTGAGAATCTTTAATTTCATAGTAATTTGTTTGGAAACATACTACCATATTAATGTATGGAATAGAAGAATTGTAAACTGTGATTTTGGAATTTTTGGATCTAAAGAATGATATGGGAAAATGGATAAAGGCATTAGATTAAGTCTTTCCTAAGAAAAAAGTTACCATTATTTGAAAAAATCATTGTTGCAATTGTATTATACATGGCCATGACTAACATTCCCATTATATAGGAAACTTATGCAAGGACACCTGGTGGCATGTATTGAATATTCATTAAAAAGAGCTCTCACAAATTTGAT
Source organism: Viscum album (assembly GCA_963277665.1). NCBI lineage: Eukaryota > Viridiplantae > Streptophyta > Magnoliopsida > Santalales > Viscaceae > Viscum > Viscum album. The sequence continues at coordinate 472,216,454 of OY728162.1, read as the reverse complement.
ATTCTATTGCTTAAAGCCAATGAAAGTTTATGGAGATTCTGATTTTCCTCATCACATAGTACCATTTATGGAGAAAGGTACCTGAATACAGAAAGAGTATATCTAATCAGGATTTATAAAGAATCAGAGGAATAGGATTTCTGCAAAGGTCTAACCCAAACATAGGAAGTACGGTGTATTTAGTTTTAGGTTATATGACTAGGACCAATATATAAATAATAGATGATATGTGGTCAAATTATCAGAGGTTATTTCATATTTCATTGAACACATGGAGAGGGAAATGTGTAAACCATGGTCTTGAATACTTTTATATTGAGAGATAGGTAATGGGAAAAATATACAAGGATGACTGCTTTAAGATACAAATTCTTGTATATTGTGATCAAAGATTGAAGGGGACCAAATACACATTAACCAAGAAAAAAGTCACAATTATTTGACAACCCCATTATAGGGGTTGTATAATGTTAGTCCAACTAGGGAATAAATTTCACAGCCAAATAGTGGCATATTTTTACTAATTGGAACATTTTGTAGGAAAACTTATGCAAGGCCACCTAGGGGAATGTACTGCATGGTCATAAAAACAAGTTATCAGATATCATAAACTCTAACACCAAAAATCGGAAGAAAGATTATGAAGATCTAAAAATATTCAAGATTAAGACTATGAAATATGAAAGGGGGTAATTCTAAATGCATAGGGGGCATATTTTAATCAATATTTTCCATGATTTTGGATTCACTTATATATAACCGACTCAGATGTAAAATGGGGAAATTTTTTGTTCCCATAGTGGGCTCTCTAAGGAGAGGACCCAAAATAAAGACTCCTAGATAGATTGTTATTTATATGTGGAAGAGAGATAAAAAATGTATCCCATGGTTGGGACTAGGAATTAAGGCATAGTTTTAACTATGTATCTCAATGGGATAAAAATCAAACCATACACAAATATTTGGGTTATTTTCATTTTAATGTTGTGCAGAAAGAACATTATATTATGCAGTTTTGAGTTATGTAGCGGGGACGTTAAGTTAATCTAACGTAAAAAAAAGAATATTACAGTAGGACCATAGGATTAAACTGGATTTCCACTATGTATCTCATATTGATTATAATAAAGCCATACATAGTTCTTTGAAACATTCCTTATGCAGGTTTGATTCATACACATAGGGAATAAAGGGGGTTTTATCAGGGTTGGGCCTAATATTAGAGATCTAGGTGTCTCTACGTATCTCATATGGATGAGAATCAAGTGAAACATTTCTCTTAAAACAATAATTTCACAAAAAAAATTGAGTTTGATGTGGGATATGGGGGATTTTAATACGTTCTGAATGAATGGTTAAACTTAAGACAAAAATGGTATGATGATCAAACCACGTATCTTGAAATAGCACTCGGTATAGATATGGTTCATATACAAAATGAGACAAGTGAAAAAATTGCAGTTGTGGATGGGCCCAATATATAATATCTAGGAATCTCTATGTATCTTATTAGAAAAAGAATCAACCCACACATAGTTCTTGAAACAAGGCCTCTATGCTGATCTGATTCAAACATACAAAAAAATAGAACTCATGTGACACTACGGAGTAGCAATGATGTAAGTGATTATTTACCATAGAAGCTATTAATGTCAAGTAAATAATATATTAACCACATAGTTTAATGACATGTAATGAGGACAAATGATTCCATGCAGTTTAACATCATGCGATAAGGACAAAGATGCTACACATTTTATCATCGTGTTGTATGAGTGCTTATGATTCTTATGTAGTTTAATGTATTGTAACTTGGACTTTGTGTTATGCAGTTTAGATTCATGCAGTGATGACCTGATACTATATAATTACACAAAGTAATTCTTCAATAATCTTTCATTGGTTGGATTTGTAATTTGTTCTCCATCCATTGAGATTAGAGAATAATCTCCATTAGAGTAGACATTATGTATTGAGTAAGGTCCCCCCAACTTTGCCTCATATTTTTGGGGCTTCTATCCTAGTATCATTGAAGTCCTGAGGAACAATACCAATTATCCTTGAATAAATTAGTAGAGGTGACCATTGTTTTTAAAACATCATTCTATTATATTTTGATAGACTTCTAGTTGATGCAATGTATGAAATATCTTTTTATCAAATCATTCAATATCATTAAATCATTTGTAAGACTTTAAATATATATATTACTGATCACAGATTGCAACTCGGAGTGATGGAAATTGAATTTCAATTGGAAAAACTACTTCTATTCCATATAGAAATGAATATAGAGTTGCCTAAGTGGCATAACAAGTAGTAGTATGATATTCCCATAAATCATGCTGAATTTTATCTGGCTAAGATTTTTTATCTTTATCCACCATTATCTAGAGTATTCTTGATAGGGTCTTATTGAAAGCCTCTATATGTTCATTGGCCACTACATGATGTTGATATGAATGGTTATATTTGATGTTGTTCTTCTGATATAACTTCTACACTTACATAGAATAGAAATCGGTGTTGTTGTCCATCAATATAGTATAAGGGACACCAAATATGGTAATGATATTAGTTTTGACCAAGATAACAATTCTTTTGACTCCAATATCTTTGAGAGGTACTACCTCATCCCATTTAGAGAAGAAATCAGTAGGAGACAGAATATACTTGATCTGATTAGCCATAGCTGGAGGTTAAGTTCCTACTACATCCATTCCCCATGTGGTAAATGTCCAGGAGTATTTAGCTATATGTTGCAACTCTAGAGGTTGATAAATGAAGTTGGAATGCACATGTTAGGGATGAAATTTCATGGTGAAATATGTGTAATACTACATCATTGATGTCCAGAAGTATCTAAGCCTTCAGATTTGATCAGAGATCCTATTCCCAGACTGGTGAGCACTACATGCTCTTTCATGTACTTCTTGTATGACAGCTGCAATTTCTTCTCCATCAATACACCTGAAGCAGATTCCATCAAAACATTGTTTGTAGAGGATGTTCTGGTTATATGGACTACCATAAAGAGTGAAATTTATAATTCTCTTTGTTGGATATATTCCTTTTCAACTATATCTAGTGGAAGTACTCCATTTTGAAGGTATTATAGGATGGGTGTCATTCATCTCGTAGTATGACCATAAAACTCACAAATAGTGTTGATTTCATTAATTTCTTCCATTCTAGGTTCAACAAAACTTGAAACCACACAAAAATGGTAAATAATAATGATTTTCCCATCCCAATTTGGATCTTCTAGGGTTGTGGATGCATTAGCAGTGCATCATCTTGGGAATATTGTGATCACAGTAAATAAGACATTGTTGGATTTATGGGAAATTCAACCATTAACCCTCTTAAATAATTGATAGAGCTAATATTTTCCATATTTTTTTGTATGAATTTAAAATTTTTAAATCATACCAAATTATCAATTTGAGATTATATTTATCATTTTTGGATTTATGATGTGTTTTGTGAAAAATGATGAAAAGCGCTTAATTCTGAATTTTGGACAGAGTTTTACATCAATGGTATTTTAGTCATATGATGAAAAATATAAATCCCAATTGAGTGAATATTTTTTTATAATATAAATTTTATTTCCTCCAAATTATTCTTCTAGACTCGGGGAATATTCAAATATCTAGAGGCCATAAAAAATCAATGAATATGATGGCTTTTCAGGACAGATCGCATGGACCCCACCACTGTAACGGATGTATATCTCATCCTAAACACCTTAAATCGCGGTGCTTCCACCTGGAGTGGAACTATTACCCATAGGATCACCTCCAAAATAAATTTTAGGGAGTTATTAATCCATAAAAGTGGAAATAGAATGACATATTTTTTGAAAGAGCTTCCTAGAAATTCAGACAGAAAAAGTCGTTGTCAAAAAAAAATCCATAACACCCTATTTTCGTATCCAATAAAGCTGTAACTAGAAGTGTGAATAAACAAAAAATTGTTGAATGACTTTTATGATGTATGGAATTACTTAATAATCCATTAATGGGACCAAAAACGTGTCAATGTTTGGAGGAAATAATCTACCTATAAAATAAGGGGTCCTCCCACCTCTAAAATCATCCCATTTTCCATCATATTTATTCAAGGCACCATGGAAGAGATCTCCACTGAGGGGGGGAGGCTGAAAATATTCCCCCTTTCTTTTTTATTTATTTATTTTCTTTATTTTTGTTTTAGTTTTCAATTGTATGTTAGATTTCTAATAACATCATGCATTGTTTTTATTTCTGTCTCCACCTATCCATCCACTTTTATTCTTCTCATATTACCATCATCAACCATAATACTCATGATCATGAGTAACTAATTGGCAGAATATCCCAAATTAGTAATCGGTTTCTTGATCCCAAGACCATGTTTTTAATTTTATTTGAGTTTATTCCAAGGAAAAGTTTTAGTGGGAGTAATCCTCATTGTGGTTGTATAATGTTTAACTTCTTAATCTTCATCCATTTTACCTCGATTGAGGAGGTGGATGGAGGGTGTGCTTGAGGATCGCTAAGTGGAATTTTAACTCATAATCGGGGTAGAATAATGTGTGAACACATATGATGGAGTGTGTTCACATGGAGTATTTGATGCTGGTCAATGAAGGTTCTTCAGAAAAGTTCTCTTGGGAGAACTTCCTTTCATCACTAATTCTATTTTTTGTAATTTTATATCAATTTGAATTGAATTTTTTCATTTCATTTATTTTCATAAATTTCATTCCATTAATAGATTAAATAAAAAATCCAAAATGAAGTAGTTATGTTGAATTAGATTAAGCGAGGGAACGAACTAAAAAAGTTCCTTAATTGATACGACCCTAGATAGCCATTATACTATACAAGGAAGATTAAATTGTTTTTTCCATGACCTACGACATGTGTGAATCAATAATCACAAAAAGGGATTAAATCTTCTTTTCTGATAGCATAATCCCCATTGATCTTTTTTATTACCAACTCTGAATCACCTTTCAATTTTAGGTGATTCACATGTACACAGAGTGCCAATTTCTAGACTATGATGAGAGCTTGATATTCTACCTCATTATTGGTACCAACTTTGGATAATAGAAATGAATATGGAAATACTGCATTTTCTGGGGAGATATGTACAAATCCTAACCCAATTTTTTTGAGATTGGGGATTTCCATTGTCTTCCCCATTGGACTTCTATAAGCACCATCGAAGTAAATTTCCCATGTTTGGGGATTATCATGAAGAGAGAAGATTTCTTCATCAAGAAGTTAAGTATTTAATGGGTTATCTTCTTTATATTTGTGTTCAGTAAATAATTCTACCTAGGCTTGGCCTTTTATGTCCTTCTCAGGCACAAACTTAATATCAAACTTTTGTAGAATAACTGTCCACTGTTAAAAATGTCCTATAAGCATCAGATGACTGAGGATAAATTTTATGGTGTTATTGTGGGATATCATGTAAACTTCTTGATTTTGTAGGTAGTCCCTTAGATTCTAAAATGCAATGATTAATTCCAGGAATTACTTCTTGATACTTGAATATCGATTCATTGTGTCTAGTATTGTTTGACTAAGATAGTAAAGGATATTTTCATTCCCAGAAACATTCTTTTAGGAATGTAAGGAACCAAGTGATTGTTCTAAAGCTATAACATAGAGAATAAGTAGATTTCCTTCAACATGTGGGATTAATACCAGTGGACTCAAGATATATTTCTTGATGGTATTAAATGCCTCCTGACTGTCTCTAGTCCATTGATAGGTGAATCACTTCTTTATTAATCTGATGAAGGTTAAACACTTTCCTACGAAATTTCCAATAAATCACTTAATATAGGCCAAGTTTCCTTAATGTCCCCCTATTTCTATCAAAATATTGAGGAGCTGACAAGCTATGGATTTGTTTTGATCAACTTCAATGCCACGTTTGTGTACCCTGAAGCCGAGGAATTTTCCTAAGGTAACCTCAAAACCACATTTTAAGGGAATCATCTTCAAATTATGTTTCTAAATTTTACTAAATATTGTCTCCAAATAAGTTAAATTATGTTAACATTGTCTATATTTAACCACTATATCATCCACATAACATTTGAAAAATTTTCCAAGAAAGGGTTTAAAGATGGGGTGCATGGAACATTGATACGTTGCACCTGTATTCTTTAAGCCAATGGGTATTACATGATATAAAAACATAACTTGAGGGGATATGAAGGCTGTAGACTCCTCATCCTCTAGGGCCATTCATATTTGATTGTACCCAAAGTAGCCATCCATGAAGGAGAGAGCTTCATAACTAGTCGTTGCATCAATAAAAAGTTCTTTGATCAGAACTGGAATTTCATATTTGGGACAATGTCATTTAAGATCTATTAATTCAATTCAATCTCCAATTTTACCATTCTTATTTTTCATTCAGATAATTTTTTCCATCCATTTGGGATATTTCACCTTCTTCACAATTTTTCCAATGATATTCTTGTCAAGATCAGCATCAATTTTAGAGGCATGAGTTGGGTGTGTTCTTCTGGCTGTATTCTTAAATCCTCGATGCACTTCTTGAAAACCCAATGGATGAATGGATACATCATGGTTAAATCAAGTAATTTCTGTATAGTTCCAAGAAAATATATATTTATGTTCCATTATAAATGAAGAATACATCTCATTCTTTTCAAAATTTATGGCCGCACTAATTAGAGTGGTGCATGGATCTTCTTCTGTACCAAGATTTATTTATCTGAGCTCATCCATGGTGGTGGAGATGCCTTCCTCAAAAGATGGTGGAACATCTTTGAGATATTATTTTTCTTATTCCTTACATGACACTTCTTATTTTTTTGGTTTCAATGTAGGTGATGAAGAAAAACTTTCAGAACTAGGGGAGGATTCAGTATTTGAACATCCTGAAGAAGAGACAACCATTTCTTACCCTACTAACGATGAAGGGTCTTCCTATAACATTATAGATAAGATTATGGGTTGGGAATAAAGATCATTTTATTCCACTATTATTATGAAAACTTCTCCTATCATGATTTATGATGAAAATACTTGCTCAATTTCGGTGGATGAAATGAAGACATCCCTATTTAAGCTTTCACAATCAACAACTTCACCCATGCTGTTAGGTTCGATTATTGCAATTGAAATTATGGAAGACACTGAACAAGTTATTGTATTTGGTTTTATAATTTCAATTTGATTGATAGTCAATGCATAATCTATACTCATATGTTATAGTGGGTTATCTATGGTCTTTTCAAGGATATTTGAATCATTGATTCTTGTTACATATTTTGACACAGACCTCGTTCCCTTTGTGTGATAAAATTATACTTCAATATACAATGATTAAAAAGTTTTGAATGTAACATTATCACCATAAAATGTCTTAGTTTGACTATTGATGAAATACATGAGGCATTGGTGATATGATGAAGGAATGGCCGCATGTTAATGTAGCCAAGGCCTTACAATAAGAATGTTGAAGGTTGTGTCCTAATACAAAACCATAATATATAAATTAGATACATGATCTTCTAACTGAGATTTCAGTGTAATCTGACATAGAGGTTCTTTTTCATTCTTTGCATAACCTTGAAACATGAAATTGGAAGTAGATAAGTCAAATTTAGTGAGACGCAAACGTTGAAGTGTTTGGATGGGAATAAGTTTGAATCTTATGACATTATCAATGAAGGCTCATTAGATATCTATATCATTAACCCTACCATATAGATAAAAGGGAAAGATGGTTCTATATACAAAATTATCATCATCTTCATCTTTGAAAGATATCATTGCATGAGATTCTATAGGATCATTCTCTATACGGTAAACCTTAGCAGTAGGAACATCGGTTTCAAACTCCTAATGACTTGAAAAAACCTCAATAAGTGATTTGTGAAGATATTCTGATAGATTGATGGAATAATGTATTGATTCATTGGCGGGTAATTGGTATAGCTATTCCAAAAAATTCATACCTTTGGTCCAGAGGTCTTCATTTTCCAGCATGAAGATGCGGGTTTTCAGGTGCCTTTGAAGTTGAAGCTCCTGATGTAGTTGTACCCTATGTTTGGGTAGAAGCAAGAAATACTTCAACTTTTGGTATATTAGACTAACTAAGTCTATCTATATTTTGAGAGAATTATGTTGTAACCTCTAATCGGTCATCCAATACAATCATGTCAATGTCATTCCTGTCAAGTGTGGGATAATGTCCTTGTTCTTATTGATCCATTTAAAGGGATCTGCCATGAGTTTCTACCATATAAATGGTTTGATAAGGGTAGAGTTAAAATAGTGGTTTCTAGCATTTCTATGTCATCCCATATATCTTTGACCTTGTATTATTCCTCTAGTTCCGAATCAGGTACAGGGAATTCAGTCTCATCATAACCATAATCAACATTTTCATAGGGATCTGTTGAGTGGATAACATTAATGGATCTGAAGATCAATTCTTCATATGATGAAGATTCAGCTTGACAAGTTCATTCTAGTTGTGCCATTTGGAAGGGTGGGGACTATGTTTTTGAAACATATATCATGAAATCTTCCAATTTCAAGGACAAAATTGACCTTTACACAAACTCAACATTTTCAGACTTTTCATTATCTTTATAATAGTTTTTCTTCTTTAAGGATTAAATTTTAGAGGACATTTCATTTGATTAAGATGAATTTGCTGCATCAGAGGTAATATGATACAGAGTATGTTTTTTCAACTTTGTTCACAGAATGGGTTGATTTTAGTTGATCATTTTTTCGGACAATCAAATCATCATACTTCTGCAAATTTTTTCTTTTGACTTTCTACCGTTCTCTTTCTTTATCTAGATCAGTAGTAGTAACACATGCTACTTATGATAATGGACATTTTAGTTTCACTTTTCCACTGTCTACCATTTTTTTCAGAGGTCTTTGAAAACAAAACAATAATTTATGGGATTCCCCAACATTTTATGAAAGGGGAAATAATTCGAAAGATAGTCATCTATTTATTTGTTAGGTCTCTTCAGTCCTGGAAACTAAACCAAATTGTTTCCCAAAGTTGAAATGAAGTAATCGAGAACTTGTTCATTCTAAAAAGAATAATCATTGTTTGTTAACTCCTCAATCTATCTCCTATTTTGATCTTTTTTATCACCTTCATATGATGGTCATTACTGTTGACACTCACAAGGTAGAGACCAATGATATGATGAAGGTTTTGAAGTAGAATAAAGTATAGGTTCTAGTTTGAGAGTGACTATAGAAGTCTCCCCTTTCCTTGTTCTCCTTTACATAGCTGATGGAATTCCATGAGATTTATATTTAGTTTTCACAATGGAATCCTCCACTTGTTGAGAAGTTGAATCATGGTCTTGAAACCCTCATGTGTATTTCACAGGGGTTAGTGGTGTATGTAACTCATCACAGAAATTTCCCACACAAATTAGCAGCAACAATTCTTGAGGGAGTGCGAGATTTAAATAATATGTTAATAATTTCCATTCATCAATGAAATCTGAAACACATTCATTCTCTAATTGTTCACAATTTTTGAGATCAAAAACTGTTGTCTTCGGCGGTGTTGAGAAAAATTGAAGAAGGAATTTTTTATGGAGGTATTCCCATCTAGTAATTGATCGAGACTGGAAACTTGTATACCAGACAAAGGATGGCCCCTGTAATGATTGCACAAAAAAATATGAGTTTTAGTACATCTTGATGTTGAGGGGGCCCATCACCGGATCACAATGAGAACAAAATTCATTAACAACTACTCTGTATCCGACAAACGATTAAATATTGTAAATATCATATTCACAATGTTTGGTGGTTGAGGGATTGGATCTACCCATTCAGAGTAAAGTTTATTTTGTGGTTGTACTAGTGTGCACCATTCTTCCATAGCTTCTAATCGAGTTGTTAATGCCTCAATTGTGTTCATAATAATTTAGAGAATATCTAGATAATCTAAAACCTATACATGTACACTAGATACAACATGAACCAGTGCGATGATTGGAAAAAACCACTGGTAGTGGTGCTATTTGTATTTATTTTGGATATCCCATGGAGATAGTCCTATAAGGATGTGTTTGATCCTGTCTTGGCTGTGTACCCAATGGATGGAATTAATTACCTACATCTGTAGTTTCAACTAACCCTCTTTTCTGTGGAGATCCTAAAGGATGTGAAAGTTGAGGATCTTCTTAGGGAGTATGTATGGAAAAAATGATGGTTCTAATTATCTCTAAATTGATTATTTTCAACTCCTTCATCTCCTCTTCTTGCTGAGAAAATAGTTCTTCATGCAAAATAGATTAACCTTATCTAATGGAAAAGTGAGATGTGATCTGACCTTTGCCTTTCTCCTTATTAGATGAATTTCTAAGGGGTGAGAAGTGGTTACATGAAGGAATATCCAGATTCTGGGTAATCCACTGATTTTGGGTACGCACACCTCTTCAATTTATTCAGTGTGTACCATATTATGGATAAGAACTTTATCTACCAACTCCCCTGAACTAGACTCATTATCTGTAGTATCTTCGGTAATGGAATTAATGACATTCACTGATGCATAATGAATTGATGGAATTATATAAGTATCTTTGTAATATCGTCGGCTTCTATATCATCCATGAGAATTTTTTCTCCTATACACCAAACTATCCGGAACTTTTTGATGTATAGTATCCTAAATGGAATCCTTGGATATTTTATTTGTGCATTCACTTTGTCGAATCCTCCATAATCGGGAGAAAACTCACTTCCATTGAGGAGGTGATTGTAGATTTGAAAAATCCCCCTACCCTACAGGATGAGGATGTTATTATTATTCTTATTAAATCCTTTGAAATTTTTTTATTGAATTGAAATATTTAATTAAAAAATGTCATATCCGAACAGGCTGGGGTGGCTTTTCAACTACTACTATTGAGATTCACGCAGCTTCTCTTCTGATTTTCAAAATTTTGATCTAAACATTAGCTAGATGAATTATTTAACAACAACTTAAATAACCTCTTTCAAAATATCATTGTTCTATTTCAGAAATTTTCCCCATCTGATGGATGAAATACTATATGAAGGATGCTTTCTTAATGTTATTATATGTTTGATGAAATATTATCTCAATATCTTTCTCTCTTTGGAACTGACTCTGATGAGATCTAGTCGAGGCTTGTTCTTGATCATATCTTTGATTAGACACAATAATTATTCATTGTACCAGGCCATAGGAAATAAAATTGCATGAGAACACTTTTTGTGGGATTTTCTAATTTTGGAGCATAGTGAAATAAAATGCTCCATGTTCACCCCATCCTCTGATATGAAAACCAAATGGGGTATTTGTAATTAACTGGAGTATCATCTTTAGTGTATCGAGGCATCCATGATGAAGGGTTACCTTCTGCTTCTCACCCTTTTCATGTCAGGAAACTGGGAGATATGCCAAGTAAATTTGATGTTAAAACCATTTTATTACCATTACATGAATTTTTTTTAATCATATGGGAATACCATGGATTTCATTTGACAAAGAGTTTTCCATATGTTGAGGTGGATATCATGAATTCAATCCTTTGTCTTCAATTCTGAAATGTTGTATTGAGAGGATTCCAATGTCCATAACATGAGCAGTATTCCACCTTTAGCCAATTTTTTTCTCACATTAAACATATATACATCATCTTTTCATAGAGGTTTCTCCACTTGGTCTGACCAGGGTGGCCACTTCTCGAATTTTTTATTAAAAACAATGGAATAAATTTTTTTTTCCTCTAATATATTAGAAGAAAAATGATCCAAGGATGGTTCTGAGAATTACTATCTTCTTATGATGTTTTTTGGTTTAAAAATTATCTCACCTATTAGTGAAAATACATTAGACATGACTGTCCTTATATTGGAGAGTTCCTAAAGATAATAGGGATTTCTCATTACTACATTTTCCATTAGAGAATTATCTTGAAAATGAGAAACACTACTATGGAGAGAAATTTCACAGTCAATTCCATCATGTGGAGGAACACTATGGTATATTACCAAAAGGGATAAATCCTCTTTATCCTTGGTATTCTAGCCACAGATAGGATTTTCATGGATCCCATACAGAGATAATCACTCTAGATTGAAAAAATTTCATTAAGAAAGCCTTCCAGATTAAGTGTTCGGTGGGTAACTTCATAATTATTGATACTACTCCCATTAATTGGTAATGGGAGGGTGGGATCTTGAGTTTCAAGAAACAAATGTCTAAGGGAATCAATAACTCTAGCATTAAGATGAGCCAGATCTCATACTGGCTCTTGATAATACAAATTTGTTTGGCGAGGATTCTTCTTAGATACTCTTTTATACATATTTGGGGCCACTTTCTGTGATAAGTGGTAATAATAGGTAGGTGTATGTTCCTTACTTGGTGTGGTCATCAAAATGGGTCAATTATTTCCAATTGGAAAGGGTGTATGTTCCTGATCTGGTTATCCGTATGATATGGGGGATTATGCCCCATAACCAGCAAGGACTAGAACATAGGTGTGTCTATACTCTGAGATGGCATGCTAATGAGTCATCCCATGTGTGGGGATAGAATTATGTGTTTGTTCCCCTCGTACTACTAAATTAGCTATTATGAAATTTTTGTAGACTTCCAGAATTTGGGCAAGAATTTGGGTCTAACCTTTCACCATTTATAAAATATGATTACTGAATTTAGCATCCAGAATGGGAATATACATCCATTTCGTATCTGGAGTATGTGTTTGTGCATGATCATTTCCTCCCTTTCCTATCAGTGGGTATGCATAGTACTAATGTTTGGGAGAATAGAGTTGAATCTACCCTAGGTTTTTCGGCGGAGATTTCTGACTAACTTATATTGGTTCTACCAAATGAGACTATTGGAAGGCTTGAGTAATGCAGGTAGGCTTATGTTCCTATTGTCTATTTTTCACCATGAAAATTTGATGGATTTCTCTTAATGTTGATAGACGAGACAACTGGTAGGATTGATGAGTGTAGGCAGGTGTATGTTGCTGCTTAGCCGCTGCCACCATATTCGATTTGCGGGCTTCCTTGAATGCAGTCAGACGAGCTTGCTGGATGTATGATAATTTTTAAGTAGGTGTATGTGCCAGATCCTGATACTCCACTTGGTTTAAATAGTGGTATTGGTGGGACGCATCTAGACAAGTCTGCTAGCTAGGAAAATTGGGACAGATGGGTGTATATGCTTGTTCATTGTCTGCCACCAAATTAGTTTGATGGAATTATCTAGAGGGGGAAAAGGTAAGAACCTGATCTTTATTGGTTGTACGTTTTCTTCAATGGTTCGTCATATGTTCCCACCTCTGAGGGACCTAGACCAAACATAGGAAGGCAACACCACCATCTGGTTGGGGGTTCACTCCTTCATGATTCTGCTGACGGATATTACTGGTAGGATCCCTTGGGAAGGACCCTTTCATCATTGAGTTGAGATCATGAGTAAACTCTTAATCTACCTCACTATATTAATGTAGTGATTGGTTATTTAATTTCGGGGATAGTGAACTGAGACAGATGAATACGGTGGTTGGAATCATCTACTTCTTGTCCACCAGTCATCACTAACCGGAAATAAAATGTTTTTGTTAACATGAAGAGCTTTTCGGGTAGCCTCTAAGGATGGTATAGTATGGTGTTTATGGTATTATTATACCAGTACATTTGAGACCCAGTGTTGAACATGCTTAGTTGGTTATCACAACCTTCAAGTTGTTGAGGATTCAACTTGACCAGTGGCTTGGGAATTCATGGGTGCAAACATGAAAGAATCCATTTTGAGTAAAGGGAGTTCTAAGAAAACTGAGAAAAACAATGAAATCCATTAAAGAAACATCTTTTATATGGATACATGCGTCATTGATTCCTTTTTATACCCTTACATTATCAATTGATTTGGGATTCATAGATGGGTAACACTATCAACTTGGTATAGGATTCACGTTGTGTTCACCATTTTTGTTTCCCGTCCCAAGGATCTTGTGTTCTTCTTAGGAATCACTACTTCCAAGTGGTTTCCATTGGAATTTTTATGGAACTAGAAACATCTAGTGGTTATTTATCCAAATGGACCGGATTTCCAAAGGCAGTTGTTCATTATGTTTGAACTTACGATACTTAAAAAAATGCATTGGTAGAGAGGATGGGAGTTCGAACTCATCACAACCTTTGAGGGGAATTATTTCCTCTCTTCGACTCTCTTATAGATTTTAGATATTTTCATGAATCATTATTAATTTACCATGTATAAAATATAATTCCATTAGAATTTGAAACAACTTATTAGCATGTGTAAAATTTATAATCATATGTATGTATTTGAGGTTCTTCATTAATGGATACATCTATATGTATTCTAGAATCTCCATCAATGGTATCCACTCATATATCATTTATAGATTATTTTAACCATTGATCTGATAATACTGGTTTTTATTCTAGTAAGTGGGGAACTATTGAATTTATTGTCATATAAAGAGATAATGGTTTGTTTTTATGTCGAGATCGTACCCATAAATGAGCTACCTATGTATCCTTGGGAAAGGAATCAAAACCCCCATTGTTCAGTGATGCTTAATAAGACACATCATACATTTTATGTTCATGTGATAAGGACATAGTTTTATAGTTTAATGTCATGTGGTAAGGACATCTAAGTGAAAGGTTATTAGTCATGATTTGATGTGGGACTTATACCTATGTAGCCCAAGTAACTTGGAATGAATATGGGTTTACAAGTTGGATTAGGCCATGTTAGGAATATGGACTAGGAAGAACAATATTGATTTGATGTTTTGGGTTTGAACCTCAGAGAGGCTTCCTATATATCCTATTCGGATGGGAATCAAAGCCAACGTAGTTCGATGAGTCTCATAAGAGAGTGTAGTCCTTTGAGAGAAATTGGTTGGGGATTACTCCTATAGAGGATTCCCCTACATAGGAAATTTGGGTTTTATTCTTAAATAGGATATCCAATGAGCTCAATACCTATTACAGGATTCCTACATATCCCAAATATAATGGGAGTAGAGTTATCATAGTTCAATAGGTGGGGTGTTTGTGAAAATGTTATGATCATGAAATATCTCAAAGCCCATGTGAGTCATGATCAATTTGAGAAATAAGAGGATGATAAAGATTCAACAAAGCCACAAACACAATTCTCCTCCTCTACTGGTTGTAGAGGACGGGCCTACGACAGTGAGGGTGGATGAGGCCGAGGCAACTGTGGAAGTGGGAAGGAAACAACTAACCCTTCAATGTGGGATAACATTGGGAGTCATGCGGCTTGGACCTCAGAATATTAGGTACTTACCTTAGTGGGAGTTTCCTGATGTCTCTTAGTAGAGGAGGGATACATCTCCTTTGATTGAATGGAAAATAAAGTGCGACCCTCACTCTTTATATTGGGAACCGGAGACTCTGAGTTTTAGGGATAGGGGGGTCATGACCCAAACCCTAATCCTCCAAATAGGGAACTTCCTAACACTGTTCTGGGGATAAAGGTCTATGTGAATGAGGATATACTAATCCATAGATACTCCATGAATTCTAACCACATTGAAAAAAAATGCATGAAACCTCTGACCACGGATATATAAACCCAAATAGAAGGAACACTGATGTGTATTTCTCAACGGTTTGATAAGTCAAGAGGTTTTGATGGAGGATTCAACTTACTCCCATTTAGATAAGGGAACCATGAATGGAAGTACCCTTCCATGAGTAGCTTTAAATAGGGTTTACAAGATGATGTGTCAGTCATGTGCACAACTATGCATCTTAGATATGCAGTGTAGGTATACCGCATAGGTATACTGCGTTGGTACCCCGCGTAGTTGTTCCGTGTCGGTACCCCACGTAGGTGCACCGTGCAGTGCATAAAGATGACTTAAAAAAGTTCTTAACATAGGAGAACCAAGAATATTCAAGACTAAAACATTGAAAGACTTTAAAAACATGCTTATGCCATGTAATTATCTCATATGACGTCTTTTCAGAGAGATACCTGAGACAATTCGAAGGATCTGGGTGAAAGAGCTATGCAATGGGAGCTTCAAGATTTCTTTGAACATTTCCAGTTGTCAAATTTGGAGACCAAGGTTCCAATATATAGGAATGGATGGGACTGGTTGAATGCAATTTATCGATGTAGGTCGGCTGCACAGCCATTTCGAGTAGCTCCTCCAAGTAGGTGTACATAAAGCATCTCGCAATGTTGGTCTACCGTGTAGCTCTACCGCACAGGTCTGCCGCATAGGTCATCTTTAATTTATTATGCCATTTAGTTCTTTTAGATTTATCCTGAGTCCTTGAAATATTCAGGGGATGATATTATAGTCTATTTTTCTTAATAATGACAGTCAACACCACTAAAAACCTTAAAAACCCTAAAACCCCCAAAAACCCTAAAAATCACTAAAAACTGCAAAAACCCTTTAAACCATTAAAAAATGTTTAAAAACTCTAAAAACCTAAAAAACTCAAAAAACACCTAAATCCGCCAAAACCCATAAAAATGATAAAAACCCATAAAGAACCCTAAATATTCTTAAAATATTTAAAACCCATAAAAACCATAAAAATATTAAAAAATACCTAAAAATGTATAAAAACGTAAAAAACCCTAAAAACCCTGAAAAACATAAAGAAAACCTTAAAACCCTTAAAACATTTAAAACCACAAAAAATTCTTAAAACACTAAATGTCTTAAATACACTAATAAATCCTCAAAATACCTAAAATCCCTGTAAACCATAAAAAATCTAAAAAGGCAGTAAAAATACCTAATAAATGAAAACCCTAAAAAACCTTGAAACACCAAAGAAAACCATAAAACCATAACGGCATTTTAAACCCCTAAAAACCTATAAATATAAAAAAAGAAAACCCTAAAACTCTTAAAAATCCTAATATTTCCTAAAAACATTAAAAACCATTAATACCCACAGAACCCCAAAAATCCACTAATAAATATTAAAACCCATTAAACCCCTAAAAACGTTAAAAGAACTCTAAAATCATTAAAAACACTAAAAATTTATAAAAACTCAAAAAAATAGAAATACAAAAAAACCTGAAAAACACTAAGAACCCTCAAAATCTCTAAAAACCCTAAAAACCCATAAAATCTTAAAAAATTTCAAAACTATCCTTAAAGCGTAAAAACAAATTTAAATAAACTAAAATCCCCAAAAAACAATAAAAACTAAATAAATATAGAAATAATAATTAATATAAAAAATGATAACAGGTCTAAAAACACAAAAAAACTCTAATAAGCATAAAACCCCTAAAAATCTTTGAAACCCCTAAAATCCCATAATAACACTCAATATCAATAATAATTAAAAGACCCATTAAACCCACAAAAGATGTAGTAATAAATTAAAAACCCTTAAAACCGCTAAAAAACACAAAATCCCCTAAAAACAAAAAATTACATTAAAACCCATAAAACTTTAAAAACCTGAAGGACTCTCAAAAACTTTAAATAGTTAAAAAATCCTATAAATGTTAAAAAAATCCCTAAGAATTCTTAAAATAAATAAATAACTAATAAAACTAGGAAAAATCCCTAAGAAAACCTTAAAAACCTAAAAACGATTAAATTCCCCAAAAAACCTAAAAATGCTAAAAACCCTCAGACACCTCAATCCCCAAAAAACCCTAAAATCATGAAAATCCTTACAATCCCTAAATATAATAAAATCCTAACAAATCCTTACAAACTGATAAAAATGTAAAAACCCCTAAATAATGTTAAAATCCTGAAGAAAAATATAAAAACTAAAACCAATTAAAATAAAGAAAAAAACATAAAAGTTGATAAAAACCCTAAAGGTCCCTAAAATCCTAAAACCCCTTAAAACCATAAAAATCCCTAAAATCATAAAAACTTTTTAAAACCCATAAAGACCCTAAAAACCACCAAAAATATAAAAACCATTGAAACCCCTAAAAATAATGTAATTATATAAAAACCATTAAATCCTCTAAAAAGTAAAAAAACCATAATAATCTTTAAAACCTAAGAAACATAAAATCCATTAAAATCTGTTAATCCCAAAAAACCATAAAAATACAAAAAAAATCACTAAAAATTACTAAATCAAAAAACCCTATAACTCGGGAAAACCGAAATGAAAAAAAATAAAAACACTGAAATGCATAAAACCCTAAAAACCCTAAATACCAAAAAAATCATAAAAACCCTAAAAGACTCAAAATCACTAAAACCATAAAAACATTAAAAATATAAAATATACAAAAAATTCCCTAAAAATATAAAAAATGATAAAATCCCAGAAAAAAGATAGGAAAACCTTGAATACCTAAAACACTTAAAAAAACTAAAAACAAAAAACTACTAAAATCCCAAAAAACTATAAAAACGGTAATAACCATAAAACCTTAAAAACCCTCAAAATCCCAAAAACTGCTAAAAACATAAAAATATTAAAAAATTCCTAGAAATTATGAAAAATGTAAAAAAACAATAAAACCAGTAAAATCTCAAAAAAATGTTAACAAAATAAAAACAATTAAAATCCATTAAAATACCTAGAAATGCTAACACCCCTAAAACACTCTAAACCCTAAAAACCAAAAAAAACATACATACCATAAAAACCATAAAAAACCTAAAAACCCCTCAACACCCTAAAATAACTAAAATCTCTTTAAACCATTTAAACACATATTTTTTGAAAAACAATCTAAAAACCTTAAAACACTAAAAGACAAAAAAACCCCTAAAACTCATAAAAACCCACAAAAACCCTAAATACCCATAAAACCCCATAAAATCCCTAAATACCATAAACCCCATAAAATTACAAATAATTCCATAAGAATCCCTAAAAATGTAAAAAATCATGAAAAACCCGAAAAATTTCTATGAAAACCATAAAAACCTAAAAACAATTAAAACCCCTAAAAATCTAAAAAACACAAAAAACCCAAATATCCTATAAAACAACCAAAAATCCGAAAAAACATTAAAACCCCTAAAACCATAAAAACATTAAAAACCCATAAAATCACTAAAAACTATAGGAACCCTTTAGACCCCTAAAAACGTTAAAAATATCAAAAAAACACAAAAACCCTAAAAAACTCAAAAACCACTAAAACACAATAGAAATAATGAAACCCTAAAAAACCAAAAAACCATAAAAATTATAATAACCTTAAAACCATAAAAACCCTAAAATCACTAAAACCCCTAAAAACTATAACAATATTAAAAATTTCTTAAAAATTATGAAAAATGTAAAAAATACTCAAAACCTAGAAAATCCCTAAGAAAACGTTAAAAACTAAAAACATTAAAAACCCCTAAAATACATTGAAATGCTAACACCCATAAAACCCTCTAACCCGATATAATCCTAAAAAAACATACAAACCCTGAAAACCTATAAAAACTCAAAAAACCCATAAAACTCTAAAATCCAACTAAAAACTCTAAAACCATTTAAAAACATAATTTTTTTAAAAAAATATAAATTATTAAAACCACAAAAGGAAAAAACCCCAAAAAACTCAAAAAAATCCAAAAAATCCCTAACAAACCCTTAAAATCCTTAAATACACTAAAACCCATAAAAATCATAATAAATCTCTCAGAATCCCTAAAAATTTAAAAAATCATGAAAACTTCAAAAATTTCTATGAAAACCATAGAAACCTAAAAACACTTAAAACCCCAAAAATTTAAAAAAACGCTAGACCCTAATATCCCATAAAACACTGAAAAATCCCGAAAAACAATATAAACCACTAAAACCTATAAAAAATTAAAACCCCATAAAACTCTAAAAACTCTTACAACCCTTTAGACCAATAAAAAATTTTAAAATCTCTAAAAACCATAAAACGATAAAAAATTTAAAAAACCCTAAAACATAAAAGAAACAATGAAGCCCTAAATATCCTAAAAACCAAAAATTTCCAAAAAATCCTAGAAAACTATAAAATCCTAAAAAATTCCAAAAAACCATTTCAAGAACTTATAAACCCCAATGAAAACCATAAAAACACAAAAACATAAAAGTCCTAAAAACCTAAAAAATGCTACAAACCTATAAAACTCTAAAATGCCTTAAAAATCTCTTCAAACCTTGAAAATCATAAACAATCCCTAATATTCTCAAAAAAACATAAAAACACTTAAAATCCATAAAATCCCAAAGAAATCCTTAAAAACCAAAATACAATTTAATCACCTAAAAAACAAAACAAACCTTAAACACCCTAAAACCACTGAAAATGATAAATATAATAAAAAACTCGCAAATACTTAAAAACCGTAAAAATATATATAATCCATTAAAACGATGGAAGATCCCAAAATCCTTTAATTCCCTAAAAATGTTAAAGACACTGAAACCCTTGAAAACTCAACAAAAAACTAAAATTCCCAAAAACACTATAAATCCAAAAAGACCCTAAAAACCCTAAAACCCCAAAAGTCCCAAAAACCCATAGAAACCATAAAAATACTAAAAAATCAGTAAAAATACCTAAAAACATAATAAAACCTAAAAATACAGAAAACACCATATAAAAACATAAATCCAGAAAACAATTAATACCCCTAAAATACTAAAAACCCCAAAACCATAAAATTTCTAAAAACCCTCAAAATCACTAAAAACCCTTAAATCCCTAAAAACCCATAAAATCAAAAAAATCCGCAAAATGTCAAATAATATTAAAACCCCTAAAACATATAAGAAAACAATAAGAAAACCTTAAAAACCCAAAAACACATAAAACCCCTAAAAACCTAAAAATTGAAAACAATCCCAGTAAACCATAAAAACCAGAATAAACCCAAAAACCTAACAATAATAAAAACCATAAAAAATTTAAAAAACCCAAAAAAACCCAAAAAAACCCTAAACCCCACTAAAAACACTTAAAACCCTAAAAACCCAAATACCACTCTAAATTCATAAAAAATTACTACAAATCACTAAAAAAGTAAAAGACACTAAAACCATGAAACACCATAAAAACCATTAAAAACTAAAACATTTAAAACCCCCAAAAACAAAAAAAATGATAAAAATACCATAAACCCCTAAAAAACCCTTAAAACCCATAAAAGCCATAAAATCCCTAAAACACATAAAAAACCTAAAACCCACTAAAAACATTAAAAAACCTTTGAACACCTAAAATTTCAAAAAACTTTGAAAAAATTTAAAACCCCTAAAAATATAAAAATTCCTTAAAAACAAAACAAATAATAAAACCCCCAAAAAAATCCCAAAAAGCCCCAAAACCCTCAAAATCCCTAAAAAACCTAAAAACCATAAAAATAATTACAAATACCTAAAACACCCACAAACCATAAAACCTTTAAAACCCCTAAAACCCCATAAGAAAAACCTAAAAGCCTAAAAATACATAAAACCATTAAAAATAGAAAAAATGATAAAACCCGTTAAAAACAATAAAAACATTTAAAACCATTAAAACCCAAAAACCCCAAAAAAAGTACTAAAAACCTTCCAACCCATTTAATCACTTAAAAAATGTGAAAAATCATTAAAAACCTCAAAAACCCTAGAAAACTAAAAAAAACTCTAACACCCAAATGAAACCATAATACCATATAAGTCTAAAACCACCCAAAACACCTAAAATTCACTAAAAACCAATACAACTTATACAAATCCTAAAAAATTCATAAAAATTACTAAAAATGTGAAAAAACAAAAAAACACTAAGAAAACCATAAAAACCTAAAAAAATATAAAACCCAATGAAACCTGAAAAATCATAAAATCCCTTAAAAGCGTCAAAATCCATATAAACTATAAAGACTATAAAAATCCTAAAAACACCAAAAATTCAATTAAAACATAAAAAAACCCTAAAACATTAAAAACCCTAAAAAATCAACAGAACCTAGAAACACATTAACCTCTAAAATACCTAAAAATGATAAAAACACAAAAAATACAAAAAATTTACTAAATACCATAAAAACAAAAAAAACAATAATGACCCTTAGAACAATAAAAATTTTAAAACCCCATGAAAACCATAAAACTACTAAAAACTATAAACACCATTTCAACACCTAAAAACGTTAAAATACTCAAAAAAATCATAAAACACCATGAAAATAAATGAAACGACCCAATACCCCCCAAAACCCATCGTAACCCTAAATCCATAAAAACCCTCAAAATACATAAGAAACATAAAAACCATACAAATCCAAAAAAAATCCATAAAATCAAAAAAAAATCCATAAAACATAAAAAACCAAAAAACATTGAAAGAACCCAAAGGCAATCATAAAAACATATAAAAACTAAAACCCATAAAAACAATAAAAACCCTTACAAACCCTAGAAAACCTAAAAACAAAAAAAAAATCAAAAAAACCCTTAAAAATCATAGAAATGATAAATGCCCCTTAAAACCCTAAGACTCGCTAAAAACACTAAGAACCCATTGAACCCCTAAAAATGTTTAACAACTCTCAAAACCCTTAAAACCCTAAATATTAAAAAAAAATCCCTAAATCCCAAGAAAACAATAAAACCCTAAAAACCTTAAACCCCCTCAAAATCCCTAAATCCCCTAAAAACCAAAAATACTAATAAATACCTAAAAATACCTACCAACACAAAAAACATAATAATTGATGAAAACCCCTAATGAAACCTTAAAAATGTAAAACCACTTAAAACCCCTCAAAACACTAAAAACCAAAAACCCTCAAATCCCTCAAAATCCCATAAAACCCAAAAAACCTTAAAAACCAAAAAAATCCTAAAAATCACTAAATATATCTAAAACATAAAAAATGCTAAAATCCCTAGGAAAACAATAAAAACAAAAACACACATAGAATCCTTAAAAACCTAAAAAATTTAAAAAAAAATAAAAACACATAAATCCCATAAACCTCTAAAACCATAAAAATATTATAAATCTATAAATACCCCAAAAAAACCACTAAAACACAAAAAACTCATTAAATCCCTAAAACCATAAAAATCTAAAAACCCTAAAACCCCTAAAAACTAACAATAACCTAAAAACATAAAACCCTTAAAATAGAAAAAAACCCCTAAAACCCCAATGAAATATAAAAACACTAAAATACCTAAAAAACCCCAAATCCCCTTAAAATCCCTAAAAACAACAAAAACCCATGAAAATAGTAAAAATTTTAAAAAATATCTAAAAACATAAGAAATCCTAAAAACCATAAATATCCCTAAGAAAATCATAAAAAATAACAAAACATCGAACCCCTAAAAACCTAAAAAACACTAAAAACCCAAAAAACATAAAAAAACCCAAAAACCATAAAAACCAAAAACCTATAAAAATATTCATATACACATAAAAACACAAAAACCACAAAAACTCTAAATTTCCTACAAACCAATTTAATGTTAAAATTATATAAAAAGTTTTAAAAGGATAAAAAAATTTAAAGAACCCCTAAAAACCCAAAAAAAACTAGAAAACCCATCAAAATAACTAAAAATCCTTAAAGACCAAAAACTGCATAAAAATCCCTAAAAACCCCTAAAAACATAATGTCCCTAAAAATGTAAAAACACCAAATAAATCCATAAAAAACTAAAAATAAATAAAACACTTAAAAAACCTAAAATGATGAAAACCATAAAAATTAAAAAAATAATAAAAACAATAAACAAAACAAAAAAAAGATAAAAAATCTAAAATTTATAAGAATCCATAAAAGCCACTAAAATCTCTAAATCCCATTAAACCCATATTTTTTTTGACAAAGTATAAAAACACAAAAAAAAATTAAAAACTCAAAAAAACCTAAAAACCTTTAAACAAAATGCTAAAAAACCTAAATACCCAAATCACCCTAAAAATCTCTAAAATCC
Organism: Viscum album; assembly: GCA_963277665.1. Classification (NCBI taxonomy): domain Eukaryota; kingdom Viridiplantae; phylum Streptophyta; class Magnoliopsida; order Santalales; family Viscaceae; genus Viscum; species Viscum album. The sequence continues at coordinate 472,192,494 of OY728162.1, read as the reverse complement.
CTAAACCACCCAAAAAATCATAAAAATCCCTAGACATCCATAAAAATTTAAAAATAGTAAAACCTGGAAAAAACCATAAGAATATTTTAAAAACAAAAAAATCTATAAAACCCATATAAACCAATAAATACTAAAAACAATAGAAACCCTAAAAGACCCTAAAAACCATTAAAACCATAAACCCCTTAAAACATTAAAAACCTAACAAACCATAAAAACCCCTAAAACTAATAAAAACAATAAAAAATCCCTTAAAAACATTTAATATTAAAAACATGAAAATATAATTACACAATAAAAAACTAAAAAAACACAAAACCCCCGCAAAACAACCATAAAAACCCTAAAAACACCTCAAAATCCATAAAAACACTAAAACCCAATAAACCTTAAGAATCCTAAAAGACCCACATGTGCCTAAAAATGAAAAACCCTAAACGCTCCAAAGAAAACCTTATACTTTTCAACCACACAAGACCCCTAAAAACCAAGAAATCAAAAAAACCTAATATATCCATAAAAACCGTTAATAAAACCATATAAACCTAAAAATGCTTAAAATCATTAAAAATTATAAAAAATTATAACACCCAAAAAAGACCCAAAAACCCTAAAAACAACTAAAAATCAGAAAATCCCCTAAAAAATAAAATACCAAGAGAACCAAAACACTGAATAAACACTCTAAAACCCCTTTAAAGAACTAAAAACATTAAAAACCCAAAAAAAACTAAAACCCTAAATAACAAAAAAAACATTAAAAAATAATAATGTCCCCAAAAATCCTAAAAACACTTAAAACCCTAAAAATCCCTCAAATCTATAATAATCCATAAAAAATATTAAAAATCCCTAAAAACCCCTAAAAACATCAAAACCATAAGATACCTAAAAACCCCTTACAAAACATTAAAAACATAAAAAAACTTAAATACCAAAAAAATCCAAAATACCTAAAATACACAAAAACCCCTAAAAATCTTCAAAATCCATAGAATCCCTAAAAGAAAAAAATTCCTAATAGTCATTAAAAATTTAAATACAATAAAAACAATGGAAAATCCTTAGAAACATAAAAAACTATAAGAACCCTAAAAGAACTAAAAGCAATAAAAACCCTTTAAAGCCCTGGAAACCATAAAAAGCACAAAAATAACATACCAACCATAAAATATCAAAAAATCCCATACACCTAAAAAAAACATATAAACCCCATAAACCATAAAAAACCTCAAAATTCCTAAAATCCCAAAAACCGTAAAAAACCTTAAAAACACAAAAAATACATAAAAATGAAAAAACCATAAAAAAACTGAAACCATAAGAGAAACATAAAAACTAAAAACTAATTAAAACCCATAAATATTTAAAAAATTCTTGAAACCCTAAAAACCCAAAATAAATCTAAAACCCCTAAAAGCCCTCAAAATTCCTAAAACCCCTAAAACCTGTAATTTTTTTAAAAGCCCCAAAAATCCCTAAAAACAAAAAAAAATCCAAAAGAACCTAAAAACCCCAAAGAACACATTGAAAAACTAAAAAAACATAAAAACCACCAATACCCAAAAAATGATAAAAATATGAAAAACCCTAGAAAGACAATAAAACACTAGAACCTCCAAAACCCATAAAACCCCAAAAAACCCATATGACATTAAAAACCAAAAAATACAAATATAGTAACCCGTTAAACCCCTAAAAAGGTTAAAAAACTCTAAAAACCCTCAAAAACCATAAAACCCCAAAAAACCTCAAAAACCCAAAAACCATAAAACCCTTAAAATCATTAAAAACTAAAACATGCATATTCCCAAATAACACAAAAAATCACAAATAACCAAAAAGACCAAAAAAACCTAAACTATAAGAGAATCCATAAAAACCATGAAAATCCACGATAGAGCCATAAAACCCCCAAAAACATAAAACACCTAAATACCCTAAAAAAGCTAAAACCCTTAAAAACCCCTAAAACCCTAAAAAGCCATCAAACCCCCCAAAATCCATAAAACCATAAAGTCTTAAAAATCCATAAAAATTCATAAACACTTAAAAACCCATAAATAATCCTTAAAGTCACTAAGAAAACCTTAAAAACGTAAAAACATTTCTCCCCACAAAAAACATAGAAAAATTAAAAAACACTAAAAAAACCTAAAACCCAAAAAAACCAAAAATATGGTAAGAACCATAAAAACTGAAATCAAATTCTAAAAACCCATTAAATAGAAAAAATAAATAATTCGTATTCTTTAAAAACCATCAAAACCCAATAAAACTAAAAAAACCATAAAACCAAAAATTCCCAAAAAACCCCAAAACACTAATAACCTTAAAAATCATAAAAATCCATAAAACCACTAAAAATATATAAACCCCTAAGAATCATAAAACACTTAAGAAAACCTATATTACAAGAAAACACATAAAAACCCTAAAATCTTAAAAAATTATAATACCCTAAAAATTACTAAATACCCAAAAAAATCCTAAAACCCTCAAAATCCATAAAAACCCTAAAAACCCTAAAACCGTAAAAATTCTAAAAAAATTAAAATCACTAAAAACATAAAAAAATAAAAAAAACCATGAAACCCCCTAAAAAATATGTGAAAACCTAAAAAATAGTTAAAATCCCAAAAAACCTAAAAACATTAAAAACCCAAACCAATCCTAAAATGCTAAAAAACTCTAAAATCCCTCAAAATCCCTAAAAACATAGAAACTCCCAAATAAATCCTTAAAAACATAGAAAAAGTCACAAACCCTAAAACGTAAAAAGTTCTAAAAACAATAGTGGACCATAAAACCCCTAAAAAGCCTTAAAATCTTTAAAACCCCTAAAATAAAATAAAAACTAAAATACCCACTAAAAATATAAAACCCTTTAAAAACCTAAAAAAATTATTAAATCTAAAAACCATGAAACCGCTAATAATAATAAAACACACAAAAAAAGAATCCCTAAAACCCCAAAAAATCATAAAATCCCTTAAAACCCTCAAAATCCCTAAAACCCATTAAGAAATCCCTAAAAATCATAAAATTTTAAAAACACATAATAACCACTAAAAACCATAAGAAATTCAAAGAAACCAAAAAAAAATTAAAACCCTAAAACACCTAAAAATGCTAAAACCCTAAAGAACCATAGAAACCCAAAAAAACATAACAGCCCCTAGAATCCATAATAACCATATAACCCCATAAAAAACTAAAAAAACTAAAAACTCATTAAATTTCTAAATTTTAAAAAAACATTCAAAACAATAAAAACACTAAAAATCATAAAAAACTAAAACCCCTAAAATTCTATAAAAACTCATAAAAAGTCCCTAAATCCTTAAAAATGTAAAAAGTAATAAAACCATGAAAATCCCTATGTAAACCATAAAATGCTAAAACGCTTAAACCACCTAAAAACCTAATAAATCCAAAAAAACCCAAAAAACCCTAAAACTCCAAAAAACATTAAAACCCATAAAAACATCAAAAATCAAAAAACATATAAAGAACCTAAAAAACAACTAAAAATATAAAAACCATTTAAACCCCAAAAAACATTATGAACTATAAAAGAACATAATATCCCTAAAATATCAAAAACCCTAAAACTCATAAAAATTATAAAGTCCATAAAACTCAAAAAAACCTGAAATGTCCTAAAAATGCCTAAGAACACTAAAAACAAAAAAAATTGTAAAAAATACCTTTAAAATACTTAAAAATAACTCTAAAAACTGAAAAATACTAAGAAAAACATAAAAATATAAAACACATAAAACCAATAAGAAACCAAAAAATGCTAAAAACCCTTAAATTCATAAAACACTCTACACACCCTCAAAATAAAAAAAATATAAAATACCTAATATCATTAAAAATACCTAAAAATACAAGAAATCACAAAACCCCTAAAAAGAGTAAAACCGTAATAACCTTAAAGCATATAAAACTACTAAAATCATTAGAATGTTATAATCCAAAATGATTCTAAAACCCACAAAAACACCTAAAAATAATTAAAACACATAAAATCCACAAAAACCCCTAAGAACCCATAAAAACCTATAAATTCTAAGAAAACCACTAAAACTCAAAAAAACCTTTAATTTATTAAATTTTTAACAAACTATAGAAAACATTAAAAACACTAAAAACTCAGAAAACCCCTAAAACCACATAAAACCATAAACACGCAATAAATCTTAGAAGCCTCACAAAATAACCCAAAATCCCAAAAATTTATGAAAACCATAACAATATTAAAAAATCCCAAAAAATGTCTAAAAATGTAGAAAACCATAAAAAACCAAAAGAAAAATAAAAAATCCCAAAACCCATAAAACTGTAAAAAACCTAAAAAAATATGGAAAACCCTAAAAACCATAAAACCCTAAAAAAGATAAACACCATAAAAATCATAAACCCCTCAAAAATTTTTAAAAATCTAGAAATCCATTAAACCAATAGAAATGTTAAAAAACTCTAAAAACCCTCAAAACCTATAAAAAATATCAAAGCCCCCAAAAATCCAAAAAACCAATAGAAAACCCTAAAATCCCACAAAATCCTTAAAAAGGCCTAAAAACCATAAAATCTTAATAAATCATAAAAAAATCTCTAAATATGTAAAATCTTTAAAAACCAAAGGAAAACCACAATAAACTAAAAACCTAAAAACCATAAAAAATGATTAAAACCCTAAACACCATAAAATCTCTCAAAATTCCTAAAAACCCTAAAAACCATAAAAATCCTAAAAAATCACTAAAAATCAGTAAAGACATAAAAAACCCCAAAAACCCCAAAAACCCAAATGAAACATAAAAAGAAAAAAACTATTTAAAACACCTAAAAACCTAAAAATGATAAAAAAAAATTATAAATTACCCTTAAAACCATAAAAACTCATCAAAACAATAAAAACCCTTTAATCTTTAAAAACACATAAAAATCCATAAAACCCTAAAACCACTAAAGACAAAAAAACACTTTAAGAACATAATTTTTAATGATACTATAAAAATCATTTAAAACCCTATTATTCTAAAAAAACCCAAACCCAAAAAAACCCATAAAACCCCTAGAAATATTAAAAACACCAAAAAAACACTCAAAATCCAGAAAAACCGGAAAAATCCTAAAAATTCCTAAAAATCCTAAAAATGAAAAAACAATAAAAACCCTGAAAACCTTATAAAAATCATAAAAACATAAAAACACTAAAACCCTAAAAATCCTAAAAATGTGAAACCCCATAAAATTGCTAAAACCCCTAAAACCCATAAAATTGCTAAAACCCCAAAATACACATAAAACCCATTAAAACCAAAAAAAATTGTGAAACTCTAAAAACAAATAAACCCAATAAATAATTAGAAAAAACCCTAAATACAAAACATCAACAAATACCATAAAAACCATGAAAACCCTCAAAATCCCTAAAAACCCAAAAAACAATTAAAATCCTAAAAGCCCAAAAAAAATAACTAAAAACATAAAAACCCTAAAACTCTTAAAAAACCATAAAATACTAAAAAAAGAAAAACTCATAAAAACCATAAAAACACTAAAAACAAAATAACCCTAAAACCCCTCAAAATCCCTTAAAACTATAAAAACATAAAACAATTCGAAAAACATAAAAAACCATAAAACCCTAAAAACCCCTGATAAAACCATAAGAACCTAAAATCACATAAAACTCTTAAAAACATAAAAAATTCTAAATTTCCCAATAACCCTAAAAACAGTAAAAACCCTAAAACCACTAAAAACTTTATAAACACTATAATGCCCTAGAAGAATTAAAAACTCAATAAAAACATTAAAACCTCTAAAAACTATAAAAACTATAAACACCGAAAAAACCATATAAACCTCAAAAACCATAAAAATACCTAAAACCCTCAAAATCCCTCAAAACCCTAAAAACTAGAAAATTTAAAAACCCCAAAAACCCTAAAAACATAAAAAATTATAAAAAACCAGATAACCATTAAGATAACCTTCAAAACATAAAAATAATTAAAACCCCAAAAAATCTAAAAAATATAAAAACCCAAATAAACCATAAAACACCTAAAGACACCTAAAACATTTAAACAACTGAAATCCGTAATAATCATAAAAATTTAAAAATTCTATAAAAATAGATAAACACAAAATAAACCCAAAATATCATTAAAACAACTAAAATCATTAATACCATAAAAAATTACAATTCAAAAAACACTAAAAATTATAAAAATTATAAAAACAACTAAAAGACCCTAAAACCCTAAAAACAAACCAAAACGATAAAATCTTGTACAAACCATAAAATCCTAAAAACCCATAAAAACCATAAAAACTACATAAATAATGAAAAACCCCCTTTAAACAACTAAAAACGTTAAAAACCTCTAAAAATCCTTAATCAAAAAATCCATAAAAACCATAAAATACGGTAAAATTGTCAAATTCAAAAAAAAACCTAAATGATAAAAAATATAAAAAACACAATAAATCCATAAAAATTTAAAAAAACCTAAAAACCATAAGAACCCTAAGAAAACCATAAAAACCTAAAAACAATTAAAACCACTAAAAAAAACATTAAAACCCCCAAAAATCCATAAAATCCCAAAAAATCCATTAAAACCCAAAAAACATAAAAATCTTTAAAATCCATAAAAATATCTAAAATCATAAAAACCAAAAAAAAACCTAAGGAGAAAATAAAATCTATAAAACACATAGAATCACAAAAACATTAAAATAATAAAAATCTTAAAAAACCTGAAAACCATAAAAACTATAAAACCCCTAACAACCTTTAAAAACCAAATAACCCATCAAACACTAAAAACCACTATATTTTTTTAAAACTCTTTAAATCCCCATAAAAATTTACAAAATCTCAAAACTATCAAAACCCTAAAACTAAAAAACTATAGAAACCAAAAAACCAATAAAACCCTAAAACCCTAAATAAACCACAAAAATCCTCAAAATCCATAAAACCCCTATAAACCGGTAAAAATCCTAAAAAATCACTAAAAATATAAATACATAGAAAACCCCTAAAAACCTCAAAATGACCTATATAACCTAAAACATGTAAAAATCCTTGAAAACATTAAAATCCTAAAAACCCTGACAAATCCTAAAAAACATAAAAACCAAAAAACCTACAAAATCCTTAAAAAAATGTGAAAAATCCTAAAATTCCCTATAAACATAAGAACAACCTTAAAACCCTAAAACCCCATAAGAAAACCTTGTAAACCTAATGACACTCTAAACCACTCTAATACCATGAAAATTTGAAAACCCCTAACAAACCATAGAATCCCTAAAAAACAAAAAATCCATCAAAATCCCTAAAACCATAAAAACCCATAAAAATCCAAAAAAAATCTCAAAAATTCTGTAAAATGTAAAAAACCCTAAATACCTAGAAAACCACTAAGAAAACCATAAAAACTAAGACACACTTAAACCCCCCTAATAAACTAAAAACTATAAAAACTCTAATGGACACCAAAAAACTCTAAAACAATAAAACCGCTAGAAACCAAAAAAAGCACAAAACCCCATAAAAACTATAATTCCACTCCAATCTATAAAAACCATTTAAACACTGAAAAATGTTAATGAACTTTAGAATACCTAATTAACCGAAAATACTCTCAAAAATCCTAAAAACCTACAAAAACATTAAAACACTAAAAATCCTAAAACCGTATATTCCCTAAAAATCCATAAAAACCCATAAAATCATTAAAATTCTCTAAAAATACAAAAAAATGAAAAAAAAAACTAAAAACAATAAAAAACCCTAGGAAAACATAAAAACCCAAAAAAACATAAAACCCATAAAAACATAAAAACAAATTAAACCCCCCTCTCACAACAACACCTCTCGAGGTGGAAGTCAGGGCATCACTCTTCTCTCAAAATTTGGATAGCACTGCGGGGCCTGATTGGTTTGGAAATAAATATTTCATGTTCTATTGGGACATTATTCGTGTGGATATCAATAATTCGGTGAGGAAATTATTCCTTTCGGGATCTCATCCGCATGGCACAAATGCCAACTTTATTTCTCTTATTCTTAAGAAGTAGAATGCCATCGCGATTGGAGACTTCCACTTGGTTGCTATTGGTAACACCATCCAAATGATAATTAGCAAAATTATTGTCATCAGGCTGGGGAAGATGTTAGGAGACATCATTACTCCAAATCAGTTTGTATTTGTTCTTGGAAGGAGCATCCAAACCTATCTCTTTTAGGCATCAGAGGGGATCAATATTATGCGGAAGTAGACAAAGAAGGGTACATTTTCTTTAAAGATGGATATTTGGAAGGTGTTTGATACAATAAAGTGGATTTTCATCTTTGATATCCTCAGTAGATGTGGCTTTTCCAGTAGCTTCATCAGGTTGATTGTGTCAATCCTCCACAGTTCTAGAGTCTTGGTTTTGATTAATGGCTCCCCATATAGATTATTCTAATGCTCTAATGGGATCTGACAGGGGGATCCTCTTTCTGGCATTCTCTTTTCTATGGTGGAGTATTACATGAGCTGATGCATCCTTGACCTCATGAAGGTGGGGATGTACTCTCCAATCAAAGAAGATCGGAATCTCATTGTCCCCATGCACCTCCTCTATGCGGATGACATTCTCTTGTTTGGGAAGGCCAATAAGAAAACATTGTCCACAGTCAAACAAGTTTTCCACCACAATGAGTGTGTGGCTGGGCAGGCCATTAGTTGGATTAATTCATCGTTTTTTTGGAAATGGCTTCTCTTCTGCAAAGCAGACCCGCATTTCCAACATGTTCGGTGTGAAGAGAGGCTCTCTTCCCTTAACCTCCATGGGAGACCCTCTCTTTTGAGGGAAATCATGGAGCTGCTATATTGATGTAATTTCCTCTAAAATCATCTTGAAAATGTTGAAATGGAATGGAAAATCCCTTTTGTAGACTGGACGGGTCTTCTTGATTAATTATGTTATCACCTCAATGTTCGTCCACGCGTTTTCCATTTATAGATGGTAAGCGAGTCTCATCAAAAGCTTAAATACCAAAATAAGAAACTTTGCTTCGACAGAATCTATTACTGAGGATAAAATATTCTCTATTTCTTGAAACCATTGCACAAAGCTTCTTGATATGGGTGGGCTTGGTATCATGGACCAACGGCATTTCAACGATGCTATGATTGGGAAATTAACTTGGGGATTGCTCAATCCTCAGAATGAAGGACATGACATTCTCAAGGAATGAATCACGCGCAGACTGTGTCACGGCTTTACGGGGTATCTCTCCTCCTCGTTCTAGATGACCTTAAGATCCTCATACAAATACATTATGTCCAAAGCAAAATGGATTGTGTCTAGGCATTCTAATCTGAACTGCTGGTCTACACCATGGTTCGACAGCCCATCTCGGAGGTTTTGACTTCACCGCCTGACCAACAGAATCTTATCATTGCTGATATCGTATGAAAATGTGATGACTCAATTTCCCCCCTCTCGGATAGTATTGCTATGAATGTTCAATGGTATTATTTTGCTGATATTGACATGATCATCTGGATGCCCATTATGGTTGGAAAATTCAATACCCATGATTACTACCAGTTGAAGTTCCCTCGAGGTCCTGTCACGCCACAATGGATGATTAAATTCAGGACACCTTTCATTCCCCCTTCACACTTCACTCTTATCAAGAAAATTTGGCAAAATAGCCTCCCGACACATGATCAAATCCATCTTGCTGGATAAAAACTTGCGTACGCCTATTTTTTATGTAGTAAAGTTGAGGAGAGTTGTAGCCACATTTTCATGCATTGTACCTTTGTTACGAAGCTATGGAAGTATCTATCACAGAGTTTGCGGCTAGCCTGCTGTTTGCAAGGGAAAATTTGTGACTTCCTGCATGCACTGGTTGAGCTGAACAAGAGTGACCAGGTCCATAATCTTCTGTTGGTCGGGGTTCCTGCGACCATTCATTATGTTTGGGCTTCCCGGAACTCAGCTGCCTTCAATCGGCAGCCCCTCTCGTTGCAGGGGGAGTGGTGGCGATCCACAAGGAAATACAGAGTGCCTCACAAATACAAATAGGTTCGGTGTTTAATGATGTTTATTATCTGATAGTGTTGTGTTCACATAGCGTAGCTGGTAAGAGCAGAAAACCACTAGTCTTGAAGTATATTAGATGGATCCCTCAACTTCCATCATGGATAAAGGTTAACGTTGATGGCGTGGACCTTAGAGCTCCTGGCCCATCAGGGTGTGGTGGAGTATTCCGCACATCTCGGCGCATCTTGAAGGGATACTTCTTTCAGTTTCATGGGGATGGTTGTGCTTATTTAGTGGATCTGTGGGCGATCGTAAATGGTGTGATGTTTGCATGACAGTTCAATTGGTCAGATCTTTGGATTGAATCAAATTCGATTCTTGTGATTGCTGCCTTAAAGGGACTTTCCGAGGACGTTCCTTGGAGACTTTTGCTACATTGGATTGAATTCCTTGGCCTATCTCAGAACCTGAACCTCAATGTGTCGCAAGCCTACAGGGAAGCTAGTTCGGTTGCTGATTCCCTCTCCAAACTAGTGATTCAAGAGAGATCCTCAATGTGGTCTTTTTCCACCCCTTCTTATTGTATTCCATTCTTGGACTCGGATCAGAAGGGCAAAATTCACACTCTCCCTTGCAATCCCATCTTGTAATTGTCTAGTTTATGTTTTTATTAATTTTGGGGGGCTAGGCTTGCCTAGCCCTGATCATCTTCGGCCCCGAAAAAACCCACAAAAACCAAAAAAAACCCTAAAAACATTAAAAATCATAAAAACACCTAAAACATAAAATTCCATAAAAACCCTAAAACCCCATAAGAAAACCTCAAAATCTAAAAACACATAAAACCCCTAAATACCCTACAAATAAAAAACACCTCAAAAATCTGAAAAACCAAAAAACCAATAAAAGTCTAAAAACCACGAAAAACTCTAAAATCCCTTAAACACCTAAAAATATTTAAAATATCTAAAAGACGTTAAAATCCATAAAACCAAAAAAACTTAAAAACCCATTAAAACAAAAAAAACCTAAAAACCCATTAAAACAAAAAAAAACCTAACACCTAAAAATTACTTGAAAACCATAAAAAACCCTAAAAATCTGGAAGTCCCTAAAAATAACTAAAAATGTAAATAATCTAAAAACCCATAGGAATACCATAAAAACAAAAAAAACACTTAAAACCCCTAAAAACCTTAAAATTGATAAGAAACCTAAAATTGGAAAACCCCCCTAAAAACCCCAAAAACTCAAAAAACCAAAAAAACCCACAGACCCCATAAAAACCATAAAACCCTATGAATCCCTAAAACCATTAAAAACCATAAAAATCATAAAAAATTCCTATAAATCCTTAAAATTGAAATAACTTGAAAATAAATAAAAACCCCAAAGAAAACCACCAAAACCTTAAAACACTTAAATCACCAAAAATCATAAAAAATCCAAAACCCCTAAAAACCAGAAAACCACTAAAATTTCCAAAAAAACGCTAAATACCCTAAAAAACTAAAAATACCTAAAATCCCTAAAAACCCATAAAAATTAAAAAACCCAGATAATCCAATAAAACATAAAACACCCTAAAACATCGATGAACCCTAAAAAACCATAAAAACCTAAAATTAATTAATCCCCTAAAAATAAAAAAACCCAAAAAAAATCTGAAATAACCCTAAAAACATTAACAACCCATAAAAACCCTAACACCATAAAAACCCATAATAATATATAAAAGTTCTAAAACCGCAATAAAACCACTAGAAACCATTTAAACTCCAAAAACTATAAAAAAATCAAGAAAATATTATAGACCCTAAAAAACATGAAAAACCTTAAAACCCCAAAAAACCATAAATACCCTAAAAACACAAAAATCCCTAAATCCAAAAAAAACCATAATATTCCTAAAAAAGCATTAAAAACCCTAAGAACATAAAAAAACTCTTAAAACCATGAAACTAGAGAAATACCTCAAACCATAAAATCCATAAACCCCTAAAAACATAAAAACCCTTAAAACCCCTAAGAACCAACTAAAAACTCTAAAAACCCTTCATTCCCCTAAAAAGGATAAAAAAATATAAAAACCTTAAAAACCTATATTAATTAAAAAACCCTAAAAACCCAAAACCCATAAAAACCCTTACAAAATCTAAAAAACCCCAAGAAACCTAAAAAACCATAAAAAATCAAAAAAAATCTCTAAAATCCCTAAAAATGTAAAAAATCCTAAAAACCCTAAGAAAGCATTAAAAACCTAAAAACACTTATAACCCCTAAAAACTACTAAACCTAAAAACTATAAAATCCATAAAATACATAATATCCTTAAATACCAAAAAACCCCATAAAATCCCTAAAACTACAAAACACTAAAATCCCTTTAAACCCAGAAAGACTAAACAAAGTGATGAAAATCCTAAAGACCCCACAAAAATAATAAAACCCTTAAAATCCAAAAAGTCAATGACAAAAAATGCTCTCAAAATCCTTAAACCTTCTCAAAACCATAAAAATCCAAAAATTCTATAAATATTCAAAAAATGTAAAAAACCATGAAAACCCATATGAAATCCCTAATATCATAAAAACAGTAAAAATCCCTATAACCCTAAAAAATGCTAAATACATGGAAAGACCCTAAAATGATAAAAAACCCTAAAAACCATTAAAAACCTGAGAAACTACTAAAAACTCTAAAAACCATTTACTTTTCAAAAAACATTAAATAGCCTTAAAATAACTTAAAACCTTAAAAAAACTAAAAAAACATGTAGATACCCCAAAACTGCAAAAACCATAAAATACTTAAAATCCACAAAACCCCTCATTTTTTTTGTAAAAACTTTAAGAAACCATAAAAACCTTAAAAAATCACTAAAAATCTATAAAAAACATTAAAACCTCTAAAACTCCTAATATAACCTTAAAAACCTAATAAAAATTAAACCCTTAAAAATAGAAAAATACATAAAAACACTTAAAAATAGGAAAAACATGAAATGCCCAAAAAAACCTAAAACCATAAACCCCCTAAAACACCATAAAAACCCTAAAAACCACTATAAACTCAAAAAACCATTTCAAACACTAAAAATGTAAAACTTTTTAAAAACTCTTAAAAACTGTAAAAACCTAAAAACCCCTAAAAACCAAACAACTACAAAACCCTTGAAACCCCAAAAAAATTGGACAACAATCAATGTCCCCTTAAAAACCTAAAAAAATTGACCCCTAAAAAACTGAAGAAAACCATGATAACCAAAAAACACCTAAAATTCCTAAACACCCAAAAAATGAAAAAAATGCTAAAAACTCTAAAAACAACTAAAACCCCAAGAAACCCAAAAGTAACCCTAAAAACATAAAAAACATAAAAATCCATAGAAATATAAGAACCCACTAAAACCTAAAAAAACCATAAAATCCTAAAATCCAAAAAATTCCATAAAAACACTCAAAAAACCTAAGAACCCTAAAAACCATAAAAATCCAAAAAAATATCAAAAAACCCTATAATGTAAAAACTCATAAATCCATGAAAACCCCTAAGAAAACCATCAAAACCAATAAAACACTTAAAACCACTACAGAAATAAAAAAGTATATAATCCTAGATAACCCAAAAAATAATAAAATCCATAAACCCGCTAAAAAACCCGAAAACCACATTGAAAACTAAGAAACCACAAAAATCCTTAAAATACCAATAAAAACCTAAAAATATTAAAAAACTCTAAAAGTATAAAATATGAAAAATTCGAAAAAAATCCTTAAAACCCAAAAAAACCATAAAACCCTAAAAACACTAAAAACATTAAACCCCTCAAAATACCCATAACCCTAAAAATAATTAAAATCCTAACAATCCATAAAAATAACTAAAAATGTAAAAAACCCTAAAAACCCTAAAAGAATCCTAAAAAATCTTTAAAAACCTAAAACACATAAAATCCCTAAAAAATGATAAAACCCCCAAAAACAAAAAAACGTAAAAATCCCTAAAAACCACTAAAAACATAAAAAAACCCTTAAAACCCCTAAGAATACCTTTACATCCAAAAAAACATGAAAAATCCTTAAAAAAAACCTGAAAACCCCAAAAAAAACATGAAAAATGTTAATCCATAAAATCCATAAAAACAATAAAAATACTAAAACTATAAAAACCTAAAAATCATTAAAAACTCTATAAACCTTTAATCCCTTAAAAATGTAAAAAAACTATAAAAAAACTATAAAACCACTAAAAACACAAAAATAATCTATAACCATGAAAAACCGAAAAAACCTATAAATCCTAAAACCCCTAAAACCCTCAAACCCCTCATATCCCTAAAAACCCTAAAACCCATAAAAATCATAAAAGGCCCTAAAATCCCAAAAACATAAATATAGCTAAAAACCATAAAATTATTAAGAAAACCTTAAAATCTTAAAACACATAAAACACATAAGACATAAAAACACCTAAAATTCTTAAAACCCCTAAAAAACCTAAAAACCCATAATACCCTAAAAATCCATAAAACCCCAAAAATGTTATAAAACCCCTAAAATGTCCTAAAAATCCTTAAAAATCTAAAACCCCAAAAATTCAAAAACACATAAGAAAATATAAAATCACTTAAAACCCCTACTAACATAAAAAACACTAAAAACACCAAAAGACTCTAAAAAGACACAAAAGACACTAAAAACCATAAAACCCATAAACAACCTAAAACCCTTAAAAACCCATAAAACACTAAATACTTACTAAAATAACTAAAAATACATTAAACCCAAAAAATTATAAAAAAAACTAAAATCCATAAAACCCAAAAAAACTAAATTTTTTTTTGAAAACCTTGAAAACCCCTAATATCATAAAAACACAAATATAACCCAAAAACACTAAAAATCAATAAAAACCTAAAAATCCTAAAAATCCTAAATTTCAAAAATATCCTTAAAATTTTAAAACCATAAAAACACCTAAGAAAACCTATATACCATAAAAGTTCTTAAAAGACAAAAAAACACAAAAATGTTAAAAACAATAAAAGAGGCTAAAAACCATAAAAACCCTAAAACCCCATAAAATAATAAAATCCATAAAAACCTTCAACAGCACAAAAATCTCATAAAACCCCCAAAACCACTAAAAACAATAAAATCTATTTAAATATAAAAAATTAAAGAATTGTTGAAAACCTTAAAAATATAAAAAGTAAATAAAAAACACTATAAACTAAAAAAATCAAAAAAAATCCTTAATAACCCTAAAATCCCTAAAATCCAATAAAATCGCTAAAAACATTAAATCCCATAAAAACCTACAAAATCACCAAAAACCATGATAACATAGAAAACACTAAAAACCCGGAAAACCCCAATATAATCATTAAAAACATAAAAACACTTAAAACCTATAAAAACATAAAAAACATAAAAAACCCTAAAAGATCATAGAAACCATACAATCCACTAAAAACCTTAAAAACTGTAAAAACCATAAAAACATTAAAAACCATTAAACACCAAATATCCTACATAAACTAAAAAACCATTTGAACCGCTAAAAATGTGAAAAAAAACTCAAAAAACCATCAAAACCCTAAAAACTCAAAAAAATAATAGATACCCAAAAACCATAAAAACCGTAAAAACCAAAAAAAATTCCTAAAACCCTAAAATTCCCTAAAATAATAAAAACAATAAATATCCCAAAATCCCAAGAAATTCATAAAAACTAAAAAACCCTAAAACCATGAATCCCCTAAGAAAAAATAAAAACTAAACACAATTAAAACCCTTAAAATGCCAAAAAATCTAAAAACCCTAAATGTCCCTTAAACCCTAAAAACCATAATATGCCTAAAAAATAAAAGACCCTAAAAACCATAAAAAAAATAAACCCACTAAAAACTATAAAAACACTTTAAAGCCCTAAAAACATTAAAAATAAGAGAAAACATAAAATCCCTAAAAATTTCAAAAAACCTAACACTCCAAAAAACTATAAAAACCTAAAAACCCTAAACCACTTCAAAATACCAAAAAACCCTATAAATCCATAAAAATGTTTCAAAATCACTATAAATACCTAATAAAATAAAAAACCTGAAAAACAAAAAAAACATAAGAAAACATTAAAATTTTAAAAACATTTGAAAACCATAAAAGTCAAAAAAAATATATAATCCCAAAAAGACAAAAAAAACCAAAATAGTTCTAAAAACCCTCAAAATTCATAAAAATCATTAAAAATCCCTAAAAGTCCCTAAATCATAAAAAATCATAAAATAAACACTCAAAATATTTAAGAAAACCATGAATACCTAAAAACAATTAAAACCCCAAAAACATAAAAAACATAAAACACTAAAAGACACTAAAATCCTTAAAGTCCTAAAGACCCATAAAACCCACTAAAAGAATTAACAATTCCTAAAACCCCCAAAACCCTAAAAAACACTAAAACACCAATAAATGCCTCAAAACATTAAAAAGGTCTAAAAAACATTAAAACCACTGAAAAACTCAAAAAACCACAAAAACCCCAAAACTAAGAAAAAACTAAAACCCCTAAAAATTCCTAAAAACCCCAAAACAAAATTCAAAAAAATTGAAAAAATCCATAAAAGCATAACAACCCTTAAAAACATGAAACATCCTATGAAAACATAACAAACATAAACAAATTTAAACCCCCTAAAAATGCTAAATACCTTAAACACCCTAAAAACCTAAAAACCATAAAACCCCTAATCTTTTTTAAATGAAATAAAAAACCTTAAATCCCCAAAAAATATATAAAAACTCTAGAAACCCTTTAAACCCCTAAATCCTTTAAAAAACCAAAAAACCTTAAAATTTCTTTAAATTTTAAAAACCCTAAATACCCAAAAATACCATAAAAACCCTTGAAACTATAAAATATTTAAAAACTCATAATATCATAAAACCCCATAAAAATCCTAAAAACCATTAAATTTACCAGAAAAAATAAAAACCCATAAAAACATTGAATACCCCTAAAATCATTAAAAACCTCAAAACACATAAACCGATTATGAACCAAAAAATGATAAAAACCCAAAAGACCCTAAAAACCCTAAAATCCATAAAACCCATGAAACCCCCAAATGAAAATAAAAAACCTAAAATCACTAAAACCCATAAATATCATAAAACCATAATTAAAGCTCTAAAATCATTTTAAACCCCTAAAATATTAAAAAAACACTATAGAACATAACACCCAATAAAACTAAGGAAACCATAAAAACCCAAAAAATCCAAAAAATCCATAAAAAAACTAAAATACCACAAAATCCTTAAAAACCATAAAAACCATAAAAATCCTAAAGAATACCAAAAAATATATAGAAATATAAAACCATAAAAAACCTTAAAATACCCATAAAAACCATGAAATCCAAAAATATTTAGAAACACTAAAATCCTAAAAAATGAAAAAAATGATAAAAAAACACTAAAAACATATGAAAACCTAAAAACCATGAAATTCAATAAAAAACTAAAAACCATTATAATATTTGAAAATCCAAAAAAATCCCTAAATAACTTTAAAACCAAAAAAACCAAGAAAACCCCTAGGAAATACAAAGAAATTTAAAACCCTAAAAACACTAAAAATTCTAAAACCCCTTTAAGAATTTTCATCTATCCAAATGGACACTCAATGGTCCTATTTATAGAAAAATATAGGACAATGGGTGATGGAAACATCTTGCATAGGTGTCTCAATTTTTTATCTCACTAAGACTGCTCGTGGAGACTAATGCTCATGTCGAATGTGCAGGCTAGTGTTTATGTACCCTATGCGATAACGATTCTTTGGGGTACATGGATGAATGGACTTTTGGGGCCTTTGCAAATTTTTCTCTATTTCTAGAAATTTTTTTAAATAGATATTTATCTAAACCCAAAAATATTATTCCCTTTTGTAGGCTCTATGACCGCTCAAAAGGATAATGTTTCCAATGAACAAGTAGGAAAGTGCCTTGAAGAGATGGTGAATGTTATAGGACATGATTACTACAATGTTCACGATACAACCCTATTCAATTTGGCATGTTTTTCAAATTAATTAACATCATTATTTCAATGATAGTATCTATTTTCCACTTTCTGTCCATGTTCAACTAAGGGAGGTCTTGACACCAGCTCCAAATAATTATACTCCTCTCTCCTAGTTTCAAGACTACATAATGTTCACTAAGGCCAAAATTTCCAGTGTGGGTTCATTTATTAATATCATGACATAATCTATAGTTGGTTTCATGCACCAGTGTTCTCTAAAAATGAAGTCACACACACACCTAAATTGACGCCACACAATTATTCATCCATCTTCTTTGGTTTCGAGACCGATCAATCAAAGGGTTCGAAGAAATATTTGGAATTCTTCCCGGGATTTGGCGTCAAGACTGTGTGGATATGGACGTATTAAGTGAACTAAACTTGTGAGGCATTCAAAGAGGATATTAAAGAAATAAGAATTTTTGGGGCCATGTGGGAGGGCCGACATATGTGTACAGGAATAATTAATTCATTCTTGATTTGATAAGATGATGGAGCCTGTAGAATAACTATTTCCACCTAATTCATGGAAAGGTCAACATAAATTTGTGGGATTCCCATGAGATATATGGGGTTAAAATTCATGGAGACATTTATATTGAATTCATCCCTCCAGTGTCATCATGCGATGATTCTATAATGATGCCACCTTGGACGTCAGAGCTACTGGAAGTTAATTGTGAAATTATAGAGTAAGATCTCTATCTGAGGGGGGAAATCCACTTCAATGTGTGGATGAGAAATTACTAGAACTCAAGGGGGGAAGTAACCACATGCAAATTCCCTACTACATGACCTAATATAGAGAATCTAAGCACTATCCATGTATTATGGTCATCTTTAGAATAGGGGGAGTATGAAAATTGGGTATGAGCCTAGGTCTAGCATTCCTATGAAGACAAATCTTTCAAGATTTCTATCCATGTGGTTAGGTGCTTACCTTCTAATCGTCCATGATTCCAATGGCTGAATAAGGCTAGTAAAATTTTTCGTGGTGGACAATTTGGAAGAAATGATGTTTTTGATGTCAAAAATCCCTATCATGGGGAAAATTTATCAATGTTTGCTAAATGTTAATATAGGGAAGGATATATCAGAATTACAGGACCATTTCAGGTGTTGTGGGGATGGGTTACTGTCCACTTTAGAACATATGTTGTGTTTAGTGGGTTTGGTATCCATAGAATCCCATTCTAACCATATGTTCATGATGTCTCTATTATCCCACCCCCATCCATGAATCCCAGTGATACCTCGTTATGGCTAAACCTATTCAACGAGTTTAATATCTTCCCATATGGGGAACCACATACTATGAGACTCACAGAATAATGGAAGGATAGAAATGATCTATGATCATATATGATTCCCTTCGTGGATGTTTTTCTAGAAACTCATATCTACGATGAAACGGTATGCAATTAATGCGACCAGTATAAGTTTACATGCAAATTTAAATGCCTGCAACAAATAATTGTATCTCCTCCAGTTCATATTCAATCTGAATGACATCTTTTGGTAGCCATGAATTTATGGATGATTACAGCCTTAGGGTTGAATCAATAGGTGACAAACCTACCTTCAATGGGTGTGACCAATGGATTGGAATCCTGGTTTGCTAAGGCCTAGATTTTATTATACCTTGATGGGGTGTTAGAGGGAGCTATTCTTAATGTTGGGGATAGAACATCTGCTGAGCGTATAAAAGGAGTGGAAAAGTATTCCTCTCTATAAGGCAGTAATTCTTTTCCCTTGATGAAATATTTATCCTATTCATAAGGTGCAAATGATGAGGCCCAAAGTCTATCCAAATGACCATGTACGAGACTCAGTCCACCAGCTGGAATAAATAGGTCTATACCAACAAGGATTTTACCTAGGAAGTTCAGTCGCCTCACCATGAATTGACCCATATTCTATTTTCCCATCCTCCATCTATGACGGAGAGGGTTGGTAAGCCTATAAAATCCAAGTCCATTGAATCAACATAATGATAGGCTGGGATGAATTTATAATTCATATGACATGACGTAGTGTAACTCAAAATAACATGTCTTCTGATGTTAAAATCATATGGGCACTCCTTCGTGATGGGTTAAGGATTCTAGGTATTGGTGATTCTCAAGCCCCATCTAATGTTCACTTTTAATACAATCTCACTGGGGTGAGGATTTATATCCAGGACCTAGAGATGTTCATTTATAAAACTAAAAACTCGATTCTTGCTATGAGATGGATGGAGGATATGAAGAGACAACATGTTTCTAATGGGCTTGACCGTTGGACTTATAAGGAATGTTTTGATTATGTCAATCCTGATGATTTAAGTCCACATTTTCTCATCTTATCTTTTTATTCCTTTATTTTATCTAGAATGTAACATTTTTGTTGAAAGGAAAAACATTTTTATTTTTAGTGAAAAAGGGAGAAACGGTTTGAGGTTCCATCACCAAAATATGGTCCAATAAGAAACCCACTTGGAGATGATGAAAATTCTCCAAAATTATTGGAATTATCCATAGGTTAGTGAACAATTTAGGTTATGATTGTGGGGGAACTCCTATATCCACTTGTAATACATGTCATTGAGTAGTTTAATGGTAGTCCTCCTATGTTAAAAAAGAAAAAAAGAAGGAATGCCAAAGGTTGAAATCCTTTTATAAACATCTCATTTGTATTGGTAAGATATTATGGTACCATTAATCTATTTCCTGTCTAGAACAAGTTTTGAATACTTTTTATGGTTTTAGGTACTCCTTACCTCTCGTATCTCAAGGGTCTTTCCAATGATCCTCCATGAACTAAAGAGGGTTCTACCAATGCTACAAATTGGGCCTTTAACAGCTCAAGTTAAAGGGATTTATCAGCACTATAGAAGCATTAATATTGTTACAATTGTTAAATGGTTATCTTTAATAGCACTGGTAAAAAGCATTAATAAAGTCCCCCTTTAACAGTGATAAAAAAAGTAATGATAAATATCCCACTGATAAAGAGTGTAATTTTTTTCACCCCCCTTTATCAGTGCTTCTGACCCCCTATCAATGCTTCCCCAACACCTTTATCAGCACTTTTGATAATCCCACCTCCTAGCATGGGCCCTTTCCTCCAACAAGTTTCAAACCATAGACCTCTAGCTTACACACCAGTTCCTTTTTCACCCCCTATTTTTTTTCTGATTTATGATATATATATTATATATATATATATATCCGTACGTTTATATATATGTTTATATATATATATTAAATACATGTTTTCTTATTTTTTAAAATGGATTTTAGTTTTTATTTAGATAAAGTATATATATTAATAAATATATTTTATATTTATTTTTTTTGAAAAAGTGGTGCCTCGGTCAAAGACCAAAGCATATTTTATTGAATAAAAGAGACAAAAGGATTACAGGAGATGGAAAGAAGGGATTTTTTTTACAATATTTATCAAATAGCTGAAGTAAATCCGGGGGGAGGGTGTCCATCCAGGTCATGGTCTGATGAACACCCATGCTGGCAAGGGCATCATTAATAGTGTTAGCCTCTCTAAAGGTCTGCATGGAAATGTAGTCAATTTTATAAAGAGATTCCAAGCATTGTATCCAAAGATTAATCAAGGGCTAGGCAAGGTGAGTCACACCATTCCAGATGGCCTGGAAAATGGTGGTAGAATCACTTTCAATCGATAGTTTCCTCCATCCTTTTTAATGGAAAACATGACCGCATGAATTACTCCCATCATCTCGGCCTCCAATGACGAAGTTATGTCGCCGTTACTAAAGAAACATCCATGACACATGCCAGCAGAATCTCTGAAAATGGATCTGCAGCTGGAAGGTCTAGGATTGCCCTTTGAGGCACCATCGACGTTAACTTTGATCCATCTCAGCATTGGTGTTTTCCAAAAGACTTCAAAGGTGTGAAGAGGTTGGTGGTATTTTCCATCAACCCGAAGCTTGTGAAAAAATCTCCCAATCATCAGCCGAGTTGTTGGAGTGTGATTTTTGGATCGATGCAGCTTCTCGAATAGCAATGAGGATCCTTGCTTTCCTTGCATTAAGATTTAATGAGCATTTATTGTGTAGAATAAAATTTCTGCCATACCAGATCACATGAATAAGCTCAGCAACAGCAGCTCGAAAAATTTTCTTAATTTTCTAAGAGTCTTGGCACTGAACACAACATATAATAAGGGTGAAAATTGTGTCATGGGTATGCCATCTACAATAAAAAATGTCAAAAATGTATTTCCAAAGAGCAGAAGCTATGGCACAAGATAAAAAAATATGGTTAGTTTTCTCTCTATGTTGATTGCATAGGTGACATTTAGAGCATAATTGGATACCAAAATATTGAAGGAAAACCTCAGTGGGAAATCTGTTATGAGAAATGCTCCAAATTAGAGTTAGTCTAGAAGGCTTAATCCATGTTTTATTGTAATAATTTAACCATTTAAAGCTATATTCAGTTCCAATAAATTTGTGCATATGAGATTTTTTTGAGTGAAGAATACCATTCAGAGCAGGTTCCCAGATAAGAAATTTCTCACAGTTGATAAAAGGATAGTTATCAATGATTTGAGCAACATTTTCAGGAAGGTTATCCTTATGGGAATAGAGAACATATTTAATAGTTTGACTAGTGTCCACCAGAGTGCAATTAGGATCATGCATCAAGGTCAGAGGAACACCAGTCCAAATGTCAATCCAGAAATTTATATTGGATTCAGCGCTCACAATCCATCTAGAGTTTTCCATGATCTTATGACAAGTGTACCTAATGGAAGTCCATATCGAGGATGAGATATAATTGAGGTCCCCCTCATATGTTTGGGAATGAATATACTTTTAAGAAATTCAATAGCCTTCGAGTCATTATTAACCAGTCTCCAAGTAAGTTTCGCTTGAAGAGCATCATTAAACAACTTTAAGTTTTTAATTCTAATACCCCGTTTTCCAAAGGTTTTCAACAGGTTGGCCAGGGAATGGTGACAGGTTTTTTCTGAAAGATACTTCCTATCCAGACGAATATCTTAATATAGTTGTTAATTATTTTGAGAGGACCAATAGGACATTTATTAATCATAAGGGAGTATACCATTTTGGAGACAATGCCTGATTTGACCAAGCAGATTCTACCATCCATTGAGAGAGATTTTCTATTCCAATTAGAGAGTAGACTAATAATTTGATCCACTATATTAGAAAAATAAATAGTTTTGGGTCTTCCCCAAAAAATAGGTACCCCCAAATAAGTGAAGGGGAAGAAACATTCTTTAATACCAACATTATTGGTAATAGTGTTTTTCTTTTGCGTGGAAAATATTTTACCAAAAAAAATGTGCGATTTATGCCAAGAAATGGCCTGACTCGAGACATTAGCATAGTGAGTAAGGGCCAGTTTAAGAACTTCGATATTTTTTGGGTCCCCTTGAAGAACCAAGATGATGTCATCAGCATATAATAGGTGAGTAGGGACTCTAATATTTCTGGCTGCATTTATAGGTTTATGTTTGTTTTGATTTACCAAATGAGAGAGTAGCCTGCTGAGGTAATATTCGGCAACTACAAATAAAATTTCCGAGAGCGGGTCACCTTGTCTTACCCCTTTTGTGCATTTAAAGAAGCCCTTGGGGGTGCTATTGACCAATATAGACAAAGATGTAGAGTTGAAAAAAAGTTTTTATTGTTTTGATAAAGGTATCATTGAAGACAAATCCATCTAGAACCTTAAAAATAAAACTCTACTCAATAGTATCAAAATCCTTCCTAATTTCATGTTTGATAGAAACATTTCCTCCTCTGGTAACTTTATTAAGACTATTGGTGCATTCAGAGGTGAGGCAGATACAGTCTTGTATAGACCTTCCCTTAATAAAGCCAAACTAATTCCAAGAAACAATTTTGTTACATATTGGTGAAAGTCTATTAGCATGAATTTTGGAAATGATTTTGAATAGTGCGTTTATTAGCGCAATAGGAAAAAATTGATGAATTTCGGACGCATTATGCACTTTGGGGATTAAAGCAAGAAATTGAGCATTAAATCCATGAGGGAGGAAGCCATTGCGAAAGAAAGACTTCACAAGCTTACAGACATCTAGATGAATAACATCCCAATGTTTCCGAAATAATTTGTTATTAAAACCATCTGGACCAGGAGCACTTTTTGGTTTTAAACTAAAAATAGTGTCTCTAATTTCATGGTCCCAAGGGATACATATGAAGGATGAATTGTCAGTTTCATCCACCATCCTTGGAATTATTCCAGGTAGAATATCAATATCTATGTCCGGCGCATTATAAATATTATGAAAATAAGAAACAACATGGCTAGAAATGGCTTCCTCATAGTCAATAATCACATCATTGTGAAGGATTTTAGTAAGATGTCTATTGGCCTTTCTAAACCATTGAAGAAAATTTTAGAATTAGAAATATATTTTATATGTAAATATGTTTAATTATTTAAATATGAAATTAAATTTTTATGTGTGAATATATAAAAAATATTCATATATTGTTATATATTTTATTATAAATACCTATACATTGTGAAAAATGATAAAATTTCAAATCCATAATATTATTATGAATGTAAGCCATAGGAATAAATTTAGTCCCAACTGAAAAATTGTAAAAATACCCCCTTAAAAAGGATGAAAATACATATAATGTTAATACAATTTTCTACCCTAAATAAAAAATCATTTTTGGATGCCTTATATCCCTTTTTAGGGGTTAATAAACAAGACATAGCTCATATATCTCATTTCATCCCTCTATAGTGTAAATCATGTCGAAGGATTCAATTTGATTTCTGGTAGAGCCCAAACAGACACTCAGATCAAAAGTTGTAGTCATTTTATGTTTGAATTATTTTTTAATCTGAATTTACATATTTTATTATTATTTTTTATTTTTTATTTTTCAAATTGTTAATAAATGAATATAACTCAATAATAACTATAAAATTAGAAATTAAATTTTTTCTTAAATTACTTTATAAGAAATTTTCACAGAATATCTTTTAAATTATGTGTAAATACCCATTTACCATTATCTAAAACATATTTAAAAAATTTATATTATATTTATATTAATATAAATATATTTATATATTAAAATATTATTTTTAATGAAATATAATTCGTTTGGAAATATAGATTTTCTGAGTACATTTTTACAATTGTTGATAAAGCCCCCACCCTTTATCAATGCTTTTCTAGAAGCACTAATATATTCCCTTCTTATCAGTGAATTTACTAGTGATCATAATGGGGGGATTTATCAATAATTTTTTACAAGCACTGATAATGGGTGCCCATTAAATTCACATTTTTAGTGCAAATAATGGGGGGTTTTAACATCACTTTCATCTTTCATTTCTAAAACCCTAGGCCTGGATAAACCCAATTTTTTAGTTGTATATGGACCAAGCATGAATCACTAATGATAGTTCAGCTCCCTCTATATGAGGAATATTAATGGCCGAGGATACATCATTACTCCTATAATTGTTCCTACTATTGTGGAGAGGGAGGAGGATTTTGGTAATGATAAATTTGCATAATAAGTAGTTCAAATATGTTACTGACATTTTTTTGTTGTAAAATTTTGGGTCCATCCCATGCATTGGAAAACCCTAGGGTGACTATTTCTGACCTTATGGTTGTCACTGAGTATGTTTTTTGGTGTATCAATTCATTAGAGGAGGGTTTTGTGCAGGTTACAGAGCTAAATAATTAGATCATATTAATGTATTTGATTTCAAAAAGGCCTAATATGTCAATATATTCCATGATAAATCATGGAATGACCTTTTGAAAAAATAATGGAACTTTTTAATCTTTATCCTACATAAGAAGAATTTGATGCAATTAATAGGGAATTGAATATATGTTCATATTTATATCTTATGAAAAAAATATTTATTCATGATTTTATAATCATGATTGATTAGAATTCACAATTTCATACATACATAATGGTGCAGTGACAATACTTGAAAACGATGTCAAAGTCCATCTCAGTCCCACAGTTTAGGGTGGGGTATCAAGTGAACATTGAAGTGGTAATTCTTCATGGGCCTCGTTTGGTGAGTCCCTGGTAGACCCAAGAAAGTTCCCCTCATTTAGAGGTTCCATCTCAAATTGATTAAGTCGGGGAATCTTAGTAGAAATATTCCTCAACTACTAACCCGCTACATGGTGAGTTCCACTTGCTACAAATCAATCCCTATTTCCTTGGCTTTCTATATTTTTCATGGATAATGATGAATCGTTCTCTTTTTTCAGTACTATCAACTTCTCTGGTTGGGTCTGATGGTGAATCCTCTATGCCAAGGTACTCAATACTCGAATAAGAATTTACTATTGATCAACAGGGAATGAGGAATTGTGATCCAATAAGTACACTGATCCTGGGGTATGATCCTCTATCTAAAATAGACTCTTAGTTAGATATAAAGTTGCAGAACACTCCCTATATTATGTATGATGGGGACTTGTGGGGTATATAGAAAATAATCTATGAGATGCCTCTTGAGGACCTTCCTTTATGAATCCAATGACTTTCATTTTTATTCAGTATGCTAGGATATGAACAATTTAATTACCATATGATTCATTTTTTTGGGAAGGAGACCACTCTCAAATCGGATCAATAGCACATGATTCAATATGACCTTATAATAGTTAATCTTCTTGTTAAGTATTGTGATCTTGAGGATGCATTATCCCAATTAGAGGCCAACCATTCTAAGAAGATGGAGCAATATATGAAATATATTAATGAGAAAATCATTTAAGTGTCTCCTATTCAATAGGAATTGGATTCCGCTCAAGGGGATCTCACACAAATCCACTAGTAATTGGAAGAATCCCAAACATAAGGGTCAGCCTTCTCTACTGCTGCAAAGGAATCACTTCTCCAGGATGTGGAGACTGAATCTTTTCGATTGAATGGACTTCAACAGGTGGTTCATGGGCCTCAGGAGGCCATTTAGTAGATGAAGTGTTATATTCTTGGTCTCTTGTAATGTATGATTAATATACTTCATCTTGTGAATGATCCTACAAGTGTTTTTTGTATCATAAATGAAAATAATTTTGTTTCCAATAACCTATTATTTCATCCCTATCTTCCTTATGTGATCATAACATAATATTACAACTAATTTTCATGAAAAAAATTGAATATTTGTATAATCAATATTGATATGATGATAATATGCTATGAATTTTCATTCATAATACATGGGGCCTAATGAGCAATGTTTGACTACTACTGGGGTCGTATAAACAAACCTAAAATATGTTTATCTTATACTTCATTACAACATTTTTTTCTAAGATAACTATGAAGGATAATTAGTTGAAAAAACATGGATTTTTCTCAGACCACCCTTTTTGGGTTTTCATCCTAACTAGTTTTGTGCCTTATTCTTTTTTTTGCTCGATTCTACCTAAACCATATAGCACATAGGTCTAATGATCTAAGAATCATCTTTTTTCTAGAGTTTCCTTTATGGTTTTCTAATCTGTCGAGTACTATGTGTATTTATATGGGTAGTTTAAAGTCGTCTAATGTGGACTAATGAAGATAGGTTTTTAGGTCAAATGTCATAGACTATAAGTTCTTAAATAATTAACCAAACATGGCTTATAGTCCATGAATGTTCTAAAATTATTCAGATATACAGTGGGGAATTTTGATCCACAATTATGTGGTTCTCTAATATAAAAAAACATATTAGTGATTATAGAATCTCTATCTTGTGGATGATGTTACCACTGATCGATAAACCGGTTTTGTGGGTTGTTTTATGTGAGGCCAAATAGGGTGCATGCTATATAGTAAAATAGTTGTACAAGTTTTCTCTCATGCCCTAAAATTTTTGGGTGACTTATACAAATACAAATGGTTCATCTTAGAGCATAGTCAGGATAATAAGTGATCAGTAATTCTGAAATTATATTACAGATGTTTGATGTTTATGATTTGGACTTCTCAAGACCAAAATGGGTGGGTTTTCAAAAGGGAGGTGTCTATTAATAAAGCGAATATCATTATTGTTTTTGGTATTGAATGGAAAACTTATCCAATGTGAATTTTTTTTAGTGAAGAAGGGTACATTTTGATAGATGGTTATTATCAGTGGAAGGCCCATTTCTGGAAAAGGTGAAAGTATTGTTCAATTTAATGTTATGCAATTAGAACATTAATCATGTAGTTTAACATCTTATGATGAGGACATTGTTGTATAGTTACTTCTTGTGACCAATACATTATTCTATGTAGTTTAAATTCATAAAACAAGGACAATATGTTATCTATTTTTATGTCCTACAATGAGGACATTAGGGGACTATAATTTAAATTCATTATCTTTGATCATACGATTGTTGATTCTCTGATTCCTGATAATTGTTTCAGAAATGTTATACCATATTTGTGTTAGGGAGGAGAAAATTTCAAATCTTTGATTTTGGGAATTATGGATTTGAATAGTGTTATGGGGAAAGGGCATTAGGAATTAGAGGAGTTCTCTCCCTAGGATGAAGTTAGCATTGAATGATAATCCCATTTTGGGGGCTGTTTTATGCAAGGAAAACTAGACCATGTAATGAATACTCAATACAAACATCCTTTGGTTGATAGGATGTAAAATGTGAGAAACCTATGAAAATCCCATTAGGGCATATTACTACATAGTTAGAAAGTTGAGTATTCATGAATTTTGAAATTATATCGCTAAAATATTGTGAAATTTTGTGGAGATTCATACTCCCCTAGTCACATAGTTTGATTTAAGGGAGGAAATTACCTGAACATTAATAGGGTAATTCAAGTCAATATTTTCCAAGAATGGGGAAAAATTGTTTTCCTACACAGGTCTACCCCAATCATATAATTCATGATGTCTGTATATTTAGGTAGTATTACTAAGACTGTGATATTATGGAAATGACAGATCACATGTCACCTACCGAGTCAAGGTCATTCCTACATAATCCATACATGAATGAGGAAGTTGTAAAATACTGTATTTGGTGTTATTGGATCAGGATAAATGGTATGAGATGAATATGTGAGGGATGAATGATGAGCTTGAATCATAGGTTCGACCATATTATTGTCAAATCTTACTAGTACTGAAGAGGTTTCTCCAAAGGGTGAAGTTATAGCTATTTGAAAACCCTGTTTTGTGGGATATTTTATACAATTCCATCTAGGGAATATACTACATAGTCAAATAGTGGTATCCATGGGTATACCAACTCATTTTGTGGTCTATTTAATGAAAATATAACTAAGGAGTATTATAGAATAGTCAGGAAAAAAATCTTATAGGTATCAAAAATTCAACCACTAGAAGACGAGTAAATATTAAGAAGATAAAAAAATATTCAAGACTTAGATTTTGATAAGTAGAAGGGCTATGTCTGAGAGAAGGAAAAATTTGAATAACTATTTCCCATGATTTTGGAATTCCTTCCATTGATTTGACTCATATGTAAAAGAGGAATATCTTCATTTCTTTGCGGTCCTCCTAAGGAGGTGACCCAAATCAAGAGCTATGCATATATTTTTTATCATAAATTTGAGAGGGGGTATTTTTATTTACCCTATGGTTAGGACTAGAATATGAGCAGTAGGATTCAATACATATATTTATAGAACAGTAATGAAGCCACACATAGTTCTAAAGTAAATATCCACCACATTGATTAAATTACCATAATTGGGAAATGTGGTTTTTTAAAATACGAGGTCATGAATAGGATGATAATCCATATTGTATATTTTCATGTAGATATGTCTCATACATGTGAGAGTGGGGAATTTCTCATATTTTGTTGAGTATGGGTCTAGAATTTGATGCTTCGGACATCACTAAATATCTCATTGGGATGAGAATCGATCTACACATAGTTCTTGAGGAGATCCTGAAGTTTATCATCATGCGATAACGACATCTAGTGTGCATTTTATGGTCTTTTAACCTAGACCATAGTAACCCCAAATCAAATTGATATTCCTTACTCAAGTAGGGAACTCCTTTTCCAAATTCCTAATACCATGAGAGCTAGGGTTTGTGTGAAAAACGCGGAGTGGCATATGGTTTCTTCTATAGCACAAGTGAAACAAAAGAGAAGGATATGGGCATTGAAACTCTATGGTGGATAGTTAAGGAGGTATGATCTAGGTTTCGCTACGTATATCATCATAATGAGAATCAATCCACATATAGTTCTTGTGGTCTCATTCTATTTAATATCATTCGGTAAGGAAGATGATGAACTGACATAGAAGGTTAGAAATGTTACAGCTGGCCCATGGCATAGGACCTCGACGTCACTACATATCTTTCAGGTTGAAAGAACCAGACCACACTTATTTCATAAAAAGGATTACATGTACATGTTTAAATTAATACATAGAGAGAAATTGGTATTTTTTGGTTTAATTATGGATGGACCTAAGATTGGTGATCTTGGAATCACTATGTATCTTGCTGCTGAAAGAATCAGGCCATACATAGTTTTTAGAAGGGTTCCATGTGTAGTTCAGATCCATATAAAGGAACTGGGGGATTTTTTTATTATAGCTAGAACCAAGATTAGAGATCTGAGAATCAATACTTATATTTATGAAGCATGAATCAACCATCACATAGTTCTTAAAAATATTTCCCCACACCAACTGGGTTTTTACATGGGGAAAAGGGGTTTTAATATTTTTCGGACTGATGGATGTACTTAAAAATGAGGAATAAGTGTCACCACATGTCTCATTGTAATGAGAACTAACCTATATGTATTTTAAATGTTCCATGTATAGATTTGGTTCATACATAGGGAAAAGATGACTTATATTATTTTCATTGTGGCTGTTCTCGAGGATGGTAATTTTGGTGTCACTATGTATCCCATTGGAAATTAGAATAAAAAAACACGTATTTCTAGGAAAGATTGTTCATTTTACCATCATACCATTAGGAAGTATTCCATGTTGTCTATCCTCTTTCGATAATGATATGAAAATATTGTGGATTATACATATAAAATGGGGTACAAATGCCATTATGGAGTGGAAAAGATGTAAGAAGGGCTTATGCATGGGGGCTTCCCAACATTTCTTCCTCATATCTAGCCAAGAGGGAATCCCCATCAGGGGATTAGAGGAATATGATTACACTAGAGAAGAAATCCCATATTTAATAGGCCATGGGGAGTGATTCAAATTGTGCTACATTGGGTGTTTCTTAATGACGTATGAGTGGGACGCTAACCATACAGTTTAATGTCATGTGTTGAGGAAAATTGGTGTCTTATAGTTTTAAGTCATATGACTAGGACCTCAGGTTGAGTATTTTATTTATGTGAAACAAGGATGATGATTCCATGAATTATAACATCATGCATCATGGATGTTATATCATTCCTTGTAAGGTCATGCAACAAAGACCTACTCTTTAGTTTATCATATTACAGCTCAGATGTATATGGTGTTATGTAGTTTAACATATTGTAGCTATGATATATCTTGTGTGATTACAGAAAAAAATTCTCCAGGAACCTTTCATTGGTTAGAGTCATAATGAGCTCTCCATCTATTTAGATCAAGTAATAAGATTCATTGGATTGAACATTATGTATGGAGTAAGGTCCCCCCCACTATGGATCAAGCATTGGGGGATTATTTCATGGTATCATTGGAGTATTAATAACCAGTACAAATTGTACTAGGATAAATTAGTGGAGGTGGACCTTCTTGTTGAAGGATTTCACTATCTGATTATGGTAGACCTCCAAGTGTTGCAAGTTATGAATTCTTTTTTTATCCAATCACTCTAATTCATCCACTAGTATATGGGATTCGACATATGTAGATATTTTATCAAAGATAGAAACAATGAGACCTTTCAACTAAACCTAAATGGGAAATATAACATCCATTCCATATTCTAGAGAATACAGGGTATCCCATGTGGCAGTACAAGTCATAGTCAGGTAATCCCATAATGCATGAAAGAGCTTGTCCGGACAAGGCTTATTATCTTTATCCATCAACTTCGGAAGTTTTTTTAACTTTGCCTTATTCAAATCCACCATATTACCATTAGTAACTTCATGATAGGGGAAAAAATGGTTGGATTTGTTATTTTATTACAGATATAGCTTTCCCACCTCCACAGAACAGAAATTGGTTCTATTTTCCATCATCATTGTATGAGGGATACAAAATCTTAAAATGATGTTGGATTTTTTGATGTTTATATTTCCTTTGGCCCTGATTTCATTGAGATGTGTTTTTTAAACACATTTGCAGAAGAAATCAGTTGTATTCAGGATTTACATGAACAACTTGGTCGTAAAAGGAGGGTATGACCCAAAACATTCATTCCCCATATGGAGAATGTCCATGAGTATTTTCCAGTATGTAGCATCTATGGGGTTTGATGTATGAAGATGGAATTCACCTAGAATTAATGACACTTCTTGGTCAATTCTGTATAATTATACTTCATCGAAGGCCATAATATTCAAGTTTTTGGATTTGATTAGAAAGCATGTATCCTGACTAGTGTGCACCATATGCTCATGTATGTACTTATTTGATGATAGTAATAGTCTCTTCTCCCGGGATGAGTTTTAGAAAGATTAAATCAAAGCCTCTTTTTTAGAGTACCTTATAATGGTTTGGGTAATCATAAATAGTAAAGTTAACTACTCACTGCATGATTTTATCTCTCCCAACTCTATTCGGAGGGATCATTCCATCTTGAAGGCATCCCATTATGGGAGTCATCCATCCTATGGAAAGACCATATAGCTCAAGGATAGTGATAACATAATTAATATCCTCTATTTTGGCATGAAAAAAGGTGATACCATGTGGTGGTGAGAAATTTGGATGAATATTTTATCCCATTTCAAATATTCTATTTTCCAATGCATCAACCTGTTCATTATATGACCACAAGATGTGAGCCAATGTAAATTATAAGGGAAATTTTGTCATTAAACATTAGACATAATTTAAGAACACCGGATCACCCTGAGAGGGGATGGGTGAATTAATATGACAATGTTTTCATCTAAAGAAATATATAATGTTCCCACATTGGTAGTAACCTTTTAAATATGTCTCAAGATAACGTTCAGAAGAAAAACAATAACATGCAAAGTGACAAGACAACAATTTTACATGGTTCACCACTAAATGATAGTACATGGAGAATACGATGACAATGTGTAAGTCATAACTAAATCTACTTTGTGCTTCTAGATGAGGCTACCAGAAAGGTTGATAAATACAGGTAGGTGTTTGTTCCTGCTTGTAGCTTACAACCAAACATTGTTGGTTGGCCTCTTTGTGTGATTCTAGAAAAATATTCTAGTATTCTTGGTGGGTGAAGGTGTATGTTTCTTCTCACAATATTCCACCATATTTTATTGAATTGGTTCTTTGAATTCCGCCATAGGTGTCTCCTAGCTGGATGAATGAAGGAAGATATATGTGTGTGCCAAATCTCCATTTGACACCAAATTGGGTCTGTGGGATTCATTAGATGGAAAATATGTGATAAATTATTAATTATTTTCCTATTTTTGTCCTTGGAAGTCCGTCTTGCATATTCAGGTTTGGGGATCCTAGACTGGAAGATCAAGGACAACACCCTCATCATGTAGAGGGTTCACTACCATATGATGTTGGTGGAAGAGATTTATGGAATGTGCCCTTGAGAAGGAACCTTGTGTTATTATTGATGATGATGTATGTGGCCTCTTGATCTACCTAAATAAAGAATAGGAGGGACTTCGTGTCATGTTCTTGGGAAAATTCTTAGAAACGGTTGAAGAGAGTGGTCATCACCATCTATGTTAGGAACACCAGTCATCAATAATTGGAAGATTAGTGGGGATTAATGATCTAGAGGTCATGTTAGGAATCCTCCAAGGTCGAGATCATGTCGTTCTAATAGTATTCTCGGACAATCGAGTTATATACACAGCATTGAAGACACTGGGTTGGTGATGGAATCCTCCATGTGGATGGAGACTTATCCTGAGCATTATCCATAGAATACATCAGTGAAATCTGGAAGGTTTTCATTGGTTTGAAGGGATCTATGAGAGTGAGTGCCTAGAATATATGAAACACATGAACAAGGAAATATTATTAAAGTATAATCTTTTTTGAATGAACCCATATGTGATTGATTTCTTTGTTTGGACCTATTTTATCAATTTAATGGTCCCTGATAGTTGGGTGAAACTATCATATTGGTTAAGGATTCATGCATGGGTCACCATTTTTTGTTTCCACCTAAGACAATTTGGTTGGGTCACAAATCACTATTTCCAATCAGTTTCTAATGGGTTTGTTTTTGGAACTGGTAACACCAAATGGTTCAATATCAATGATGATTCAAGGATCTTCTTTACAAAGGAAGGTGCTCATTAGAAGGTTTTGACCAACTACACTTAAGAATGTAAATTGGTCGAGATTATGGGAGGTCAAAGTCGTCATACCCTTTTGGGGGAATTATTTCATACTTTGGGACTCTCTTATAGATTTAAGATATGTTCATGAATCCTTCATTAATTCACAAATATAACATCAGTCTTCCTATAGAAAACAATAAATTTTTAGCATCTATGGAAATTACAATAATTTATATGTGTATGAGGTTCTCCATTAATGGTATTCTCTCATGTACTAATTATATATTCCTCAGTCATTATTATGACAATGTTTGATTATTAGCCACTCAGTGGGCCACTTTGGAGTGTATTTTTTTTAAAGGATATAGATGTTGTTTTGATGTTGGGATCGAACCCATAAATGGGATTCCTACATATCTGTGTGAAAGGAAATAGAACTCATGTAGTTCAGTGACTCTTAATAGGGCACATCATACCTTTTATGTTCTGGTTAAAAGGACCTAACCATATATTTTATGATCATGTGGAAATTACATCTTGGAGGAAGGTACCTAGTCAAAGTTTGGTGCGAAACTTATACAGAATCATCATAGGTAACATGGAAAGAAGATAGATTTCCATGATTAATTAAACCCTATTGGGAATATTGACCAAAGAGTATACGGTTGATTTAGGATGTTGGGTTTGGACTGCACAGAGGCTTCCTAAATATCCCATTTTTAGGGGAATCAAAGCCCATGTATTTAGGTTATAGATACCCACTCCAATGCTGGCCCTTAGAATATTTCTATCACAATGGAGTATTGATCTTTGAGTGAATTATGTTGGGGCTTACTCCCAAAGAGGATTCCATGTAAAAGGGACCATGAGGGATTTCTAGACTCATCGTAATTTGGAGGATTATTTGTGGATCATTCTTGAGGAGGATACCCATTGAGGTTTGGATTGGATTGGAATGGGGATCACTCCCGAGGAGGATTCCCATTGATCTTGGTCCCAAGGTGGACATCCAACATATCCTGATTGTAGTTGGAATTAGTGTTATTGCAGTTTAATTGGTGGAAGGGATCTTGTGGATGTTATGAAAACCACTAACCTTAACTCCCTTGTGATTCATGATTAGTGTGAGAAACAAGAGGAAAAAATATCATAGAAACCACATTATCTACTTTTTTCTATATGTGGAAATGGCGATAAAACCCAAAGAGAGAGTGATAGGGAATTGAGTGTGCCCACCTCCTCTACCCCCAAGACAATGGTGGAAGAGTCCAAGGGTACAACACTTACCTCTATTCACTTTAACCTCGAATGGGTCCAGGGATTGGAGACTGAGGGGAGAAGGCACTAAGAGTGAGGGGAGAGGTCTCATGTTCCCATACCCTGTATGACCAAGTGGCCAGAAGGCATAGAGAACGAAATTGAAACCTCCTATAAACGATACTATAGGCTTAATCTAGGAGGGATGCCCTAAAATGGGTCTCATAGAAATGGAGGATGATATCATTCCATATTGAATGGAAAACCTAGAGTAATAATCACCCTCCCTACTAGGAACAAGAGTTTATGGGTCTTAAAGATGAGAACGGTAAGACATGGTCCTAACCCAAGTACCCAAGACTAGTAATTCCCAAACACTGTCCCTAGGGTAAGGGTCCCTAGGACCATATGGATACACACTCACATGCGCCCTGAGGAACCTAACCATCCAACAAGACATGTGTGGAAAACCTATGACCATAAAAATTCACACCCATATAGGAGACACACTGGTGTGCCACATTACATGGTTGTGTAAGTCTGTATGTTTTGGTGGAGACATCAACTTGGTCCCTCTCAAACAAGGGATCCAAATGAAAAGAGGGCCTGATGATTGGATCATGCAGGTTGGAGGTTAGGGTGAACCAATGAGGCTCACACAAGGGGAGCGTCACGCAGATAGTCCTAGGAGAACTGGAAACACCTTGGGCGATAGACCTCTTGGGTTGATATAATTGGGATATACCCTTCTTAAGCCTTCAATGGTCTCCACATGTTTTCCCGGAGGTGGCTCACACAGATAGGTCTAGACAAACTGGGGGAACCTTGGGTGATAGATAAACTAGGAATCTACACTTCGGAGAGAAATTTCTCGAGCCTTAAAGGGTCTGCACACGTTTCCCCAGAGGTGGTTCGCATAGGTCCCTTATTATGGAAAGGGACCTCACACTGGTTTTTATTAATCATGTCGTGAGTGAATTCCTAACGAAGGTATTGATTATTCTAAACCCCCAGGAAGACATTAATTTCAGTATGCATCATTAATCCCTTATCCATTAGGTTTTTAAAAGCAACCTATAAGGTTTTTTAGGAGATGAGTGAAGGAATAGGTTGAGAAGATCTGCATTTGGATTTATTGAATATCATTCCTTCCAAATGAAGACATTGGGGTCCAATTCATAGGAAAATGTAGGACCCTTGGAGATGGGACCATCTCTCTCAGGTGTCTCGCTCAGGTGTCTGGTTCAGGCCGATCGCATAGCCTGGTACTTAAGCTGACCACGCATGTTGGAAAAACAATGTTTCAGCAACCTAAAAGACCCTAAAACCCCTAATCAACCACAAAACCCCATAAAAACCATAAAAACCCATAAAACCTGTAAAATCCCAAAAAAACCCACTAACAACTCAAAAAACACACGAAACCCCTAAAAACATTTGAAAACACTATAAAACATTAGAAACAATAAAAAACTCAAAAAACCCTAAACCCCCAAAAAATCCTGAAAAAAACATAAAAACCCTAAAAACCCTCAAATCAATAACAAAACCAAAAAAACATAACTATCAAAAAAAAGATCTAAAAATTAATAAAAATGTAAAAAACCACAGGAAACATGATAAATACTAAGAAAAGATTAAAAACATAAAAACACATAAAACCCAAACAATGTTAAAAAGAATGCTAAGAATAATAAAACCCATAAAAAACCTAAAAACCATCATAATCATTAAACCCCTTTTAAATCATAAAAATCCTTAAAAATCCTTAAAAACCCAAAAAATGTAAAAATAAAAAAAGTCCCTAAAATCCCTGAAGAAAAACCATAAATTGTTAAAAAACATAAACCCCCTAAAAACCACAAGAACATTAAAACCCCTGAATGAACTTAAAAACCATAAAACCCCTAAAAACATAAAACCTCTAAACCCATAAAAATATTAAAAAACCAAAAAACACCTAACACTACTATAAAAATATAAATCCCTTAAAACCCCTAAAAATATTAAAAAACACTAAAATTCCTTAAAACCCCTAAAACACAAAAAAACCCCTTTAAAACCCAAAAAACATGAAAACCCAAAAAACCACCAAAAAACCAAAACACCCTAAAAATCCTAAAAAACCGAAAATACCAAAAAATCCAAAAAAATACCAAAATATGTAAAGACATGAAAACCCATGAAAAACCCCTAGGAGAATATTACAAACATAAAAACACCTAAAACCTCTAGAAACCTAAATAAAACTAAAAACCAAAAAAAACAAAAAACACTAAAAACCCTAAAAAAACTGAAAATCCCATAAAACCATAAAACCATTCATATCATAATAAATTACTAAATCTTATTAAAATAGAAAATAAAACTTGAAAACCCCTAATAAACCATTAAAAGCCTAAAAACACAAAAAACCCCCAAAAAATATAAAAAATCTTAAAACCATAAAGACCCTAAAAATCCCTAACCCCCCCCCCCCAAAAAAAACATAAAACCCATAAAAACCATTAAAACCCTAAAAATCCAAAAAATCCCAAAGACCTACAAAAATTATAAAAATTCTTTAAAACCCTAAAAACAAGAAAAAACCGAAAAAACTTTAAAACCCCTAAAAACATGAAGAAACCTAAAAACCCAAAAAAAATAAAAAAAAAACCTAAAAACCTAAAACCCCATAAGAACCCTAAACACCCTAAAACCCCTAAAACCCATCAAATTACCTTTAAAAGTAAAAAACATAAAAACCTTGAAAAACTTTAACATAACCTTAAAACCCCAAAAATAATTAAAAACTCTAAAAAATTTCATGGAAGCCTAAAAACAAAAAAAACACTTAAAACCCATAAACACCATAAAAACCTACAATAACTCTAAAAAAACTAAAAACTCTAAAATCCCATTAAACCACTAAAAAACTAAAAACACTAAAATCATGTAAAAACCCCTAATAGCACAAAAAACTCAAAAACCCCATAAATATAATAAAAATCATACAAACCCCTTAAAATCCCTCAAAATCCCTAAAAACCCTATAAATAATTTAAATCCTAAAAAATACCTAAAAACCCTTCAAAACAAAAAGAACCTATGGAAACCCTGAGAAAACCGGAAAAACCATAAAAAATTAAAACCTAAAAATATTCTAAAAATTCTAAAACCCCTAAAAACCCTAAAAATCCCTAAAACCACGAAAACCCAGTAGAACCCATAAAAATCCATAAAAGCCCGAAAAATGTAAAAAACCTAACAACCCTAGCACCCATAATGAAACCAAAATACCTAAAAACACTTATAATCCTTAAAAATCTAAAAACTCAAAAAACCCTAAAATCCAAAAAACCCCTATAAACAACAAATACCCTCAAAATCCATAAAACCTCTGAAAATCCATACAAATCCATAAAATCCCTAAAAATAGAAAAATATAAAAAAAATTGTAAAATCCCAAAAAATCCATAAGAAAATGTTATGAAAATAAACACTTTAGACCCATAAAAATTTTAAAAAGCCTAAAAAGTCCAAAAACACCATAAAACCCATAAAAACATCTAAAACAATAAAAACACTAAAACCGCAAAATGCCATAAAACCCCCCAAAAAAATTTAAATCCCCTAAAAATCCCAAAAAACCCTAAAATCCATAAAATTCCCCGAAAATCTACAACATCACTAAAAATATTAAAAACACTAAAACCCGTAAAATAAACAAAGAAAAAAATAAAAACCTTAAAACACTTAAACCCCCTAAAAACCAAAAAAAAAGTTGAAACCCATAAAAGACCATAAAACCCTAAAGACCCCTAAAAACCATTAACACCTAAAAAACTAAAAAATCCTATAACCCCATAAAAACAAAATAAATTATTTGAAAACCCTTTAAAAAAAATTAAAACAAAATAAAAAAAACCACAAAACACTCAAAACACATAAAAACCATAAATACCAATAAAACCCATAAAAACATAAAACTCATAAAAATCCATAAAACCCCACAAATTCCCCAAAAACCATAAAAACCATAAAAATATTATAAAATTCCTAAAAATACCTAAAAACCTAAAAACCCTAAAACATCAAGAAATACTAAAATTCCTAAAAACTATTAAAACCCCTTAAAATCTAAAAATACTAAACACCTACAAAACACTAAAACCTCAAACACCCCCTCAAAATCTTAAAAAAGAATAAAAACCCACAAAAATCTTAAACACCCATAAAAAACACTAAAAACATGAAAAACCCTAAAAACCTTGAAACACCCAGAAACCTTTAGAAACCTAAATACACATAAAACCCCTAAAAACCCTAAAACACCTAAGAAATTAAAACCCCCCTAAATCTCAAAAAAATAAAAAAATCCTAAAAATCCTAATGAAGATATAAAAATCCCTAAAAACATAAAAACTCTACAAACCCAGAGATAACCTTAAAAAACTAAAAATACCTAAGACACCTAAAAACCTAAAAAAATAAAAAACATAAAAAGAACATAAACCCACTAGAATCCTAAAAACCCTTAAAAACCCATAAAATCCAAAAAAAACAACTAAACACTATAAAAACACATCAAATCATTAAAAACATTAAAAATCTCTAAAAATCATTAAAAACACTGTAAAATCAAAAAAACCCCAAAAAAACCCAAAAAATCTATAAAACACCTAAAACCACTAAACACACCAAAAAACATCAAATTACCTAAAAACCATAACACCCATATAATCCTAAAAATTCCCATAAAATCCTTAAAAATGAAAAAACCCTAAAAAAACTAAAAAAAACTATAAGAATACCTTAAAAACTAAAAAACACTCAAATCCCCTAAAAACCATAAAAAACACCAAATTCCCTAAAACTCTCTAAAACCTTTAAAAACCCTAAAACCCTTCAAAATACATAAAACCCATAAAAACCATAAAAATCTCTAACAAAGTAAAAAACCCTAAAAATCCTCACAATCCCTAAGAAACCTTAAAAACCGAAAAATGCTTTAAACCCCTAGAAATCCTAAAAAAGTGGAAAACCCTAAAATACCTTAAAAATTCCATAAAATGCCTAAAAAAACCCAAAACCCAAAAAAACCAATAAATATCATAAAATTCTATAAAAATTCAATACCACTTTAAATCCCTTAAAATGATAAAAACACTAAAAAATCATTAAAATCCTAAAAAACAAAAAAAAACCAAAAAACATAAAAAAACCATAAAAACCATAAACCCCAAAAAAAACTATAAAACCCTAAAATTCCATAAAAACCGTTATAATTATAAAAATAATAAAAATCCCTATAAAATAATATCAAATTTAAAAAATTAAAGACCCTTAAGAATACCATAAAAACCTAAAAAAATTTAAACCCCTAAAAAAACATAAATTCCTAAAAATTATAATAACCCATAAAACCAAAAAAATCCATAAAAACAATAAAATCAAAAAAATCAAAATAACCCTGAACAATAAATAAAAATTGAAAAAAACCTAAAGCTCTAAAAACTCAAAAAAAACATTACAAGACTAATAACAATTAAAAAACATAAATAACATAAAAAGATTAAAAACCATAAAAGGCCCGAACACTAAAATCATTAAAAGTCTCTAAGAACCCAAAAAACACTAAAACCACTAAAAACTCAAAAATCCTTTTAAACCCATAAAAACGTTAGAAATTATAAAAAACCTAAATAAAAAAATTAAAAATCCATAAAAATGGAAAAAACCATAAAAAATCTAAAAATACTAAAAACATTAATAGCCATAAAAATCCAAAAAATTATCCAAAAAATTATAAGAAACCAAAAATTACCATAAAACAATAAGAACAAAAAACCATAAAACCCCTACGAAAACTAGAAAAACAAAAAACACTAAGACCCCTAAAAATAAATATTCTAATTCCCTTAAAACCCATAAAACCCATAAAAACCACAATACTCCTCAAAATCCCAGAAAACCAAAAGCCATAAAAAAATCCTTAAAATCCCTAAAAATCCTTAAAAATGCAAAAACCATTAAAAATCCAAAAAGCCTCAAAGGAAACTTAAAAAACCTAAAACACGTAATACCCCTAATAACCTATAAGAAAAAATCCCTGAAAACCCTAAAAGATACTAAACCCCTTTTATATCTAAATCCCACAAACCCCTAAAAACATTAAAATACATAAAAAACTATAAAAATCTAAAAATTAATAAACATATAAAAAAAATAAACTCCTAACAACATTAGAAAACTATAAAACCCTAAAAAACCCAAAAAATCTCAACAAACAACAAAAAACTCAAAAAAACAAAAAGTTCCCTATAATTCTTAAAAACCCTCAAAATCCAAAAAAAACCATAAACCCCATATGTTTCTTAAAAATATCAAAAAATTCATTAAAATCCCTAAAAATGTAAAAATTCATAAATCTGTAATAAAACCTAATAAAACTAGAAAAATGTAGAGACACCTAAAACCCCTAAAAATAGTAAGAGATGGAGCAGGGAAGGGAGTCAGGTGAAAATGGGAGCTATGCACGGCCTCATGCCACACCACCCTCTAATGGAAAGAATGTTGATCTGATTATTGATCGGACGGAGCTGTGTGGACACATAAATTTTTTTTTTGTTATGTATCTGCCCATCCCCAGTGACCGAGGTACGTTAGGAGGGGCTGGAGGTGTTGGGTTCGAAGAATAACATTGCGGAGCCAATAAAATCTGTGGTTTTTCTCACTTTCTCGGACTACAGTGTGACCTCTCTTGGTAGAGTGATTTGGAATGGGCGGGTGGATCATGTTTCAAAAAATTGTGAGGCTGTTGAAGAATGAATTAATCAATTCCATTCTTCCATTATTTCGACGTTATTGGTTCCGAAGGGAGAATGACTGTGGAAATTTTTTGATCTTACCAAATGGATCGCGGTCGTTTAGGGATTCTCTAAATGGAGGATGATCGCAAAGGTAATGGGTTTTTATCAAATTTTATTTCCTTAAGATGATTGGAAAGAATGGATTTGAGTTTAGGATCTCTTATCCTTAGGCCTATGCACCTTGGCATTCAGGGGTAAGACCGTATCTTTGATCCCTCTAATGTGAAAAACACCTCTATGCAGGTATGGATCTGAATATGAAAACAGAGTTGGCTCTACTTGAACCCCTGGATCCTTTAGTAAATTTCATCTTTCATTGGTTTTCCCATTCGCATTGACAAAGAGGTTGATAATCCAAGGTATGGCCACTATGCGGCTGTCC
Organism: Viscum album; assembly: GCA_963277665.1. Lineage (NCBI taxonomy): Eukaryota > Viridiplantae > Streptophyta > Magnoliopsida > Santalales > Viscaceae > Viscum > Viscum album. The sequence continues at coordinate 472,149,384 of OY728162.1, read as the reverse complement.
TTGTTGAAGTTGATTTAGCCTCCACCTTAGTTGAGGAGGTGGTACCTAACACTATTGAGGATAGATTCATAGTAGAAATTCAGTATGAAAGAAGGGAGAACTCTTCTCTCATTTCAATCTCCTTGGTCACATGGTTTTAGACTATCGAAGGTTGAAGGTGTGATCCTGCTGCAATATGAAGGGGCATGATGTAGAGTCTTTTTGGAATAATCGTGGTACTTGGATTTGGAGGACACATGGTCTCTCAGCACATGGCCAGCTCTTTGATTACACGACTCTATCTCCCAAGGAGCCTCCTCTGGACCCTGCTACTGTGGCGCCCCTGGAAAAATTCCCCCCTTCATTTGAGGTCATGGAAGAGATTTTTTAGGAGACGTATGTGCAGCTACAAGGAGTCATTGATGCCCCTGAAGACTCCCATCAGCTTGTCCCCATTGTGGAAAGTAAAGAGCCTGTGAACCCCAGGCTGTAGAATCTGCCTCTCCGGTTGGATTGGTGGCTGCTATATCTTCTGGGCCATTGGATGTTGGCCCTCGCATGGGATCTCTTGTGGGGAGTGCCACCCCTTCTCTAGTGGCCCCTTCTGGGGAGGTGTCGGTGAATCCACCTAATCTTGCAGTGGGACTAATGGAGCTCCTACCTTGGGCTAGTTTGTCTGCAAGTGATGACTCCTTAACAGTTGTGTCCTTAGTAATAGATGCAAAGATGACCCCATCAAGAGTAGCTTCTAAAAAAAATTTCCAACTAAACAGGTTCACCCCACTCAGTGAGAGCTTCTAGAATGATGAAGTTGCGGATCAACCTGATGAGGCTAGGCCTGATGAGGATCGACCCCAGATGGTTGATAATAAATTAGTGGATGACCTTACCTTCAGGTACCGGATCACTGAGGCCATTGAAGCCAAGAAGAATCCCATTGTAAGGCTTAAGATGAATGGGAAGAAGTGTAATAATGTTCCACAACCTGTCTCTAGATCCAACAACATGAATTCTGAATGGGGAAATGTTTCCCTTAATCAATAAGGATCATGTTCTAGAATATCCAATGGATTGGGAATCCTCCCACTACCTCATCCCTTCTGCATTTTTCACTACCCAGAGGTCGATGATTATAGGAATTGATGAACCTATGATTTTGTGTGAAAATTGAATGGGTTTCAAGTGGGGTATCCTTAGCTAGTTCTTTATTTATAAAGATTGTAATGAGAGTGTCCTGGACACTTTGTGGGTCCTTAAACGTGATGATGTCTGGGTTCATTCATTTGATGTGAGTCCTCAAGTCATTACCTTGGAGATATTCCTTAACAATTCCCCCTATACCTTTTATATTATGTATTCTTCCTACTCATACATTAGGAAAAGGGTCCTGTGGATGATGTTTGAGCAGTTGTATCTATCCATGGATCACAGCAAGATTTTCATTGGTAACTTCAAAACCGTCTTGAGGCTGGATGATAAGATTGTATCCAATTTATCCTAAGTGATTTCTGAATATTTCTCTTACACCCTTTATTCTTGTGATCTTACTTAAGTTCCCATTGCGGGACCCTCCTTCCCAAGGGGGTGATTCACAATTATTGGACAATAGGCAAGTAAGATGGACAGGTGTTTCTACCAGATCAATGAAAGAAGTGTGCTCTCCGATATCTATGGGTTTACCCTTCCCAAGTTCAATTCAGACCAAAATCCCCTTATTTTGGACCACTCTAGGTTCTCTCCAAGGTTATGTCCCCTTCATTTTATTTTTAGAAATGCAGGGCTTACAATCTCATGCTGTAGGGAAATCGTTCTTGATGGGTGGAATGACACTTTTAATGGGATTCAGTCTTTCATTCTTGTCTCTGAACTAAAGAAAATTAAAAAACACTTCAAGGAGTGTAGTGGGAAGTTTTTCTCAAGTATGGATGAGGATATTAAGGATGAGGAACTTCTATTTAACTCCGTTCAGCATTCCAATCAGCAGCTACCTATGCCCTCTCGGGAGGAGTTTTAGGCTCATGCAAAACTGGATGACCTTCTAGTCCAAAAGGATACACTGTCTGAGATCCACTTAAACATCTAATGGCTCAATTATGGGGACATGAACTCCGTGATTTTTCACTAGTTACATTAGGAACAGAAGGATAATAAATTCATTAATTCCATCTACATTCATAGGTATACCTTCACCTCGGAGGTTGATATCTCCACTGTGGTGGTCGGTTACTTTCAGGGGATTTTCTCTTATACTTGTGGAAAGTAATCCCTCCCCTTAACGAACTCCATCTTACATTGTGTTGATGATCAATAGAATAAAGATCTAATGAGTGATCTCCTTGAGGAATAAGTTAGGTATTTTTTTTATTACTATGGAAAGTGTTGTAGGTTCGAATGGATTTAGAAAAAAGATCTTTATGTTCTAATGGGACCTCATGCATTTGGAAATTAAAAATGTTGTCTGGGATTTTTCTGGCTCTTGCTCTTTTCCACATGGCACTAATTCCAATTTCATTTCCTTGATTAAAAAGAATAAAAATGATATTGACATTGGATATTTTCATCCTGTTGCCATTGGTAATACCATCCCAAAAATTATCAGCAAGACTCTAGGTAAGAGGATTGGGAGTTTTATTGGAGAGATTATTACCCCCGACCAATATGGTTTTGTTCTACGAAGGAATATTCATAACTACTTATTCACAACTTCGGAGGGAATCAATATCATGAGAAAATGCATGAATCATGAGAAATTTTCCTTAAAGATGGATATTTCTAAAGCATTATATACCATAAAGTAGAGCTTCATCTTCCAGGTGCTCTACAAATATTTTTTCTCAGACAGATTCATCATGATGGTGGAATCCATCATGAATGGTTCTAGAGTTTCCGTTCTCATCAACGGCTCCCCTAAGGGGTTTTTCCTGTGCTCCCATAGAGTTAGGTAGGGGGATCCATTCAATGGTATTATATTTTTGATTTCCAAAGACTACATGAAAAGATGCCTCATTGACCTCATTCAAGATTGTCTCTTCAAACCAATCATGGCAGGGAGAGACCTCCAGGCGCCATCCCACCTTTTTTATGCAGATGATATCATCCTATTTTGACTGGATAACAAGCATACCATGTCCTAAATCTAAATGATCATCCATCCTTATGAATGTGTGGAAGTGGAATCCATTAGTTGGAATAAATCTTCTATCATCGTTGGGGAGGGGGTCTCCCCCTCTATGAAGAATCGTATAGCCCATTCCCTTGGGGTTATAAGGGGATCTATTACCTTTATCTACTTGGGATTTCCCATATTATTGGGGTGGGTCAAGTGTATTTACCTTGAGAACATGGCGAGAAGAATCACCCAAACAACTTGATAAGTGGAAAGGTAAGTGCCTTTCACAAGCTGAGAGGGTATATATTATCGATTATTTCATTACCTTTATGTTCACTTATGTCATATAGATCAACATATAGACAGTCGATCTCATAAAAATTCTATAGGCAAATATTAGAGACTTTTCCAGGACAGGAAGTATTAGTGAAAGAAAACTGGTTCCTGTAGTTTGGAAGGACTGCACAAAGCCCGTTGAGTTGGGAGGGCTTGGAATCAATGAACTGGTGAAATTCAATGACGCCCTCCTCGCCATGTTCAATTGGTGTTTTCTTGATGTAAATAATTATGGTCTGAGCCTCTATCGGAAGAGTTTCACACTAAATATTTTTGATGGCTTTACTGGTTATTTTCCATCCTTGATTTGGCCAACAATCCGGGGGGTCTTACATTGGAATTATGGACCACTCGTAGTGGATCGTTTCGAAGAATTCAGACCTGAAATCTTGGTCCACCACATGGATGGATAGGCCTCTACTAGATAGTGTGGTACCAACCACTAATTTAAGGAAAATGTCGATTGCAAGATTCAGAAATCAACTAGAAGAGTTTGAATCCCTCCTTCTAGCTGGAACTTATATTTGGATTTGTAATCACATCTTTGATGATACAGATGAATTAATATGGAATCATAATCTTGTGGGGAAACATAATTTGAACGATTTCTATTAGTCTAAATGTGCACAAGGCCCTGCTCCTCCAGTATGTCTTTCATGATTTATGTGGTCTTTTTTCCCTATGGCTAATCATATGCTACTCTGAAAGCTCTGGAAAAATTGGACGCTGCTTCAAGGGAAACTATAGTGGGATGGATAGAGCCTAGCCTTGGTCTACTTCTTCTATCTTGGTGCTGACGAATCCATACAAAATTCATTTCTTTAATGCAGGTTTGCAGTGGCACAATGAAACTATCTGCAGAAGATGTCCGGGTTCCATTCCTACATGAGTAGGCCGCTTTTTGAGCTACTAGATAGCCTGATGAATTGGCCTTACATCAATTATGAGTCTAATCTCTTGCTTGTCGCCGTTGATGCTATTACATCTTAAATCTAGGATGACCAAAACGAGTTTGATTTTAACAAGAAGTGACTCTCCTGTTGTGGGGGATTTGATACCCTACTTTTGGAAGTCCATGCGGCGTCTCACATTTAGATAGGTCCAATGGAAAATGATGTTAATGATCATATTTTCTTAAGGATTCTTGGAGTTTATGGAAGGATAAAAAAACCGCAGGTTCTTATGTTCATCTGCTGGATTCCCCCGATCTCTTCCTGGATCAAGGTCAACATGGATAGCATGACATTGGGAGCATCTGGCCCCACTTGGTACAGCTGGGTCTTCCGTACCCACCGAGGTTTTGTCAAAGGATTCTTTCACACTTTATTGTAAACGGGTGCACCCTTGAAGCTGAATTTTGGGCCTTGATGGAGGCGATTGAGTTTTCTATTCAATTTGTATTCAGTCCTCTCTAGCTTGAATCACACTTGATGCTTACTATGGGGGTTCATAAAAACAAATCTGGGAGAGTCCCTTGGAGGATTCTTCCCCAATGGATGAATTTCCTTGAACATTTTTAAGGCTTGAATCTTCAAGTCACACATGCCTATTGTGAGGATAACTCGGTTGCAGATGCCATTTTCAAGCAGGCGATCATAGCAAGGGGCTTGATGTGGTGTTTTGTTGCACCATCCTCCTGCCTCCGGATTTTAGAGTCCAACATGATGGGTGATCTGCACACCCAGGGTTTTAACTCCTCCTAGTAACATTTGGTTAGTTCCTACTATTTTTTAATATATTTTGGGGGACTAGGTTCACCTGGTCTCGAGTCTTCTTTTCCCTAAAAAATATAAAAATTTTAAAACCCTAAAAAAACTCTAAAAACACTCAAAATCCCTAAAAACCCTAAAAACCCTAAAAATCATCAAATGTCCTGGAAATCCCTAAAACGGTTTAAACCCCTAAAATCCCGAAAAACCTATAAGAAAACCATAAAATATAAAAACACAAAACCCCATAAATTCCCATATCAAATCCTAAAAAATCTAAAAACAATAAAAGACCCTAAAAATCCAAGGAAACAACAAAAACCTTAAAACCCATAAAAACCTAAAAATTCTAAAACCCATAAAAACCATAAAAACCCACTAAAAACACCAAAATACATTAAAAAACCTCAAAAAAATTTAAATACTCTAACAACCAAAAAAACCATAAGAACACAAAAAACCAAAAAAACCATAAAACCCCAAAAAAATCCATAAAATAGTGAAAACCATAAAATTAATAAAAAAATCAGTAAATATCCTTAATAACGTAAAAAGCTCAAAAAACCTTGAAAAACCTAATGAAACCCTTAAAATCCTAGAAAAATTAACACCACTTAAAATCTAGGAATCGCTAAAACCAATAAAAACCCAAAATCCATCAACACCCTAAAAACCTTAAAAACCCAAAAAAATCCCTAAAACACTAATAAACCATAAAAACCCTAATAAAATTATAAAAATCACTAAAAAATAAAATACCACTAAGAAAACCTTAAAACCTAAAACACTTTAAACACCTAAAAACTGAGAAATTGTAAAACCCCCCAAATAACCTAAAACACTAGAAAACCCATCAAATCCTTTAAAATACCTAAAAGACCAAATAAACCATATAAATTATAAAAAACAATAAAAATGTGAAAATTCATAAAAAACTAAAAAACTCTATGAAATCCTTAAGAACCAAACAACAATTAAAATCTATTAAAAATATAAAAACCTTTAAAAAATATAAAAACCACTAAAAACATAAAAAATAAAAAAACCCATAAAAACTACTAAAATACAAAAAAAACAAATAAACCCCTAAACACATTAAATATCTCAAAAAACCTTAAAATCCATAAAAAACTCAAAAAAATCCTAAAAACCATAAAAAACCCAAAAACCCAAAAACCATTTAATATCCCAAAAAACCTGAAAACTCATAAAAATCCTAAAAATCACAAAAAAATGTAAAAACCCTAAAACCCCTAAAACCCCATAAGAAAACATTAAAAATATAAAAATCCTTAATTCCAATAAATACCATTAAAAAACATAAAATCCATAAAAACCCAAAAATCCCCAAAAATCTCAAAAAACCTTTTAAACCATAAAAATTCTTTAAAAGGGTAAAATTCTCAAAAGACATAAAAAATTATAAAACCATAGAAAACGACAAATAAAATCATAAAAACCTAAAATCCCTTAAAACCCCTAAAATACATTAAATTTTTTAAAATCACTAAAATCTCATAATAGAACCAAATAACCCTAGAAACCCTTAAAACCCATAAAACCCTAAAACACTAAAAACTCTAAAAATAAATTAAACCCCAAAAATTTTAGAAAACTATAAAAAACCATAAAACTCTAAAATTACAAAAGAAAACTAAAAAACCAAAAAACCCATAAATACCCTAAATACACTAAAAATCCCTATAACACTCAAAAATCCCTAAAACCGTAAATAAGGATAAAAATCAACAAAAATCCTAAAAAAATACCTAAATACATTAAAAACCCTAAACCCTAAAAACCATTTGAAATTATTTAAAACATAAAAATACTTAAAACCCATAAAAATAAAAAAACGCTAAACACTAAAAACCCTGAAAAACCTCAAAATCACTAAAAACATAGAAATAAAAAAAATACCATAAAATCCCAAAAAAAAAGAAAACACAAGAAACCCTAAAAACCCTATGAAAAACTTAAAAACCTAAACACACATAAATTTCTTAAAATCCCTAATAACTCAAAAAACCCTAAGAATCCCAAAAAAACCCTAAAACTCTCTAAATATATAAAACCCCTAAAAATCTTAGTATTAATAAGATATGCCAACAAATTACTAAAAACATATAAAAACACTTAAAACCCCAAAATTCCAAAAAATTCTAAATAGCCATAAAACCACAAAAAACTCAAAAACCCCTTAAAACCCCTAAAATTGTTTAAAACACTCTACAAATATCAAAAACACTAAATATATAAAAAATAACCCAAAACACCCTTAAACCCACAAAAATATTAATAACCCTAAAAACCCTAAAACCCCTAAAAATCCCTAAAACCCTAAAAATCATAAAAAAACCTAAAAAATACCTTAAATATTCAAAAAGGTAAAACCCATAAAAACCATGAAAACCCCTAAGAAAACATTAAAAACCAAAAAACACTTAAGACATCAAAAAACCTCAGAAAATGCTAAAAACCATCAAAATACCAAAAACCCTACGGTCTTTTAAAAAACCTCAAAATCCCAAAAAACACTAAAAAATCCAAAAAATGCCAAAAAAAATTATAAAAAACCCTAAATCCCGAAAACCCATTAGAAAAACATAAATAATAAAAACACTATAAAACACTAAAAACCCCAAAAAAATGAAAAAAATCCAAAAAAAGACCGTAAAACCCATAAAAACCATAAATCCTTGAAAAACATTACAAAAAATAAAGAACCATAAAATCCCTAAAATACCTCAAAAAACATTAAAAACACTTTAAACCCCTGAAAAATTTAAAAAATTCAAAAAAAATAACATTTAAAACCACAAAAAACTCAAAAAAATCCTAAAATCCCAAAACCCCATAAAACCCAAACAATCCAAAAAATACAAATAACCCCAAAAATCCATAAGAACTATAAAAACATAAAAAACATATGAAATCACTAAAAATATCTAAAGACATAAAAACACATGAAAACCATATAAACCCTTATGAAAACCTTGAAAACTTAAGAACACATAATACCGATAAACATATAAAAAATTCAATAACCCAAAAAACCCAAAACCCCAAAAAACCCATAAAAACACTCAAAAAAAACAAAAACACTAAAAAATAATCAAAAATCCATAAAAATCTAAAAATATTAAAAACCCTAAAAACTATGAAAAAGCCTAATAAACCCATAAAAACTTAAAAAAATAGAACCCCTAAAACCAAAAAATAATAAAAACCACTAAAAACCCTAAAAACCCTAAAAAGACCTTAAAAACCCTAAATTCCCTTAAAAAACATAAATATCAATAAAAACCATAAAACCCCTAAAACCCCTAAAAATCCTAAAAATAACTAAAAACTAAAGAAATATTATAAGTCCCTAAAAACACTAAAACCCCTTAAAATTCCTAAAAACTCAGAAAACCATAAAAACATAAAAATACCATAAAGCCCCTAAAAAAATTAAAAAATCCTAAAAACCCACAAAGTCACTAAAAACAAGAAAACCCATAACAATCCAAAAAAATCCCTAAAAATCATTAAAAAACATAAAAACCCCAAAACCACTAAAAGCACTAAAAAATATTTATACCCAAAAACACATTAAAAACATAAATAAACCTAACCCCCTCAAAAACTCAAAAATAAGGACACTAAAATTCCAAAAAACCATAAAAACTATGAAAACCAAAAAAAATATAAAAACCCTCAAAATCCCTAAAACCCCAAAAAACTATAAAAAACAAAAAAATAATAAAAATAAAAAACGAACTTCTAAGAAACCTAAAAACCCCTAAGATACCGTTTAAAAACTAAAACAAATAAAACACCTAAAAATCTAAAAATTGAACCCCCCCTAAAAACCCTAAAAACCCAAAAAACACTAAAATCCTTCAAATTCCCTAAAACCCCTAAAAATACATAACACCCATAAAATAAAAAAACTTAAAAACCATAAAAAATCATAAAATCATAAAAAACCCAAAAATCATAGAAAACCACTAATAAATTGTTAAAAACCTAAAAAAACATAAAACCCTTAAAAACCTAAAAAAAGATAAAATCTGTAAAAATTTTAAAAATACCATAAAATCCTAGAACCCATAAAAACCAGAAAACCAATAAAATCATAAAAAACTAAAAATCCTTTAAAACAATAATAACACAATATTAAAATCTAAAAACAATTTAAACCAATATAAATGTTAATAAAATCTTTAAACCCAAAAACACCTAAAAACTAAAAAAACAAAAAAACCCCAAAAAACACTAAAACCCCAAAAAACATTAAAACCCATAAAACCTTAAAGAAACCTAAAACCCTAAAAATTAATAAAACCCCTGAATAACCATAAAATCCAAAAAAATAAAAAAATGCCTAAAAACATAAGAAAACCAAAAAACCCTAAAAAACCCTAAAAACAACTAAAACCCATAAAAATAAAAAAAATGCTAAAACCCATAAATACCATAAAAACCTAAAACCCCTAAAACCCTCAAAATACATAAACACATAAAAACCTATGAAAATCATAAATAACCCCTAAAATTATCAAAAAAACAAATAAAACACTAATAAACCTGAAAACCCCTAAGAGAAACTCAAAAAACATAAATAACCTAAAAACCATGTAGCCACTAAAAATGTTAAAAACCCTAAGAAAGCCCATAATTACCCCAAAAACCCAAATCCCCTAAATTTCATAAAATCCATAAATTTGTAAAAAAACATCAAACCCCAAAAAACCCTAAAAATAATAAAAACCTTAAAACCCAGTTAAACCACTAATTTTTTTTTTCAGAAACTATAAAAACGCTTAAAACCCCTTAACACTAAAAAACTATAAAATCTATAAAAACTGCAACAGCACTAAAATAACTCAAAATCCCTCAAATCCCTAAAATCCCATTAGAATCCAATAAAATCCCAAAAAATTCCTACAAATAAAATATAAACTAAAATCCATTAATCCCCTAAGAAAACTATAAAAATATAATAATACGTTATACCCATAAAAACTTGTATAATTGTAAAATCCCAAAAACCCCTATAAACCTTAAAACCATAAAAACCATCAAACTCCTAAATCCTTAAAAACATCAAACCCCATAAAAACCTAAAAACCACAAAACTCTAAAAATCCTTTAAATCCAAAAAATGAAAAAAACACTAAAAACCCCATAACTCATAAAAATATCAAAATAACCAAAACGCCAAAATAACTATAAAACCCCTAAAACAAAAAACCCCTAAAAACCCAAAAATACCTAAAATCCTTAGAAACCCATAAAAATCCCAAAAAATTTAAAAAACCTCAAAACCGTATGAAAATCATAAAAACCTAAAAACACTAAAAACCCATAAAAACATAAAAATGATAAAAACCCAAAAAAACACAAAAACCATAAAACCCCTAAAACCCTCAAAATCCCTAAGAACCCTATAAACCCAAAAAATTATAAAAAAAAATACTAAAACCCCCAAAGAATATAAAACCCCAAAACAACTGTAAAAACAACTATAAAACACTTAAAATGCTAAAAAAATGTAAAACACCTAAAAAATTAAAAACAATAAAACCATAAATAAGCTCTAAAAACATAAAACCCCAAAAAACCTTAAAAAACAAAAAAAGACATTAAAACATAAAAACCCCAATAATAACTCTAAAAACCCTCTAAACCCCAAAAAATAGTTAAAAACAATAAAAACCCTTAAAACTCTAAATATCTCAAAAATCCCAAAAAAATCATAATACCCTGAAAAAACCTAGAAACCCAAAATATTCCTAAAAATTTTAAAAACCATAAAAATACTAAAAATTTATAATGATACATATAATTGTATTAACCCTCAAAACCATGAAAAACCATAATATTTTATTAAAAACATAAACATAGTTAAAACCCATAAAAACATATAATATGATAAAACACTAAAAGACCTAAAATCCCTTAAAAATATTAAAATACATAAAAAATTAAAATCATAATTGGTATTGAATCCATAAAATCTCTAAAAATGAAAATATAAAACCTAAAATCCACTAAAAAACCTTTAAAACCTAAAAGCACATAAAACCCATTAAGACCAAGAAATGCTAAAAACCATTAAAAACTTAAAATTCCCTAAAAACCCTAAAAACCGTAAAAAAATATAAATCCCCCTAAAACCAATCCGCGCCACTTCCAGAGTCCAAGGAAGCCCAATAAAGGCGGTATGTGGGGCTGGTTGGGTTGGATGTTTTCCTAATGCTGTTTTGCTTTGATGATTGGATGTGGTGCTGCTGGATGCTGGAATGCGTTGGATGATGGAAATTGTGATGCTTGATGTTAGTTGCTGCTGAGATGGTAGTTACTGATGTTGTGGTATATGATCGTTCTGCTGCTAGATGTTGATTGTTGTTTGAGTTTGAATGTCGTTCTACTGGTTGATGTTGTATGATGGTGGTGGTCGCTTGGCTTTTTGTGTTTTTTCATTTATCATTCACATTTGATTTTTCTTTTTTTGGGGTCTTTTGCGTCTTGGGTTGTAAGTGGTTTTTTGGGTGTGGGTTGTTTGACTCCTCTCATCCCTTGTCTGTTGTGTCTCTTTTTTCTTTCTAATAAACTTGGGGGGGCTGGGAATATCCCGAACCCGCATATTCCTTTCCCTATAAACAATAGAATCCCATAAAACCCATAAATAATACCATAAAACCATAAAATCCCACTAAAAGATCAAAAACCCTTCTGAAACCCTAAAAACATTAAAACTCCAGAAAACCATAAAAATCCTAAAAACTAAATAATCCTTAAAAACCCAAAAACCCATTGAACCCGTAAAAACCCAAATCCCCCTAAAAATTCTCAAAATCAATAAAACGTCAAAAAACCTCTAAAGAACATAAAATTAGTCTAAAAGTCCCAAAAACATATATAACCCTTCCAATCCTGAAAACCCCTATTGAATCATTAAAAAACAAAAAATAGTCAAAACCCCTAAAAACATAAAAACCCCTAAAAACAATAAAAACACTAAAAACCCACAAAATCCCACAAAACTGTAAAAACATAAAAATCCATATAAATAACTCAAAATCCCTTAAAACAAAAAAAAACCCTAATTTCCATGAAAATATTTAAGAAAACCATAAAAATCAAAAAAGCACTAAAATCCCTAAAAACCAAAAATGACCCAAAAACACCCCCCCCCCCCCCCCAAAACCCATAAAAACATTGAAGAACAACAAAACCCATAAATCCAATAAAACCCTAGTAATAACTCTAAAGACCATTTAAACACCTAAAATCCATAAAAAACTCAAAAACTCAAAAACACTCAAAATCAGCAAAAAAACACCCAAAAATCATAAAAATAAGAAAAATCCCTAAAAATCCCAAAAAACATAACAAACATTAAAACCCGAATTCCCTAGGATATCCTTAAAAACCTAAATACACTTAAAATATAAAGAAAATACATAAATAAACCAAATCACATAAGAAATCCAAAAACCCTAAATCCCCTAAAAACCCTCAAAATCACTAAAAACCCAAAAATACCCATAATATCCTAAAAATCCATCAAAATCGTAAAATTATAATAATCTATAAACAACCAAAAACCCTAAACCCTTAAAAAACTAAAAGAGTATAAAATCAATAAAAACCATTATAAATTATAAAAACCCAAAAAATAATTATAAAACCTAAAACCCAAAAAAATCCTTAAGTTCCCACTAAAAACACTAATACCCCTTAAAACCCCTTTAAAAACCACGAATTCTAAAAACCCTCCAAAACCCTAAAAACCCAAAATATCTAAAAACTCTCATAATAACTAAAAAACCCACAAACCCATCAGAATTCCTAAAACCCAAAAAAGATAAAAATCCAAAAAATCTATAAAAATACATAAAAACATTAAAACCCTAAAAATCATGTGAAAACAAAAGAAATCCTAAAACCCCTAAATAACATAAAACCCCTAAAACCTAAAAAAACCAAAACCCTAAAAAATTTCATAAAACACTAAAACCTATAAAACCCCTAAAAAGACTAAAACCACTAAAATTAATAAAAAAACAAAAAACAACTAAAAACAATAAAAAAACATTAAGCACCTAAAAACTTTTAAAAACTATAAATACATTCAAAACCCAAAAAAATCAAAATAACCCTAAAAACATAAAAAGACACAAAGAACAAAAAAATCGTTAAAACACCTAAAAGGAATTAAAATCATAAGAAATCCCAAAAAAAAAACCCAAAATGATGAAACCCTGAAACCCCCAAAGAAAAAAATAAAAACCATAAAAAAATTTAAAACACATAAAAACCTAAAAATGATAAAAACTATAAAATCCTAATAACACTAAAACCATAAAAACTCAACATACATAAAGGACCTAAAACCATAAAAATCCTAAAAATATCTAATAATACCTAGAACCTATCAATCCCTAACAACCATGAAAACCCATAAGAAAACCACAAAAACATAAAATAACAAGAAAAATCTAAAAACCTAAATTATCAAAAAAGCCAAAGAACCATTAAACCATAAAACTACTAAAACAATCAAATTACACAAAAACTTAAAAAAATCAAAACCATAAAGCCTGAAAAAACACTAAAAATTAAAAAAATCCCTGAAAACTTTTATCAAGACCTTAAAAACCCAAAAACACATATAACCCCTAAAAATATAAAAAATTATAGAAAACACTTTAGAACCTAAAATACCATAAATAAACTAAAAAGTCTAAAACCATAAAAACTCATAAAGACCTTAAAACACTAAAAATAAATAAAAACCCTGAAACCCACTTAAAATGCCAATTAATCTTTAAACCCTAACAATGGTAACAAACACTATAAACCATAAACCAATAAAAAACAAAAAAAATACCCAAAAATCTAAAAAAGCATAAACTCCTTAAAACCCCTAAAACTACTCAAAATCACTAAAAACCCTCAAAACCCTAAAAATATGAAAATTACATAAACACATAAAAACCCTAAGTCCCTTAAAAACCTAATAAAAAAATTAAGAACTAAAAAACACTTAAACCCCATAAAAATCAGAAAATGCAAAAAATACCTAAAAGCGATAAATACCTTAAAACCCAGAAAACTCTCAAAATACCTAAAATCCCCTAAGAATCCCTAAAAATTTAGAAAACACCAAACAACCTTGGAAATCCCTAAGAAAACCAAAAATACCTAATGATAAAACCAAAAAAAACCAAAGAAATCCCTCAAACGCTAAAAACCCTCAAATTCTATAAAATCCTTATAAACCTACAATGCCCTAATAAACAAAAAAACATATAAACCCCTAAAAACACTAAAAATATCTATGAAACCCTAAAAACCCTAAAAACATATAAAATTCCTAATAATTGAAAAAACTATATAAAACCTAAAACCCTAAAAATAACTAAACACCCAAAAAAATCTCTAAAACTGCCTAAAAACCTAAAAACCCTAAAAACTAAGAAAACCCATAAGGAAACCATAAAAACCTAAAAACCAGAAGACCCCTAAAACATTACAAAGTCTAAAAACCCTAAAAAGTTCATAAAAACACTAAAAATAAAAAACCCCTAAACCCCTTTAAAACACATAAGAACCCCAAATCATAGAAAAAGATTTTAAAAACTTTTAGACAAATAAAAATGTTTAAATACCCTAAAAACCTTAATAACCATAATAAATAAAAAACAATACAAATCCAGAAACCAAAAAACCATAAAAACCCTAAAACCCCTCCAAATCCATAAAAACCCTAAAACACATATAAATCCTAAAAATCCCTAAGAACACCTAAAAACAAAAAAAAACCTTAAAACTCTTAAATCTAAGAAAAACATAGGAATCCAAAACACATAAAAACCATAATAATGTAAAAAACACTAAAAACACAAAAAACCCTAAAACACTATAAAATTCCCAAAAAACATTAAAACCCTTAAAATATATAAAACCCCATAGAACCCATAAAACCCCTAAAATCCCACAAAACTCTATAAAATCCCTTTAAACCCCTATGAAATTTAAAATAATCAAAAAAACCTTTTAAACCCAAAATACCCTAAAAATAAAAAGAAATCATTAAAAACCTAAAAACCCTAGAACCCCTCAAAATCCAAAATAAACACAAAACCGTAAAAATCCAAAAAAACACTAAAAGTCCCTAAAAATACAAAAAACCCTAAAAACCTTGAAAACCCCAAATAAAACCGTAAAACCTAAAAACACATAAAACCAATAAAATCTTCAAAAATTCAAAAAACTCTAAAACCCATAAAACCCATAAAATCCAAAAAACCCCTAAATACTATTAAAATACCCAAAAATCCCAAAAAAACCCTAAAAACATAAAAAGATAAAAACCTAGAAAAGATATGAAAAAAATAAAAACCTAAGAACAAGTAAAACCCCTAAAAGTCATATAAAATTTAAAAACCCCCAGAAACCCTAAATCACTAAAAATCATAAAATTCCTCAAACCCCCCCAAAAACAATAAAAAACAAAACAAATCCAAAAAAATCACAGAAAATCCATAAAAACAAAAATACCCTAAAATCCCTGAAAACCCCTAAAAAACATAAAAACATAAAAACACTTAAAACCTTTAAAACCTAAAAAACTAAAAACCCAAAAATAACATAAAAACCCTAAAACCTAAAAAACAATAAATACCCAAAAAAACGTTAAAAAACCCTAAATCCCCTTACAAACCCAAAAACCCAGTAAATACTCTAAAATCCCTGTAAATCCCAAAAAACATTTAAAAAATATGAAAACCCTTAAAAACATAAAAACAACCCCAACCCCCCCCCCCCAAGTAAAAAACCATAGAAAACCAAAAACAACTAAACACCTCAAAATCCCAAAAAACCCAAAAACCCATTAAAATATTAAAAATCCCAAAAAATTCTCAAAAACGTAAAGAAAAACTAAAAAATGATGAACCCTAAGAAAACCATAATTTCATAAAAACACATAAATACATTAAAAATATTAGAACACTAAAAACCCAAAAAAACATATAAACCCCCAATGACACTATAAAATATTAATAATGAAAATCCCTAAAAATCTACATAACCATAAAGACTATGAAAACCCATAAGAAAACCATAAAAACCATAAAATACATTAAACAACTAAAAACATAAAAAACTCTAAAACCCATAAAAACCGTAGAAGACACAAATTACCTTAAAATCCCCTAAAACCCATAAAACACCTAAAACATAAATAACTCTAAAAACCCAAAAAGACCTTAAAGATAGTAAAAAGTCTAAACCCCTTCTAAAACCCTAAAAAGTTTTAAAAAATTTATAAAAACATTAAACCAATAACAAACACTAAAAACCCTCCAAAACCAAAAAAAAATTATTAAACCCCTAAAAACACTAATACCCAAAAAGTCCTCAAAATACCTAAAACCCCTTAAAAACTAAATAAATCCTCATAACCCATTAAATTCATGAAAATAATTAAAAAACTTGAATACTCATAATAAAAACCTTAAAACACTAAATGCAATTAAACCCTTAAAAACTTAAAAATGCTGAAAACCCCTAGAAACCCCTAAAGTCACTCAAAATCAAAAAATCACATAAAACCCCATAAAAATCCTAAAAAATCCCTAAAAAAACATAAATCATAATCCCAAAAAAACCATAAACCACCTAATAAAACCTTAAAAACAAAAAATACTTAAAACCCCTAAAACCCTAAGAAATATTAAAATGCTAAAAACCATAAAAAAACCCAAAACCCAAAAAAACTCTAAAAACCCATTAAACCCCTAAAAAGTTAAAAAAATATAAAAACCATAAAGCCGTAAAAACCTAAAAATAAACCCTAAAAATTTAAAATATCCCAAAATCCAATAATCCCTTAAAAATCCCTAAAAACCACGAAAATCATAAAAAATCCCTAAAATCCCAAAAGCATAAAAATCCCAAAAAAACCTTGAAAAACACTGTGAAAACCATAAAAACAAAAACAATTTTAAATCTTAAAGAGACATAAAAATTCTGAAAACCCCTAAAACCCCTAAAGGCCTAAAAACCCTTCAAAATCCTAAAAACTTCTTAAAACCAAAAAAATATCAAAAAATCCATTAAAATTGCTAAAAAATTTAAAAACTAAAAACCGTGAAAACACTAAAAAACTGTAATTTTTTTTAAAAAAAATAAATCCCGTGAAACCCCTAATAAATTTTAAAAACATTAAAGTCCAAAAAACACTTAAACACACAAAAATCCATACAAACCCTAAAAACTAAAAAACCCTAAAAGACTACAAAAAATATCAAAAGCCTTTAAATAATTAAAAATATTAAAAAACACTAAAACATTAAAAAACATAAAAAAATTCAATAAAAACCCTTAAAACACAACAAAAATTAACAACCCAATAAACCCCAAAACAATCAAACTCTATAAAAAAATTAAAATCCAAAAAATCCGAAAAATCCGAAAAAATAAAAAAAATACCTAAAAAACCTTAAAAACCCCTAGGAAAACAATAAATATATTAAAAACCCATAAAACCTCTAAAAAACCAAAAAACTATAATAAAACCTAGAAAAATTGAAAATCCCTCCAAATCCATAAGAACCCTAAAAAATATAAAAATCCTAAAAATCCCTAAAAGCCCCTAAAAACATAAAAACCCTAAAACCCTGAAAAGAAATAACAAAACCTTAAGTACCTAAAAACACATAAACCCAATTGAAACATATAAAACATTAAAAACACTAAAATAAAATAAATACCCAAAACCCCCTAGAAATCATAAACCCCTAAAAACCATTAAAAACAAATAAAAACCCTAAAACCCAATAAAACACTTTAATCACCTTAAAATATTCAAAACCCTTAAACCCATAAATACCCTAAAACTAAAAAAACACCCCAAAACATTGAAAATTCCATAAAAAATCTAACCACCCATAGCACTAAAAACCCCTAAAAACACAAAAAATCTAAAAATACCCTAAAAATCCCTAAAAACATAAAAAACCCTAAAACCCTAAACACCGTAACAAAATCTTAAAAACCAGACAATAGTTAAAATCAATAAGAAACCTAAAAAATGCTAAAAACCCTAAAAACCATAAATAATCCCAATGGCCGTCAATATCTCTAAAAATCGTAAAAACCATAAAAAAATAAAAAATACATAACAATAGAAAAACATAAAAAAGCCTAAAACCCCTAAAACCTCCTACAAAAACATTAAAAACGTCAATACATTTAAAACATAAAAAAAATGCTACAAACTGAAAAAAAACCCTAAAATACACTCGAATTCCTAAAAATTGATAACAACCTTAAACCCAAAAAATTCATAGAGAATCCTAAAACCCCTTTAAAACTATAAAACCACTAAAATATCTAAAAACCATCAAACAATAATAAAATTTTAACAACTCTAAAACAATTTAAACACTAAAAAACCTCAATCAAAAAACTAAAAATCAAAGAAACAATAAAAACTAAAAACCCTAAAAAATCATAAAACCCAAAAACCAAAAAAAATCTTAAATGACCAAAAAATCACTAAAAATAAAAAAATCCATGAAAACCGTGAAAAAACATAAGAAAATAATAAAAACCTAAAACTACATAAAACCTCTAAAAAAGAAAATGATACTAAAAACCCTAAGAAACCCTAAAATTGTAAAATCACTTAAAATACCTAAAAACCTATAAACACACAAAAATTTCAAAAAAGAACTTTAAATAAATAAAAAACATAAAAAAAAAACAAAACGCCCTAAGGAACCCTTAATAACCTAAAAACTCTAAAAACCCCTGAAGAAAAATAATTCTTAAAACACAAATATATAATAAAAATACCAAAATTGATAAAAACCCTCAAAATCCTTAAAAAACCTTGAAATGCATAAAAATCCAAAAAATCCAAAAAAACATAAATATTCCAAAAAACCCTAAACACCCCTATGAAATCCTTAAAAACCTAAAAACAATTTAAACCCATAAATAATATATAAAATGATAAATTCACTAATAAATAAAAAGGCCCTAAAAACATTGAGAATCCTTAAACACACTAAAAATATTAAAACTATAAAATCAATAAAAACCAAAAAATCCATTTAACCCATATAAATGTTAAAAACTCTAAAAACCTAAAAATAAAAAAAACAAAAACCACATAAATACACTACAAACCATAAAACCCTTAAAACCCCCAAGATCACAAAAAACCCCAAAATAATAAAAATCATAAAAGATCCCTAAAATCCATAACAATTTAAAATACCATAAAAACATTAAATAAACCTAAGAAAACAATAAAAAACCTAAAACCACATAAATCCCCTAAAAATCCTAAGCAACACTAAAAAAACTAAAAAGTACTCAAAATAACTAAACCCCAAAAAACCAAAAAAATTCAAAAAATCCCAAAAAATACCTAAAACGACAAAAACCCCTAAAAAATAAAACTACTAAGAAAACATTAAGATGCTAAAAAATTAAATACACTAAAACCCATTAAAATCCATAAAACCCCTAAAACCTTATAAATACCCTAAAATCCATAAATAAATCCAAAAATATTTTTAACCCCAAATAATGTTAATAAAACTATAAAAACATTAAAAATAGTAAAAAAATCAAGAAAACCTAAAAACTACCAAAAACCACAAAAATCGTAAAATCACAAAATCCCAAAAAAACATCAAAATCCCGAACAACCACAAAAATCATAAAAACAATAAAAAAGAAAAAAAACTAAAATCCCTAAAATCTTAAGAAAACCTAAAACCCTATAAAAATACTAAGAAACATTTAAAACATAAAAACAATTAAAATCACTAAAAACCTTTAAAATTAATAAAAACCCAAAAAAATGTCAAATTTTTAAAACCATAAAAAAACCATGAAAATACTAAAAATCCCTAAAAAATCATGAAAATGTAAAAAACCTAAAAAATCTCTAAAACCCATTAGAAAACCTAAAAAACCTAAAACACATAAACCCGTAACAACCTAAAAAACTCTTTAGACCTGAAAAAACACTAAAAAAATTATAATCCATAAAACCCTAGAATGCATAAAAATCCTAAAAGTCCTTAAAAATACTTAAAAACAAGAAAACCCTAAAAACCTAAATAAAAACTTAAAAACGTAAAAACACGTAAAACACCTAAAAATCAAAAAATCTTAAAAACTATAAAAAACCTAAGAAAACCCCAAATACCATAAAACCCATAAAAACCCTATAAACATTAATCAAAAATTAAACACATAAAACCAAAAAACCATTAATCCCCCTAAATATGTTAAAAACTATAAAAAACACATTAAACACCTAAAAACTCTAAAAAAACCAAAAAAAAAAACAAAAAAACATAAAATCCTAAATAATAAAACAACTGTAAAAATTAAAAACAATAACAAAAAACCATAAAATGTGAAAACCCTAGAAACCCAACCATCATTCAAAATCCATAAAAACCCAAAAAAATCATAAGAACCATTTAAAAATACATAAAAAGTAAAAAACACTAAAAACCATGAAAATCCTTAAGAAAATTATAAAAACAAAGAAAACTAAAAACCACTAGAAATACTATAAACAGTAAATACTCTAAAACCCTTAAAAGTACCTGATAATCCTAAAACCCCAGTAAAATTCTACAAACCCTTTTAAACCCTACAATAATTAAAAATTTAAAAAAAACCATAAAATCCATAAAAACTCCACAAAACCTTAAATCTCCCAAAAACCATATAATCCCATAAAATCCTAAGAACTAATAAAAACTATTAAAATCCCTCAAAATCCTAAAAACGATAAATATCATAAAAGGTCCCTATAAATAACTAATAAGTAAAAACCCTTAAAAACCCTAAAAAACCCAAAGAAAAATTTTAAATACATAAAAATTAATTAGATCCCCTAAGAAACCTAAAAAAACTATAAGATCCAAAATAACCATAAAACCCAAAAAAAACACTAATATGCATCAAAATCCATTAAAACCCTAAAAACCATAAAAATCCAAAAAAAATAACCCTAAAAATGATTTAAAAATATTAAACTCTAAAAACCATAGAAAGACCAATGAAAACGTAAAATGTAAAACAAAACATAAAACCCCAAAAACCTAAAAACATTAAAAAACCTAAAAAAACCTTAAAACCCTAAAAATTGAATAACCTTTAAAATCAATAAAACCATTAAAAATAATAGAAATCTAAAAAAATAGAAAAATCCATAAAAATGTAAAAATCGTAAAAACACTATAACATCTTATGAATGACATTAAAACCTAAGAAAATAAAACCCATAAAAAATAAAGTGAAAAAAACTTCAAAACCCTAATAATACCCTTAAAGAATAAAATCCATAAAATCCCTAAAGTGCCTAAAAATAATAAAAAACATTAAAACTCAAAAAATCAAAAAAAAACTAAAAACTATATAAACACTTTAAACCCCTAAAATTGTTAAAAAAACTTTTGAAGACATAAAAACATATAAAAACCCTAAATATCCTAAAAATCCTAAAAACCCAAAATCCCAAAAAATCCACAAAAACGAAAAAAACCATAGAATACTAAAAATTCCCTAAAAATTCCTAAAAACATAAAAACCTGGAAAACACCTAATAAAATAGTAAAACCTTGAAATACATTTAAACCCAAAAAACTAAAAAATATCTAAAACCCAAAAAACCCTAAAACCCCTAAAAATCCCTAAAACCATAAAAAACCTCAGAAATACTATAAAAATCCCTCAAGACGCCTAAAATCATAAAATAATATAAAAACCTGAAAGAAAACTAAAAAAACCATAAAAACATAAAAACACTTAACACACTAAAAAACTAAAAACACTAAAAACCCTAAAAACCCAAAAAATACCACCAAACTATAAAAACACTAAAAATAAGAAAACCCCTTAAAATCTTAAAATATCCAAAAAAATCATAAATCCCTAAACCATTAAAAACTATAAAAACCCTTTAAACCCATAAAAATGTTAAAATATCTAAAAAACACCAAAAAACCTAAAAACTCAAAAAATCATAAAACCCAAAAAAACCGATAAAGCCCTAAAGACCCTTAAAAGCCTACAATTCCCTAAAAATACTAAAAAATCATGAATGTCCTAAAAATCCATAAAAATCTCTAAAACATAAAAAATCCTTAAAACCATGAAAAACATTAAGAAAACTTTAAAAAACAAAAAACACATGAACACCTAAAAACCCAAAAAATGCTAAAAACCCTAAAAACCCTAAAAACGAAAAAAAAACACTAAAACCCTGAAAACCCATAATAAACCCTTAAAAAAATGAAAACAATTAACTCCACTAAAAACCTAAAAATCAATCAAAACCATAAAAACCCTAAAATTCCCCAAACCTCCTAAACCCCATTAAACCCATAAAAACATTTAAAAAACCCAAAAATAGACTAAATTAGACTAAAAACTCTAGAAAACCCATAAACTCATAAAACAATTAAAAAAACATTAAAAACCATTAAAACCCTAAATACTCAAAAAACCCATAAAAACCAAAAGTACACTAAATATGCCTATAACCATAAAAATCTATAAAATCCTTAAAAACCCATAAAATCATAAAAAATCCCTAAAATCCCTAAAAATGTAATAGAACTTAAAATCCTTAAAACCCCATAAGAAAAACGTAAAAATTGAAAAAAAAAATAAAACCCCTAAAAAATCATAAACACCCTAAAACCTCTAAAATCACTAAAAACCCTCAAAATCCATAAAAACCCTCATATTATAAAAACCCTAAAATTACAAAAAAAAATCCAAAAAAATGTAAAAACCCTAAAACCCCCTGAAAAAAATAATAAAACATGAAAAAAATAAAAATAATTAAAACCCATAAAACATAAAAATTCTATAAACCAATAAATGACCATAAAACATCTAAAACCCAAAAAAAACCAAAAAACCATTTAAAATAAAAAAATGAAAAAATAAAATATTTAAAAACCATTTACCCCTAAAAATGTTAAAAATCTCTAAAAACCTCAAAACTATAAAAACATCGAATAAATATCTAAAAACCCAAAAAATAAAAGATAACGTAAAACCCTAAAAACCCTCTAATGCCCTAAAAACTATAAAGACTCATATAAATAATAAAAAAATCCTTAAATGTCCCTAAAAAAATTAAAACCCCTAAAAACTATGAAAAACTCAAAGAAAACCTTAAAAACCAAAAAAAAAGACATAGAACCCTTAAAACATCTAAAAACTGTAAACACCTTCAAAACCTAAATTCCCTAAAAAACTCAAATGCCCTAAAAATAGCTAAATACATAAATAACCATAAAAACATAACAAATAACTAAAAATCACTAAGAACATAAAAAAACTAAAACCTCTAAAAACCCCAAAGAAAATAATTAAATCTAAAAAAACACATAAACCCCTAAAAACCTAAAAAATGCTAAAAATCCTAAAATTTCCTAAAACACTAAAACCCATAAAAAACAATAAAGTTATAAAAACATTAAAACACCAAAAAAACCCAATAAACCACTAAGACCAACAATGAATATAAAAACCCTTTATACCCCTAAAAATGTAAAAAACTCTAAAATACTATTAAACTGTAAAAACTAAAAAAATGTTAAGAACCAAAATAATCCAAATACAAAAATAAAATATAAAAAATCCCATAAGGCCCTCAACATCCCTAAAAATGCAAAAATAAATTAAAATATTAAAAAATACCATAAAATATCTAAAATCATAAAAACCCCTAAAAAACTGAAAACCCATAAGAAAACCCTAAAAACTAAAAAACACATATAACAGTTAATAAACTAAAAAAAACTAAAGAACCCAAAAACCATAACAACATTAAGAACCCTAAAACCCCTCAAAATCCTAAAAAACACTAAAAATCCTTTAAAAACCCTAAAAATATATAAAAATAAAAACATACCTTACAACTCTGAAAACCCCGAAGAAGACCTTAGAAACATAAAAATACTTAAAACCATTAAAAACCTAAAAAATAATAAAAACCCTTAAAACCATAAAAAATCTAAAACCTGAAAATACCAAAAAATTCATTAAAACCCTAAAAAATCACTAGAAATCCTAAAAACCATAACGATCCTAAAACAATACTGAAATCCCTAAAAATTAAAAAATACTAAAACTCTAAAAATGACTAAGAAAACATTAAAAACCCAAAAACACTTAAAACCCCTATGAACCAAAATTCACCAAAAACCAAAAAAAATACTAAAAATGCTAAACACCTTAAAAACAATAAAACCCCTTAACACATTAAAAACTATAAAAACCCCTAAAAACCTTAAATAAACACTAAAATATCATAATATATTTTAAACCCATAAATTTTTTTAAAAACCTAAAAACATGTAGGAACCCTAGAAAACTAAAAATACCATGAAAACCAAAAAAACCAAAAAACCCCTAAAACCCCTTAGATTCCCTAAACACCCCAAAAATGCATAAAAGTATTAAAAGTCCCTAAAAATCCCTAAAAATATAAAATCCCCATAAAATCTTGAAAACCTCTTTGAAATCCATAGAAACCTAAAAACATAAAAAACCCCTAAAACCCTATCAAAACCCTCAAAATCCCTAAAACCCTAAAAAAATCATAAAAATATTAAAAAAGACATAAAATTACAAAAAACATAAAAATACACAGATAATCCAAAAAACCCCTATGAAAACATGGAAACATCTAAAAACACTTAAATCCCGGAAAAACCAAAAAATGCTAGAAACCCAAAAATCCCATAAAACCATAAAAATAACTAAAAAACTTCAAAACATATAAAAACGATTAAAAACTCAAAAAAACTAAAAACTATAAAAACCCTTTAAACCCCTAAAAACATTTAAAAACACTTACACACCTTAAAACCCTAATAATCTCAAAGACACCTAAAGGGAAAAAAAGAATAAAATAATAAAAATCGCAAAAACACCTAAAAACCTCAAAAAATCTAAAAACCTAAAAAAAATTAAGACTCCATAAAAGTCAATAAAAATACCAAAAAAAACAAAAAAACCTTTATAAAAACTTTAAAAACCTAAAATAACATTAAACCCCTAAAAAATAAAAACACTAAAAATTTAAAAACACTAAAAATTATCAAAATACCTAAAAACATAAAAATCCATAAAAATACTAGAAACACCCTAAAATACCTAAAATCATAAAACCCCCTAAAACCCCTAAAACCCATATGAAAACCTTAAAACCCCTAAAACAATTAAAAACCCAAAAACCTTAAAAAATTACAATTACATTGATATGTATTTCTTTTATCGCTGAAAAACCCCTAAAAGATGCTAAAAGGCCTAAAAATATTAGATGACCCTAAACACCCTAAAAATCCCTAAAATTTTAAAAAACACCTACAATTTTAAAAAATCCTAAGCCCCATGAAAATCATAAAACCCCTTGAAAAAAATCTATAAACCCTTTAAACTACTAAAAACATTAAAAACTCTAAAAGAACATAAAAACTATAAATAACTCAATAAAACCCTAAAACCCCCAAAAAACTATAAAACACTAAAACCCTAAAATCCTTAAACCCTCAAAATCAATAAGCACACTAAAAATACACGAAAATCCAAAAAATTCATAAAAATCAAAAAAAAATTAAAACACTATTAAAACACTAAAAACTCACAATAAAAACTCAGAAATATAATGATACTTAAAACCCAAAAAATATAAACAAAACTAATAACCATAAAAACCCTAAAAACCCTCGAAATTCCAGAAAACCTAAAAATCCATAATAAACCTAAAAATACATAGAAAAAGCTAAAAACACAAAAAACCCTAAAGACCCCTCAAAATCGTCATAAATCTTAAAAATATTAAAACCCATAAAAACCAAAAAAATGCTAAACCCCCTAAAAATAAAAAAACCACTAAAAATCTCTAAAAACTATATAAAACCTTAAAAATAAAAAATATCCCTAAAAAGATAAAAACCCTAAAACCAATAAAAACCATAAAAATACAAAAAAAACATTTAAAACCCTAAACATTATATAATACTATAAAAGACCTTGAAAACCATAAAAAATCAAAAGAAAACTAAAACCATCAAGAACTATAGACACACTAGAATTCCTAAAAATTCCTAAAAATCACAAAAAATAGAAAAATTTATAGAACACTAAAAACACTAAAAACCAATATTAAAACATTAAAAAGCTAAAAATAACTAAAACCCAAAAACATAAAAAACACTAAAAATCTGAACAACCCTAAAGTCCATAAAACCACTCAATGTCCCTAGAATCCCTAAAAATCCAAAATAATGGTAAAAAGCCAAAAAAATACCTAAAAATGTAATAAAATCTTAAAAACCTTGAAACCCGTTAAGAAAACCGTAAAACCCTAAAAACACTTACAACCACTAAAAACAAAAAAAAATTATAAATACCCAAAAACTATAAAAGAACATAAAACCTCTAAAAACCTTAAGCACCCCTAAAATCATAAACCCACTCCCAATCTTTAAAAACCCTAACGAAAAAATAAAAATCTAAAAACCCTTTAAAACAAAAAAATGTTAAAAAACACTAAAATACATAAAACCACTAAAAAATAAATAAAACATAAATACCCAATGAACCATAAATACCTTATAAAACTTTAAACCCATCAAAATCAATAAAATTTTTAAATTTCTATAAAAATATGAAAATGGTCCTAAAATCCTTAAAACTATAAAAAACTATAAAATCCCTAGAAACAATTAATAAAACCTTAAATACAATAACAACTATCTAAATCCCAAAAACCCCTAAAAAACACTCGAAATCCCTAAAAACCCTAAAAATCTAAAAAAAACTCCCTAATAGTCCTTAAAGAGTAAAAATCTCTAAACCTTTAAAAACCCCTTATGAATACATGAAAACCCAAAAAAAGTTAAAACACTAAAAACCCAAAAAACACAAAATCCCTAAAAATCCATAAAAACCCTAAAAACCCTCCAAATCCAAAAAAACCATAAAATCCAATAAAAATCCAAAAAAGATACCTAAATATCACTAAAATAACTAAAAACCATAAAAAACCCTAAAACCCCAGAAAACCTTATAAACCTAAAAAATGCTAAAAACACTTATACCCCTAAAAACCTTATGTGAGATTCTTGGGGTGGACCTATATTCATGACATAGGGACACAAATTATTTATGTAGTTCATGGATAAAATGTTGATGATGGATTTGGATAGTAGATTAAAGTATTCAACCAATTCTATATAGAGAGGGACCTACTACATAGACAACGCAATTGAGGGAGGGATGTGATGGCCCATCCAAACAACAACACACTTATGTTAAAGCTTAAAACTAAGGTTTTTTGATCTTAGAACACCAATTTTACTGTTTATTGGCAAGGAAATAATGCACAAGATAATGGGGAATAACCAGAACAATCCTCACACAATGGAGTGAAAAATCATAGTATCTTTTTTGAAAATCATAGATTCCTTATAAGTTTCATTAGGGTGGAAATTTATAGCCAATGGGTGATACAATATTCAATGCTCTAATACCCTAATTTTATAATGGTTAATACTACCTTGTCCCCTTTATATAAAAAAGACAAATATTATAAATGATTTTTTTGGAAATGTAACCTATGTATTTCCACCTATATCCTATTATATTTGAAATTGATTACATAGACCACCAGATATTACATTGGTTTCCGAAGATACCTTTCTAGAATATCCATGTGGGTAGGGAATCCAAAATTCATGAAAACATACGGTCCGAACATAAAACATCATTTATAAGATTCAATAAGTGTGTTAATAGGAACATTTTCTCCATCCATTCATGGTTTGATCTATTGGGCCTTTAATGTAGTGATATGAGTTCCAATTGTATCATTCAACTTACTTAATCTCCCTCATGGAACCATGATTCCAAATACAACTCTTACAATGGGGAAATTGACTCGACTCCTTAAACATGGTTCTCATCATCATCATAATCATTAAAAGTATTCATCCTAGACTTTTCACCCTCTACAACTAAAAAAAGAGAAAGATTAAAAATATTCCAAGTGTAACTTACTCTATACTAACTTGGCTAAGCTATCTTATCAGTATCGTTTTTAATATTCTTGAGTTTTCATAATGGTCCGTCTCTTTGTGGAATAAGTTTTCATTTCAAATTGTCACCAAAAATTTCCTTTTTCATTTTAATCTAGACTATGTCACTGGGATTAAACAACACTTGCTTATGAACCTTATTTTCACCATCAATGTATTTATCACTCATTCACTCAAAATATTTCCTTTTTTCCTATAGTTTATTAAGGAAATAAACATTACCTTTCACATACATCTTAGTTTATTACTTCATATGTATTTTTAAAGGAATTATATCAATAGGGGAAAGGTGTTAAATCCATAAACAATTTCAAATAGAAATATTGATTAGTGGAATGTTTGGTGCTATTATTTGTGAATTATGCATGTTGTGAAAACTTCTCCCAATTATTGAGATTATTTTTAACAATTTTATGTAGAATAGATTTATGTTTTTGATTCACCAATTTTAGGGGTTTGAGGGATTTTTAGTATTTTTACATTATTTTAGGGGTTTTAGAAATTTTGAGGGATTTTAGTGTTTTTTGATAGTTTTATGGTTTTAATGGTTTTTTAGAGTATAAATTTGGATTTTTGTAGGATTTTTATGGATGTTTTAAATATATATTTTTATTTTGGATTAAATTGATTTTAGAGTTTCATTTATTTTTCGGGTTTTTATAGAGATCCAAGGTTTTTTGGGTTTTTATGGTTTTTAGGGTGTTTCAGGATCGTTTATGGGTTCTAGAATTTTTTAGTTTTTAGGGGGTTTAAGTTTTCTTAGGTTTTTATGGTTTTCATAGGGGTTTTTAGTGTATTCAGTTAGTTTGAATGTTTATAGTTTTTTAGGAATTATTTATTATTTTAATGGTTTTATGGTTTTTATGGATTTTGATTGTTTTAGAGTTTTTTTGTGTTTTTACAGTTTTTAGGTATTTTTTAATTTTTTTTAATGTTTTAAATGTTTTTTAGATATTTTTAATATTTATAGGGTTTTAATGGGTTTATAATGTTTTTAGTGTTTTTTGGGTATTTATATGTTTTTAGATTTTTTATGGTTTTAGGGGGTTTTTTAGTTTTTAGTGTTTTAGGTTTTTTAGGGTTTTTATGGTTTTTCTTGTTTTTAAGTCTTTTAGGGTTTCTAAGTGGTCATATGTTTTTATGGTATTCTTAGGTATTTTCAAGTCATTATGGATATTTTATGTTTTTAATGATTTTTTGGGATTTTTTGGGATTTTTATTGTTTTTAGTGTTATTAGGGGTTTTTTGGTTTTTTGGTTTTTCAGTTTTTTGGTTTTAATGGGATTTTTGAGTTTTATGGTTTTTATGTATATATATTATGTTATTGGGGGTACAATTAAATTTAAACACACATAAACACATCACACATAGATTGAAAAGGCAGACCATATCCCCCAAGGGGATGGACCACCCAACAAACATTATTTATTCAGTACATAGTTCATAGGCCCAATGGTCATAAAGCCCATTACATGGCATGTTGGCCCAGTGGTCATGAAGCCCCAATTTTTTTACCCAAATTCCCCTCAATTAATAATACTACTATAGTACACATACAACTATAGTACTTGTTATTGTGTTGCTTCAATTACAGATCTGGCTACAGTCCCCATAACTATTACAGTATCCATTGCTACAGTCTAGCCACCACTACAGTTCTGTTACAGCACCTCTACAGTGCTACTTCAGTAACATGTGCCCAAATTTTTTTTGAACCCCCATCCCCTATGTAGTATTACAGCGGTCTTTACCACTATCCCAACCCCCAACTACATTTTGCGGTTTTATGATTTTTATAGTGTCTTAATGTTTTAGGGGTTTAAAGGGGTTTTAGATTTTTTAGTGGGTTTTTATGGTTTTAAGGGGTTTTAGGGATTTTTACACTTTTTGGGGTTTTATGGTTTTTTTAGAGGTTTTTAGGTTTTTTAATGTTGTTTATGGTTTTGGGGAGTTTTATGTTTTTATATTTTCTTAGAGTTTTTTGGTGTTTACGGTTTTTTACATTTTTAATAATTGTTATAGATTCTTAAAATTTTCATAGTAATTAAGGTTTTTATGTATTTTGAACATTTATATATTTTATTAGATTTTTTAAGGTTTTTCGGTTTTTTAGGGATTTTTTATTTTTTATGGTGTTTAATATTTCTTTATTGTCTTTAGAATTTTTATGTGTTTAAAGGATTTAGTGATTTTATTGGTTTATGTAAATTTTATGGGTTTTTATGGTTTTTCAAAAAAATTAGAATTTTAGTGGTTTTATGGTTTTAGGGAGTTTTAGGGTGTTTAGGGATTTTAGACTATTTCATTTTTTTATGGGTTTTAAATTATTATAGTTTTTCAAGGTTATCTTTGGGGCTTTCAATGTATTTATTTTTTTAACATTTTTAGTGATTTCTAGGGATTTTGGGGGGTTTTATTATTTTTAGGGGGTTAGGGTTTTTTACGGTTTTTTTGGTTTTTTATGTTTTTAGGAGTATTTTTTGAGTTTTTTGGGGGGTTTTAAGTTTTTTTATAGTGTTTAAATATTTACAGTGTTTCATAGTGTTTTTAGAAAACCAAATTTGGATTTTAGGGTCTTAATGGGTTTAGGGGTTTTTAAGGATGTAAGGGGTTTTATGTATTTTAGGGTCTTTAGGGATTATAGGGTTTTATAGAGTATTTATAATTTTATGGATTTTTAGAGGATTTAAGTGTTTTTAGGTTTTTATAGTTTTCATAGGTATTTTCATGGTTTTTAAAGGTTTTATTATTTTAGGGTTTTATGGATTTTTTAGTATTATTATGATTTTTAATGGTTTTTAGGGGATTTTGTGGTTTTTTAGATTTTTATTGGGTATTTTAGTTTTATGTTTCTTTAGCATTTGTTGTTTTTTTTTTGAGTTATTTTTGGTTATTTTAATATTTTTCAATGTTTAAAGTGTTTTTATAGTTTTTATATAGTTTTATGTTTTTTATGTGTTTTTGGGGTTTTATGGTTTTATAGGTTTTTAAGGTTTTTACAATTTTACGGTTTTTGGGATTTTAGCGTGTTTGGGGGTTTTTAGGTTTTTTAGGTGTTTTATGTGTTTCATTATTTTTTAGGGTTTCATAGGATTTTTAGGTAATTCATGTTTTTAGGTATTCTTAAGGATATTAAAGGATTTTTATGGGTTTTGGGGATTTTGGGGGTTTTAGGGTTTTAATGTTTTTTTCGGGTTTCTATGGTTTTTGGATTTTTATTGTATTAAATGTTTCATAAATTTTTCTAATATTTTTAGCGGCTTAATGTGTTTATAGATTTTTTAGTTTTTAAGGGGTTTGGGGGTTTTATGCTCTTTTTTGGGCTTTTAGGGTTTTTAGAATATTTTAGGTTTTTAGGGGTTTTGAGTGTTTTTTGGTTTTTAATGTTTTATTAGGGGATTCTTGAGGTCTTTTTAATTTTTTCATTTTAAATGTTTTTAGAGATTTTTTATTATTTTTATTGGTTTTTGTGGTTTTTAGGGATTTTGAGGGTTTCTTGGTTTTTTAAGGTATTTAGGGTTTTTCTGTTTTAGGATATTTTAGGGGTTTTAAGTGTTTTAGATTTTTAAGGATTTATTATGGTTATTTAGGATTTTAGGATTTTTAATTATTTTTGGATCTCAAGTTAATTTTTAGGATTTTTTTTGGATTTTAGCGCTTTTATAGATTTTGAGGGGTTTTAGAGATTTTATGGGTTTTGGGGGTTTTTAGTTATTTTGGGTTTTTATGGGTTTCTTGAGTTTTTTAATATTTTTATGTCTTTAATGGGTTTTTATATTTATTAATCATTTTAATGGTTTTCTATGTGTTTTCGGTGATTAAAATTTTTATTGGGATTTTTATGGTTATTATTCATTTTAAGGTTTTAGGGTTTTATAATTTTTAGGATTTTAGGGGTTTTATGCTATTTTAGGATATTTAAGTTTTCATATGGTTTTATATGGTTTTGGTGTCTTTTACATTTTTAGATATTTTTTTGTGTTTTTAGGATTTTTATGGGTTTTTGGTGTTTTTATGTTTTTTTAGGTTTTAAAGGTTTTTAATGTTTTTAAAGGTTTTTATTTTTTTTAGAATTTTTTAATTTTTTATGCGTTTACTAGGTTTTTAGCATCTTTATTTCTTTTTAGTGTTTTATAGGTTTTAAGGGTTTTTTGGGGTTTTATGGTTTTTAGGGGTTTTAATGAATTTTTATATTTTTAGGATTGTTAGTATTTTTTGGTTTTTATGAATTTAAAGTGTTTTTAGGTTTAAAGGATTTCATAGGGGTTTTTATGGTTATAGGTATTTTAGGTAATTTTATGATTTTTTAGATGTTTATAAATTTTCCCGGTTTTAAAGTTTTTAAGGGTTTTTTTATTGTTTTTGGTTTTTAGTGTTTTTTATTTTTTAGGGTTTGAATATTTTTTAGATTTTTTAATTTTTTTAGGAGTTTAAAGGGTTTTTAAAGCTTTTATATTTTATAGGGTTTTCTGGGGGTTTTGGGAGGAAGGGTTTAGGGTTTTTAGGTGTTTTTATGGTTATTATGGTTTTTAAGGGTTTTATGGGTTTTTTATTATTTGTTGGTATTTTTAGGGGATTTAATTGTTTGTAGGTTATTAATTTTGTCTTAGGTTTTTTTAGGGTTTTTAGTTAATTTTACATTTTTATGGATTTTTATGGATTAGATTGGATTTTTTTAACTTTTTAGGGATTTTAGGGATTTTGGTTTCTTTTAGGGGTTTTAGGGATTTTTTTGGGGATTTTAGGGATTTTTAGTTTTAATTGGTTTATATCTAATTTAGATTTCTAATGTTTTTATAGTTTTAAAGGCTTTTTAGAGTTTTAGTGGTTTTTTACTATTTTATGGGTTTAACAATTATTTATGGTTTTTAGGGGTTTTAGGATCTTTTAGGGTATTAAAAGTTTTAGAATTTTGATGTTTTTAATGGTTTTATGTGTCATTATGTTTTTATGTTTTTATGTCTTTATTATGGGTTTTTTCATTTTTAGGTATTTTAGACATTTTTTAGTATTTTAATGGATTTTGTGGTTTTTAGGTATTTTGATGGTTCTTAGGGTTTTATGGTTTTTTGTGTTTTTATGGTTTTCAGTGGTTTTAATTAATTTTCTGTATTTTTGGATTTCTTTGAGGATTTCAAGCTTTTATGGGTTTTTTTTGTTTTTTTTTGTATTTTTCGTTTTTTTATGATTTTTTATGTTTTTAGGGGTTTTATGGATTTTTAGGTTTTTTTTCTATTTTAGGTTTTTATGTTTTTTACGGTTTATAGGCTTTTTGATGTTTTTTTTGGTTTTTAGTGGTTTTTAATGTTTTTTTAACATTTTAAGGGGTTTAAATTGTTTTAGTGTTTTTAGTTGATTTTAGGGATTTTATATTTTTAGGGGTTTAAGGGTTTTTAGGGTTTATAGTATTTATATATGTTTGTAGGGTACTAAATGTTTTGTGAAGGGAATAAAATACAATCACAATCACTTTACAGGAGGAATGAAGCATTCCTAAAAATCTAGTAATGCGAGTTGACTCATATTGAGTTGAAAACATCAGAAGAAACGTGAAGCAATTGATTTTCTAAAAGTGTTTGTAGTGACATGCGTACCTTCACCAGGAATACTTCACAGACCACATGAACTATGAGCCACCAGTACATTGAATGACCCATGAGGTGATGGCCTGCGGAGTGATCGTCGGCAAACCCAAGAAGCTGAAAACTACATCACTAGGGGAATCAAGAATGGGAAGGCCACCCGCAAACCAATTCGTGAACTCAGCAGTTCATGGGCGAAGCTAATTGGCAAAGTTCCGAAAACCATGATTTGTGAACCACAACCTTTACAAACCCCAGTTGACTGAGTCTTCCATGGATCGACATATCTATTTATGGTATTCCACAAGTGGTGCCACATTTCCATAGATATGATTTCCTCAATTCTATATAAAAGGAGAAAAGATGGAAATGAGAATGCATGGATGAAGAAAGCCCGAAGGAGACCCCATAGGTAGGAAAAAAATTCAGAGAGGAGTCCTGCTTCAGTCTCAAATCATTAGTGAAGTCCAAATCGCAAACCGCATTTCTGCAGGTTTAACCAATCACGGACCACAAAAAGAAGGAACTAAATAATAATGGAAAAAAGAAAACATAATTATTAAAATCACAAACCTCATATTCCTCATGGATGAAATTTCTACGAATGATAGATTCGAGGACCCTCCTTCAAAACATTGTTCTGCATAGTGTATGACTATGTGGATTGAACTCGGTGTCAAGAATTGCATCAGTATGTGGATGGAACCTAAGGCCATATGGTGGACCGCATCTCGGACCACGTACCACTATGGTGCACAGTGGTCCATGCCCAATCCCACATACTGCTTCAATATGTGGACGACACATCTACCCACATACCACTGTAGTATGTGGAGGTCCCCCATATCGTATATGAAAACATTTCATGGAATGGGGAATCTTTGAGTGTTTTTTCCTACAGCTCCAATATCCCCCCTCTATTACTGTCTAGTCCTCCATAGCCCCTTCGTGAACCAGTCCCCCGAGAATCAGGCCAAAGCCTCCTCCAAAGACACTAGAACCATATGATCAGATCATCGGGCGCATCAGTTCACCCCTTTGAGTCTACATACCCATGGTAAGTGGAGTCAAAAAGGCTCTCCCCACAATGGTTCGGAATTTAGGTATGTCTATAAGTACACATTCCAATGTTATTCTAGAGTCCAACCTTTGGATACTGATGTGAACCTCCACATTATAGGGATTAAGGGTGATCACTTTCTTTTCCAATCAATGAGGAACAGTGACCAGTCAATGGAATCATGTTAGCTTCTACTTTTTATTAGAGTTGACATTCCTCCCCTTTCCCAAGATGCATTTTGGGGCACTCCCACAGTGGTAAGTCCCCAATACACCATGTTCTGAGCCACATGACCTCCAATTTAAACCCACATTTAATGTTTCATCTCTCTACACCCTCACCCACCATCACCTCGACCTCTTCCACCATAGTCCCTAACTCTCCCATCAGTGGGAAAGGAGTTGTGGGGTTGGTTGGAAATATCACATCCCCTTGTTTCTCAAACTGATTACGAATCATGTGGGCATATATATTTTTGATGATCAGAATGTCCACACAAAAAACCCATACAAACTATGATAACTTTGATCCCTAATCAAACCAGGATACGTAGGATGCCTGCCCGATGGCGTGAGCATAAAAGTGGTTCCCTTACAAAAGAGTCCATCCAACCATGTTCTTCTAAAAATGGTAGCTACCATGCATAAACCCGAACCCATCTGAACTACAATAACTCTAATTCTTGGTCAAACAAGGATACATAGGATGCCTGCTTGAAGGCGCAAGCTCAAAAAGTGTCCCCCTCCCAAAGGTGCCACCCAACCTTGTTCCTCATAAATGTACAGCTTCCATGCATAATCCCCAACCCATATGAACAATGAGATCTCTAATTTCTTTTTAAACTAGGATACGTATGATTCCTTCTTGAAAGGAAGAGCTCAAAAGGGGTTCCCTTCCAAAATGGTCCACCCAACCACGTTCCTCTTAAATGGGAATCTTCCTTGCATAATCCCCAACCCATAACGAACTACATGGGATCTGGTTTCTCTCCCAAGGATATGTAAGAAGCCCATATTATGGGTCTGATCCCAACATCAATCCATCTTCCATCCTCCATATATTACCATAAACTCCATAGTGCCTTTTTCATGGATTAAGATAGCATTTCCTCCATAGCATCAAATTCATGTATGCCTATGATGATTCGGAAAACATGGGGTAGCCCATGGACACACTCTTTGAAAAAAGTGTGAAGAATCCATTGGGATGAATCAAAATTAAAGTGTTTCTTGCAGACCTCATGTCTAATTCCGAGTTTCTGGTAGTGCGGCAAAGTACAACCTTCAATGTCCTGTTAGATAGGTATTGGCTGCATCATAACACAACAATTCTGTCATCATACCATTAGTGAATCAAATATTTCACTAATGGAAAAAATAGGACATTGCACACCGATAAATCTCCATTTGAATCCTGTGAGTTTCATTACATTGAGGCAAGTTTCAATGAACATAAGGAGAAGCAGTCTTTGGATGACAACGTTTACTGGATCAATGCCACGAATGGAATGGAAATAGATCCCTATGATCCCCTCTAATAGCTTGTGGAAGATTATGTATTTCCCATAAACCAAGTTTAATGCATAATTTCAATCTTGGAAACACACTAAATATTCTGCGTTATTTCTATTATGAGTGACAAGTCCAAAGACATTGAAGAGTGGGATGACTCCAATAGGTTCAGGGAAATCCCTAATAAATATTTTCTTTGCCTATCCTTAGGACCCCAAACCGTTACCTATATACTCACTAAGTATGATGATGATTTCACTCCCAACATTGGATAGTTCATCTCGAGAATCATCTCTCCATTAGAAGAGGAAGAAGATGATGAAGATAATTGTGAATAATAAGGACAAGATGAAGAAGACATCAAAGATTCCCCTCCCATATTCGAAGAAGGTGTCTCCACCATAATCGATGAACATAGGGAGATAAACATGGGCACTAAATATGACTTGATACCTATTATGGTTAGTGTGGCTATTACTGTCGGGGAGCAAGAGGCTTATACCTCCTTCCTAAAAATTAATCAAGATTTGTTCACTTGGAACTACACAAAATTCTAGTCCCCTATCCTGAGGTCACCACTCATCATATTGGCCTACCAAAACACCAACGATGCTATAATTAGGTATTCAAAAGGACCCACCTGACGTCTGCCACCAATATAGAAGCTGAAGATGTCAAGATAATCAAATCCAACTTCATCTAGGATGTCCAATATCTGATCTGGCTTGTGAACATAGTCCCAATCAAAATGAAGAACTTATATATTAGAGTTTTCATCGACTTTAGGGACCTTAATATGCACTACCAGAAATACTACTTACCAGTCCCGATCATAGAATTTTTTATCGATGAGATCACCAGATATGAGGCCCTCTCGTTTATGGACAGCTATTTTGGATACAACCATATCTTAATAGACCATGGGGATGAATAATACACTGATTTTAAGACCCCTTGGGGAGTGTTCTCTTTTAAATTGATTCCATTTGGTCTAAAAAATTCCAATGATACATATCAATGTGCCATGCACCACATTTTCAAGCCCTTCCTGAGAAAAATCATCCAGTGCTATGTTGAAGATCTGGTGGTTAAATCACAATAATGCTCAAACCTCCTAACCAATTTTGAATATTTCTTTTAAAAACTGTGATAAAATATTTTAAAGATGAATCCCCTATTGTGTGCCTTTTGTATTTCATCTAGGAAATTACTTTTCCTTTTCATACACCATTTTGGCATCAAAGTAAACCCTGAGAAGAAAAAATCCATTCATGGCATGTCCCCACCTCGCAACCTCACAAAGACAAGAGGTCTCGAGGGGAACCAATCCTACATCCGGAACTTTATAGGCAACCTTCTGGGTAAATGTTTACCCTTCACCGGGTTGATGAAGAAAGTGGTTATTTATGAGTGGGATAATTATTGTCAAGAATAATTCAACAATCTCAAAAGATATATCCTAATCCCATCAGTGTTGATGATGCTAGTTGGAGGGAGATCACTAATTTTTTATGTAACCACCTTGGAATAGTTAGTAGGTGCCTTACTTGCATATAATAATGATGTTGGATGTGAGAAAAACCTCTATTACCTAATCATAACAATGATCGATGACGATAATCAATATTCAGGAATTGAAAATAACTTCCTAGACCTAATATTTTTGGTTCAAAAATTCAAGCATTACCTTCTACACCAAGAGGATCATATGGTCTCCCGCTGCAACCCACTAAAGTATATCCTCATCCATCCCATGCTAATTGGATTCCTATCATGGTGGTGTTCATCCTACAATAGTTTGACATATGGTACATTCCCTAGAAGGTCGTCATAGGATGGGATTTGGAATACATACTAACAGAGAACCCCATGGAAGAAAAAACCCCA
This sequence comes from Viscum album, assembly GCA_963277665.1. NCBI lineage: Eukaryota > Viridiplantae > Streptophyta > Magnoliopsida > Santalales > Viscaceae > Viscum > Viscum album. Next base: position 472,111,049 of record OY728162.1, on the reverse strand, counting down.
TTGGATGCTAAACTTTTGAAGGAAGAAGTGTTATCCATCCAAGAAGGCCCCAAGCATTGGAAATGTACTTCAAGGTTCTTCTAGAATCCCAATAGGGAAAAGGATGGAGGATCCCAAACTAAAAAATGTAGTGTTAGGAGTTAGACTCATATCCTTCAAGAAGGTCATCTTGTCGTACGACTTTCTGTTGTTGGTAGGATGCACAAATAGTGAAGTAGAATATCATGCCCTCATTGCGAGCCTAGATCTGGCACTTCATGCATGAGCCGAACACCTGAAGACAATAGGTGATTCATATATGGTCATCAACAAGGTCAATGGTGACTATTCTATTACGAAAGAAGTATTGGCCCCCATGATGAACCATCTTTGAGAATTAATGGTGAATTTCCATCAACACCAACATTGACCTATGTCCCTCAGTCACAAAATGGTCATGATGAGGCATTGGAAAATGCAGCAACAACCCTGGATTATCTAGACCTAGATGAAATGATCCCCAGTATTTCCCACCATCAGATGGACTTTCCATTTATTCAAAAAAATAAAGTGGAAATCAATGTGATTAGTCCTTTTTCTGAGCCTTATGGTCACACCATCGGCTGGATGACTCCCATTGAATATTACCTCCGAAGGGGGGAACTCCCACCAAATAGGACTAGAAGGGAACAGATCTAGATATGGGTAGTCTACATTGTCTTGTACAATGGTAAAAACCACAAAAAATGTTTTGTACAAATGAGACCTTTATGGTGTCTTTCTCTGGTGCATCGATAGAGAGAAGATTGATGCTGTCATGAAATAAGTGCACACCGAAGCCTTTGGAGTGCACCAACCAGCATCCATGCTCTCCCATAAAATTCAAAGGCATCGATACTATTGGCCCACAATGAAATAGGATTGTTCCATATTCAATAATAAGTTCCATTACTAACATGTTCATGAAAATTTTATTCACCGACCCTCAGAGCTACTTCACAGATCTATTTACTCCTCTCCATTTGTTGCTTGGGGGATGGATGTTGTGGGACCACATCCCCCACCACATCCAGGCAATTCAATCTCATTCACACAGCAACTGACTTCTTTTAAAAATGGGCCAATGCCATTCCCCATAAAGAAGTTGGGGTGAAAAGAATAATTAGCTTTTTAAATGTCAACATCATGACCAAATTTGGTGTCCCTCATACAATAATGATGGAAAGCATAACCAACTTATACTTTTCTATGTTGGAAAAGTTATACTAGGAGTATTGAATTGAATCCAACTGTTCATCCCACTACCATGCAGCGACCAATGGAAAATATAGGCTTTTATAAATACTTTTTATAACATACTCAAAATGATAATAGATAAGGATGAAAAACATGTCCAGACAATCTCCTTCAAGATTTATGGGCTTACCGGACCATGACCCACACTACCACTAAAGAAACCCTATACTCATGAGTATATGGGGTAGAGGCCGTGTTGCCTATTGAAATTCATGTACCATCACTTGGTGTGGTCTTTTGTGATAAAATATTCATGGATGAGAAATCACAGAGAAGATTTGATGAGTTGGAGAAACTCGATGAGAAAAGGATGCACATTTTCACCATTTGGAAGTCCATAAAAATCGAATCGCATGAACCTTCAACAAAAATGTTCGTCGATGGTATTTCCTCGAAGGATAGATTGTGTTGGTCCTTAGAACCCCGAAGATATTCAGAAAGTATCCCCCAAAGATTGATCCAAAGTTAGAGGGACCATATTTCATACATAGGGTCTACTCCAATGGAGCATATTTCTTAATATCAATGGATAGATAGCTCATCACAACTCCCACAAATTAATGATTTCTAAATAAGTACTTCACATAAAAGTGATGCCCATTTCTAGTCCAAAATCTATAACCATAAACTATGAGTTATTTTCCTGACCACATGATGTTAAACAATATGGTATTAGTCTGTGAAACACAACATTAAACTGGGATGCTAATGTCCTCACTGCATGACCCTAATCTTCACAGCACAACGTCCTCAATACAAGATGTTAAAATACATAGCATAAATCGTCCTAATCATATGATGATAAACTACATGATCCCTCATAGAACTATGTGCAGATCGTTTACCATTCATTAGTGGGATATGTAGTAGTTCCTAGACCATAAATATTGGCCTATACCCCCTCCCCAAATACCTCTATCATATCCTCTATCTCCCCATATTTACAACAGAAACCCTTATCACTCCTTGTTTCTCACATTGAGAATAACTCATGTGATCTTAGGATCAGATGTAATGATTCCCTTGTGTAAAAAAAATAAAGTGGAATATGGTAGAACCGACACCCGTATAGGATGAATCAAAAATTACCCTACTCCTATGTCTATGATAGATCAGTATAGAGAACATTCATAACTACGTATGACATGATTCGTTCCCTTGCATGATATGTAGTGACGCCTGGATTTGGCATCCTGACCAAACCACTAATAAAAAAATGCCCCCTCATGTCCCTACATGTGGACCAAACCATTATAGAGAAAGTTCAGAACTATGCACTACTTGATTACATCCCTTAAAGGATACATAGTGACGCTCAGATCTAGCATCCCAACCCAACCACCATTTAAAAAAATCATTCCTTTGTACATAGGTCATACTTGTACAGGGGAATCCGTGAATGGTCCAAACCGTATAACAATAAATTGAGAGATTTATCATGAGTCACGTGTGACTCAAATCTCAATTTTACGAGATCTTGAGCATTCCACCAATTTCTTACATAAAAAATTCAAATAGATGGTGGAAATACCATGTCTCTATTCTGACACTGAGAAGGATTCAAAAGATCATACTCCCACCTCTATATGATTCAAATCTATTTGGAAGCTCCTATAGCTCAGAGCTGATCAGGATCTAGATATTCCTCACATTCCTAGACACACCTTTCTCATTTTTCAAGCTCCATGCAATGAGAAATATTTGGTCCAAATAATCATTACTAGCCATCAATGATGGAAGGATAGTGTCCTGTGGTCACCTTTGTTTTACTATGCAAATCATGCCCCATTGGATATGCATTTTTCTCCTACAAAATGGCTACCAACCAAAGGAAAATTCGTCCTCAAGAGAGTCCTCTCCTACCTTGGAATGTCCAATGGCTTATTAGACCCATGTCATTACTCTTGATCCATGCTTCCCATGGGACTATGGTTTACACCTTTTATCATCACTCATATCTAAGGAATTATATAATTTTATAACCATAATAAACTTAAAGATATTAACGGTATTTGGTACATAATTTCATCGCTGCATGACTCTAAACAGAACAACATTATGTCCTCACTGCATGACTTGAAACTGAAAAACATAATGTCCTCGCTTCATGACTCTAAACCGAACAATATAATGTTCTCGTAGCATGACACTAAATAGCACATCATAATGTCCCAGATGCATGACTCAAAAATGAACAACATAATGTTATTGCTGCATGACTCTAAATAGTACAGTATAAGGTCCTCTCTAGATGACTCTAACATACACAACATAATGTCCTCACTGTATGACCCTAAACTGCACAACATAACGTCCTCACCACACGATGCAAAACTACATCGGTATAATCGTCCTTGTTGAATGAATTTAAATTACATAGCACTGGTTTAATCCTAAAGTGATCCCTATTGTTGATTTTACTATTATTAAGTGGTGATCCAAAATCCTCGTAATCCCTTGTTTTTCACACCGAGCATAGCTCATGTGAGCTTAGAGATCTCAGCGAGAGATCCACCATGACATCATGGTAAATCAATCCTAGAATTTGGTCTTAACAGAACGACCCTAAAAGGCATGTTATGGTTCTCTTCCCCATAAGGAATCCCACACCCTGGCCATACAACATTAAATTACACGGTACTATAAATATGGGATGAATGCATCACCCTATGTATAAGCTAGATCTATGTAGAGGATACTCGATGTTGTGAGTGAATCACAAAAAAATGGTTCTAATATATTGGGATAGACTCCTTCCATTCCACAAACTCCGATCTTTGAGTGATCATGAATCCCCATAATCATTCATGGCCATCAGAGATGGAAGGCCAATGTCCTTTGGATACATTTGTCTGACTATGCACATCATGAACTTGTGGCTCTGCATATTATGCATACAAGACGACCATCAATCAAAATAAAATTCATCATTAGGAGATTCCTCTCATATCTCATTACTCCCATTGTCTTCCAAGACTCATGAAATCCATCATCATTCATGAACCCTCAGAGTCATGGTTTATATTCTCCCTCCTACCCACATCCTGGATATAACAGAACATTCTGGAATGATTCACCTCAGGTCTATCTTGATACTTCTATAAAATTAAGATACCCCATACATTTTTGGGAAGTTTATTTTAATATAAAACAAAAATTCCCCCAATTATTTTTGGGCTTCAAACAGAAGTCCATCAAATGAAATTTCCCTTTTCATGCATAGGTGCATCCCTTCTTAATAGGTCATATGTTGTGTCTATAATGATCCCAATATCCATAATCCTTCATGGCCATCAGAGATGGAAGGAACGTGTCTTGTAGACACTTTTGTTTGACTATTCTCATCATGCTCTAGTGGATCTGCATATGTCTCCAACAAAACAACCTTCAATCCAAGGAAAATTCATCCTTAGGAGATTTTATTCCACCATACACTCCTATGACATTCATATCCCATCTCACCCCCTGAATTTGGAAACAATATATGGATAACGGATTACATATCCTCCCCTTTTCAAATTCCCATACCTAAAAAATAATTCTAATTGAATGGACCATTAACTGGATCTCCATTACACTAGTTAGAATCGTGTGGGAGTGGTTTCCCTTCCAAAGATGATACAAATGTCCCTAATACTTTCAGAAATCAACCCCATAAAATCCACCCACTATGGCCTGCAACCCCAAAACAAATTCAAATTGTTTTAAATCCTCCCAGGACATCAGAGATGGAAGGAAAGTGTCCTACAAACACTTTTGGTTGACTATGAACATCAAGCCTCGATGGCTCTTCATATGATGCCTATAAAATTGTCGTCATACAAAGGCATATTCTTCCTCAAGAGAGTCCTCTCCTACCTCTATACTTCTAAAATGTCTTCCAAGCCTCATACATTTCCAAATATAACAAATTTAGGGTCCATAAAAATCCCTCATTCATGTATGAATGTTATCAGGATGTTTTAGGATAATGAATCCCAAATTAGGAGCCCCTACCCCATTAAGTTTTGTCAAAGCTATTCGACATAAAACATCAAGAAAAAATCTGATTGGCAAGACTATAAGCCGCTACTCAAAAAGACACAACTATCACCAGAGTGAAAACATGCAAAGGGAACCCCTGGGAAAAAGTTGAGTATAAGTTCATTAAACCCATACTATGTATGGTTTAAAAAAATATCAAGATATCATATACTCAAAAAATGAATAAATCTTATCAGATTGAAAACCTGAAAAGGGTGGCCTATGAAAAAGTCATGTTATACCCACAATGCCTGTATCGTGTAGGTTTAGGAAAAAATAGTGTAATAATGGAAAAAGACACAAAGTTTCATGAGTTTTTCCGTAAAACCTCAGCAACAGTCGAACTACGCTCACTGAGTCTCATCACTCAAACAAAAATTAGAGCTCGATTTGATTGTTTCAATTTACTGGTTTTGAATCATGGTTTAAAATTAATAAATAATCAAAAGGATGTTTATATGAATAATTGGGATCAATTAAAATGATAAGAAATCGAAATAAGGAAGCATTTGATAGAAAAATATTTTCATAGAGTTTAAAAAAATTGCAGGAACACCTCTAATTTGGTTTTTCTCCATAGTATCAAAGGAAAATTAGTACAAATCATAATTTAGGGAATGTTACAATAAGGCCCATCTCTCCCTTTCCAAAAAAATGGCAAGTGACTGCCGTGTTCCATCAAGATTTTGTTCTAAATAATATCTCTCATCCACATCATCCTTGACCATTGGGTTCACATGTTCCATAACATCTTTATGGTACCACCCTTTCTTCTAGATATCTTCTTAATTGGCACATAAAGAGGCCAGATGATCCTTCAATCTTTCTACACGATCCTTATACTTTCATAGCTCTTCCTTTTGGGTTATCACAAAATAATGATACTTAGCCTATTCAGACATTAGGCGATTGAGTTCCTCCGAAGCATCCCAGAAGGGCGTTACCTAAAGATGGGAATAATTGAACTTTGAATGTTTATCCTCACAAGAAGGTAGGTCTTCCCAAGCTATGACAATCTAGTAGATAATCATATGTTAATTATAATAATCAAAGCCACAGGAACCTATCTCGATGAATAAACATCTAATGTTTTCAATCTCATCTGTAAAACATTCCGGATGTGTTTCTATTATAAGGGAACATAACTGATGTCATGCCTATTTTCGTACTATTGGGTGCCTCCCCGTGGAACCAGGGCCTTGATCCTCCCCTGAAACAATGGTTCTATAGAAAGTAAGTGTCATTATTTGAGTGGGAATGTACCTAATATAGGTTAACCGAGATTGGGGGATCCTCTTACCCTAAGATGGTTCAACTTCTCGAGCCAAACACAGAGGACTAGTCGTGACTTACGGGGTATCCGATGAAACTTTGGTGGGGCCAACCTCATTACAGTCATGGGAATACCCACAAGAGTGGAGTAGACTAAATCACTCCCTACTGAGATAGGACATAATAATGAATTCCCTTCAAGAAGTATTTGATGTTAAATTGAGCATCTTATCACCATAAAGGCAAGAACATATGTCATACCCATCGTGGTCGCTGTAGGGACAAGAATAGGGGACGTATCTATCACACTCGTCATAGGAGAAGGAATATATGGAATGGTCATTAGAGTTAATAAGGGGTGAAGGATGGTTATAGGATTCTAGACCCGTATAAATGGTCTTCTGATCACCATGTTTGGGTAACGGACCACCCACAATTGGGCATATTACAGTGATAGAAAAGTGGATTCAATCATATTGGGGATGATAACCTCCAAAGAGGCACCTTCCCGCGTCATCATAATCCATAAATGGAAATGAATTATGGGATGAGATTTTCCCCTTAATTGAACAGTTGGAAGAATTGATGTTTGTTAAAGGCACCCAAATTTCCTGCAGAACCAGTAAGGGATGTATGGATCACAAATGTCCACTCGATCTATGTGAGCAGTGAGAATCCCATCACAAATCATAATAATGTAAGATAATTCCTCTGAAGAACCACCCATGTAACATCTTAATGACCCATCAGGGGTAGGGTGTAGTTAAAATGAGAAGAAATAATTGTCATTCAGTCGCACAAATGCATCACTAATGCTTAATGTCCTGGGATGAACAATAGAAATGTTGATAAGTGAAGTTTGAACGTCTGATCAGGAAACCCTCGCAGTGTGTTGATATTCATTTAAAGGGTATTGTTCTTCCTACACCCATACAAGAATTGAAATGGTCCGTTGAGATGACGTGGATGTCTACCTTCTTGTATCTATCCCAAAAACTCATAATGTTGAGCTAGATTATTAGTGGCCATATTAATTGGTCGACCCTCTACCAGTAGAGCCACCATCATCAGAGTGCAAGCCCTGAACCTGGTAAATACATCATGGGATGGTAAGATCTATAAACTCAAAAAAATCAAAAACATGGAAAAGAAACCTAATATTATAATTTTAGGTATCACTTTTGGTTGAATCTCATACCAATAGGTAGTATATCGTCTAGCTTATACAATAGCACAATATGACAATGGAATCTGTCGAGACTGATGAGATGGATTAGTTTGACTACAGCGAGCTCTCAACATAGGCTCATTCACCTGTATAAATAACCCTATACCTGGCGCAAATATGATATGAGAGCGATCCGGGGGAGGGAGATCAAGAAATACCTAAGTCATAACCTGTAGGCTCCTCGTCAATAGGGACACATGGTCATTATTATCCCATATAGTGGATGTCGAGAGGAACTCTTCATCCATATCTCTAAGGATGGGGAGTCCACCAAGCTGGTGGATGTCCCAAAAGATGATTCCCACCTCCCCATGTGGCATATCGAATGTGTTGGTGCTTGAACACTCGTGGCTCAGTAGCTTAAAAAAGAGTTCCCCTGGAGAGAAATCTATGAAAAGAGAGACCCAAGATTTCTTATATAAGATCACCACCTCCAAATGGTATGGGGACTCTAAATAGGTTTGATGTACCAAGAATTCCCAGGACCATTATGAGAGGAAGCATACATCATCTCAAAGGTCCAATTTTTTTCTCCACAAACCATTAGGGTTTTCTCAGGAAATTTTGATAATAAACTTGTACTCACGGGTGACTGGACTCTAGTTAGTGTTGTGACACCTGTTATCTCCCTGATTCTACACCGACCCTTCTAATCAAAACACGTTTTCTTGAATCAGAGCTTCCATGAACTCTCATGTTGAGGAAATATTTGTTTGATCATGACCTTATAGTGATTCTAGGAGAATGAAAGGAGTATTGGGTTCATCCGATGGTAGAGGAACATTATCAGTAAGACCAAAGTCGTAAAGTGGAAATTTCATGGACAATGGGTAAGCTTGGTGATCTGGTGTAAAGAGATCTTTTAAGAAGCTCTCACGGGGAACAATGTTGGATCGATGATGGTCATCACTCTCATTAACCATGGTTTCCCTCGTCTTGGTCGATTTCATCAATGTTTATGAAAGAGCCATTCTAGCCTGCACATAATGATCCAAAATCCCACAAAAAAGTTATTACAATGAAAATTGTTGGATAAAGGCCAAAAAAAGTATAAAGGACATAAAAAATTGTCAGAATGGGGCTCCGTGTACTGCTCCTCAAAATGGTATATGGTATCCATTTCCTGTATGTTTCATGATATGTGTGTTTACACTCTTTTCCGTAACATAGTATAACAATTGAAAAGGGAAAATACCTTAAACACGAGGTGATTCATCCTTTAAAGAAACATCAAAAATCGACAAAGGCATGAACAAAGATTTGTGTAAGCATCGACCACACAAGTTCCAAGATGGTCGCGCAGGTATACCTGTGCACCACATATTGGACGCGCAGGTGTGTCACGACCCCCTCCCACCAAAGATGCCCCTTCTGAACTGGCAAAGGTGAAAGGGAGATAATGACCCCTGAGTCTCACCTCCAGTAGGCCCCAGAGTGGTGAATAGCACCAAGGGTATGATTTTTCACAAATATGGGAAGCATTACCCTTTTTATTATTTAAGATCAGGAAATAGGATGAGTTAAACACCAAAAGAAAAAGGAACAAGTAAAAGAAAATAAACCAAAACCAATCCCACATGCATGTTTAAACAATTATGAAACAATGTACAAGTACAGGAAAACACAAAAAGTACAATACCAAAAGAAACAAGAGTTCAGCAAACTGCAATAACTCAAACTGTCCCGACAAGTAGGGTCCCTAACGGCCTTGGTAGTCCTCCTAGAAACCTGAAAGTAAACGTAGGGTGAGCATACAAATATACTAACTAGGGAAACCTAATGCTCTCATGCACAGGTGGGGATACATCCTAATGTCCCGTGAGGACAACAAAAGAAACCAAAACTGAGCAAGGAATTCTATCCACCCAACCTCACCAGCCACACTCACCAAAAACACAAAACAACAGGTAGTAGTATATAAGAACAAGAGTATTGCGTACCCCTCACCATTTCCCCCCACTATCTAGCTTCTCTTCCTAATGGTGAACGTCCTAATGCTACCACACTCTTCCTACATGCACACACCTCAGCCTCAAAAGCCACATATCCCGCCCTCACACACATCGGCCTCACAAACCACAATCACATCCCCTCCCGAACACATCTGGGCCTCATCCCGATGGTTCTTGGGAGCAGTAAACCTGCCTGAAGAGTCTTGGTCTAAAATCAAACCAATCGAAACCTACTTGAAGATTCTTGGGTGTAAGGTCGCCTCAAGCCATCACAGCCTATGGAAGAAGGAGCAGGAAGGATCTAGTAACTAAGGGGAAAACACCCTCTCCCATGAAATGGGAGTGTTCGACACTATGTTATCAACATGGGTGGGGTGCCAAAAAACACCAAGATACAGATACATATATGTATACCAAACACATAGCCCAACCTATGGCTTCTAAATAGAGAAACTGAGCATATTCCTCGACACTGCTATTATGAAGAATGAAAACAAAAAACAATCCCAACCCCATTTAGGTTTTCATGTTTCAACAATATTAGTTTATTAGTTCCTTAACTACTGGGAAATTATCAAACAAGATCAAGCGTTTCGTAGAACAAAACCCTACCAACCACAAATCAAGTTAGATAGAACACAGTAAACACAAAACCAACCTTTTTATCATCAATAAATCCCCATTGATTGTTCCCACGTTTAATTCACTATCATTCCCCACAGTTCATTTATAAACTCTCCACTTTCATTTAATATCACAAACCATTACTACAGCCCTGCTGCCACTATAACCACAGATCCACAACCATATCACAAAACCAGTCTCGTACCACATCATTGCCCCTTAAACATCATTTACCACATACCAGCTTCCCATCCTATTCATAACAACCCAGTATTCACCCCCCCTCTCACACACCACGTAACAAGACCAACACCCACATGTTCATTATTCCATTTTGTTGAATCGGGGTGATCACACAAGGGTTCCGCATATTCATTTAATCTTCCAACTTTATGTGATTAACCAATTTCTGCATTCCATAAAGATTCCATCCACAAAACAGTCTAGAAAGATAGGGAAACATTTAATTGCTCAAGAAAATGCCCCTAACGACCGTGACTTTTAGTAGGCATAGGCATATTCAATTCACAACATAACAATAGGATAAACATTGATAAACATAACAACTTCCCCATCCCCATTCTTTAAGCCAGTTATTATCTTCATTAAACTAGTTCAACTATATCTCGTAAAAGCAAGAGGACAACCATCCCACATGATTCAAAAATTAGAGAGACGAAGGTAATATCCCTACCTCAATAGGTTCTGATGACAACGCTCCCCCAGATCAACTTTAGAAGACGTCTGTCAGCAGCCATCGCTTCTGTCATGACCCGGAAAAAACCTCCTCAGGTGGAAGCTATGAAGGAAAGGCTAAAGAGTAACCAACAGATCCAAGCTTAGAATTTCCGCCTCACCATTACAATCTCGTGGCCACTGAAAAATCCTAAATCAGAGCTCAGATGAAGATGTTATGGAAGAAAGGATCTTTGGAGTCTCTTGGGAGGGCTCTGCTCGAAGGAATGGGGAGGAGAGGAATGATATGAAAAGGAGGAGAGGCCCCCTCATTTTAAAGGAGAGAAAAACTAAAGTACACTGAATATACTAGGACAGTCCACACGGTCACTACATGACTTCCAACACGGCATTCAATGCGGCACACGGCCGTTGACTGGTCAACACACAGTTTGAGGGTAATGTGTACGCGGGGAGAAACTACACAACGTGTAATATGGGATACATGCTGTGTACTTATTTATTTCACATGGAAAGGACATGCATTCAACACAGCACATGGCCGATGAGTAGTCAACACACGGTTTGAGGGTTATGCGTACGTGGGGAGAAACTACATGGCGTGTACTTATTTATTTCACACGGCATGGACACGACTTCAACACGGCACACGACCGTTGACTGGTCAACACAAGGTTTGAGTGTCACGCGTATGCGGGGATAAACTACACAGCGTGTAAGATGGGCTACATGGCGTGTTCTTATTTATTTCATGCGACAAGGACACAACTTCAACATGGGGTATACTCGGAAAGGTGGTACACGGCGTGTACTCACACTACACAGCTTGTAGTTACAAAAATTCTGAAAAGTGTGGGAAAATTCCATTCCACCCTCCATAAAACTTCATGACCTTCTTTTCGGCAAAGGAATGGGCTAGAGAGGTCCGGGCCATTACATTAGATACCTCTTAAAACATTCTCGTCCCCGAGAATTCAATAACCAAACTAGAGTAACCCAACAAGATACCTCTTAGGGCTCTCGTTATAATAGGAAACCAACCAACAACCCTAATCCTATGTGTTTGGAATTACATCTCCTATGTCATGATATTATCCGATTTAGGTGGCACTGACTCGTCTGCACGGGTTTAATCGCATCCACATTAATGTGTCTCGATTAAGAATTTGGTCTTCCCACTTCCATAAATTAGGATTCTTCAACTTACACTGCCCCAAACACCATGCAACCAACACACTGCCCAAACACATGGATTGGGAAATTCCTTCTCTGATGTCGATATATTATCCACTTTAGGCGACACTGACTCACCCACACAGGTTCAATCGCATCCGTATTAATGCGTCTCAATTAAGGATCTTGTTTTTCCCTTTACCCACACATATGGACATGTTACACACTTCTAGAGTATAAAGAAACAAAACGTCTCACAACAGACAAGACAAGAATTCCATATAACAAAGGTACAAAGTAAAACATCAAAAAAATCTTGAAAGAACAAAGAAAAACACAAGTCAAAACAACTCCGGGTACTGAGCGTGCATCTGAGCCACCTGCTCCTAAGTGCTCTCCTCGAGGCCGCCTTACCTCCACAACACATGAACCAAAGAGATTGTTCATCCAGAGAGCACTTTCTCTTTATGATCCTCGATTCTGACTGGTCGTTCCTAAAAGGTCACGTCGTCTCCCATATCTAACTCTCTCCAGTCGATTACGTGAGAGTCATCATGTACGTACCGACGAATCTAGGAGACGTGGAAGACATCATGAACCTTCTCCCACTGAGGTGGTAGGGCCAACTGATATGCCACCTTGCTGATATGCCTTAGCACCTCGAAAGGTCCGATGAACCTAGGGGAGAGATTAATCCCCTTCCCAAACCATGGCTACCCCCGTCGAGGGGAAACCTTCAAGAACACATGATCTCCCACCTCAAACTCCAAGGGCCTCTTTCGATGATCAACATAAGACTCATGTCGGTCCTGAGCCGCTTTCATCCTCTCACGCACAAGCTGAACATTCTCTGTGGTGCTCTGTACTACCTCTGGCCCAAGAGCACCTATCTCACCAACCTCTTCCCAGCAAATGGGTGAACGACATGGTCTTCCATACAAAGCCTCAAACGATTCCATGAAAATAGTATAGTGGATGCTGTTGTTGTAGGAAAACTCTACTAAAGGAAATTTTTACACCCATGATCCTCTGAAATCCAGAATGCATGCTCACAGCATGTCCTCCAACATCTGGATAGTCTGCTCTGTCTACCCATCGGTATGGGGGTGTAGAGCAGTGCTAAGGCATAGCTGGGTGCCAAAAGCATGTTGTAACCCCCTCCAGACTCGTGAGGTAAACCGAGTATCCTGATATGAGATGATATTATTCAGAAATCCCTGAAAATGAACCACCTCATCTACGTACCTCTGTTCAAAGGTACTCACTAGGCCTAACTCCTTAATTGCTAAGAAGTGAGATTATTTCGTCAGTAGATCCACCACTACCAAGATAGAATCATAACCACCCTGAGCTCTAGGTAGTCCTGTGACGAAGTCCATTGAGATTTCATCCCACTTCCATTCAGGGACATCTAAAGGATGCAACAAACCACTAGGAACACGGTGTTTTGCCTTTAATTTCAGACATACTAGGCACTTAGCCACAAACTATGCCACTTCTCGTTACACCCCGGGACACCAAAATGATTCCTCCAGGCCTCGGTACATTTTTGAAACTCCCGAATGTACTGCAAAGGGTGAGCTATGGAACTCACAGAGAACTCCCTCACACATCACCTCCGGAACAAACAACCTTCCCTGAAAAAAAATCCGATGTCGGTTGTCCTTTGACCATCCTTCTAGAGCGTTTCCCTGATCGATACGATCCCACATCACTTTCACCTCGGAGTCTCCCCACTGAGACTCTTCTACCTTCTGCAACAAGGAGGACTACACCATAATCTGAAACAAACAACCTCTAACACCCTCTACCCCTTCATCCATGTGCAAGGCAGCCAACTCTCCCATCGCTTTCTAAGAATTAGTGGATTCCCGAACCACTTCCTAATGCGACTTCCTACTCAGGGAATCAGCCACATCATTGCCCTTACCTTCAGTGTAAGAGATCTCGAAGTCATAGTCTTGGATAAACTCAACCCATCTCCACTGCTGTAAGTTCAGGTCACACTGGGAGAAGATATAACGTAAGCTCTTGTGTTCTGAGAAGACCACAAAGTGCTCCGCAAAGAGGTAATGTCGCCACAACTTCAGTGCAAACACTACTGCTTCAAGATCTGGGTAATGGGTGGCATAGTTACGCTCATGAGGGTGAAACTTCCTAGACCCATAACAGATCAAACCCTTATTTTGCATCAGTACGCACCCCAAACCAAGGCCAGAAGCATCACACAACACCTCATAAAACAACCCTTCCTCAGGAAACCTAAGTACTGGAGCACTGCCCAACTTCTCCTTTAGGTAGTCGAATACTTTCTGGCACTGCTCTCTCCATAGGAAGACCTGGTCCTTCCTATTCAAAGCTATCAATGGAGAAGCAACTCGAGAGAAGACCGAAATGAACCTCTGATAATAACCCGCCAACCCCAGGAAACTATGAACTTCTTCCACGATCTTGGGTGCCGCCTAATAAACAACTACATCCACCTTTGACGGGTCCACTAACACTCTATGCTGAGACACCATGTGCCCAAGGAAGTGTACTTATTTCATAAAGAACTTACACTTCAACAATTTCCCATAAAGATGGTGGTGTCGAAGGACTTCCAAGACTGCCCTGAGATGCTCAACATGCTCCTCCGCTGATCATGAGTAGATCAGGATGTCATCGATTAACATAACGACAAACCAGTACAAAAACTCTCAGAAGACAATGTTCATAATTCCCATGATCATAGTTGGTGCATTCATAACTCCAAACAGCATCACTAAAAACACAAAGTGCCCATAAATGCACCTGAAAGATGTCTTTGAGATTTCATTGTCCTTTACCCTCAGTTGATGATATCCAGATCATAGATCAATCTTATAAAACCAACATGCTCCCCTCAGCTGCTCGAAGAGATCATCTATCCTTGGAAGGGGGTAACGGTTCTTGACCGTTACATGATTTAACCTTCGGTAGTCTATGCGTAGACTGAGACCACCATCTTCCATCTTCACGAACAAAGCTGGAGCACCCCATGGCAACACGCTAGGTCAAAAAAAACCCTGCTCCATTAGATCGTCAATCTGAATCTGCAACTCCCGCAACTCCGATGGTGTCATCCGATACGGGGCCATCGTAATCGGACGAGCACTAGGATATAAGTCTATCCTGAACTCAATGTCACGTCGGGGGGTAGAGTCACAACTTCCTTGGAAAAAACATCGAGGAACTCCCCAACAACCTCTGGAACATCCGTCATCTCTATATCAGTTGAAACCACTGATAACCCGCCTAACAAGGAAAGGAGAGGATTCACATTCCAGCTTCCGACCTGATAGCTCCCCTCACCAACAAAATCTACACACTGCCCATCCACGTGAGAGAACATGACTCTAATTCAGAAGCAGTCGATAATGGAACTAACAGAAAACAGCCGGTCGATGCCTATTATGACATCGTATGGATGCATCAGTAGCAAAAGAAGATCGCCACCACATCGATGTGGTCCCAACGTCAGCCCACATCCCCGGAAAACACAAGATACGCTGTTCAGACCTCCAACTGGTGTACTCAGCACCATGGGTATGGAAATTCTCTCTATGTCTAGACCCATATCATGGGCTAGACCGGGTACAACAAAGGAGTGCGAAGCTCCCGAATCGAACAAAGCATAAACGAGAGTGATTCACAAACAAATCATACCTCGCACCACCTCTGGTCCTTCCAGAGCTGCCAACTCTACTACGTGCAACTGTCCATGCCCTGCTCCTCTTACTCTCAGATGTCGACCACCTCCCTGACCATGCATTGATCAAGGTCCTTGAGGAGAATCATGAGGTCATCCTCCTCCTGCAAAGTTTGACATCAGAGGAGCAGGTTCCTGCTGCTTCTAGAAGGGCCTTGCTGGCAATTGGTGCTGCTGAGGCGGGCGCCGAACCTACCCACCTCCACCGTACTGAGCTCAGGTCGGGCACCGACATTGAATGTGCCTAAAAACTCCTCAATAGAAACACTTCAGTACTAGGATCATGGGAAAGGGACGAGGACTCGAATATCTAAATTGGAAGTGCTGGGGAATTCTCTCTACTGGCCTGAATCTGGAAGGTCCTCTCGCAGGAGACCTGCTACTAACTTCCTTCCCCTTCGACGAACCTGGTCGGATCCCCTCTCGCGGTGCACCTCCCTACGAGTGCATACTCTCAACAACCTCTGCCTTCTTCTATATTTCCATGTATGTCAGAAGGGTGAAGGAGATGACAGCATACTGGAGTGAAGGACGAAGCGCCTCCTCCAAATGTCTCGCCTGAGACTCCTCATTCGGAAAGAGTTCCGAAGCAAAGTGTAGGAGACCCTTGAACATGATCCCCAATTCTCATACTGACATAATCCCCTACTGGAGGGAGAGTAACTCCTTCCACTTCTCGGCCTTGATCATGGAAGAAAGGAATTCCTCTTGGAACTCCTTCTCAAAATCATCCCACGAAACCTCTTCCTCTGACCTCGCCCTGAGGTAGAGCATCCACCACTGATGTTCCACACCTCTCAGCTGACTGACTGCTAGGGGAAACCAGTACACCCTAGGAGCACGGATCAAAGTAAAAGTGATCCCGAGATCCTCAAGCCACCCCTCTATCTCCATATCCGTAGTACTACACTCGTACTTCTTGAGGGTTTGTCGCTGGAAAGAATGGAGAGTCTTCTTCCACTAATCGTCTTCCTCCTCTCGGTCAATCCTCGACTGATCAAACGCCTGAATCAGCTGGGCCTTGACTGTCTAAGTCACCTTGGGATGACGTCTAGGTGCCATAGTTGTACGGTAAACAAAGACCACCTAAGCCCAAGTAGTAAGGAAATTTCTCAAGGTTTCATTTTATCAGTTTATTTCAATTTCATTCCCAGAACACCCAAATCAAGAAAAACACAAACATGATGATGCATGTACCTTCCCTAGGGTCTCTACGCTGTTATCAATGTAGTCTCACTTGGTCGTTCAGTAGGTTCAGATTCCTTGCATTGGATCACTAGGGGCCCTAAAATCCTGTGTCCTAGCCGATCTTCCCTAGCCTATGTCACGCACCACGATCACCTAACACTGTTTCCCTACCATCCCATGAAATCCTTACTGTGTCTAACTCTAGACTACATCCTATCTTTCAACCGTCAACTCTGATACAATTCTTTCACGGCCCCCTCCCACAAAAGATGCCCCTTCTAAGCTGGAAATGGTGAAAGGGAGATAATGACCCCCCGAGTCTCGCCTCCAGTAGGCCCCGGAGTGGTGACTAGCACCAAGGGTATGAGTTTTCACAAATATGGGAGGCATTTACCTTTTTATTATTTAAGATCATAAAATAGGATGAGTTAAAAACCAAACGAAAAAGGAACAAGTAAAAGAAAACAGACCCAAACCAATCCCACATGCATGTTTATACAATTCTAAAACAAAGTACAAGTACAAGAAAACTCAAAAAGTACAATACCAAAAGAAACAAGAGTATATAAAACTGAAATAACTCCGACTATCTCGATTAGTAGGGTCCCGCACGGCCCTGGTAGTCCTCCTGGAAACCTGACAGTAAACGTAGGGTGAGAATACAAGTATAATCAGTATGGAAACCTAAAGCTCTCATGCACAGGTGGGGAGACATCCTAATGTCCCGTGAGAACAAAAGAAGAAACCAAAACCTAGCAAGGAATTCTATCCACCCAACCTCACTAGCCACGCTCACCAAAAACACAATACAATAGGTAATAACATATAATAACAAGAGTATTGGGTACCTCACACCATTTCCCCCCACCAGCTGGCTGCTCTTCCTAACAGCGAACATCCTGACACTACCAAACTCTTCTTACCCGCACACACCTTGGCCTCAAAAGCCACATATCCCACCCACACACACCTGGGCCTCACAAACCACAATCATATCCCCGCCCGAACACACCTGGTCCTCATCCCGAAGGTTCTTGGAAATAGTAAACCTACCTGAAGAGTCTTGGGCTAAAATCACACCAATCAAAACATACCCGAAGTGTCTTAGGTGTAAGGTCACCTCAAGCCATCACAGTCTATGGAAGAAGGAGCAGGAGGGAGCTGGTTACTAAGGGGAAAACACCCTCTCCCATGAAATTGGAGTGTTCGTCACTAAGTTCTCACATGGGTGGGGTGAGAAAAAACACAAAGATACAGATTCATATATTTATACCAAACACACAGCCCAACCTATGGCTTCTAAACCGAGAAACTGATCACGTTCCTTGGAACTGCTACTATACAGCATGCATACAACAAACAATCCCAACCCCATTTAGGTTTTCATGTTTCAACAGTATTAGCTTATTATTTCCTTAACTATAGGGAAATTATCAAACCAGATCAAGTGTTTCGTAGAACAAAACCCTGACCACCACAAATCAAGTTATATAGAACACAAGAAACACAAAACCAACCTTTTTATCATCAATCAATCCCCATTGATTGTTACCGCATTTAATTCATTATCGTTTCCCAAAGTTCATTTATCAAATTTCCACTTTCTTTTAATATCACAACCCATTACTGCTGCCTAGCTGCCACTATAACCACAACTCCACAACCGTATCACAAAACCAGGCTCGTGCCACATCATTGCCCCTTTAATATAATTTACCGTAGCACTGCTGCCCATCCTATTCGTAATGACCTAGGATTCACGCTCCCCCCTTCTCACAGATTACGTAACCAAACCAACACCCACATGTTCATTATTCCATTTTGTTCAACTGGAGTGATCACACAAGAGTTCCGTATATTCATTTAGTCAGCCAACTTTACGTGATTGACCAATTTCTATATTCCACAAAGTTTCATCCACAAAACGGTCTAGAAAGATAGGGAAACATTTAATTTTCACAATCAAAGTCCCCCAAGGACCGTGATTTTCAGTAGGCATAAGCCTATTCAATTCACAACATAACAATAGGATAAACATTGATAAACATAACAAATTCCCCGTCCCCATTCTTCAAGCCAGTTATTATCTTTATTAAACTGGTTCAACTATGTCTCGTGAAAGCAAGAGGACACCCATCCTGCATGATGCAAAAATTAAAGAGAAGAAGGTAAGATCCCTAAGTCAACAGGTTCTATTCACAATGCTCCCCCAGATCAACCTTAGAAGACGTCCGTCGTCATCCGTCGCTTCTGTCAAGACATGGCATAAACCTCCTCGAGTGGAAGTTGGGAAGGAAAGGCCGAAGGGAAAAAAAAATCCAAGCATAGAAGTTCCTACTCTTTGTTAGGATATCCTGGCCACTAATGGATCGTAAATCGGAGCTCGTACGAAGAATTTATGGAAGAAAGGAGATTTGGAGTCTCTCGGGAGGGGTCTGCTCGAAGTATTGGGGAGGAGAGGAATGATCTGAAAAGGAAGAGTGGCCCCCTCATTTGATAGACGAGAAAAAAAAGTACACGGCGTTTACTAGGCCATTTCACACGGTCGCCACACGGCTTCCAAAATGGCATTCAACGCGGCACATGGCCGTTGACTGGTCAACACACAGTTTGAGGGTAACACGTACACGGGGAGAAACTACATGGCGTGTAAGATGGGCTACATGGAATGTACTTATTTATTTCACGCAGTAAGGACATGGATTCAACATGGCACACGACTGTTGACTAGTCAAAACATGGTTTGAGGGTAATGCATACGCGGGGAGAAACTACACGGCGTGTAAGATGGGCTACATGGCGTGTACTTATTTATTTCACGTGGAAAGGACACGGCTTCAACACGGCACATAACCGTTGACTGGTCAACACAAGATTTTAGGGTAACACGTACGCAGGGAGAAACTACACGACATGTAAGATGAGCTACACGGCGTGTAATTATTTATTTCATGCAGCAAGGTCACGGCTTCAACACGGGGTATACTCATCAAGGTGGTACATGGCGTGTACTCACACTACACAGTGTGTAGTCACAAAAATTCTGAAAAGTGAGGGAAAAGTCCATTCTACCTTCCAGAACACTTCATGACCTTATTTTCGACAAACGAATGGGCTGGAGAGGTCCGGGCCATTACAAGGTGACTTCGACACCCTATTTTATTTTCATCCAAAGTCTTCACCAGCCTATAAAAACACCTTGTGGTCCCCCCATTTTGGGGATGAAAAATTCCAAAAGTCATATTTGAGCTCCCGACGACCTAGTCTCTTCTTGAAGTCCTCCGAACACTTATACGGTAATTTATTACCTAGAATGGAATATTTAAAGAGGGGGAACAAGGCCTAAGTGTTGAAATTCACCAACACTTGTGTGCCTAGATGTCTAACCCTTAATGGAAATGGGAACACCTGCAGGCCACCTTATCCCTTCAACAGAACCTGTGCTCCACTCATTTGGAATTCATTAGGGATAATACTAAGGTCTTGAGTCAAGCCTCACCCACGTATTACCCTATGGGTTGACCGGCGCATAGGTACACCTATGTCGTGCAAGTACACTTGAGTGACCAGGACCTATGCGCCCAAACAGGACTTGCGTGCCTACCTCTTTTTGGATGCCCCTCCTGTCAATTCATCTCTTTTCTTCAAATCCACCATTCCTCTTCAAGAATTAGCCTTCAAAAACCTCTTCAAAGCCATTTTCAGCATGGTTCCTTTGTTGGATTCTTTATCTAAAAGGAATTCTATGGAAAATCTCTCAAAACCTAGTGATTTTCATTTCTTCATGTCACTAAGGTGAGATATTTCATTCATTCAACCTCATCCTTTGATATGAGAAGATCTTTAATTTTGGCATCCTCCAATGCGATCAAGGATCTCAAAAGGGCTGATGTACCTTGGACTAATCTTTCCCTTCTTCCCAAATCTCATAACACTCTCCTAAAGTGAAATGAAGAGGAATACCCGCTCTTCGACCTAAAACTGTAGGTCTTGTCGATGATTATCATCATAACACTTTGGTCGAATTTGGGCAGCTCTAATGTGTTGATGGATGGTCATAATCTTCTCCGCCATTTCTTTAACTATCTCTGGACCTAGAAATTTTGGTTCCCCAACTTCATCCCAACATGTCTGTGTTTTTCACCCATTTCCATATTGGGCTTCATAAGGATCCATTTGGATTCTTGAGTGGAAAATGTTGTTGTAAGAGAACTCAATTAGAGGAAGATGTTTATCCCATTCTCATTTGAAGTCCATTGAGAATGCTCTCAACATGTTCAGAAGTGTTTGGATAGTCTACTCAGATTGGCCATCATTTTGAGGATGATAAGCCATACTAAATTTCATCTTAGTATTTAGAGCATGTTTAAGTCTCTTCCAAATCATAGATGTGAATATTGGATCTTGAGCAGATACAATCGATAGTGGTACTCCATATAGCCATACTACATATATGATGTATATCTGTCCTAGTTGATCCAATTATAAATCCTCTTGAATTGAAATGAAGTGTGTAGTATTTGTAATATGATCCACAACAACCCGGATAACATTATTTCCATCAGATGTCTTTAGAAGTCTGGTGACAACTTCCGTATTGATGTTCTCCCATTTCCAAACTGGTATAGTTTATGGTTACATAATCCCCTTAGACTTCTACCTCTCATCCTTCACTTTCTTACATACCAATAACTTTGATGTCTACTCAACGATCTCTATATTCATGTTATCCCACCAATAATGCTCTCAGATATCTCGGTACATCTTTTTGTTTCCTAGATGTATGGAAAAATTTAAACTATGTACATCATCCAAAAGATCATTCTTTAACTCTGGAGTTGATGAACACATAATCTTGACCCAAATCTCACAATTACTTCTTCATTGACATTGATCTCTGGGGATATCCCTTTTCTGATAGTTTCCACCTTCGTCTATATTCCCACATCATCCTTTTGACCATCCTTTAACCTTTCCAAAGAGACTGTTGAGCAATAATTTGTGAAATGATTAATGATGTTCCATTCTATATGATTCCCATGTCCATCTTGATACAATCTAAGAATATTGAATCCTTTTCTATTCCCATCAATGATAGAATTTATGGGTTCTTTATATATAATTCATCTGCCACCTTGTTCACTTTTCCAGGGTGGTAATGGATTGAGTAGTCATCATCTTTGATCATATCTATCCATCTTCGTTGAAACATATTAAACTCTTTCAATGTGAATATATATTTGTGGATTTTGTGGTCTATGAATATTTCACAATTCTCCCCAAAGAGGAAATTCCTTCTATTTTTTAAAGTGAAGATCAATGTAGCCAACTCCAAATCATGTGTTGAATAGTTCTGCTTATGAAAATTAAATTTCCATCAAAAATAGGAAATGAATTTTTCATTTTTCATCAACACACAACCCATGAACTTCTTCAAATAATCAATAAATACCACAAAAATATCTCCACTTGTGGGTAATTTGAGAATAGGCATAGTGATAAGCCTCGTTTTCAACTCCTTGAAGCTCTCATCACATTCATCACTATAAGAAAACATTACTCCCTTCCAAGTTATCTTGGTAATTTAGTTTTACAATAATAATAAATTTCTCAAAAATCGGTGATAATATCTAGCTAACCCCAAGAAGGTATGTATATCCGTCACCAATGTTGGCCTCAGCCATCCCTCAATTGCAGCTATCTTGGAGGGATCCACATATATCACATTTCTTGTGATGACATGACCCAAGGATGATACCTCCTTATACTATAGATCACACTTGGTTTACTTTTCATAGAGCTTATCCTTTCGCAAGGTCACTAGTATAATTGTTAGATGCTCCTCGTGCTCCTCCTTGGTTTTGGAGTATATTCAAATATCATATATAATGACTTCCACAAATTTGTCGACATAATCTCTAAATAATATATTAATCAAGTCCATGAATATTGCTGGAGAATTAGTGAGTCTGAAAGAAATTTATAAGAATTCATAATTCCCATATCTTATCCAAAAATAAGACTTGTGGATATCCTCCTGCATCACCCTTACTTGATAATATCTCGACCAGAGATCCACATTGGATAAGTATTGTGCTCCATGTAGCTGATTGAACAAGTCATTAATTCGTGGCAGAGGATAATTGTTCTTTATTGTGATTTTTTGAGCTTATGATAATCAATGAAAAGTTGCATTGACCCACCCTTATTCTTGATGAAGAGTACTGGTGCACCCCTTGGTAAAGCACTTGTGCGTATAATCCCTTTATCCATATTCTAATGTAGTAGTTTCTTTAGCTCCTCAATCTCTACAATATCCATTCTAAAGAAGTCTTAGATATTGGCAATGCACTACGTAAATGATCAATTGAGAATTCAACATCTCTTCTCTAAGGAAGACTAGGAAATTCATTGGGGAACACTTTATAAAATTCCATCACAATAGGAATGCCTTAAATGATGGTTTATTCATTTGACTCAATCATCTGAGCAAGATACTCATACTCATAGGGCTGTAATATCCATGATTGAGATGATGGTGCTAAAGAAGATTAATCATCCTCCTTGCACTTGTACAGAATCGGGGGTCGATTCACCAAATGGAGAGTCCCTCTCATTGAAATTTATGTTTTATCTATTTAAGTAATTCCAATCCATGCCAAAAATTCTATCAAATTCCACCATAGGGAGTATGATGCGGTTCTCTAGGAACTTCAATCCACAAATTATTGTATTGGAGAAGTTATAATCATGGGATACAATGATTTCCCCATTTATCATACTCACCATCATCATTAATTCCATGATTTTTGGTTGTGCTGGGATTGTCCTACTAAACTTTTGGGATATAAAAGAATGATTAGTACCAGAATCAAAAAGTATGTTCGCTATTCTGGAATGAATATCTTGAATACCTATCACCACTTCATTGTCGGGGTTTACTTTAGTAGTGGTGCTGGAAAAATCTCAACCTTGCTACCTTGGAGGTTGTTGGTTGCCTTTGAAAACCCTTGACTTAGGTCAATATATTGAAAAGTGCCTTCGTTCTTTTCATTTGATGCAATGAACAATGAATTGAGGGTTGAATGGATAATTCCTCTCCTCTATCATAGTCGTGGGTTTCCCTTTTCAGCAGTTAATAGCTAGGTGACCTTATCTTCCACACCTAAAGCATTTTTTCATCTCCTTTAAGTTATTTATATGGTGCTTATTTATGCATCTTTGCAAAGTGGGGTGCTGGATTTTCTTAGCATCATTGGATTTATCCATCGGACCACTAGAAATAATTTCTACCTTATGCTTTTTATCCCCATGATAACCCTAATATTTTTTGATATCAATTTTGACTTTGAGGGAACATCAAAAAATTTACTCATATCTCTAGAAGTCACAGATCTCTAGGTCATTATATAGGCTAGGTTTTAGCCCACCAAAGAAACAATCAACCTTGAATTTGTGGGTAATGAAAAATAAAGAGGCATATCGTGCAAGCCCTGTGATGTTTTCCTCACATGCTCTGATAGATTCCTCGTCTTTTTTCTTGAGGTAATGGAAGTACCTTTCCATCTTAATTCAGAGGGTTAATGGAAAATATATATATATAAACTTTTTTTGGAAATCCTTCCAATCCAATGCATTGACCTCTTCCTTAGGCTTTTTATTTTTAATCAACGTCCACCATTGATCAGATTCACCCTCCATACGATAAGCATCTAGATGAAGCTTCTGTTGTTCATAACATTGAAGGATGAAGAAGATCTTCTTAATGGAGTTGATCTATTTTTCATCGGTTGATGTATTAGATGCTCCATTAAAAGTGGGAGGCCTTTATCTCATTAATCACTCAATAATGATTTTTTCTTTCTTGGGGGGGGGGGGGGTTGAACGTTCCACTTGACCCACACTTCTGTTCAAAACATGAGTTAACTGAGATAGTATCATGAAAAAGTTCATGATTCCCGCTCACATCGGATTTGGCATCTCATTAGAATAGTCGTCACATTGATCTTCGCATCGGTTGTAAGCTCGAGTCCTCCTATTATTAGCCATTGGTTGGAATAAAAAGAGAGTTAGGGGTAACACATAGAGGATAATCCAAGAACAACAATGAATGATTTATAAATAAATTTTATTTCCTTAACTTTTGAATACATAGGCTTCAATCTATTATATCTATGATATACATTCCAAAATATATTCTAAGGGGAATTTTTTTATTCTCTTGAAAATGGTTAGTACTTAGCTTATGAATTTACCAAATCATATCCCTTGGACGTTTTATAACAAAGAGAATAGCATGGTCTATTGTAGTTTACCCCGATACCCTGAGTCAAGCCTGAAACTCCTTGTCGGAGTTTTCACTCTAAGGTACATATGTGCCAGAGCCACCTCTACCTGCTAATATCTAGACATTAATGTATTTTATTGATAAAAGATTTAATCAATACTCACCACAATTTATGGATGTTTTTATTATACATAGTCTTATCCATAAGGCGTCAACTACGATTTTCAAATCCTAATACCAATAATAACTTAACCTATCCTCTGATACCAGCTATAACAACCCTTCTTTTTATTACCCACATAGACATGACTTATTACATAAAAGCCATTATTTAATACAATACATAAAATAAAGTTCTCTAGTGTCTTCAAGAATTAGGAATATTACATAACAACTTAGAACATAAAACACAAAATATTTATTGAAAACTTCCTTTACATGACCACTACATTCTATCGTACTTAGCATTGATGGGATGACCTGAGGACATGCACAAAAAAGGGTGAGTTATAAATCCCAGTAATTGAGTAAAAAATGAATAATATGAAGAATTAAATAAATTTTAGGTAAAATACATAAAAATGGAGAATGATAGAAACAATAACATAAAGGCATGATATATCATGGTTATCATAAGATGGAAATGTGGAAACAACATTTATCATGATATTAGCATTATCCAATAATCATTTCACATAGAGCATGAGTAAAATATAATTCCACATCAATTAGCATAAGTACATCCTCATTTCACGTGATGTATCACATTACTATTATTTACCCAATGCATTGGAGTGCTATCAGGGAGCACCCTTCATAATCATTTCATTTCAAGAATAAGTGTGCCACATGGATCATACAACATGGAATCATTCAACATCATCATTTATTCCATGATAATGGAATGTGGAATAAATACATGAAACTCTATTCATAGGAAAATGTAGGACCCTTGGAGATGGGACCATCTCTCTCAGGTGTCTCGCTCGGGTGTCTTGTTCAGGCTGATCGCATAGCCTGGTACTTAAGCTGGTCACGCATGTTGGAAAAACAATGTTTCACCAACCTAAAAGACCCTAAAACCCCTAATCAACCACAAAACCCCAAAAAACCCATAAAAACCCATAGAACCCCTAAAATCCCAAAAAAACCCACTAACAACTCAAAAAACACACGAAACCCCCTATAACATTTCAAAACACTATAAAACATTAGAAACAATAAAAAACTCAAAAAAATACTAAACCCCCAAAAAACCTGGAAAAAAACATAAAAACCCTAAAAACTCTCAAATTACAAACAAAACCAAAAAACCATAAATATAAAAAAAGATCTAAAAATTACTAAAAATGTAAAAAACCACAAGAAACATGAAAAATCCTATGAAAATATTAAAAACATAAAAACACATAAAACCCCAACAAAGTTAATAAATGCTAAGAATAATAAAACCCATAAAAAACCGAAAAACCCTCATAATCATTAAACCCCTTTAAAATCATAAAAATCTTAAAAATTCCTTAAAAACCCAAAAAATGTAAAAATACAAAAAGTACTTAAAATCCCAGAAAAAAAAACCATAAATTTTTTAAAAACGTAAACCCCCTAAAAACCACGAGAACATTAAAAACCCAGAATGAACATAAAAACCCCAAAACCCCTAAAAACATAAAACCTCAAAACCCATAAAAATATTAAAAAACCAAAAAACACCTAACACTACTAAAAAAATAAAAATCCCTTCAAACCCCTAAAAACATTAAAAAACACTAAAATGCCTTAAAACCACTAAAACCCAAAAAACACCTTTAAAACCCAAAAAACCCAAAAACCCAAAAAACCCCCAAAAAACCAAAATACCCAAAAAAATCCTAAAAAACCAAAAATACCAAAAATTCCATAAAAATACCAAAATATGTAAAAACATGAAAACCCATGGAAAACCCCTAGGAGAATATTACAAACATAAAAACACCTAAAACCTCTAGAAACCTAAATAAAACTAAAAATCTAAAAAAACAATAAAAACCATAAAAAACTCAAAATCCCTAAAAAACATAAAACCATTCATATCCAAATAAATTAATAAATCTTATTAAAATAGAAAATAAAACTTGAAAACCCCTAAGAAATCATTAAAAGCATAAAAACACAAAAAACCCCAAATAATATAAAAAATCTTAAAACCAGAAAGACCCTAAAAATCCATAAACCCCCCCCCCCAAACCATAAAACTCATAAAAACCATCAAAACCATAAAAACCCAAAATAACCAAAAAACCTTCAAAAAATTATAAAAATTCCTTAAAACCCTAAAAAAAAGAAAAAACTTTAAAAACTTTAAAACACCTAAAAACTTGAAAAAAAACCTAAAACCCAAAAAAATAAAAAAAACCCTAAAAACATAAAACCCCATAAGAAGCCTAAACACTCTAAAACCCCTAAAACCCATAAAATTACCTTTAAAAGTAAAAAACATAAAAACCTTGAAAAAATATAACATAACCTTAAAACCCCAAAAATAATTAAAATCTCTAAAAAATTTCATGGAAGCCTAAAAACATAAAAACACTTAAAACCCATAAACACCCTAAAAATCTACAATAACTCTAAAAAACTAAAAACTCAAAAATACCATAAAACCCCTAAAAAATAAAAACAATAAAATCATGTAAAAACCCCTAATAACACAAAAAACTCAAAAAACCATAAATAAAATAAAAACAGTAAAAACCCTTTAAAATACCTCCAAATCCCTAAAAACCCTATAAATAATTTAAATCCTAAAAAATACCTAAAAACCCCTCAAAACAAAAAGAACCAATGGAATCCCTGAGAAAACCGGAAAAACCGTAAAAAATTAAAACCTAGAAAAATTATAAAAATTTTAAAACCCCAAAAAAACACTCAAAATCCCTAAAACCCTAAAAACCCAGTAGAACCCATAAAAATCGCTAAAAATCCCGAAAAATGTAAAAAACCTAACAACCCTAGCACCCATAATGAAACCAAAATACCTAAAAACACTTATAATCCTTAAAAACCTAAAAACTCTAAAAACCCTAAAACCCAAAAAGCCTCTATAAACCACAAATACCCTGAAAATCCCTAAAACCCGTGAAAATACATACAAATCGATAAAATCCCTAAAAATAGAAAAAAAAATTGTAAAATCCCAAAAAATCCATAAGAAAATGTTAAGAAAATAAAAACTCTTTAGACCCCTAAAAATTTTAAAAACCCTAAAAAGTCCCAAAACACCATAAAAACATAAAAACATCTAAAACAATAAAAACACTAAAACCCCATAAAACCCTTAAAAACCACTGAAAATAGTAGAACCCCTTTAAACCCCTAAAATGATTAAAAACACTAAAAAAACATAAAACCACTAAAAACTCAAAAAAACAGTAAAACCTCAAAAATACCATAAAACCCCCCAAAAATTTAAATCCCATAAAAATCCATAAAATTCAACGAAAATCTATAAAATTACTAAAAATATTAAATACACTAAAACTCGTAAAATACACAATGAAAAAAAATAAATAACTTAAAACACCTAAACCCCCTAAAAACCAAAAAAAAGTTAAAACTCGTAAAAGGCCATAAAACCCTAAATCCCTCTAAAAACCATAAACACCTAAGAACCTAAAAAATCCTAGAACACCATAGAAACACAATAAATTATTTGAAAACCCTTTAAACACAAAAAAAATAAAAAAAAACCATAAAACACTCAAAACACATAAATACCATAAATACCAATAAAACCCATAAAACCATAAAACTCATAGAAATCCCTAAAACCCCACAAATTTCCCAAAAACCATTATAATCAAAAAAATATTATAAAATTCCTAAAAATACCTAAATACCTAAAAACCGTAAAACACAAAGAAATATTTAAATTCCTAAAAACTCTTTAAACACCTTAAAATCTAAAAATACTAAACCCCTAAAAAACTCTAAAACCTCAAACACCCCCAAAAAATATTAAAAAAGCATAAAAACCCACAAAAATATTAAGCACCCCTAAAAATCACTAAAAACATGAAAAATCCAAAAAACCCTAAAACACCTAGAAACCTTTAGAAACCAAAAAACACATAAAACCCCTAAACCCCTAAAACACCTATGAAATTAAAACCCCCCTAAATCCCAAAAAAAAAATCAGAAAATCCTAAAAATCCTAATGAATATATAAAAATCCATAAAATCATAAAAACTCTAGAAACCCATAGATAACCTTAAAAAACTAAAAATACCTAAGACCCCTAAAAACCTAGAAAAATATAAAAACCCTAAATAGAACCTAAACCCACTAGAATCCTAAAAACCCTTAAAAACCCATTAAATCCTTAAAAACCACTAAATAAAATAAAAACACATCAAACCATTGAAGACATTAAAAAACTCTATAAATCATTAAAAACACTATAATATCAAAAAACCCCCAAAACCCAAAAAATCTATAAAACACCTAAAACCCCTAAAACACCAAAAAACATCAAATTCATTAAAAACCATAACACCCATAGAATCCTAAAAATTCCAATTAAATCCTTAAAAATGAAAAAACCCTAAACAAAACTAAAAAAACTATAAGAATACCTTAAAAACTAAAAAACACTAAAAACCCCTAAAAACAATAAAAAACACCAAAATCCCTAAAACTCTCTAAAACCCCTAAGAACCCTACAACCCTTCAAAATAAATAAAACCCATAAAAACTATAAAAATCTCTAAAAAGGTAAAAACCCTAAAAATCCTCATAATCCCTAAGAAACCTTAAAAACTGAAAAATGCTTAAAAACCCTAAAAATCATAAAAAAGGGGAAAACCCTAAAATACCATAAAAAGTCCATAAAATGCCTAAAACCCCCAAAACCCATAAAAACCCAAAAAACCCAATAAATATCATAAAAATATATAAAAATTTAATACCCCTCTAAATCCCTTAAAATGATAAAAAAACTAAAAACCCATTAAAACCCTAAAAAACTAAAAAAACTGAATACCCTAAAAAACCATAAAAACCATAAACCCCAAAAAAACTATAAAACCCAGAAAATCCATAAAAACTATTAAAATTATAAAATTAATAAAAATCCCTATAAAATAATATCAATTTTAAAAAATTAATGACCATTAAGAATACCATAAAAACCTAAAAAAAATTAAACCCCTAAAAAACAAAAATTCTTAAAAATTATAATTACCTATAAAAACAAAAAATCCATAAAAACAATAAAAACAATAAAATTAAAAATAATCTTGAACAATCCATAAAAATTGAAAAAAAAACCCTAAGGCTCTTAAAAAACAAAAAAAAACATTACAAGCCTAATAACAATTAAAAAACATAAATAACATAAAAAGATTAAAAACCTTAAAAGGCCCAAACACTAAAATCATTAAAAGAATATAAGAACCCAAAAAACACTAAAACCACTAAAACCTAAAAAATCCTTTTAAACCCATAAAAACGTTAGAAATTACAATAAAATAAATAACAAAAAAATTCAAAAAATCCATAAAATTGAAAAAACCATAAAAAAATCTAAAAATCTTAGAAATAGTAATAGCCATAAAAATCCAAAAAATCATCCAAAAATTTAAAAAAATCCAAAAAATACCTTAAAACAATAATAACAAATAACCATAAAACCTCTACAAAACCCAGAAAGACAAAAAACACTAAAACCCCTAAAAATAAATATGCTAATGCCCTTAAAACCCATAAAACCCCTAAAAACCACAATACTCCTCAAAATCCCAGAAAACCCAAAACCACATAAAAATCCTTAAAATCCTTAAAAATACTTAAAAATATAAAAACCATTGAAAATCCTAAAAACCCCAAAAGAAAATTAAAAAAACCTAAACAATGTAATACCCCTAAAAACCTATAAGAAAAAAACCCTAAAAACCCTAAAAGATACTAAACCCCTTTTATCTCTAAATCCCATAATCCACTAAAAACATTAAAATCCATAAAATCCTATAAAAATCTAAAAATTAATAAATATATAAAAACATTAAACTCCTAACAACATTATAAAACTATAAAAACCTAAAAAACCCAAAAAATATCAACAAACAAAAAAACTCAAAAAACCAAAAAGTTCTCTAAAATTCTTAAAAACCCTCAAAATCTAAAAAAACCACAAACCCCATATGTTTCATAAAAATATCTAAAAATTCAATAAAATCCCTAAAAATGTAAAAATTCATAAATCTGGAATAAAACCTATGAAAACTAGAAAAATGTAGAGACACCTAAAACCCCTAAAAATAGTAATAGATGGAGCAAGGAAGGGAGTCAGGTTAAAATGGGAGCTCTGTGCGGCCTCATGCCACACCGCCCTCTAATAGAAAGAATGTTGATCTGTTTATTGATCGGACAGAGCTGTGTGGACTCATAAATTTTTTTTAAGTATGCACCCATCCCCAGCAACCGAGGTACGTCAGGAGGGGCCGGAAGTGTCGGGTTCAAACCATAACATTGCAGAGGCAATCAAATATGTAGCTTTTCTCACTTTCTCGGACTATGGTGTGACCTCTCTTGGTAGAGTGATTTGGAATGGGTGGGTGGATCATGTTTCGAAAAATTGTGAGGCTGTTGAAGAAAGAATTAATCTATTCCATTCTTCCATTATTTCAAGGGTATTTGTTCCGAAGGGAGAATGATTGTGGAAATTTTTTGATCTTACCAAACAGATTGTGGTCATTTAGGCATTCTCTGAATGGAGGATGATTGCAAAGGTAAGTGGTTTTATCCAATTTTATTCCCATAAAATTGTTGGAAAAGAAGGGATTTGAGTTTGCTATCTCTTAACATTTGTCCTAGGCACCTTGGCATTCAGGGGTGAGACCGTATCTTTGATCCCTCTAATGTGAAAAACACCTCTGTGCAGGTATGGATTTGAATATGAAAAGTTAGTTTGATCTACTAGCACCCCTTGATCCATTAGTACATTTCATATTCCATGGGTTTTCCCATTATAATTGACAAAGAGGTGGATAATCCATGGTATGGACACTATGCGCCTGTCCTTGTTGAAGTTGATTTAGCCTCCACCTTAGTTGTGGAGGTGGTGCCTAACACTATTGAGGATAGATTCACATTGGAAAATCAGTATGAATGGAGGGAGAACTCTTATCTCATTAAAATCTCCTTGGTCACCTGGTTTTGGACTATCAAAGGTTGAAGGTGTGATCCTGCTGCAATATGAAGTGGCATGACGTTGTGTCTTGTAGGAAGAATCGCGGTACTTGGATTGGGAGGACACATGGTGTCTCGGTGCCTGGACAACTCTTTGATTCCATGACTCTGTCTCCTGAGGAGCCTCCTCTGGAACCTGCTACTGTGGTTCCCCATGAAAAAGTCCCCCCTTCATCTAAGGTCATGGAAGAGATTGTTCAGGAGACGCATGTGCAGCTACAAGGAGTCATTGTTGCCCCTAAAGACTCCCATCAGCTTGTCCCTATTGTGGAAAGTAAAGAGCCTGTGAACCCCAGGAAGCAGAATCTGCCTCTCCGGTTGGATTGGTGGCTGCTATATCTTCTGGTCTATTGGATGTTGGCCCTCGCTTGGGATCTCCTGTGGGGAGTGCCACCCCTTCTCCAGTGGCCCCTGCTAGGGAGGTGTCGGTGAATCCACCTAGTCTTGCAGCGAGACCAATGGAGCTCCTACCTTGGGATAGTTTGTCTACGAGTGATGAATCTTTAACAGTTGTGTCCTTAGTAATGGATGCAAGGTTGACCCCATCAAGAGTAACTTCTAAACAATCATTCCCACTAAACAGGTTCACCCCACTCAGTGAGAGCTTCTAGACTGATGAGGTTGCGGATCAACCCGATGAGGCTAGGCCTCATGAGGATCAACCCCAGATGGTTGATAATAAATTAGTGGATGACCTTACCTCCAGGTACCAGACCACTGAGGCCACTGAAGCCAAGAATAATCCCATTAGAATGCTTAAGAATAATGTTAAGAAGGGTAAGAATGTTCCACAACCTGTCTCTAGATCCAAGAACATGCATTCTGAATGGGGAAATGTTTCCCTTAATCAATAAGGATCATGTTCTAGAATTTCCAAGGGATTGGGAATCCCCCCACTACCTCATCCCTTCTGTATTTTCTCACTACCCAGAGGTCGATGATTATAGGAATTTCTGAACCTATTATTTCGTTTGACAATTGGATGGGTTTCAAGTGGGGTAGTTGTAGATAGTTCTTTATTGCTAAATATTGTAATGAGAGTGTCCTAGACACTTTTTGGGTCCTTAAACATGATTATGTTTGGGTCCAGTCATTTGAAGTGAGTCCTCAAGTCATTACCATGGCGATATTCCTTTACAATGCCCCCTATACCTTTTCTATTATGTATGCTTCCTACTCAGACATTAGGAAAAGGGTCATGCGGAGGAAGTTTTAGCAGTTGTCTCTGTCCATGGATCACAACTAGATTTTCATTGGTGACTTCAACACCGTCTTGAGGCTGGATGAGAATATTGTATCCAATTTATCCTAAGACATTGCTGAATATTTCTCTTACATCCTTGATTCTTGGGATCTTACTTAAGTTCCCATTGTGGGACCCTCCTTCACAAGGGGATGATTCACAATTATTGGACAATAGGCATGTAAGATGGATAGGTGTTTCTACCCGATCAATGGTAGAAGTGTGCTCTCCAATATATATGGACCACTCTGGGTTCTCTCCAAGGTCATCTCCCATTCCTTTTATGTTTAGCAATGCCTGGCTTACAATCTCCAGTTGTAGGGGAATCGTTCATGATGGGTGGAATGGCCCTTTTAATGGGAGTCAACATTTCATTCTTGTCTCCGAACTAAAGAAAATTAAAAAACACTTCAAGGAGTGAAGTGGGAAGTTTTTCTCAAGGATGGATGAGGATATTAAGGATGATGAACTTTTGTTTAACTTTGTTAAGCATTCCAATCAGCAGCTACCTATGCCCACTTGGGAGGAGTTGTAGGCTCATGCAAAACTGGATGACCTTATTGTTCTTAAGGATAAACTGGCCAAGTTCCACTTCAACATCTAATGGATCAATTATGGGGACATGAACTCCATGATTTTTCACTAGTTACATAAGTAACAGAAGGATAATAAATTCATGAATTCCATCTACATTCATTGGTATACCTTCACCTCGGAGGTTGATATCTCCACTCTAGTGGTCGGCTACTTTCAGGGGATTTTCTCTGATACTTGTGGAGAGTACTCCCTCCTGTTAACGAACTCCATATTTCATTATGTTGATGATCAATAGAATAAATATCTAATGAGTGATATCCTTGAGGAGGAAGTTAGGTATTATTTTTTTTCTATTACTATGTAAAGTGTTGTAGGACCAAATGGATTTAGAAAAATGGTCTTTATGTTCTACTAGGACCTCATGCATGTGGAAATTACAAATGTTGTCTGTGATTTTTCCGGCTCCTACTCTTTTCCACATGGCACTAATTCCAATTTCATTTCCTTGATTCAAACGAAGGAAAATAATCTTGACATTGGATATTTTTGGCTTGTTTCCATTGGTAATACCATCCCAAAAATTATCAGCAAATTTCTAGGTAAGAGGATGGGGAGTTTTATTGGAGAGATTATTTCCCCCAACCAATATGGTTTTGTTCTACGGGGGAATATTTATAACTTCTTATTCACAGCTTCGGAGGGAATCAATATCATGAGAAAGTGCATGAATCCTGAGAAATTTTCCTTAAAGCTGGATATTTCTAATGAATTCTATACCATAAAGTAGAGCTTCATCTTCTAGGTGCTCTACAAATATTTCTTCTCAGACAGATTCATCATGATGGTGGCATCCATCCTGAATAGTTCTAGAGTTTCGGTTCTCATCAATGGCTCCCCTAAGGGGTTTATCCTATGCTCCCATGGAGTTAGGTAGGGGGATCCAATCATTGGTATTCTATTTTCTATTTTAAAAGACTACATGAAATGATTCCTTATTGACCTCATGAAAGATTGTATCTTGAAACCAATCATGGAAGGGAGAGACCTCCAGGCGCCATCCCACCTTTTTTATGTAGATGATATCATTCTATTTGGACATGCTAACAATCAGACCATGTCCTCAATCTAAATGATCATCCATTATTATGAATGTATGGCAGTGAAATCCATTTTTTGGAATAAATCTTCTATCATCTTTGGGGAGGGGGTCTCCCCCTCTAGGAATAATCGTATAGCCCATTACATTGTGGTTATAAGGGGATATCTTCCCTTATCTACTTGGGATTTCCCATATTCATGGGTTGGGTCAAGAGTGTTTACCTTGAGAACATGGAGAGCAGAATCACCCAAACAACTTGATAAGTGGAAAGATAAGTGACTCTCACAAGCTGAGAGGGTATATCTTATCGATTCTATTATTAAATCTATGTTCACTTGTGTCATCTACATCTATAGATGGACAATATATCTCATAAAAATTATGTAGGCTAATTTTAGGGGCTTTTCCAGGACATGCAGTATTAGTGAAAGAAAACTGGTTTCTATAGTTTGGAAGGACTGCACAAAGGCCGTTGAGTTGGGAGGGCTTGGAATCAATGAACTGAGGAAATTCAATGATGCCCACCTCGCCATGTTCACTTGGTGTTTTCTTGATGTAAATAATGATGGTCTGAGCTTCTATCATGAGATGTTCACACTAAAAATTTGTGAAGGCTTTACTGGTTATTTTCCATCCTCGATTTGGCCAACAATCCGGGGGTCTAACATGGTAATTATGGACCACTCGTAGTGGATCGTTTCGAAGAATTCAGACCGGAAATCTTGGTCCACCACATGGATTGATAGGCCTCTACTAGATAGTGTGGTACCTACCACTAATTTAAGGCACATGTAGATTGCAAGATTTAGAAGTCAACTAGAATAGTTTGAAGCTCTCCTTCTGGCTGGCACTTATATTTGGATTCGTGATAACATCTTTGATGATAGGGATGCATTGATATGGAATCATAATCTTTTGCGGAAAAATAATTTGAATAATTTTTATCAATCTAAATGTTCACAAGGCCCTACTCCCCCAACATGTCTTTCAAGATTTATGTGGTCTTTTTTCCCTATGTCTAATCATCTGCTACTCTGAAAGCTCTGGAAAAATTGGATGCTGCTTCAAGGGAAACACTAGAGGGCTGGATAGAGCCTAGCCATGGTCTACTTCTTCTATCTTGGGGTTGAGGAATCCATACAAAATGCATTTCATTAAT
Source organism: Viscum album (assembly GCA_963277665.1). Lineage (NCBI taxonomy): Eukaryota > Viridiplantae > Streptophyta > Magnoliopsida > Santalales > Viscaceae > Viscum > Viscum album. Next base: position 472,074,335 of record OY728162.1, on the reverse strand, counting down.
GCAGGTTTGCAGTGGCACATTGGCACTACCTGCAGAAGATGTCCAGGTTCCATTCCTACATGAGTAGGCCACTGTTTGAGCTGTTAGATAGCCTGATGAATTGGCCTTACAGCAGGCATGAGTATAATATCTTGCTTGTTGTCGTTGATGCTATTAAATCTTACATCTAGTCTTCCCAAAACGTGTTTGATTTTAACAAGAAGTGACTCTCCTGCCATGGTGGAGTTGTCACCCTACTTTTGGTAGTCCATGCGGCGTATCACATTCAGATAGGTCCAATGTAAAATTATGTTAATGATCATATTTTCTTAAGGATTCTTGGAGATTCTGTAAGGATACAAAACCCGGAGGTTCTTATGTTCATATGCTGGATTCCCCCGATCTCTTCTTGGATCAAGGTCAACATGGATATCATGACACTAGGAGCATCTGTCCCCACTTGGTGTGGTGGGGTCTTCCGTACCCACCGAGGTTTTGTCAAAGGATTCTTTCAACAATTTATTGGCAACAGGTGCGCCCTTGAAGCTGAATTTTGGGCCTTGATGAAGGAGATTGAGTTTTCTATTCAATTTGTATTCAGTCCTCTCTAGCTTGAATCAAACTTGATGCTCACTATGGAGGTTCTTAAAAACAAATATGGGAGAGTCCCTTGGAGGATTCTTCCCCAATGGATGGATTTCCTTGAACATTGTCAAGGCCTGAATCTTCAAGTCACACAAGCCTATTGTGAGGAGAACTCGGTTCCAGATGCCCTTTCCAAATAGGCGATCGTAGCAAGGGGCTGGATGTGGTGTTTTGTTTCACCATCCTCCTACCTCCGTATTGTGGAGTCCAACATGATGTGTGATCTGCACACCCGGGTTTTTAACTCCTCCTAGTAACATTTGGTTAGTTCCTACTCTTTTTTAATATATTTTGGGGGACTAGGTTCACCTGGTCTCAAGCCTTCTTTTCCCTAAAAAACATAAAAATTTTAAAACCCTAAAAATTCTATAAAAACACTAAAAATCCATAAAAAACGTAAAAACCATAAAAATCATCAAATGTCCTAGAAATCCCTAAAATGGTTTAAACCCCTAAAATCTTGAAAACACCATAAGAAAACCATAAAAATATAAAAACAAAAAACCCCATAAATTCCCATATCAAATGCTAAAAAATCTAAGAACAATAAAAGACCCTAAAACCCCAAGGAAAGACCAAAGACCATAAAACCCGTAAAAACCTAAAAAACCTAAAATCCATAAAAACCCTAAAAACCCACTAAAAAAATCCAAAATCCTTTAAAAAATCTCAAAAAAAATTAAATACTCTAATAACCAAAAAACCCATAAGAACACAAAAAACCAAAAAAAAACATAAAACCCCTAAAAATCCATAAAATTAGTGAAGAACCGTAAAATTAATAAAAAATCAGTAAATATATTTAATAACATAAAAACCCCAAAAAAAACTTGAAAAACCTTATGAAACCCTTAAAATCCTAGAAAAATTAAAACCACTTAAAATCTAGGAATCACTAAAACCCATAAAAACCCAAAATCCATCAAAACCCTAAAAACCTTAAAAAACCCAAAAAATCCCTAAAACCCTAACAAACCATAAAAACCCTAATAAAATTATAAAAACCACTAAAAACTAAAATACCCTTAAGAAAACCTTAAAACCTAAAACACTTTAAACCCCTAATAACCGAGAAATTGTAAAACCCCCCAAATAACATAAACACTAGAAAAACCATCAAATCCTTTGAAATACTTAAAAGACCAAATAAACCATAAAAATCATAAAAATCAATAAAAATGTGAAAATTCATAAAAAACTAAAAAACTCTAAGAAATTATTAAGAACCTAACAACAATTAAAATCTATTAAAAATTTAAAATCATTTAAAAATATAAAAACCCCTCAAAAAATAAGAAATACAAAAAAACCCATAAACACTACACAAATACCAAAAAAATATAAACCCTTAAACACATTAAATATCTCAAAAAATCTTAAAATCCAAAAAAAAACTCAAAAAAATCCTAAAAACCATAAAAAAACACAAAACCAAAAAACCCTTTAATATCCCAAAAAAACCTGAAAACTCATAAAAATCCTAAAAAATCGCAAAAAAAAATGTAAAAAACCCATAAAAACCCTAAAACCCCTTAAGAAAACCATTAAAATATAAAAACCCTTAATTCTAGTAAATACCATTAAAAAACATAAAATCCATAAAAACCCTAAATCCCCCAAAACCTCAAAAAACCTTTTAAACCATAAAAATCCTCAAAAAGGGTAATATTACCAAAAGACATAAAAAATTATATAACCATTGAAAACCACAATGAAAATCCTAAAAACCTAAAATCCCTTAAAACCCCTAAAATAGATTAAAATTTTTAAAATCACTAAAATCTCATAATAGAACCTAATAACCCTAGAAACCCCTAGAAACCCATAAAAAACATTAATACCAAACAAAACTCTAAAAACCCACAAAACCCTAAAAAACACTAAAAAACCTAAGAATAAATTAAACCCCAAAAAATTTAGATAACTATAAAAAACCATAAAACCACAAAATTACAAAAAAAAAACATAAAAAACCCCTAAATACCCAAAATACCCTAAAATCCCTAAAACACTAAAAAATTCCTAAAACCGTAAATAAGGATAAAAAAACAAAAATACTAAAGGAAATACAAAAAAAATTAAAAACCATAAACCATAAAAACCTTTAGAAATGATTTAAAACATAAAAATACTTAAAACCCATAAAAAAACGCTAAAACACTAAAAACCCTGAAAAACCTCAAAATCTCTAAAAACATAAAAATACAAAAAATACATTAAAATCCCCAAAAACATGAAAACCGTAAAAACCGTAAAAACCCTATGAAAAACATAAAAACCTAAAAACGCATAAATTTCCTAAAGTCCCTAAAAACTCAAAAAAACCTAAGAATCCCAAAAAAACCCTAAAAACCCTCTAAATATATAAAACCCCTAAAAATTCTAGTATTTATAAGATAGCCCAAAAAATTACTAAAAACATATAAAAAACACTTAAAACTCCTAAAATCCAAAAAATGCTAAATACCCATAAAACCCATAAAAACTCGAAAACCCCTTAAAACTCTTAAAAATGTTAAAAAAAACTCTAAAAATATCAAAAACACTAAAAATATCCAAAATAACCCAAAACACCCTCAAAAACACAAAAATATTAATACCCCTAAAAACACTAAAACACCTAAAAATTCCCTAAAACCCTAAAAATCATAAAAAACCTAAAAAAATCCCTTAAATATTGAAAAAGGTAAAACCCATAAAAACCATGAAAACCCCTAAGAAAACATTAAAAACCAAAAAACACTTAAAATATCAAAAAACCTCAGATAATTCTAAAAACCATCAAAATACCAAAAACCCTACAGACTTAAATAACCTCAAAATCCCAAAAAACACTAAAAAAATCAAAAAACGCTAAAAAATCCAAAAAATGCCAAAAAAATATGAAAACCCCTAAATCCCGAAAACCCATTAGGAAAACATAAATAATAAAAACACTATAAAACACTAAAACCCCCAAAAAATGTCAAAAATCCCCAAAAAATCCGTAAAACCCATAAAAACCATAAATCCCCGAAAAACATGACAAAAAATAAAGAACCTTAGAATCCCTAAAATACCTCAAAAAACATTAAAAACACTTTAAACCCTTGAAAATTTTTAAAAACTCAAAATAACATTTAAAACCACAAAAAACTCAAAAACCCTAAAATCCCAAAACCCCATAAACCCCAAACAATCCTAAAAATACAAATAATCCCAAAAATCCCTAAGAACTATAAAACCGTAAAAAACACAAGAAATCCCTAAAAATGTCTAAAGACATAAAAATACATGAAAACCATAAAAACCCTTATGAAAACCTTAAAATCCTAAGAACACTTAATACCCATAAACAAATAAAAAATTCTAAAACCCAAAAAAAACACAAAACCCAAAAAAAACAATCAAAACAATCAAAAAACAGAAACACCAAAAAATAATAAAAAATCCATAAAAATATTAAAAACCCTAAAAACCCTAAAAACAATGAAAATCCCTAAGAAAACCTTAAAAACTTAAAAAAATAGAACCCTTAAAACCAAAAAATAATAAAAAAAACTAAAAACACTAAAAACCCTAAAAAGTCCCTAAAAACCCTAAATTCCCTTAAACAAACATAAAAATCAATAAAAATGATAAAACCCCTAAAACCCATAAAAATCCTAAAAATAACTAAAAACTAAAAAAAATTATAAGTCCCTAAAAACACTAAAACCCCTTAAAATTCCTAAAAACTCAGAAAACCATAAAAACATAAAAATACCATAATGCCCCTAAAAAACTAAAATTTCCTAGAAACCCACAATGTCACTAAAAACAAGAAAACCCATACAATCCAAAAAAATTCCTAAAAATCATTAAAAAACATAAAAACCCCAAAAACCCCAAAAACCACTAAAAACACTAAAAACTCTTTATACCCAAAAACACATTAAAAACACCAAAAAACCTAACCCCCCTAAAAACTAAAAAATAAGGACACTAAAATCCCAAAAAACATAAAAACTATAAAAACCCTAAAAAAATATAAAAACCCTCAAAATCCCTAAAACCCCTAAAAACTATAAAAAACAAAAAAAAAACTCCTAAAACTAAAAAACAAACTTCTAAGAAACCTGAAAACCCCTAAGATACCGTTAAAAACCTAAAAACATAAAACACCTAAAAATCTAAAAATTGAAAAAAAAAACCCTATAAACCCAAAAAACACTAAAATCCTTCAAATTCACTAAAACCACTAAAAATAAATAACACCCATAAAATAAAAAAAACCTAAAAACCATAAAAAATCATAAAATCATAAAAAACCCCAAAAACATAGAAAACCACTAATAAAACCTTAAAAACCTAAAAAAACAGAAAACCCTTTAAAAACAAAAAAAGCTAAAATCTGTAAAAAAAATATAAAATTACCATAAAATCCTGGAACCCATAAAAACCAGAAAACCCCTAAAAACATAAAAAACTATAAATCCTTTAAAACAATAATAACACACTAAAGAAATCTAAAAACAGTTTAAACCAATATAAATATTAATAAACTCTCTAAACCCAAAGAACACCTAAAAACTAAAAAAACCAAAAAACCCGAAAAACACTAAAACCCCAAAAAACATTAAAACCCATAAAAATCTTAAAGAAGCCTAAAACTCTCAAAATTAATAAATCCCTTGAAAACCCATAAAACCCAAAAAATTATAAAATATCCCAAAAAACATAAGAAAACCAAAAAACCGTAACAAACCTTAAAAAAATCTAAAACCAATAAAAATAAAAAAAAATGCTAAAACCCCTAAATACCATAAAAGCCTAAAACCCCTAAAACCCTCAAAATCCATAAACACATAAAAACTTATAAAAATCATAAAATAAACCATTAAAATTTGAAAAAACAAATAAAACACTAATAACCCTGAAATCCCCTAAGAGAACCTCAAAAAACATAAATCACCTAAAAACCATGCAGTCACTAAAAATTTTAGAAAACCTCAGAAATCCCATAATGACCCCAAAAACCCAATGCTCCTAAAATTCATTAAATCCCTAAATTTGTAGAAAAACATCAAACCCCAAAAACCCCTAAAAACAATAAGAACATTAAAACCCAGTTAAACCACTATTTTTTTAGAAACTTTAAAAACGCTTAAAACCCCTTAACACAAAAAAACTTTAAAATCCAAAAAAACTGCAACAACACTAAAACCACTCAAAATCCCTCAAAACCATAAAATCCCATTAAAATCCAATAAAATCCCAAAAATTCCCTACAAATAAAATATAAACTAAAATCCATTAATCCCCTAAGAAAACATTAAAAATATAATAATACATTATACCCATAAAAACTTGTATAATTGTAAAATCCCAAAAACCCCAATAAACCTTAAAACCCTAAAAACCATCAAACTCCTAAATCCATAAAAACATCAAACCCCATAAACACCTAAAAACCACTAAAAACTCTAAAAATCCTTTAAATCCAAAAAATAAAAAAAACACTAAAAACCCCGTAACTCATAAAAATATAAAAAAACCAAAACCCCAAAATAACTATAAAACCCCTAAAACAAAAAACCCCAAAATACCCCAAAATACCTAAAATCCTTAGAAAACCATAAAAATCCCAAAAAATGTAAAAACCCTCAAAACCGTATGAAAATCTTAAAAAACTAAAAACACTAAAAAACCATAAAAAACATAAAAATGATAAAACCCCAAAAAACTCAAAAAAACAAAAAACCCCTAAAACCCTCAAAATCCCTAAGAACCCTATAAACCCAAAAAATTCTAAAAAAATACTAAAACCCCCAAAGAACATAAAACCCCAAAACAACTGTAAAAAAAACTATAAAACACTTAAAATGCTTAAAAACATAAAACACCTAAAAAATTAAAAACAATAAAACCATAAATAAGATCTAAAAACATAAAACCCCAAAAAAACCTTAACAAACAAATTCATAAAAACATAAAAACCCCAATAATAACTTCAAAAACCCTCTAAACCACAAAAAAAAATTTAAATACAATAATTACCCATAAAACTCTAAATATCTCAAAAATCCAAAAAAAAAATCATAATACCCTGAAAAAACCTAGAAACCCAAAAAATTCCTAAAAATTTTAAAAACCATAAAAATCTTAAAAATCACTAATGATCCATATAATTGTAGTAACTCTCGAAACCATGAAAAAATATAATATTTTATTAAAAACATAAACATAGTTAAAACCCATAAAAACATATATTATGATAAAACACTAAAAAACCTAAAATCCCTTAAAAATATTAAAATACATAAAATTAATTAAATTAATTATTGATATTGAATCCATAAAATCCCTAAAAATAAAAAATATAAAACCTAAAATCCACTAAAAAAACCTTTAAAACCTAAAATCACATAAAACCAATTAAGACAAAAAAATGCTAAAAACAATTAAAAACCTAAAATTCCCTAAAAGCCCAAAAAACCGTAAAAAAAATATAAAACCACCTAAAACCAATTCACGCCACTTCCAGAGTCAACGGAAACCAAATAAAGGTGGTATGTGGAGCTGGTTGTGTTGGATGTGTTCCTACTTTTGTTTTGCTTTGATGATTGGATGTCGTGCTGCTGGATGCTGGAATGCGTTGGATGATAGAAATTGTGATGATGGATGTTGGTTGCTGCTGAGCTGGGAGTTGCTGATGTTGTGGTATATGATCGTTCTACTGCTGGATGTTGATTGTTGTTTGAGTTTGAATGTCGGTCTGCTGGTTGATGCTGGATGATGGTGGTGGTCGCTTGGCTTTTTGTGTTTTTTCTTTTTTCTTTCACATTTGATTTTACCTATTTTTGGGGTCCTTTGCGTCTTGGGTTGTTAGTGGGTTTTTTTGGGTGTGGGTTGTTTGAATCCTCTCCTCCCTTGTCTGTTGTGTCTCTTTTTTCTTTCTAATAAACTTGGGGGGGGGCTGGGAATAGCCCAACCCTCGCATCTTCTTTGCCCTATAAACAATAGAATCCCATAAAAACCATAAATAATCCCATAAAACCAAAACATCCCACTAAAAAGATCAAAAACCCTTATGAAGCCCTAAAAACATTAAAACTCTAGAAAACCATAAAAATCCAAAACACTAAATAAACCTTAAAAACCCAAAAAACCCATTGAAACCATAAAAACCCAAATCCCCCTAAAAATACTCAAAATCACTAAAACGTCTAAAAACTTCTAAAGAATATAACATTGGTCTAAAAGTCCCAAAAACATATATATCCCTTCCAATCCTGAAAACCCCTACTGAATCATTAAAAAACAAAAAAAACTTTAAACCCCTAGAAACATAAAAACCCCTAAAACTCTTTAAAAACCCTAAAACCCCCTAAAACCCATAAAAACAATAAAAACACTAAAAAACCCACAATATCCCTCAAAACTGTAAAAACATAAAAATACTAAAAAATAACTCAAAATACAAATAACTCAAAATACCTTAAATCAAAAAAAACCCTAATATCCCTAAAAATATTAAGAAAACCATAAAATCAAAAAAAAACACTAAAATCCATAAAAACCATAAATGACCCTAAAAACACAACCCACACCCCCCCCCCCCCAAACCCATAAAAACCCTTAAAACATTGAAGAACAATAAAAACCCATAAATCCAATAAACCCCACTAATAAATCTAAAGACCAGTTAAACACCTAAAATCCATAAAAAACTCAAAAACTCAAAAAGACACAAAATCAGCAAAAAAGCACTGGAAATTCATAAAAATAAGAAAAATCCCTAAAAATCACAAAAACATAAAAAACCTTAAAATCCTAATTCCCTAGGATATCCTTAAAAACCTAAATACACTTAAAATATCAAAAAATACATAAAAAAACACATACGAAATCCAAAAACCCTAAATCCCCTAAAAAGCCTCAAAAACCCTAAAAAAGCAAAAAAACCAAAAATATCATAAAAATACCTCAAAACCGTAAACATATAATAATCCATAAACAACCAAAAAACCCCAAACCCTTAAAAACCTAAAAATTAAAAAACCCATAAAAATAGAAAATATGCTAAACACCCAAAAAACCCTTAAAAGACCATAAAATCCATAAAACCATTATAAATTATAAAAACCCAAAAAATAATTAAAAAACCTAAAACCCCAAAAAATCCTTAAGTTCCCACTAAAAACACTAATACCCCTTAAAATCCATTTAAAAACCATGAATTCTAAAAACCCTACAAAACCCTAAAACCCCAAAATATCTAAAAACTCCCATAATAACAAAACAACCCAAAAACCCATCAGAATTCCTACAACCCAAAAAAAGATAAAAATCCTAAAAATCCTTAAAATACTTAAAAATCTTAAAACCCTAAAAATCATGTGAAAGCATAAGAAAGCCTAAAACACCTAAAAAACATAAAACCCCTAAAACCTAAAAAAACTAAAACCCTAAAAAAGTTCATAAAACTCTAAAACCTATAAACCCCTAAAATGATTAAAACCACTAAATTTATTAAAAAACTAAAAACAATAAAAAACATTAAACATCTAAAAACTTTTAAATACTATAAATACATTCAAAACCCAAAAAAACTCAAAAAACCCTAAAAACATAAAAAGACACAAAGAACAAACAAAAATTCATAAAACCCCTAAAATGAAAGAAAATCACAAGAAATCCCAAAAAAATCCCAAAAAGTTTAAAACCTGAAAACCCAAAGAAAACAATAAAAACCAAAAAACATTTAAAACCCATAAAAACCTAAAAATGATAAAAACTATAAAATCCTAATAACACTAAAACCATAAAAAACTCAACATACATAAAGACCCTAAAACCATAAAATCCTAAAAATAACTAATAATACCTAAAACCTATCAAACCCAAATAACTTTGAAAACCCATAAGAAAACCATAAAAACTTAAATAACAAGAAAAACCTAAAAACCTAAAATCAGAAAAAAACAAAAGAACCATTAAACCATAAAACTACAAAAAAATCAAAATACACAAAAACATAAAAAAAACATCAAAACCATAAAGCCTGAAAAAACACTAAAAATTTAAAAAAAATCCCTGAAAACCCCTATCAAAACCTTAAAAACCCAAAAACACATATAACCCCTAAAAATATAAAAAATTATCGAAAATCCTTAAGAACCTAAAATAACCTAAAGAAACTAAATATTCTAAAAACATAAAAACTCTTAAAGACCTTAAAACCCTAAAAACAAATAAAAACCCTAAAACCCACTTAAAACGTAAATACCATTTAAACCCTAAAAAATGGTAACAAACACTATAAACCATAAAACCATAAAAAACGAAAAAATACCCAAAAAAATAAAAATACCATAAACACCTTAAAACCCCTAAAACTCCTCAAAATCACTAAAAACCCTCAAAACCATAAAAATATGAAAATTACCTGAACACATAAAAACCCTAAGAACTTTAAAAACCTAAGAAAAAAATTAAAAACTAAAAAACACGTAAACCACATAAAAATCAGAAAATGCTAAAAATACATAAAAGCGATAAATAGATTAAAACCCTGAAAACTCTCAAAATACCTAAAATCCCTTAAGAATCCCTAAAAATTTCAAAAACACTAAACAACCTTGTAAATCCCTAAGAAAACTACAAATACCTAAAGATCAAAAAAATAGTAAAACCCATAAAAATCCTAAAGTGATAGTAAATACTCTAAAATCACCAAAAAACATAAAAACCCCATGAAATTAAAAAAAACCTAAAACCCATAAAACACTAAAAATCCACTAAAAGCTCTAAAAATTATTTAAACCACTAAAATGATAAAAATCTCTAAAAATCATAGGAACCTTAAAAAACACCCAAAAAGCATACAAACCAAAAAAACCCCAAAAATCCCTAAAACACTAAAAAGCCTCAAATTCTATAAAAGCCTTATAAACCTACAATGTCCTAATAAACCAAAAAAAACATATAAATCCCTAAAAACCATAAAAATCTCTATGAAACCCAAAAAAACATAAAAACATATAAAACCCCTAAAAATTGAAAAAACGCTATAAAACCTAAAACCCTAAAAATAACAAAACACCCCAAAAAATCCCTAAAACTACCTAAAAACCTAAAAACCCTAAAAACCATGAAATCCCATAAGGAAACCATAAAAACCTAAAAAACATAAAACCCCTAAAAACATTACAAAATCTAAAAACACTAAAAAGTTCATAAAAACACTAAAATAAAAAAAACCCTAAACCCCTTTAAAACACATAAGAACCCCAAATCATATAAAAATATTTAAAAACCTTTTAGACCACTAAAAATGTTAAAATTCCCTAAAAACATTAATAACCATAATAAATAAAAACCAATAAAAATCCAGAAACCATAAAACCATAAAAACCCTAAAACCCCTCCAAATCCATAAAAACCCTAAAACCCATATAAATCCTAAAAATCCCTAAGAACACCTAAAAACAAAAAAAACCTAAAAAATCTTAATCCTAAGAAAAAACATAGGAACCTAAAACACATAAAAACCCTAATAATGTAAAAAACACTAAAAACACTAAAAAACCTAAAAACACTATAAAATTCCCAAAAAACAATAAAACCCTTAAAAATTATAAAACCCCTTAGAACCCATAAAATGCCTAAAATCCCACAAAACTCTATAAAATAACTTTAAACCCCTATGAAATTTAATACAATCAAAAAAAACCTTTTAAACCCAAAATACCCTAAAAATACAAAAAAAATCATTAAAACCCTATAAACCCTAAAACCACTCAAAATCCAAAATAAACACAAAACCATAAAAATCCAAAAAAATCTAAAAGTCCCTAAAAATATAAAAAGTCCTAAAAACCTTGAAAATCCCTAATAAAACTGTAAAACCTAAAAACACATTAAACCCATAAAATCCTAAAAAATTCAACAAAATTTAAAAACCATAAAACCCATAAAATAAAAAAAACCCTAAATACTATTAAAATCACCAAAAATCCCAAAAAACCTTAAAAACATAAAAAGATAAAAACCTAGAAAAGATTAGAAAAAAAATAAAAACCTAAGAACAAGTAAAACCCCTAAAAGACCTATAAAATTTAAAAACCCCTAGAAATCCTAAATCACTAAAAACCATAAAATTCATCAAACCCCCCAAAACAATAAAAATCAAAACAAATCCAAAAAAATACTGAAAATCCATAAAAACAAAAATTCCCTAAAATCCCTGAAAACCCCTAAGAAAAACATAAAAACATAAAAATGCTTAAAACCATTAAAATAACCTAAAAACCCTAAAACCTAAAAAACATAAATCCCCAAAAAAACATTAAAAAACCCTAAATCCCCTTAAAAACCCAAAAACCCACTAAATACTCTAAAATCCCTATAAATCCCAAAAAACATTTAAAAATATGAAAACCCTTAAAAAACATAAAAACAACCCCCAAACACCCCCCCCCCCCCAAAATAAATCTCATACAAAACCTAAAACAACTAAACACCTCAAAATCCCTAAAAACACTGAAAACTATTAAAATATTAAAAATCCCAAAAAAATCTCAAAAACGTAAAGAAAAACTAAAAAATGATGAACCCTAAGAAAACCTTAATTACATAAAAACACATAAATACATCAAAAATCTTAGAACACTAAAAACCCAAAAGAACTATAAATCCCCAATGACACTATAAAATATTAAAAATGAAAATCCTTAAAAATCTACATAACCATAAAGACCTTAAAAACCCATAAGAAAACCATAAAAACCATAAAATACTTTAAACACCTAAAAACATAAAATACTCTAAAACCCCTAAAAACCTTAGAATACCCAAATAACCTTAAAATCCCCTAAAACCCATAAAAACACCTAAAACATAAAAAACCCTAAAAACCTATAAAGATCCTAAAGATAGTAAAAAGTCTAAAACCCTTCTAAAATCCTAAAAAGGTTTAGTAACTTAATAAAAACATTAAACCACTAAAAAACACTAAACCCCCCCCCCAAACCAAAAAAATCCATTAAAACCCTAAAAACACTAATACCCAAAATGTCCTCAAAATACATAAAACCGCTAAAAACTAAATAAATCCTCAAAACCCATTAAATTTATGAAAATAATTAAAAAACATGAATACTCATAATAAATCCCTTAAAACCCTAAATGAAATTGAACTCCTAAAAAACCTAAAAATGATGAAAACCCCTATAAACCCCTAAAGGCACTCAAAATCCAAAAATCCCATAAACCCCATAAAAATCCTTAAAAATCCCTAAAACACATAAAACATAATCCCAAAAAAACCATAAACCACCTAACAAAACCTTAAAAATAAATAAATATTTAAAACCCCTAATACCCTAAGAAGTATTAAAATGCTAAAAACCATAAAACAACCCAAAACCCCAAAAAACTCCAAAAAACCATTAAACCCCTAAAATGTTAAAAAAAATCTAAAAACCATAAAACCGTAAAAACCTCAAAAGAAACCCTAATAATTAAAAATACCCCAAAATCCATTAATCCCTTAAAAATCCCTAAAAACCACGAAAATCATAAATAATCCCTAAAATACCAAAAGCATAAAAGTCCGAAAAAACCTTGAAAAACACTATGAAAACCATAAAAACATAAACAATTTTAAATCTCCAAGAGACCTAAAAATTCTAAAAACCCCTAAAACCCCTAAAGGCCTAAAAACCCTTCAAAATCCTAAAAACCCCTTAAAACCAGAAAAAATATCTAAAAATCCATAATAATTGCTAAAAAAATTAAAAACTAAAAACCTTGAAAACACTAAATAACCATAAATTTTTTTAAAAAACATAAATCCCCTGAAACCCCTAATAAATTGTAAAAAAATTAAAGTCCAAAAAACACTTAAACACACAAAAATCCATACAAACCCTAAAAACTACAAAAACCCTAAAAGACCACAAAAAATATCAAAAGCCTTTAAATAATTAAAAATAATAAAAAATCCTAAAACATTAAAAACCATAAAAAATTCAAAAAAAAGCCTTAAAACACTAAAAACATTAATAACACAATAAACACCAAAAAACAATCAAAATCTATAAAAAAAATTAAAATCCAAAAAAATCCCAAAAATCCGAAAAAATGAAAAAACCTAAAAAACCCTGAAAACCCCTAGGAAAACAATAAATATATAAAAAACCCATAAAACCCCTAAAAACCAAAAAAACAATAATAAAACCGAGAAAAATATAAAATCCCTTTATATCCATAAGAACACTAAAATATATAAAAATCCTAAAAATCCCTAAAAGCCCCTAAAAAAATAAAAACCCTCAAACCATGAAAAGAAATAACAAAACCTTAAGTACCTAAAAACACATAAACCCCATTAAATCCTATAAAACATTAAAAATCATAAAATAAAATAAATACCCAGAACCCCCTAGAAACTATAAACCCCTAAAAACCTTTAAAAACTAATAAAAACCCTAAAACCTAATAAAACCATTTAATCACCTTAAAATTTTCAAAACTCTTAAACCCATAAATACCCTAAAACTCAAGAAACACCCCAAAACATTGAAAATTCCATAAAAACTCTAACCACCCATAGTACTAAAAATCCCTAAAAACACAAAAAATCTAAAATTACACTAAATATACCTAAAAACATAAAAAACCCTAAAACCCCAAACACCGTAACAAAATCTTAAAAAAACAATAGTTAAAATCAATAAGAAACCTAAAAAATTCTAAAAACCCTAAAAACCATAAATAATCCCAATAGCCATCAATATCTCTAAAAATATTAAAAACCATAAAAACCATAAAAAAATACATAAAAATAGAAAAACATAAAAAAGCATAAAAACCCATAAACCTCCAACAAAAACATTAAAAACATCAATACATTTAAAACCTCAAAAAACATAAAAATGCTACAAACTGTAAAAAACCCTAAAATGCACTCGAAGTCCTAAAAACCGATAACAACCTTAAACCCAAAAAAAATCATAGAGATTCCTAAAAACCCTTTAAAACTATAAAACAATAAAATATCTAAACAGCTTCAAACAATAATAAAATGTTAAAAACTCTAAAACAATTTAAACACTAAAAAAACTAAATCAAAAAACTAAAAAACCAAGAAACCATAAAAACTAAAAACCCTAAAAATTCATAAAACCAAAAAACCAAAAAAATCTTAAGTGACCTAAAAATCACTAAAAATATAAAAAACCATGAAAACCATGAAAAAACAAAAGAAAATATTAAAAACATAAAAATAAATAGAACCCCTAAAAAAGAAAATGATACTAAAAATCATAAGAAACCCTCAAACTGTAAAATCACTTAAAATACCTAAAAATCCTACAAACACACAAAAATTACAAAAAAGAACTTTAAATAAATAAAAAACATAAAAAAACACTAAAATACCTAAGGAACCCTTAATAACATAAAAACACTTAAAACCCCAGAAGAAAAATAATTCTTAAAACACAAATAAATTATAAAAATACAAAAATCGATAAAAACCCTCAAAATCCTTAAAAAAACCTTGAAATACATAAAAATCATTAAAAAATCCATAAAAAAATAAATATTCCTAAAAACCCTAAACACCCCTATGAAATCCTTAAAAATCTAAAAACACTTAAACCCCATAAAAAATATAAAAAATGCTAAATTCACTAAAAAATAAAAAGACCCTAAAAACCCTAAGAATACCTAAACACACTAAAAAACTATAAAACCATAAAAACCATAAAATCAATAAAAACCAAAAAATCCATTTAAGCCTTATAAATGATAAAAAATCTAAAAACCTAATACCCCCAAAGAAACTAAAAAAACCAAAATATAAAAAAAAACATCAAACCCATAAATACACTAAATACCATAAAACCCTTAAACCCCCAAGTTCACAAAAAACCCCAAAATAGTAAAAATCATAAAGGATCCCTAAAATCCATAATAATTCAAAAACCCATAAAACCTTGAAATAAAACTAAGAAAATAATAAAAAACCTAAAACCACATAAATCCCCTAAAAATCCTAATCAACACTCAAAAAACTAAAAAGTACTCAAAATAACTAAACCCCAAAAAACCATAACAATTCAAAAAATCTGAAAAAATACCTAAAAACACAAAAAACCCTAAAAACCAATAAAACTACTAAGAAAACATTAAAATGATAAAAAAATTAAATACAATAAAACCCATAAAAATCCATAAAACCTTTAAAACATAATAAATACCCTAAACTCCACAAATAAATCTACAAATAGTTTAAACCCCAAATAATGTTAATAAAACTATGAAAACATTAAAAATGGTCATATACTCAAGAAAACCTAAAAACTACCAAAAACCATAAAAATCATAAAATCAAAAAATCCCAAAAAACATCAAAATCCTGGAAAACCATAAAAATCATAAAAACCATACAAAACAAAAAAAACTAAATCCCTAAAATATTAAAAAAACCTAAAACCCTATAGAAATACTATGAAAACATATAAAACATAAAAACAATTAAAATCACTAAAAACCTTTAAATTCAATAAAAACCCAAAAAACGTCAAATTCTTAAAACCATAAAAAACCATGAAATTTCTAAAAATCCCTAAATCATCTTGAAAAAGTAAAAAACCTAAAAAATCCTTAAAATCCATCAGAAAACCTAAAAAATCTAAAACACTTAAACCCATAAAAACCTAAAAAACTCTTAATACATGAAAAAACAATAAAAAAAATTATAATCAATAAAACCCTAGAAGGCATAAAAATCCTAAAAGTCCTTAAAAATAATTAAAAACAAAAAAACCCTAAAAACCAAAATAAAAACTTAAAACCATAAAAACACATAAAACTCCTAAAAAAATCTTAAAAACTATAAAAAACCTAATAAAACCCCAAATCCCATAAACCCATAAAACCCTATAAACATTAATCAAAAATTAAACCCATAAAACCTAAAAACCACTAATCCCCCTAAAAATGTTAAAAATAATAAAAAACCCATTAAACACCTAAAAACTCTAAAAAACACAAAAAAACCCAAAAAAAAACTTTAAAATCCTAAATAATAAAACAAATGTAGAAATAATAAAAAATACCAAAAAACCATAAAAATGTGAAAACCCTAGAAACCCAACCATAATTCAAAATCCATAAAACCCCAAAAAAATCCTAAAAACCATCTAAAAATACATAAAAAGTAAAAAATGCTAAAAACCATGAAAATCCTTAAGAAAATTATAAAAACATAGAAAACTGAAAACCACTAGAAAAACTATAAAAATTAAATACCCTAAAACCCTTAAAAGTACCTAATAATCCTAAAACCCCACTAAAATTATACAAACCCTTTTGAACCCTACAGTAATTAAAAATTAAAAAAAACTATAAAATCCATAAAAACTCCACAAAACCTTAAATCTCCCAAAATCCATATAATCCCATAAAATCCTAAGAACTAATAAAAACCATTAAAATCCCTCAAAACCCTAAAAACCATAAATATCCTAAAAGGACCCTATAAAGTACTAATAAGTAAAAACCCTTAAAAATCCTTAAAAACCCAATTTTTTTTAAAAACATAAAAAAATGAGGACCCCTAAGAAATATAGAAAATTATAAAAACCAAAATAACCATAAAACCCAAAAAAACACTAATATGCCTCAAAATCCATTAAAACCCAAAAAACCATAAAAATCTAGAAAATAACCCTAAAATGATTTAAAAATATTAAACTCCAAAAACCATAGAAAGACTAATGAAAACCAAAAATTTAAAACAAAACATAAAACCCCAAAAACCTAAAAACAATAAAAAACATAAAACACCTTAAAACCCTAAAAAACTGAATAACCTTTAAAATCAATAAAACCCTTAAAAATAAAAGAATTCTAAATAAACAAAAACAATCCATAAAAATGTAAAAACCATAAAAACCCTATAACATCTTATGAATAACATTAAAACCTAAAAAACATAAAACCCATAAAAAATAATGTGAAAAAAACTTCAAACCCCTAATAAACCCTAAAACAATAAAATCCATAAAATCCCTAAATCCCCTAAAAATAATAAAAAATATTAAAACTCCAAAAAAACACTATATAAATCCTTTAAACCCCTAAAATTGTTAAAAAAGTTTTGAAAACATAAAAACTTATAAAAACCCTAAATATCCTAAAAATCCTAAAAACCCAAAAACCCAAAAAAATCCGCAAAAAAGAAAAAAACCATAGAATACTAAAAATTCCCTAAAAATTCCTAAAAACATAAAAACCTTGAAAATACCTAATAAAAAAATTAAAACCTTAAAATACATTGAAACCCTAAAAACTAGAAAATAACTAAAACCCAAAAATACCCTAAAATCCCTAAGACCATAAAAAACCTCAGAAATACTATAAAAATTTCTCAAGACACCTAAAATCATACAAAAATATAAAAACCTGAAAGAAAACTAAAAACAACATAAAAACATAAAAACACTTAACACACTAAAAAACTAAAAACACTGAAAACCCTAAAAACACAAAAAATCCATCAAAACTATAAAAACACTAAAAATATGAAAAACCCTTAAAATACTAAAATATCCAAAAAAAATTATAAAACCCTAAAACATTAAAAACTATAAAAACCCTTTAAACCCCTAAAAATGTTAAAATATCTAAAAAACACCAAAAAACCTAAAAAACTCAAAAAATCATAAAACCTAAAAAACTGATAATGCCCTAAAGACCCTTAAAAGCCTACAATTCCCTAAAATTACTAAAAAATCATGAATGGCCTAAAAATCCATAAAAATCCCTAAAACATAAAAAATACTAGAAACCATGAAAAACATTAAGAAAACTTTAAAAAACAAAGAACAAATGAACCCCTAAAAACCCAAAAAATGCTAAAAACCCTAAAAACCCTAAAAATGAAAAAAACACTATAACCTTGAAAACCTATAATAAACCCTTAAAAAACTAAAAACAATTAACTCCACTAAAAAACCAAAAAATCAATCAAACCCATAAAACTCTAAAATTCCCTAAACCCCCTAAACCCCATTAAACACATAAAAACATTTAAAAAACCCAAAAATAGACTAAATTAGACTAAAAACTCTAGAAAACCCATAAACTCATAAAAAATTAAAAAAACATTAAAATACATTAAAACCCTAAATACTCAAAAAACAATAAAATTCAAAAGTACCCTAAAAATCTCTATAACCTTAAAAATATATAAAAACCTTAAAAAACCATAAAATCATAAAAAATCCCTAAAATCCCTAAAAATGTAATAGACCTTAAAATCCCTAAAAACCCATAAGAAATACTTAAAAATTGAAAAAACACAAAACCCCCAAAAAAACAATAAAATCCTAAACACCCTAAATAATCTGAAAACACTAAAAACCCTAAAAATCCATAAAAACCTAAATATCATAGAAATCCTAAAAATACACAAAAATCCCAAAAAAATGTAAATACCCTAAAAACCCTGAAAAAACTAAAAAAACATGAAAAAATAAAAACAATTAAAACCCATAAAACTTAAAAATAATATAAACCAATAAATGACCATAAATCATCTAAAACCCAAAAAAAACCCTAAAAACCATTTAAAATCCAAAAAACTGAAAAAATAAAATATTTAAAACCCATTTACCACTAAAAATGTTAAAAAACTATAAAAACCTCAAAACCATAAAAAAAACCAATAAATATCTAGAAACCCTAAAAATAAAAGATAACCTAAAACCCTAAAAACCCTCCAATGCCCTAAAAACTGTAATGACTCATATAAATAATAAAAAATCCCTAAATGTCCCTAAAAACATTAAATCCCCTAAAAACTATGAAAAACTCAAATAAAACCTTAAAAACCTAAAAAAGACATAGAACCCTTAAAAAATCTAGAAACTGTAAACACCATAAAAAGCTAAATTCCCAAAAAAAAACTCAAATGCCCTAAAAATACCTAAATATATAAATAACCATAAAAACATAACAAATAACTAAAAATCACTAAGAACGTAAAAAAACTAAAACCCCTAAAAACCCCTAAGAAAATAATTAAACCGGAAAAAACACATAAACCCCTAAAAACCTAAAAATTTCTAAAGACCCTAAAATTCCCTAAAACCCTAAAACCCATAAAAACAATAATGTTATAAAAACATTAAAACCCCAAAAACCCAAAAACCACTAAGACCAACAATGAATATAAAAACACTTTATACCCCTAAGAATGTAAAAAACTCTAAAATACCCTTAAACTCTAAAAATTAAAAAAAATGTTAAGAACCAAAATAATCCAAATAAAAAAATAACATAGAAAAAACCCATAAAGCCCTGAAAATCCCTAAAAATACAAAAATACATTAAAATATTAAAAAATACCATAAAATATCTAAAATCATAAAAACCCCTAAAAAATTGAAAACCCAAAAGAAAACCCTAAAAACTAAAAAACACATATAACAGTTAATAAACTAAAAAAACTAAAGAACCCAAAAACCATAACAACATTAAGAACCCTAAAAACCCTCAAAATCCTAAAAACACTAAAAATACATTAAAAACCCTAAATATATAGAAAAATAATAACATACCTAACAACTCTGAAAACCCTGAAGAAAACCTCAGAAACATGAAAATACTTAAAACCATTAAAAACCTAAATTATAATAAAAACCCTTAAAACCATAAAAAATCTAAAACCTGAAAAGACCAAAAATATTCCATAAAACCCTCAAAAATCACTAAAAATCCTAAAAACTATAATGATCCTAAAACAATACTGAAATCCCTAAAAAATTAAAAATACTAAAACCCTAATAATGACTAAGAAAACATTAAAAACCCAAAAACACTTAAAACCCCTACGAACCAAAATTCACCAAAAACCAAAAAAAGACTAAAAATGCTAAGCACCTTAAAAAAAATAAAACCCCTAAAAACATTAAAAACCATAAAAACCCATAAAAACATTAAAGAACCACTAAAATATCTTAATATATTTTAAACCCACAAATTTTTTAAAAACATAAAAATATGTAGAAACACTAGAAAACTAAAAATACCATGAAAACCAATAAAACCAAAAAAACCCCTAAAACACCTAAAAACCCCTTAGATTCCCTGAACACCCCAAAAATCCATAAAAATATTAAAAGGCCCTAAAAATCCCTAAAAACCTAAAATCCCCATAAAATCCTGAAAACCTCTATGAAAGCCATAGAAACCTAAAAACACCAAAAATACCAAAAACCCTATCAAAACCCTCAAAATCCCTAAAACCCTAAAAAATCATAAAAATATTAAAAAACACATAAAATTACAAAAAACATAAAAAACATGGAAAAACCAAAAACTCCCTATGAGAACATGGAAGATTCTAAAAACACTTAAATCCGGGAAAAACCAAAAAATGCTAAAAACCCAAAAAGGCCCCAAAACCATAAAAATAACAAAAAAACTTGAAAACATTAAAAACCATTAAAAACTCAAAAAAAAAACTATAAACTATAAAAACCATTTAAATACCTAAAAACATTTAAAAACTCTAAAACACCTTAAAACACAAATAATCTCAAAGACACATAAAGAGAAAAAAACATAAAATAATAAAAATCGTAAAAACACCTAAAAACCTCAAAAAATATAAAAACCTAAAAACATTAAGACTCATTAAAAGTCACTAAAAATACCAAAAAAAACAAAAAACCCTTTATGAAAACTTTAAAACTCAAAAATAACATTAAACCCCTAAAAACATAAAAACACCAAAAATAAAAAAATCCAAAAATTATCCAAACACCAAAAAAAATAAAAATCTATAAAAATACTAAAAACACCCTAAAATCATAAAACTCCCTAAAACCCCTAAAAACCATATGAAAACCTTAAAACCCCTAAAACACTTAAAACCCCTAAACCCCTAAAAATTACAATTACATTGATGTGTATTTCTTTTATCCCTAAAAAAAGCCTAAAATATGCTAAAAGGACTAAAAAATATTAGATGGCCCTAAACACCCTAAAAACCCCTAAAAATATAAAAAGAACCAAACATTTTAAAAAACCCTAAGCCCACTAAAAATCATAAAACCCATTGAAAAAAATCTACAAACCCATTAAACTACTAAAAACATTAAAAACTCGAAAAGAAAATAAAAACTATAAATACCTCAATAAAATCTTAAAACCCCCAAAAAACTATAAAACACTAAAACCCTAAAATACTTAAACCCTCAAAATCACTAAGCACACTAAAAATACATGAAAATCCAATAAAATAATAAAAATAAAAAATAAATTAAAACACTATTAAAAAACTAAAAACTCACAAGAAAAACTCATAAATATAATGAGACTTAAAACCTAAAAAATATAAACAAAACTAATAACCATAAAAACCCTAAAAACCCTCAAAATTCCAAAAAACCTAAAAATCCATAAAATTCCTAAAAATACCTAAAAATATCTAAAAACACAAAAAACCCTAAAGACCCCTCAGAAATCCTCATAAATCTTAAAAATATTAAAACCCATAAAAACCAAAAAAAAATGCTAAAACCCCTAAAAATAAAAAAACCACTAAAAATCTATAAAAACTATATAAACCCTTAAAAATAATAAATATCCATAAAAAGATAAAAACCCTAAAACCAATAAAAACACTAAAAATATTAAAAAAACATTTAAAACCCTAAATATTGTAGAATACTATAAAAGACCTTGAAAACATAAAAAATCAAAAGAAAACTAAAACCATCAATAACTATAAACACACAAGAATTCCTAAAAAATCCTAAAAATCACAAAAAAAACAGAAAATTTTATAGAACACTAAAAACACTAAAAAAACTATTAAAACATTAAAAATCTAAAAAAATTAAAACCCAAAAATATAAAAAACACTAAAAATTTGAACAACCCTAAAGACCATAAAACCACTCAATGTCCCTAAAATCCCTAAAAATCTAAAAAATGGTAAAAAGACCATAAAATACCTAAAAATGTAATAAAATCTTAAAAAACTTGAAAACTATTAATAAATCCTTAAAACCCTAGAAACACTTACAAACACTAAAAACAAAAAAAATTATAAATACCCAAAAAACTATAAAAGAACATAAAATCCCTAAAAACCTTAAACACCCCTAAAATCATAAACCCCCCAAAATCGTTAAAAATCATAATGAACAAATAAAACTCTAAAAACCCTTTAAAACACTAAAAATGATAAAAAAAAACACTAAATACCATAAAACCACTAAAAAATAAATAAATCATAAAAACCCAATAAACCATAAATATCATATAAACCTTTATAACCATTAAAATAAATAAAATAGTTAAATTTCTATAAAAATATGAAAAAGGTCCTAAAATCCTTAAAACTAGAGAAACCTATAAAATCCCTAGAAACAATTAATAAAACCTTAAAAACAATAACACCCATCTAAATCCCTAAAACCTCTAAACAACACTCGAAATCCCTAAAAACCCTAAAAATCTAAAAAACTCCCTAATAGTCCTTAAAAAGTAAAAAACCCTAAACCTTTAAAAACCCCTTATGAATACATGAAAACCCAAAAACAGTTAAAACCACTAAAAACACAAAAAACACAAAATCCCTAAAAATCCCTAAAAACCCAAAAACCCCTAAAAACCCTCCAAATCCCAAAAAACCATAAAATCCAATAAAAAACCTAAAATATACCTAAAAATCACTAAAATCACTAAAAACCATAAAAAACCCTAAAACCCTAGGAAAACCTTAAAAACATAAAAACACATAAAACCATTAAAACCCTAAAAAATGTTAAAAACACTTATACCCCTAAAAACCTTATGTGAGATTCTTATGGTGGCCCTATATTCACAGTATAGGGACACAAATTATTTATGTAGTTCATGGATAAAATATTGATGATGGATTTGGATAGTAGATTAAAGTAGTCAACCAATTCTATATATAGAGGGACCTACTACATAGACAACGCAATCGAGGGAGGGATGTGATGGCCCATACAAACAACAACACACTTATTTTAAAGCATAAAACTATGGTTTTTTTATCTTGGAACACCAATTTAACTTGTTCATTCACAAGGAAATAATGCACAAGATAATGGGGAATAACCAGAACAATCCTCACACAATAGAGAGAAAAAACGTAGTATCTTTATTACAAATCATGGATTCCTTATAAGTTTCATTAGGGTGGAAATTTATATCCAATGAGTGATACAATATTCAATGCTCTAATACCCTAAATTTATAAAGGTTAATACTAAATTGTCCCCTTTATATAAATAAAAGACAAATTTTATTAAAGGCTTTTTTTGGAAATGTATCCCATGTATCTCAACCTATATCCCATTATATTTGAAATTGATTACATAGACCATAAAATATTTCATTGGTTTCCAAAGATGCCTTTCTAGAATCTCCATGTGGGTAGGTAATCCAAAATTCATGAAAACATACGGTCTGAACATAAAACATCGTTTATGAGCTTCAATAAGTGTGATAATAGGAACGTTTTCTCCATCCATTCATGGTGAGATCTATTGGGCCTTTAATGTAGGGAGATGAGTTCCAATTGTATCATTCAACCTATTTAATCTCCCTCATGGAACCAAGACTTCAAAAGACAACTCTTCTAATGGGTAAATTGACTCGACTCCTTCAACATGGTTCTCATCATCATCATAATCATTAAAAGTATTAATCCTAGACTTTTCACCCTCTACAACAAAAAAAATAGAAATATTCAAAATATTCCAAGTGCCACTTACTCCATACTAACCTGGATAAGCTACCTTATCAGTATCGTTTTTAATCTTCTTGAGTTCACAGAATGGTCCATATCTTTGTGGCATGAGTTTTCATTTCAAATTTTTGAGAAAAATTTCCTTTTTAATATGAATCTAGACTATGTCACTGGGATCTAACAACACTTGCTTATGAACCTTATTTTTACGATCAATGTATTTTTGGCTCATTCACTCAAAATATTTCCTGCCATTTTCCAATAGTTTATTAAGGAAATAAACATTCCCTTTCACATACATCTTAGTTTATTACTTCATATGTATTTGTAAAGGAATTAGATCAATAGGGGAAAGGTGTTAAATCCATAAACAATTTCAAATAGAAATATTGATTAGTGGAATGTTTGGTGCTATTATTTGTGAATTATGCATGTTGTGAAAACATCTCCGAATTATTGAGATTATTTTTAACAATTTTATGTAGAATATATTTTAGTTTTTGATTCACCAATTTGAGGGTTTTAAGGGATTTTTAGTATTTTTACATGTTTTTAGGGATTTTAGGGATTTTGATGGATTTTAGTATTTTTTTATGATTTTTAGGGTTTTAATGATTTTTTTAGAGTTTTTTTTTTTGGATTTTCGTAGGATTTTTATGGATTTTTTAAATTTTTATTATTATTTTGGATTAAATGGATTTTAGATTTTCATTTCTTTTTAGTATTTTTTATAGAGATTCACGGTTTTTTGGGTTTTTATGGTTTTTTGGGGGTTTCCAGATTGTTTATGGGTTCTCGAATTTTTTACTTTTTAGGGGTTTTAAGTTTTATTAGGTTTTTATGGTTTTCATAGGGGTTTTTAGTGTATGGAGTTAGTTTAAATTTTTAGATATTTTTAGGAATTTTTTATTATTTTATTGGTTTTATGGTTTTTATGGATTTTGATTGTTTTAGATTTTTTTTTTGCTTTTAAGGTTTCTAGGTATTTTTTAATGTCTTTTAGAGTTTTAAATGTTTTTTAGATATTTTTAATATTTTCGGGGTTTTAATGGGTTTATAATGTTTTTAGTGTTTTTTGGGTATTTATTTGTTTTTAGATTTTTTATCGTTTTAGGGGGTTTTTTAGTTTTTAGTGTTTTAGGTTTTTTGGGCTTTTTATGGTTTTTATTAATTTTAGGTCTTTTAGGGTTTCTAAGTGGTCATATGTTTTTATAGTATTCTTAGTTATTTTCAAGTCATTGTGGCTATTGTATGTTTTTGAATATTTTTAGGGATTTTTTTGGATTTTTATTGTTTTTAAGGTTATTAGGGGTTTTTTGGTTTTCTGGTTTTTTGTTTTTTATTGGATTTTTGAGTTTTTATGGTTTTATGTATATATATTATGTTATTGGGGGTACAATTACATTTAAACACACATAAACACCTCACACATAGACTGAAATGGCAGACCATATCCCCCAAGGGGATTTACCACCCAACAAACATTATTTATTCAGTACATGGTTCATAGGCCCAGTGGTCATGAAGCCCATTACATGGAATGTTGGCCCAGTGGGCATGAAGCCCCATTAAATTCCCTTGAAGGCCCAATTTTTTTACCCAAATTCCCACCAATTAATAATACTACTATAGTACACATACAACTATAGTACTTGCTATTGTGTTGCTTCAATTACAAATACTCCTACAGTCCCCATAATTGCTACAGTAAGCCAGTGCTACAGTCTAGCCACCACTACAGTTCTGTTACAACACCTCTACAGTGCTACTTTTTTAACTTGTGCCCAATTTTTTTTGAAACCCCATCCTCTATGTAGTATTACAGCGGTCTTTACCACTAACCCAACCCCCAACTACATTTTGGGGTTTTATGATTTTTATAGTGTCTTAATGTTTTAGGGGTTTAAAGGGGTTTTAGATTTTTCAGTGGGTTTTAATGGTTTTAGGGTGTTTAGGTATTTTTACACTTTTCAGGGTTTTATGGTTTTTTAGAGGTTTTTAGGTTTTTTAATGTTGTTTATGGTTTTGGGGAGTTTTATGTTTTTATATTTTCTTAGAGTTTTTTGGTGTTTACGGTTTTTTACCTTTTTAATAATTGTTATAGATTCCTCAAATTTTCATAGTATTTAGGGTTTTTATGTATTTTGAGGGTTTATATATTTTATTAGGTTTTTTAAGGTTTTTCAGTATTTTAGGGATTTTTTGAGTTTTTATGGTGTTTAATATTTCTTTTTTAGCATTTTTATGTGTTTAAAGGATTTAGATATTTTATTGGTTTATGGAAATTTTATGGTTGTTTATGATTTTTCAAAAAAAAAATTGGAATTTTAGTGGTTTTATGGTTTTAGGGATTTTTAGGGTGTTTAGGGTTTTTTGCCTATTTAATTTTTTTATGGGTTTTAAATGATTATAGTTTTTCAAGGTTATCTTTGGGGTTTTCAATGTATTTAATTTTTTTAAATTTTTATTGATTTCTGGGGATTTGGGGGGGGGGGGGGTTATGGTATTTAGGGGGTTAGGTTTTTTAGGTTTTTTATGGGTTTTTATGTTTTTAGGGGTATTATTTGACTTTTGTTGGGGTTTTTAAGTTTTTTTATAGTTTTTTAGTATTTTTAGTAGTTCATAGTGTTTTTAGAAAACAAAATTTGGATTTTAGAGTCTTAAAGGGTTTAGGGGGTTTTAAGGATGCTAGGGGTTTTATGTATTTTAGGGTCTTTAGGGATTATAGTGTTTCATATAGTATTTATAATTTTATGGGTTTTTAGGGGATTTACGTGTTTTTAGGTTTTTATAGTTTTCATAGGTATTTTCATGGTTTTGAAAGGTTTTATTATTTTAGGGTTTTTATGGATTTTTTAGTATTGTTATGATTTTTAATGGGTTTTAGGGGATTTTGAGGATTTTTAAATTTTTATTGTGTATTTAGGGTTTATGTTTTTTTAGCATTTGTTGGTTTTTTGAGTTATTTTAGGTTTTTTTAATATTTTTCAAGGATTAAAGTTTTTTTATAGTTTTTATTTAGTTTTATATTTTTTATGTGTCTTGGGGATTTATGGTTTTATAGGTTTTTACGATTTTTACGATTTTTACGGTTTTTGGGATTTTAGTGTTTTTAGGGGTTTTTAGGTTTTTAGGTGTTTTATGTGTTTCATTATTTTTTAGGGTTTCATAGTATTTTTAGGGAATTTATGTTTTTATGTATTTTTAAGGATATTAAAGGATTTTTTTGGGTTTTGGGGATTTTGGGGGTTTTAGGGTTTCGATGTTTTTTTTGGTTTTTATGGTTTTTTATTTTTATTGTATCAAATGTTTCCTAAATTTTTCTAAAATTTTTAGTGGCTTAAAGTGTTTATAGATTTTTTTAGTTTTTAAGGGGTTTGGGGGTTTTATGCTCTTTTTTGGGTTTTTAGGGTTTTTAGAATATTTTAGGTTTTTAAGGGTTTTGTGTGTTTTTAGTTTTTTAATGTTTTATTAGGGACTTTTTGAGGTTTTAGAAATTTTTTCCTTTTAAAGGTTATATAAAGAATGTTTAGTATTTTTTTGGTTTTTGTGGTTTTTGTGGTTTTTAGGGATTTCGAGGGTTTCTTGGGTTTTTAAGGTTTGTAGGGTTTTTCTGTTTTAGGATCTTTTAGGTGTTTTAAGTGTTTTAGATTTTTAAGGATTTATTATGGTTATTTAGGATTTTAGGATTTTTAAGTATTTTTGGATCTCAAGTTAATTTTTAGGATTTTTATGGATTTTTAGCGGTTATATGGATTTTGAGGGTTTTAGAGATTTTATTGGTTTTGGGGTTTTTTAGTTATTTTGGGTTTTTATGGGTTTCTTGAGGTTTTTGATATTTTTATGTCTTTAATGGGTTTTTATATTTATTAGTCATTTTAATGGTTTTCTATGTGTTTTTTGCATTTTAAATGATTATTGGGATTTTTATGGGTTTTATTCTTTTTAATGTTTTAGGGTTTTATAATTTTTAGAATTTTAGGGGTTTTATGCAGTTTTAGGTTTTTTAGGTTTTCATAGGGTTTTATATGGTTTTTGGTGTCTTTTACATTTTTAGATATTTTTTTGTGTTTTTAAAATTTTTATGGGTTTTTTGTGTTTTTTGTTTTTTTAGGTTTTAAAGGTTTTTAATGATTTTTAGGGTTTTTAAGGTTTTCAGAGTTTTTTACTTTTTATGGGTTTACTGGGTTTTTGGCGTCTTTATTGGTTTTTATTGTTTTTATAGGTTTTAAGGGTTTTTTTGGGGTTTTATGGTTTTTAATGGTTTTAAGGCATTTTAATATTTTTAGGATTGTTAGTATTTTTTGGTTTTTATGAGTTTAAAGTGTTTTTAGGTTTGAAGGATTTCATAGGGGTTTTAATGTTTACAGGGATTTTAGGTAATTTTATGATTTTTTTTTATATTTACGGATTTTCCAGGTTTTAAGGTTTTTATGGGTTTTTGTATTGTTTTTTTAGTGTTTTTTATTTTTTAGGGTTTGAATATTTTTTAGATTTTTTAATGTTTTTAGGAGTTTTAAGGGTTTTTAAATATTTTATATTTTTTAGGGTTTTATGGGGGTTTGGGAGGCAGGGTTTAGGGTGTTTAAGTGTTTTTATGGTTTTTAAGGGTTTTCTGGGATTTTTATCATTTGTTAGGATTTTTAGGGGATTTAACTGTTTGTAGGTTATTAATTTTTTCTTAGGTTTTTTTAGGTTTCTTAGTTAATTTTACATTTTTATGGATTTTTATGGATTAGATAAGATTTTTTTTTACTTTTTAGGGATTTTAGGGATTTTGGTTGGTTTTAGGGGTTTTAGAGATTTTAGGGATTTTTTGGGGGGTTTTAGGGATTTTTAGTTTTAATGGGTTTATATCTAATTTAGATTTTTAATGTTTTTATAGATTTAAAGGATTTTTAGAGTTTTAGTGGTTTTTTACTGTTTTGTGGGTTTAACAATTATTTATGGTTTTTAGGGGTTTTATAATTTTTAGGGGTTTTAGAATATTTTAGGTTATTAAGGGTTTTAGAATTTTGATGTTTTTAATGGTTTTGTGTGTTTTTATGTTTTTATGTTTTTATTATGGGTTTTTACATTTTCAGGTATTTTAGACATTTTTTTGTATTTTTAGGGATTTTGGGGTTTTTAGGTATTTTGATGGTGCTTAGGGTTTTATGGTTTTTAGTGTTTTTACGGTTTTTAGTGGTTTTAATTAATTTTTAGTATTTATGGATTTCTTTGAGGTTTTCAGGCTTTTATGGGTTTTTTGTATTTTTTGTATTTTTCGTGTTTTTATGATTTTTTATGTTTTTAGGGGTTTTATGGATTTTTAGGTTTTTTTTTCTATTTTGGGTTTTTATGTTTTTTACGGTTTATAGGATTTTTGATGTTTTTTGGGTTTTAATGGTTTTTAAAGTTTTTTTAACATTTTAAGGGGTTTAAATTGTTTTAGTGTTATTAGTTGATTTTAGGGATTTTATATTTCTAGGGGTTTTAGGGTTTTAGGGTTTTTAGGATTTATATATGTTTATAGGGTCCTAAATGTTTTGTGAGGGGAATAAAATACAATCACAATCACTTTACAGAAGGAAGGAAGCATTCCTAGAAATCTAGTAATGCGAGTTGACTCATATTTAGTTGAAAACTTCAGAAGAACCGTGAAGCAATTGATTTTATAAAAGTGTTTTTAGTGACCTGCGTACCATCACCGGGAATACTTCACAGACCACATGAACTATGAGCCACCAGTACGTTGAATGACCCATGAGGTGATGGACTACGGAGTGATGGTCGGCAAACCCAAGAAGCTGAAAACTGCATCACTGAGGGAATCAACCATGGGAAGGCCACCTGCATACCATTTTTTGAACTCAGTAGTTCATGGACGAAGATAATTGGCAGGGTTCCTAAAACCATGATTTGTGAACCACAACCTTTACAAACCCAGTTGACTAAGTCTTCCATGGATCGACATATCTATTTATGGTATTCCACAAGTGGTGCCGCATTTCCATAGATATGATTTCCCCAATTCAATATAAAAGGAGCAAAGATGGAATTGAGAATGCATGGATGAAGAAAGCACGGAGGAGACCCCATAGGTAGGAAAACAAATTCATAGAGGAGCCCTGCTTCAGTCTCGAATCATTAGTGAAGTCCAAATCGCAAAACGCATTTCTGCAGGTTTAACCAATCACGAACCACAAAAATAAGGAACTAAATAATAATGGAAAAAAGATAACCTAATTAGTAAAATCACAAACCTCATATTCCTCGTGGATGAAATTTCTACGAATGATAGGTTCAAGGGCCCTTCTTCAAAACGTTGTTCCGCATAGTGTATGACTATGTGGATTGAACCCGGCGTCATGAACTGCATCAGTATGTGGATGGAACCTAAATCCATATGGTAGACTGCATCTCGGACCACGTACCACTATGGTGCATAGTGGTCCATGCCCAAGCCCATGTACTGCTGCAATATGTGGACGACACCTCTACCCACATACCACTGTGGTATGTGGAGGTCTCCCCATATCGTATATGAAAACATTTCGTGGAATGGGGAATCTTCGAGTGCTCATCCCTACAGCTCCAATTTCACCCCTCTATTACCGTCTAGTCCTTCATAGCCCCTTTGTGAACCAGTCCCCCGAGAATCAGGCCAAAGCCTCCTCCAAAGGCATTGGAACCATATGATCTGATCATCTGGCGCATCAGTTCACCCCTTTGAGTCTACATACCCATGGTAAGTGGAGTCAGAAAGGATCTCCCCACAACGGTTCGGACTCTAGGGATGTCTATAATTATACATTCCAATGTTATTATAGAGTCCAAACTTTTGATACTGATGTGATCCTCCCCATTATAGAGATTAAGGGTGATCACTTTCTTTTCCAATCAATGAGGAACAGTAACCAGTCAATGGAATCATGTTCGCTTCTACTTTTGATTAGAGGTGACATTCCTCCCCTTTCCCAAGATGCATTCCGGGGCACTCCCACAGAGGTAAGTCCCCAATACACCAAAGTCTAATCCGCATGACCTCCAATTTAAACCCACATTTAATTTTTCATCTCT
This sequence comes from Viscum album, assembly GCA_963277665.1. Classification (NCBI taxonomy): domain Eukaryota; kingdom Viridiplantae; phylum Streptophyta; class Magnoliopsida; order Santalales; family Viscaceae; genus Viscum; species Viscum album. The sequence continues at coordinate 472,042,879 of OY728162.1, read as the reverse complement.
CTGCACCATCACCCACCATCACCCCGACCTCTTCCGCCATAGGCCCTAACTCTCCCATCAGTGGGAAAGGAGGTGTGGGGTTGGTTGTAAATATCACGTCCTCTTGTTTATCAAACTGATTATGAATCATGTGGGCATAGATATTTTTGATGATCATAATGTCCACACAACAAACCCATATAAACTATGATAGCTTTGATTCCTAATCAAACCAGGATACGTTGGTTTCCTACCCGATGGTGTGAGCATAAAAGTGGTTCCCTTCCCAAAGGGTCCATCCAACCTTGTTCTTCTAAAAATGGTAGCTACCATGCGTAAACCCGAACCCATCTGAACTGCAATAACTCTAATTCTTGGTCAAACCAGGATACATAGGATGCTTTCTTGAAGGCGCAAACTCAAAAAGGGTTCCCCTCCAAAAGGTGCCACCCAGCCATGTTCCTCATAAATGTACATCTTCCACGCATAATCCCCAACCCATATGAACAATGAGAACACTAATTAACTCTCATACCAGGATGCATATGATGCCTGCTTCAAAGGATGAGCTCAAAAGGGGTTCCCTTCCACAACGGTCCACCCAACCATGTTCCTCTTAAATGGGCATGTTCCTTGCATAATCTCCAACCCATCATGAACTACATGGGATCTGGTTTCTCTCTCAAGGATATGTAAGAAGCCCATATTATGGGTTTGATCCCAACATCAATCCATCTTCTATCCTCCATATATTACCATTAACTCCATAGCACCTTTTTTCATGGATTAAGTTAGCATTTCCTCCGTAGCATAAAATTCATGTATGCCTATGATGATTCGGAAAACATGGGGTATCCCATGGACACACTCTTTGAGAATGAACCAAGGATTCTTGAACATATGAAAATGACTGAAATCTATAAGAGAGTCCCAAAATAGGAAATAATTCCCCCAAAAAATGTTCGATTAGCCTAACCTCCCATCCTCTGGACCAATTGAGTTCTTAAGTGTCGTTGTCCAAATCATTATCCAACGAGCACCTGCCTTTGGAGAGAAGGTCCATGTATCATGGATACCAGAGTCATTGGGTGTTTCTGGCTCCACGAATAAATCTGTTGGAGACCATCATATGAAGTTATATCCTAAGAGGACCAATTGGAAAAATACTCAACCCCAACCAATCACCCATTGAGATCATTTGACTGTGGCACCTGCTTCTCGATACAAAAGGTATAATCAGCCCAGTCCCCACAAGGACAATCCAATCCCCCATTAAAGGATGATGATGCAGGTAGGGTCTAAATAAAGATGTAGATTTGAAGGTTAATATAATAATAGACAAATTCTTGTCACCCATCAGACCATTTTTCATTTTCCACAAAACATGCACCTGCGTCGACTCGGGTAGAAAAAAAATTATGAACTTGATGTGAATCCTCAACCGAGGAAGCATTTTAACCCCACTCAATCCCATTTTCCTCATAATAAAATTAAAAAAGGGGGATGATGGACAAGATGAATTATCAAATATTCATATGTTCAATAGATTCTACCTTGATTGGGATTTTTTTGTATATGTTATATATATATATATATATATATTATGTGTTCTCAAAGAGAAACCTTCAGTCCAAATGATATCCCAATTACTAGTGCCGAAACAGGCCTCAGTGATCCCGCAGGTAGCCAGGGCCCCGATGAAGAGAAGGAAACCCTCTCCTACCCAGCATCTTCAATGTTGGGTATCCAAAACATTGATCAAATAGTACCACCTCAATGTTACTCTCCCCATGGTGGAGGCCACAAGTCTAGTCCTCTAGTCTGAAAAAGTTTTCCAGTCACCTCATGAACCGTGATAGGGGCCCAACACAAGGCCGTCCTACTGTTTTTCTCAAACCATTTCAAGATCATGTCCCTAGAACATGATAAAGAGTACCTCCGTTATCATAGGGTGGCAGATGAAGTTGATGCTGATGACTTCATCTCAACTACATAGGGGTCCTACTCATGGTCCCCTACCAGAGTGAATCGCCACCAACACCGAGCGACCATGTCTCCTCGTGATGAAGAGGACCTTATACTGAGGGCACCTGCTGAAGTACAGAAGTCCTGAGGCCCTCTGGAATCCCACCGAGGACAGAAAATATATAATCAGGAATAGACTATCACCCTGGTTTTTGAGGAGCACCTCTATTGCAGAAATTCATTGTTATTCAATGGGAGCACATACAACTATGCCACCACCGATCAAGACCGCCACAGAAATTGGGTGGCACAATACAAGCACATACATGTTCATGATAGTGATCATCGGTCCCACTATGAATACATAACATCAAATTATAGGCAGAGGAAAATATCTTCCAGTTCACTAGAAGCCCATAATCTAAATAGGATGGAAACCAGCTACACTAAGGCACAAATACCTACTGATGCATATCAATCCATCCATCCAAATAATGCGTCAAGAAAATATGAGCAGAGTCAAATTCATGAGGATTTATAGTAATACCATTAGACAAATATAGTATCAAGAGTGTAGATGAAAATCCCCGCTAGTGAATATGAAGCCCACTTCGCAAATACGGTTGAAACCGGATAAGAAAACCAGTGGAAGATGCGTTCCTCTATCCCATCATAGGAGAACTGCGTGTATCTACAGGGAACCTATGGAGCACCAAAGCATACACAAACTCCTACATTGGCATCAGAATGGACCTTTATACACATTATATCCAAATATGTATCTCATAAAATCCTGACAATAATGGATGATCTTACATTGATTCTAGAGCATATCCCCCAAATATGACAAGATGTCATTGCATCGGAGGAAAAGGAGAGAAATCAGGCCCACCACCTTGTTTCCTCTAGGAGAATGACTTACTCACAAAATGGGTTAGTCACTCTGGAGTAGTTATGCATCCGTTCTCTAGTCCAAGAGGGTTGACGGAAATATCCCACAATACATGGACAATCGAATCAGGAACAAATAATTATTCCAACTGGGGACAGTGGTCCAATGTGGTGGCCACTCTAGGGAAGACATATATCACTACCAAAACTCATGATGCATATCAGTGTATCCATATATCATCATGGGACCTAACATGATAGTGACCTATATATAATTTTCGTTACCAATAGGAGGCGTCCTTGGTTACCCACAAGAGAGTGCTCAAAAATGGAATGCACCAAAGGAAACTGGAAAATGAAGATCACATACATGATCATTCTATATTGGATGTATGGGTTGTGGACAGCCTCGAACATATATCAATAAAGGCTTGATACCCTGTCAGTCCAATACCAAATTATGGATGTGGAAATAGAAGATTCAAAGGTCCTCCCTGTAATGTTTCTACCAACAGCTCTGAATGTCCTCCTCAGAGCACGCATGGGGGAATACTCCGTGGGTCAAGAATAATCGATCATGGGATCCTATCTGCTAATGAGTTTCATATTATCCCTCCCCATGACCGGAAGATTAGACTATATGAAGTTCCTTCCCTTACTGTCATCTTCCCTAATGGTCCTCCCTAGGGTATGTGCTGTAGAAATTATTCTTGTAGACGGCGGTCGAATCATGATGGTAGTATTCACCATGATTAAAGTCATTGAGAAGGCCCTCCCTTAGTGGCATTATGAAATGAAAAGTCCATACCCTCAATGACGTACATATTTAAGGACCTCCTTAGGCTGTACACAGTAGAAATTCTCCCTGTAGCTAGATATCAAGATGTGATACTAGTCCACACCATCATTCACTACTACAAAAATGACCTATATCACCGCTCAAAATGGGCAGTAACAGCGCTAAAAAAGTTCAATAAAGTTTAGTGCTAATATAGAGGGTCCCTTTTATTAGCACGTTGAAAAGAACTGATAAATTACTCTTTTATCAGCACTCACAAAAAGGTATTGATAAAAGACCCCTTTATCATCACTGAAAAAAGGGAACGTTATCAGAGCTTTTAAAAAGCGCTGATAAAGGTCAAAAAATTTAAATAATGCGGAGAGAGCTTTTAACAGCGATCACCCTCCTCCCCATTATTAGTGCATGGAGGTCTCCCACGCACTGCCCTTTCCGTGTATCCTCCCATGTAAGCATCCCTTTGATTCCACCCAAACACAAACTCGTACCCTCCCCCTTTCATGGCTACACCTTTACCACTAATGTATTTCATTTTTTTTCTATTTAATGATATATCTATTTATATATATATATATATAGTTATATTTATTTGTATATTTATATAGATTTATATTAATATAAATAGATTTATTCTTATATTATTATATATATATATTCATTCATATATTAATATATATTTATATTTATTTATTTATATATATATTTTTAGTTATAATTTTTTATCCGTATATTTATTTGTATATTAATATATACATATAATATTAGTTTTAAATACATTTTTGAAATATGTTTTTTATGTGTGTTTATAATTAAATACATAAATAAATACATACATATATACAACACACACACACACACAAACACATATATATTTACGAATAAATTCATATATATGTGTATTTAAAAATCCATAGAATGTTAAAATGATCATAAATTATAATCCAGGAGCCTGTTTCTACTCCACAAATAGTCAAATCATAGAAAATGAAACAATCTTCGATATGATATGTGGTGCAGGGATAACGGACATCCAGATCAGATGTTATACATGTTTGAATGTTAAACAATCGGTGTATCCCGACTAAAAACTCTGTTTGGAGGCCTTCTAGGCCTTTGTTTGCCTAAAAATGTGATAAAATCTTCTCTTGGGTCACTGTCGCGTAGAGATTATCATAGGCATAAATTTGATATAATGTAGAGCTCAAATAGAAACCCAGATCAAAATTTATGGTCGTTTGAAGTTTAAGTTACATTTTAACTTATTTTATATCTTTTATTAATTTTTTTAATTTTTTATGACTTCAAATTTTTATTAAATGATTTTAATCGATAATAATTAGAAAATTATTAATTAATAATATTTTTTAAAAATATTTTAAATTCATTTTCACTAAACTTATTATATATTAAATTTAATAGTCTATTTATACGTATCTAAAAAAATTAAAAAATATATATTATATATATATATCAATATAAATATACTTATACAACAATAATTTATTTTTCATGATTTATTTTTGAAACATAAAATTTATCACCGGTAGGAAAAAGTGCTGATAAATCGCTCCTTTATCAGCTCTACTAAAAAAAGCGCTGATAATGGGGGTCTTTGTTAGGGCTGAAAAAGCATTGATAAAGGGGCCATTATCAGTTCTTTTTTATCACTGATAAACATTCCCCTTTATCAGGGCTTTATTCGGGCTGATAATGTCCCCCTTTATCAGTGCTTTTTTAGAGCTGATAAAATGGTAGCGCAACCCTTTCCCGTTTTTTTAGTAGTGATAGCAGTCATCGATAAGGTTCTCCCCTCAATGAAATCAAGAAGAATTAAGGTCCTCCCCTTGATATATCCTACCCTAAAGTTCCTCCCTATGGTATATTCCATAGGGACACTGACTGTAGTAGGGCATCGGGTTGCAATGGTAGCTCTCTCCATTGTAGAACCAATAGAGAGATGGTCCACCTCATAATCAACATTCATATTGGCAAGAAGGCCCTTCCATTTCCAAAATAAATGTATGAAATCCATCCTATGATAAGGCACTAATAATGATGGAGTTAGACATATCAGATACTTTGTCTATGAAAAGTGATATCCTGTCTCAACTAGAAGATGGTCCAAGGCTACACTCATCTTCTGATCCACCCTCATACTATTCACATATCAATGAGACTCCCACCAGCCTAGCTACTTGGAATGAAGTTATTATGAAGCTTTCAAGCTGGGCATATCATGTAGTGGAGTCCCTAGAATAACAACAACAGAATATGTTTCTCGTGAGAGGAAAACTAGCTACTGATAATATACCAGTGATGTATTGGAATATGACCTCTTCTCACTTCGATATACTAAGGGGGTTTTCTGGGGAATTTATTCATGACAATCAACTCAATCTGTGGATGACTCTCCACTAGAAAAAGGAAAATTTCTTGCCCAATGAAGGGTATGTAGACCATGTCAACATGGTAGGGGAGATTCACCGTCTAATAAACCTGGAATCCCTCCCATCTTCATAGTATCCACAATCATAAAGGTGAAATAAAAACCTTTAATTGGATTGCCTTCATGAAATATAGAAGTTGTGTTTCCTCATTATTGATGCCTCGAATGGAGTTCATATTCATGGATGGGGAGAACATGGATCTCTACACTTCACCCCACGTCCCTTCCAATATACCTCTTTGGAGATGACATCATGCAACGTCATTACCCAAAGGCAGTAATCAAATGAAATCGATACTCATGAATGATGGAATACTCAAAAAAATCGGCCCAGAGTAAGTCTCAAAAGTGTCAGGTCTGATGAGATCAAGCCATCGAAAAGATTTTGAGCTAGTAAACTGAGAACATTTAGAATGATTTTTTTCTAATGTAATTCAACTAGAATGAAGTTCTCATGTCTTCAAAAACCCATAAATCCCATGTGGGATTAGTGCCATACTCATCTCACACCTGTGCGGGAGTTCATGAAATCAAAATGTTGTAAATAGAAGTATCTACCACATAAATATAAGAATCACCCCAGACCGTAGGGCTGGTGGCATTTTTTACTCAATATGTCCCTATAAGACCAATAAATCCAGGCCATAACACATTAATGAAAGAATGGGACAAACCCCATCCCACTAGGCTGGGGGTATTTTTACCTCAAGTTCCTACACAACAGAAGTTTGTCTTCTCACGTCTAGGAATAACGATGAGCAAAGAAGTCACCTATTCCACCCTGTCTCATGGTTCACACCATCTGAGAAAAAGGCACATTATGAGGAGAGATCAGGGCTCCCATCAGGGTAATAATTGCCAAGAAACCTGAAGAATACCTCAAAATAGAATTAAAAAGTCCATCAAAGGATTCAAAAAGCATTCCTACAATTCAACAATGGGTACACCACACCCAATGTGGTATGAATCAGTGAATACGGTAAACGTAAACCCCATGAATATCTTAGGAAATGATATAAAGGGATAGGATTCTAGAGAAGATGGTTCCCTACCAGAGGCATCCCACACCAATCCGAATGATGTGTATATCCTAAACTAGAGGGAAACCTTAAATTTGGGTTACCCCTTAGCTAATTTGTCATTACCTACCTTGAAAACCCCAAACAAGGAGATGAAAAAATTCCATGTCATCTAGGAACCACCTCCTCCTTCTGAGAATGTGTCACTCACCCTAGAGGAAATATTCTACAAGGAGGAGGAATAAATGAAATAGATTAGATGAATTAATGTCAACCTATATCACGAGATTTATCTTTTTAGATGTTTTCCCACTATGGATAGTCAATAAAGTTTCTCAGAAGAGGTTCCCTTTCCATAGGAACTCATCTCGGTGAATGACATCATGCTTATATGACTGTCCATCCTAGCACCAGGACGGTCAAACTACTTCAATCTGGACCCAGAAGGACATAAATACTTTCCCCACTAGGAAGGAAGGTAGAGTATATTCTGGGGAACCCACAATGGATACCCCTGGCTGGGTATCCAACCAAAATTCCAGTAGCACATACACGTACAACTTTATCCCCTGATGCACCTACCCATGATTAGGTCTGGAAGTATATGCATCAAGGCATCTTTAAAACCATTGATATACTAACAACTCAACTAGAATCCATGGAGGGGAGGCACTCTCCAAAATAAAAAGAGAATAAACCATACACTGATTGGGCGAGCAACGTTCTGCAACCACTAAACATCAGAAACCTTGTGTTCCCAGTTTTCAATGGATCGGGTGACCTAGAACAACATCTAATTCAAAATGCCTCTTACTATGACCCATGATGGGAAATCTGATGCATCAAAAAGTGGTAAAACTCAGGTGATTCATGAAAACCCTATAGTTTTTTTCCTTCATATGGTACAGAACCTTTCCAGCTAACTCATTCATAGGATGGGAGAGCCTCTGGTAATAGTTTCTCTAACAGTTTTGTTCGACATTACATAAGACAATGGTCATTTATCTCATGAACTCCATGCCCTAAGAGAATGAAAGAGTTTCAGACTTCATTGTAAGATGGAAGGGCTTGGCTTATTCCCTGAACCGACTGCTCCCCTAGGATGAAATGCCTTATATGTTCATCGATAACCTTCGTGATGAATTTAAAACACCGCTTATCCTAGTGAAGTACAAAAGTGGGTTCAATGATTTCTCTATAATTTACAAAAGGATAGAATACTTATTGAAATGGACCAATCTCAAGTCTAGTGTGGTCCCATCGGCCCCAGGAAAATGAGAAGGAAAAGATGAAGTGAATTCTATCACACTTATGTTATCCCTAGAACCATCTCTAGTTGTGAGGCCTCCACCGAACCATACGGGACCCCTTGATTGACAATAACCACCCCACCTTGGGAAGATGAGTGAAGGGGTGCTAAAATAAATTAGTTTGAGGAGAAAATAAATAAATAATATTAATTCTGATATGACTAAGTCTGTAGATACTTCATATCCTCATTTAATTGCTACTTGTTCTAGCTACTAGAGCCAATGAGATCAAATTATGTGGGTCTCGATGATCATCTAAATTATTTATCCCATCACTGGATATTGGGGCACACAATCCATGAATTATTAATCTTTAAGGACCCCATAAAAATGATAGTGTATTATGGGTAAGTCAAGTTGGGTCTTCCGCCAACACAAGTGGCGTATGTATCCACCTTAGAATCGAGAGAGGAAAAGGAATGGAAGTCCATCACCTGCCGAACGGAGAAAAAAATTAATAGTTGGATGACCCCACAAATAGTCCACTGAGATCATGGAATCCTCCAGGTGCAGTTGAAATAACCGACCATAGACCAAATAGCTTCAAATGTGACACAGTCGTCATCCTCTTCCTGGTAGTCATCTATGGTCTAGAATCACAGAAATCGGGAGCAATAAGATGATCCATCACCAAATCCAAAGCCAGGTTTGACACATTCAGACATCATGCCAGTAGACCTGGGATAAGGGGCACCACCCCACTAAATGGTACAATGGGAACCACCCTGCCAAATGGTACCATCACAAGAAAACAGTCAGATAGAAACATTGACGGATCAATAACTGATCTTTTTATCCATTAATGTCATTCACTTGATGAATCCCTTACCTGATAAATATTATGGCCCAAAACCTGAAATCCATGCTCTCAATCGGAGGGCCGAAGGAAGAGGCCATAAAGGATGAGGTTTTCCTGGGAATGATCATGGCCAATGTCAAATTCTTGTACACACCTTAAGTCAAGATAATAACATTGTGGAAACTCGCGGAAGGACCCTCTGGTAGATACAATGGGATCCAGAATGTTCCTCTGCCCCTACCGAAAGAAATATTAGCCCAGTTATCATGTATTATTGATTAAAGGAAGAAAAGATATCAGGCCACCCATGGCATACAGGAAGACCAATTCGGATGAACTCGGAAAGGACCGTAGTTCCACTTGATCCTATCATACAGACTAAACATTGTGTATCTAAATCTCAAGACCCTAATAGCTTGAGGAAAATTATGTATTTCCCATAAACCAAGTTTAATGCATAAGTTCAATCTTGGATACACACTAAATCTTATGCATGATTTATATTACGAGTGCCAAGTACAAAGACATTGAAGAGTTGGATGACTCCAATTAGGTCAGGGAAATCCCTAATAAATATTTTCTTAGCCTATCCTCAGGACCCCAAACCGTTACCTCTATACTCACTAAGTACGATGATGATTTCACTCCCAACATTGGAGAGTTCATCTCGAGAATCATCTCTCCATCAGAAGAGGAAGAAGATGATGAAGAGAATTATGAATAAGAAGGACAAGATGAAGAAGACCTCAAAGATTCCCCTCCCATATTCAAAGAAGGTGTCTCCACCATAATCGATGAACATAGGGAGATAAACATGGGCACTAAAGATGACCTGAGACCTACTATGGTTAGTGTGGATATTCCTGTCAGGGAGAAAGAGGCATATACCTCCTTCCTAAAAAATAATCAAAATGTGTTCACTTGGAACTAAAAGAAATTCTAGGCCCCTATCCTGAGGTCACCACTCTTCATCTTGGCCTACGAAAACACCAACATTGCTATAATTAGATAGCCAAGAAAACCCACTAGACTTGTGCCACCAAAATAGAGGCTGAAGTTGTCAAGATCATCAAATCCAACATCATCTGGAATGTCCAATATCTGATCTGGCTTGTGAACATAGTCCCAATAAAAAAAAGAACCTATAGATTAGAGTTCGCATCAACTTTAGGTACCTTAATTAGCACTACCAGAAATACTATTTACCAGTCCCGATCATAGAATTTTTGATCGATAAGATCAACAGATATGAGCCCCTCTCGTTTGTGGATAGCTATTTTGGATACAACCATATCTTAATGGACCATGGGGATGAATAATCCACTGATTTTAGGACCCCTCATGGATTGTTCTATTATAAATTGATTACCTTTGGTCTAAAAAATTCCAACAATACATATCAATGTGCCATGCACCACATTTTCAATCCCTTCCTGGGAAAAATCATCCAGTGCTATGTTGAAGATCTGGTGGTTAAATCAAAACAACGCTCAAACCGGCTGACCGATTTTGAAGATTTTTTTAACAAACTGTTACAAAATAGTTTAAAGATTAATCCCCTATAATGTGCCTTCAGTTTTTCCTCTGGGAAATTCCTTGTCCTTTTCATACTCCATTGTGGCATCAAAGTAAACCCTGAGAAGAAAAAATCCATTCATGGCATGTCCCGACCTCGCAACCTCACAAAGACAAGAGGTCTTGAGAGGAACCAATCCTACATCTGGAACTTTATAGATATCCTTCTGGGTAAATTTTTACCCTTCACCAGGTTGATGAAGAAAGGGGTTATGTATGAGTGGGATAATGTTTTTCAAGAATAATTCAACAATCTCAAAAGATATATCCTAATCCCATCAGTGTTGATGATGCTAGTTGGGGGGAGATCACTAATTTTTTATGTAACCACCTTGGAATAGTTAGTAGGTGACTTCCTTGCATATAAGAATGAAGCTGGCTGCGAGAACAACCTCTATTACCTTAGCAGAACAATGATCGATGACGATAATCGATATTCAGGAATTGAAAATAACTTCCTAGACCTAATTTTTATGGTTCAGAAATTCAAGAATTACCTTCAGCACCACGAGGATCATATGGTCTCCCGCTTCAACCCACTAAAGTATATCCTCATCCATCCCATGCTAACCGGATTTCTATCATGGTGGTGGTCATCCTACAATATTTTGACATATGGTACATTACCTAGAAGGTCGTCACAGGCCAGGATTTGGAATACATCCTAGTAGAGAACCCCATGGAAGAAAAAATAACGTTGGATGCTAAAACTTTGAAGGAAGAAGTGGTATCCATCCAAGAAGGCCCCAAGCACGGGAAATGTACATCAAGGTGCTTCAAGAATCCCAATAGGGAAAAGGATGTAGGATCCCAAACTCAACAATGTAGTGCTAGGAGTTAGACTCATATCCTTCAAGAAGTTCATCTTGCCTTACTACTTTTTGTTGTTGGTAGGATGCACAAATAGTGAAGCAGAATATCAGGACCTCATTGCGAGCCTAGATCTGGGACTTCATACCCGAGCCGAACACCTGTTGACAATAAGTGATTCAGATATGGTCATCAACTTGGTCAATGGTGACTATTCTATTAAGAAAGAAGTATTGTCCCCCATGATGAACCATCTTCAATAATTAATGGTGAATTTCCATCAACACCAACATTGACCTATGTCCCTTAGTCATAAAATGATCATGCTGATGCATTGGAAAATGCAGAAACAACCCTAGATGATCTAGACCTAGATGAAACGATCCTCAGTATTTCCCACCATCATATGGAATTTCCATTTATTAAAAAACAAATACAGTGGAAATCAATGTGATTAGTCATGTTTCTGATCCTTATGGTCACACCATCTGCTGGATGACTCCAATTGAATATTACCTCCGGAGGGGGGAACTCCCACCAAATAGGTTTGGAAGGGAACATATATAGAGATGGGTAGTCTACATTGTCTTGTACAATGGTAAAAACCACAAAAAGGTTTTTTACAAATGAGACCTTGACGGTGTCCTTCTCTGGTGCATCGATAGAAAACAGACTGATGCTGTCATGAAATATGTGCACACCGAAGCCTTTGGAGTGCACCAACCAGCATCCAAGCTCTCCCATAAAATTCAATGGCATGGATACTATTGGCCCACAATAAAATAGGATTCTTCCATATTCAATAAGAAGTTCCATTCCTACCACGTTCATTCCAATTTTATTCATCGACCCTCGGAGCTACTTCACAGAGATATGTACTCCTCTCCATTTGTTTCCTGGGGGATGGATGTTGTGGGACCACATCCCCCCACCATAGCCAGACAATACAAGCTCATTCTCACAGTAACTGACTTCTTTTAAAAATGGGCCTATTCCATGTCCCATAAAGAAGTCGAGGTGAAAAGAATAATTATATTTTTAAAGGTCAACATCATGACCAAATTTGGTGTCCCTTATACAATAATGATGGAAATCATAACCAACTTCTACTTTGCTATATTGGAAAAGTTATACGAGGAGTATGGAATTGAATCCAATTGTTCATCCCACTACCATGTAGCGACCAATGGAAAATAGAGGCTTTTATAAATACTTTGTCTAACATACTCAAAAAGATGATAGATTAGGATGAAAAACATGGCCAGACAATCTCCTTCATTCTTTATGGGCTTACCAGACCATGACCCACACTACCACCAAAGAAACCCTGTACTCATGAGTATACGGGGCAGAGGCTGTGTTGCCTATTGAAATTCATGTACAATCACTTGGTGTGGTCTTTTGTGATCAACTATTCATAGATGAGAAATCCGAGAGACAATTTGAGGAGTTGGATAAACTCGATGAGAAAATGATGCACATTTTCACCATTTGGAAGTCTACCAAAATCGGATCGCATGAACCTTCAACAAAAATGTTCACTGATGGTCTTTCCTCGAAGGAGAGATTGTGTTGGTACTTAGAACCCTGACGATACTCAGATAGTAGCCCCTAAAGCTTGATCCAAAGTGAGAGGGACCATATTTCATTCATAGGGTCTACTCCAATGAAGCATATTTCTTAATATCAATGGACAGATAGCTGATCACAACTCCAACAAATTAATGTTTTCTGAAGTACTTCACATAACAGTGATGCCCATTTCGAGTCCAAAATCTATGACCCTAAACTATGAGTTATTTTCCTGACCACATTTTGTTAAACAACATGGTATTAGTTCGTGAAACACATCATTAAATTGGGATGCTAATGTCCTCACTGTATGACCCTAATCTACACAGCACAACGTCCTCACTGCAAGATGTTAAAATACATAGCATAAATCTTCCTAATCAGATGATGATAAACTACATGATCCCTCATTGAACTATGTACAAATCGTTTACCATTCATTAGTGGGATATGTAGCAGTGCCTAGACCCTCGATATTGGCCTAGCCCACCCCCCCCCCCCCCCAAATACCTCTATCATATCCCCAATCTCGCCATATTTAGAACAGAAACCCTTGTCACTCCTTGTTTCTCACATTGAGAATAACTCATGTGATCTTAGGATCAGATGTAATGATTCCCTTGTGTAAAACAAATAAAGTGGAATATGGTAGAACTGGTACCCGTATAGGATGAATCAAAAATTCCCTTACTCCTATGTCTAAGACAGATCAGTATAGAGAACATTCAGAACTACATAGGACTTGATTCTTTCCCTTGCATGATATGTAGTGACGCACAGATTTGGCATCCTGACCAAACCACTAATAAAAAAATTCCCCCTCATGTCCCTACATGTGGACCAAACCTTTGTAGGGAAAGTTCATAACTATGACCAACTTGATTACATCCCTTAAAGGATACATAGTGACACTCGGATCTAGCATCCCAACCCAACCACCATTTTAAAAAAATTCCATTCCTATGTACATAGGTCATACTTGTATATGGGAATCCATGAATGGTCCAAACTGCATAACAATAAATTGAGAGATTTATCAAGAGTCACATGTGACTCGAATCTCAATTTTACGAGATCTTTAGCATTCGACCAATTTCCTACATAACAAATTCAAATAGATTGTGGAAATACCAAGTCTGTATTTTGACACTGAGAAGGATTCAAAAGATCATACTCCCACCTCTATATGATTCAAATCTATTTGGAAGCTCCTGTAGCTCAAAGCTGATCAGGATCTAGAAATTTCTTACATTCCTAGACACACCTTTCTCATTTTTCAATCTCTATACAATGAGAAATATTTTGTCCAAATAATCATTCCTATCCATCAATGATGGAAGGTCAGTGTCCTACGGTCACCTTTGTTTTACTATGAAAATCATGCCCCAGCGGCTCTACATATTTCGCCTACAAAACGGCTACCAACCAAAGGAAAATTTGTCCTCAAGAGAGTCCTCTCCTACTTTGTAATGACCAATGGCTTATAATCCCCATGCCATTACTATTGATCCATGCTTCCCATGGGACTATGGTTTACACCTTCTATCATCACTCATATCTAAGGAATTCTATAATTTTATGACCATAATTAACTCTAAGATATTAATGGTATTTGGTACATAATTCCATCACTGCATGAATCTAAACAAAACAACATAATTTCCTCACTACATGACTCAAAACTGAAAAACATAATGTCCTCTCTTCATGACTCTAAACTGAACAACATAATGTTCTCGTAGCATGACACTAAACTACACAACATAATGTCCCAGATGCATGACTCTAAAATGCACAAGATAATGTTCTTGTTGCATGACTCTAAACAGTACAGTATAAGGTCCTCTCCAGATGACTCTAACATACACAACATAATTTCCTCACTGTGTGACCCTAAACTGCACATCATAACGTCCTCACCACACGATGCAAAACTACATCGGTATAATCGTCCTTACTAGATGACTTTAAATTACATAGCACTAGTTTAATCCTAAAGTGATCCCTATTGTTGATTTTACTATTATTAAGTGGTGATCCATAATCCTTGTAATCCATTGTTTCTCACACCGAGCATAGCTCATGTGTGCTTAGGGATCTCAGTGAGAGATCCACCATGACATCATGGTAAATCAATCCTAGAATTTGGTCTTAACAGCACGACCCTTAAAGAGATGTTATGGTTCTCTTCCCCATAAGGAACCCCACATCATGGCCATACAACATTAAACTACAGGGTACTACAAATATGGGATGAATGCATCACCCTGTGTATAAGCTAGATCTATGTAGGGGATACCCGATCTTGTGAGTGAATCACAAAAAAATGGTTCTAATATATTGGGATAGACTCCTTCCATTCCACAAACTCTGAGCTTTGAGTGATCATGAATCCCCATAATCATTCATGGCCATCAGAGATAGAAGGCCAATGTACTTTGGATACATTTGTTTGACTATGCACATCATGACCTTGTGGCTCTACATATTATGCCTACAAGACGACCATCAATCAAAATAAAATTCATCATTAGGAGAGTCCTCTCATATCTCAGTACTCCCATTGGCTTCCAAGACTCATGAAATCCCTCATAATTCAAGAAACCTTAGAGTCATGGTTTATATTCTCCCTCCTACCCACATCCTGGATATATCAAAACATTCTGGAATGATTCACCTCTGGTCTATCTTGATACTTCTATAATATAATGATACCCCATACATTTGTGGGAAGTTGATTTTCATATGAAACAAAAATTCCCCCAATTATTTTTGGGCTTCAAACAGAAGTCCATCCAATGAAATTTCCCTTTTCATGCATAGATGCATCCCTTATTAATAGGTTATTTGTTGTTACTATAATGATCCCAATATCCATAATCCTTAATGGCCATCAGAGATGGATGGCAAGTGTCTTGTAGACACTTTTTTTTTACTATTCTCATCATGCTCTAGTGGATCTGCATATGTCTCCTACAAAACGACCTTCAATCCAAGGAAAATTCATCCTTAGGAGAGTCCATTCCACCATACACTCATATGACATTCATATCCCATATCACCCCCAAATTTTGAAAAACCCTATGGATAACAGATTACATATCCTCCCCTTTTAAAATGCCCATACCTAAAAAATAATTCTAATTGAATGACCCATTCACTGGATCTCCATTACACTAGTTAGAATCTTGTGGGAGTGGTTTCCCTTCCAAAGATGATACAAATGTCTCTAATACTTTCATAAATCAACCCCAGACAGGCCACCCACTGTGGCCTGCAATCCCAAAACAAATTTAAATTATTGTAAATACTCCCAGGACATCGGAGATGGAAGGACAGTGTCCTACAAACACTTTTGGTTGACTATGAACATCATGCCTCGATGGCTCTGCATATGATGCCTATAAAATTGTCATCATACAAAGCAATATTCTTCCTCAAGAGAGTCCTCTCCTACCTCTATATTTTTAAAATTTCTTCCAAGCCTCATACACATCCAAAGATAACAAATTTAGGGACCATAAAAATACCTCATTCATGTATGAATGTTATCAGGATGTTTTAGGATAATGAATCCCAAATTGGGGGCCCCTACCCCATTAAGTTTGGTTAAAACTATTCGACATAAAACATCAGGAAAAATTATGATTGGCAAGACTATAAGTCGCTACACAAAAAGGCAAAATTATCGCCAGAGTGAAAACATGCAAATGGAACCCCTGGGAAAAAGTTGAGCATAAGTTCATTAAACCCATACTATTTATGGTTTAAAAAAATTTCAAGATATCATATACTCAAAAAATGAATAAAGCTTATCAGGTTGAAAACCTGCAAAGGGTGGCCTAAGAAAAAGTTATGTTATACCCACAATGCCTGTATCGTGTAGGTTTAGGAAAAAATAGTGTAATAATGGAAAAAGACACAAAGGTTCATGAGTTTTTCCATAAAACCTCAGTAACAGTCGAACTACGATCACTGAGTCTCATCACTCAAAAAAAATTAGAGCTCGATTTGATTTTTTCAATTTACTCGTTTTGAATCATTGATTAAAATTAATAAATAATCAAAATTATGTTTATATGAATAATTGGGATCAATTAAAATTATAGGAAATGGATATAAGTAAGCATTTGAATGAAAAATATTTTCATGGAGTTTAAAAAAAATGCAGGAACATCTCCAATTTGGATTTTCTCCATAGTATCAATGGAAAATGAGTACAAATCATAATTTGGGGAATGTTACAATAAGGCCCATCTCTCCCATTCCAAAAAAAATGGCAAGTGACTGCCATGTTCCATCAAGATTTTGTTCTAAAGAATCTCTCTCATCCACTTCAGCCTTGACCATTGGGTTCACGTGTTCCATAGAATCTTTATGGTCCCACCCTTTCTTCTATATATCTTCTTAATTATCACATGAAGAGGCCAAATGATCCTTTAATCTTTCTACATGATCCTCGCACTGTCGTAGATCTTCCTTTTGGGTGATCACCAAATAATGATACTTAGCCTCTTCAAACGTTAGGTGATTGAGTTCCTCCAAAACATCCCAGAAGGGCATTACCTAAAGATGGGAATAATTGAACTTGGAATGTTTATCCTCTCAAGAAGTGAGGTCTTCCCAAGCTATGACAATCTAGTAGATAATGATATGTTAATTCTAATAATCAAAGACACTGGAACCTATCTCGATGAATAACTATTTGAAGTTTTTAGTCTCATCTATAAAACAAGCTAGATGTGTTTCCAAAATAAGGGAACATAACTGATGTCATGCCTATTTTTGTACTGTTGAGTGCCTCCCCGTGGCACCAGGGCCTTGATCCTCCCCTGAAACAATGGTTCTATAGAAAGTAAGTGTCATTATTTGAGTGGGAATGGACCTAATATAGGTTACCCCGGATTGGGGGATCTTCTTACCCTAAGATGGTTCAACTTCTGGAGCCAAACACAGAGGACTAGTCCTGACTTACAGGGTATCCGATGATACTTTGGTGGGGCCAACCTCATTACAGTCATGGGAATACCCACCAGAGTGGAGTAGATTGAATTACTCCCTACTGAGATAGGACATAATAATGAATCCCCTTCAAGAAGTATTTGATGCTAAATTGAGAATCTTATCACCACAGGGGAAAGAACATATGCCATACCCATCATGGCCACTATAGGGTCAAGAATAGGGGATGTAGCTATCACAATCGTCATAGGATAAGGAATATATGGCATGGTCATTAGGGTCAATAAGGGGTGAAGGATGGTTATAGGATTCTAGACCCGTCTAAACGGTCTTCTGAGCACCATGTTAGGGTAACAGAACGCCCATAGTTGGGCATATTACTGTGATAGAAAAGTGGATTTCATCATATTGGGGATGATAACCTCCAAAGAGGAACCTTCCCGCATCATCATAAGCCATAAATGGAAATGAATTATGGGATGATATTTTCCCCTTAATTGAATAGCTAGAAGAAGTGAAGTTTGTTAAAGGCACCCAAATTTCCTGCAGAACCAGTAAGGGAGGTATGGATCACAAATTTTCACTCGATCTATGTGATCAGTGAGCATCCCATCACAAATCATAATAATGTAAGAAAATTCCTCTGAAGAACCACCCCTGTAACATCTTAATGACCCATCAGGGGTAGGGTGCAATGAAAATGAGAAGAAATAGGTGTCATTCAGCCTCACGACTGCATCACTAATGCTTAAAGTCCTGGGATGAACAATAGAAATGTTGATAAGTGAAGTTTGAAAGTCAGATCAGGGAACCCACACAGTGTGTTGATATTCATTTAAAGGGTAGTTATCTTCCATCCACCCATACAATAATTGAAATGGTCTGTTGAGATGACGTGGATGTATACCTTCTTGTATCTATCCCAACAACTCATAATGTTGAGCTAGATTAGGAGTGGCCATATTAATTGGTCAACCCTCTACCAGTACATCCACCATCATCAGAGTGAAAGACCTAAACTTTTTAAATACATCATGGGATGTGAAGATCTATAAACTCAAAAAAAAATCAAAAAAAGGAAAAGAAACCTAATATTCTAATTGTAGGTATCACTTTTGGTTGAATATCATACCCATAGGTAGTATATCGCCTCGCTTATAAAGTAGCACAATATGACAATCGAATCTGTCGAGACTGATGAGATGGATGAGTTTGACTGCAGTGAGGTCTCAACTTAGGCTCATTCACCTGTATAAATAACCATATACCTGGCGCAAATATGATAAGAGAGCGATAATGGGGAGGGAGATCAAGAAATATCCAAGTCATAACCTGTAGGCTCTTTGTCAATGGGGACACATGGTCGTTATTATCCCATATAGTAGATGCCGAGAGAAACTCTTCATCCATCTCTCCAAAGATGGGGAGTCCACCAAGCTGGTGGATGTCCCAAAAGCTGATTCCCACCTACCCATGCAGCATATGGATAGTGTTGGTGCTTGAACACCAGTGGCTCAGTAGCTTAGGAAAGGGTTCTCCTGGAGAAAAAGATATGAAAAGAGAGACCCAGTATGTCTGATATAAGATCACCACCTCCAACTGGTAAGGGGACTCTAAATAGGTTTGATGTACCAAGAATTCCCAGGACCATTATGTGAGGAAGCATACATCAGCTCAAAGGTCCAATTTTTTTCTCCACCAACCATTAGGGTTTTCTCAGGAAATTTTGATAATAGAATTGTACTCATGGGTGACTGGCCTCTAGGTAGTGTTGTGACACATGTTATCTCCCTGAGTCCACATCGGCCCTTCTAATCAAAACACATTTTCCTGAATCAGAGTAGCCATGAACTCTCATGTTGATGAAATATTTGTTTGATCAGGACCTTATAGTTATTCTAGTATAATGAAATGAGTATTGGGTTCATCCGATGGTAGAGGAACATTATCAGTAAGACCAAAGTCGTAATGTGGAAATTTCATGGAAAATGGGTATGCTTGGTGATCTGGAGTAAAGAGATCTTTCAAGAAGCTCTCACAAGTAACAATGTTGGATCGATGATGGTCCTCACTGTCATCAACCATGGTTTCCCTCGTCTTGGTCGATTTCATCAATGTTTATGAAAGAGCCATTGTATCCTGCACATAATGATCCAAAATCCCACAAAAAATTAGTACAATGAAAATTGTTGTGTAAACGCCAAAAAAAGTCTAAAGGACATAAAAAAGTGTCAGAATGGGGCTCTGCATACTGCTCCTCAAAACATTATATGGTATCCATTTTTGTATGTTTCATGATATGTGTGTTTACACTCCTTTCCGTAATAGAGTCTAACAAATGAAAAGGGAAAATAACTTAAACACGAGGTGATTCATCCTTTAAAGAAACATAAAAAATTGACAAAGGCATGAACAAAGATTTGTGTAAGCATCAACCGTACAAGTTCCAAGATGGTCGCGCTGGTATACCCATGCACCGCATATTGGACACGCAGGTGTGTCACGACCCCCTCCCACAAAAGATGTCCCTTATGATTTGGAAATGGTGAAAGGGAGATAATGACCCCAAGTCTCGCCTCCAGTAGGCCCCGGAGTGGCGACTAGCACCAAGGGTATGAGTTTTCACAATTATGGGAATCATTACCCTTTTTATTATTTAAGATCATGAAATAGGATGAGTTAAACACCAAAAGAAAAAGGAACATGTAAAAGAAAATAAACCCAAACCAACCCCACATGCATGTTTAATCAATTCTGAAACAAAGTACAAGTACAAGAAAACTCAAAAAGTACAATACCAAAAGAAACAAGAGTTCATCAAAATGAAACAACTCCAACTGTCCCAACTAGTAGGGTCCCGAACGGCCCTGGTAGTCCTCCTAGAAACCTGAAAGTTAACGTAGGGTGAGCATACAAATATATTCAGTAGGGAAACCTAAAGCTCTCATGCACAGGTGGGGAGACATCCTAATGTCCTATGAGAACAACAAAAGAAACCAAAACCTAGCAAAAAAATTTATCCACCCAACCTCACCAGCCACACTCTCCAAAAACACAAAATAACAGGTAGTAGTATATAATAACAAGAGTATTGGGTACCCCGCACCATTTCCCCCCACTAGCTAGCTGCTCTTCCTAACGGAGAACGTCCTGATGCTACCACACTCTTCCTACCCGCACACAACTCATCCTGAAAAGCCACATATCCCGCACGCACACACTTGGGCCTCACAAACCACAATCACATCCCCTCCCGAACACATCTGGGCCTCATCCTGAAGGTTCTTGGGAGCAGTAAACCTACCTGAAGAGTCTTGGTCTAAAATCACACCAATCAGAACCTACCCGAAGATTCTTGGGTGTAAGGCCACCTCAAGCCATCACAGCTTATGGAAGAAGGAGCAGGAAGGAGCTAGTAACTAAGGGGAAAACACCCTCTCCTATGAAATGGGAGTGTTCGACACTAAGTTCTCAACATGAGTGGGGTGTGACAAAACACAAAGATACAGATACATATATGTATACCAAACACATAGCCTAACCTATGGCTTCTAAACGGAGAAACTGAGCACGTTCCTCGACACTGCTATTACAAAGCATGCATACAACAAACAATCCTAACCCCATTTAGGTTTTCAGGTTTCAACAGTATTAGTTTATTAGTTCCTTAACTACTAGGCAATTATCAAACCAGATCAAGCATTTCGTAGAACAAAACCCTGCCAACCACAAATCAAGTTAGATAGAACACAATCAACACAAAAACAACATTTCTATCATCAATAAATCCCCATTGATTGTTCCCACATTTAATTCATTTTCGTTCCCCATAGTTCATTTATCAACTCTCCACTTTCATTTAATATCACAACCCATTACTGCTGCCCTGCTGCCACTATAACCACATCACCACAACCGTATCACAAAACCAGGCTCGTAATACATCATTGCCCCTTTAATATCATTTACCGCAGCCCAGCTACCCATATTATTCATAATAACCCAGTATTCACCCCCCCCCCCCTCTAACACACCACGTAACCAAACCAACACCCACATGTTCGTTATTCCATTTTGTTGAATCGGGGTGATCACACAAGGGTTCCAGATATTCATTTAATCCGCCAACTTTACGTGATTAACCAATTTATGTATTCCACAAAGTTTACATCCACAAAAAAGTCTAGAAATATTGGTAAACATTTAATTGCTCAATAAAATTCCCACAACGACCATGATTTTTAGTAGGCATAATCCTATTCAATTCACAACATAACAATAGGATAAACATTGATAAAAATAACAACTTCCCCATCCACGTTCTTTAAGCCAGTTATTATCTTCATTAAATTGGTTCAACTATATCTCGTGAAATCAAGAGGAAACCCATCCCACATGATGCACAAATTAGAGAGATGAAGGTAATATCCCTACCTCAACAGGTTCTGATCACAATGCTCCCCTAGATCAACTTTAGAAGACGTCTGTGGGAATCCATCGCTTTTGTCAAGACCCGGCAAAAACCTCCTCGGGTGGAAGATGGGAAGGAAAGGCTGAAGAGTAACAACAGATCAAAGCTTAGAATTTTCACCTCACCGTTAAGATCTCGTGGCCACTAACGGATCCTAAATCAGAGCTCAGATGAAGAAGTTATGGAAGAAAGGAGCTTTGGAGTCTCTTGGGAGGGCTCTGATCGAAGGAATGGGGAGGAGAGGAATGATATGAAAAGGAGGAAAGGCCCCCTCCTTTTATAGGTGATAAAAACTAAAGTATGTGGTGTGTACTAGGCCATTCCACATAGTCACCATGCGGCTTCCAACACGGCATTCAACACGGCACACGGCCGTTGACAGGTCAACACATGGTTTGAGGGTAACGTGTACGCGGGGAGAAACTACACGGCGTGTAAGATGGGCTACATGTTGTGTACTTATTTATTTCACGCGGAAAGGACACGGATTCAACATGGCACACGACTGTTGACTAGTCAACACATGTACGTGGGGAGAAACTACACAACATGTACTTATTTATTTCACACAGCAAGGAAATGGCTTCAACACGGCACACGACCGTTGACTGGTCAACACAAGGTTTGAGGGTAACACGTATGCGGGGATAAACTACACGGAGTGTATGATGGGCTACATGGCATGTTATTATTTATCTAACACGAAAAGGACACAGATTCAACACGGGGTATACTCGGCACGGTGGTACATGGCGTGTACTCACACTACACGGCGTGTAGTTACAAAAATTATGAAAAGTGGGGGGAAATTACATTCTACCCTCCATAACACTTCATGATCATATTTTCGGCAAAGGAGTGGGCTAGAGAGGTCCAGAACATTAAATCAGATAGATCTTAAAACATTCTCGTCCCCAAGAATTCAAAAACCAACCCAGAAGAACCCAACAAGGTACCTCTTAGGGATATTATTATAATAGGAACCCAACCAACAACCCTAATCCTATGTGTTAGGAATTACTTCTCCTATTTCGAGATATTATCCTCTTTAGGCGGCATTGACTCACCTGCACGGGTTTAATCGCATCCGCATTATTGTGTATCGATTAAGAATTTGGTCTTCCCACTTCTATATATTAGGATTTTTCAACTTACACTACCCCCAACACCAAACAACCATCACACTGCCCAAACACATGGCTTGGGAAATTCCTTCTCCCATGTTGAGATATTATCCGCTTTAGGCAGCACTAACTCAACCACACGGGTTCAATCGCATCCGCATTATTAAGTCTCGATAAAGGATCAGGTTTTTCCTTTTACCCACATATCTGTACATGTTACACACTTCTAGAGTATAAGGAAACAAAATGTCTCACAACCGACAAGCCAAGCATTCCATATAACAAAGGTACAAAGTATAAAATCAAAAAAAATCTCGAAAGAACAAATAAAAACACAAGTCAAAACAACTCCTAGTACTAAGCGTTCATCTGATCCACCCACTCCCATGTTCTCTCCTCGAGGCCGCCTTGCCTCAACAACACATGAACCAAGGTGATGGTTCATCCACAGAGCACTTTCTCTTTACGATCCTCAATTCTGACTAGTCGTTCCTCAAAGGTCACATCGTCTCCCATATCTTACTCTCCCCAGTCGATAATGTGAGAGTCATCGTGTAAGTACCGATGAAGCTGGGAGACATGGAAGACTTCATGATCCTTCTCCAACTGAGGTGGCAGGGCCAACTGATATGCCACCTCGCTGATATGCCTCAGCACCTCAAAAGGTCTGATGAACCTATGGGACAGATTACTCCCCTTACCAAACCACGGCTGCCCCCGTCGAGGGGAAACCTTCAAGAACACATGATCTCCCACCTCAAACTCCAAGGACCTCCTCCAACGATCAGCATAAGACTTCTGTCAGTCCTGAGCCGCTTTCATCCTCTCACGCACAAGATGAACTTTCTCTGTGGTGATCTATACTACCTCTGGCCCAAGATCACCTATCTTACCAACCTCTGTCCAGCAAATGGGTGAACGACATGGTCTTCCATAAAAATCCTCAAACGGTGCCATGCCAATAGTAGAGTGGAAGATGTTGTTGTAGGAAAACTCTACTAAGGGCAAGTGTCACACCCATGATCCTCCTAAATCTAGAACGCATGCTCGCAGCATGTCCTCCATCAACTGGATAGTGTTCTCTATCTACCCATCGGTCTGGGGGTGTAAAGCAGTGCTAAGGCGTAGCTGGGTTCCAAAAGCATGTTGTAATCCCCTCCAGACTCGTGAGGTAAACCGAGTATCCTGATCTGAGATGATAGTATTCGGAACTCCTTGAAAATGCACCACCTCGTCTACGTACCTCTTTTCAAAGGTACTCACTAGGCCTAACTCCTTAATTTCTAATAAGTGAGCTTATTTCGTCAGTAGATCCACCACTACCCAAATAGAATCATAACCACCCTAAGCTTTGGGTAGTTCTGTGATGAAGTCCATTGAGATTTCATCCCACTTCCATTTGGGTACATCTAAAGGATGCAACAATCCATTGGGAACACGGTGTTCAGCCTTTATTTGCTGATATACTAGGCACTTAGCCACAAAAGTTTCCACTACCCGTTACACCTCGGGCCACCAAAACTATTCCCTCAGGCCTCAGTACATTTTTCAAACTCCGGGATATACTGCCAAGGCTGAGCTATAGAACTCATAGATAACTCCCTCACACATCGCCTCCGGAACAAACAACCTTCCCTGAAAAAGCATCTGATGTCGGCTATCCTCTGACCATCCTTCTGGAGCGTTTCCCTGATCAATACGATCCCACATCACTTTCACCTCGGAGTCTCCCCACTAAGACTCTTCCACCTACTGTAACAAGGAGTACTACACTGTCATCTGAAACAAACAGCCTTTAACACCCTCTACCCTTGCATCCATGTGCAAGGCAGCCAACTCTCCTATCACTTTCCAAGCATCAGCGGATTCCCGAACCACTTCCTTATGCAACATCCTACTCAGGGAATCAGCCACATCATTTCCCTTACCTTCAGTGTAAGAGATATCGAAGTCATAGTATTGGAGAAACTCAAACCATATCCACTGTCGTAAGTTCAGGTCACGCTGGGAGAAGATATAACGTAAGCTCTTTTTATCTGAGAAGACCACAAAGTGCTCCCCAAAGAGGTAATGTTACCACAAATTCAGTGCAAACACTACTGCTGCAAGCTCTAGGTCATGGGTGGCATAGTTACGCTCGTGAGGGCGTAACTTCCTAGACCCATAATAGATCACACCCTTCTTCTGCATCAGTACACACCCCAAACCAAGGCCAGAAGCATCAAAAAACACCGCATACAACAACTCTTCCTCTAGAAACTGGAGTGCTGGAGCACTGACCAACTTCTCCTTCTGGTAGTCGAATAATTTCTGGCACTGCTCACTCCATAGGAAGACCTGGTCCTTCCTAGTCAAAGCTGTCAATGGAGTAGCAACTTGAGAGAAGACGGAAACGAACCTCCGATAATAACCCGCCAACCCCAGGAAACTACTAACTTCTGCCACGATCTTGGGTGCCTCCCAAGAAACAACATTATCCACCTTTGATGGGTCCACTGACACTCCATGCTAAGACACCACGTGCCCATCGAAGTGTACTTCTTGCATCAAGACCTTACACTTCGACAATTTCCAATAAATCTGGTGGTGTCGAAGGACTTCCAAGACTTCCCTAAGATGATCAACATGCTCCTCCTCTGATCATGAGTAGATCAGGATTTCATCGATTAAAACAATGACAAATCGGTCCAAAAACTCTTGGAAGACAAAGTGCATAAGTCCCATGAACACATCCGGTGCATTCGTAACTCCAAACAGCATCACTAAAAACTTGAAGTGCCCATACCTTCACCTGAAAGTCGTCTTCGAGATGTCATTGTCCTTTACCCTCAGTTGATGATATCCAGATCGTAAATCAATCTTAGAAAACCAACATGCTCCCCTCAGCTGCTCGAAGAGATCATCTATCCTTGGAAGGGGGTAACGGTTCTTGACCATTACCTGATTTAACCTTCGGTAGTCTATGCATAGCTTGAGACCACCATCTTCTTTCTTCATGAACAAAACTAGAGCACCCCATGGTGACACGCTAGGTCAAAAAAAACCCTTCTCCATCAGATCGTCAATCTGAATCCGCAACTCCCGCAACTCTGATGTTGTCATCCGATACGGGGCCATCGTAATCGAACGAGCACCAGGTTGTAAGTCTATCCCGAACTCAACGTCACATCAGGGGGTAGAGTC
The DNA here is from genome assembly GCA_963277665.1 of Viscum album. Classification (NCBI taxonomy): domain Eukaryota; kingdom Viridiplantae; phylum Streptophyta; class Magnoliopsida; order Santalales; family Viscaceae; genus Viscum; species Viscum album. The sequence goes on along the minus strand of OY728162.1, from coordinate 472,015,974 downwards.
ACAAATTCCTTGGGAATTACATCGAGGAACTCCCCAACAACCTCTGGAACATCCATCATCTCTGTATCAGCTGAAACCACTGATAACCCGCCTAACAAGGAAAGGAGAGGATTCACATGCCAGCTTCCGACCTCATAGCTCCTATCACCAACAAAATCTACATGCTACCCATCCACGTCAGAGAACACGACTCTACTTCAAAATCAGTCGATAATGGCTCTAACAGAAAATAGCCAGTCGATGCCTATGATGAAATCGTATGGCTGCATCTGTAGCAAAAGAAGATACCCACTACATCGATGCAGTCCCAACATCAGCACACATCCCCAGAAAACACAAGATACGTTGTTCAGACCTCCAACTAGTGTACTCAGCACCAGAGGTATGGAAATTCTCTCTACGTCTAGACCCAAATCATGGGCTAGACTGGGTGAAACAAAGGAGTTCAAAGCTCCTGAATCGAACAAAGCATAAATGAGAGTGTTGAACAAACAAATCGTACCTCGCACCACCTCTGGTCCTGCCAGAGCTGCCAACACTGCTACGTGCAGCTTTCCACGCCCAGCTCCTCTTCCTCTCTGATGTCGACCACCTCCATGACCACGCCTTGATCGAGGTCCCTGAGGAGCACCCTGAGGTCGACCTCCTCCTACAATGTCTACCATCAGAGGAACAGGGTCCTGCTGCTGCTGGAAGGGCCTTGCTGGTAACTGGTGCTATTGAGGTGAGCGCTGAACCTACCCACCTCCACCGTACTAAGATCGGGTCTGGCACTGACTTTGAATGTGCCTGAAAACTCGTCAAGTGAAACACTTCAGTCCTAGGATCATGGAAAAGGGACGAGGACCCATAGATATGAACTAGAACTGCTGGGACATGCTCTCTACTGGCCTGAATCTGGAAGGTCCTGTCGCAGGAGACCTGCTACTGACTACATTCCCCTTTGATGAACCTGGTTGGATCCCCTCCCGTGGTGCACCTCCCTACGAGGTCATCATCTCTACAACCTCTTCCTTCTTCTATACTGCCAAGTATGTTGGAAGGGTGAAGGGGATGATAGTATACTAGAGCAAAGGACGTAGAGCCTCCTCCAAATGTCTCGCCCGAGACTCCTCATCCGAAAAGAGTTCCGTATAAAAGCGTTGTAGACCCTTGAACATGATCCCCAATTCTCATACCGACATACTCCCATACTTGAGGGAGAGTAACTCCTTCCACTTCTCCACCTTGATCATGGAAGAAAGTAATTCCTCTCAGAACTCCTTCTCAAAATCATCCCACGGAACCTTTGCCTCTGACCTCGCCTCGAGGTAGAGCGTCCACCACTGATGTGCCACACCTCTCAGCTGACGGACTGCTTGGGGAACCTAGTACACCCTTGGAGCACGGATAAAAGTAAAAGTGATCCCTAGTTCCTCAAGCCACCCCTCTGTCTCTATATCCGAAGTACTACCCTCGTACTTCTTGAGGGTTTGTTGCTGGAAATAATGGAGAGTCTTCTTCCACTGATCATATTCCTCCTCTCGATCAATCCTCAATTGATCGAACACCTGAATCAGCTGGGCCTTGACTGTCTGAGTCACCTTGGGATGAATTCAAGGTGCCATAGTTGTACGGTAAACAAAGACCGCCTAAGCCCAAGTAGTAAGGAAATTTCTCAAGGTTTCATTTTATCACTTTATTTCAATTTCATTCCCGGAACTGCCAAATCAAGTAAAACACGGACATGATGATGCATGTACCTTCCCTAGGGTCTGTACCCTACTATCAATGTAGTCTCTCTTTGTCATTCAGTAGGCTCAGATTCCTTGCATTGGATCACTATGGGCACTAAATTCCTGTGTCCTAGCTGGTCTTCCCTAGCCTATGTCACGCACCAAGATCACCTAACACTGTTTCCCTACCATCCCATGCAATCCTTACTGTGTATAACTCTACTCTCCATCATATCTCTCAACCATCACCTCTGATACAATTCGGTCATGACCACCTCCCACCAAAGATGCCCCTTCTAAGCTGGAAGTGGTGAAAGGGAGATAATGACCCCCCGATTCTCGCCTCCAGTAGGCCCCGGAGTGGTGACTAGCACCAAGGGTATGTATTTTCACAAATATGGGAGGCATTTCCCTTTTTATTATTTAAGATCAAAAAATAGGATGAGTTAAACACCAAAAGAAAAAGGAACAAGTAAAATAAAACAGACCCAAACCAATCCCTCATGCATGTTTAAACAATTCTGAAACAAAGTACAAGTATAAGAAAACTCAAAAAATATAATACCAAAAGAAACAAGAGTACATCAAACTGCAACAAATCCAAATGTCCCAATTAGTAGGGTCCCGCACGGCCCTGGTAGTCCTCCTGGAAACCTAAAAGTAAACGTAGGGTGAGCATACAAGTATACTCAGTATGGAAACCTAAATCTCTCATGCACAGGTGGGGAGATATCCTAATGTTTTGTGAGAACAACAGAAGAAACCAAAACCTAGCAAGGAATTATATCCACCCAACCTCACCAGCCACGCTCGCCAAAAACACAATACAACAGGTAGTAATATATAAGAACAAGAGTATTGGGTACCCTGCACCATTTCCCCCCACCAGCTGGCTTCTCTTCCTAACAGCGAACATCCTGATGCTACCACACTCTTCCTGACCACACACACCTGGGCCTCAAAATCCACATATCCCGGCCACACACACATGGGCCTCACAAACCACAATCACATCCCCGCCTGAACACACCTGGGCCTCATCCCGAAGGTTCTTGGGAACAGTAAACCTTCTTGAAGAGTCTTGGGCTAAAATCACACCAATCGAAACCTACCCAAATATTCTTGGGTGTAAGGTCGTCTCAAGCCATCACAGCCTATGGAAGAAAGAGCATGAAGGAGCTAGTAACTAAGGGGAAAACACCCTCTCCCATGAAATGGGAGTGTTCGGCACTATGTTCTCAACATGGGTGGGTGTGACAAAACACAAAGACACAGATACATATATGTAAACCAAACACACAACCCAACCTATGGATTCTAAATGGAGAAACTGAGCACGTTCATGGGCACTGCTACTACGAAGCATGCATTCAAAAAAAAATCCAAACCCCATTTAGGTTTTCATGTTTCAATAGTATTTGTTTATTATATCCTTAACTACTAGTTAATTATCAAACCAGATCAAGTGTTTCATAGAAAAAAACCCTGACAACCACAAATCAAGTTAGATAGAACACAAGCAACACAAAACCAAAATTTTTATCATCAATCATTCCCCATTGATTGTTACCGCGTTTAATTCATTATCGTTCCCCACATTTCATTTATCAACTTTCCAATTTCTTTTAATATCATAACCCATTACTGCAGCCCTGCTGCCACTATAACCACAACTCCACAACAGTATCAAAAAACCAGGCATGTGCCACATCATGGCCCCTTTAATAGCATTTATCATAGCCCTGCTGCCCATCCTATTTGTAATGACCCAAGATTCACCCCCTCTCACACACCATGTAACCAAACCATCACCCGCATGTTCATTATTCCATTTTGTTCAACTGGGGTGATCACACAAGAGTTTTGGATATTCATTTAATCAGCCAAATTTATGTGATTAACCAATTTCTATATTCCACAAAGTTTCCATCCACAAAAAGGTCTAGAAAGATAGGGAAACATTTAATTTGTGCAATCAAAGGCCCCAAACGACCGTGGTTTTCAGTAGGCATAATCCTATTCAATTCACAACATAACAATAGGATAAACATTGATAAACATAACAAATTCCCCATCCCCGTTCTTTAATCAAGTTATTATCTCCATTAAACTGGTTCAACTATGTATCGTGAAAGCAAGAGGACACCCGTCCTAAATGATGCACAAATTAGAGAGAAGAAGGTAAGATCCCTACCTCAATAGGTTCTAATCACAATGCTCCCCTAGATCAAATTTAGAAGGCATCTGTCGGCATCTGTCGCTTCTGTCATGACCTAGCAGAAACCTCCTCAGGTGGAAGCTGGGAAGGAAAGGCCAAAGGGAAAACAACAAATCCACGATTATTAGTTCCTACTCGGTTTTATGATATCATGGCTATTGGTGGATCGTAAATCAGTGCTCGGACGAAGAAGTTATGGAAGAAATAAGATTTGGAGTCTCTTGGGAGGGCTCTGCTCGAAGGAATGGGGAGGAGAGGAATGATCTGAAAAGGAGGAGAGGCCCCCTCATTTTATAGGCGATAAAAAAAATTACACAGTGTGTACTAGGCCATTTCACACGGTTGCCACACGGATTCCAACACGGCATTCAATGCGGCACACGGCTGTTGACTGGTCAACACATGGTTTGAGGGTAACGTGTACACGGGGAGAAACTACACGGTGTGTAAGATGGAAAAAATGGCATGTACTTATTTATTTAACGCGGTAAGGACATGGATTCAACATGGAACACGACTGTTGACTAGTCAACACATGGTTTGAGGGTAACGCGTATGCGGGGAGAAACTACACGGCGTGTAAGATGGGCTACACGGCGTGTACTTATTCAATTTACATGGTAAGGACATGGCTTCAATATGGCACACGACCATTTACTGGTCAACACATGGTTTGAGGGTAACACGTACGTGGGGAGAAACTACACAGCGTGTAAGATGGGATTCACGGCGTGTAATTATTTATTTCATGCAGCAAGGACCCGACTTCAACATGGGGTATACTCAGCAAGGTGGTACACAGCTTGTACTCACACTGCATAGCGTGTAGTTACAAAAATTCTGAAAAGTGAGGGAAAAGTCCATTCTACCTTCGAGAACACTTCATGACCTTCTTTTCGACAAAGGAATGGGCCGGAGAGGTCCATGCCATTACAAGGTGACTTTGGAACACTATGTGATTTTCATCCAAGGTCTTCACCAGCCTATAAATACACCTTTTGGTCCCCCCATTTCAGGGATGAAAAATTCCAAAAGTCAGATTTGAGCTCCTGGTGCCCTAGTCTCTTCTTGAAGTCTTCTGAACACTTGTACGGTAATTTATTACATAGAATGGAATATTTAAAGAGGGGTAACAAGGCCTAAGTGTTAAAATTCACCAACACTTGTGCGCCTAGATGTCTAACCCTTAATGGAAATGGACACACCTGCGCTCCACCTTATCCCTTCAATAGAACCTGTGTTCCACTCATTTGGAAGTCATTAGGGATAATACTAAGGTCTTGAGTCAAGACTCACCCAAGTATTACCCTATGGGTTGACCGGCACATAGGTACACCTATTTCATGCAACTACAATTGTGCGACTAGGACCTGTGCGCCCAAACAGGACTTGTGTGCCTGCCTCTTTTTGGGTGGCCCTCCTGCCAATTCATCTCTTTTCTTCAAATCCACCTTTCCTCTTCATGAATTAGCCTTCAAAACCCTCTTCAAATCCATTTTTGGCATGGTTCCTTTGTTAGATTCCTTATCTGAAAGGAATTCTATGGAAAATCTCTCAAAACATAGTGATTTTCATATCTTCATGTCACTAATGTGAGATATTTCATTCATTCAACCTCATCCTTTGATATGAGAAGATCATTAATTTGGGCATCCTCCAATGCGATCAAGGATCTCAAAAGGGCTGATGTACATTGGACTAAGATTTCCCTTCTTACAAAATCTCATAACACTCTCCCAAAGTGATATATAGAGAAATACCATGTCTTTGACATAAAATTGTAGGTCTCATTGATGATTATCATCATAACACTTTGGTCGACATTGGGCAGCTCTAATGTGTTGATGGATGGTCATGATCTTCTCCGCCATTTCTCTAACTCTCTCTGGACCTAGCAATTTCTGTTCTCCAACTTCATCCCAACATGTCTGTGTTTTTCACCCATTTTCATACTGGGCTTCATAAGGATTCATTTGGATTCTTGAGTGGAAACTGTTGTTGTAAGAGAACTCAACTAAAGGAAGATATTTATCCCATTCTCATTTGAAGTCCATTGAGAATGCTCTCAACATGTTCTGAAGTGTTGGGATAGTCTTCTCAGATTGGATATCATTTTGAGGATGATAAGCCAAACTAAATTTCATCTTAGTATTTAGATAATGTTTAAGTCTCTTCCAAAACATAGATGTGAATCTTGGATCTTGAGTAGATACAATCGATAGTGGTAATCCATATAGCCATAATGCATCACTGATGTATATCTGTCCTAGTTAATCCAATGATAAATCCTCTTAAATTGAAATGAAGTGTGTAGTATTTGTAAGATGATCCACAACAACCCAGATAACATTATTTCCTTCATATGTCTTTAGATGTCCGGTGACAACTTCCGTAGTGATGTTCTCCCATTTCCAAACTGGTATGGCTAATGGTTGCATCATCCCCTTAGACTTCTACCTCCCATCCTTCACTTGATTCCATACCAATAACTTTTATGTATACTCAACGATCTCTATATTCATGTTATCCCACCAATTATGCTCTCAGATATCTCGGTACATCTTTTTGTTTCCGAGATGGATGGAAAAATTTAAACTATGTACATCATCCAAAAGTTCATTCTTTAACTCTGGAGTTGATGAACACATAATCTTGACCCAAATCCCACAATTCCTTCTTCATTGACATTGATTTCTAAGGATATCCATTTTCTGATAGTTTCCACCTTCTTCTAAATTCCCACATCGTCCTTTTGACCATCCTTTAACCTTTCCAAAGAGACAGTTGAGCAATAATTTGTGAAATGATTAATGATGTTCCCTTCTATATGATTCCCATGTCAATCTTGATAAAATCTAAGAAGATTGAATCCTTTTCTATTCCCATCAATGATAGAATTTATGGGTTCTTTCTATATAAGTCATCTTCCACCTTGTTCACTTTTCCAGGGTGGTAATGGATTGAGTAGTCATCGTCTTTGATCGTCTCTATCCATCTTCGTTGGAACATATTAAACTCTTTCTATGTGAATATATATTTTTGTATTTTGTGGTCTGTGAATATTTCATAATTCTCCCCAAAGAGGTAATTCCTCCTATTTTTTAAAGTGAAGATCAATGCAGCCAACTCCAGATTATGTGTTGAATAGTTCTGTTTATGAAATTTAAATTTCCATAAAAAATGGGCAATGAATTTTTCATTTTTCATCAACACACAACCCATTAACTTCTTCAAATAATCAATAAATACACTTGTGGGAAATTTGACAACAGGCATAGTGATAAGCCTCCTTTTCAACTCCTTGAATCTCTCATCACATTCATCACTCCAAGAAAACATTACTCCCTTCAAAGTTATCTTGGTAATTTGGTTTTACAATAATAATAAATTTCTCAAAAATCAGTGATAATATCCAGCTAACCCCAAGAAGGTATGTATATCCGTCACTGATGTTGTCCTCATCCATCCCTCAATTGCAGTTGTCTCAGAGGGATCCACATATATCACATTTCTTGTGATGACATGACCCAAGAATTCGACCTCCTTCTACCAGAGATCACACTTGGTTTACTTTTCATAGAGCTTATCCTTTCGCAAGGTCAATAGTATAATTGTTAGATTCTCCTCGGGATCCTCATTGGTTTTGGAGTATATTCAAATATCATATATAAAGACTACCAAAAATTTGTCGACATAATCTCTAAAGAATCTATAAATCAAGTCCATGAATATTTCTAGAGAATTAGTGAGTCTGAAAGGAATTAATAAGAATTCACAATTCCCATATCTTATCCAAAAATAAGTCTTGTGGATATCCTCCTTCATCACCCTTACTTGATAATATCTCAACCATAGATCCACCTTGGATAAGTATTGTTCTCCATGTAGCTTATTGAACAATTCATTAATTCGTGGCAGAAGATACTTGTTCTTTATTGTGATTTTTTGAGCTTATGATAATCAATGCAAAGTTGCATTGACCCACCCTTCTTCTTGACTAAGAGTATTGGTGCACCCCTTGGTGAAGCACTTGGGCATATAAACCCTTTATCCATATTATCAAGTAGTAGTTTCTTTAACTCCTCAATCTCCACAATATCCATTCTAAAAAAAGTCTTAGATATTGGTAATTCACTACGTAAATGATCAATTGAGAATTCAACATCTCTTCTCTGAGGAAGACTATGAAATTAATTGGGAAACACTTTAGAAAATTCCCTCACAGTATTAATGTCTTCAAGGATGGTTTCTTCCTTAGACTCAATCATCTGAGCAAGATACTCATACTCATAGGGTTGTAATATTCATGCTTGAGATGATGGTGCTAAAGAAGATTCATCATCCTCCTTTCACTTGTACAGAATCGGGGGTCGATTCACCAAATGGAGAGTCCCTATCATGGAAATTTATGTTTTCTCTAATTAAGGAATTCCAATCCATGCCAAAAAATTCTATCAAATTCCACCATAGGGAGTATGATGAGGTTCATTGGGAACTTCAATCCACAAATTATTACAGTGGAGAAGTTATATTCATGGGATGCAATGATTTCCCCATTTGTCATACACACCATAATCATTACTTCCATGATTTTTGGTTGTGTTGGGATTGTCCTACTAATCTTTTGGGATATAAAATTATGAGTAGTACCAGAATAAAAAAGTACGTTTACTATTCTGGAATGAATATCTAGCATACCTTTCACCACTTAATTTTCGGGGTTTACTTTAGTAGTGGTGGTGGAAAAGTCTCACCCTTTCTACCTTGGAGGTTGTTGGTTGCCTTTGAAAACCCTTGTCTTAGGTCAATAGATTGAAAAGTGCCTTCATTATTTTCATTTTATGTAATGAACAATGAATTGAGGGTCAAATGGAGCTTTCCTCTCCTCTGTCATAGTGGCGGGTTTCCCTTTTCTGCAGTTAATAGCCAGGTTACCTTCTCTTCTACACCTGAAGCATTTCCTCATCTCCTTCAAGTGATTTATAGTGTGCTTATTTATGCACCTTTGGAAAGTGGGGTGCTGGATTTTCATAGCATCATTGGATTTATCCATCGGACCACTAGAAATAATTTCTACCTTACACTTCTTATCCCCATGATACCCCTAAGATTTTTCGATATCAATTTTTACTTTGAGAGAACATCAGAAAAATTCCTCATATCTCTAGAAGTCACAGATCTCTATGTCATTCTGTAGGCTAGGTTTTAGCCCACCAAAGAAACAATCAATCTTGAATTTTTGGGTAATGAAAAATCCAGAGGCATATCGTGCAAGCCCTATGATGTTTTCCTTACATGCTCTGATAGATTCTTCATCTTTTTTCTTGAGGTAAAGGAAGTCCCTTTCCATCTTAATTCAGAGGGTGAATGTAAAATATATATATAAAAACCTTTTTCAGAAATCCTTCCATTTCAACGCCTCAATATCTTCTTTAGGCTTTGTATTTTTTATCAATGTCCACTATTGATCAAATTCACCTTCTATACGATAAGCATCTGGAAGAACCTTCTCCTGTTCAGAACATTGAAGGATGAAGAAGATCTTCTCAATGGAGTTGATCTATTTTTCGTCAGTTGAGGTATTAGATGATCCATTAAAAGTGGGAGGCCTTTATTTCATGAATCACTCAACAATAAATTTTTCTTTCTTAGGGAGGGGGGGGGGGGGGTTGAACATTCCACTTGACCCACACTTCGGTTCAAAACATGAGTTAACTGAGATAGTATCATGACAATGTTTGTGATTCCTGCTCCCATCGGATTTGGCATCTCATTAGAATAGTCGTCACATTGATCTTCACATCGGTTGTTAGCTCGATTCCTCCTATTATTAGACATTTGTTGTAATAAAAAGAGAGTTAGGGGTAACACATAGAGGATAATCCAAGAACAACAATGAATGATTTATAAATAACTTTTATTTTCTTAAGTTATGAATATATAGGATTCAATCTATGATATCCATGATATACATTCCAAAATATATTCTAAGGGGAATTTTTTTATTCCCTTGAAAATGGTTCATACTTAGCTTATGAATTTACCAAATCAAATCCCATGGAAGTTTCGTAACAAGAGAATAGCATGGCCCATTGTAGTGTACCCTGATACCCCGAGTCATGCCTGAAACTCCTTGTCGGAGTTTTCAGTCCAAGGTACATATGTGCCAGAGCCACCTCTACCTGCTCATATCCAGACATGAATGTATTTTATTGATAAACCACTTACTCAATACTCACCACAATTTATGGATGTTTTTATTATACTTAGTCTTATCCATAAGGCTTCAACTACAGTTTTAAAATCATAATACCAAAAATAACTAAACCTATCCTCTTATACCAACTATAACAAACCTTCTTTTTATTACCCACATAGACATGACTAATTACATAAAAACATTTACTTAATACAATACATAAAATAGAGTGGTCTAGTGTATCTAGGGATTAGGAACATTACATAACAACTTAAAACATAAAACACAACATATTTATTGAAAACTTCCTTTACATGACCACGACATTCTCTCATACTTAGCATTAATGGGATGACCTGAGGACATGCATAAAAAAGGGTGAGTTATAAATCCCAGTAATGGAGTAAAAAATGAATAACATGAATAATTAAATAAATTTTAGGAAATATACATAACAATGGAGAATAATAGAAACAATAACATAAAGGCATGATATAGCATGGTTATCATAACATGGAAATGTGGAAACAACATTTATCATGATATTAGCATGATCCAAGAATCATTACACATAGAGCTTGAGTAAAATCTAATTCCACTTAAATTAGAATAAGTACATCCTCATTTCACGTGACGTATCACATTACTATTCTTTACCCAATGCATTAGAGCGCCATCAGGGAGCACCCTTCTTAATCATTTCATTTCAAGCATAAGTGTGCCACATGGATCATACAACATGGAATCATTCAACATCATCATTTATTACACGATAATGGAATGTGGAATAAATAAATTAAACTCTATAATAAAAATGTAAAAGTTCATAAAGGTGAATACCCTTGATAAAGAAATGGGCATTGTATTCACTACACAATGACTTTGGCTTGAAAAATCGTGGGGCAATTTCAGTAGCATAATGACGTGACATAAGAATTCAAAAAAATGGTTGATAAGAGATAAATGGGGGTCTAATAATATTTAAATAAAATATAAAATATAGGGGTCATATATAAACATGTCCCAACATGTGTAATGGAATTTAGATTCATAATACAAAATAATTTCCTAAATTTAAATAAGGAGAGAGTAATTCTGTATGGAATTTTGGCATTGTAACGGGTGTACTTGGGAGGCATTAGTGAGAGATAAAGGGGTATATAATCATTCAAACATAAGGAGGGTAGTATGGGGGAGGTTATAAATCATACCCAAACATTTTTAATTGTAATTAAAAGGGTATAGAAACAAAAATAAACTTGGAAAAAAAATGAGAGAGGAAGAAATCCCTTATTTGGAAGTGTGATACCAAAGGCTTGGGAGAGTCCTAAGAGAGACTTATTGAGAGCTTGGGGAACCTTGTAAGGATTCTAGAGAGAGTAGTTCAGGGGTTTTTCATGCTCTAAATACTTTTATTGAAGAGTAAGTGGGAGCTTGGGAGGGGTTTTATAGGAAAGGAGAGGGAATTATTTATTATTTAGGATTTGGAACCTACACCTTAAACTAATCAAAACCCCAAACCATACCATGGTTTTTTACCATGTTTTTTTCTAAAGGGGAGTATAAAATAATATTTTATAAGGCCACTGGCCTAAATTCTTAAAATATTAGGCTTTATTTTGTGGAGGTGAGTCAAACTCTCAAGGAAATCAATTTAAAAAGTTAAAATGTTTTATAAGTCTTGGAGGGTCCACTAAGGCAACATAAAATTAAAAAAACAAATCTAAAATCACATTATTTTAAAGATAAAACATATATTGTCCTAATATATTATTTATATTATTTTATTACACCACTATTGGGTCATTATGATGTCATAAAACACATTATATATTTAAACGATATTTAATTTGTACCCAAAAACATTACTATCTTAGAAAATTATGAAAAATCCACTGTTGGATCATTTTAATGTCTTGATTCCAAAAATAATATTCATTTTATCTAAATAAGTTTTTTAATGTGTGAATTTTTATTTTTAAAATAAAAACCAAATTCTATCTAAAATTCATGGGTTTTGACCAAAACAGCTTTCAAACTTTAATAAAAATCACAATTGTATTAATAAAAATTATAGGATAATTTATATTTAATAAAAATAAATTTAGTTACAATATTTTTTAATATATAATTTAATTTAAAAATACATTAATTTTTTAAAATATATTTCTTAATTGAATATTAATTAAAAATACTATTTGTGCATTTAAAACTATTTACAAAGTAACAATGATAAAATTAATGTATATTGATTATTCAATTCAAAAAAATGCACATAATCATTGTGCTAGGGGCTTGTTAAATAACTCCTTAAACACCCACATAAGACCTTAGGTTAAGGTTCTGAGATGGTGACAGACTCTTGGGTGGCTTAGATAACATTGCAAGGGTGGTAATCTCTATTAACTTCCACTCCTCCCATAGTTAGTTCTGCTCATGCTTAACATGTTCAATCTCAGTGTGGGCTTGTTCAAGAGCGAACCCCAATGATGCCAACCCATTTCCATGCTTCGAAAAAAGGTCTTCGTATGGAGAAAGTCTACTGGATGAGGCCATCTCTTCCTTTGTTTGAGTAAATTGGATTTGTTAAAGCCATATATTTATACTAATCATGTGAACACTATTCAATGGCTATATTATAAACAGTAACAATTTATGAATGTATTTTCAAATCCCAAAACATAAATCCATGGTTTCGCATATGTTTTACATAATCAATTTACATAATAAGACATTGAAATATATCAAGAGGAATTTTCATTGTTGAATGTTTGGGTCGTTACATTTAGGGTTTTAGTTAATTTTTCTTATCTTTTATGGTTTATATGTCTGTTCATTTTTTAATGTTTTTAGTCTTTTAAACGGGTTTTAGTGGGTTTTTAGGGTTTTAGATGTTTTTTTAATGTTTTTTGAGGTTTTATTCGATTTAATGGTTTTAGGGTTTTAATGGGTATTTAGTTTTTTATCATTTTTAAGTTTTTAGGGATTTGGTATGGTTTCCAGGGATTTAGTAAGTTTTCTGTTTTTATGGATTTTTAGGGTTTTTTTGGATTATATGGGTTTTTAGTGTTTCTAGGGTTTTTAAGAGTTTTGAGAGGTTTTACATTTTTTTTTATTTTTATGAGTTTTTTGAGATTTTTAAGGGGTTTATTGATTTTCATATTTTAGAATTTTTATTGGTTTAAAGAAATTTTTATAGATTTTAGTGGTTTTATAGTTTTTTTTTTGGGTTTTTATTATTTTTATGTTTTTATGGATTTTAAGTATTTTAGGGTATTTTTATGTTTTAATGGTTTTTAGGGGTTTTAAGTTTATTTTATATTTTTAATGTTTTCTTTGGGTTTTTAGGGTTTTGAGGGTTTTTATGTTTTGGGGTATTTTTATGGATTCTAAGTATTTTTTGGGTTTTAATTTGTTTTTTGGAATTTTGAGAGTTTTTAGGGTTTTAGTTTTCTATGGATTTTTTGGTTTTTAGTATTCTTTTGGATTTATTAGGGGTTTTATGATTTTTAAAAAACATTAAACATTTTTAAGTGTTTAAATGGGTTACATATTTTTAGTGGGTATTTAGGGTTTTAATTTGTTTTTAGGGTGTTTATTTTTTTAGGAGTATTTATGGTTTTTAGGGGGTGTTTAGGGGTTTTATGGGTTTTTTTTTTCATTTCTAGGTTTTTTAGGGGTAAAGAGTTTTTATATTTTTATGGTTTTATTATGGATTTTATGATGTTAGTGTTTTCTATATTTTTTTGGATTTTTAAAATATTTTGATGGTTTTTAGGGTTTTTAGTGATTTTATGGTTTTTTAGTTTTTTTTTGGTTTTTTGGGGTTTTATGAATTTTTTCAATTTTCAGGAGTTTTATGATTTTTAGAGTTTATAAAAAAAATTAGGTTTTTAATTGTTTTTAATTAATTATAGTGGGTTTTTAGGGTTTTGAGGGGTTTTATGGTTTTTTGAAGTTTTCAGGTGTTTTTATGTTTTTATGTGTTTTAGGGTTTATTAGGGGTTGTATCGGTTTTTAGGTTTTATGGTTTTCATAGGGAGTTTTTGTTGCTTTATGGTTTTTTCTGTTTTAATGGATAATTTAGGAATATTTTATTTTTTTATGGGTTTATGGTTTTTCATGATATTTATGGATTTCATGGTTTTTTAGATTTTTTAGGTTATTTATGGTTTTGGGGGTTTCTAAGATTTATTTTGACTTTTTATAGAATTTGGGGAAAAAATACTATTTTTTACATTTTAGGTGTTTAAATGGGTATTAGAGTTTTTAGTGGTTTTAGGGTTTTTAGGAATTATTATCATATTTTCTGGATTTAGGGGTTTATGGGTTTGTAGGGCACGGAAGATACGAGGGTCAGGCTGTTCCCGACCCCTCTAAAATTAAAATGGGGTTTTTATGTTTTTTTGATTTCTATGTTTTTATTTTTTTAACATTTTCTTTGAAATTTTCTTTTTTTTAGTGATTTCCAGGTTTCATGTATTTTTCAACATTTTTAGGATTTTAATGGTTTTTAGTTTTTTGGGGGGTTTTTTAGGGTTTAGTGTTTTTTATGGGATTTAGGGGTTTTTTATGTTTAGAGTGTTTAAGGGGGTTTTTGAGTTATAAACTTTTTTATGGGTTTAAAGTGTTTTTCTATTTTTGGTGATTTTATGGTTTTTATTGGTTTTATGGTTTTTAAGATATTTAGGGATTTTAGGTTTTTTATTGCTTTTAGGGGTTTTAGGGTTTTTAGTTTTATTTATTTTTCTAGGGGTTTTAACTATTTTTAGGTTTGTACGGTTTTCATAGGGTTTCAAGGTATTTAGGGCTTATAACGGTTTTATGGTTTTTATAATTTAGGGATTTTTAGTTTTTTTTTGGATATTTATACCTTTATTGATTTTAGGTATTTTGATGGTTTTAGGGTTTTTCAAGTTTTTAGGGTTTTTTTGTGTTTTTAGGGGTTTTTTGAGTTTTTATGGTTTTTTTGTCTTAGATTTTTGTAAAATTTTTGAGATTTAAATGGTGTTTAATGTTTTTAGTGGGTTTTATGTTTTTATATGCATTTATAGTTTTCTTATTTTTTTTGGGATTTTAGGGCGTTTTTTATTTTTTTACTTAGCATTTTTAGAATTTTTAGGTATTTTATGGGTTTTAAGTGTTTATAAGTTATTATGGTTTAATAAGTGTATTTCTAGGATTTTTGGGTTTTTAATTTTTTTTTAGTTATTTATTATGATTTTTATTGGTTTTGAGGGTTTTGGGGAATTTAAGGGGTTTAAGGTTATTTTGTGGATTTTAAGGGGTTTTTGGGGTTTTAAGGTATTTTTTTAATTTTGTAGGGTTTTTAATGTTTTCTAGATTTTTAATAATTTTTAGTGGTTAAAATGTTTTTTAGATATTTTAGATGTTTTTAAGATTAGCTAATGGGTTTTAATGATTTTAAGGGCTTTTTATGGTTTTAGGAGTTTTAGGGTTTTTAGGATCTTTTAAAGGTTTTATTATTTTTTAGGTTTTTAGGGGATTTAATATTTTTGTTATTTTTATGGTTTTCTTAGGGGTTTTAGGGGGTTTTGGGTTTTTTATGTTTTTAGATATTTTTATGGATTTTTAAGGATTTTTATGAGATTTTTGGGGGTTTAGGGGTATTGAGGGGTTTTTAATGCTTTCTTGGTTTTTATGG
The DNA here is from genome assembly GCA_963277665.1 of Viscum album. Taxonomy (NCBI): domain Eukaryota; kingdom Viridiplantae; phylum Streptophyta; class Magnoliopsida; order Santalales; family Viscaceae; genus Viscum; species Viscum album. The sequence goes on along the minus strand of OY728162.1, from coordinate 472,000,177 downwards.
TTATTTAGGGTACTTGTATTTTTGTTTAATTTTATAGGGTTTTTTTTAGTTTTAACTTTTTTATGGATTTAAAGGATTTTTAGAGTATTTTGTGGGTTTTTTGCATTTTTTTGGATTTTGTGGGTTTTATGGGGTTTTATGGATTTTGGGTATTTATGTATTTTTAGGGTTTTCAGTGTTTTTTAGGTTTCTAGGGGGGTTTTATTTGGTCTTAGGTTTTTAATTTTTTTTTTCTTTTGGTTTTCAGGGTTTTTTACATTTTGAGGTGGTTTTTGTTATTTCTTAGGATATTACAGGTTTTTATTATTCTTAGGGTTTTTCTGGGTTTTTAGTGTTTTTTTGTGTTTTTAAAGGTATTATGTTTAATGTTTGTTATATATTTTAGTGTTTTTAATGTATTTAGTGTTTAATGAGTTTTTATAGTTTTAATTTATTTTTAGGGGTTTTATGGCGTTTTAGGGTTTTTAAGGTTTTTAATGGCTTTTGTGGGTTTTGGTGGGTTTTGTGGTTCTTAGGGCCTTTATGGATTTTTACGGTTTTTATGGTTTTTATGTTTCTATGGTTTTTATTATGGTTTTAAATGGCTTTATTAATTTTAAAATTTTTAGGGATTTTAGGGATTTATAGGATTGTTTTGGTTTTTTTGGGTTTTTAGGGATTTTGTGGGTTTTATGGGTTTTTTAGGATTCTATTTTTTATGGTTTTTAGAATTTTTTTAGGGTTTTTAGAGGCTAATAATTTTTAGAATATTAAGGTTTTATTATGTGTTTTAATTTTTTTAGGTATTTTTAAGGAATTTTAGGGCCTTTTAAAATTTTTATAGGTTTTTAGGGTTGTTTTGGATTTTTAAGGTTTTTATAATTTTTAGATTTTAATGGTTTTTTAGAGATTTAGGTTTTTTAGTTTTTTGGGGGTTTTATTATTTATTATAGTTTTAACACGTTTTGAGTTATAATGGGGTTTTAGATATTTTCATATTTTTTTTTAATTTTAGGAATTTTTTGGGTATTCCTGGTTTTTAGGAGTTTTAGGGTTCTTAGGGATTTTAATTTTTTTTAGGATTTTAATAATTTTAGGTTTTTTAGGGAATTTATGTTTTTCAAGTTATTAATTTTTTCCTAGGGGTGTTTAGGATTTTTAGGGATTTTATGTATTTTTAGGGGTTTTTTGGGTTTTTAGGGGTTTTAGAGTTTTTATGGGTATTTTGATATCTTTAGAGGTTTTTTTGATTTTTTTAGGGTTTTCAAGGGTTTTTAATTTTTCTATCATTTTTAGGGGATTAAGTGGATTTTAAAATTTTTTAGTGGTTTAGGAGTATTATGGGTTTTTAGGATTCAAGTGTTTTTATGGTAATTAGTGTTTTTTTATTTTTAGGGTTCTTAGGGTTTTTAGCATCGTTACATGTTTAAGTGTTTTAAGGGTTTTAGGTGTTTTTTGGTTTTATGGATTCTTAAGGGGTTATCTGGAATTTTAATGTTTTTACATATTTAAGGGTTTTTAGGTATTTTATAGGATTTTAATGGTTTTTATTAATTTTATGTATTTTAGGGTTTTTCTGATTTTTACGATTTTTAGGGATTTTATGACCTTTTGGGTTTTTTCTTTTTTTTAATGACAAAATATTTAGAGTTTTCTACAATTTTCAAGGGTTTAATGGTTTTTTAGTGTTTTATTTGGTTTTTAGGGTTTTTATGGGTTCTCATTTTTTTATTGTTTTAATGGTTTTTAGGGATTTTAGTTTTTTAGAGTTTTTAGCATTTTTTTTGGATTTTTAAGGGTTTTGACAATTTTTTGGTTTTTATGTTTTCCTATGATTTTTAGGGTTTTTTATATTTTTTGGTATTTTTTGAAATTTTTTATTATTTTTATTACTTTTAGTGTTTTTTTTCATTTTGAGGGGTTTAGGTTTATTTTGGGTTTTTAGTGTTATTTTGACTTTTAGGGGTTCTTTTTTGTTTTTTAGGGTTTTTAATGTCATTTAGTGTTTTATAATTTTTATGAGATTTAATTGGTTTTTAGAGTTTTTAATTTTGTTTTAGGTTTTTAGTGGTTTTTAGGGTTGTTTGATGTTTTCAGGCATTTTTCTGGTTTTAAGTTTTTACAATTGTTTTTTGGATCCTCTAGGGATTTTAGCATTTTTCAGGGATTTAAGTTTTTTATATTTGTAAGGTTTATAAGGTTTTCATAGGTTTTTTCATGGTCTTTTACTTTTTTATTATTTTCAATATTTTTAATGTTTTTATGATTTTTATAGACTTTAGGGTTTTTAAGGTTTTTTAGGGGTTTTTTGGGATTCAGAGTTTTTATGGGGTTTTCGGGGTTTTTAGAGTAGCTTTGTTTGTTTAGGGTTCTTAAGGTTTTTTAGATTTCATTCAACTTTTTTTGGGGTTAATGGTGCTTTGGAGTTTTTTGTGGTTTGTGGATTTTATGTATTAATAGGGTTTTTAGGGTTTTAGGGGTTTTACGGTTTTACGGTATATTTAGGGTTTTTAGGGTTTTTATATATTTTTAGGTGATCTATATGTTTTTAGGTTTTTTATTTTGTAGGGTATTTCATTGATTTTTGGTGTTTTATGTTCTTAATATTTTTTCTAGATTTTTTTTGTGTTTGTCATTTTTAGTGTTTTAGTGATTTTAGGGGTCTGTAGAGTTTATAGGGCATCTGGGTCTATTGGGGTTTTATTGTTTTTTTTTGTTTTATGAGTTTTAATCATTTATATATTTTTAATGTCTTCTAATTGCCTTTCAAGGTTTTGGGGGGTTTTTAAGATTTAGGTATTTTAAATGATTTTCACATGTTTTTAGGGTTTTTATGGTTTTTATGTGTTTCTAGGGGTTTTTAGGGATTTAGGTGTTTATGGTTTTTGTTTAGTGTTATGGTTTTTTTTCATTTTTATGGTGTTTAAAAATTTTAGTGTTTTGAACGGTTTTAGGGTATTAAAGGGTTTGTAGTGTTTTAGTGGGGTTTTAGCATTGTTATGTGAATTTAGGGGTTTTAAGGTTTTATGGGGTTTTTTTGGGTTTTAGGGGTTTTTACAGTTTTTATTTTTATTTTTAGTTTTTAGGGGATTTTTGTGTTTTTAGGTTTTTAAGGATGTCTTAATATTTTTTATGGTTTTTAAGGATTGTTATGTTTTTAGGGATTTAATGGAATTTTTTAGATTTTTTAGATTTTTTAGATTTTATTTTTTAGGGGTTTTAGTGTTTTTAGTGTTTTTTGGAATATTTTTTTATTTTATCATTTTTAGGTTTTATGAGATTTTAATGTTTTAATGTTTTTAAATTTTTCTATGGGTTTTTTAGTGTATTTAGGGATTTTTAATTCTAAGGTATTTTTAGTTTTTTTTGGAAATTTATGGATTTCATTGTTTTTAGGGTTTTGGACTTTTTTCTGGTGATGTTAGTATTTTTTGGGTATTTAATTTTTTGGGTCTTTTGGGTTTTTTAGTTATTTTGGGTTTTAAATTTTTTTGTACATTTCAACATTTTTAGGGTTTTAATGGATTTTATAGATTTTAGTGTATTTTAGGGTTTCTTATGGGTTTTTATAATTTTTTAGGTTTTTAGCATTTTAGTGGATTTTAGCGTTTTCAAGGTTTTTAGGGTTTTTATGCATTTTTGAATTTTTTGTTCTTTCTATGTTTTTCATGAATTTTTAGTGTTTTTATGGATTTTCAGGGTTTTAACGGTTTTTAATGTATTAATTTTTTTGTAGTTTTAAGTGTTTTTAGGATTTTATGGTTTTCATTGGGTTTTACAAGGTTTTGAGTCTTTTTTTGTTTTTAGGGGTTTTTATGATTTTTATGATTTTTAGGGTTTTTATGTTTTTTGGGATTTTCTAGGGGTTTTTATGGTATTCTGGATTTTTTAGAGTTTTTAACAATATTTATGATTTTTGGGGAGTATAGTTTTTTAAGAATACTAAGATATTTTGAGTAGTTTTAATGGTTTTTATGTTTATTTACATTTTTATGGATTTTTAGGGATTTTTTAGGATTTTTTGGTTTTGTGGGGGTTTTGAAGGGTATTTGGAGTTTTTAATGTTTTTTGGATTTTTATGGTTTTTTGAATTTTTTTAGGGGTTTTAATTTTTTTAATTTTTTTAATTTTTTCTTAACGATTTTAGAATTATAAAGGGTATTTCGAGTTTTTGTTGGAATTTGGATTTTATGGGTGTCTAGGGTTTTTAAGGATTCTAGGGTTCTTTGGGTTTTTGTGTTTTTTGGTATTTTAATGATTTTTAGTTTTTTTTTAAGGTGACTTATGTTTTTAAAGTTTCATAGGTTTTCTTATCGTTTTACATTTTTTTAGTTGTTTTTATGTTTTTAGGGATATTTACTTCCTTTTTGGATTTTTCTGGGATTTTTTGTTTTTTGGGATTTTGAAGGTTTTTAGAATTTTTAGGGTTTTAGGGGGGTTCAACCTTTAGGTTTTATGTTCTAATTGGTTTTTTCAAGGTTTTTAGCATTTTTATGTTATTAGGGTTTTTAGTGTTTTTTTATTTTTATGGGTTTTTAGGGTTTCAGGGTTTTTTGGGTTTTAAGGGAATTATGGTTTTTATATTTTTTATTTTTTAGGGGTTTAAATTGTTTTTTTCTATTTTTTAGTGGCCTAAGTGTTTTTTATGGTTTTTATGGATTTTTAAGGAATATAGGTTTTTTGGATATTTTAATCATTTTTATGTTTATTCATGGTTTTAAGTGTTTTTAGTTTTGTAAGGTTTACTTAGGGTTTTTCTATATTTTCAGGGTTTATTAAATTTTTATGAAATTTTAGAAATTGTCTAGGTTTTTATGGGTTTTTTAGTAAATTTTATGGTTTTTATAGGTTTTTAGGGATTTAAGTTTTTTTTAGGTTTTGTAGTGTTTTGTAGGGTTTTCATATTTTTATGTGTTTGTAAGTTTTGAACGTTTCTCTAGGAATTTTTCATGCGTTTTGTGGTTTATATGTTTTTTAGGTTTTAGGTAAATTTTTTTTCTATGGGTTTTGAGATGTTTTAAGGGTTTTTTGGTTTTTTGGATTCTTGAGGATTTTTTTAGGTTTTTTGGTTTTTATTATTTTTTGAGTTATTAATGTTTTATGGGGTTTAAAAGTTTTTTTATATATTCTAGTGGATTTAGGGCTATTATGGGTTTTACTATTATTATGGGTTTTGGGATTTTATATTTTTTGGGTTCTTTGGGTTTTTAGGATTTTTTAGTGTTTTTAATATTTTCAGGTTTTTTAGGGTTTTAGGGTTTTTAGGGTTTTTTTGGTTTATTATGGGATTTAGTATTTTTTACTATTTAGGTATTGTTTAGGATATTTAAGGATTTTTATGGGTTTTAGTTATTTTGAAGGGTTTAAGGGGTTTTTAGAGTTTTAATGGCTTTTTAGGATTTTTACCATTTTTTAGTTTTGAAGTGGTTTTATGTGTTTTTAGGTTTTTGATGTTTTCTTTTGGTTTATAGGTTTTTTATTGATTTTTCTATTTGTTGTGATTTTTAGGGTTTTTTGGATTTTTATAGGTTTTTAGGTTTTTTTATATTTGTGGGATTTATGGTTTTTTTGTGTGTTTTAGGTTTTTTTCAGTTTTTGGGGGTTTTTGGATTTTTAGAATTTTTTAACATTTTTAGGGGATTAATAGGTTTTATATATTTTGTGGGTTTTCGGTTTTTTATGGTTATTTATAGTTTTTATGGATTTTAAGGGTTTTGGGGTTTTGGTTTTTTTTTATTTTATTTGTTTATAGTGTTTTTCTAAAAAAAATTGTTTTCATACTGTTTAAATGGATTTTTGGGGTTTTATATATTTAAGTAATTTTGAGGATATTTTATTTTTTTATAGTTTTTATGGATTTAGGGTTTTAGGGTTCTTTTTTGATTTTATAGTTTTATGGTGTTTTGAGATTTTATGTGTATTCTGGATTTTGTTGGGTTTCAATGTTTTTTAGAATTTATAAAAAACATTAGGGGTTTAAATGGTTTTAAGAGTTTTTAGTGGCTTTTAAGGTTTTATGTGTTTTATGGTATTTAAAGGTTTTGGGTTTTTTATAGTTAGCGGATATTTTTTCGGTTTTAGGGTCTTTTGGTTTTTTAGAATTTTCATATTTTTTGGGGATTTTTTGTGTTTTTTGGTTTTTAATGTTTTCTTAGGGTTTTAGGGTTATTTTTGTTTTTATAAATCATCAGAGAGTTTTTATTATTTTTATGGTTTCTTATGATTTTTATGGATTTTCTGGTTTTATATGTGTATTTAGGGTTTTTTAGGGGTTTTAGAGTATTTAGGTTTTCTTGGGTATTTATGTATTTTTAGGGTTTTAAGGTTAACATAGGGAAACTATAGTGTATTTAGGGTTTTCTATGTTTTTAGGGATTATTATGTATTTTTTAGGATTTTTATTGTTCATAAGTTTTTAGTGTCTTTGAAGGGTCTTGGGATATTTTAATGTTTTTTGTGTTTTTATGGATATTTCCTTTTTTTATGGTTTTTTTGAAGTTTTTTATCTTTTTAAGATTTTGTAGAATTTATTATTGTTTTTAGGGAAAGGAAGGTGCAATTCCAGGCTATTCCTGGGCCCTCGATATTTAAAAAAGAAAATCAACCAGATTAGGGCTGGTAAGGTCAATCAACTCACACCAAATAGCCATGAACCCCCCATACACCAAAGTCCAAAAGACCCGAAAGACAAAAAGGAAATACATGAGTTACAAGTCAACTTCTCCATCCCCAAAGGGATCCTCATCAGCACCATAACCATAAGAAGCATCTGACTCCACCGACTCCTATTCAGAAGATTCATATTGCTTTGGGAAAGCTGTATAATACTCTCTGAGCAAACGTTGCTCCACATTCTGCTGCTCCTTGCCCCACCGACCTTCCCTACCAATAGAATCTCCCTCAACATTGTAGGTCTTGGAGGAGGCTCTGGTAGCAATTGGCCTAGGAAGGAAATAATAATCCCTCCTTGTTATCCACTTTACACGGGTCGCTTCAAGCCCCGTTTTCTTACCTTTAAACACATCATCAACACTCAACGCCCTGGTCTTGAAATTACCATTCATTATATGATCAATAGTAGCAGGCTCAACCGCACCTTCCTTACTAGGAGACCACGACATCCTCTTACGGGGGAATGAGTCCAAGATAGGAGAAACAAGCAGACCCATTGAAGCCTTCTCCCTTCTGATCCTAGACAAATTATCATACATGATGTCATCACGATATCTAAATATTTCCCCCAACCTTATGTGTTCATCTTTCTCATCCACAAGGAAGATCTATTATTACAGGTCTGGCTTCTGTTGGATTTATTTTTTATGCTGCTCAAGGGGGATTTTCGAACAGTCCAACATTATCAGATCAGACAACTCAACACATGGAGGCAGAATCTCAAACACAAAAATGGTAGAGCTCAGATCGGGTTTCTCAACAGTCCTCCTAACTACAGAATGGTTATCAGACTACTTCCCAGGATGAGGGGCATCAATCAGACCATCCCCAAGCATAACAACATCATCCAACACATTCTCTAGCATTTTCACAGTAGTTATGGGATTATGCTCCCCTGCCACTAGCATCATTCCTTCACAAAAGGGAAGAAAATCCATCTCCTACAGGTGAGAGGGGGGATTAGAAACATCCTTAACTGCCCCAACCATCAAATCATGGCTCACAAGACCCCCTCTTCCTTGCCCACAAATTTCGTGGGATCCAAGGTTTTGAACCGATTAGAGGTTAAGACCAACTCTTGTCCCGGGATCATTCCATGCGCAAAAATTACTGAAAACTTTTACTGTAGCACCCTCTCCATCCCTTAACCAATGATGTTATGACGCTCATTGTCCTCCCTAACAAAAATATCCGGAAACTGAAAATCCATAACCCCATCTTCATCATGATTCTCATCTCCCACCAGACTAGAGGAGAGGGCATCACCCACAAGTCCCAGGTCACCCTTCAGTCGCTTGAAAATATCCATTACCATAGCTTCAAATTGGTACCCATCAACACCGTTCTAGGAGGAGGCTCTCTATTAATTCACTCTAACATCCCTCCCTACATTTAGCAGGGTATACCACAGAGCTCCTTTCCTATCCTGAAGCACAGTTGACAACCCCAACCCCAGAGAGGTGGCCCGCTGTTCACTCCCAGCAACAAGATTCTCACTACCCTATGTCTGCAATCACTTTTTCACATGGATAAGCGTACATCAAGATTCACAGTAGATCACCCCAGATTCAAGCACCATTGGTTGCTTCCACCAAACCTCCTCACCAATTTCAATCCAAACAATGTCAACTGGCTCTTTCATAACATCAATTTCAGCACAATCTATCAGAGCAACTGGGTGGAAAAGGGCCCTTGTTCTGCTATCCTTACACAAAAACCTTCCAACCAAATTACCTAAAACATAAATAATAGATAGATTTTGAAAGGGATGGTAGAGATCAAAAAATCTCACCCAAATTTCCATCAATGGGGAATCACGTTGTAGATAGAAACCAAAGCACCACTAGAAGAGGGAAAAACATGCAGTATCACATCTATGAGGAGCCGCAAACTAGGGACAAATAAGATCCTCATTAGAAGAGATCATATCAAAATGTGAGAGGAAACAACCAAGAAAACAGTTGCATGATCCTGAATATCCCGTCATTAAAACAAAAATCTATCAAAAACATATACTGGCAAGAACCAATTCAAGAAAATGGTTACCAGGGTCATATTATGCAGGGCAGAAGCTTTGTTAAACTCCGCAATAGACAAAATAAGCTTCGGAAAACCGTCGTATAAACCCAGCACCATAGGGAAAAGCTCAATCTGAAGAAAATTAGGAATCTAATTAGGATTCTAGAAAGTATTAAAGGATTTATATTTATGATAAATCAGCGAGCCCCCCCCCCCCCACCTGGAGAGGGGGGAGGCCAGGGCGTATAGATTAGTGATGTCTTCAAGCCGATAGTGGACAGACCGAATCGCCATCACATAAGAGAGAAGAAACCATCCTCTATAAAGTCTTATTGATTTTAGGTTTTTATAGGGGTTTAAAGTATTATGTTTTTTAGGGGTTTTATGGGGCTTTAGTATCCTTTAATTATTTTTGGGGGTTTATGGTTTTTAGGGTTTCTATAAATTTTATGTTTTTTGGTTTGTTATGTGTTTTTATTTTTTTAGGCTATCTTTGTAGTGTTATGTTTTTTTATGTTTTAAGGAATTTTTAGGGATTTTTAGGATTTTTATGGTTTATTTTATATTTATAGATTTTGAGTGTTTTAGGGATTTTTTTGGTTTTTTAGTGTTTTAATGGTTTTTTAGGGTTTTAATTTTTTTATGGGTGTCAATGTTTTTTGTAGTTTTTAGTGGGTTTCTAGATTTTTTATGATGTTTTATGGTTTTTAAGGTTTTAGGGGTTTTTATGGGTTTTTGGGTGGTTATGTTTTTTATGGATTTTAGCATTTTTTTATGGTGATGAAATGTTTTTATATTATTAAGTTTCTCTAATGATTTTCATATTTTTAGGGTTTTTTTACCTTTTATGGAATTTAGGATTTTTTTAGTATTTTTATTTTTTTATGGGTTTTTGTGAAATTTGAGGGGTTTTAGGGTTTTCTAGGGCTTTTAGGGGTTTTATTGGTTTTAAGAGTTTTTTTTGATTTTTCTAGGGATTTTATGGTTTTATAAATTTTTTTAAAATTTTTATTTTTTAAAAAAATAGAGTTTTTGTGATTTTTTTGTCCTTTTTTAAGGTTTTTAGTGTTTTTATAATTTTTTGGGATGTTTTAAGTTCTTATGCATATTTTGGGTACTTTAGTTTCTTTTATCATTTTTTTTATTTTTTATAGTTATTAAGTGCTTTTTTAACCATTCCTTAAAGAATTTCATGGTATAACTATTTTAAATTTTTTAGGATTTCTTAAGGATTTTTGTAGGAATTTTATGGTTTTTATGGTTTTTAGGTATTTCAAGGGTTTTAGGGTTTTTAAGGGTGTATGGTTTTTGAATTTTTATGTTTTTAGGGGGTTTAAGTATTTTGGTTTTGTTGAGTTTTCTTATGGGATATAAAGCTTTTAATGATTTTTATGATTCTTGGTATTTTTAAAGGATTTTAAGTATTTTAATGATTTTTAGGGTACTTGGGGTTTTGAGGTTTTGTTTTATTTTTAGTTTTTTTATTGTTTTTTATTGTTTTAGGTTTTTTAATTTTATTATATTGTATTAGACTTTTATAGTATTTTATTTATTTTAGGGGTTTAATGGTTTATTATTTTTTTTATTGTATTTTAGGGTTTTTATGAATTTTTATCATTTTATGGTTTTTATGGGTTTATAGTTTTTAGGTATTTTATATTTTTAATGTTTTTTTTATTTTTTATTTTTTTAGGGGTTTAGGTTTTTTAGGTTTTAAATGTTTTCATAGGGTTTTCAAGGTTTTATGATTTATTTAATGTTTTTTGGTCTTTTTAGGTCTTTTTATTTGGATTTTATGAATTCTTAGGGTTTTTTATGGATTTTGGGGGTTTTATGGTTGTTTGAGCTTTTAGTGGTCTTTAGGGGTTTTTTTTAGTTTTTAAGTTTTAATGATTTAGGGGGTTTTATCGTTTTTAGGGTTGTTTAGATTTTTAGGGTCTTTTATGGTTTCTATCATTTTTAGGTGTTTTATATCTTTTTAAGGTATTCTTAAGGGTTTTCAACGGTTTTAGGGTCTCTTACATTTTTAGTTATTTTTTGATCATTTTTAGTATTTTTATGGGGTTTTAGTATTTTAAATAATTTTGAGGGTTTTTTAGGGTTTCTTAGGGTATTATTGTTTTGAGGGATTCATAAGGATTTATGTTTTTATGGTTTTAAGTTTTTTCATCTTTTATAGTTTCCTTCGGGGTTTTCAGGGTTTTTGGGTTTTTATGTTATTATGGATTTTTTGTGAATTTTTTATGATTTTTATGGGATTTTAGAAATTTTGAGGGTTTTCTGGGGTTTTTAGGATTTTTGGGATTTTTGGATTTTTAGGGTTGTAGGATTTTTTGGATTTTATGGTTATTAAGGGTTTTTTATAGTTTTTATCATTTTTATAGTTTTAGTGGTTTTCTATAATTTTCATGATTTTTTAGGGATTTTATCATGTTTTAGGGTTTTTTGAACTTTTTGGTTTTTTAATGTTTTTAGTGTTTCTGTGTGATATTGGGTTTTGAAGTTTTTATTGGGGTTTTTTATATTTTTTGTGATTTTTCACGTTTTTTTAGTATTTTTTTATATTTTTTAATATTTTCATGGGTTTTTAAGGATTTTGGGGATTCTGAGGGTTTTAGTTATATTTAGCATTTTGGGTTTCTTATGTTGAATTTGGGTTTTTAAGGGTTTTTGAGTTTTTATTCTTTTCATGTTGATTAAATTTTTTTACTATTTTTAGGTATTTCAAAGGTTTTTATAGTTTTCATTGGTTTTATGGTTTTTATGACGTTTAATCAATTTTTAATGTTTTAGGGGGTTTTATGTTTTTTTTTGGTTTCTATGATCCTCATTGGTTTTTAGGTGTTTTAGGTGTTTTTAGTTATTTAAGGTTTTCTTAGGGGTTTTCATGGTTTTTAAGGATTTTTATATTTTTATGGATTTTAAGTGATTTTTTTGATTTTTATGGGGTTTTAGTATTTTTTAGGAGTTTTGGTGGGTTTTTGGGGGTTTTACAGTTTTTAATGTTTTTAGTGTTTTATATCCTTAGTGGTTTTATGTGTTTTAATTATTTTTTAGGTTATTAAGTTTTCTTAGGGTTTTCAAGGTGTTTAGTGATTTTTGGGTTTTTTTATTTTAGGGATTTGGATGAATTTTAAGATTATTTGTCTTTTAGGGTTTTTAGGGACTTTGAGTTTTTTAGGGGTTTAAGGGTCTTACTAGTTTTTTTTGGTTTTTTTGGGGTCCTAGGGATTTTTTAGTTTTTTGGTTTTTTTAGTTTTTTATCTTTTTTAAGGTTTTTCGAGCTTTTAGTGGTTTTTTGGGGTTTTAATATTTTTTAAGATTTTTTGTAGTATTTATAGTTATTATGGGTTATTAGAGTTTTTATAGTCTTTTAGGGTTTTTAGTGTTTTTAAGTTTTTCGAGGTCATATTTGTTTTTAGGTTTTAACATTTTTCATAATGTTTTTCCATGTTTTTAGTGTTTTTATGTTCTTAGGGATCTTTACAGATTTTTTAGTATTTTAATGGTTTTAGAATATTTATAAATTTTGATGGTTTTGAGTGGTTTTGGGTTTTTAATGGATTTTAGGGTTTTAGGGTTTTTTTAATTTTTTATTTTCTATAGGTTTTATCTATTTTTAGGTTTTTAAGGTGTTCGTTGGGTTTTATGGTTTCTATCATTTAAAATGATTTTTATGGATTATTTTATATTTTTATGGTTTTTTACTATTTTCATGCATATGATGGTCTTTAGTTTTTTTATGGTTTTTAGGGTTTTTTGAGTTCTTATGGTTTCCATAGGTTTTTTAGAGATTTTATCATTTTTAGTGGTTTAAAAGTATTTATTTTTTTTAATGGGGTTTTAGGGTTTTTATTTATTTTTATGTTTTTTATTGTTTTATGTTTTTTTATGTTTTCTGAGATTTTAGGGGTTTTTAGGGTTTTTAGGTTTTTTAAATTATTAGGGGTTATAAGTTTTTTATTGTTTCTAATGTTTTGATAGGGGCTTTAATGGATTTTAAGAGTTTTCATGTTATTAACAATTTTTAAAACTTTTTTATATTTTTATGGATTTAAGGAATTTTATGTGTTTTTTGAGGGGTTAGGGGTTTTTTTGTGTTTTTTAGTGTTTTTATGGTTTCTATAGTTTTTTAATGTTTTTTATTTAAAGTATTTAATGTTTTTTTGGGTTTAGTTTTTTATGGTATTTACGGTTTTTAGGTATTTTTATGGTTTTTAGCATTTTTAGTGTTTTTAGGGTTATTAAAAAAATTTACATTTTAAGGGTTTTAAATATTTTTTTGTTTTAAGAATTTCATAGTGTTTTTATAGGTTTTATGGTTTTTAATGTTTTCATGTATTTTTAGGGATTTTTAGTATTTTTATGGTTTAAGTAGTTTTAGGGATTTTAATGGATTTTAGGGTTTTCTAGGTTTTTATGGTTTTTAGGGTGTTAGTAATTTTTTATTTTTTTTAAGTTTTAAGGACAATATTGTTTTTATATTTTTTGGTATAAAAGGGTTTTTATAGTTATTAGTGGGTTTTTAAGGTTTTAATGGGTTTTTAGTGTTTTAATGGAATATGTTTTTTAAGATATTTTAGGTGGTGTTTAGTGTTTTAGAAGATTTTTTTAGTTTTTAGAAGATTTTTTTAGTTTTTAGGTGTTCTAACCATTTTTTGGATTTGATAGTTTTCTTAGGTTTTTTCATAATCTTTTTGGGGGATTTACATTGTTAATTATTTTTATTGATCTTTTAGTAATTTTAGTGTTTTTTGTCGTTAGGGATTTTGAGGGTTTTAGTGTTTTTTAGGTTTTTAGGTATTTGTGGTTTTTTTGGGTTTTGGGGTTTTTTAGGGATTTATGGTATTTTATGTTTTTAACAATTTTTGGATTTTAAATGGTTTTTAGAGTTTTTAGTGGGTTTTAGGGTCTTTATGGGTTTTTTAGGGTTTTTATGGTTTTTAGGGAAAGGAATGCTCAGGGCCAGGCTATTCATCACCCTAAAAAATTTATTAGAAAAAAGGCACAACTGACAAGGGAAGGGTGGGGTCAATCAACCCACACCCAAAAACCCTGGACACCCCACAAAACCTGAAGGTCCCCAAAAACCCCAAAATACACACAAAACCAGAAAAGTTAGAAAATCCAAAGCATCTCCAATAGAATCTCCCAGCCAAACAGCAACCAACATCACACAACATAATATTCATCACCCCCAGAATCATAGAACCACGAGTGTCAAATTCATTAGTCTTTCCTTTCTTACTTCACAGTGAAGCAACAACCAACACCAAACACCAGCATCTTCATCATATCCCAACCAATATCCATCCATCACCTAGAAACATAGATTTCAGCAACCCTCACCTTCTATTCAGTCAGCTTCAAGAATTTCACACCTAAAACACATCCACAGCACCCAAAGGAAAGAAAACATCTAGCTCCACTCAACAGAACCAACATCCATCATCCGCAACGATTCACAACCAAACTATTCACTACAAATAAGACCACTTTCCAACCTAGAAAACATAATTCAACACAACTTACATATCCCTTCATCAACAACATGAAGGGAAACCAGAACCCATGCCCAGAACCCATCCGCAGTGCCCAAAGGCTTGACAACATCTAGCGCCACAAAATAGAAGCAAAATCTAGCATCGGTAGTGATTTAGAACCAAACCAGCCGCAACATAGAATACTATAGTCCAACATAGAATCCATAACCCAACAAAACATAATGATCCTTTCATAAATAGCATGAAACATATCTGAAAGAGAGAAACCAAAATTATGAACCTGCATCTTTTGTACAAACAGATGCCAAGACGATCTCATCTACACCTCCTGAAGTTGTCATGAAAGAAGTAAATTTAGGAGCTTGTGGTGCTCACCAATCTGGGCATAGGATTTCTGATCAAATATGAAGTATTGGATAATTTTGGCCTTCAATGACACTGGATTGAATAGATTTAACTAATAAATTTCAACCCTACCAAGTGAATTATGACTTCATTCGTCAAACCTCAGAGATAATACATACAACTAATGACTTCTCGCCATTTTCCACATGTGGAATAGATGTAGTAAGGACTAATACTCCAGATGTGGTTAAGCAGTTCAATTATATTCTTTGTGCTACTTAATTCTTCTCTAAATTGAAGAAGGCTATTCCTTTCAATGAAATGGAGCCAAAAACATTTTTAGTTTTGTTGAAACTAACATCATCACTAGATTTGGTGTCCCTCATACTATATTGATGGAAAATAGAACTAATTTTTGTTCTGTTGAGGTAAAGAAGTTATATCAGGAGCACAATATCAAATCCAACCATTAATCTCACTATCATGCAGTGTCCAATGGATAGATTGAGGCTTTTAATAAGACCCTAACAAATATAATCTAGAATATGGTGGATAAAGATAAGAAATCTTGGCTTGATAATCTTTGTCATTCTTTATGGGTATATCGGACTACTACCCGTATTTCCACCCAAGAAACCCATTATTCATTGGTGTATGGAACAGAAGTAGTTTTTTCAATTGAAATTCAATTACCATTACTCAGAATTTTAATCTGTGATTATTTTTCTATAGAAAAGAAGTCCAAAAAATGGATTGATGAGCTAGAATGATTAGACGAAAAAATATTTCATAATTTTCATCATTTATAAGTCTATCAGAATGGAATCGTACGAGCCCTTATCAAGAATGTTTTTCTCTGTTCATTTCTGCAAGGAGAATTGTTACTGGTCCTCAGGACTCCAATGATACCAGGAAAGAATCCAACAAAGCATGAGCCAAAGTGGGAAGGAAATTATTAAAAACGTAAGGTATACTCAAATGGATCTTATGCCTTCATCGTAATTGATGTTGAGCTTATTACAACTCCAACTAATGTGAGATTCTTAAAGAAATACCTTGTGTAATTACACAAAACATCCTCGCTGCATGACTTCAAACTACACAACACAAGGTCCTAGTAGCAAGACATTAAACTGCATAACAACCATAAGTATCCATGATACATAATGATAAAATGCATAGCATATTTTTCCTTGTCTCATGACATTAAACTGCATGACCTCATTTTTCCACATTACATGAAATTAAACTGTGTGGATGATGTCTTCTCTACATGAAGATAGAAGCTTCTATAGGCAAGAATCATTGACATCATTGCTTCTCTTTAGTGGAACATCAGTCCCTTTCTTCTATATGTCTGAGTCATATCATCATAGGGACCTCATTTAAAAAACTATGTGTGGATTTATTCTCATCTATTTGAGATACGTAGAGAGGCATAGATCTCTAATTTTGGACCCAGCCACAACCAAAAAAAAATTATTTCCCTTTTCTTCTCCTATATCTAAACTAGATCTATACATAGTGATCTTTTAAGATAAATGGTTTGATTTTTGTACCATCTTGTGTCTTATATTCAATCATTTTTCTAGAATGTGTTAAAAACCCCCCATCTACCATGTCTAACATGATTTTTCTGGGAAATGAAAGTTTCATGAACTATGTACACCTTGATTCTCATGTATATGATATACGTAGAGATGCATAGATCTCCAATATTGGGCCCAAAAATGATATAAAAAATCCCATTATTTCATATATAAGAATCAGAACCACATAGGGAATATTAAAGAACTGTGTATGGTTTGATTCATGCCTCCATAAATACATGTAGTGACAATTGGGTTTTATTCCTTGGCCAAGCTACAACATGTCTTCATTTTCACATCGGTTAGTCTTTGTCCTCACCACATGACATTAAACTACATGGAAATATAAGAACTATATTTGGCATGATTTTTTCTCCAACAAGATACATAGTGAACCAGAGTTATATACTTTGGCTCAGCCATAACATAATCCTAATACTCATATTCTTCACTTGTGTCGCCTTTTGTGTTATAGAATAAATTTTTTACTGATCCTTTTTTCTCACACCGAGCATATCTCACATGGGATTAGGAATTGGGTAAAAAAACATTCCCTGAATGAATAAGGTATCTCAATTCCTTTTGGGGTTTATTAGTGGTCTTGACTGTAAGTCCATAAAAGGAACAAAAGATGTCCTCACCGTATGACGATAAACTACACGGTCCTTTTAAGAACTATGTGTGTCTTGATTTTCATCCCATAGAGATATTTAGTTATGACTATGACTTAGATCCTAGTCCCAACCATGGGGAAATTTGTTTTCCCCACTCACTTGTATATAGTAAAAAAAAATCTTTGTAGGAAGCTTTTATCTTTGGTCCTCTCCTCGGAGAACCCACTAAAGAATCAAGAATGTACCCATATTACATATGAGTAAGATATTTGTAAGGGACTACAAAATAATTTTCAATATTGATTCAAATATTTCTTTTTTGTATTGATAATTTTCCTCTTCCATATTTCATACTCTTTATATTGAGTATTGTTAGATCTTTATAATCTTTCTTACAATTTTTGGTGACAAAGTATCTGATATCTAAGAACTCTTTTGTGTGACTATGCAGTTCGTTCCCTTTGGTGGCCTTACATAAGTTTACTAAATTGCATCACTTTTAGTTAAAATATTCCATTATTTGGCTATGCAACATATTCCCCAATTGTCCCTGCATAATAGATCCCCCGTAATGGGTTTTTCAAATGATGGTAATGTTATTCTTCATTAAATTTTCTTTTTGTCCCCTTCAAAATTTGATAACAATATACAAGAATCTGTATTTTAAAGGAATTATTCATGTAATTTTTCCATTACCTTTATCTCAATATAAAATTCATTAAGACCATAGTTTAAAAATTTCCCTATCCATGTGTTCAAAGCAATATGAAATAACCTTTGATCACTTGACCACATATCATGTACTTTTTCCATTTCTGGTCCTAGTCTTATGACCTAAAACTATAGACACCATACCTCTTACTTTTTTGTTAGACCTTCATATAAAACCTATTCTTTTGATTCTTAGGAAATCATGATTGGAAATACCCTCTGCAAATTCAGGTACCTTTCTTTATAAACCAAAATATATTCCTTGGAAAATACAAATCTTAGTAAACATTCTTCTGATTTTAGAAATAGAATGTCAAACATATGACAGCTCTTTTTCTTGATTATGAAGTACATACTCTTAGGTGGCCTTGCATAAAATTCACCTACATAACAAGAATGTCGGTCAAAATATTCCACTATTTGGATATACAACATATGCCCCAGTTGTCCCTACATAATATAGCCCCATAACGGGTTTGTCAAATAATGGTAACTTCATCCTTGGAGAATACATCCTATAATGATTTTATTAATTTTCCCATATCATTATTCAGATCTAGAAATTCACAATTCACAGTTAAAATTTTTCCCATTCACACCTGAATATGGAAGTTTGTTTCCAAAGCAAATATCAATAAATTAAAAGACTCTCATAGCTCTGTTCAAAGCTAAAGACCTTAAATTAAATCCACACAATGTCCTCACTACATGACATAAAACTGCATAGTACAATGTCCTCAATACATAATGTAAAATTGAAAAGTACAATATCCTCTCTGCTTGACTTAAAACTGCACAGTACAATGTCCTCACTACATGACATAAAACAGAAAAGCACATTTTTTTCTCACTTCATGACTTAAAACCGCATAACATGATATCAAAAATTCTCCATTAGGAAAATGTTTAACCATTCCTTATACACCAAATTTTTGTATAAGTTTTTTTACTATTCATGGCATATGTTGGAGTATATATCACTTTATTCTCAAAATACCTTTCCTCATAAAAATCATCTATTTTGGTCTTGATTCACTCAAATTTTATTTTCCCTATACTATCAATAGTAAAATGTCAAATTACTGAGATCTCTTTTTCTCAACAATGTAGTATGTTCCCCGATGTGGCCTTATATAAAATTTGATGACATAACAGGCCTGTCGATCAAAAGAGTACACTATTTGGATATGATGCATATGCCCCAGTTATCCCTGCATAATACAGCCCCCACAACGGGTTTTTCAAATAATGGTAACTTTTCTCTTGAAAGGGAGTTCCTTTATGTTTATACAAGTTTTTAGATTTGGTGACAAAAAACATCATGGCTCAAGATTCCCCTTGGAAATATTTAATGAATATCAGAGAAATTCATAGCCACTAAGTCTTGTTTGTGATGTATTTTTAAAATTTATGGTCAATGATTTTCAACTTTAAACACTATCCATTTATAGTCCAACATGAATGACTTTAAACTTCAATCATAAAGAGGTATAGTACTCACCAGATTGAAAACCCACAATGGGAACTATGGAAAAAAAGTTGAGAATCAATTAACTAAACATACATATTAATAATCTTTAGGGAATATTGAGAAATTAAAAGTCAAAATGTACAATTTTTGTGGGGTTGTCTATATAACCATTGTAAAAATAAAAAGATTCTTGCTATGTCCCATGGTATAGGAAAAAATTAGAGAATCCTTCCAAACATGAAGTAGCTATAAATATAACCAAATGATGTTGTAATATGTCAAAGATCCCTACTTTTACCTTAGAAAAATATTCATTTCGTTCCAAATGAATTAAATTCTTATTGGGGGGGGGGGATTTTGTAGACACCATGAAATGTGTTCTATGCATTTTTCTACAAAATGACCTCGACTGAGCTTGAAAAGTTCATGCTGCGACACAACATTATTCATGGGGGTCAATGATGGTAGAGAAAGCAAATACCTGAAGGGCCGAGACCATAACTCATCACTGATCCCATGTAGGGGTGTGGGGGTGCATCCCCCGCGGTATGGAGAAATAAATTTAGATAAGTCCCCAAAGAGTCTCCCAAGATACCTATGCACAAACACCTGTGCGCCACTATATAGGAGATGGAAAAAGAATTTATTTTGGCTAAGTCTTCAATGTGGCACCCAAGTTAGGCTAAATCACCAGTGGCATTAAAGCCTACTTGGGAGCCACCCATCTGACGCACAACCACTTGCGCGCCATAATGTTGGCATGAAACCCACTGGCATGACCAAACTTCATTCTCCCAGGGTCCTATTTTTTCCTCTAAATAGACCCTTAGGGCCTTTATTTGTATAGATGAATTTCCCTAAATCATAATTGTTTCTATGGTCACCTGAGTGATTGACCCAAGTCCTCTGAAACTTTCAAGGAAGTTCCTTAACATCTAAAGTGGAGGAAATGAAGGAGGATCATATGACTTAAGTCCTTTTATTGTTTGAAATCCATAATACTTTCTTGCCAAAAGCACCAAACCTCCCTAAATCAGAATCACTTGCATGCCACCTATTTCTTTTATAGGAACTTGAGCACCCCACTTCTGGGAATACCGGTGAACACTCTTTAAGGCTTGGGGTTTTTTCATAATGTTTTTCCATGTTTTTAGTGTTTTTATGTTCTTAGGGATCTTTACAGATTTTTTAGTATTTTAATGGTTTTAGAATATTTATAAATTTTGATGGTTTTGGGTGGTTTTGGGTTTTTAATGGATTTTAGGGTTTTAGGGTTTTTTTAATTTTTTATTTTTTATAGGTTTTATCTATTTTTAGGTTTTTAAGGTGTTCGTTGGGTTTTATGGTTTCTATCATTTAAAATGATTTTTAGGGATTATTTTATATTTTTATGATTTTTTACTGTTTTCATGCATATGATGGTCTTTAGTTTTTTTATGGTTTTTAGGGTTTTTGGAGTTCTTATGGTTTCCATATGTTTTTTAGAGATTTTATCATTTTTAGTGGTTTAAAAGTATTTATTTTTTTTAATGGGGTTTTAGGGTTTTTATTTATTTTTATGTTTTTTATTGTTTTATGTTTTTTTTATGTTTTCTGAGATTTTAGGGGGTTTTAGGGTTTTTAGGATTTTTAAATTATTAGGGGTTATAAGTTTTTTATTGTTTCTAATTTTTTGATAGGGGATTTAATGGATTTTAAGAGTTTTCATGTTATTAACAATTTTTAAAACTTTTTTAGATTTTTATGGATTTAAGTAATTTTATGTGTTTTTTGAGGGGTTAGGGGTTTTTTGAGTTTTTTAGTGTTTTTATGGTTTCTATAGTTTTTTAATGTTTTTTATTTAAAGTATTTAATGTTTTTTTTGGGTTTAGATTTTTATGGTATTTACGGTTTTTAGGTATTTTTATGGTTTTTAGCATTTTTAGTGTTTTTAGGGTTATTAAAAAAATTTACATTTTAAGGGTTTTAAATATTTTTTTGTTTTAAGAATTTCATAGTGTTTTTATAGGTTTTATGGTTTTCAATTTTTTCATGTATTTTTAGGGATTTTTAGTATTTTTATGGTTTAAGTAGTTTTAGGGATTTTAATATATTTTAGGGTTTTCTAGGTTTTTATGGTTTTTAGGGTGTTAGTAATTTTTTATTTTTTTTAAGTTTTAAGGACAATATTGTTTTTATATTTTTTGGTATAAAAGGGTTTTTATAGTTATTAGTGGGTTTTTAAGGTTTTAATGGGTTTTTAGTGTTTTAATGGAATATGTTTTTATGATATTTTAGGTGGTGTTTAGTGTTTTAGAAGATTTTTTTAGTTTTTAGGTGTTCTAACCATTTTTTGGATTTTATAGTTTTCTTCGGTTTTTTCATAATCTTTTTGGGGGATTTACATTGTTAATTATTTTTATTGATCTTTTAGTAATTTTAGTGTTTTTTGTCGTTAGGGATTTTGAGGGTTTTAGTGTTTTTTAGGTTTTTAGGTATTTGTGGTTTTTTTGGGTTTTGTGTTTTTTAGGGATTTATGGTTTTTTATGTTTTTAACAATTTTTGGGTGTTAAATGGTTTTTAGAGTTTTTAGTGGGTTTGAGGGTCTTTATGGGTTTTTTAGGGTTTTTATGGTTTTTAGGGAAAGGAATGCTCAGGGCCAGGCTATTCATCACCCTACAAAATTTATTAGAAAAAAGGCACAACTGACAAGGGAAGGGTGGGGTCAATCAACCCACACCCAAAAACCCTGGACACCCCACAAAACCTGAAGGTCCCCAAAAACCCCAAAATACACACAAAACTAGAAAAGATAAAAAATCCAAAGCATCTCCAATAGAATCTCCCAGTCAAACAGAAACCAACATCACAAAACATAATATTCATCAACCCCCAGAATCATAGAACCACGAGTGTCAAATTCATTAGTCTTTCCTTTCTTACTTCACAGTGAAGCATCAACCAACACCAAACACCAGCATCTACATCATATCCCAACCAATATCCATCCATCACCTAGAAACATAGATTTCAGCAACCCTCACCTCCTATTCAGTCAGCTTCAAGAATTTCACACCTAAAACACATCCACAGCACCCAAAGGCAAGAAAACATCTAGTGACACTCAACAGAACCAACATCCATCATCCGCAACGATTCACAACCAAACTATTCACTACAAATAAGACCACTGTCCAACCTAGAAAACATAATTCAACACAACTTACATATCCCTTCATCAACAACATGAAGGGAAACCAGAACCCATGCCCAGAACCCATCCGTAGTGCCCAAAGGCTTGACAACATCTAGCGCCACTCAACAGAAGAAAAATCTAGCATCGGTAGTGATTTAGAACCAAACCAGCCGCAACATAGAATACTATAGTCCAACATAGAATCCATAACCCAACACAACTTAATGATCCTTTCATAAATAGCATGAAACATATATTAAAGAGAGAAACCGAAATTATGAACCTGCATCTTTTGTACAAACAGATGCCAAGACGATCTCATCTACACCTCCTGATGAGACGATTTAAGGGTTTTTATAGTTTTTATGGATTTATGGTTTTTGGGGATGTTATGGTATTTTTACGGTTTTTTAGGATTTTTTAGAGTTTCTAAAATATTTTAAGTGATTAAAGGGTTTTAAGAGTATTTATTGTTTTTTGGTTTTAGGGTTTTTATGGGTTTTAGGGGGTTTTGGGTTTTTGGAGTTTTTGGGTTTTTAGTGTTTTTAGTTATTCTATTGGTTTTAAGTGGATTTAGGTTTTAAGGTTTTCTTTGGGTTTTTCAAGGTATTTTAGTCTTTTATGGTTTTTGGGTTTTAGGGCTTTTCAAAATATTTTTAGTGTTTTTAATTTATAATAGTTCTTTTTATATTTTAAGGATTTGAAGTGTTTTTATAGTATTTAGTAGTTTTTATGGTTTTTATGGGATTTTATGGGCTATATTATTTCTAGGGTTTTTGGGGATTTTTGGTTTATTAGTGTATTTTCATTTTTTAGCGATTATTTGGTTTTTTAGGGGTTTTAAGTGTTTTTAGTTGTTTAAGGATTTCTTTGGGGTTTTATGTTTTTTTGGGATTTTTAGGGTTATTTTATGATATTTCATGTGTTTTTATGGGTTTTTGGGATTTTGAGGTTTTTTTGGGTTTTTTAGGATTCTAGAGTTTTATGTTTTTTGGGTTTTTAGGGTAAATTTGAGATTTTTATGGTTTTAAAGGTTTTTTATAGTTTTTTATGTTTTTAGTGGTTTAAATGGATTTAATAGTTTTAAGTTGTTTTTTAGGTTTTTATGGGTTTTTAGGTTTTTTACGGTTTTTAGATGTTTTATCATTTTTTGTGTTTTAGGGGTTTTTTGGGGTTTAAGTGTTTTTATAATTATTTACATTTTATAATTTTTAAGTGTTTGTTGGTTTTTAATGTCAGCTTAGAGGTTTTCAGAGTATTTAGGTTTTTTACATTTTTAAAAATTTTAGTGATTTATTTTGGATTATTATTAGGTTTTATGTGTGTACAAATTTTGATGGTTTATGTTTTTTAATGGTTTTTATGGTTATTCAGGTTTTTAGGGTTTTTTTTTATTTTTTAGGGTTTTTAAGGTTTCTATAGTTTTTAGAGTTTTATTTTTTTAGATGTTTATTATAGATTTTAGTGGCTTCTCATGTTTTACTAGTTTTTAGGTTATTTTTATGTTTTAGTGATTTTATGGTATTTAGTGTTTGGGTTTATAGTTATTTTTTGGTTTTTAACATTTTCAGGTTTTTAGGTGTTTTGAGTGCTTTTAGGTTTTTTAGTGTTTTTTTTGGCTTTTCAAGGTTTTTATCCTTCCTTTAAATTTTAAGGATTATTTGGGATTTTATTGTATTTTTAGGAAGTTTTAGGTTATTTGGAATTTTGAGTTATTCTTATGGTTTTATGGTTTTATGGTATTATGGTTTTATGGTTATTTTGGTTTTTATGGGTTTTTTGAGTTTTTATTGTGGTAAATATTTTTAGAGTCATTAAACGTTTTTAGGTGTTTTAAGGGTTTTTAGATTTTTGTGTGTGGAATTTTTGGGTTTTATGAGTTTTTAGTGTTTTTATGGTATTTATGGGGTTTCTAGGGTTTTTTGGGTTATTATGTTCTTTAAGGTCTTTATGGTTTTTATTGTTTTTATGTCTTTTATGGGTTTTATGTTTTTTAGGTTTTTAATGTTTTTTGGGCGTTTCATGGTTTTATGGTTTTATGTTTTTAGCGATATTTATGGATTTTCATGATATTTTTTGTTTTTAGGGTTTTTGAGTATTTTTATGGTTTTCTTTTGGAATTTTAGGGATTTTATGGTAATCTAGTGTTTTAGGGGTTTTTTAGTTTTTAATGGTATTAATGTTTTTTTAGACTTGTTTTCATTTTTTGGGATTTTTAGAGTTTTTAGTGATTGTATGTTTTAAGGGTTTTAAGTGTTTTTAGTTTTTTAGGATTTTCTTATTGGTTTTTATTGTTTTTATGGGTTTAATGTTTTAAGAAGTTTAGTTATTTTTTTGGAATTTTATTGGTTTTTAGGGTTTTCAAGGATTTTGATTTATTTTACGGTTTGTTGATTTTGTTTTTGGTTTTTTTTCATTTTATTCAATTTTTTAGGATTTTTAATATTTTTTGGTGTTTCTTAATGTTTTTCGATTCGTAATGGGATTTCATAGTTTGTATCGGTTTTTATGGATTTTATTGGTTTTTAGGGGTTGTTATGGTTTTTTGGGGGTTTGGTGTTTTTATGGATTTTATATTTTTTAGGTTTTTAGTGGTTTTAAGGGATTCTTGGTTTGTGAATTTTTCTAAGGGTATTTAAGGGTTTTTATGGTTTTTTTAATGTTTTTAGGGATTTTATGGAATTTTTAGATGTGTTTCGTTTTTTTGTGATTAGGTATTTTCAGCGTTTTCATAGTTTTTAGGGTTTTAAGGTTTCAATGGTTTTTTGTGTATTTTGGATTTTTTTACGGTTTTAATGGATTTGAATATTTTTTAATGTTTTAGGGGATTAAAAGATTTTTAGTGTTTTTAGTGGGTTTTAGGATTTTAGTGCTTTTATTGTTTTTAAGGCTTTTGAGGTTTTTAGGTTTTTTTAATGTTTTTAGTTTTTTCAAACGTTTATTTGTCTTTATTGTTTTTTGGGTTTTGGGAGTTTAAGAGTTTCGAGGTTATTAAGCATTTATTATGGTTTTTCGTGTTTTTCTAGGTATTTTATGTTTTTTTGGGGATTTTGTAATATTTTTTTAGTATTTTAAGTTTTTTGATTTCTAGAAATTTTGAGTGGTTTTTAGGTTATTATTATTTTTTGGGGTTTAGGGTTTTTTTTAGTTTTTACGGTTTTTATTGGTTTTTAGTGTTTTAATGTCTTTTGGCGTTTAAATGATTTTTAAATTTTCTAGTGGCTTCTAGGGTTTTTAAATATTTTTAGGTTTTTTATGGTTTTTAGGGGTTTTATGATTTTATGATATTAA
Source organism: Viscum album (assembly GCA_963277665.1). NCBI lineage: Eukaryota > Viridiplantae > Streptophyta > Magnoliopsida > Santalales > Viscaceae > Viscum > Viscum album. The sequence goes on along the minus strand of OY728162.1, from coordinate 471,974,807 downwards.
ATATTTTTATGTTTTTTTAGGTTTTTTAGTGTTTTTTTATTATTGTAGTGGTTTTAGGTGTTTTTAGGTTTTTATAGTTTTCTAAGGGTTATCACATTTTTTTTGGATTTTAACATTTTTTATATTTTTAGGAAATTTTTTGTATTTTTTTGGTTTTTTAGGTATTTTAGATATTTTTATGCTCTATAGGGTTCTTAGTGATTTTATTATTTTTGGTTTTTCAGTTTTAGTATATTTTTTAGGGTTTTATGGTTTTTAAGAGTTTTTTTATCATTTTTAGGTGTTTAATGTGTTTTTATATTTTTTATTGTTTTGTAGGGGTTATTTAGTTTAATGTTTTTATGGTTTTTAGGGTTTTAGGGTTTTTTCATTTTTAGTTCATTTAAAGGTTTTAAGTGTTTTTTGGGTTTTTTGGTTTTCTCAGTATATTTCAATGTATTTAAGGATTTTTAAATTTTTAAGGATTTTAAATGATTTTTAATTATTGTTTAAGATTTTTATGGTTTTTAGGGTTTTGGGGAATTTTGATAGGATTTAGATTATTTTAGATTTTTTTTGGGTTTTAGGAATTTTTTTGATTTTTTTAGGGTTTTGAATGTTTTTTTAGTGTTTTTAGCATTTTTAGGGGTTTAAAGGGGTCTAGAATTTTTAGTGGTTTTTAGTGTTTTAATAGGTTTTTATGGGATTTAGGGGGTTTTATTGTGTTTAGGGATATAGGGATTTTAGGTCCATTTATGGACTTGGTGTTTTTTCTGATTTTTAGTGGTTTTAAGTGTTTTTATGTTTTTATGGTTTTTTTTACAGGTTTTGGTTTTTTACATTTTTAACGTTTTTTTATTTTTGTGGGTTTTATCATTTTTAGGTATTTGAGGGGTTTTATGTTTTTTTTGATTTTATTAGTTTTTTGAATTTTATATATTTTTGAGTTTTTATGTTTTTATGTCTTTTTAGTTTTTTTTTAATTTTTATAGGTGTATAAATGATTTCTATAGTTTTAAGTGGTTTTATAAATATTATTGGTTATTTTAGGTATTTAGGGATTTTTTTTATTTAGGGGTTTTTTGGTTTTTTTTGAATTTTTATATTTTTAGGTGTTTTAAGTGTTTTTAAGTTTTTAACATTTTCCTATGGTTTTCAGGTTTTTGTGTTTTTACATTTATACGGATTTTTTTGGTATTTATGGATATTTATGGTATTTAGTGTTTTTAGGTATTTTTTGAGTTTTATGGTTTTTTATTTATTAATTGTTTTTTCAGGGTTTTGGGTTTTTTTAGTTTTTTGGTTTTTAAGGTTTTTTTATAAATTTTTAGGGGTTTAAAGGGTTTTTAGAGTATTTATTTGTTTTTAGGGTGTCTTTGGTTTTAGGGGTTTTCATAGTATTTATTATTTTTTGAGTTTTTTAGGGTTTTTAGGTTTTTTATGGGTATTGGTATTTCATGATTTTAGGGTGTTTCACATTTTTATGCATTTTTGGGGGGTTTTATGATTTTTATGCTTGTCAAGGGTTTTAGGGATTTTGAGGGTTTTTATAATTTTTGTGATTTTTTTGGGTTTATAGGGATTTTATTTAATATTTTGGGGTTTCAAGGTTTTTTAGTGTTTTATAACATGTTTTGGTGTCTAATGGGTATTAAGGGTTTTTAATGGTTTTTTAATATTTTTATGGGTTTAGGGGTTTTATAGTTTAGAGGTGTTTTAATTTCTTTTAGGATTTTCAGGGTTTTTAGGGTTTTTAATTTCTTTTTAGGTTTTTTGGGATTTAATTTTTTTAGTTCATTTTACGTTTTATGTTATATTTATTGATTTTTTGAATTTTAAATGTTTTTTAGGGTTTTTATAGATTTTGAGGTTTTTATGGTTTTAAGAGATTTATGGAATATTAGGTTTTTTGGATTTTGTTGAGTTTTTCATGGTTTTTTTTAGTGTTTATAACATATTTAGAGGTTTAAGGGTTTTTAGGGACTTTAGTAAGTTTTTGGGATTTTATGGGGTTCCTTGAGTATTAAAGTTATAATAGTTTTTTTGGGATTTAGTGTTTTTAACGTTTTATCTTTTTTTTCGGCGTCTTATGTGTTTTTTGTTTTAATGGTTTTATTAGGGGTTTTTAGGGGTTTTAGGGGTTTTTATGTTTTTTAGGTAATTTAGGGATTTTTATAATTTTTTCATATATAGGGTTTATACGGATTTGGGGGTTTTATAGTTTTTAGGGGTTTACGGATTTTTTAGGGTTTTAAAAGTTTTTTAGAGTTTTTAAGTGTTTTAAGTGATTTAAATGGTTTTTTGAGTTTTTGGTTTGTTATTGTGGGTTTTATGGGTTTAGGTATTTTAATGTTTTTTACAGGTTTTTATGTTTTTAGTGGTTTTATGGTTTTAGGGTTTTAGTGTTTTTAATGTTTTAGAGGTTTTTAGGGATTTTAAGTGTCTTTAGTTTTTAATGTTTTATTCAGGTATTTCAGGTCATTGGGGTTTTTTTACATTTTTAAATGTTTTTTGGGATTTTTAGGATATTATTGGTTTTTAGGGTTTTTAAGGTGTTTATGGTTTTTTTTGGATTTTTAGGGTGTTTTTGATTATTTAGTGTTTTTATGATTTTTTAGAGGTTATAGAATTTTTTGGAGCTGAAATAGTTTTTATATTTTTTTTGTGTTTTTAGGGTTTTTATGGGTCTATATAGTTTTTAAATTATTTTCAGTGTTTTAAGCTTTTTAGGGTTTTCATTTTTTTAGGGTTTTACAATTTTTTTGGGTTTTAGGGGTTTAAATTGTTCTTAGTTATTATGGGTTTTATAGGATTTTAGGGTTTGTAATGTTTTTTGTGTTTGTAGATATTTTTTAGGTTTTTCGCATATTTTGGGTTTTTTAGGGTTTTGATGTTTTATATATTTTTTTAACAGTTTTAGGCATTTAAGTTGTTTTTAATGTTTTTAGTGGGGTTTAAGGTTTTTATGGGTTTTTTATATTTTTATGGTTTTTAGGGGTTTTCTGGGGTTTTGGGATAAGAGTGTTTTTATGGATTTAAGGGGTTTTAGTGTTTTTCTATATTTTTAGGGGTATTAAGTGTATTTATGATTTTAAGTGTTTCTTAGGGTGTTTTCATATTTTTTAGTGGGGTTTTCTGGGTTCCTATGGATGTTTTCTGTTTTTATGATTTTTATGATTTTTAGGGGGTTTAGGGATTTTGGGTTGTTTGTGGTGGTTTAGGGTTTTATGGGTTTGAGTGTTTTTTTTTTTGTTTTTTTTAAGTTGTTTTAGCGTTTTTAACATTTTTAGGGGATTAACGGTTTTTTATATTTTTTTAATTTTTTTGGGATTTTCTTAGTGTTAGGGGTTTTAAGACTTTATGGGGTTTTTATGGGTTTGATGGTTTTTAGGGTATTTTAGGATATTTTAGGGGTTTCAGCATTTTTAGGGGTTTTATGTGTTTTTATATTTTTATGTTTTTGTTATGATTTTTTAAGGATTTAGTGTTTTTAAACTTTTAGGGATTTTCATGGATTTTTCTGATTTTTATGGATTTTTTTTCCTTTTAGGATTTGGAGGAGTTTTCTACAGTTCTTTTGGGGTTTTGGTTTTTTATGGGTTTTATGGATTTTTATATTTTCTTAACATTTTTTGGGGTTTAATGGGTTTTTTAGTTTCTAGTGATTTTTAAGCTTTTTATTATATTTTAGTCTTTATTAAGGATTGGGGGGTTTTATAGTTTTTAGGATTTTTAGTGATTTTGGGATTATAGGGTTTTTATCATTTTTTAGATTTTTTATGGGTTTGAAGTTTTTTAGGTTCTTAACACTACATTATGGGGTTTTAGTGTTTTTTACAATTTTTGGGTATTTAGGTATTTTTTTAGATTTTTATGGGTTTTTTGGGGTTTTTGGGGTTTTTGCGTTTTTTTGGTTTTAGGGTTTTAATTTTTGTTTTTAGTGGGTTTTTAGGTTTTTTTTAACATTTGTTTTTGTGTTTTAAAGGTTTTTTTTATTTTTATTTGTTTTATGTATTTTATAGGATTTATTGTTTTTTAGGGCTTTTTATGGTTTTGGGGGATTTATGGGTTTTAGGGTTTTTAGTTTTTTATGGTTTTTTTATGGTTTTTAGGATTTTAAGGTTTCTAGGGGATTTAATTTTTTTGGTTTTTAGGGTTTTATTCTTGATTTTCAGTGGCTTTGGAGTTTTTTAACAATTTTTTGTATTTAAGGGATTTTTTAGGATTTTTAAGGTTTTTAGGGATTTTGACGGTTTTTACGGTCTTTGAGGGGTTTTAGGGTTTTAGTGTTTTGATATTTTTGGGGTTTTAGATATTTTTATTTTTATAGGGGTTTTATGTTTTTCTATTATTTTATAATGTTTTTAAGATTTTAAAGGGATTTTAGAGTTTTTTTATGTTTTAGGGTTTTTATGGGTTTCTATGGTTTTTAGAGGATTTTATGATTTTTATACATTTTAGGGTTTTAGGGTTTTTTATGATTTTTACCATTTATTATATTTTTAAGTATTTCATTTTTTTAGGTTTTAAAGGTTCTCTATGGGTTTACTGGTTTTTTTGGGTTTTTTACATTTTAAGGGATTTTAGGAAATTTTAAGAATAATATGATTTTTTTCATATTTTATGGATTTTGAGGTGTTATTTGGGTTTGTAGGGTTTATTAGGGTTTTTTTTGAGTTTTTAGCGCTTTCTTTATTTTTTAGAGTTTTTAATGTTTTTTGGGGTTTAAATGGATTTTAGTTTTTTTAGTGGGTTTTAGGGTTTTGTGGGGTTTTAGGGATTTTATGGTTTTAAGGGTTCTTATGGTTTTTATGGTTTTTCGGATTTTAAGGTGTTTATTGTTTTTTTATGTTTTTTGGATTTCCTAGGGTTTTAGGGGTTTTAAGAGTTTTTACATTTTTTGATAGTTTTTATCATTTTTATGGATTTAGGTTTTTAGTGATTTTTTGGGTTTTTATGTTTTTTAGTTTTTTAAGGTTTTTATGGATTTTTTGATTTTAGAGGTTTTTTAGTTTTTTTGTGGTTTTTTGGTTTCTTATAGTTTTATAACATTTTATAATTTTAAAGGGTTTATAATGTTTTCGATTTGTTTTATTGGTTTTATGTGTGTTTTATGGCGTTTATTTGGTTTTAAGATTTGTATTATTATTTCTAGGGGTTTTAGGGGGTTTAATGGGTTTTTAGTGTTTTTAGAAATTTTTACGTTTTTTGGGGTTTTACGCGTTTTTTAGGTTTTTAACGTTTTATTTTATTTTTTAGATTTTTTTATTCTTATGGTCTTTAAATATTTTTTAGGTTTTTAGGGCTTTAGGGGGTTTATTTTTTTTTGGTTTTTTAATTTTAATTGGGTTTTAATATTTTTTAAGAGTTCGGTTAAAAAATTTATTGGTTTAAATGATTTTTCCAGTTTTTAGTGGTTTTATGGGTTTTAAGGATTTTATGGGTTTAGTGATTTATGTTTTTTAGGAGTTTTATTATTTTTATAGTTTTTTTGGGATTTTAAGTGTTTTTTAGGGTTTTATATTTTTAGGGGATTTCATTGTCTTTTTTCATATATTTTCATTTATAGGGATTTTAACATTTTTTTGTTTTTTAGTGTTTTTTGGGATTTTGTGTGTTCTTTAGGGTTTTCCGATTTTTTGGGATTTTTGGGTTTTGGGGTTTAAGGGCATTTAAGGTTGTATTGATTTTTTTTACATTTTAGGGGATTGATGGTTTTTTTATAGATTTTAGTTTGGGTTTTGGGTTTTTATTGGGTTTTAGGGTTTTAATGTTTTTAGGGGTTTTTTATTTTTTATGGTTTTTTGTGTTTTTTGTGTTTTTTGTGTTTTTTGTGTTTTTTGTGTTTTTTGTGTTTTTTGGTTTTTTGGCGGTATTAAGTGTGTTTAGTATTTTATGGTTTTCTTAGTGTTCATTAGTGTTTTTAGGGTTATTTATGTTCTTTTTATTTTTAGGAATATTTTATGGTTTTCACGGTTTTTATGTGTCCTATGGTTTTTCTAGGTTCATTGGGGTTTCATTGAGTTTCTTAGGGTTTTTAGATTTTTTAACTATTTAGTATTTTAAAGGGTTTTATAGTTTTTTGTGAGTTTGTAGGGTTTTAATGGGGTTTATGGTTTTTTCGTGGGTTTTAGTGGTTTTATGGTATTTAGGGGGGTTTAGGTTTGTATATCCTTTTAGGGTTTTTGGATTTTTTATGTTTTTAGGGGTTTTAAGTGTTTTTTGGATTTTATGTTTTTATTATGGGTATTTACGTTATTAAATTTTTTACGTTTTTATTGATTTTTATGGATTTTTATGTATTTTTAGGGGTTTTTATGGGTTTTAGGGATTTTTGAGTTTTTTGGGGTTTTATAGGGTTGTTAGCATTTTTTAGGATTTTAGTGGTTTTCTGTGTTTTTAGGTCTCTATGGTTTTCTTTGGGGTTTCTTGGGTTTTTTTACGTTTTATATTTTTTTAGTATTTTTATGTTTTCTTGGGTTTCATTGGGTTTTAGGGTTTTTAGAGTTGTTGTGGGTTCTTTGGGTTGTTTAGGGGTTTTTATTGTTTTTTATGTTTTTTATGGGTTTTTTTGAGTTTTTTCTCTTTTACAGTGGTATACATAATTTTTATAATTTTTAGTTGATTTATGGTTTTATATTGGTTTTTATGGTTTTATGGGTTTAATGTTTTGTAGGGATTTAGATTCTTTAGTGGTTTTATCATTTTTAGGTTTTCTGAGGTTTTAAGCAATTTTTTTGTCTTTTATAGCTTTCTTAGTAGTTTTTAGTGTTTTCAATATTTTTTAAAAAAATTTAGGTATTTTTATGGATCATTTAATATTTTTATGATTTTAAGGGTTTTGGGGTATTCTATGTTTTTTTTGGTGTTTTTGTGTTTTTTTGGGATTTTATGGTTTTAGTGTCTTTTAATATTTTTAGTGTTTTAAAGGGTATTTATATTTTTTAGTTGATTTTTGGGATTTTATGGGAATTTGGGTTCATAATGTTATTGTGGGTTTTATGGTTTTACGGTTTTACGGTTTTTTAGAGTTTAGGATTTTTTGTATTTTTTATGTTTTTTAGGGTTTAATGTGTTTTATGATTTTATGATTTTCTTGGGGGTTTTCAAGGATTTATGGTTTTCTATGTTTTATGGGATTTTTATTGGTTTTAGGGTTATTATGGTTTTGAGGGGTTTTTTTTGTTTTTAGGATTTTTAGGGGTTTAAATGGTTTTACGGAAATTTGGGGGGTTGGGTTTTTTATGTTTTATGGGTTTTTATATTTTTCGGGTTTTGAGGGGTTTTATGTTTTTAGTGTTTTTAAAGGTTTTTATAGTTTTATAAAGTTTTTAAGAGTTTAAATTGTTTTTAGATCATTTTATGTTGGTTATTGTTTTTATCAGTTTTTAGGGGTTTTATGTTTTTAGGGGGTTTTGTGGGTTTTAAGGTTTTCAATGTTTTAGGGTTTTCAACATTGGGTATGTTTTAGGGGTTTTATTTTTTTTAGAATTATAATGGTTTTTAAGGGTGTTTATGGGTTTTTTGGATTTTTTTACATTTAAGTGGATTTTATGGATTTTAAGGATTTTTATGTTATTTAGGGATTTATGGATGTTGATAGTGTTTAGGGTTTTATGGTTTTATGGTTTTTATGGTTTTTTTACTTTTTATTGTATTATTATTTTTAGTGTTTTTATGATTTTTAGGTATTTAAAGGGTTTATATATAATTCAGTGGTTTTTGTAGTTTTTGGGTTTTGGGGGGTTTTATGGTTTTAAGGGTTTTATATATTTTAGGTTTTTTAGTGTTTTTAGGTTTTAAATATCTCTTAGGGGGATTCATGGATTCTAGGGGTTTTATATTTTTAGGTATTTTTTAGAGATTTTAGGTTTTTTATGGGTTTAATGGTTTTTAGGGATTTTAATGGGTTTTAGGGTTTTTATTATTTTTTAGATTTTGTGGGTTTTAAGAGTTTTTTAGGGGGGTTTTGTTTTTTTATAGTCTTTAACATTTTTATGTGTTTAAAGGATTCTTATTGTTTTTACTCAGTTTTGGGGGTTTTAGGGGTTTTTATAGTTTTTATGATTTTTTATGATTTTTTTGGTATTTAAGGGGTTTTGGGGTTTCATTATGGTTTTTAGTGTTTTTTTGTTTTTAGGGTTTTAATTATTTTTAGGTTTTTATGATTTTTTTTAGTTTTTAAGGTTTTCATGTTTTTTATTTTTTTTAGATTTTCAAAGATTTTTTATAATTTTTATGGTTTTTAGGGTTGGAGGATTTTAGGGTGTGTTTCGTAGTTCCTTGAAACCAGTGTTCTAGTTTTAGGAATCACTTCATCCATGAGGTTTCCATTGGATTTATTCAGGGAACTTGAAACACACAATAGTTCTTTATCCAAAATGGACCTACTTTCCAAAGGCATATTTTTGTTAAGTTTGAACTTTACTATACTTAAGAGCGTTTGTTGGTCGAGAGGATGTGAGGTCAGACTCATCAAACCCTTTTTAGGGGAATTACTATATACTCTGGGACTCTCTTTATAAAATTAAGATATTTTAATTAATCCTTATTAATTTACCAATTATAACATAACATTTCCTTGGAATTTGAAATCACTTATTAACATGTGTAAAATTTATAATCATCCATGTATTTGAGGTTCTTAATTAATAGATATATCCATATGTATTCGAGGTTCTCCATCATTGGTATCCTCTCATATAATATTTAGAGATTATTTTAATCATCGCTATGATGATACTGGTTTTTAAGCCACTTAGTGGGGAACTCTTGAATTTATTTTCATCCATGGTGATGAATGATTATTTTGATTTTGGGATCGTACCTATAATATGGGCTAACTACATATCCTTGTGAAAGGAATCATAACCCTCATAATTTGGTTCCACTTAACAGGACACATCATACCTTTTTGGTCATGTGATATGGACCTAGTCGTACATCTTAATGTCACATGGTAAGGAAATATAAGAAAAAGGTGACTAGTAAAATTTTGGTTTGGGACTTATGTAGAATCATCCCAATGAATATGGATTTCCAAGTAAGATTAGACCTTATTGGGAATATGACGCAAGGAGAATAGGGTTGATTTTATGTATGGGGTTTGAACCTCAAGGAGGCTTCATACATATCCCATAGCGATGGAAATCAAATCCCACATAGTTCGATAAGTCTAATAGCAGAGTATAGTAATTTGAGAGAAATTAGTTTGGGATTACTTCCTGAAAAGTATTCCATGGTGATTTGAGGGTTTAATTTAGGGGATATTCCTAAGGAGGATTCGTAGATTAAAAGAACTAGAGTTGGATTCTTAAAGAGGATATCCAGTGAGTTCAAGCCCTGAGAAGTCTACCTACGTATCCCATTTATAGTGGGATTCAGAGTACTCGTATTTTTTTCATTGTGTTGGGGATTATGCATAAAATATTCCCATTTGAAGGGAAATAGGATTGGGTGGACCCTCTTGGATGTGCACCCTTTTGAGATCAGGCCTTCTGGAAGGCGTCCTATGTATCCTGATTTGATTAGGAATCAGATTTCTCATAGTTCAGAACATTGATAAAATGTTGTAATCATGAAAAATCTATAATCCCATTTGATTCATGCTCGGTGTGAGAAACAATAGGGTGTCAATGATTCAAAAAAGGCACCAACACTTTTCCCCCTCTGTTGGTGGAAAAGGGGGCACCTATGGAGGCTAAAGTGGACGTGGTCGAGGTGACCTGGGAAGAGGTCGAGGCAACGAGACCTCCCTCTCTTCTTTTTACATTGGAGAAGGGTCCAATGAAAGTAAGGAGGGATTAAGGTTAGGGGCTTACATGAGGATGAATGCCCTAAAATTGATCCTAGTAGGGGATAGAGTCTTTTCATTTCCATTCATTGAAAATCAACGTTGAATTGTACCTTCCCTACCAGAGACCAGAGGTTCTAAGTCTTAGAGATGAGTAGGGGAGGTCAGAACCCAAACCCCAATCCTCCAATATGCAAACATCCCAAAACTGTTCCGGGGAGAGAGGTCCATGTGACTATGGAAATAAAAACCCATATACACATCATCAATCCTAACCCCATTGTGAAACAAATGTGGGAAACCTATGACTGCAGATATAAAAACCCAAATAGGAGACACACCGATGTGCCTTTCCCAAAGCTTTTCTAAGTCATGATGTTTTGATGGTGGTCTCAACAGAATCCCTTTCAGACAAGAGATCCAATGTAGAATAATCCTTACCATGAATGGAATTGAGTAGGGCTCGATGGCTTTCAGACTAAAGAGAGAAGGTGAATCAAAGAGGGGGTCCCAAGTAGGTACTGGCACGTAAGTATGGGTGCGCAAGTAGGCTTGGGTGATATGATGTTCACATAACCAATGAATAACCCTAATCTTATTACATGGGTAAGACATGACTCAAGCCTTAAAGAGTGTTCACAGGTATTCCCAGAAGTGGGGTGCTCAAGTTCCTATAAAAGAAATAGGTGGCACGCAAGTGATTCTGATTTAGGGAGGCTGGGCGCTTTTGGCAAGAAAGTATTATGGATTTCAAACAATAAAAGGACTTAAGTCATATGATCCTCCTTCATTTCCTCCACTTTAGGTGTTAAGGAACTACCTTGAAAGTTTCAGAGGACTTGGGTCAATCACTCAGGTGACCATAGAAACAATTAGGCTTTAGGGAAATTTATCTATACAAATAAAGGCCCTAAGGGTCTATTTAGAGGAAAAAATAGGACCCTGGGAGAATGAAGTTTGGTCACGCCAGTGGGTTTCATGCCAACATTATGGAGCGCAAGTGGTTGTGCGTCAGATGGGTGGCTCCCAAGTAGGCTTTAATGCCGCTGGTGATTTAGCCTAACTTGGGTGCCACATTGAAGACCTAGCCAAAATAAATTCTTTTTCCATCTCCTATATGGTGGCGCACAGGTGTTTGTGCATAGGTATCTTGGGAGACTCTTTGGGGAATTATCCAAATTTATTTCTCCATACCGCGGGGGATGCACCCCCACACCCCTACATGGGATCAGTGATGAGATATGGTCTCGTCCCTTTAGGTATTTGCTTTCTCTACCATCATTGACCCCCATGAATAATGTTGTGTCACATCATGAACTTCTCAAGCTCGGTCGAGGTCATTTTGTAGAAAAATGCATAGAACACATTTCATGGTGTCTACAAAAGCCCCCCCCCCCCCCTCAATAAGAATTTAATTCATTTGGAACGAAATGAATATTTTTCTAAGGTAAAAGTAGGGAACTTTGACATATTATAACATCATTTGGTTAGATTTAGAGCTACTTCATGTTTGGAAGGATTCTCTAATTTTTTCCTATACCATGGGACATAGCGAGCATATTTTTATTTTTACAATGGTTATATAGACAACCCCACAAAAATTGTATATTTTGACTTTTAATTTCTCAATATTCCCTAAAGATTATTAATATGTATGTTTAGTTAATTTATACTCAACTATTTTCCATAGTTCCCATTTTGGGTTTTCAATCTGGTGAGTACTATACCTCTTGATGTTTGAAGTTTAAAGTCATTCATGTTGTACTATAAATGGATAGTGTTTAAAGTTGAAAATCATTGACCATAAATTTTAAAAATACATCACAAAAAAGACTTAGTGGCTATGAATTTCTCTGATATTCATTAAATATTTCCAAGGGGAATCTTGAGCCATGATGTTTTTGGTCACCAAATCTAAAAACTTGTATAAACATAAAGGAACTCCCTTTCAAGAGAAAAGTTACCATTATTTGAAAAACCAGTTGTGGGGGCTATATTATGTAGGGATAACTAGGGCATATGCTTCATATCCAAATAGTGTACTCTTTTGATCGACAGGCCTGTTATGTCATCAAATTTTATACAAGGCCACATCGGGGCACATACTGCATTGTTGAGAAAAAGTGATCTCAGTAGTTTGACATTTTACTATTGATAGTATAGGGAAAATAAAATATGTGTGACTCAAGACCAAAATAGATTATTTTTATGAGGAAAGGTATTTTGAGAATAAAGTGATATATACTCCAACATATGCCATGAATAGTAAAAAACGTATACAAAAAATTGGTGTATGAGGAATGGTTAAAAATTTTCCAAATGGAAAATTTTTGATATCATGTTATGCGGTTTTAAGTCATGAAGTGAGAAAAAAATGTGCTTTTCCGTTTTATGTCATGTAGTGAGGACATTGTACTGTGCAGTTTTAAGTCAAGCAGAGATGATATTGTACTTTTCAATTTTACATTATGTATTGAGGACATTGTACTATGCAGTTTTATGTCATGTAGTGAGGACATTGTGTGGATTTAATTTAAGGTCTTTAGCTTTGAACAGAGCTATGAGAGTCTTTTAATTTCTTGATAATTTTTTTGGAAACAAACTTCCATATTCAGGTGTGAATAAGAAAAATTTAAACTGTGAATTGCGAATTTCTGGATCTGAAGAATGATATGGGAAAATTAATAAAATCATTATAGGATGTATTCTCCAAGGATGAAGTTACCATTATTTGGCAAACCCGTTATGGGGCTATATTATGTAGGGACAACTGGGGCATATGTTGTATATCCAAATAGTGGAATCTTTTGACCGACAGCCTTGTTTTGTAGGTGAATTTTATGCAAGGCCACCTAAGAGTATGTACTGCAAAATCAAGAAAAAGAGCTGTCATATGTTTGACATTCTATTTCTAAAATCAGAAGAATTTTTACTAAGATTTGTATTTTCCAAGGAATAGATTTTGGTTTATAAAGAAAGGTACCTGAATTTGGAGAGGGTATTTCCAATCATGATTTCCTAAGAATCAAAAGAATAGGTTTTATATGAAGGTCTAACAAAAAAGTAAGAGGTATGGTGTCTATAGTTTTAGGTCATAAGACTAGGACCAGAAATGGAAAAAGTACATGATATGTGGTCAAGTGATCAAAGGTTATTTCATATTGCTTTGAACACATGGATAGGGAAAATTTTAAACTATGGTCTTAATGAATTTTATATTGAGATAAAGGTAATGGAAAAAGTACATGAATAATTCCTTTAGAATACAGATTCTTGTATATTGTTATCAAATTTTGAAGGGGACAAAAAGAAAATTTAATGAAGAATAACATTACCATCATTTGAAAAACCCATTACGGGGGATCTATTATGCAGGGACAATTGGGGAATATATTGCATAGAAAAATAATGGAATATTTTAACTGAAAGGGATGTTATTTAGTAAACTTATGTAAGGCCACCAAAGGGAACGAACTTCATAGTCACACAAAAGAGTTCTTAGATATCAGATACTTTGTCACAAAAAATTGTAAGAATGATTATAAAGAACTAACAATACTCAATATAAAGAGTATGAATTATGGAAGAGGAAAATTATCAATACATAAGAGAAATATTTGAATCAATATTGAAAATTATTTTGGAGTCCCTTACAAATAACTTACTCATATGTAATATGGGTACATTCTTGATTCTTTAGTGGGTTATCCGAGGAGAGGACCAAAGATAAAAGATTCCTACAAAGAATTTTTTTTACTATATACAAGAGAGTGGGGAAAACAAATTTCCCCATGGTTGGGACTAGGATTTAAGTCATAGTCATCACTAAATATCTCTATGGGATGAAAATCAAGCCACACATAGTTCTTAAAAGGACCGTGTAGTTTATCGTCATACGGTGAGGACATCTTTTGTTCCTTTTATGGAATTACAGTCAAGACCACTAATAAACCCCAAAAGGAATTGAGATACCTTATTCATTCAGGGAATGTTTTTTTACCCAATTCCTAATCCCATGTGAGATATGCTCGGTGTGAGAAAAAAGGATCAGTAAAAAATTTATTCTATAACACAAAAGGTGACACAAGTGAAGAATATGAGTATTAGGATTATGTTATGGCTGAGCCAGAGTATAGAACTCGGGTTCACTATGTATCTTGTTGGAGAAAAAATCATGCCAAATATAGTTCTTATATTTCCATGTATTTTAATGTCATGTGGTGAGGACAAAGACTAACCGATGTGAAAATAAAGACATGTTGTAGCTTGGACAAGGAATATAACCCAATTGTCACTACATGTATTTATGGAGGCATGAATCAAACCGTACATAGTTCTTTAATATTCCCTATGTGGGTCTGATTCTTATATAAGAAATAATGGGATTTTTTATATCATTTTTGGGCCCAATATTGGAGATCTATGCATCTCTACGTATATCATATAGATGAGAATCAAGGTGTACATAGTTCATGAAACTTTTATTTCCCACAAAAATCATGTTAGACATGGTAGATGGGGGGTTTTTAACACATTCTAGAAAAATGATTGAATATAAGACACATGATGGTACAAAAATCAAACCATTTATCTTAAAAGATCACTATGTATAGATCTAGTTTAGATATAGGAGAAGAAAAGAGAAATAAATTTTTTTTGGTTGTGGCTGGGTGCAAAATTAGAGATCTATGCCTCTCTACGTATCTCAAATAGATGAGAATAAAGCCACACATAGTTTTTTAAATGAGGTCCCTATGATGATATGACTCAGACATATAGAAGAAAGGGACTGATGTTCCACTAAAGAGCAGCAATGATGTCAATGATTCTTGCCTATAGAAGCTTCTAACTTCATGTAGAGAAGACATCATCCACACAGTTTAATTTCATGTAATGTGGAAAAATGAGGTCATGCAGTTTAATGTCATGCGACAAGGAAAAATATGCTATGCATTTTATCATTATGTATCATGGATACTTATGGTTGTTATGTAGTTTAATTTATTTCTACTAGGACATTGTGTTGTGTAGTTTGAAGTCATGCAGCGAGGATGTTTTGTGTAATTACACAATGTATTTCTTTAATAATCTCACATTGGTTGGAGTTGTAATAAGATCAACATCAATTACGATGAAGCCATAAGATCCATTTCAGTATACCTTATGTTTTTAATAATTTCCTTCCCACTTTGGCTCATGCTTTGTAGGATTCTTTCCTGGTATCATTGGAGTCCTGAGGACTAGTAACAATTCTCCTTGCAGAAATGAACAGAGAAAAACATTCTTGATAAGGGATCGTACGATTCCATTCTGATAGACTTATAAATGATGAAAATTATGAAATATTTTTTCGTCTAATCATTCTAGCTCATCAATCCATTTTTTAGACATCTTTTATATAGAAAAATAATCATAGATTAAAATTCTGAGTAATGGTAATTGAATTTCAATTGAAAAAACTACTTCTGTTCCATACACCAATGAATAATGGGTTTCTTGGGTGGAAATACGGGTAGTAGTCCGATATACCCATAAAGAATGACAAAGATTATCAAGCCAAGATTTCTTATCTTTATCCACCATATTCTAGATTATATTTGTTAGGGTCTTATTAAAAGCCTCAATCTATCCATTGGACACTGCATGATAGTGAGATTAATGGTTGGATTTGATATTGTGCTCCTGATATAACTTCTTTACCTCAACAAAATAGAAATTAGTGCTATTTTCCATCAATATAGTATGAGGGACACCAAATCTAGTGATGATGTTAGTTTCAACAAAACTAAAAATTTTTTTGGATCCATTTCATTGAAAGGAATAGCCTTCTTCAATTTAGAGAAGAATTAAGTAGCACTAAGAATATAATTGAACTGCTTAACCACATCTGGAGTATTAGGCCTTACTACATCTATTCCACATGTGGAAAATGGCCAGAAGTCATTAGTTGTATGTATTATCTCTGAGGTTTGACGAATGAAGTTATAATTCACTTGGTAGGGTTGAAATTTATTAGTTAAATCTATTCAATCCAGTGTCATTGAAGGCCAAAATTATCCAATCCTTCGAATTTGATCAGAAATCCTATGCCCAGATTGGTGAGCACCACAAGCTCCTAAATGTACTTCTTTCATGACAACTCCATTGTGCCAAAAGATCTAAGCCAAGTGGTCACCACCCTATCCCAAATAGAGCCACTCGAGCCCTTCTTCACCAAGAATATGCCTCTTTTCCCACAAGAGAGACATCAGAGAGGAAGACCGCTCTAACAGGACCACATCTACATCACAAAGCTCGATCTAGAACAAATCAATGAAGCCATCAAGGAGGGTTCCAAGGACTGAAGATCGTAGTGTCAAGAGGTAGATCCCAGTAGAGAGAAGCAAAAAAAATTATTTCGATGGTTTTTAGGGTTTTTAGGGTTTTTAGGGGTTTTAGGATTTTTAGGGTTTTTAAGGTTTTTATAGTTTTTGTCATTTTTTATGTTTTTAGGGATTCCAAATATTTTTTGTCTTTTAACATTTTCTTATGTATTGTTATGGATTTTTTAAATTTTTTGGGCATTAGTGAATTTTTAGGACTTTTATGGTTATTATTGGTTTTTGGGAATTTGAAGGGTTCTTTGTCATTTAGTGTTTTATGGTTTTTTCTGTATTTAAGGGTTTTTTATATTTTTTAGGGTTTTAATGGTTTTTTATATTTTTTAACATTTACTTGGGATTAAAATGTATTTATATATTTTAGTGGGTTTAGGGATTTTATTGGTTTTTTTACATTTAATGTTTTTAGGGGATTTATGGTTTTTAGGGGGTTTTAGGATACATTGGGTGATTTACGGTTTTCGATTTTTTTTATTTTAAGGGTTTTAAATGTTTTTAGGTTTTTAAGGTTTTCATAGGGTTCTTCATGATTTTTAGGTTTTTTATATTTTTAGGGAATTTTAAGAATACTTTAGGGTTTTATGGGTTTTTATGTTTTTAGGGATTTTTAGGGGGTTTTGGGAATTTTTGGGGTCTTAGATGTTTTAGGGTTTTTATCATATTGGGATTCTTAAGGGTTTTAGGTGATTTTAGGTTTTTCTGGGATTATTGGGATTTATGTGGTTTTTTTTGTTTTTTATGTTATTAGGTATTTTTAGTGATTTTTTATGATTTTTATAGTTTTGGGTGATTTTGATTGATTATAGGGGTGGAGGATTTTAAGGTTTTTCAAGGTTTTTTGCTGCTTTTTTGTTTTTTTATATTTGAAGGATTTTAAGGATTTTTAATGTGTTAAAACATTTTTAGGGGTTTAACTGGTTTTAATCTTTTTAGTGATTTGTTGGGCTTCTTGTTTTTTTATATTTTTAGGGGTTTTATGGTCCTTTAGGGTCTTTAAGGTTTTTAGGTTTTTAGGGGTTTTAATTTATTTGATATTTTTATGGTTTTCTATGTTTTTTAGGGGTTTGAGGGTTGTTTATTTTTTAGGTATTTTTAGGGATTTTCAGGGATTTATATGTTTTTTAAGGTATTTAGGGATTATGAGAATTTTTTATGTTTTTTGGGATTTTAGGGTTTTTAGTGTTTTTTATGGTTTTATGGGTTTTAAGTATTTTTTGGTTTTTAAGGTTCTCATATAGGGGTTTAGGGTTTTTATTGTGTGTTTTGTGTTTAGTGTTTTTTGGGATTTCTTATAATTTTTCTAGCATCATAGGGTTTTTACAGTTTTTAAAGGTATTAGGGTTTCTTAGTGATTTTTTTGTTTTTTTAGTTTTTATGGTTTTTTGAGATTTCTAGGGGTTTTAATGTTTTATAATTTCTAAAATTATTAGGGGTTTAATAGGTTTTAGATTTTTTATGGATTTGTTTATGGTTTTTATGGTTTTTAGTGGTTTTAATATTTTTAGAGTTTCTAGGGTTTTTAGAGTTTGTAGGTATCATAGGACTTTTAAGTGTTTAAAGATTTTATACATTTATTAGGGTTTATCAAGGACATTAGAGGTTTTTATAATTTTCATTATTTTTAGGGGTTTATTCATTTTAAGGATTTCAATGGTTTTTTGGTATTTTTATGGTTTTTAGGGTTTTATGGGTTTATGGGATTTTAGTGATTTTTTAAGTTTTTTATTGTTTAAATGGTTTGGCATATTTTTTAATGGTTATGGATTTATAGGGTTAAAATATGTTTTAGTTTTTTTATGGTTTTTATGGATTTTTATTTTTTTATGGTTTTTTATTATTTTTAAGATTTAGTGGTTTTTTAGTGTTTTTTGAATTTATTATGTTTTTATGAGTTTTTAGTGTTTTTAGGTTTTTGAGATTTTATTAAGAATTTTTGGAGATTTTAGTTTTTTATGTCTTATGTGTTTTTAGGGGTTTTTAGAATTTTTTAGTTCTTTTTGGTTTTTAGGGAATTTGAGGATTTTTAGTGTTTTTATGGTTTTTTTAATTTTTATGGTATTTTTGTGTGTTTTTTATTTTATTATGATTTTTAATGTTCTTTACATTTTAGGGCAAGGAAGGTATGAGGCCAGGCAATTCCTGGCCTACCAAACTTTATTAGAAAAAAAAGTAATTGCAGACAAGGGAGAGGAGGGGTCAAACGACCCACACCCACAAGCCCTTAACACACCCCAAAAAACCAAAAGTGAAAAACCTAAAGAGAAAAAAATAATCCACACCACCACCAAAGTTAGAAATCCATGTTGTGCCATAAGGTTCACACTCTACACCATATCCAAGAGCTGCATTATCTTTAAAGAATTAAGAGTTTTCCCTTACGTCCAACAATTCCCATCTTGACTAAAAATCCTCATGAAGTTTGAAGAGCATTATGGTTTTGTGATTTTTAATGGTATTAAGGGATTTTCATTATTTATATCATTTCTTTAGGTTTTTATGGTTTTCATCGTTTTTTGGTTTTTAGGGGTTTTAATTTTTTATGTTTTTCAGGTTTTCATAGGGGTTTTCAAGGTTTTTATGTTTTTTATGTTTTTATGGATTTTTAGGGATTTTTTTAGGATGTTTATGGTTTTTGGGTATTATCATAATTTTGGGGAATTTTAGGGTTTTCTAGTGTTTTAGGGTTTTTAGTTTTTGGGGTTTTTATAGGTTTTTTGAGTTTTTTCGGGTTTATTGGCTTATTAGAGTTTTTATAAATTTGAAGGGATTAAATTAGTTTTATATTTTTGAGTGGGTTTTATGGTTTTTAAGGGATTTTAAGGTTTTATATTTTATTAGGGATTTAATGGTTTTTAAGGGTTATAGGGTTTTTAGGTTTCTTTGGGTTTGTTTTGTTTTTTATGTTTTTAGGTACTTTATTTATTTTTATTTTTTTTAATATTTTATTAGGTTTTTTCATGGTTTTTTTGTTTTTTATGTTTTTATGGTTTTTAGGGCATTCCTAAGATTTTTATTGTTGAGAAACAAAGTGTTGTAAATGAGTAACATTTGATCAAGGTGTCTTGGTATAGAAAACTTGCAAAAAAAGGTTGTTAGAGCAATGAAAATTAATACATTAGTCATGAGGAGATTGAATTTTCCATGTATTAGAGAAGATCAATGATAATTCCTACAATATTGGGTTACCAGACAGGAGAGTAAATCTTAGTGTCACCTGTAATGTTGCAAATATAATCCATTTAAATTTTATGATTTGAGGAAGAATCCTTTTGAGAAGATAGGCGGTAGTAAACATCATGGAAGAATTTGGCATCTAGGGGGTCCAAGGACGACTTGATGTGGAGGTTAGAATGTGCATTATTACACAAGACCCCATTATAATGCGTTGGCATCCAAAGATAAGGGAGCAGACTAGGATAATGAAGGTGGACTTAAATGGATTAATAATGGAACTCCAAGTGGAGGTACAATATGCTTTCTTTGGGTAAGCATCGAGGCTTATATTTACTTTAATAGAGCCCCAAACATTCTTTTAAATATACATCCCATGGTGTGCTATTAATTTCATGCTGACCCCACAAAGGAATATCCAAAGTCAAAAGTGGTTCACTAATTATCTTTTCTTCCCAAGAGGGTGTGCTACTCATTTCTTAATGTCATGGCCATGTTGTAAAATTGAAAAAAGAATAACCTATGATATTTTACTTGTGGAAACTAGGTGTTATAATTTTCTATCACTCATTGGATATAAATAGAAACCCCTTATACTATTTGAACATCACGAAGGTAATGTTATTGTGGTGAGTTTATCTTGCAACCTTTGGGTTCTTGATTAATTCCTAAATTATCAAAGTATTATTCATACTTTGTGCAATCTTGTGGCTATAGTTCCTAGAAAAAAGTTACATTTTGTTTATACCTTGACCAAATCTATTATTTCTTCCTTAATTCCACAATTATATACCATATCACTTGTTTTCATGTGTAAATTTGGGTGCCTAACAAATAAAAATTAATCAATTTTCATAGGATACGTCATAGGGGGTCTTGGATCGCATATCTGATTTTTTAGGGTTTTAGGGGTTTTTATTTTTTAGGGATTTTTATGAATTTTATAGGATTTAGGGGTTTTATTGATTTAGAGGGATCTTTTGGGTTTTAATGGTTTTTTGAGTTTTTAGGGTTTTAAAGGTTTTTTAGATTTTTTTATCATTTTTAGGGGATTAAATATTATTTATATTTTTAGTAAATTTTATGGTTTTTATGTGGTTTTAGGTTTTTTATGGTTTTTAGGGGTTTAGTGGTTTTATCATTTTTTAATGTTTTAAGACATTAATTTTATTTAGGTTTTTAGGCTTTTATTTTTACTTTTTAGGTGTTTTTGATTTTTTTTATGTTTTCAACCATTTTTATGGATATTATTTTTATTTTTATTATTTTAGGATTTTTAGGGATTTTTAGGTTTTTTTGGATTTTATACTTTTTTTTTGGGTTTTATGGGTTTTTTATGTTTTTAGGGGTTCTATGGTTTTTACATATATTTTTAATGATTTTAGGGGTTTAAAGGCTGTTTACTATTTTAGTGGGGTTGTAGGGTTTTTATGGGCGTATAGAATTTTTAAGACATTTTTTGGGGTTTTATGTTTTTATGGACTTTAGAATTTTTCATGTTTTTCGGGGTTTTAAGTGTTTTTAGGTTTTCAAGTTTTTCTTAGGGTTTTCAGGGTTTTTAATGTTTTTATGAATATTTATGGATTTATTAGGATTTTTGGGGTTTTTAGGTTTTCTGGGGATTTTGAGGGGAAAATTGCCAACTGGGGTCTTTCTATTTTTTTAATTAAATTTAAGGGGTTTTTTTATTTGGATATATGGGTGTGTCAAGTGCCAAATCAATTATGAATATAATAAATATAAAATTATAATAAATATATAACTATAATAATTATGTAATTATAATTATAATCAATATATAATAAAAATAAATATGTAATTATAAATATAATACCTAAATAATTATAATAAATATACAATTATAATTATAATACATATAGAATTATAAATACAATAAATACATAACTATAATAATTATATAATTATACATTTTTATATTTATAATTATATTTATAATTATATTTATAATTATATATTTATTACATTCATAATTATAATTATAATTATTATAATTATATATTTATTATAAATTTCTATTTATTATAATTATATAATTATTATTTTTATAATTAAATAATTATTATATTTATAACTAAACAATTATTATATTTATAATTATAATAAATATATAATTGTAATTACAAATATAATAAATATATAATTATAATAAATATATAATTATAAATATAATAAATATATAATTATACAATTATTAAAATTATATATTTATTAATTATATAATTATATAATTATTATAATTATATATTAATTTTATTTATAAATGTATATTTATTATAATTATATAAGTATTATATTTATAATTATATATTTATTATGATTGTATATTTCTTATAATTAAATATTTATTATAATTTTAATTATATATTATTATAGTTATATATTTATTGTAATTTAATATTTATTATAATTATATAATTATTATATTTATAATTATATATTAATTATAATTATATAAATGTTATAATTATATATTTATTATATTTATAATTATATAATTGTTGTAATTATAATTTTATATTTATTATAGTTATATAATTATTATATTTATAATTATATATTTATTATAAATATACAATTATTATAATTATATATTAATTATATTTATAAATAGAAAATTATTGTAATTATATATTTATTAATATTATATAATAAATATAATTATAAATTTATTATATTTATTTTAGTGGTTATATTTATTATAGTAAATATATTTATCATAAATATATTTGTTATATTTATTATATTTATAATTATAATTATATATATATGGTTGGTTGGGGGTGGTGGGGGGATTTAGAAAAAAAGGAGACCCACAAAGCGCCAAATCGATTGGCGTTGTGGGGTTATTGTCAAAGCACCAATAGATTTGGTGCTAGACAGAAAAATATACCCAAATAAAAATAAATATCCCCCTTAAATTAAATAATAAAATAAGAAAACCCATGTTGCCATTTTTTCTGATTTTGAGATTTTTAGGTTTTTAGTGGTTTTGGGTTTTTTGGAGTTTTTAATGATTTTTATGGGTTTTAGAGTTTTTAACTTTTATATACATCTAATGTGATTTTATAGTTTTTAGTGGTTTATATGTGGTTTATGAGTATTGTGCGTACTTTGATGTTTTTATGGGTTTTTATGTTTTTAGGGTTTTTTTAGTGTTATAGTCGTTTAGGGTTTATCTAAATGTTTAGTTGTTTTAAATGTTTTATGTTTTTTATGTATTATTAATTGTTTTTTGAGGGATTTAGGGTTTTTTCCTTTTTTATGGATTTTTAGGGGTGTTTTATTTTTATGGTTTTGTTGGGTTTTTTTGTATTTTGAGGGTTTTTTGGTTTTTTAGGATTTTTTTGTATATTTTAGAGTTTTTAGGGGTTTAATGTGTTTTTATGATTTTAATGATCAATTAAGTTTTTCGTGGTTTTAAGGATTCATACATTTTATGTATTTTTAGGGATTTCTAGGTTTTCTTGGGTGTGTTAGGGTTTTTAATGATTTTGAGGATTTTTAGTGTTTTTATGGTCATTTGGGGTTTTTAGGTTTTCTTTATGAATTTTTGGGGATTTCATGTTTTTTAATTTTATTTATCATTTTTTATTAGTTTAAAGGGGTTTTTTATTTTTTGGGTTTTAGGGTTTTATTGGGTTTTTTGGGTTTTTTGGGTTTTTAAGACTTTTATAAATTTTTAGGGTTTTTTGGTTTTTGGGTTTTTAGGTGTTTTAGAATTTTTTAGGTTTTTTGGGGTTTTATGTGATTTTTTCCTTTTATGGTTTTCTTAAGGGTTTTCAGGGTTTTTATTTTATTAAGAAATTTTTAGTGATTTTTAGGATTTCTACTATTTCTGTGGTTTTAGAGGAATTTTGATGGGTTTATGGTTATTTAGGATTTTAAGGTTTTTATGTTTTTATGTTTTTTGATTTTTTTTTTGTTTTTTAAAGATTTTATGGTTTTTATAATTTCCAAATATTTTTAGGGGGTTAATGTGTTTTTGGATTTTAAATTAGTTTTTATGGTTTTTATTGGTTTTTAGAGTTTTTAATTGTTTTTATATTTTTTTTATGGTTTTTAATTTTTTAAGGTTTTCATCTTTTTTAGGTTTTTAGGGGGTTTAAGTGTATTTAGGTTTTTAGGGATTTCATAGAAGTTTCAGGGGTTTTTTGGTTTTTTTATGTTTATAGGATGTTTAAGACTTTTTTAGTTTTGTTTATCGTTTTGAGGGTTTTCAAGGATTTTGATGGTTTTTATGGTTTTTATGGGTTTTTTGAGTTTTTTACGATTTAATTTTTTTTGTAGTTTATCAATAATTTAGGGTTTTAAAACTTTTTTTATATATTTTAGGGTATTTTATGGTTTTTTACGATTTTCTTGGTTGTTATGGTTTTTGAGGTTTTTAGTGTTTTAGGGTCTTTCGGTGTTTTATTGGTTTTTAGGTTTTTTAGGGGTTTTAAGTGTTTTCTTGGTTTTTAAAGTTATCAATGTGGTTTTTTCATTTCTAGCTGTTTTTTTGGGTTTTTAGTATTTTTATAGTTTTTATTGTTTTTTAGGTATTTTGAAGGTTTTATGATTTTAGGGTTTTTAGGGGGTTTTAGGGTTTTATAGTTTTTAGATTTTTAGGGTTTTAAGTTTTTTTTGGTTTTTAAGGTTTTCCATGGTTTTAGTTTTTTTTACCTTTTTATGGATTCTAGGTATTTTTTATGATTTTTATGGTTTTTAGTGTTTTGAGGGATTTTTAGTGTCTTCATGGTTTTTATGGTTTTAATTGTTTTTATATATTTTTTGGGTTTTTAGATTTTATGAATTTTATAGGGGATTTATAATTTTTTAGAATTTTTAATTTTTTAGGTGTTTAATGGTTTTTTAGAGTTTTTAGTGGGATTTGCGATTTTTATGGGTTTTTAGGATTTTTAATTTCATTGGTGGTTTTTATTATATTTATGGTTTTGGGGGTTTTATGGTTTTTAGTATTTTTATGTTTTTATGGGTTTTAAGTGTGTCCATGTTTTGAGATTTTCCTACTGGTTTTCAGGGTATCAATATTTTTTACATTTTTAGGGATTTTAAGGGATTATTTGTAATATTTATTGTTTTTCAGGGTTTTTGGAATTTTAAGGGTTCATAGGTTTTTTAGTGTTTTTAGTGTTTTTATGTTTTTGTAATTTTTTATCATTTAAGGGGTGTAAGGTTTTTAGAGATTTTAGTGGTTTAATGGTTTTTTAGGTTTTCTCAGTTTTAAGGGTTTAAGGTGTTCATGGACTATATGCTTTTTGTAGTTTTTATGGGTTTTAGTGTTTGTTAAGTTTTTAGGGGTTTTATGTGTTTTTTAGATTTTACGGTTTTCTAACTTATTTTTAGGGGTTTTGGGTGTTTTATATTTTTAGTAATTTTTAGGTATTATTTATGATTTTTTATTGTTTTTTGGGTTTTAGTGATTTTTATATATTTTAGGGTATTATGGGGTTTTAGGTTTTTTGGGTTTTTATAGGTTTTTAAGTGTTTAAGAGTTTTAATGGGTTTTTAGTGTTTTTTAAATAATATATGTGTTTAAAATGTTTCTATTGTTTTTTGGGTTTCTTGGGATTCATTGGGTTGTTAGTGTTCTAATAGTTTTATTGGATTTTAGGATTTTTAAGGGATTTACTGTTTTTTAGGTTTTCCGATGTTTCAAGTGTTTTTAGGTTTTTAATTTTTTCTTTAGGGATTTTAGGGTTTTTAAATATTTGGTTATTTTTTGGGATTTTCTAGGATTTGTATTGTTTTTAAGCAATTTGAGGATTTGTACAGTTATTTTTGGGTTTTTATCCTTTTTAGGTATTTTGGGTTTTATGTGTTTTTAGGTTTTTTTGATCGACTTAGGACTTTTATGTTTTAAAATTTTTACAATATTATGGATTTTTAGGGTTTCTTGGTTTTGTATGGGTTTAAGGGTATTTACATTTTTATGTTATTTTTTTAGTTTTTTGGGTTTTAAGGTTTCTATATTTTTTCAAAATTTCTAGTGGGTTAATGGGTGTTTATGGTTCTTTTTTTGATTTTTTGTGTATTACTGGTGTTACTTCTCTTACGGTTTTGTGGTTCTTTGGTGTTTTATTTTTTTATCTTTTCTTTGGGGTTTTAATGTTTTTGAGGTTTTTAAAGGATTATTTGTTTTTATGTTTTTATGGTTCTTTATGGTTTTTTCGGTTTTTAGTGTTTTTTATGTTTTTAGGGATTTTTAATAATTTTTATGATTTTTCTGGGTTTTTTGGTTTTTAGGAATTTTTATGGGTTTTGGATTCTTTGGGGGTTTTAGGGGTTTTATGGTTTTTTCAGTTTAGGTGTTTTTTGAGATTTTAGGGTTTTAATGTTTTTTAGATTTTTTATTGTTTTAATGGGGTTGAATGTGTTTAATAGTTTCTTGGGTTTCAAGTTTTCTATATTTTTTCAAATTTTCTATTGGGTAAATGGGGTTTTATCAAGTTTTGTGCTTTTGTTGTGTATTATTGATTATAATTTTTTATGATTTTACTGGTGTTTTTGTGGTTTTTTAGTTTTTTATGTTTTCTTTGGGGTTTTAATGTTTTTTAGGTTATTAATGTATTATGTGTTTTTATTTTTTTTAATGGTTCTTTATGGTTATTTTCCATTTTTACTATTTTTTATGTTTTTAGGGAATTTTAACAATTTATAGGAGTTTTATGGGGTTTTATGATTTTTAGGTATTTTGATGGGTTTAGGGTTCTTTGGGGGTTTTATGGGTTTTATGGTTTTTTCAGTTTTTAGGTGTTATTTTTGATTTTTTGGTTCTAATGTTTTTGAATTTTTTTAATTTTTTTAGGGTGTTAGTATTTTTTAAAAAATTTAAGATTTTTAATGACAATGATTTTTTATATTTTTTGGTATAGAAGGGTTTTTATATGTTTTAGTGGGTTTTTCGGGTTTTAATGGGTTTTTTAGTGTTATAATGGTTTACATTTTTTAAGATATTTTAGGTTGGTTTTAGTGTTTTAGTATTTTTTTAGGTGTTGTTACCATTTTTAGGAATTTATATTTTTCTTAGGTTTTTTTATATTTTTTTGGGTTTTTTACATTGTTAATTATTTTTATAGATTTTCTATAAATTTTATGGTTTTTTGTCGTTAGGGATTTTGTGGGTTTTAGTGTTTTTTTGGTTTTTTTGGTTTTTTGGTTTTTTTGGGTTTTGGGGTTTTTTAGGGAATTATGGTTTTAGAGTTTTTTTAACGATTTTTGTGGTTTAAATGGTTTTTAATGTTTTTAGTGGTTTTTTGGGTCTTTATGGGTTTTTCGGGTTTTTAGGGTTTTTAGGAAAAGGAAGGCTCATGGATAGGCTATTTCCCACCCCCAAAAATGTTTTAGAAAAAGGCACAACTGATAAGGGAAGGGTGGGGTCAATCAACCCACACCCAAAAACCCTGGATACCCCCACAAAACCCAAAGGTCCCCAAAAACCCCAAAGACAAGCAAAACCTGAAAAGGTAGAAAATCTGAAGCATCTCCCAGCCAACAGAAACCAACATCTTACAACACCATTTTCATCAATAGCCAGCATCACAGAACCATGAGTGTCAAATTCATAAGTCTTTCCTTTGTCACCTCATAGTGAAGCAGAAACCATCACCAGACACCATCATCTTCATCAAATCCCAGCAAAGCATCATCCATCACCTATAAACGTATATTTCAGCAACCCTCACCTCCCATCCAATCAGCTTCCAGCATTTCACACCTAGAAGCTCATACATGAACACATCTGCAGCAGCCAAAGGAAAGAAAACATCCCGCATCCGCAATGATTTACAACCAATCTATGGACAAAAAAGAAGACCAATGTCCAATATAGCATCCATAATGTAGCAAAAATTATTGATCCCTTCATCAACAACATTAAGGGAAACCAGTGCCCATGCCCAGAACCCATCTAAAGCACACTAAGGTAATATAGCATCCAACGCCACTCAATAGAACCAAAATCCAGCATCTGCATCGATTCAGAACCAAACCAGCTGCAACACAGAATACCAATGTCCAACATAGTCTCCATAACACAACACAACTTAACGACCCCTTCATCAATATCATTAAACATATCTGAAAGATAGAAACCAAAAATACGAACCTGCATTTTCTATACAAATTGATGCCAATATGATCTCATTTTCACCTCCTTATGAGAAGATTTGAAATCCTACATCACAACATCGAGCACCAATCTCCAAGAATTGTCACAAAGCTGGAAAATCTCCCAAGATTCACCCATCCCCCGATCTCTAAAACAAAACCCCACCATGCTGTGACATATCATAAGTCAGAAGTATTCGAGCATCACAAGAAGCTGTGATGCCACCTAAAAATTAGATCTATCCTCACAATCTAGAAAGGGGAGCCCCACGGATGAAGAGTCTCACCACTCGGTGAGTTGACCAAAGACGCTTCCACAACAATGAAGATGATGCACCAGCGAGACGACGTTCGCAAAAGAGAGATTTCCATATCTGCTAAATTCAATCCATTACGGAAAAAGATATGGGCCAAGCCATTGCCACCCTTTCCTGAATATAGAAACCATAGCCCTTCTCCACCAATCATATTCTTCTTGTCCCACAGGAGAGACATAAGAGAGGAAGACCGCTCTAACATGACCTCATCTATATCACAAATCTCATGCCGGAAAAAATAAATTAATCCACTAAGGATGGTTCCAAGGATTATAGATTGCAGCATCGGGAGGGAGATCCCATAAGAGAGTAGCAACATTATTTATTTTGATGGTTTTTAGGGGGTTTTAGGGTTTTTTCAGTTTTTAGGGTTTTTACAATTTTTAGCATTTTTTATGTTTTTAGTGATTCGTTTTTTTAACGTTTTCTTAGGTATTGTTAAGGTTTTTTATATTTTTTGGGCATTAGGGATTTTTTAGTACTTTTATAGTTTTAAGGTTTTTTTTGGGAATTTGAAGGGTTCTTGGTCTTTAAGGGTTTGATGGTTTTTTTTTGGTATTTAGGGGCTTTTTCTATTTTTTAGGGTTTAAAAGGTTTTTTAGATTTTTTAACATTTCTTGAGGTTTAAAAGGTATTTAGTGCTTTTAGTGGGTTTAGGTATTTTATTAGTTATTTTATTTTTAAATTCTTATGGGATTTATGGTTTTTAGGGGGTTTTAGGATACTTTGGATGATTTAGAATTTTTGAGTTTTTTTTGTTTTAAGGGTTTTAAATATTTTTAGGTTTTTAAGGTTTTCATAGTGTTCTTCAATATTTTTAGGTTTTTCATATTTTTAGAGATTTTTATGAATTTTTTATGGTTTTATGGGTTTTTTTTATTTTTATGGATTTTGAGGGGTTTTTGGGACATTTATGGGTCTTAGGGGTTTTAGTGGTTCTATCATTGTAGGGGCTTCTTAAGGGTTTTAAGTGATTTTCGGATTTTTAGGTTTTTTAGGATTTTAAGGGGTTTTTTGGGTTTTTTATGTTTTTAGAGATTTTTAGGGCTTTTAAGGATTTTTATTGTTTTGGGGAATTTTGTTTGATTTTAGTGGGGGTTTTTTTGGATTTTAAGGGTTTTCATGTGTTTTTTAATGATTTTTTGTTTCTATAAGATTTAGGGGTTTTAAGGATTTTTGAACTGTTAAAAGATTTTTAGGGGTTTAACTATTTTTAATGTTTTGGGTGATTTTTTTGGTTTTCTTGGTTTTTTATGGTTTTAGGGGTAAAATGGTCCTTTACGGTCTTTAGGGTTTTTAGGTTTTTAGGGGTTTTAAGTGATTTTATATTTTTATGGTTTTCATATGTTTTTAGGGGATTGAGGTTTGTTTATTTTTTATTAATTTTAGGTATTTTCATGGATTTTTATGGTTTTTAGGGTATTTAGGGATTTTGAGAGTTTTTCATGTTTTTTTGGATTTTAGGGTTTTTAGAGTTTTTTTGGTTTTTATGGGTTTTAAGTATTTTTTGATTTTCAAGGTTATAATAGGGGGGATTAGGGTTGTTAGTCTATTTTTTATGGGATTTTAAGGATTTTTTATAATTTTTCTGTCTTTTTAGGTTTTTTTAGAGTTTTTAAGTGTTTTAGGGTTTCTTAGTGTTTTTATGCTTTTTAACTTTTTATGGTTTTTTGAGCTTTCCAGGGGTTTTAATGTTTTATAATTTTTAACATTATTATGGGTTTAATATGTTTTATAGTTTTTACTGGTTTTTTATTGTTTTATGGTTTTTTTTGGTTTTAATGATTTTAGGGTTTTTAGGGTTATTTGAGTTTGTAGGTATCTTTGGGGTCTTAGGTGTGTTAAGGTTTTATTCTTTCCTTAGTGTTTCTCAGGGATATTAGGGTTTTTTTATGATTTTCATGATTTTTATGGTTTTTAGGATTTTAAGGGTTTCAATGGTTATTTTGGGATTTTGAGGGTTTTTAGGGTTTTAGGGGTTTTATGAGATTTTAGTGTTTTTTTTAGTTTTTTAGGGTTTTGATGGTTTTTCATATTTTCATAATGGTATATGGATTTAATGTGTTAAAATATTTTTTAGTTGTTTTATGTTTTTTACTTATTTTTATAGTTTTAGGGGTTTTTATTATTTTCAAGATTTTGTGGTTTTTTAGTGTTTTTTGCATTTCTTCTATTTTTGGTGGTTTTTAGTGTTTTTATGTTTTTTTGGGATTTTTGGAGATTTTAGTTTTTTTATGCCTTCAGTGTTTTCAGGGGTTTTTAGTATTTTTTAGTTCTTTTGGGTGTTTAGGGATTTTGATGATATTAAGTGTTTTATCTAGATTATATTGTTTTTATGGTTTTTTAAATTATAACTGTATTTTTGCTTTTTTTGATTTTTTATTATTTTTAGTGTTCTATACATTTTACTGAAAGGATGTTGTGGGGCCAGGCTATTCCTGGCCTCCCAAAATTTATTTGGAAAAAAAGGCACTACAGACAAGGGAGGGTAGGGGTCAAACAAACCACACCCAAAATCCCAATACAACCCCCAAAAAACCAAAAGAGAAAAACCCAAAGAGAAAAAAAATCTGTCCACATCACCACCTAAGTCTGTAACCAAAGATATGCCATAAGTTTCACGCTCTGCACCATATCTAAGAGCCGCATTATCATATAAGAAGTCAGAATTTTCCCTTGTGTCTATCAATTCCCATCCTGACTCAAAATCCACATGAAGTTTTAGGAGCTCTATGGTTTTATGATTTTTAATGTTATTAAGGTATTTGCATAATATTTATCATCTCTTTGTGTTTTTTGGGGTTTTCATCATTTTTAGGTTTTAAGGGGTTTAAAGTTTTTAGGTTTTTCATGTTTTTTGAAGGTTTTTCAATGTTTTTAGGCTTTTTATGTTTTTAGTGTTTTTAGGGATTTTTAGGATTTTTAGTTTTTTAGGGTTTTTCATAATTTTGGGTAATTTTAGGGTTTTCTATTGTTTTTATGGTTTTTATGGTTTTGGGGGTTTTATGGGTTTTTTGAGTTTTTCAAATTTTTAAGGGTTTAAATTGGTCTTATATCTTTGAGTGGGTTTTATGGGTTTTTAGGGTTTTTAGGGTTTTATATTGTTATTAGGGATATAATGGTTTTTAGGGGTCATAGGGTTTCTTGGTTTTTTTGGGTTTTTTACATTTTTTATGTTTTTAGGTGTTTTATTTTTATTTTTATCTTTTTTTTATTAGGTTTTTTTAGTGTATTTTTTTTTTTAGGGTTTTTAGGGCTTTCCAATGATTTTTATTGTTGAAAAATGAAGTGTTAGAAATGAGATACATTTGATTAAGGTTTCTTGGTATAGAAAACCTACAAAAAATGGTTGTTAGAGCAATGAAAATTAAAACATCATCCATAAGAAGATTGAATTTTCCACATATTAGATAAGATCAATGATAATTTCTAAAATATAGAGTTACCTGATAGTAGAGTAAATGTTAGTGTCACCTATAATGTTTCTAATATGGTCCCTTTGAATTTTATGATTCAAGGAGGAATTCTTTTGATTGGAGAGGTGGTGGTAAGGATCAAGGAAGAAATGGGAATCTAGGGGGTTGAAGGAAGACTTGATGTGGGGGGAAGAATGTGCATTATTACACAAGACCCCATTATAATGAGTTGTCATCCAAAGATAAGGGAGCAGACAAGGATAATGAAGGTGGCCTTAAATGGCTTAATAATGGTACTCCAAGTGGAGTTCTAATATTCTTTCTTCGGGTAAGAATCAGGGCCAATATTAACATTAATCAATGTCCTAAAATTCTTTTAAAAATACATCCCATGGTGTTATATGAATTTCAATCCCACCCCACAAAGGAATATCTAAAGTCAAAAGTGGTGGGCGAATTATCTTTTCGTTCCAAGAGCGTGTTCTACTTATTTCATAAAGTCATGGCCATATTGTAAAATTGAAAAAAGCATCACCTAATATTTTTTACCTGTGGAAACCAGGAGTTAGAATTTTCTATCACACAGTAGATATAAATAGAAACCCCTTATAATATTTTAACATCACAAAGGTAATGTTATTGTGGTGAGTGTGTCTTGAAACCTTTGGAATATTCATTAATTCGTCAATTATCAAAGTATTAGACATTCTTTTTGGAATATTGTTGCTAATTTTCTTAGAGGGAACTTATTTTTGGTTTATACCTTGACCAAATATCTTCTTTCTTCCTTAATTCCAAAATTTTTAGATTATATCACTTAATTTTAAGTGGAAATTTGGGTGACAAACATATGAAAATTAAAAAAAATTCAAAGGATGCTTCCTAGGGGGTCTTGGATATCGTATCTGAGTTTTTTTAGGGTTTTAGGGGTTTTTATGTTTTTAGGGTTTTTTATGATTTTTATGGGTTTTAGGGTTTTTATGTATTTTGAGGGATTATTTGGTTTTTAGGTGTTTTTTCTGTTTTTAAGGTTTTAAAGTTTTTTTATATTTTTTATCATTTTAGAGGATTAAATATTATTTATATTTATAGTGGATTTTATGGTTTTTATGGGTTTTTAGGTTTTTTATGGTTTTCAAGGGTTTTAGTGGTTTTATTATTTTTTAATGTTTTAAGGCATTAATTTTATTTAGGTTTTAAGGGTATTCTTAGGCCTTTTCTGGTGTTTCAGGGTTTTTTACATTTTCAATCATTTTATGGATTTTTGTTATGATTTTTTTATTTTAGGATTTCTAGGGATTTAGAGGGTTTTTTGGGTTTTTTGGGTATTTAATGTTTTTAGGGGTTTTATGGTTTTTACATTGATTTTAATGATTTTAGGGGTTTAAAGGGTTTTTACTTTTTAGTGGGTTTTTGGGTTTTTATGGGTGTATAGGATCTTTTAAGTTATTTTTTGGGGTTTTATGTTTTTATGGATTTCAGAATTTTTCATGTTTTTAGTGTTTTTATGTGTTTTTATGTTTTCATGTTTTTCTTAGGGATTTAAGGGATTTTAATGTTTCTATGAATTTTTTGGGATTTATTAGGATTTTAATGGGTTTTTAGGTTTTCTAGGTTTTTTGAGTTGAAAAATTGCCAACATCTTTTTTTATTTTTTTTTAAATTTAGGGGTTTTTATTTGGCTATAAGGGTGTGTCAAGCGCCAATCAATTGGTGATTTGACAAAAACCCCACAATGCCAATTGATTTTGCACTTTGTGGTTTCCTTTTTTTCTAAATACTCACGTCGCCCACAACCAATCTTATATATATATATATATCATATATATATTTATATAATTATAATATCAAATATAATAAATATAACCACTATATTTATAATAAATATATTTATTATAATAAATATAACTATTAAAATATATATAATAAATTTATAATTATATTTATTATATAATAATAATAAATATATAATTACAATAATTATATAACTATAAATATAATAAATATACAATTATAGTAATTATAATAAATATATAATTATTAATATAATACTTATAATAAATATATAATTATAAATAAAATAAATATAAACAATATAAAATTTTAAGTATAATAATTCTATAATGATAATAAATATAAAATTATAATTAAAATAATTATAAAATTATAGAAATAATATATTTATAATTATAACAATTACATAATTATAATAAATATACAATTATGAATATATTAATTAGATAATTATAATAATTATATAATGATAATTATAATACATATAGAATGATAAATACAAGAAATATATAACTACAATAATTATATAGTTATACATATATTATATTTATAATTATAAATATAATTTTTTTAATTATATAATTATAAAAGAAATACCACTATAAATATAATAAATATATTATTATAATAATTATAAAATTATAAAATTATATATTTTTTATAATTATTATAATTATATATTTATATATTTATTACATTAATAATTATAATTATCATTATTATAATTATATATTTATTATAAATTTATATTTATTATAACTATATAATTATTATATTTATAATTAACCAATTATTATATTTATAACTAAACAATTATTATATATACAATTATATAATTATTATATATATAATTATAATAAATATATAATTATAATAAATATATAATTGTAATTATAAATACTATAAATATATAATTAAAATAAATGTATAATTATAAGTATAATAGATATATAATTATACATTTATTAAAATTTTATATTTATTAAATAAATAATTACATAATTATTATAATTATATATTAATTGTATTTAAAAATGTATATTTATTATAATTAAATAATTATTATATTTATAATTATATATTTATTATTATTATATATTTATTATAATTGTATATTTATTATAATTATATATTTATTATAAATATATTTATATAATTATAATATTTATATATTTATTGTAATTTAATATTTATTATAATTATATAATTATTTTATTTATAATTATATATTTAATATAATTATATAAATGTTATAATTATATATTTATTATATTTATAATTATGAAATTATTATAATTATAATTTTATATTTATTATAATTATATATTTATATATTTATAATTATATATTTATTATAAATATACAATTATTATAATTATATATTAATTATATTTATAAATATAAAATTATTGTAATTATATAATTATTATCATTATATAATAAATAAAATTATAAATTTATTATATTTATTTTAGTGGTTATATTTATTATACTAAATTTATTTATCATAAATATATTTTTTATGTTTGTTATATTTATAGTTATAATTATATATATATAAGGTTCGTTGGGTGGTGGTTTGGGGATTTAGAAAAAAGGAAACCCACAAAGCGCCAAATCAATTGGCGATGTGGGGTTATTGTCAAAGCACCAAATGATTTGGCACGGAACAGACCCGTATACCCAAATAAAAATAATTGACCCCCTTAGATAAAATAAAAATAATAAAAAAACCCATGTAGCCAATTTTTCTGATATTGAGGTTTTTAGGATTTTAGTGGTTTTAGGTTTTTTGTAGTTTTTTACAATTTTAATAGTTTTTCAGTTTTTAACTTTTTTAGACGTTTAATTGTATTTTATAGTTTTTAGTGGTTTTTATGTGGTTTATGAGTATTGTGTTTACTTTGATGTTTTTATGGGTTTTTATGTTGTTAGGGTTTTCTGGAGGGTTTTGGTCTTTTAAGGTTTATCTAATTTTTTAGGGGTTTTAAATGTTTATAAGTTTTTTATGTATTCTTAATTGTTTTGGGGGGGATTTAGGGTTTTTATGGATTTTTAGGGGGGTTTTATTCTTATGTTTTTTTGTGTTTTTGGTATTTTGAGGGTTTTTGGGTTTTTAGGGGTTTAAAGTGTTTTTACGATTTTAATGTTCAAATAGGTTTTTCATGTTTTTAGGGTTTTATACATTTTATGTATTTTTAGGTATTTTTAGATTGTATAGGGTGTGTTATGGTTTTTAATGATTTTGAGGATTTTTAGTGTTTTTATGGTCGTTTGTGGTTTTTTGGTATTCTTTTTGAGTTTTTAGGGATTTTACATTTTTTAAAATTTATCTATCATTTTTATTAGTTTAAAGGGTTTTTTTCTTTTTTTGGGTTTTTAGGGTTTTAATGGGATTTTAGGGTTTTTAAGCGTTTTATGGAATTTTAGGTTTTTTGGGGTTTTGGGGTTTTTATGTGTTTTAGCATTTTTTTTAGGTTTTTAGAGGTTTTAAGTGCTTTTATAATTTTGTGGTTTTCTTTGGGGTTTTTATGGTTACTTATTTTTTTAAGGATTATTAGTGATTTTTAGGATTTTTATTATTTTTTTGGTTTTTAGGGATTTTTGATGGGGTTTGGGTTTTGTAGTATTTTAATGTTTTTATGTTTTTTCTGTTTTTATGATTTTTTTTTTGTTTTTTAGAGATTTTATGGTTATTATAGTTTCCAATAATTTTTATGGGGTAATGTGTTTTTGGATTTTATTTCAGTTTTTATGGTTTTTATAGGTTTTTAGATTTTAAATGTTTTTATGGTTTTTTATGGTTTTTAATGTTTTAGGGTTTTTGGGTTTTTAGCTTTTTTAGGTTTTTAGAGGTTTTAAGGGTATTTAGGTTTTTAAGTAATTCATAGGGGTTTTCAGGGGGTTTTGGGTTTCGTTATGTTTTTAGGAAGTTTAGGACATTTTTAGTTTTGTTTATGGTTTTGAGGGTTTTTATGGATTTTGAAGGTTTTTAGGGTGTTTATGGTTTTTACGGGTTTTTTGATTTTTTTTACGATTTAAATTTTTTTTATATTTTATCAACATTTTATGGTTTTGAATGGGTTTTTATATCTTTTTATGTCTTTGAAGGTTTTTTTTTTGTTTTCAGGGTTTTTATGGTTTTTTGAGGCTTTTAGTGTTTTACGGTCTTTTGGGTTTTACTTTTCTTTACGGGTTTTAACTATTTTTTGGTTTTTACGGCTATCATTGTGGATTTTTTTAGGTATTTTTTTGGGGTTTTAGAATTTTTATTATTTTTATTGTTTTTAGGTATTTTGAAGGTTTTTTGATTTTAGGGTTTTATGGGGTTCTGGGGTTTTAGAGTTTTTAGATTTTTAGGGTTTTAAGTGTTTTTTGGTTTTTATGGTTTTCCAAGGGGTTTTCCGTGGTTTTAGTTTTTTTAGGTCATTATAGATTTTAGGTATTTTTATGATTTTTATGGTTTTTATTGTTTTTATTGAGTTTTAGTGTTTTCATGGTTTTTTAAGGTGTTTTTGGTTTTTATGGATTTTTGGGTTTTTGGATTTTCTGAGAATTATAGGGGCTTTATGGTTTTTTAGATTTTTTTAATTTTTTTGGTTTTAATGGGATTTTAGAGTTTTTAGTTGGTTTTAGGGTTTTTATTGGTTCTTTGGGTTTTTTGGTTGTTTTAATTATATGTAGTGTTTCTAGGGTTTTATGGTTTTTAGCATTTTTTGGTTTTTTAGGGGTTTTAAGTATGTCCGTGTTTTTGAGGTTTCCCTATGGGGTTTTAGGGTATTAATGTTTTTTATGTTTTTGGAGATTTTAAGGGATTATTTATAATATTTATTGTTATTCTGGGTTTTTAGAATTTTAAGGGGTCATAGGTTTTTTAGTGTTTTTATTGATTTTAGGTTTTTGTAGTTTTTTATTATTTAAGGGGTTTAAGGGTTTTTAGATATTTTAGTGGTTAAATGGTTTTTTAGGTTTTCTCAGTTTTTAAGGGTTTCAGGTGTTCATGGATTATATGGATATTTTAGTTTTTAGGGGTTTTAGTTTTTGTTATGTTTTTAGGGGTTTAAAGTGTTTTTAGGATTTAATGGTTTTCTAGGGGATTTTTAGGGTTTTTGGGTGTTTTATATTTTTAGAAAATTTTAGGTATTATTTATGATTGTTGATAGTTTTTTGGGTTTCAAGGATTCTATGGATTTTAGGTTATTTATTGGTTTTAGGTTTTTTGGAATTTTATGGTTTTTTATGATTTTAAGGGTTCTAATGGGGTTTAAATGTTTTTTAACCATTATATGGTTTTAAAAGGTTTCTATAGTTTTTTAGGGTTTCTTGGGATTCTTTGGGTTTTTAGAATTTTTATGTGTTGTAGGGGATTTTAGGATTTTTAGTGTTTTTTTAGGTTTTTTGAATTTTCAATTATTTTTAGGATATTAATGTTTTCTTAAGGTATTTTAGGGTTTTTATAATTTTTTGATATTTTTTGGGATTTTCTAGGATTTTTATTGTTTTTATAAAATTTGAGGGTTTTTACCGTTTTTTTCGGTTTTTAGCCTTTTTAGGTATTTTGGGTTTTATGTATTTTTAGGTCTTTATGATCTTCTTAGGGATTTTAGGTTTTAAAATTTTTACAATTTTAAGGATTTTTAGGGTTTTAATGTTTTGTACGGGTTTTAGGGTCATTTCAATTTTTATGGTATTTTTTCAATTTCTTGGGTTTTAAGGATTCTATATTTTTTCAAAATGTCTAGTGGGTTAATGGGTTTTTAGGATGTTTTTTAGTTTTGTTGTGTATTATTGGTTTTACTTTTTTTTATTGTTTGAGTGGTTTTTATGTTTTTTTAGTTTTTTATGTTTTCTTGGGGGTTTTAATGTTTTTTATGTTTTTAAAGTATTATGTGTTTTTAGGTTTTTATCGTTCTTTATGGTTTTTTTTTGTTTTAAGTGTTTTTTATTTTTTTAGGTATTTTTAAGAATTTTTTGGATTTTTATGGGTTTTAGGGTTTTTATGTATTTTTATGGTTTTATAGTTCTTTGGGGATTTCAGGGGTTTTATGGTTTTTTTGGTTTTTAGGTGTTTTTTGAGATTTTAGGGTTGTAATTTTTTTTTAGATTTTTTAATGTTTTAATAGGGTTGAATGTGTTTAATAGTTTTTTGTGGTTTTAAGGGGTATTATTTTTTTACGGGGTTTTTTTGGTTTTTTGGGTTGTCAATAGTTTTTAGGGTTTTAGGGGTTTTATTTTTTCATTGGTTTTTATCATTTTTTAGGTTTTTAGAAATTTCATGTGTTTTTAGGTTTTTAAGGTGTTCTAATGTTTTTTTAGTTTTATTTTTATTTTATGTTTTAAGGGAATATGAGATATTTTTTAGTAGTTTTATGGTTTTTTAGGTAATCTATGTTTTTTAGGGTTTTTATCAATTTTATGGTTTTGAAGAGTTTTTAGGTTTTCGCGGTTTTTATAGGGGTTTTCAAGGTTATCTAGTTTTTTAGTTTTTTAGGGATTTTTTGGTATTTTTAGGATATTTATAGTATTTATGGAGTTTAGGGATTTTAAGGGATTCTAGGGGTCTTTCATTAGATTTTCTAATGTTTTTAGAGTTCTTTTTATCTTTTTAGGTGTGTAAAGTGTTTTCAGAGTTTTCATTGGGATTTAGGGTTTTTATGACTTTTTATGGTTTTTGTGGGTTTTAGTGGTTTTATGGTTATTATGGTGTTTAATGATTTTTGGGTTTATAGGGTTTTTAGCATTTTAATCTTTTTAGGGGTTTTAGTATTTTATATTTTTAAGGGTTGATTAGGTTTTTTAGGGTTTTTTTGAGTTTTTATATTTTGAAGGGATTTTTAAATGTTTTTATGGATTTTTAAATGTTATTTTGGATTTTTAGGGTTATAGGGTTTTTATGGGTTTTAGGGATTTATTTGAGTTTTTAGGTATTTTGAAGGATTTGAGAGATTTTTTAATGTTCTCAGTGATTGAACGGGTTTCTAGAGTTTTTAGTGTTATTTTTCGGTTATTATGTGTTTTCAGGGTTTTTAAGGATTTAATGTGTTTTTAATATTTTTAGGGTTTTTATGGGTTTAAGGGTTTTATGGTTATTATCATATTTAGGTTTCTAGGGTTTTTAATTGTTTTTATGTTTTTAAGGATTTATTATGTATTTTTTTGGTTTTTTTGGGTCTTTTATAATTTTATAATTTTTAGGGCTTTTTTAGCTTTTTATGATATTTTTTAATTTTTAGGATTTTGAGGGTGATTTGGTTTATAAGGGTTTTAGGGTTTTTTTGTGTTTTTAGGTGTTTTTTTGGTTTTTTTGGTTTTAACTATTTTTTAGGGTTTTTACAATTTTTAGGGGTTTAAAAGGGTTTTCAATTTTATAGATGTGTTTAGGGTTTTATGGGGATATAGGGTTTTTATGGTTTTGGGGGTTTTTATTTTATTTAGTGGATTTTCATTTTAGGGACTATTTTAGGGTTTTGTCATTTTTTTAGATTTTTAGGGCATTTAATTTTTTAGGTTTTAATGACTTTCATAGTATTTTTCTATGTTTTTAGTTGGTTAATGTTCTTTTTTAGAAATTATATGGGTTTTATGGTTTTTAGTGATATTAATGGGTTTTAGTGTTTTAGGGATTTTAACGTTTTTTGGTTTTTAGTGTATTTTACTGTTTTTATGTTTTTAAAGTTTTCATTTGGGTTTTCTTGGATTTTAGTTTTTTAGGATTTTATATAGATTTTTACTATTTTAATGTTTTTTGATTGATTTTGGGGTTGTCAATGATTTTAGGGTTTTTAATATTTTTTTGGTTTTTTTGTGTTTTTTTGTTTTTTGGGGTTTTAGAGATTTTATAGGGTTTGAATTTTTTTATAGTTTTTAATCATTTTTAGGGGTTTAAAACGTTTTTAGAAATTTTAGTGGGGTTTGGGTTTTGTGGGGATTTAATGGATTTTAGGGGTTTTAGGGTTTTTAGGGTTTTATGATTTTTTATTTTTTTAGAATTTTTCGGTTTTTTAGGGGAGTTATGTGTTTTATGGTTTTGAAGTTTTTCTTTGGGTTTCCAGGTTTAGGGGATTTTTTATGTTGTTATGTTATTAATTCATTTTTAGGATTTTTATTGGTTTTTTTATGATTTTTAGGGATTTATGGGGTTTTAAGGGTTATATGTTTTTTGGGGTTTATGGTCTTTTGAGTTTTGAGGTTTATTATGGTTTTTAGTGTTTTTTTACTTTTTATGGGGTTAAATGTTTTTTTAGATTTTTAAGTGGTTTTTATGATTTTATGATTTTTAGGGTTTTAAATGTTTTTTTGGGATTTTTAGGGTTTTTAGGTTTTATGTATTTTTATTGTTTTTTGGGGTTGTTTATATTTTTAACGTTTTGAAGTGTTTTTATGATTTGAGGGTTACATAGGGAGTTTTTGGGTTTCTAGGGAATTTATGTTTTTAGTTATTTTTTGTGATTTCTTTTATTTTTATAGGGTTTTAGGGTTTTAGGTTTCTTGTGGGTTTTTGAGAGTTTGTACGGTTTTTTGGGATTCTATGTGGTTTTAGATCCTTTTAATGTTTTTATGGGTTCAAAGGGTTTTTTGAGTGTTTATTGTTTTTTAGTGTTTCTGTTCGTTTTTATGGTTTTTATGTTTTTAGGTATTTTAAAGGTCTTATAGTTTTAGTTGGTTTTAGGGTATTAAGTGGTTTTAGAATTTTTATGTATTTAGGGGTTCTATGTGTTTTTTATTTTTAAGGTTTTATTTTGTTTTTCAATTGTTTCTATATTTTTGGGTATTTTTAGGTATTTTTAGTATTTTTAATGTATTTAGGGCTTTCAATGATTTTGAGGTTGTTTAGGGTTTTCATGGTTTATTGGGTTTTCAGGTGTTTTTATTTTTTAAGGTTTTAATGTTTTATTAGTGTCATTTAATGTTCTTATGGATTTAAAAAAATAGAGTTTTTACTGGATTTTCTGTCTTTGGGGTTTTTAAGGATTTTTTTAAGGTTTTATGGTTTTTAGGTTATTTTTGGGTTTTTTTGTGATTAAGGGTTTTTAGGGTTTTAGGGTTTTTAGGGTTTATTGAATTTTTTAGGTTTTATGGATTTTAACTGTATTTAGGGTTTTAAGGTTTTATTAATGAGTTAGACCTTTTTAGGGATTTTTTATATATTTTATGGGTTTTAGGACTTTTATAGATTTATATGTTTTTTAGGGTTTGGCGGTTTTTTATATTTTAGGTATTTTTTTAGTTTTTTGGATTTTATTATTTCTAGAGTTTTTTAATGTTGTAGGGGTTTAAAAGATTTTTTGTGTTTTTAGTCGTTTCTAGGAACTTTATGTGGTTTTAAGGCTTTTATGGTTTTAGGTTTTTTAGGTTCTTTAGGGTTTCTATGATTTGTTACATTTTTAGGTATTTTAGTTGATTTAAGTGTTTTTTGATTTTTTAAGGATTTCATAGGGGTTTTCAGGGTTTTTACAATTTTTTATTCTTTTAAAGTTTTTTTGCAAATTTTTATGGTTCTAAGGGAAATTCTGGTTTTCGGGATTTATAGTGTTTTTTAGAGTTTCTATGGTATTATGGTTTTATTGAGTTTTTTGGATTTTAATTTTGTTGTTTTCTATTTTCAAGGTTTTTTAGATTTTTAACCACTTTAGGGTTTTAAAGGGGTTTTTAGATTTTTTAGAGGATTTTTTGGGTTTTTTGGGAATCTTATGTTTTTAGAGTTTTTATGTGAATTTAGTTTCTTAGGGTTTCCTTATCGTTTAAAGGGTTTTGTTT
Source organism: Viscum album (assembly GCA_963277665.1). Classification (NCBI taxonomy): domain Eukaryota; kingdom Viridiplantae; phylum Streptophyta; class Magnoliopsida; order Santalales; family Viscaceae; genus Viscum; species Viscum album. The sequence continues at coordinate 471,933,070 of OY728162.1, read as the reverse complement.
TTTAATTTTTTATATATTTTTAGGTCTTTTAATGTTTTTTATAGTTTTTAGGGTTTTCGGTGTTTTTAGGGGTTAAATGTTTTTAGGGATTTTAAGATTGTAATGGTTTTTAGATCTTTAGTGGGTATTTATGGTTTTTATTAGTTTTATAGTTTTTATGGTTTTTAGGGGTTTTTATGATTTTCATGGATTTCTGGATATTCTAGGGGTTTTATGGTTTTTACCATTTTTAGGTTTTTTAGGGGTTTTCTGTGTTTTTAGGTTTTTATGGTTTTTTAAGGGTTTTTCTTAGTTTCTGTGGTTTTTAATGTTTTTATTTATTTTAATTTATTTTTTATGAATTTTATGGTTTTTAGTATTTTTATGGATTTTGAGGAATTTAAGGGTTATTTAGGTTTCTATGTGTTTTTTTCGTATTTTAGGGGTTTTAAGGATTTAATAGTATTTCAATATTTTTATATGTTTAATGGGTTTTCATGTTTTTATTGGTTTTATGGTTTTCAATAGGTTTTATTGTTTATTAAGGTTCTTAAGGGGAGTAAGGTTTTTATGGTTTTTAGTATTTTTACCTTTTTTAGGTTTTTAGGTGTTTTAAGTGTTTTTATGTCATTATGGTTTTCTTAGAGAGCTTTCTGGTTTTTTAGAGTTTCTATTTATAGGGATTTTTAGGGATTTTTAGGATATTTTAGATTTTATAAAGTTTTTGGTATTTTTTGGGTTTTTAGGTTTTCTTTTCTTTATGGTTTTTTTGATTCTTTGTATTTGTAAGGGTTTTGTGTTTTTTTAAATTATTAGGGGATTAAATGGTTTTTAGAGTTTTTAATTATTATTTGAGTTATTATGGGTTTTTAGGGTTGTTATGATTCTTATAGGTTTTTTGGGGGTTTTTAGGTTTTTAGGGTTTTTAGAGTTTTTTATCTCTTTTAGGGATTTTATGTGTTTTGGGTGTTTTAATGATATCTTAGGGGTTTTCTAGGTTTTTACAGTTTTTATATTTTTAGGGATTTTTAGGGATTTTTCGGGGTTTTTATGGTCATTTAGGTTTGTTATGGTTTTTTGAGTTCTATTTTTTTATATTTTTTTGGTTTTTTTTGAGTTTTTCATGGTTTTAATAGATTTTATAGTTTTTAACATTTGGGGGGATTAAAGGAATTTTTGATTTCTAGTGGTTTTTAGAGGTTTTTTTGGATTTTGGAATGTTTATGTCATTCTAGTGTTTTATGGGTTTTAGGGGTTTTATGATTTTTAGGTTTTTAGTGTATTTATTTTTTATGGGTTTTGAGTATTTAAAGGTTTAAATACTTTCCATTAGTTTTTATAGGGTTTAGGGGTATTTAATTTAATATGGGTTTTTAAATATTTTTTTATGATTTTTTTAGTTTTTTATGGTTTTTGGGATTTTGAGTGTTTTTAAAGGTTTTCGAATTTTATGTTTTTTTTGTGTGTTGGAGTTTAAGGGTTTTTTAGTTTTTAGGGTTATTTAGTTTCTAGAATTTTTATAGTTTTTTAGAGTTTTAAATGTTCTTAGGGGTTTGAAGTGGTTTTATATTTTTTACTTGGTTTTTAGGGTTTTTATGGGCTTTAGCATTTTTAATTTTTTTTAGTGGTATTATGGTTTTTAGGGTTTTATGAGATTATGGGTGTCATTATTTTTATCTATTTTCGCTATTTTGGTGTTTAAAGTGTTTTTTAATTTTATGGTTTTCTTAGTTTTTTTTGGTTTTTTAGCGTTTTTTATGTTTTTTTGGATTTCTATGATCTTTTTCTCATTTTTTTGGTTTTTAGGGGTTTTAGAGATTTCTGGGGTTTTTAGGGGCTTTTCAGTTTTTTGGGGTTTTAGGGTTTTTTTGTGATTTTAGATTATTTAATTTTTTTAGTCATTTAAATGGGTTTTTAGAGTTTTAGTGTGTTTTGAGGGATTTTTTGTTGTTTTTTATGGTTTTTAAGGGTTTTTACGTTTTCTCCGTATTCTTTGAAATTTTTTGAGTTTTTAGTGTTTTTTATTTTTAGTGATTTTTAGTAAATTTTAAGGATTATTATGTTTATACGGATTTTTAGGGTTATTAGGGTTTTATAGATTTTCCTTGATTTTTAGGGGTTTTTTTGAGTTGTTAAATTTTTTCTCAGGTTTTTAAACTTTGTAAGATATTAAAGGTTTTTTAGAGATTTTAGTGGGTTTTGGAGTTTTTATGTGTTTTTAGGGTTTTTTTGGTATTTAAGGATTTTTTTTATTGTTAGTGTTTTTTTATGATTTCATAGGGTTTTAAATGTATTAGGGGTTTTATGTGTTTTTAGGTGTGTCTGTTTTTCTTAGGGTTTTTCTAGTTTTTTCAAATTTTCAGGGATTTTTATGGACATTTTAGGATTTTTATGGTTTTTTGGGGTTTTGGGGGTTGTCTAGGGTTTTATTGTTTTGTGGGGTTTGATGGTTTTTTTTTGAGTTATCAAGGTTTATAAGGACTATTAATGTTTTTAATGTTTCTTTTAGTTTAAAGGGTTTTTAGAGTTTTAGTGGGATTTTAGTTGTGTTATGGGATTTTATGGGTTTTTATGGGTTTTAGGGGTTTTTTTTTTGTTTGTAGACGGTTTTTGGGTTTTAGGGAATTTTTAGGGTTTTTAAAAATTTTAGGAATTTTAGGGGATTTTATTGTTTATATGTTATCAACGTATTAATAGGGGTTTTCAGGGGTTTTAATATTTTTTATACTTTGTGGAATTTTTACATATTTTTTTGAAATTAATAATTTTTAGGGTTTTTTATGGATTTTAGGGTTTTTTGAGTTTTTAATGATTTTATAGGTTTTTACCATTTTTAATGATTTTAGGGGTTTTAGTGGGAATTTTTAGGGTTTTAATTGATTTGAGGTATTCATTGTTTTCTTAGGATTATAAAGGTTTTTAGGGCTTTTAAATTTTTTGTGATTTTTATGGTTTTTAGCATTTTTATGGGATTTTTGAGTCTATATGGATTTTTAGGTTATTCCATGTTTTATTCTTTTATGATTTTTGGTGTTTTAGGGTTTTTTTTGTTTTTAGGTTTTTTATAGTTTTTTATAATTTTTAAAATTATTTTGGGTTTAAAGGGTTTTATAGTTTTTAGTGGTATTTGGATATTTAGGTTTTTCAAGGGTTTTCATGATTTTAGTGTTTTTTTTGTTTTTTAAGGGTTTTAGTGTTTTCTATGGTATTTGGGTTTTTTGAATTTTTATGTTTTTTGGGGTTTGTTTTTTTTCCATATTTTATTATTTTGTTTGGGTATTAATTGTTATTTATGGGTTTTTTGGTTATTGGTATTTTTGGGCTTTCTTAAGGTTTTATGTGGTTTGTAATGTTTTTTAGGGATTTCGATAGATTTTTTGGAATTTAAGGGGTTCTATGGTTTTCATGGCTTTTAAGGTTTTTTGGTTTTTTTACAGTTTTTAGGGTTTCTGTGATTTCTTATACTATTTAATTATTTTAGGGGTTTAATGGGTTTTTTAGTTATTCGTTGTCTGTGGGTTATTATGGGATTATAGGGTATTTAATGTTTTTTGGGTTTTTATAATTCTTAGGAAGGTTAAGGTTTTTATAGATTTTAATGTTGTTAAGTTTTTTATAGGTTTAAAGTGTTTTTTGGTATTTAATGGATCTTTTAGGGTTTTCAATGTTTTTAGGGATTTATAAGGATTTTTAAGAATTTTATGATCTTTTAAGAATTATTGGTATTTTTAATTTTTTAGGGGTTTTATAGTTTTTTTGTTTGTATGTTTTTTTTGGGTTTTTAAGTGTTTTTTATAGTTTTAGAGTGTTTTTAGGTGTTTAAATTACTTTTAGATTTTTTAGTTATTTTTAGTGGTTTTATGGGTTTTGGGGTTTTTAATGTTTTAGGTGCTTTTATGGTTTGTGGGGTTTTTATGATTATTAGGGTCTTTAAGGTTTTTATTGTTCATTAATATTTATATGGGTTTAATTTGTTTCGATGTTTTTTTCTTGGGATTTTCAAGGTTTTTATTTTTTTTATATTTTTATTGATTTTAGCATTTTTTTTATGATTTAATGGTGGTTAGGTTTTATAGGGATTTGGAAGGATATTAGGTTTTCTGGTTTTTTATTATTTTTTGGGGTTTTAAAGGATGACAAAGTTTTTTAGGGTTTTTATGGTTTCTAGAGGTTTTTAATGTTCTTATAGGTTTAAAGGATTTTTAGTGTTTTTAGTGGTGTTTTAGAGTTTTTATTATTTCTTAGGATTTTTAATGATTTTTGCCGGTTTTTATGGTTTTTTGGGGTTTTTTGGGTTTTTTGGGTTTTTTGGGTTTTTTTAGAGTTTTAGCTCTTTTTACGAATTTTAGGGGTTTAAAGTGTTTTAACATTTTATAGGGTTTCTTATTTTTTTTAGTGTTTTATGATTTTTATTTTTTTAGGTATTTATAGGGATTTTTTATGTTTTATGGGTTTTAGTGTTTTTTGTAGATTTTTACACTTTTAGGGTTTTTAGTGTTTTTAGCATTTTTAGGTTTATAGCGGTTTTACGTTTTTTAGGTATTTATGCTTTTCGTTGGGGTATTTTATGTTTTTTTTTTGTTTTTATATTTATATATATTTTTGGGTATTTTTTGGATTTTTTTTGTTTTATAGGGTTTTTAGGAATCTTGAGGGTTTTTAGGGTTTTTAGGGTTATTATGGTTTTGTTGGGTCTTTATTATTATTATTATTATTATTGATTTTTTTTGGGGTTTTTAAGAATTTTTAGAGATTTTTAACGTTTTTATGGGTTTAATGGGTTATTATAGTTGTTATGGGGTTTTGGGATTCTAGGTATTTTTAGGGGGTTTAAAGGTTTTTAGAGGGTTTTAGGGGTTTCAAGAATTTTTTTTGTTTTTATGGGTTTCTTTATACTTTTAAATGTTTCTATAGGTTTTTATGATTTTAAAAATTTATAGGGTTTTTTTATGAATTTTATGGTTTTCTTGGGTTATCGGGATTGTGAATATTTTTAGGGTTTCTTAGGATTTTTAGGGTTTTTTGGTTTTTTGTGTTTTTAGGGTTATTTGTGTATTAGGGTTTTAATGTATTTAGCGTTTTTAATGTTTTTAAGGGTCTAAAGGGTTTTAGAGTTTCTATTTGAATTTAGTGTTTTATGGGGTTTGAGGGTTTTTAGGTTCTTTTTAGGGGTTTTATCATTTTTTAATGTTTTCAGGGCAAGGAAGGTTCGGGGTCAGGCTATTCCTGACTCCCCCCAAAAATTATTAGAAAAATGACACGAAGACACTGCAGACAAGGGAGGGGCAGGTTTTTAGGGTTTTTTTGGATTGACTTCATTTTAAGATTTTTATGTTTTTTATGGTTTTTAATGGTTCAAAAGTTTTTTTATGTTTTTAGGGTATTGAAGAGTTCTTAGATTTTTTAGTGGTTTTTAGGGTTTCTATGGGGTTTTAAGGGTTTTAAGGATTTTTATGTATTTTAGGGTTTTTAACATTTTTTGGTTTTTAGAGGTTTTAATGGTTTTTAGATTTTATGGTTTTCATATGTCTTTTTAAGGTTTTTAGGGTTTTGTGATTTTAGGGATTTTTTAGGATTTTTATGGTTTTTAGGGTTTTTAGGGTTTTAGGACTCTTATGGTTTATATAGTTTTTTGGGTTTTTAGGGTTTAAATTGTGTTTTTAGATTTTTATTTTTTCATAACATTTTAATGGTTTTTGGATTTAAAGGGTTTTTAGTGTTTTTAGTGTATTTTAGGTTTTTAGTGGTTTTTAATGTATTTTGGTTTTTATAGTTTTTTGGATTTTTAGGGATTTTTGGGAACTTTTTGGGGCTTTCAATCATTTTCAGATTTTTTGTGATTTTATTTGTTTTTAGGTTTTTATTGTTTTCTTAGGGGTTTTCAAAGTTTTAGGGGTTTTTTGGTTTTTATGGATTTTATGTCTTTTTTATGATTTTATAGTTTTTAGGGTGTTTAGGGGTTTTGTAGGGTTTCATGCGTTTTTATGGTCTTTAGTGTTTAAATGAATTTATGGCTGTTTTATGGATTTTTTTAATAATTTAGGAGTTTTATGGTGTTTTTTGAGTTTTTTGTTGTTTTATGGTATTATATGGGTTTTTTAGTTTTTCGTAGTTTTTAGCGTTTTATGGGTTTTATGGGTTTTTTTGGTTTTTAGGGGTTTTATTGTTTTTAGGGTATTTAGAGGTTTTTTGGGGTTTTAGAATTTTATGGTTTTTGCAATTTTAATTTTTTTAATGTTTATATGGTTTTCAAAGGTGTTTTCATAGTTTTAGGGGTTTTTATGTTTTCATGGATTTTTAGGGGGTTTTTAGTATTTTTATTTTGTTTTAGGGGTTTTATGGATTTTAAGGGTTTCTAGGGGTTTTAGGATTGTTAGGGTTTTTTGGTCTATAGTGTTTTTTTTGTTATGGGTTTTTGAGTTTTTCATGTTTTTTGGTTTTTAATATTTTTTATTGTTTTTTGTGTGGTTATAAGATTTTTATGTGTCTTTAGGGGTTTAAAATGTTTTATGGGCTTTTAGGGTTTAAAAGGTTTTTATTTGTTTTGGGTTTTTTGGTTTTTTTGAGTTTTATATATTTTTAGAATTTTATGTTTTGCTTAGTGTTTTTAGGGGTTTTAGGGTTTTTTACATTTTTAGGTATTTTTATGGTTTTTTATTTTTATGGGTTCTAGTGTTTTAGGCATTTTGGGGGGTTTAGGGTTTTTATCGGTTTTTTGGATTTTTAGTTCCTCCTTGGGTTTTTAGGTGATTTATGTTTTTGAGAGGTTTTTTTCATTTTTAGGAGTTTTTTGATATTTTAGAGTTTTTAATAGTTTCTTAGGGATTTTATGTGTTCTTAGGGTATTTAATGTTTTTATGGTTTTTTGGTTTTTAGGGTTTTAGGTGTTTTTTGCATTTTTAGTTTCATAGGGATTTACTTTTTTAGTTTTTTAACGTTTTCTTAGGGATTTTTTGCTTTTTAGGGGGTTTTACATTTATAGGGATTTTTAGGGACTTTTTATGTTTTTCTATTATTTTAAGGGTTTTATGGAATTTCTATGTTTTTTAGGGTTTTTGGTTGTTCAGGGTTTTTGTTGCTCTTTTGGTTTTTAATGTTTTTTTTGAAAATTTTATAATTTATAGGTTTTTAAAGGGGTTTTAGAGTTTTACTGGTATTTATGGTTTTTATGGGCTTTTAGGGTATTTTATGGTTTTTAGGATTTTTTTTTATTTTTATCATTTTTTCGGTTTTTAGGTGTTTTATGTTATTACGATTCCTTGGAGTTTTGAAGGGTTCTTGGGGTTTGATTAGTATTTAGGGATTTATAAGAATATATTATGTTTTTTAGGTTTTTAGGAATTTTGATGGGTTTTATGGGTTTTTTTAGTTTTTAGGGGTTTTTGAATTTTTTTAGGTGTATAGAGTTTTTTTAATGTTTTTAGGGTTTTAGAGGGTTTTTATAATTTTTAGTAGTTTTCTAATGTATTTATGGGGGTTTAGGGTTTTTTTAATATTTTTAGGGGTTCTATATATTTTTTGGTTTCTAGGGTTTTTTAGGGGATTTGGATTTTAACAATTTTTAGGTTTTTTAGGCATTTTATATGTTATTAGGTTTTTAAGATTTTCATTGTGTATTTTTTGGGTTCTAAAAAGCTTCTAAGGGTTATTTTTCATTTTTTGTAATTATAAATATTTTTAGGGTTTATATGTATTTTGTGGGGTACTACGATTTTTTGGGTATTATGGGTTTTTTTGGGTTTTATTTTTTTATACTTTTAAGGATTGTAGAGGTTTTTAACATTTTTAGGGGTTTAATGCCTATTTAAAATTATTAGTTAATTTTTTAGTTTTTTTAGTTTTTAAATTTTTTAGGGATTTATGGATTTATGTTGTTTTTGTGGTTTTAGGGACTTTTTACAGTTTTTATGAGTTTTATAGTTTTTAGGATTTTAGGCATTTTGTGTTTTTTTTAAGGTTTTATAAGGATTTTTCAATGTTTTGAGGTCTTTCTACTTTTTAGGTATTTGTAGGGTTTTTAGGATTTTTATGGTTATTTATTGTTTTTAGGGATTTTAAGGGGATTTAGGTTTTTTAGGGTTTTTTTATTTATTTAAGAGTTTAATGGTTTTTTTGAGTTTTAAATGTTCATAGGGATTTAAATAGTTTTATGATTTCATATTAGGTTATAGGGTTTTAGGGGTTTTTATTTTTTTAGGGTTTTATAATTTTTATGGGTTCTTAGGGTTCTTTTGGGTTTTTAGAATTTTTGAGATTTTTAGGGATTTTATGTTTTTGTATAATTTAATTTTTTTTATTGTTTTTATGGTTTCTATTTATTTTTATGTTTATAGGTATTTTTTTGGTTTTTATGATTTTTAGGTTTTTTGAGATTTTGAGGGGTTTCCGAGTTTTTAGGGTTTTAGGGGGTTTATCAGTTCTTTTTGTATTTAGGGTTATTTTAGTTTTTAGGATATTTAAATTTTTTAGAAATTTTTATCCCTTTTATGGGATTAAAGGGTTTTAGATTTATAGCAGTTTTTTTTTTTTGTTTTTTTTTTGTTTTTAGGTTTTTTTTTTCGTATTTGACAGGATTTTATGTGTTTTAAAGTTATTATGGTTTTCTTGGGGATTTTAGGGTTTTAACATTTTATCTTATTTTTAGGGCATTGTTAGATTTTTTTTTTGGTTTTTTGGGGTTTACGTATTTTGAGTGTTTTTAGTATTTTTATAATTTTTTTGAGGTTTTAATTTTTTTTGGGTTTTTAGGGGTTTTAAGGTTCTTTTAGAGTTTTTAATATTTTTATAGGTTTATAGGGTTGTTGGAGTGTTTAGTTTTATTTAGGGTTTTATTGATTTTTAATGATTTTCATGGTTTTTTGGGGTTTGTATGGTTTTTAGGGTTTTTATGGTTTTTACAGTTTTTAGCATGTTATGTGTTTAGGGGTTTTAGTGATTCTAGCTATTTAATGTATATTTAGATATTTTCAAGGTTTTTAGATGTTTTTAAAAATTTTATGATTTTTAGGGCTTTAATATTATTACGGATTTTAGGGTTTGTTTATTTGTTTTGGGGTTTTAAGGATTTTAGGTTTATTAAAATCTTTAGGTGGTTAATTTTTTTTAGTTTTTAGGTGTGTTTATGTATTTTTTAAAAATTTTGGTTTTATGGTTTTAGTGGGTTTTATGGTTTTTATGGTTTTTAGGGGTTTTAAAGGTGTTTAGAGTTTTTAGTTTTTTAGGGTTTTTAAGGTTTCTGTGGTTTTGATGTTTTTAGGGTTTTATTGTTTTTTTTTGCTTTATTGATTTTTAGTGGTTTTTGAGTTTTTATGGATTTTTTTGTTTTTATTTCATTTTATCATTTAAGTGTTTAAAGGTTTTTTAGAGTCCTTAGTGGATTTTTTCATGTTTTTATGGTGTTTTAATAATTTTTAATGTTTTGGGGGGTTTTATGGATTATTGGGTTTTTATGGAATTTTAGGCATTTAGGGTTTTTTTAGTTTTTTTGTGTTTTAAGCATTTTTGGTTTCAAAGTTTTTCATAGGGTTTTCTCAAGGATTTTAGTATTTTATTTGTTTTTTTGATTGTTAGGTCTTGTTTCATATTTTTATGGGGTTTTACTGTTATTAAGGATTTTTAGGGGTTTGGGGGGTTTTATGGATTTTGGGATATTTTGGTTGTAGATTTTTTATGTGATTTTTATCATTTTACATTTTTTAGAGTTCTTAAAAGTTTTAGGATTTTAATATGTTTGTAGAGATATTACTAGTTTATAGGGTTTTAGAAATTTTTAAAGTCTTTTGGGGGTTTTTTGCGTTTTAGGGTTTTTTAGGTTTTTATAATTTTTTTAAATTTTTAGGGATTTGAAGAGTTTTTTCGGTTTTTATAGTTTTATTTTGTGTTTTTTAGTGTTTTAGGGCTTTAAATATTTAGGTATTTTGAAAGGTTTTTGGTTTTTTGGTCATTTTTAGGGTTTTTTGGTTTTTTGGATTTTAGAGTTTTTATTTGTTTTTAGAGTTTCAAAGGGTTTATATATTTTCTAAAGTCTTTAGTAGGTTTAAAGGTTTTAATATTTTTTAGTTTGGTTTTTGGATTTTATGGGGTTTTTAAATGTTTGAGGTGTTTTTATTATTTTTAGGGTTTTGATATTTTATTAGGTTTTTTTGGCGTTTTAAGAGTTTTTTGGATTTTATGGTTGTCATAGGGGGTTTTAGTCTATTTAGGGGTATTAAGTGTTTTTATTCTTTTATGTTTTACTTAGGATTTTTCAGGATTTTAAGTGTTCTTTCTGTTTTAGGGATTTTACATAAATTGTTTGGATTTTAATGGGATTTTATGATTTTGGTGATTCTGAGGGGTTTTATGTGTTTTAAGGATTATAGGGTTTTTAGGGTTGTTAGCATTTTTAGGTTTTTAGGGGTTTTTTGTTTTTTTAGGTTTTTATGGTTTTCATAGGGGTTTCCATGGTTTTTATGGGGTTTTACATTTTATTGATTTTTTGGCCTTTAGGGTTTTTATGGTTTTTAGGGTTTTTGGTTTTTTTTTATGTTTTTGTGATATTATTTTATTTTTTATTGTTTTTAGAGTTTTTATGGATTTTAGGGTCTTTTATTGTTTTTATAATTTTTAGTGTCTTTTAGGTTTTATAGCGGTTTAATGTGTTTTTAGGTTTGTAAGGTTTTCGTAGGGGTTTTTAGTGGTTTTAGGGGAGTTTTTTAAATTTTTGGTGATTTTTAAGGATTTGTTAAGGGTCTATGGTTTTAATTATTTTGAGGGGTTTTAGGGGTTTTATGGTTTTTTAAAGGTTTTTTTGAATTTTTTTACTTTTTTGTGGTTTCTAATGTTTTTAGAGTTTTTCAATGTTTTTAGAGGATTAAAGGGTTTATGAATATTTATGGGTATTTTAGCGTTTTTATGGGGTTTTAATGTTGTTATGGCCATTTATTGAATTTAATGTTTTTATGATTTTTTAGGTTTTTAGCATTTTTAGAGTTTCAATTGTTTTTAGGTTTTTATGGTTTTCTTAGGGGTTTCAAGGTGTTTAGGGTTTTATGTTTTAGGGATTTTTAATGACTTTTTTATATTTCTATGGTTGTTAGGGTTTTTATGGATTTTGAGGGGTTTAGAATTTTTATGGATTATTTGATTTTTGGGGGGTTTATGGTTTTAATTGAGTTTTTTAGATTATTAATGTTTTTAGTGTATTTAATGTTTTAGGGGTTTAAAAGGTTTTTTTGAGTTTTTAGTGGTTTTAGGATTTTTGGGTTTTTAATGTTTCTATGGGATTTTATGTTATTAGGGGTTTTATGGATTTTTAGTTTCTTTTAGGGTTTTTTCTCAATTTTATAGTTTTTAATGGTTTTAAGGGTTTTTATGTTTTCATGGTTTTCTTCGGGGTTTTCACGATTTTTTGGGTTTTTTAATTTTTTTTGTAATTTTAGGGATTTTTATGATTTTATATAGTTTTTAGAATGAATAGTGATTTTCAGGGGTTCTAAGCCTATTTTGCGTCTTTAGTGTTTTTATGATTGTTAGAATTTTTGGGGTTTTTTGAATTTTTTATGGGTTTTATTTTTTTTTTGAGATTTTTATTAATTTTAGGAGTTCAAATAGTCTTTATAGTTTTAAGTGGTTTTTAGTTTTTTATGTGTTATCTATGGTATTTAGGGGTGTTTATGATTTTTAGGGTATTTTGGGGTTTTTGGGTTTTTTTGGGTTTTAAAATATTTTAGGTTATTAGTGGGTTTTAGTGTTTTTTGGTTTTTAGGGTTTTCTTAGTGATTTTCAAGGTTGTTGGGGAATTTTATGTTTTTAGGAATTTTGAGGGCCTTTTAGAATTTTATTGTGTTTTAAGTGTTCTAGTGATTTTTAGGGTTTTTAGGGTGTCTATGGCTTCTAGGGTTTTTATATATTTCTTGAGTTTTTTATGGTTGTTATGGGTTTTTATATCTTTTCATGTTTGACGGATTTTGTTTCAGGTTTTATGGTTTTTATTGTATATTTGGTATTTTTAGGATTTTTGGGTTTTTGGGTTTTCCGGGTTTTTAGGGTTTGTAGCAATTTTTAGGTTTTATGGGTTTTAAGTGTATTTAGGGTTTTAAGGTTTTATTAATGATTTAGACCTTTTTAGTGATTTTCTAGATCTTTTATGGGTTTTAGGGATTTTAGGGATTTTTATGTTTTTTAGGGTTTTGGGATTTTTTTAGTTTTTTGGTTTTTATTATTTCTAGAGTTTTTTAATGTTTTAGGTGTTTAAAAGTTTTTTAGTGGTTTTAGTTGTTTTTAGGGACATAATGTGGTTTTAGGGGTTTTATGGGTTTACGTTTTTAGGGTTTTTAGGGTTTCTATGCTTTGTTACATTTTTAGGTCTTTTAGCTGTTTTAAGTGTTTTTTGTTTTTAAGGATTTCATAGGGGTTTTCAGGGTTTTTAGATATTTTTTATTTTTTTAGAAATTTTTGAAATTTTTATGGTGTTAAGGGACTTTCTAGTTTTTAGGATTTATATATATTTTTAGAATTTCTATGGTATTATAGTTATATTGAGTTTTTTGGATATTAATTTGTCGTTATATGATTTCAATGTGTTTTGGATTTATAATCATTTTAAGGTTTTAAAGGGTTTTTTAGATTTTTAGAGGTTTTTTTGGTTTTTTGGGTATCTTAAGGTTTAAGGGGTTTTAAGTGAATTTGGTTTCTTAGGGTTTCCTTATCATTTTAAGGGTTTTGTTGTTTTTTAATTTTTTATAAATTTTTAGGTTTTTTAATGTTTTATAGTTTTTTGGGTTTTTTGGGTTTTTAGGAGTGAAATGTTTTTAGGGTTTTTAAGTTTATAATGGTTTTTAGAGTTTTTAGTGGGTATTTATGGTTTTTATTGGTTTTAGAGTTTTTAGGATTTTTAGGGGTTTTATGGTCTTTATAGATTTTTTTGATATTCTAGAGGTTTTTATGGTTTTTACCATTTTTAGGTTTTTTAGGGGTTTTCTGTGTTTTTAGGATTTTATGGTTTTCTAAGGGGTTTTCTTAGTTTCTGTGGTTTTTATTGATTTTATTGATTTTAATTGAATTTTTATGAATTATTTGGTTTTTAGGATTTTTATGGATTTTGAGGGATTTAAGGGTTTTTTAGGTTTCTAGGTGTTTTTTAGTTTTTTATTGGTTTTAAGGATATAATAGTATTTCAATATTTTTATAGGTTTAAGGGGTTTTCATAGTTTTATTTGTTTTATGGTTTTTATTAGGTTTTAGTGTTTTTAAGGTTCTTATGGGGTAGTATGTTTTCTATTGTTTTTAGTGTTTTTTTCTTTTTTTAGGTTTTTAGTTTTTTTAAGTGTTTTTAAGATATTATGGTTTTCTTAGAGAGTTTTCATGTTTTTTAGAGTTTCTACATTTAGGTATTTTAAGGGATTTTTTATGATATTTATGATTTTTTTGTGATTTTTGGGATTTTGTGGGTTTGTAGGTTTTTTTATCTTTCAAGGTTTTTTTATTCTTTGTATTTTTAAGGGTTTTTTGTATTTGTTAAATTTTTTAGGGGATTAAATGTTTTTTAATGTTTTTAGTTATTTTTTGAGGTTTTATGGGTTTTTAGTGCTGTTATGATTCTTATAGGTTTTTATGGTTTTTAGGGTTTTTAGTTTTCTTTAGCTCTTTTAGGGATTTTGAGTTTTTTTAGGATTTTAAGGTTATCTTAGGGGTTTTCTAGGTTTTTAAAGTTTTTATATTATTAGGTATTTTTAGGGATTTTTTGGGGTTTTTAGGATCATTTTTCTTTGATATGGTTTTTTTGGTTTTGTTTTTTTTTGGATTTTTTTATTTGGTTTTTTTGAGTTTTTCTCAGTTTCAAAGATTTTATAGCTTTTAACATTTTAGAGTATTAATCGATTTTTTTAATTTTAGTGGTTTTTAGAGGTTTTTTTTGGTTTTTTTTATTTTTTTTCATTTTATTGTTTTATGGGTTTTAGGGGTTTAAGGATTTTTAGGTTTTTAGTGTATTTATTTTTTATGTGTTTTGAGTATTTTGAGGTTTAAATACATTCTTATAGTTTTTGTAGGGTTTAGTAATATTTATTTTTATATGTATATTTAAATATTTTTTATTATTTTTTTAGTTTTTTAGGGTTTTGGGATTTTGAGTGTTTTTAGAGGTTTTCAGGTTTTATGTTTTTTGGTTTTTTTGAGTTTTAGTGTTTTTTGGAGTTTTAAGGTTTTTTAGTTTTTAGGGTTTTTTAGTTTCTAGGGTTTTTAGGGTTTTTTAGAGTTTTAAATGTACTTAGGGGTTTGAAGGGGTTTTATATTTTTACTTGGTTTTTAGGGTTTTTGTGGCCATTAGCATTTTTAACTTTTTAGCGGTACTATGGTTTTTAGGGTTTTATGTGTTTATGGGTTTCATGGTTTTTAAGATTTTTCGGTGTTTTGGCGTTTAAATGTTTTTTAATTTTATGGGTTTCTTAGGTTTTTTAGGTTTTTTAGTATTTTTTATATTTTTAGGTATTTCTATGCACATTTTTTGATTTTTTTGGTTTTTAGGGGTTTTAGAGATTTCGGAGGTTTTTAGGGGTTTTTCTGTTTTTTGTGGTTTCAGGGTTTTTATTATTTTTATGTGATTTTAGAGTTTTTAATTTATTTTAGTCATTTAAAGGGGTTTTTCGAGTTTTAGTGTGTTATGAGGTATTTTTTTGTTGTTTTTTTGGGTTTTAACGGTTTTTATATTTTCTTGGTATTCTTAGGAATTTTTTTCTTTATCAGTGTTTTTTGACATTAGTGATTTTTAGTAAATTTTATGGATTTTTATATTTTTTCAGATTTTTAGTGTTATTAGGGTTTTACAGTTTATCCTTGGTTTAAGGGGGTATTTGAGTTTTTTGATTTTTTCTCAATATTTTAAACTTCTTAAGTGGTTAAAGGGTTTTTCGAGATTTTAGTGGGTTTTTTAGGTTTTTATGTGTTTTTAGGGTTGTTATGGTTTTTAAGGATTTTTGTTGTTGTTAGTGTTTTTTATGATTTCATAGAGTTTTAAATGTATTAGGGGTTTTATGTGTTTTAGGTTTGTATGTTTTTATTAGGATATTTCAATGTTTTCAAATTTTTAGGGATTTTTAGGGACCTTTTAGGAATTGTATGGTCTTTAGTGGTTTTTGGGTTTTTTGGGTTGTTTAGGGTTTTTATGGTTTTGTGCAAGGAAGGATCAGGGCCAGGCTATTCCTGACCACCCCCAAAATTTATTTAAAAAATACATGTAGACATTACAGACAAGGGAGGGGCGGGGTCAATTAACCCACACCCGAAAACCCTTAACAAACACACACACAACCCAAAAAAAAAAGACACGAAAACCAGACACAACAACAGCATCATCACGTCACATCCAGCCAATACCAGCATTCAGCAACACCATGTCCAACAAAAAACAAATATCCAGCAACATCCTTCAGCAGCTTCTCCAAAAAATCTCCCAGCCAAACACAACCAGCATCCCATAGCACCAACCAGCCCTCAGACACTAGCAACTCATCTTCCATACCAACAGCAAGCACCAGTAGAAGTCCACTACCAAACCAGCCGCAACAAGCCATCCCCAACAGAAACTTATAGCCAAACATCCATCCACATCCAGCATCGCAGCCGACCAAGAGCCAATACACTTAGTATCTCACAAGCAGACCAGTCGCAACCAATAAGCACCATCGATTTACAGCCACAACAACACCTCCATAAACTCCTCTATAAGCGGAAAACAACAATGAGCATCCCATTATCCAGCATCCATCATCCTCATACCAGAAAAAACCAAACATCCAGCAAAACGCATCCAACAGCTCCCAGCCAACAACATAGAGAAACTTAGCAGTGAACATTTTATAGCAGCTCCCGATTCCGCCAAAATCAAGAATCAGCATCAAAATTCCGAGAGAAAAGTCCACCACCATTGAATCACTCTAGAACCGAGTCATACCATAAGATCGGAATCAGCAAACGTACCTCATGACATATCTTGGGAGCAGCATCCCACCAGGGAAATCCACCATAAAACGAGGTACGAAACTGTAGGAACGTACCATCTGAGAAGAAAGCCCTGGGTAGGCCTGTAGACCAAGCTGCTGCTGCACCTTTCCAAGCCAATGAAGCCCTCGACCGTGTCGACCCATCTGCAGACGCTTCAGATCTGAAAAATTTACCTCAATCCACAGCTGCATCTCTCCATCACGAAGCCAGGAAATTTGTCGTCGCTCCTGCCTAAAGCCTTTGCAAATCCAAGGAAACCACTGCAAATTCACATCTGGAGCCAGGGTTGACTTCACCGTCGACTTAGAGACCCGCCATTCCTTCACACCGCAGCACCAGTGGGAGTCTCCATGACAATCACCAAGCTCGTCAAGCCTCCAAGACCACAACCAGGCCACCAAGAATCCATGGATGCCACTGCCAAAGAGCATTGAAGATCCATCGGAAGGCGGCAGCACTGAGGATCGCGAGAGAGCACCCGGAGACTCGGCCACCATCTCTTTAGTGGTTTGATATGGTTTTGTGGTGTTTTATGGTTTTTTTGAGTTATCAAGGTTTCTACGGAGTGTTGTAGTTTTTAATGTTAAAAGTTGTTTAAAGGGTTTTTAGATTTTTAGTTGGAATTTAGTTGTTTTACGGGGTTTTTTGGGGGTTTTATGGGTTTTTTTTGGGGGGGGGGGGGGGGTTTGTTTGTAGGAGGTTTTAGGGTTTTAGGGAATTTTTAGAGTTTTTAAAAAATTTAGGAATTTTAGCGAATTTTAGTGTTTATATGTTGTCAATGTGTTAATAGGGTTTTCATTGGTTTTAATAATTTTTATACTTTGTGGGATTTTTACGTATTTATAAGATATTAATCATTTTTAGGGTTTTTTTACGTATTTTAGGGATTTTTGAGTTTTTTGTGATTTTATAGGTTTTTATCATTTTTAGGTTTTTTGGGGTTTTAATTAATTTTAGGTATTCAATGTTTTCTTAGAATTTTAAAGGGTTTTAGGGGTTTTAGATTTTAAGTGATTTTTATGGTTTTTATCTTTTTTATGGGATTTTAGAGTCTGTAGGGATTTTTAGGTTATTTCGTGTTTTTTGCTTTTATGATTTTTTGAGTTTTTAGGGTTTTTTGTTTTTAGATTTTTTATAGATTTTTAGAACTTTTAAAATTATTTTGGGTTTAAAGGGTTTTATAATTTTTAGTGGTTTTGAGATTTTTAGGTTTTTCAATGGTTTTCAAGATTTTAGGGTTTTTTTGTTTTTAGGGGTTTTAGTGTTTTCTATGGTTTTTGTGTTTTAGAATTTTTATGTTATTTTTGGTTTTATTTTTTTCCGTATTTTATTATTTTCTTAGGTTTTTACTTGTTAATTAATGTTTTTTGTGTATTGGTATTTTTGGGCCTTCTTTAGGATTTTTTTGGTTTTTAATGGTTTTTAGGTATTTTGATAAATATTTGGGAATTTAATGGGTTCTATGGTTTTTATGGGTTTTTAAGGGTTTTTGGTTTTTTTAGAGTTTTTTAGGCTTTATATGATTTCTTATACTATTTAATGATTTTAAGGGTTTAGTGGGTTTTATAGTTATTAGCTGTTTTAGGGATATTATGATGTAAAGGGTTTTTAATGTTTTTTTGGGTTTTTATAATTTTTTGGAAGTTTAAGATTTTTATGGTTTTTAATGTTGTTAGGATTTTATAGGTTTAAAGTGTTTTTGGTATTTAATGGATCCTTTGGGGTTTTCAATGTTTTTAGGGATTTTTAGGGATTTTTATGAATTAAATGATCTTTTAAGATTTATTGGTACTTTAATGGTTTTAGGGGTTTTATAGTTTTTTTATTTTTTTCGGGGTTTTATGGATTTTTGATAGTTTTATATTGTTTTTTATGTTTAAATGACTTTTATAGTTTTTTATTTATTTTAGGGGTTTTATGTTTTTTTGGAATTTTTAATGTTTTAGCTGTTTTTCTTCATGGGATTTTCTGAGATTTTCAGATTTTTTATATTTTTAGGGATTTTAGGGTTTTTTGTATGATTTAATGGAGTTTAGGGTTTATAGGGATTTGGAATGATTTTAGGTTTTTTGGTTTTTTTGTTTTCGTGGGGTTTTAAAGGTTGTCATAGTTTTTTAGGGTTGTTATGGTTTTTAGAGGTTTTTAATGTTCTTATAGGTTTAAAGGATTTTTAGTGTTTTAGGTGGTGTTTTATGTTTTTTATTGTTTCTTAGGATTTTTAATGTTTTTTGGGGGTTTTATGGTTTTTAGGGGTTTTAATAGTTTTTAGGGTTTTTTAGAGTTTTAGCTCTTTTTACGGTTCTTAGGGGTTTAAAGTGTATTAATGTTTTATAAGGTTTATTTTTTTAGTTTTTTAATATTTTTGGGAATTATATAGATTTTTTATATTTTTTGGGTTTTAGTGTTTTTACAGATTTCGACACTTGTTAGGGTTTTTTAGTTTTTTTAGCATTTTTAGTTTTATAGAGATTTTAAATTTTTTTAGGTATTTAGGTATTTCTTTGGGGTATTCTTTGTTTTTTTATATTTTTGTGTATTTTTGGGTATTTTATGGATTTTTTGGTTTTATAGGGCTTTTAGGAATCTTGAGGGTTTTTAGGGGTTTTTGGGTTATTATGGTTTTGTTGAGTCTTTATATTTTTTTGATTTTTTTGGGCTTGTAAGGATTTTTATAGTTTTTTAATGTTTTTTTGGTTTTAAATGGTAACTATTGTTTTTAGGGGTTTTTTAGGATTCTAGGAATTTTTATGGGGTTTTAAGGTTTTTAGTGGGTTTTAGGGGTTTCAAGTGTTATTTTGTTTTTATGGGTTTTTTTACTTTTCAATATATTTATAGGTTTTTATAATTTTAATTATATTTAGGTTTTTTATGAATTTTTTGGTTTTCTTGGGTTATCAGGATTGGGAATATTTTTAGGATTTCTTAGGATTTTTGGGGTTTTTTGGTTTTTTTGGTTTTTAGGGTTATTTGTGTTTTAGGGTTTTTAAGGTATTTATAGTTTTTAATGTTTTTAAGGTTCTAAAGGGTTTCATAGTTTCTTTTTTAATTTAGTTTTTTATGCGGTTTGAGGGGTTTTAATGTGTTTATGGTTTTAATGGAATTTAGGGTTTTTAGGTTCTTTTATGGGTTTTAGGGTTTTTATTTTATTAATGTATTTAGGTATTTTAGTAGTTTATAGGTTTTTATGGTTTCCCTATGAATTATAATGATTTTTAGTTTTTATTTTGTTATTTTGTGATTTTTTAGTCTTTTTTAGAATTTGAATGGGGTTTTAGGGGTTTTAGATATTTTGAGGGGTTTTGGGGGTTTTGGGTTTTCAGAATTTATTAGGTTTTTTAGGGTTTTCAGTGTTTTTAGGATTCTATGGTTTTCCTAGAGGTTTTCAGGGTTTATTTGGGTTTTTTACATTTTTAGTAATTTTAAGTATTTTTAGGGTTTTTTAAGGGTTATGGTTTTCATGGGCTTTTGGGGTTTTAAGGTCATTTTTAAATTTTGAGTGATTTTAGTGGTTTTAGGGTCTTTTGGTGTTTATTATGATTTTTAGTGGTTTTTTGGTGTTAGGGGTTTAATGTGTCTTTAGTTTTTTATGGTTTTGATATGGTTTTTTATGTTTTTTAAGTTTTTTTACATATTTATAAAAAAAATTTGTATTTTTATGGTCGTAATGATTTTTTAGAGTTTTTGGAGTTTTGGGTGTTTTTATGGTTCGTTTGGGTTTTAGGATTTTTAGTTTGTTATGGGTTTTAAGGGGTCTAATGTTTGTTTATGTCTTTAGGGGATTAAAGAGTTTTTATATTTTTCAGTGTTTTTAGGGTTTCTATGGGGTTTTAAGGGTTTTACGGCTTTTTATGTATTTTAGGGTTTTTAACATTTTTTTGTTTTTAGAGGTTTTAATTGTTTTTAGTTTTTTATAGTTCCCTTAGGTATTTTTATGGTTTTTAGGGTTTTAAGTTTTTAGGGATTTTTGGGATTTTTTAAGACTTCTATGTTTTTTAGGGTTCTTAGAGTTTTAGGATTATTATGGTTTATATGGTTTTTAGGTGTTTTTTCGGTTTAAATTGTGTTTTTAGTTTTTTATTTTTTAAGAAAATTTTAATTATTTTGAGATTTAAAGGGGTTTTAGAGTTTTTAATGTATTTTATGTTTTTAGTGGTTTTTAATGTTTTTTTGCTTTTTATAGTTTTTAGGGTTTTTAGGGTCATTTAGTGGTTTTCAAACATTTTCAGTTTTTATGGAATTTTTAGGTTTTTAGTTTTTTATTGTTTTCTTATGGGTTTACAAGGTTTTATGGGTTTTTATGTTTTTAGGGATTTTATGTCTGTTTTATGATTTTATAGTTTTTATGGTGTTTAGGGATTTTGCATGCTTTCATGCGTTTTTATGGTATTTAGTGTTTATTGATTTTTTTGGTGGTTTTATGGATTTTTTTGAATTTTTTAGGGGTTTAATTTGGTTTTTGATTTTTTTAATGTTTTATAGGATTAAATGGGTTTTTTAGTTTTTAGTAGTTTTTATGGTTTTACGGGTTTTTAGGGTTTTTAGGGGTATTATTGGTTTTTGGGTATATAGAGGTTCTTTGGGGTTTTAGAATTTTAAGGTTTTTTTATGTTTTAATTTTTTTAATGTTTTTATGGTTTTCTTAGGTGTTTTCAAGGTTTTAGGGGGTTTTATGTTTTCAAGTAATTTTAGGGGGGTTTTAGTATTTTTATGGTGTTTTAGGAGTTTAAGGGATTTTAAGGGTTTCTAGGGTTTTTAGGATTGTTAGGGTTTTTTGGTCTATAGGGTTTTTTGAGTTTTTTATTTTTGTTATTGTTTTTTAAGTTTTTCATGTTTTTTGGGTTTTAATGTTTTTTTATAGTTTTTTTTTTTGGTTTTAGTATTTTTATGTGTCTTTAGGGGTTTAAAGGGTTTTATGGTCTTTTAGGGTTTTGAAGGTTTTTAGGGGTTTTGGGTTTTTTGGTTTTTAGGAGTTTTTTATTTTTTTTATATTTTTAGGGTTTTCATAATGTTTTTAGGGGATTTAGGGTTTTTAATATTTTTAAGTATTTTTTGGGTTTTTTATTTTTTATGGGTTCAAGTGTTTTATGTATTTTGGGGGGTTTAGGGTTTTTATCGGTCTTTTGGATATTTTGTGCCTCCTTGGGTTTTTATGGGTTCTATGGTTTTGCATGGGTTTTTCAATTTCTAGGAGTTTGTAGATATTTTAGAGTTTTTAATGGTTTCTTAGGGTATTTATGGGTTCTTATGTATGTAATGTTTTTAGGGGTTTTAGGGTTTTTAGGTTTTTAGGGGTTTTTAGTGTTTTTAGTTTTATAAGGATTTACTTTTTTTAGGTTTTTAAGGTATTATTCGGGTTTTTTTAGTTTTTAGGGGGGTTTACATTTTTAGGTATTTTTAGGGACTTTTATTTATTTATTTTTTAAGGGTTTTTATGGATTTTATGTGTTTTTTAGGTTTTTTGGTTGTTTGAGTTTTTTTTGTTCTTTAGGGTTTTAATGTTTTTTTGAACAATTTATAACTTATATGTTTTTAAAGGGGTTTTAGATTTTTTACTAGTATTTAGGGTTTTTATGGGCTTTTAGGATATTTTATGGTTTTTAGGATTTTTTTGTTTTTATCATTATTTATGTTTTTAGGTTTTTTTTGTATTTTATGTTTTTACAATTTCTCAGGGTTTTGAAGGCTTCTTAGTTTTTTATTAATATTTAGGGATATTTAAGGATATTTTCTGTTTTTTATGTTTTTAGGTATTTTGATGGGTTTTATGGGGTTTTTTTAGTTTTTAGGGTTTTTTGGAGTTTTTAGGGGTATCGAGTTTTTTTTAGGGTTTTAAAGGGTTTTTATAATTTTTAGTGGGTTTCTATTGTATTTATGGGTGTTTAGGGTTTTTTAATATTTATAGGGATTTTATATATTTTTGGGTTTCTATGGTTTTTTAGGGGATTTGGATTTTAACAATTTTTTGGTTTTTTTGGGATTTTATAAGTTGTTAGGTTTTTAAGCTTTTCATAGGGTATTTTCGGGTTTTTAAAAATTTCTAATGGTTATTTTGGATTTTTTTAATTATAAAGATTTTTAGGTTTTTTATGTATTTCATGGGGTATGACGATTTTTAGGGTATTAGGGTTTTTTTGGGTTTTTATGTTTTTAGAGTTTTAAGGATTTTAGAGGTTTTTATATTTTTTAGGTGTTTGATGGCTATTTAAATTTTTGTTTGGATTATTGGGTTTTTCTAGTTTTTAAAATTTTTAGGGGATTATAGATTTAAGTGGTTTTTTGGTTTTAGGGACTGTTTACAGTTTTTAGTGGTATTTTAGTTTTTTAGGATTTTTGGCATTTTATGGTTTTTTTGGTTTTTTAGGTTTTATAAGGATTTTTAAATTTTTTGATGTCTTTCTAAAATTTTGGGATATGGAGGTATTTTTAGGATTTTTATGGTTATTTAGGGTTTTTACGGAATTTGAGGGGTTTTAGGTTTTTTAGGGTTTTTTGAGTTATTTAAGACTTTAAAGGTTTTTTCATGCTTTTTAAATGTTCATAGGGGTTTAAAAAGTTTTATGATTTCATATTAGTTTATAGGGTTTTATAGGTATTAATGGGTTTTTATTTTTTTGGGTTTTATATGTTTTAGGGGTTCTTAGGGATCTTTATGGTTTTTAGAATTTTTGAGATTTTTAGGGTTTTTTTTTCAGATTTTAATTGTTTTTTATTGTTTTTAGGGGTTTTATGTTTATAGGTATTTTTTTGGTTTTTATGATTCTTCTGGTTTTTGAGATTATGAGAGGTTTTAATGTTTTTATTATTTTAGTGTGTTTATCGGTTCTTGTTGTATTTAGGGTTATTTGAGATTTAAGGATATTTAACATTTTTAGAAATTTTTAACCCTTTTATGGGATTAAAGGGTTTTAGATTTGTATTTGTTTTTATTGTTTTTGGTGTTTTTAGGGATTTTTATTTATTCAGATTTTTCAGGATTTTAAGTGTTTTAAGGTTATTTTGGTTTTCATAGGGATTTTAGGTTTTTAAAATTTTATCATTATTTTAGAGAATTGTTAGGATTTTATGGTTTTTAGGGTTTTAGCTATTTTGAGTGTTTTTAGGATTTTTATCATTTTTTGAGGTTTTAATTTTTTTGGGGTTTTTATGGTTTTAATGGTTCTTTATAATTTTGAATTTTTTTATAGGTTTATAGTGTTGTTATAGTGTTTAGTTTTATTTAGGGTTTTATTGATTTTTAATGATTTTAATTGTTTTTTGGGGTTTGTATTATTTTTAGGGTTTTATGGTTTTTAGGATTTTTAGCATTTTATGTTTTTAGGGGTTTTAGTGATTATAGGTTTTTAATGTATTTTTAGATATTTTTAGGGTTTTTAAAGGTTTTTAAAAAAATTATGATTTTCAGGGATTTTATATTATTAGGGGTTTTAGGGTTTTTTATTTGTTTTGGGTTTTTATGGATTTTAGGTTTTTGAAAAAAAATTAGGTGCTTAATTTTTTTTATAATTTTTTGGTGTTTTTATATCTTTTTTTTAATTTTTTAGTTTTTAAGGTTTTAGTGGGTTTTATGGTTTTTAGGGGTTTTATGGTTGTTAAAGGTGTTTAGGGTTTTTATTTTTTTAGGGTTTTTATGGTTTCAGTGGTTTTGATGTTTTTAGGGTTTTATTGTTTTTTTTGGCTTTTTTTATTTTTAGTGGTTTTGAGTTTTTATGGATTTTATGGTTTTTAGTCCATTTTATCATTTTTTATGTTTTAAAGGTTTTTTAGAGTCCTTAGTGGCTTTCTTCATGTTTTAATGGTTTTTTAATATTTTTAATGTTTTGGGGGTTTTATGGATTATTGGGCAAGGAAGATGCGAGGGTCGGTCTATTCCCGGTTATGGATTATTGGGGTTTTATGGAATTTTAGGGATTTAGGGTTTTTTAGTTTTTTTTTGTTTTATGTGATTTTTTTTTAAAGGTTTTCAAAGGGGTTTTTTAAGGATTTTAGTATTTTATATGTTTTTTTATTGTTAGGTCTTGTTTCAGATATTTGTGGGGTTTTAGTGTTATTAGGTATTTTGAGGGGTTTTGGGCGGTTTTATCTTTTTTGGGATTTTTTTGTAGCTTTTTTTTGTGTTTTTTTAGCATTTTTATGGTTTTTTAGAGTTCTTATCTTTTTTAGTAGTTTAATTTGTTTGTAGTGATATTACTTGTTTTTAAGTTTCTAGAAATTTTTAATTTTTTTTTGGGGGGGTTTGTGTTTTTGGTTTTTATGTTTTTTATAACTTTTTAGATTTTTTTCAGGATTTGAAGAGTTTTTTCGGTTTTTAAAGATTTATGAGGTGTTTTTTATGGTTTTAGGGCTTTAAATATTTAGGTGTTTTGGGGGTTTTAGGTTTTTTTTGTTTTTTGGGTTTGTGCAGTTTTTTGGATTTTAGAGTATTTATATGTTTTTTAGAGTTTCAAATGGTTTATATAGTTTTTTAATGTTATTAGGGGGGTTAAAGGTTTTTTTGTTGGTGTTTTGGATTTTATGGGTATTTAAATGTTTTGGGTGCTTTTATTATTTTTAGGGTTTTGATATTATATTAGGTTTTTTAGGGGTTATATGTGTTTTTGGTATTTTATGGTTTTCTTAGGGGGTTTTAGAGTGTTTATGGGTATTAAGTGTTTTTATGCTTTTATGGTTTACTTAAGATTTTTCAGGATTTTAAGTGTTCATTAAATTTTAGAGATTTTACATACATTATTTAGATTTTAATGTGTTTTATGATTTTTAGTTATTCTGAGGGGTTTTAGGTGTTTTAAGGACTTTATGGTTTTAGGGTTGTCAGCATTTTTAGGTTTTCAGAAGTTTTTTGTATTTTTAGGTTTCTATGGTTTTTATAGGGGTTTCCATGGTTTTTTGGGGTTTTAAATTTTTTTGATTTTAAGGAATTTAGGGTTTTTATGGTTTTAATGGTTTATGGTTTTTATGTTTTTTTATGTTTTTAGGATATATTTTTTTATTTTTGATTGTTTTTAGGGTTTTAATGGCTTTTTGGTTCTTTTATTGTTTTTAGGATTTTTAGTGGCTTTTAGATTTTTAGGGGATTGGTGTGTTTTTAGGTTTTTAAGGTTTTCTTAGAGGTTTTTAGTGGTTTTAGGGGATTTTTTTAAATTTTTTGGGATTTGTAAGGATTTTTTATGGATTTTATGGTTTTAATTATTTTTGAGGGGTTTTAGAGGTTTTTAGGTTTTTTTAAAGGTTTTTATAATTTTTTTACTTTTTTATGGTTTCTATTGTTTTTATATTTTTTACACGTTTTTAGAGGATTAAAGGGTTTTATGAGTATTTAGCAGTATTTTAGGGTTTTTATGGGGTTTTACGGTTATTATGGCTTTTTATGGATTTTAATGTTTTATGATTTTTTTTCAAGTTTTTAAAATTTTTATGGGTTTTAATTTTTTTTAGGTTTTTATGGTTTTCTTAGGGGTTTCATGGTGTTTAGGGTTTTATTTTTTTTTTGGGATTTTTAGGGATTTTTTAATATTTCTGTGGTTGTTAGAGTTTTTAGGGATTTTGAGTGTTTTAGGATTTTTATGGATTGTTTGATTTTTTGGGGGTTTATGGTTTTAATTGAATTTTTTAGCTTTTTCATGTTTTTGAGTATTTAATGTTTTATGGGTTTAAAGGGATTTTTGATTTTTTTAGTAGTTTTATGATTCTTAGGGTTTTTAATGTTTTTTTGGGTATTTATGTTATTATGGGTTTTAGGGATTTTTAGTGTCTTTTAGGGATTTTTTCTCAATTTTATGGTTTTTAGGTGTTTAAAGTGTTTTTATGTTTTTATGTGATTCTTAGGGGTTTTCACAATATTTAGGGTTTTTTAAAATTTTTGGTATTTTTAGGGATTTTTATGATTTTATATAGTTTTTAGAATGTATAGGGATTTTTAGGGGGTCTAAGTCTATTTTGCTTCTTTAGTGTTTTTATGATTGTTATAAATTTTTGGGGTTTTTTGAATTTTTTATGGGTTTTATGTTTATGATATTTTTATTATTTTTAGGAGTTTAAATAGACTTTATAGTTTTAAGTGGTTTTTAGTTTTTTATGTGTTTTCTATTGTTTTTAGGGGTGTTTATGATTTTTAGGGTATTTTGGGATTTTTGGGTTTTTTGGGTTTTAAAATATTTTAAGTTATTAGTGGGTTAAAGTGTTTTTGGTTTTTAGGGTTTTCTTAGTGAGTTTCTAGGTTGTCAGGGATTTTTATGTTTTCATGAATTTTAAGGGCCTTTTGGAATTTTATTGTGTTTTAACAGTTCCAGGGATTTTAAGGGTTTTTAGGGTTTCTATGGATTCTAGGGTTTTTATATATTTTTTGAGTTTTTTATGGTTGTTATGGGTTTTTATAGATTTTCATTTTTTACGGATTGTTTTTCAGGTTTTATGGTTTTTAGAGTATATTTGGGTTTTTTAAGATTTATGGGTTTTAGGGTTTTCAAGGTTTTTAGGGTTTTTAGGGTTTTTAGCATTTTTTAGGTTTTATGGGTTTTAAGTATATTTAGGGTTTTAAGGTTGTATTAATGAGTTAGACCTTTTTAGGGATTTTTTAGATATTTTTTCGGTTTTAGGCCTTTTAGGGATTTTTATGTTTTTTAGGGTTTAGGGATTTTTTAGTTTTTAGGGAGTTTTTTAGTTTTTTGGTTTTTATTATTTATAGAGTTTTTTAATGTATTAGGGGTTTAAAAGGTTTTTAGTGTTTTTAGTTGTTTTAGGGACATTATATGGTTTTAGGCTTTTTATGGGTTTATGTTTTTTAGGTTTTTTAGGGTTTATAAGCTTTGTTACATTTTTAGGCCTTTTAGTTGTTTTAAGTGTTTTTTGTATTTAAGGATTTCATAGGGGTTTTCAGGGTTTTTAGATTTTTTTATTTTTTTAGAAATTTTTTCAATTTTTATGGTTTTAAGGGACTTTTTGGTTTTGAGGATTTATAGTGTTTTTTAGAGTTTCTATGGTATTATGGTTTTATTGAGTTTTTTGGATTTTAAGTTGTTTTATGTTTTCAATGTGTTTTGGATTTTTAATCATTTTAAGGTTTTCAAGGGTTTTTTATATTTTTAGAGGTTTTTTTGGGTTTTTTGGGTATCTTAAGGTTTAAGGGTTTTTATTTGAATTTATTTTATTAGGGTTTCCTTATCATTTTATGGGTTTTTTGTTTTTTAATTTTTTATATATTTTTAGGTCTTTTTAATGTTTTTATAGTTTTTTTGGGTTTTTTGGGGTTTTAGGGGTGAAATGTTTTTAGGGTTTTTAAGTTTGTAATGGTTTTTAGAGTTTTTAGTGGGTATTTATGGTTTTTATTAGTTTTAGAGTTTTTATGATTTTTAGGGGGTTTATGGTTTTCATATATTTTTGTATATTCTAGGGGGTTGTATGGTTTTTACCATTTTTAGGGTTTTTTAGTGTTTCCTGTATTTTTATGTTTTTATGGTTTTCTAAGGGGTTTTCTTAGTTTCTGTGGTTTTTAATGTTTTTATTGATTTTAAATGATTATTTATGAATTTTTTTTAGGGTTTTTATTGATTTTGAGGGATTTAAGGGTTTTTGGGTTACTAGGAGTTTTTTAGTATTTTATCAGTTTTAAGGATATAACAGTATTTCAATATTTTTATAGGTTTAAGGGGTTTTCATACTTTTTATTTATTTTATGGTTTTTATTAGTTTTTAGTGTTTTTTATGGTTCTTAGGGGGTAGTAAGGTTTTTATTGTTTTTAGTGTTTTTATCTTTTTTTAGGTTTGTAGTTTTTTTTAAGTGTTTTTAAGATATTATGGTTTTCGTAGAGAGTTTTCGTATTTTTTAGAGTTTCTACTTTTAGGGATTGTAAGGGATTTTTTTGGATATTTAAGATTTTTTAGGTATTTTAGGGATTTTCTGGGTTTTTAGGTTTTTTTATCTTTCAGGGATTTTTTATTCTTTGTATTTTTAAGGGTTTTTGTATTTGTTAAAAAATTTTGGGGATTAAATGGTTTTTAGAGTGTTAAATTATTTTTTGAGGTTTTGGGGGTTTTTAGTGTTGTTATGATTCTTATAGGTTTTTATGGGTTTTAGGGTTTTTTTTGTTTTTTATCTCTTTTAGGGATTTTTAGTGTTTTTAGGTTTTTAAGGTTATCTTAGGGGTTTTCTAGGTTTTTAAATTTTTTATATTTTTAGGGATTTTTAGGGATTTTTTGGAGTTTTTATGGTCATTTCTGTTTGTTATGGTTTTATGGGTTTTGTTTTTTTATTGGAATTTTTAATTTGTTTTTTTTTTGAGTTTTTCTTAGTTTCAAAGATTTTATAGGTTTTAACATTTTAGAGGATTAATGTATTTTTTTAGCTTTAGTTGTTCTTAGAGTTTTTTTTTTGGAATTTTTTGTCATTTTATTATTTTATGGGTTTTAGGGGTTTTAGGATTTTTAGGTTTTTAGTGTATTTATTTTTTATGTGTTTTGAGTATTTTTTAGGTTTAAATACATTCTTATAGTTTTCATATGGTTTAGGAATTTTTATTTTTATATGGATATTTAAATATATTTTAATAATTTTTTAGTTTTTTACGGTTTTTGGGATTTGAGGGTTTTTATAGGTTTTTGGGTTTTATGTTTTTTTTGGTTTTTTAGAGTTTTAGGGTTTTTTAGTTTACAGGATTTTTATGGTTTTTTAGAGTTTTAAATTTACTTAGGGGTTTGAAGGGTTTTTATATTTTTTACTTGGTTTTTAGGGTTTTTATGGGCTTTAGAATTTTTAATTTTTTTAGCGGTATTATGGTTTTTTGGGTTTTATGAGTTTATGGGTTTCATTGTTTTTAAACTTTTTTGATGTTTTGGTGTTTTATGTGTTTTTTAATTTTATGGGTTTCTTATTTTTTTTAGATTTTTTAGTCCTTTTTATGTTTTTAGGGATTTCTATGAACATTTTCTGAATTTTTTGGTTTTTTGGGGTTTTAGAGATTTTAGAGGTTTTGGGGGGTTTTCTGTTTTTTTTTGGGTTTCAGGGTTTTTATTATTTTTTATGTGATTTTTGAGTTTTTAATTTATTTTAGTCATTTAAAGGGTTTTTCAGAGTTTTAGTGTGTTATTAGGGATTTGTTTGTTGTCTTTTGGTTTTTAATGGTTTTTACATTTTCTCGGCATTCTTAGGAATTTTTTTGATTTTTTCAGAGTTTTTCATTTTTAGTGATTTTTAGTAAATTTTACGGATTTTTATGTTTTTTCATATTTTGAGGGTTATTAGGGTTTCACAGTTTTTCCTTAGTTTAGGGGGGTTTTGAGTTTTTTTATTTTTTCTCTAGATTTTAAACTTTTTAAGTGGTTAAAGGGTTTTTTGAGATTTTAGTGGGTTTTTTAGGTTTTTATGTGTTTTTAGGGTTTTTATGGTTTTTATGTATTTTTGATGTTGGTGGTGTTTTTTATGATTTCATAGTGTTTTAAATGTATTAGTGGTTTTATTTATTTTTAGTTTTGTAAGTTTTTCTTAGTAGTTTTCAATATTTTTCAAATTTTTAGGGATTTTTAGGGACCTTTTAGGAATTTTATGGTTTTTAGGGGTTTGGGGGTTTGGGGGGTTGTTTAGGGTTTTTATGGTTTTGTAGTGTTTTATGGTTTTTTTGAGTTATCAAGGTTTTTAATGATTATTTTTGTTTTTAATGTTACTATTGGTTTAAAAGGATTTTAGAGTCTTAGTGGGATTTTAGTTGTTTTAGGGGTTTTTAGGGGTTTTATGGGTTTTATGGGGGGTTTTTTAGTTTGTAAGCAGTTTTAGGGTTTTAGGGAATTTTTAGGATTTTTAACAATTTTAGGAATTTTAGCAGAGACTTTGGGGGATTTTTACATCTTTTTATGATATTAATCATATTTAGGGTTTTTTTACGTATTTTAGGAATTTTTGAGTTTTTTATGATTTTATAGGTTTTTACCATTTTTAGGTTTTTCGTGGTTTTAATTGATTTTAGGTATTCAATGTTTCCATAGGATTTTAAAGGTTTTTAGGGGTTTTAGATTTTAAGTGATTTTTAAGGTTTTTAGCATTTTTAGGGAATTTTTAGAGTCTTTGTGGGATTTTTACGTATTTTTATGATATTAATCATATTTAGGGTTTTTTTACGTATTTTAGGGATTTTTGAGTTTTTTATGATTTTATAGGTTTTTACCATTTTTAGGTTTTTCGCGGTTTTAATTGATTTTATGTATTCAATGTTTCCATAGGATTTTAAAGGTTTTTAGGGGTTTTATATTTTAAGTTATTTTTAAGGTTTTTGGCATTTTTATGGGATTTTAGAGTCTGTAGGGATTTTTAGGTTATTCTAGGTTTTTCGCTTTTATGATTTTTGGAGTTTTTAGGGTTTTTAGGTTTTTAGGTTTTCTATAGTTTTTTAGAACTTTTAAAATTATTTTGGGTTTAAAGGGTTTTATATTTTTTAGTGGTTTTGGTATTTTTAGGTTTTTCATGGGTTTTCAAGATTTTAGGGTTTTTCTATTTTTAGGGGTTTTAGTGTTTTCTACGGTTTTTGGGTTTTAAAATTTTTATTTTATTTGTGGTTTTAATTTTTTCCATATCTTATGATTTTCATAGGTTTTTACTTGTTATTTAAGGTTTTTAATGTGAATTGGTATTTTTGGGCCTTCTTTATGATTTTTGTGGTTTTTAATGGTTATTAGGGATTTCGATAAATATTTCGGAATTTAATGGGTTCTATGGTTTTCATCGGTTTTTAAGGGTTTTTGGTTCTATTAGAGTTTTTTAGGGTTTATATGATTTCTTATACTATTTAATGATTTTAGGGGTTTAATGGGTTTTATAGTTATTAGTTGTTTTAGGGTTATTATGGGGTTATAGGGTTTTTAATATTTTTTGGGTTTTTATGATTTTTTTGGATTTTTAAGGTCTTTATGGTTTTTAATATTGTTAGGTTTTTTATAGGTTTAAATTTTTTTAGGTATTTAATGGCTCCTTTGGGGTTTTCAATGTTTTTAGAGATTTTTAGGGATTTTATTAATTAAATGATATTTTATGATTTATTGGTATTTTAATGGTTTTAGGGGTTTTATAGTTTTTTTGTATGTTTTTTGGTGTTTTAGGGATTTTTTATAGTTTTATAATTTTTTTTGTGTTTAAATGACTTTTATAGTTTTTATTTATTTTTAGGGGTTTTAGGTTTTTTGGTCTTTTTTATGTTTTAGCTGTTTTTTTTTGTTTTTTTTTTTGTTCTCTTGGGATTTTCCTGGATTTTTGGATTTTTATATTTTTAGAGATTTTAGGGTTTTTTGTATGATTTAATGGAGTCTAGGGTTTATAGGGATTTGGAATGATTTTATGTTTTCTGGTTTTTTATTGTTTTCATGGGGTTTTAATGGTTTTCATAGTTTTTTAGGGTTTTTATGGTTTTTAGAGGTTTTTAGAGGTTTTTAATGTTCTTATAGGTTTAAAGTATTTTTAGTGTTTTTTGTGGTGTTTTGGGTTTTTTTATTGTTTCATAGGATTTTTAATGTTTTTTGGGGGTTTTAGGGTTTTTAGTTATTTTAATGGTTTTTATGGTTTTTTAGAGATGTAGCACTTTTTAAGGTTTTTAGGGTTTTAAAGTGTTTTAATGTTTTATAGGGTATCTTTTTTTTTAATTTTTTAGGATTTTAATGTTTTTTGGGATTTATAGAGATTTTTTATATTTTATGGGTTTTACTGTTTTTACAGATTTCGACACTTTTCAGGGTTTTTTAGTTTTTTTAGCATTTTTAGTTTTATAGCAGTTTTAAATTTTTTTAGGTATTTAGGTATTTCATTGGGTTATTCTATGTTTTTTTATATTTTTAAGTATTTTTGGGTATTTTATGGATTTTTTGGTTTTATAGGGTTTTTTGGAATCTTGAGAGTTTTTAGGGGTTTTAGGGTTATTATGGTTTTCTGGGGTGTTTATATTTTTTTTTTTCGGGATTGTAAGGCTTTTTAGAGTTTTTTAATGTTTTATGGGTTTAAATGGTAACTATAGTTTTTAGGGAGTTTTTAGGATTCTAGGAATTTTTATGGGGTTTTAAGGTTTTTAGAGGGTTTTTGGGGTTTCAAGTGTTTATTTTTTTTATGGGTTTCTTTTTACTTTTCAATATTTTTATAGGTTTTTATAATTTTAATGGTTTTTTTAGTGTTTTTGGTCTTTTTGGGTTTTAAGGTATTTAATATTTTTTGGTGTTTTATGGTTTTTAGGGTATTTTTGGTTTTTAGGGTTTTTAGTTTTTTTGAGTTTTTTGGGTTTAGTATTTTTTTTGGGTTTTAATGTTTTCTTATGTATTTTTATGGTTTTTGGTTTGTTTAACGTTTTTACAGTTTTAGGGATTTTTTCAGTTTTTCTGGGATATTGAGGGTTTTATGGGTCTTTAGGGTTCTCATAGTTTTTTATTGTCTTTTGGGGTTTTATGGTTTTTTTAGATTTTAGGGTTTTTTATGGATTTTTGGGTTTTTACGGATTTAGGTTATTTTAAGGGTTTTTAGAGTTTTAGTGTTTTTTGGTTTTTTAGGGATTTAATTGTTTTTAAATTTTTAAGGTTTTCTTAGGTTTTTTCCAAGTTTTAGGTTTTTTTAAAACATTTATGTATTTTTATGGATTTTTAGGATTTTTATAGTTTTACAGGGATTTCAATGATTTTGTGGCATTCATGGTTTTTTATGGTTTAAAGGGAATTTGGGGTTTTTTTGGGTATTTATGTTTTTTTAGGGTTTTTGGGTTTTTGCATTTTTTTTATAGTTTTTAATGATTTTAGGGGTTTACACGGTTTTTAGTGTTTTATGGGTTTTATTATATTATGTGTATTTTGGGTTGTTTATGGTTTTTAGGGGTTTATAGTTTTTAGGAATTTTAGTTTTTTTATGATCTTTTATGATTTTTAGCATTTATCGTTTTTAGTGGTTTCAAGTTTTTTGTATAATTTTAATGTTCACGTAGGTATTTTTCATGATTTTTATTATTTTTTACATTTTTATGGTATTTTATTGTTTTAAACTTACTTATGGCATTTTAGGGTTTTAATTGATTTTTAAGATTTTTAGGGGTTTTAGGGGTTTTAGGGTTGTTTTCCTTTTAGGTGTTTTGAGTGGTTTTAAGTGTTTTATGGTTTATAAGGTTTCTTAAGGGTTTTTAGCGATTTTAGGGTTTTTTATGTTTTAATTAAATTTTTTTATTTTTATGATTTTAGGGTTTTTATGGTTTTAGAGATTTTGAGAGGTTTAGTGGTTTATGGGTTTTATGGTTTCTTTTTTGTATTTTTAGGGGTTTTTTGAGTTTTTTTAGGGGTTTTAAAGATTTTTTGAGTTTTTAATGTTTGTAGGTGTTTTTATTGGTTTTAGAGTATTTAGTTGTTTTAGGTTTTTTTTGGGATTCTAGTGTTTTAATGGTTTTTAAGGGCTTTATGGTTTAAGGGTGTTTAGCGTTTTTAGGGTTTTTATGATATTTTAGGTCTTTAAGTGTTTTGATTGATTCTATATTCTAAATATTTTCTTATGGGTTTTTGGTTTTTTACGGATTTTTACGTTTTTATGGTTTTTAGGGATGTTTACGATTTTTAAGGTTTTTGGGGTATTATGAATTTTGAGGGATTCAATAATTTTTATGGTTTTATTTTGGATTTTTACGATTTTTTGTGTTTTTACTGTTTTTTCTGTTTTTTAGTGTTTTAAAAAATATTTATGGGATTAAAGTATTTCCAAATATTTTAGTTGTTTTTTATATGTTTAAGGGTTTTTATGGTTTTTTAATGCTTTTAGGGGTTTAAGTAGTTTTTGGGGGATTTAGAGTTTTTAATGGGTTTTAGTATTTTATTACATTTTAGGGGTTTAAATTTATTTAGGTTTCTGTGGTTTTTATAGAGATTTTCTGAAATTTAGGTTTTTTTAGTTTTTATTCAGTTTTAGCGATTTTGATGAATTTTGTGGTTTTTTTGGGTTTTTCGGAATTTGAGGCGTTTTAGGGTTTATAAGGGTTTTATGGTTTTTTTGGTTTTGGGTTTTTTTTTACTTTTTTATGATTTTAATTTTTTTGAGTTTCTTTACGTTTATTGGGGATTATATTTTTTTAGAGTTTTTAGTGTGGTTTTAAAGATTTTAATGGAATATAGGGGTTTTATGGTTTTAGTGTTTTTAGGGTTTTTAGTTATTTTATCATTTTCTTTGTTTTATGGGGTTTTAAGTGTTTTAGGTTTTTAAGGTTTTCTTATGGTATTCCTGGTTTTGGTTTTTTTTAAATTTTTAGGGATTTTTCTATATTTTATGGGTTATTGGGGTTTTTTGAGTTTTTAGGGGTTTTAGGGGTTTTTTGGTTTTTATGGTTTTTATGGTTTTTTGGCTTTTATAAATTTTTCACGTCTTTAGGTTTTTAAAAGTTTTTAGAGTTTTTTAAAATAATTAGGTTTTAATGATTTTGTGTGTTTTTTGGATTTTTATGGATTTTTAGAATTTTTACGATTTTTATGGGTTTTATGGTTTTTTTTTTTGGGTTTTTAAGGGTTTTAAGTGCGTTTTGGGTTTTAATGTTTTCCAAGTTTATTTCAGGTTTTTTTTTTCTTTATGTTTCTAGGGATTTTTATGTACGTTAAAAAAATAGTGTTTTTAGTGTTTTTAGGGATTTTAAAGGGTTTTTGGTTATTTTGGGGTTTTTGGTGTTTTTGAGTTTTTTTTCATTTTTCAGGGGTTTATGGTTTTTTATATTTTTCTAAGGACCATAGGTTTTTAATGGGTATTTAGATAATTTAGTTTCTTTTAGGATTTTATTTTTAGTTTTATGATTTTTTAATGATTTTTTTTGTTTTTAAGGGTTTTTTAGTTTTTTTTTGGATTTCTTAGGGTTTTTAGGATGTTTATATTTTTTATCTTTATACGGGTTTTATTTGATTTTAGGATTTTTATAGTTATTATATTGTATCTCATAGTTTTTATGGTTTTTTTATTTTTACCACTTTTAATAATTTGTTGGATTTTTGTGTTTTGTAGGGTATTTAGGGATCTGTAGGGTTATAGCGTTTTTTAGGAATTTATTTTTATTTGAGTCTGTAGGGTTTTTTAATTTTTTTTCTTTTTAAGGGTTTTTAATGTTTTAAACATTTGAAGGGTTCTAAATGAATTTTACTATTTTTAGTGGTTTTTAAGGTATTTATAGGGTTTTTAATGTTTTTAGAGGTATTTTGGTTTTTAGAGATTTTGGCATATTTTTAGGGTTTTATAGTTTTTATTTTTTTTGGGTTTTATTGGTATTAGTTTTTTTTTTGTTTTTATGTTTTTCTTTGTGGTTTTAATCTTTTTTAGGGTATTTTTGTTTTTATAGATTTTTAGGGCTATTTTAAATTTTTATGGTTTTTAGTGTATTAATGGATTTTGAGAGATTTTAGGGTTTTGTGGTTTTTTTGGTTTTTTTGGGGTTGTATTTTTTTGTTTAATGTTTTTAATGTATTTTTAGTGTTTTTAACATTTTTAGGTTTTAATTGGTTTTTTTAGGTTTTAGTGGTTTTAGAATTTTATGTGTTTTTAGGGGTTTTAAGGTTTTTAAGGCGTGTTATTATTTTTAGGGTATTTGGGGGCTTTTGGGTCTTTCATGGTTTTTAGTATTTTTTAGGTTTTTAGGGATTTTAAGTATTTTTAGGGTTTTATAGTTTTCTTAGGGTTTAATAAGTTTTTAGGGGTTTTAGGTATTTTTATGTATTTTTTTGGTTTTTTTTGGATTTTGATGATTTTTGGGGATTTTAGGGATTTTAGGGATTTTAGGGTTTTATTTGTTTTTTAGGGTTTTTGAGATTATTAGGGTTTTTATGGTTTTTAGTGTATTTAATGGGTTTTATGGGTTTAATGAGATATAGTGTTTTTAGAGGTTTCTTAGTTTTTTAAGGGTTTTTAGAGTCTTGTGGGGTTTAATGGTTTTTATGGTTTTTAGGGTTTTTATGTGTATTTATTTTTTTAATGTTTTTTATGATTTGTAACGATTTTTTTTGGTTTTTAATGTTTTAAGGTATTTTTAGTGTTTTTTATGATTTTTATGGTTTTTAAGGAAATTTATGGTTTTAGGGTTTTTTCCGATTATAACATTTTTATGGTTTTTTAGGTATATTAATCTTTTTAGGGTTTCAAGGTTTTTTATTGTTTTTTAATATTTCCAGAGTTTTAAAGAGGTTTTAATGTGTCTAGTGGTTTTGGGTGTTTTTGGAATATTTATGTTTTCTTGGGGGGTTATGGTTTTTAGGGTTTTAGAGATTTTAGAGTTTTATTGATTTTATATGTTTTATGTTATTTATGATTTCAATGATTTCATAGTTTTTTAAGGGGTTAATGGTTTTTTACCTTTTTAGGTATTTTTTTATTTTTAGGAACTTTTCTTTTTTAGTGCTTTAGGGGATTTTTAGGGTTTGGGTTTTTCAGGGTTTTTTGTGTTTTATGGTTTTGGGGTTTTTGATGTTTAATTAGGTTTTTATGGTCTTAATGGTTTTTTAGAGTTTTTCATATTTCATGGGGTTTAAATGTGTTATATTGTTTTTTGTGGGTTTTTTTGGTTTTTATGGGTTTTTAAGGTTTTTAAGTGGATTTTTGGTATTTAGGGTATTTAGGTGGTTTTGGGTTTTTTGAATGTTTAAGGTTTTTATAGGTTTTGAATGTATTAGGGTTATTAATATTATATTTGGGTTTTTTTTCATGTTTTTATGGGTTTTAACATTTTTAGGTATTGATATGAATATTTTTTATTTTTATCATTTTTAGTGGTTTAGAGGATTTATGTGGGTTTTAAGGATTTTAGAATTTTCAGGGTTTTCGTGAATTTTTTGGTTTTTTCCTATTTTTTTATTTTTTTGGGTTTTTAATGCATTTTAGTGTTTTTTAATGTTTTTAGGGATTTAAAATTATTTTTAAGGTGTTTTCTTTGTTTTACGGGTTTTTAAGATTTCATAATGTTTGTTAGGGTTTTTTTGGGTATTTAGGGGATTTAGTGTTTTTTTGGGTTTTAGCGTTTAATAGGTTTTTTGGGGGGTTTAGTTTTTTTTTAGAATTCATAGGGTTTTAGGGGTTTTATGTTTTAGGGATATTTGGTATTTTTTATTATTTTTATGTTTTTTGGGTTTAAAAGTATTTTGTGGGGGTTTAGGAGTTTTTCGTATTTTAATGGTTTTTTTGGTTTTTAGGGGTTTCTTGGGTTTTTAGAGTTTTAATGGTTTTTAAGATTTTTTTTAATGTTTTTAGTGGTTTGAAAAGTTTTTATTTATTTTAGTGATTTTAGGGTTTTATGGGGTTTTAGGATTTTTACGGATTTTAGGGTTTTAACTAATTATAGGGGTTTTAGGGTATTTTTAAGGGTTTTAATTTTTTTTGTGGTTTTAAGGTTTTATTGTTGGTTTTCAAGGTTTTTATGTTTTTTTACATCTTTTGGGATTTTAGGTATTTTTTAGGATTTTTATTGTTTTTAAGGTTTTAAGGATTTTCAAGGTTTTAGGGGTTTTTAGGGTTTTAAGGGTTTTTATGGCTTTTCGTTTTTTAATGTTTTTCTAGGATTTTCAGTTTTATATGTTTTTTAGATATTTTTAACATTTTTTGGGTTTGAATGGGTTTTAGAGTTTTAGTGGGGTTTTATGGGCTTCGAGGGTTTTTTGGTTTCAGCGAGTTTTATTATTTTTAGGTTTTTTATGGTGTTTAGGTTTATTATGGATATTCTTTTATTTTTATTTTTTTTTGTTTTATGTGTTTTTAGGTTTTTATGGATTTATTAGCATTTTTCTATGTTTTTATGGGTTTTTTAATTTTTTAATAATTTTTTGAATTTTTAATTATTTTTATGGATTTAAGGGTTTTTATAGTTTTTATGGATTTATGGTTTTTGGGGATGTTATGGTATTTTTAAGGTTTTTTAGGATTTTTTAGAGTTTCTAAAATATTTTAAGTGATTAAAGGGTTTTAAGAGTATTTATTTTTTTTGGTTTTAGGGTTTTTATGGGTTTTAGGGGGTTTTGGGTTTTTTGAGTTTTTGGGTTTTTAGTGTTTTTAGTTATTTTATTGGTTTTAAGTGGTTTTAGGTTTTAAGGTTTTCTTTGGGGTTTTCAAGGTATTTTAGTCTTTTATGGTTTTTGGGTTTTAGGGCTTTTCAAAAGATTTTTTGTGTTTTTAATTTATAATAGTGCTTTTTATATTTTAAGGATTTGAAGTGTTTTTATAGTATTTAGTAGTTTTTATGGTTTTTATGGGATTTTATGGGATCTATTATTTCTAGGGTTTTTGAGGATTTTTGGTTTATTAGTGTATTTTCGTTTTTTAGCGAATATTTGGTTTTTTAGGTGTTTTTAGTGTTTTTAGTTTTTTAAGGATTTCTTTGGGGTTTTATGTTTTTTTGGGATTTTTAGGGTTATTTTAGGATATTTCATGTGTTTTTATGGGTTTTTGGGATTTTGAGGTTTTTTCGGGTTTTTTAGGATTCTAGAGTTTTATGTATTTTGGGTTTTTAGGGTAAAATTGAGATTTTTATGGTTTTAAAGGTTTTTTATAGTTTTTTATGTTTTTAGTGGTTTAAATGGATTTAATAGTTTTAAGTTGTTTTTTAGGTTTTTATGGGTTTTTATGTTTTTTACGGTTTTTAGACGTTTTATCATTTTTTGTGTTTTAGGGGTTTTTTGGGGTTTTAGTGTTTTTATAATTATTTACGTTTTATAATTTTTAAGTGTTTGTTGGTTTTTAATGTCATCTTAGAGGTTTTCAGAGTATTTAGGTTTTTTACATTTTTAAAAATTTTAGTGATTTTTTTTGGATTATTATTGGGTTTTATGTGTGTACAAATTTTGATGGTTTATGTTTTTTAATGGTTTTTATGGTTATTCAGGTTTTTAGGGTTTTTTTATTTTTTAGGTTTTTTAAGGTTTCTATAGTTTTTAGAGTTTTATTTTTTTAGATGTTATTATAGATTTTAGTGGATTTTCATGTTTTACTAGTTTTTAGGATATTTTTATGTTTTAGTGATTTTATGGTATTTAGGGTTTGGGTTTATAGTTATTTTTTGGTTTTTAACATTTTCAGGTTTTTAGGTGTTTTGAGTACTTTTAGGTTTTTTAATGTTTTCTTTGGCTTTTCAAGGTTTTTATCCTTCCTTAAAATTTTATGAATTTTTTTGGATTTTATTGTAATTTTAGGAAGTTTTATGTTATTTGGAATTTTGAGTTGTTCTTATGGTTTTATGGTTTTATGGTATTATGGTTTTATGGTTATTTTTGTTTTTATGGGTTTTTTGAGTTTTTATTGTAGTAAATATTTTTAGAGTCTTTAAACGTTTTTAGGTGTTTAAAGGGTTTTTAGATTTTTGTGTGTGGAATTTTTGGGTTTTATGAGTTTTTAGTGTTTTTATGGTATTTATGGGGTTTCTAGGGTTTTTTGGGTTATTATGTTCTTTAAGGTCTTTATGGTTTTTAGTGTTTTTATGTCTTTTAGGGGTTTTATGTTTTTTAGGTTTTTAATGTTTTTTGGGGTTTTCATGGTTTTATGGTTTTATGTTTTTAGGGATATTTATGGATTTTAATGACATTTTTTGTTTTTAGGGTTTTTGAGTATTTTGATGGTTTTCTTTTGGCATTTTAAGGATTTTATGGTAATCTAGTGTTTTAGGGGTTTTTTAGTTTTTAATGGTATTAATGTTTTTTTAGACTTTTTTTCATTTTTTGGGATTTTTAGAGTTTTTAGTGATTGTATGTTTTAAGGGTTTGAAGTGTTTTTAGTTTTTTAGGATTTTCTTATTGGTTTTTATTGTTTTTATGGGTTTAATGTTTTAGGAAGTTTAGTTATTTTTTTGGAATTTTATTGGTTTTTAGGGTTTTCAAGGATTTTGTTTTATTTTAGGGTTTGCTGATTTTGTTTTTGGTTTTTTTTCATTTTTTTCGATTTTTTAGGATTTTTAATATTTTTTGGTGTTTCTTAATGTTTTTCGATTCGTAATGGGATTTCATAGTTTTTAGTGGTTTTTATGGATTTTATTGGTTTTTAGGGGTTGTTATGGTTTTTTGGGGGTTTGGTGTCTTTATGGATTTTATATTTCTTAGGTTTTTAGTGGTTTTAAGGGATTCTTGGTTTGTGAAATTTTCTAAGGGTTTTTAAGGGTTTTTATGGTTTTTTTATGTTTTTAGGGATTTTATGGAATTTTTAGATGTGTTTGGTTTTTTTGTGATTAGGGATTTTGAGTGTTTTCATAGTTTTTAGGGTTTTAAGGTTTCAATGTTTTTTTGTGTATTTTGGATTTTTTTACGGTTTTAATGGATTTGAATAGTTTTTAATGTTTTAGGGGATTAAAAGATTTTTAGTGTTTTTAGTGGGTTTTAGGATTTTAGTGCTTTTATGGTTTTTAAGTCTTTTGAGGTTTTTAGGTATTTTTAATGTTTTTAGTTTTTTCAAACGTTTTTTTTTGTCTTTATAGTTTTTTGGGTTTTGGGAGTTTAAAAGTTTCGAGGTTATTAAGCATCTATTATGGTTTTTCGTGGTTTTCTAGGTATTTTATGTTTTTTGGGGGATTTTGTAATATTTTTTTAGTATTTTATGTTTTTTGATTTCTAGAAATTTTGAGTGGTTTTTAGGTTATTATTATTTTTTGGGGTTTAGGGTTTTTTTAGTTTTTACGGTTTTTATTGGTTTTTAGTGTTTTAATGTCTTTTGGCGTTCAAATGATTTTTAAATTTTCTAGTGGCTTTTATGGTTTTTAAATATTTTTAGGATTTTTATGGTTTTTAGGGGTTTTATGATTTTATGATATTAAATATTTTTATGTTTTTTTAGGTTTTTTAGTGTTTTTTTATTATTGTAGTGGTTTTAGGTGTTTTTAGGTTTTTATAGTTTTCTAAGGGTTATCACATTTTTTATGGATTTGAACATTTTTTATATTTTTAGGAAATTTGTAGTATTTTTATGGTTTTTTAGGTATTTTAGATATTTTTATGCTTTATAGGGTTCTTAGTGATTTTATTATTTTTGGTTTTTTAGTTTTAGTATATTTTTTAGGGTTTTATGGTTTTTAAGAGTTTTTTTATCATTTTTAGGTGTTTAATGTGTTTTTATATTTTTTATTGTTTTGTAGGGGTTATTTAGTTTAATGTTTTTATGGTTTTTAGGGTTTTAGGGTTTTTTCATTTTTAGTTCATTTAAAGGTTTTAAGTGTTTTTTGGGTTTTTTGGTTTTCTCATTATATTTCAATGTATTTAAGGATTTTTAAATTTTTAAGGATTTTAAATGATTTTTAATTATTGTTTAAGATTTTTATGGTTTTTAGGGTTTTGGGGAATTTTGAAAGGATTTATATTATTTTAGATTTTTTTTGGGTTTTAGGATTTTTTTTGATTTTTTTAGGGTTTTGAATGTTTTTTTAGTGTTTTTAGCATTTTTAGGGGTTTAAAGTGGTCTAGAATTTTTAGTGGTTTTTAGTGTTTTAATATGTTTTTATGGGTTTTAGGGGGTTTTATTGTGTTTAGGGATATAGGGATTTTAGGTCCATTTATGGACTTGGTGTTTTTTATGATTTTTAGTGGTTTTAAGTGTTTTTATGTTTTTATGGTTTTTTTACAGGTTTTGGTTTTTTAGATTTTTAACGTTTTTTTATTTTTGTGGGTTTTATCATTTTTAGGTATTTGAAGGGTTTTATGTTTTTTTTATTTTATTAGTTTTTTGAAATTTATATATTTTTTAGTTTTTATGTTTTTATGTCTTTTTAGTTTTTTTTAATTTTTATAGGTGTATAAATGATTTCTATAGTTTTAAGTGGTTTTATAAATATTATTGGTTATTTTAGGTATTTAGGGATTTTTTTTATTTTGGGGTTTTTTGGTTTTTTTTTGCATTTTTATATTTTTAGGTGTTTTAAGTGTTTTTAAGTTTTTAACGTTTTCCTATGGTTTTCAGGTTTTTGTGTTTTTACATTTATACGGATTTTTTGGGTATTTATGGATTTTTATGGTATTTAGTGTTTTTAGGTATTTTTTTGAGTTTTATTGTTTTTTATTTATTAATTGTTTTTTCAGGGTTTTGGGTTTTTTTAGTTTTTTGGTTTTTAAGGTTTTTTTATAAATTTTTAGGGGTTTAAAGGGTTTTTAGAGTATTTATTTGTTTTTAGGGTGTCTTTGGTTTTAGGGGTTTTCATAGTATTTATTATTTTTTGAGTTTTTTAGGGTTTTTAGGTTTTTTATGGGTATTTGGATTTCATGATTTTAGGGTGTTTTACATTTTTATGCATTTTTGGGGGGTTTTATGATTTTTATGCTTTTCAAGGGTTTTAGGGATTTTGAGGGTTTTTATAATTTTTGTGATTTTTTTTGGGTTTATAGGGATTTTATTTAATATTTTGGGGTTTCAAGGTTTTTTAGTGTTTTATAACATGTTTTGGTGTATAATGGGTATTAAGAGTTTTTAATGGTTTTTTAAGATTTTTATGGGTTTAGGGGTTTTATAGTTTAGAGGTGTTTTAATTGTTTTTAGGATTTTCCGGGTTTTTAATTACTTTTTAGGTTTTTTGGGATTTAATTTTTTTAGTTCATTTTACGTTTTAGGTTATATTTATTGATTTTTTGAATTTTAAATGTTTTTTAGGGTTTTTATAGATTTTGAGGTTTTTATGGTTTTAAGAGTTTTATGGGATATTAGGTTTTTTGGATTTTGTTGAGTTTTTCATGGTTTTTTTTATTTTTAGTGTTTATAACATATTTAGAGGTGTAAGGGTTTTTAGGGACTTTAGTAAGTTTTTGGGATTTTATGGGGTTCCTTGAGTTTTAAAGTTATAATAGTTTTTTTGGGATTTAGTGTTTTTAACGTTTTATCTTTTTTTCGGCGTCTTATGTGTTTTTTGTTTTAATTGTTTTATTAGGGGTTTTTAGGGGTTTTAGGGGATTTTATGTTTTTTAGGTAATTTAGGGATTTTTATAATTTTTTCATATATAGGGTTTTTACGGATTTGGGGGTTTTATAGTTTTTAGGGGTTTATGGATTTTTTAGGGTTTTAGGAGTTTTTTAGAGTTTTTTAGTGTTTTAAGTGATTTAAATGGTTTTTTGAGTTTTTGGTTTGTTATTGTGGGTTTTATGGGTTTA
This sequence comes from Viscum album, assembly GCA_963277665.1. Lineage (NCBI taxonomy): Eukaryota > Viridiplantae > Streptophyta > Magnoliopsida > Santalales > Viscaceae > Viscum > Viscum album. Next base: position 471,890,058 of record OY728162.1, on the reverse strand, counting down.
GGTATTTTAATGGTTTTTACAGGTTTTTATGTTTTTAGTGGTTTTATGGTTTTAGGGTTTTAGTGTTTTCAATGTTTTCGAGGTTTTTAGGGATTTTAAGTGTCTTTAGTTTTTAATGTTTTATTCAGGTATTTCAGGTCATTGGGGTTTTTTTTACATTTTTAAATGTTTTTTGGGATTTTTAGGATATTATTGGTTTTTAGGGTTTTTAAGGTGTTTATGGTTTTTTTTTTGGATTTTTAGGGTGTTTTTGATTATTTAGTGTTTTTATGATTTTTTAGAGGTTATAGAATTTTTTGGAGCTGAAATAGTTTTTAGATTTTTTTGTTTTTTAGGGTTTTTATGGGTCTATATAGTTTTTAAATTTTTTTCAGTGTTTTAAGCTTTTTAGGGTTTTCATTTTTTTAGGGTTTTACAATTTTTTTGGGTTTTAGGGGTTTAAATTGTTCTTAGTTATTATGGGTTTTATAGGTTTTTAGGGTTTGTAAAGTATTTTGTGTTTTTAGATATTTTTTAGGTTTTTCGCATATTTTGGGTTTTTAAGGGTTTTGATGTTTTATATAGTTTTTTAGCAGTTTTAGGAATTTAAGTTGTTTTTAATGTTTTTAGTGGGGTTTAAGGTTTTTATGGGTTTTTTATATTTTTATGGTTTTTAGGGGTTTTATGGGGTTTTGGGCTAAGAGTGTTTTTATGGATTTAAGGGGTTTTAGTGTTTTTCTATATTTTTAGGGGTATTAAGTGTATTTATGATTTTAAGTTTTTTTAGGGTGTTTTCATAGTTTTTAGTGGGGTTTTCTGGGTTCCTATGGATGTTTTCTGTTTTTATGATTTTTATGATTTTTAGGGGTTTTAGGGATTTTGAGTTGTTTGTGGTGGTTTATGGTTTTATGGGTTTGAGTGTTTTTTTTTTGTTTTTTTTTAAGTTGTTTTAGCGTTTTTAACATTTTTAGGGGATTAACGGTTTTTTATATTTTTTTAATTTATTTGGGATTTTCTTAGTGTTAGGGGTTTTAAGACATTATGGGGTTTTTAAGGGTTTCATGGTTTTTAGGGTATTTTAGGATATTTTAGGGGTTTCAGCATTTTTAGGGGTTTTATGTGTTTTTATATTTTTATGTTTTTGTTATGATTTTTTAGGGATTTAGTGTTTTTAAACTTTTAGGGATTTTCATGGATTTTTCTGATTTTTATGGATTTTTTTTCCTTTTAGGATTTGGAGGAGTTTTCTACAGTTCTTTTGGGGTTTTGGTTTTTTTATGGGTTTTATGGATTTTTATATTTTCTTAACATTTTTAGGGGTTTAATGGGTTTTTTAGTTTCTAGTGATTTTTAAGGTTTTTATTATATTTTAGGCTTTATTAAGGATTGGGGGGTTTTATAGTTTTTAGGATTTTTAGTGATTTAGGGATTATAGGGTTTTTATCATTATTTAGATTTTTTATGGGTTTGAAGTTTTTTAGGTTCTTAACACTACATTATGGGGTTTTAGTGTTTTTTACAATTTTTGGGTATTTAGGTATTTTTTTGGATTTTTATGGGTTTTTTGGGGTTTTAGGGGTTTTTTTGGTTTTTTTGGTTTTAGGGTTTTCATTTTTGTTTTTAGTGGGTTTTTAGGTTTTTCTTAACATTTGTTTTTGTGTTTTAAAGATTTTTTTTATTTTTATTTGTTTTATGTATTTTATAGGATTTATTGTTTTTTAGGGCTTTTTATGGTTTTGGGGGATTTATGGGTTTTAGGGTTTTTAGTTTTTTATGGTTTTTTAATGGGTTTAGGATTTTAAGGTTTTTAGGGGATTTAATTTTTATGGTTTTTAGGGTTTTATTCTTGATTTTCAGTGGCTTTGGAGTTTTTTTACAATTTTTTGTATTTAAGGGATTTTTTAGGATTTTTAAGGTTTTTAGGGATTTTGACGGTTTTTACGGTCTTTAAGGGGTTTTAGGGTTTTAGGGTTTTGATATTTTTGGGGTTTTAGATATTTTTATTTTTATAGGGGTTTTATGTTTTTCTATTATTTTATAATGTTTTTAAGATTTTAAAGGGATTTTAGAGTTTTTTTATGTTTTAGGGTTTCTATGGGTTTCTATGGTTTTTATAGGATTTTATGATTTTTATTCATTTTAGGGTTTTAGGGTTTTTTAAGATTTTTACCATTTATTATATTTTTAAGTATTTCATTTTTTTAGGTTTTAAAGGTTCTCTATGGGTTTACTGGTTTTTTTGGGTTTTTTACATTTTAAGGGATTTTAGGAAATTTTAAGAATAATATAATTTTATTCATATTTTATGGATTTTGAGGGGTTATTTGGGTTTGTAGGGTTTAATAGGGTTTTTTTGAGTTTTTAGCGCTTTCTATATTTTTTAGAGTTTTTTAATGTTTTTTGGGGTTTAAATGGATTTTAGTTTTTTTAGTGGGTTTTAGGGTTTTGTGGGGTTTTAGGGTTTTTATGGTTTTAAGGGTTCTAATGGTTTTTATGGTTTTTCATATTTTTAGGTGTTTATTGTTTATTTATGTTTTTTGGATTTCCTAGGGTTTTTAGGGGTTTTAAGAGTTTTTACATTTTTTGAGAGTTTTTATCATTTTAATGGATTTAGGTTTTTAGTGATTTTTTGGGTTTTTATGTTTTTTAGTTTTTTTAAGGTTTTTATGGATTTTTGGATTTTACAGGTTTTTTAGTTTTTTTGTGGTTTTTTTGGTTTCTTATAGTTTTATAACATTTTATAATTTTAAAGGGTTTATAATGTTTTTGATTTGTTTTATTGGTTTTATGTGTGTTTTAGGGCGTTTATTTGGTTTTAAGATTTTTATTATTATTTCTTGGGGTTTTAGGGGGTTTAATGGGTTTTTAGTGTTTTTAGAAATTTTTACGTTTTTAGGGGTTTTACGCGTTTTTTAGGTTTTTAATGTTTTATTTTATTTTTTAGATTTTTTTATTCTTATGGTCTTTAAATATTTTTTAGGTTTTTAGGGCTTTAGGGGGTTTATTGTTTTTTTTTGGTTTTTTAATTTTAATTGGGTTTTAATGTTTTTTAAGAGTTCGGTTAAATATTTTATTGGTTTAAATGATTTTTCCAGTTTTTAGTGGTTTTATGGGTTTTAAGGATTTTATGGGTTTAGGGATTTATGTTTTTTAGGAGTTTTATTATTTTTATTGTTTTTTTGGGATTTTAAGTGTTTTTTAGGGTTTTATATTTTTAGTGGATTTCATTGTCTTTTTTCATATATTTTCATTTATAGGGATTTTAACATATTTTTGTTTTTTAGTGTTTTTAGGGATTTTGTGTGTTTTTTAGGGTTTTCCGATTTTTTGGGATTTTTGGGTTTTGGGGTTTTAAGGGAATTTAAGGTTGTATTGATTTTTTTTACATTTTAGGGGATTGATGGTTTTTTATAGTTTTTAGTTTGGCTTTTGGGTTTTTATTGGGTTTTAGGGTTTTAATGTTTTTAGGGGTTTTTTATTTTTTATGGATTTTTGTGTTTTTTGTGTTTTTTGTGTTTTTTGGTTTTTTGGCGGTATTAAGTGTGTTTAGTATTTTATGGTTTTCTTAGTGTTCATTATTGTTTTTAGGGTTATTTATGTTCTTTTTATTTTTAGGAATATTTTATGGTTTTCACAGTTTTTATGTGTCCTATGTTTTTTCTAGGTTCATTGGGGTTTCATTGAGTTTCTTAGGGTTTTTAGATTTTTTAACTATTTAGTGTTTTAAAGGGTTTTATAGTTTTTTGTGAGTTTGTAGGGTTTTAATGGGGTTTATGGTTTTTTCGTGGGTTTTAGTGGTTTTATGGTATTTAGGGGGGTTTAGGTTTGTATATCCTTTTAGGGTTTTTGGATTTTTTATGTTTTTAGGGGTTTTAAGTGTTTTTTGGATTTTATGTTTTTATTATGGGTATTTAAGTTATTAAATTTTTTACGTTTTTATTGATTTTTATGGATTTTTATGTATTTTTAGGGGTTTTTATGGGTTTTAGGGATTTTTGAGTTTTTTGGGGTTTCATAGGGTTGTTACCATTTTTTAGGATTTTAGGGGTTTTATGTGTTTTTAGGTCTCTATGGTTTTCTTTGGGGTTTCTTGGGTTTTTTTACGTTATATATTTTTTTTAGTATTTTTATGTTTTCTTGGGTTTCTTTGGGTTTTAGGGTTTTTAGAGTTGTTGTGGGTTTTTTGGGTTGTTTAGGGGTTTCTATTGTTTTTTATGTTTTTTATGGTTTTTTTGAGTTTTTTCTCTTTTACAGTGGTATACATTATTTTTATAATTTTTAGTTGATTTATGGTTTTATATTCGTTTTTATGGTTTTATGGGTTTAATGTTTTGTAGGGATTTAGATTCTTTAGTGGTTTTATCATTTTTAGGTTTTCTGAGGTTTTAAGAATTTTTTTTGTCTTTTATAGCTTTCTTAGTAGTTTTTAGTGTTTTTAATATTTTTAAAAAAATTTAGGTATTTTTATGGATCATTTATTATTTTTATGATTTTTAAGGGTTTTGGGGTATTCTATGGTTTTTTTGGTGTTTTTGTGTTTTTTTGGGATTTTATGGTTTTAGTGTCTTTTAATATTTTTAGTGTTTTAAAGGGTTTTTATATTTTTTAGTTGATTTTTGGGATTTTATGGGATTTTGGGTTCATAATGTTATTGTGGGTTTTATGGTTTTACGGTTTTACGGTTTTTTAGAGTTTAGGATTTTTTGTATTTTTTATGTTGTTGAGGGTTTAATGTTTTTTATGATTTTATGATTTTCTTGGGGGTTTTCATGGATTTATGCTTTTCTATGTTTTATGGGATTTTTATTGGTTTTAGGGTTTTTATGGTTTTGAGGGGTTTTTAATGTTTTTAGGATTTTTAGGGGTTTAAATGGTTTTACAGAAATTGGGGTGGTTGGGTTTTTTATGTTTTATGGGTTTTTATATTTTTTGGGTTTTGAGGGGTTTTATGTTTTTAGTGTTTTTAATGGTTTTTATGGTTTTATAAAGTTTTTAAGAGTTTAAATTGTTTTTAGATCATTTTATGTTGGTTATTGTTTTTATCAGTTTTTAGGGTTTTTATGTTTTTAGGGGGTTTTGTGGGTTTTAAGGTTTTCAAGGTTTTAGGGTTTTCAACATTGGGTATGTTTTAGGGGTTTTATTTTTTTTAGAATTATAATGGTTTTTAAGGGTGTTTAAGGGTTTTTTTGGTTTTTTACATTTAAGTGGATTTTATGGATTTTAAGGATTATTATGTTATTTAGGGATTTATGGATGTTGATAGTGTTTAGGGTTTTATGGTTTTATGGTTTTTATGGTTTTTATATTCATTATGGTTTTATTATTTTTAGTGTTTTTAATATTTTTTAGGTATTTAAAGGGTTTCTATATATTTCAGTGGTTTTTGTAGTTTTTGGGTTTTGGGGGTTTTTATGGTTTTAAGGGTTTTATTTATTTTAGGTTTTTTTAATGTTTTTAGGTTTTAAATATCTCTTAGGGGGATTCATGGATTTTAGGGGTTTTATATTTTTAGGTATTTTTTAGAGTTTTTATGTTTTTTATGGGTTTTATGGTTTTTAGGGATTTTAAAGGGTTTTTATTATTTTTTAGATTTTGTGGGTTTTAAGAGTTTTTTAGGGGGGTTTTGTTTTTTTATAGTCTTTAACATTTTTATGTGTTTAAAGGATTCTTATTATTTTTACTATGTTTTGGGGGTTTTAGGGGGTTTATAGTTTTTATGATTTTTTATGATTTTTTTGGTATTTAAGGGGTTTGGGGGTTTCATTATGGTTTTTAGTGTTTTTTTGTTTTTAGGGTTTTAATTATTTTTAGGTTTTTATGATTTTTTTAGTTTTTAAGGTTTTCATGTTTTTTATTTTTTTATAGATTTTCAAAGATTTTTTAGAATTTTTATGGTTTTTAGGGTTGGAGGGTTTTAGGGTGTGTTTCGTAGTTCCTTGAAACCAGTGTTCTAGTTTTAGGAATCACTTCATCCATGAGGTTTCCATTGGATTTATTCAGGGAAATTGAAACACACAATAGTTCTTTATCCAAAATGGACCTACTTTCCAAAGGCATATTTTTGTTAAGTTTGAACTTTACTATACTTAAGAGCGTTTGTTGGTCGAGAGGATGTGAGGTCAGACTCATCACACCCTTTTTAGGGGAATTACTATATACTCTGGGACTCTCTTTATAAAATTAATATATTTTAATTAATCCTTATTAATTTACCAATTATAACATAATATTTCCTTGGAATTTGAAATCACTTATTAACATGTGTAAAATTTATATTCATCCATCTATTTGAGGTTCTTAATTAATAGATATATCCATATGTATTCGAGGTTCTCCATCATTGGTATCCTCTCATATAATATTTAGAGATTATTTTAATCATCGCTATGATGATACTGGTTTTTAAGCCACTTAGTGGGGAAATCTTGAATTTATTTTCATCCATGGTGATGAATGATTATTTTGATATTGGGATCGTACCTATAATATGGGCTACCTACTTATCCTTGTGAAAGGAATCATAACCCTCATAATTTGGTTCCACTTAACAGGACACATCATACCTTTTTGGTCATGTGATATGGACCTAGTCGTACATCTTAATGTCACATGGTAAGGAAATCTAAGAAAAAGGTGACTAGTAAAATTTTGGTTTGGGACTTATGCAGAATCATCCCAATGAATATGGATTTCCAAGTAAGATTAGACCTTATTGGGAATATGTCGCAAGGAGAATAGGGTTGATTTTAAGTATGGGGTTTGAACCTCAAGGAGGCTTCATACATATCCCATAGCGATGGAAATCAAATCCCACATAGTTTCATAAGTCTAATAGGAGAGTATAGTAATTTGAGAGAAATTAGTTTGGGATTACTTCAGGAAAAGTATTCCATGGTGATTTTAGGGTTTAATTTAGGGCCTATTCCTAAGGAGGATTCGTAGATTAAAAGAACTAGAGTTGGATTCTTAAAGAGGATATCCAGTGAGTTCAAGCCCTGAGAAGTCTACCTACGTATCCCATTTATAGTGGGATTCAGAGTTCTCGTATTTTATTCATTGTGTTGGGGATTATGCATAAAAGATTCCCATTTGAAGGGAAATAGGATTGGGTGGACCCTCTTGGATGTGCACCCTATTGAGATCAGGCCTTCTGGAAGGCGTCCTATGTATCCTGATTTGATTAGGAATCATATTTCTCATAGTTCAGAACATTGATAAAATGTTGTAATCATGAAAAATTTATAATCCCATTTGATTCATGCTCGGTGTGAGAAACAATAGGGTGTCAATGATTCAAAAAAGGCACCAACACTTTTCCCCCTCTGTTGGTGGAAAAGGGGGCACCTATGGAGGCTAAAGTGGACGTGGTCGAGGTGACCTGGGAAGAGGTCGAGGCAACGAGACCTCCCTCTCTTCTTTTTACATTGGATAAGGGTCCAATGAAAGTAAGGAGGGATTAAGGTTAGGGGCTTACACGAGGATGAATGCCCTAAAATTGATCCTAGTAGGGGAGAGAGTCTTTTCATTTCCATTCATTGAAAATCAACGTTGAATTGTACCTTCCCTACCAGAGACCAGAGGTTCTAAGTCTTAGAGATGAGTAGGGGAGGTCAGAACCCAAACCCCAATTCTCCAACATGCGAACATCCCAAAACTGTTCCGGGGAGAGAGGTCCATGTGACTATGGAAATAAAAACCCATATACACATCATCAATCCTAACCCCATTGTGAAACAAATGTGGGAAACCTATGAATACAGATATAAAAACCCAAATAGGAGACACACCGATGTGCCTTTCCCAAAGGTTTTCTAAGTCATGATGTTTTGATGGTGGTCTCAACATAATCCCTTTCAGATAAGAGATCCAATGTAGAATAATCCTTACCATGAATGGAATTGAGTAGGGCTCGATGGCTTTCAGACTAAAGAGAGAAGGTGAATCAAAGAGGGGATCCCAAGTAGGTACTGGCACGTAAGTATGGGTGCGCAAGTAGGCTTGGGTGATCTGATGTTCACTTAACCAATGAATAACCCGAATCTTGTTACATGGGTAAGACATGACTCAAGCCTTAAAGAGTGTTCACAGGTATTCCCAGAAGTGGGGTGCTCAAGTTCCTATAAAATAAATAGGTGGCATACAAGTGATTCTGATTTAGGGAGGTTGGGCGCTTTTGGAAAGAAAGTATTATGGATTTCAAACAATAAAAGGACTTAAGTCATATGATCCTCCTTCATTTCCTCCACTTTAGGTGTTAAGGAACTACCTTGAAAGTTTCAGAGGACTTGGGTCAATCACTCAGGTGACCATAGAAACAATTAGGCTTTAGGGAAATTCATCTATACAAATAAAGGCCCTAAGGGTCTATTTAGAGGAAAAAATAGGACCCTGGGAGAATGAAGTTTGGTCACGCCAGTGGGTTTCATGCCAACATTATGGCGCGCAGGTGGTTGTGCGTCAGATGGGTGGCTCCCAAGTAGGCTTTAATGCCGCCGGTGATTTAGCCTAACTTGGGTGCCACATTGAAGACTTAGCCAAAATAAATTCTTTTTCCATCTCCTATATGGTGGCGCACAGGTGTTTGTGCATAGGTATCTTGGGAGACTCTTTGGGGACTTATCCAAATTTATTTCTCCATACCGCGGGGGATGCACCCCCACACCCCTACATGGGATTAGTGATGATCTATGGTCTCAGCCCTTCAGGTATTTGCTTTCTCTACCATCATTGACCCCCATGAATAATGTTGTGTCGCAGCATGAACTTTTCAAGCTCGGTCGAGGTCATTTTGTAGAAAAATGCATAGAACACATTTCATGGTGTCTACAAAAGCCCCCCCCCCCATAAGAATTTAATTCATTTGGAACGAAATGAATATTTTTCTAAGGTAAAAGTAGGGAACTTTGACATATTACAACATCATTGGTTAGATTTAGAGCTACTTCATGTTTGGAAGGATTCTCTAATTTTTTCCTATACCATGGGACATAGTGAGCATCTTTTTATTTTTACAATGGTTATATAGACAACCCCACAAAAATTGTATATTTTGACATTTAATTTCTCAATATTCCCTAAAGATTATTAATATGTATGTTTAGTTAATTGATACTCAACTTTTTTCAATAGTTCCCATTGTGGGTTTTCAATCTGGTGAGTACTATACCTCTTGATGTTTGAAGTTTAAAGTCATTCATGTTGGACTATAAATGGATAGTGTTTAAAGATGAAAATAATTTACCATAAATTTTAAAAATACATCACAAACAAGACTTAGTGGCTATGAATTTCTCTAATATTCATTAAATATTTCCAAGGGGAATCTTGAGCCATGATGTTTTTGGTCACCAAATCTAAAAACTTGTATAAACATAAAGGAACTCCCTTTCAAGAGAAAAGTTACCATTATTTGAAAAACCCATTGTGGGGGCTGTATTATGCAGGGATAACTGGGGCATATGCTTCATATCCAAATAGTGTACTCTTTTGATCGACAGGCCTGTTATGTCATCAAATTTTATACAAGGCCACATCGGGGCACATACTGCATTGTTGAGAAAAAGAGATCTCAGTAGTTTGACATTTTACTATTGATAGTATAGGGAAAATAAAATTTGAGTGACTCAAGACCAAAATAGATGATTTTTATGATGAAAGGTATTTTGAGAATAAAGTGATATATACTCCAACATATGCCATGAATAGTAAAAAAAACTTATATTAAATTTGGTGTATGAGGAATGGTTAAAAATTTTCCTAATGGAGAATTTTTGATATCATGTTCTGCGGTTTTAAGTCATGAAGTGAGAAAAAAATGTGCTTTTCCTTTTTATGTCATGTAGTGAGGACATTGTACTGTGCAGTTTTAAGTCAAGCAGAGAGGATATTGTACTTTTCAATTTTACATTATGTATTGCGGACATTGTACTATGCAGTTTTATGTCATGTAGTGAGGACATTGTGGGGATTTAGTTTAAGGTCTTTAGCTTTGAATAGAGCTATGAGAGTCTTTTAATTTCTTGATAATTTTTTTGGAAACAAACTTCCATATTCAGGTGTGAATGGGAAAAATTTAAACTGTGAATTGTGAATTTCTGGATCTGAAGAATGATATGGGAAAATTAATAAAATAATTATAGGATGTATTCTCCAAGGATGAAGTTACCATTATTTGACAAACCCGTTATGGGGCTATATTATGTAGGGACAACTGGGGCATATGTTGTATATCCAAATAGAGGAATCTTTTGACCGACAGGCTTGTTATGTAGGTGAATTTAATGCAAGGCCACTTAAGAGTATGTACTGTATAATCAAGAAAAAGAGCTATCAGATGTTTGACATTCTATTTCTAAAATCAGAAGAATGTTTACTAAGATTTGAATTTTCCAGGGAATAGATTTTGGTTTATAAAGAAAGGTACCTGAATTTGGAGAGGGTATTTCCAATCATGATTTCCTAAGAATAAAAAGAATAGGTTTTATATGAAGTTCTAACAAAAAAGTAAGAGGTATGGTGTCTATAGTTTTAGGTCATAAGACTAGGACCAGAAATGGAAAAAGTACATGATATGTGGTCAAGTGATCAAAGGTTTTTTCATATTGCTTTGAACACATGGATAGGGAAATTTTTAAACTATGTTCTTAATGAATTTTATATTGAGATAAAGGTAAAGGAAAAAGTACATGAATAATTCTTTTAAAATACAGATTCTTGTATATTGTTATCAAATTTTGAAGGGGACAAAAAGAAAATTTAATGAAGAATAACATTACCATCATTTGAAAAACCCATTACGAGGGGTATATTATGCAGGGACAATTGGGGAATATGTTTCATATCCAAATAATGGAATATTTTAACTGAAAGGGATGTTATTTAGTAAACTTATGTAAGGCCACCAAATGGAACGAACTGCATAGTCACACAAAAGAGTTCTTAGATATCAGATACTTTGTCACCAAAAATTGTAAGAAAGATTATAAAGATCTAACAATACTCAATATAAAGAGTATGAAATATGGAAGAGGAAAATTATCAATACATAAGAGAAATATTTGAATCAATATTGAAAATTATTTTGGAGTCCCTTACAAATATCTTACTCATATGTAATATGGGTACATTCTTGATTCTTTAGTGGGTTCTCCGAGGAGAGGACCAAAGATAAAAGCTTCCTACAAAGAATTTTTTTTACTATATACAAGTGAGTGGGGAAAACAAATTTCCCCATGGTTGGGACTAGGATTTAAGTCATAGTCATCACTAAATATCTCTATGGGATGAAAATAAAGCCACACATAGTTCTTAAAAGGACCGTGTATTTTATCGTCATACGGTGAGGACATCTTTTGTTCCTTTTATGGACTTACAGTCAAGACCACTAATAAACCCCAAAAGGAATTGAGATACCTTATTCATTCAGGGAATGTTTTTTTACCCAATTCCTAATCCCATGTGAGATATGCTCGGTGTGAGAAAAAAGGATCAGTAAAAAATTTATTCTATAACACAAAAGGCGACACAAGTGAAGAATATGAGTATTAGGATTATGTTATGGCTGAGCCAGAGTATAGAACTCGGGTTCACTATGTATCTTGTTGGAGAAAAAATCATGCCAAATATAGTTCTTATATTTCCATGTAGTTTAATGTCATGTGGTGAGGACAAAGACTAACTGATGTGAAAATAAAGACATGTTGTAGCTTGGCCAAGGAATAAAACCCAATTGTCACTACATGTATTTATGGAGGCATGAATCAAACCATACATAGTTCTTTAATATTCCCTATGTGGGTATGATTCTTATATAAGAAATAATGGGATTTTTTATATCATTTTTGGGCCCAATATTGGAGTTCTATGCATCTCTACGTATATCATATACATGAGAATAAAGGTGTACATAGTTCATGAAACTTTCATTTCCCACAAAAATCATGTTAGACATGGTAGATGGGGGGTTTTTTAACACATTCTAGAAAAATGATTGAATATAAGGCACAAGATGTTACAAAAATCAAACCATTTATCTTAAAAGATCACTATGTATAGATCTAGTTTAGATATAGGAGAAGAAAAGGGAAATAAATTTTTTTTGGTTGTGGCTGGGTCCAAAATTAGAGATCTATGCCTCTCTACGTATCTCAAATAGATGAGAATAAAGCCACACATAGTTTTTTAAATGAGGTCCCTATGATGATATGACTCAGACATATAGAAGAAAGGGACTGATGTTCCACTAAAGAGCAGCAATGATGTCAATGATTCTTGCCTATAGAAGCTTCTAACTTCATGTAGAGAAGACATCATACACACAGTTTAATTTCATGTAATGTGGAAAAATGAGGTCATGCAGTTTAATGTCATGCGACAAGGAAAAATATGCTATGCATTTTATCATTATATATCATGGATACTTATGGTTGTTATGCAGTTTAATGTCTTGCTACTAGGACCTTGTGTTGTGTAGTTTGAAGTCATGCAGCGAGGATGTTTTGTGTAATTACACAATGTATTTCTTTAAGAATCTCACATTGGTTGGAGTTGTAATAAGATCAACATCAATTACGATGAAGGAATAAGATCCATTTGAGTATACCTTATGTTTTTAATAATTTCCTTCCCACTTTGGCTCATGCTTTGTTGGATTCTTTCCTGGTATCATTAGAGTCCTGAGGACCAGTAACAATTCTCCTTGCAGAAATGAACAGAGAAAAACTTTCTTGATAAGGGCTCATACGATTCCATTATGATAGACTTATAAATGATGAAAATTATGAAATATTTTTTCGTCTAATCATTCTAGCTCATAAATCCATTTTTTAGACTTCTTTTCTATAGAAAAATAATCACAGATTAAAATTCTGAGTAATGGTAATTGAATTTCAATAGAAAAAACTACTTCTGTTCCATACACCAATGAATAATGGGTTTCTTGGGTGGAAATACGGGTAGTAGTCCGATATACCCATAAAGAATGACAAAGTTTATCAAGCCAAGATTTCTTATCTTTATCCACCATATTCTAGATTATATTTGTTAGGGTCTTATTAAAAGCCTCAATCTATCCATTGGACACTGCATGATAGTGAGATTAATGGTTGGATTTGATATTGTGCTCCTAATATAACTTCTTTACCTCAACAGAACAGAAATTAGTGCTATTTTCCATCAATATAGTATGAGGGACACCAAATCTAGTGATGATGTTAGTTTCAACAAAACTAAAAATGTTTTTGGATCCATTTCATTGAAAGGAATAGCCTTCTTCAATTTAGAGAAGAATTAAGTAGCACTAAGAATATAATTGAACTGCTTAACCACATCTGGAGTATTAGGCCTTACTACATCTATTCCACATGTGGAAAATGGCCAGAAGTCATTAGTTGTATGTATTATCTCTGAGGTTTGACGAATGAAGTTATAATTCACTTGGTAGGGTTGAAATTTATTAGTTAAATCTATTCAATCCAGTGTCATTGAAGGCCAAAATTATCCAATACTTCATATTTGATCAGAAATCCTATGCCCAGATTGGTGAGCACCACATGCTCCTAAATGTACTTCTTTCATGACAACTTCAGTTTCTTATCCATTAAAACACCTGAAAGGGATTCAATAAAAGCGTCATTAGTAGAGGATCTTTTAGTGATATGGACTATCATAAAGAGTAAAATTGGCCTCTTGTCATCAGATTTGTTCTTTTTCAGCCCTATCTGGTGGAATTGCTCCATTTCGAAGGTATTACATGATGGGTGTTCTCCATCCCATGGTATGACCATATGGCCAGAAATAGGACTAATTTCATTAATTTCCTCCATTCTAGTTTGAACAAAAAGTGATACCACATGTCAATGGGTTATAAGGATGATTGTCTCATCAGGGATTCGATATGCGAAGGTTGTAGCTGCATTATCCGGTACATCATCTTGGGAATTATATGATCACGGGATATAAGACAATGTCTGAACTGAGGGATATTCAGCCATTAACCATTTAATGTATTCAAACAAAGGGATCAATTCTTCTTTTCTGATGTAATAATCCCAATTTATTTGATTGATTACCATCTCTGAATCACCTTTCACATTCAAGTGGTTCACTTGTACCTGAAGTTCCAATTCCTGACCTATAATGAGATCTTGATATTCTACCTCATTGTTGGTTCCACCTTCTGACAACAGTATGGAATAAATAAACACTTCCCTTTCTAGGGAGATAAGTATAATTCCTAATACAACTTATTTGAGTTTAGTTTTTTCCATTCTCTTCCCTTTTGGACTTCTCGAGGAACCATCAAAGAACATTTCCAATGTTTGGGAACTATATTGAATATAGAATACCTATTCATCTGAAAGTTCAATAATTAATGATCTATCTTCTTAATATGGGTGTTCTGTAAAGAATTCAGCTAGAGATTGTCCCTTTATTGCCTTATGAGGCACAAACTGGATATAAAACTATTGCAAATTAACTTCCCACCATGCCTGAAGCCCTATAAGCATAGGATGATTGAGGATAAATTTGTTTGGGATATTGCGAGACACCAATTTGACCTCATGATGTTGCAGGAAGTGCTTCAATTTATGAAATTCAAATATTAATGCCAGCAAGAACATTACAATACTTGAATACCCAGTTTCTGCATCAAGCATAGTTAGATTGAGATAGTAAATGTTGTTTTCTTTCCAAACATTGTTCTTATGGGAAAGGAAGGCACCAAGTGATTTCTCTAAAGTTTTCACATATAGAATATGTGGTCTTCCTTCAATAGGTGTCATTAATACTATTGGAATCAAGAGATATTTCTTGTGGGTATCAAATGATTCTAGGATGACTTCAGTCCATTGATAGGTGACTCCCTTATTCATTAATCTCGAGAAAGGAAAACATGTGCCTACCAAATTAACAATAAAGTGATGAATATATGCCATGTTTCATTGGAGTACTCTTAATTTTTTCAAATTTCGGGGAGGTGACATGCCAATTATTTCTTTTTCTTCTTGGGATCAACATCGGTGCCATGATGGAATACTACGAAGCTGAGGTATTTTCCTGTGGTTACACCGAAATCACATTTTAAGGGGATCATCTTTAAATTGTGTTGATGATGTTTTTTGAATATGGTCTCTAAATCATCCAAGTGATCATAATGTTTTCTAGATTTAGCCACAAAATCATCCACATAACATTTGGCAAATTTCCCTAATAAGTTTTTAAATATATGGTACATGGGATGTTGATACATTGCACCTACATTCTTTAAGCCAAATGGAATTACTCGATAAAAAAACACACCTTAAGGGGCTCTGAAGGCTGTATATTCTTCATCCTCTTGGGCCATGCATATTTGATTATACCTAGAGTATCCATACATAAAGGAAAGATCTTCATACCGAGATGTTGCATCAAATAATATTTTTGTAGTCAGAACTGGAGAGTCATCTTTAGGACAATGCTAGTTAAGATATCTAAAATCAATGAAAACCCTGATTTTCCCATTCTTCTTTTTCACTTGGAAAATTTCATCCATCCATTTAGGATATTTAACCTCCCTAAAAAAGTTATAATTTATAATATTATTATCTTCAACTTCAATTTTTGAGGCATGACTTGGGTGTGTTCTTCTTAATGCATTCTTGAATCCTCGATGTTCTTATGGAAGACCCAAATTATGGATTACTACATTGGTATTAATTCCTAGAATGTATGTATAATTCCAAGAAAATATATCTTGATGTTTCGTTATAAATTAATTATATGTCTCTTGATATTCAGAAGTCATGGCCACACTAATTAGAGTGGAGTGTGGATCATCATTTGTACCTAGATTTATTTCTCTGAGCTCAACCACAGTGGTAGAGAAACCTTCCAAAAATGTTGTAGGATCATCCCTGAGATCTTCCTATTCTTTTTCATTAAATGTTACTTATTTTTTTCTACTTTCATTGTAGATGATGAAGAAAAACTTCCATAGTTAGGGGAGGAGTCAGTATTTGAACATCCTGAAGAAGAGGACCCCATTTCTGACCCTAATGATAATCAAGGGTATTCCTGGGGTAATAAATAAGAGATTATGGATTGGGAATAAACATTCTTGTCTTCCTAAATTATTTATACAACTTATTTTAATCTTATTAGAAATGTAGAGGATTGATGAAGTTCAGTGGATGAAATGAAGACATCTCCATTTAAGCTTCCATCATTGCTTGGTAAATCAAAAACTACTCCTATGCTTTCCGGATCAATTGTCACAATTGACATTATGGTAGTCACTAGATGAGTTCTTAGATATGGGTTTACCCTTTCAATTTTATTTATAGGCAACACATAATTTATACTCAAATGTATTAATGGGTTTAATGGGATATTTTCCAAGCCATTCAGAGCATTAATTTTGGTTACATCTTTTGTTATGGATCTCATTCCCTTCATGTGATAAAAATATGCCTCAATGTATTAATATTCACATGATTTCAATGGAGCCTTATCACCATACAATATCCCAATTTAACCATTAAAATAGTATTTGAGACATTTATGGTATGAAAAAGGTATGACTTCATGTTGATGTAGCCATGTACATCCAAGAAGAATGTTGAAGGCTATGTCCTAACATACAACCATGAAATCTGAATTAGATACAAGATCTCCAATATAAGTTCTAATTGTAATCTCGCCTAGAGGTTCATTATAATTCTTATCATAACCTTATAACATTAAAGTGGAGGGAGATAAATCAGATTCAGTGATTCCCAATAGACAAAGTGTACGAATAGGAATGAGATTGACTCTTGATCCAATATCAATGATGTCTTGTTGGATTCCTATGAAATTGACCCTATCAGATAGATACATGGTCCTGATATGTCCATCTAAAACATCATTTTCATCTTCATTGGTAAAATATATAATTACATGAAACTCTATTGGATCATTCTCTATATGGTAATCATCAGAAGCAGAAAATTTTGTTTCAAACTCTTGAGCACTTGACAAAGCCTCGATAAGTGCTTCTCAAAGATCTTTTGATAGTTTGAAGGCATCCAAAATTGACAACATGGGTGGTACATGGGATATCTATTTAAAAACATCATACTTTTGGCCCAGAGGTCTATGTTTCCCAACATGGATATGCGGTTTTTTAGGTGACTTGGAAGTTGATGCTTCTGATATAGATGTACCCTATGTCAGAGCAGATACTAGAAGTATTCCTGGATTTGGTAGATTAGACTGAATAGGTCTATCTATTTGCTATGAGGAATATGGTGTGACCTCTAATTGTTCCTCCAAAATAATCATTTCAGGATCAAACCTGTCATGCATGGAATAATCTCCTTGTTCTTGTTGATCCAACTAAAGTAATCTCCCACAAGTTTCAGTCGTATATATAGTTCTAGAATGGGTAGAGTTAAAATAGTGGCATCTAGAATACCCACGTCTCCCCTTGTATCCTTGACCTTTTCCTTATTCTCTATTTCCCCAGGTAGGTATAGGGAACTCAAGCTCATTATAATCAGAATCACCATTGTCATAAGGATCTGTTAATTGGATAGCATTGACGGAACCAAAGATTGATTCTTCATCTGATGAAGATTCTGTTTAACAGGCCAGTTATTATTGTTCCATGTGGCAAGGTGGTGCCCGTACTTTTGAAACATATAGCATGAAATCTTCTAGATTCAAATACAACATTGACCATGACATGAGATCGTCTTCTTATTATTTCTCTTTTCCCTTTTGATCATTTCGCTTCTTTGAGGATAGAAATTTAGGGGAATAATCTTTTGATGAAGGTTTCTTTGTTGTTGTATGAGTGGAAGAAGACACAATTAGTTGATTCAACTATGTTTCTAGAATGGCATGAGTTCATTTGATCATTTTCCTGATCATCCAATCATCATATTTCTACAAATTTTTACATTTTCCTTCCTTCTATTCATTGTCTTCCTCTAAATCAGTAGTAATAACACATGATACTTGAGTTGAAGAAATATTCAGTTTCGCTTTTCAATAGTCTACCATTTTTTGTATGAGGTCCTTGATAAAAAATCACTCCTAAATGGGATGCCCCAACATCTGGTGAAAAGGACAATAATTTAGAAGATATTCATCTTCTTCTTTTATTGGTTTCTTCAGCCTTGGAAACTGACCCATACTGTTTTCTAGAGTTGAGATGAAGTAACTGGGAACCTTTTCATTCTGGAAATAATAAACTTTGTTCTTTAACTAATCAAACAATATCCTCCATTGATCTCCTTGATCATCATGAAGAGTTTTTCATTGTTATTAATGCTCGTAAGGTGGATCACTTAGATATGATGAATTTTTTGAATTTGAAGTAGATACAAGTACTATATTGAGTGTAACTATAGGAGCCTCTACTTTCCCTACTATAATTCCTAGAGAAGATGGAATTACATGAGTTTTAGCTTTACTTTACATAACAGAATCTTCTATCTGTTGAGAAATTTAAGCAAGGTCTCAAAACCATCATGTGTATTTCAAAAGGATTAGTGTTGTGCATAACTCGCCACGCAGATTTTCCACAAAAATTAGCAGAAACTCTTCATGAGGGAGTTCCGGATTTGAGGAATAAATTAATCATTTCCATCAAGCAAAGAAATATAATACTCTTTCATTTTCCATTTCTTTTCAATTTTTAAGATAATTTTTTTTTGTCTTCAATATAATTGATCTGAAATAAAAAGGAATTTATGACGAAGATCACCCCATCCAGCAATTGTTCGAGATTTTATACTTGTATAACACACAAAAGCTGGTCCTTTTAATGACTGCACAAAACACCTAATATTTACTACATCTTGTTGTTGAGGAGTTCCCATAGTGGGATCACAATGATAAAATAAACTTGTTATGTGATTTTCTGGATCTTTGAAACCATTAAATATTGGGAATGTGGTATTTACCAAATTTGGTGGGGGAGGGATCAGATCCACCCATTCAGGGTAAGATTTATTTTCTGGCTGAACTGGAATACACCGTTCTTCTACAGCTTCTAATCATGTTTTTAATGCCCCAATTGTGTTCATAATCATTTGGGGAATATGCAGATGATCTAGGATGTTTACAGGTACAACATCTGGAGATTTAACTGGTTCAATGACCTACAAAACCACTTGGGGTGGTGCTGGTATTTTCTTTGGATAACCCACAGGAATATGCCTATAAGGATGTTATAGGTCTTTTTATGGCTGTGTACCCAATAGAGGGAATTCGTTATCCACATCTGTAGTTACCACAAATCCTCTTTGCTACAGAGCTCCTACTGGATGTGCATGTTGAGGATCTGCCTGGGGATTATGTCTAATAGAGATGATGGTTCAAAGTAACTCTATATTAAGTCTTTTCAACTCTTTCATCTCCACTTCTTGCTATGAAAACCTCTCTTTAAGAGAAAGATATTAACCTTATCTTTTGGAAAAGTGATAATCAATCTGACTTTTACCTTTCCCCTTGATATATTCCTTTAGGAGGGGTGGGAGATGATTGTTTGATGGAATACCTAGATTATTGGTAAGCTACTAATTTCTAGTATTTACACCTTCTTCATTTTCTTCAGTGTGTACCATATTATGGATAAGAACTTCATCTTCTAATTCCATTGAACTATACTCATTTTCTGGAGGATCTTCTGCAACAGCATTAATAACATTCATTGACGCATAATGAATTGTTGACATTACTGCAGCATCGTTTTAAGATAGTCTCCTTCTATATCTTTCTTGAGACTTTGTTATCCTATATGATGAATTGATGATAACTGTTTGGAAAACAGTAACCCTAAGGGAATCCTTGGATAGTTCAGTTGTGAACTCTATTTTAGGATTATTCTCTAATTGGGAGAAAACTAACTTGCATTGAGGAGGATACTTAAGATGTAAAAAATCCCCTGACCATGTAGGTTGGGGTTATTCCTTTTCTTCTTCTTCAAACCTTTGAACTTTGTTTATTCAATTAAATGGATGAATTAAACAACCCCCATCACTGCAAGATGGGGTGGATCTTGAACTTCTATGGATGAGATTCACGTAGAGGATATTTTGATTTTGCAAATTTTGGTTTGAACATTAGCTGGGTGAATTGTACGAAAACCACTTAAATCAACTGTTGTGGAAAATTGTTTTTCTGTTTTAGATATTTGCGTCTTCTGACGGCTGACATCCTCTCCGTGGGAGGCCTGCTGAAGATTCTCAAATTATTGATGGAAATGTAACTCAATGACTTTTTTTCTTTAATACTAACTCTGATGAGATCTAGTTGATGATTTTTCTTGACTGTACATTAGATTATATACAAATTCTGTTGACTGTAGCCATTTGTGGGAAAAAATATTTCATGAGACCACTTTTGGAAGACTTTTTTGATTATAGAGTGAAGTGAAATGCAATGATCCATGTTCATCCAATCCTTCGATAAGAACACCATTTTTGGAATCAAAAATTAACTAGTGTAGCCTCTTTTGAGCATTGAGCCATGCACGCTGAAGGGTTATCTACTTATTTTCAACCGTTGAATTTCCGGAATATGAGGGAGATGCCAAGTTAATTTTGTGTTGCAACCCTCATATTTCCTTTACATGATTTTTATATTCATCATATAGTAATACATTGGTTTTGAAATGACGAAGATTCATCCATATGTTGAGGTGGATATCATGAATGCAATATTTGGCCATCAATTCTGTAATGTTATATTGAGAATTTTTCAAAGGCTAGAACATGACTAGTATTTATCCATTAGCCGATTGTTTTATCATGTTTAACATATCTTCATCATCTTTCACTAGAGGTTTCTACACATGATCTGAAAAAAGTTGGCGTTTCATGATTTTATTGTTTAAAATAATGGAATTGGTCACTTTTTCCTCCGTTGTATTGGAAGACAAGTGACCCAAGGTAGGTTCTCAAAATTACAATTCCCTTAATATATCTTATGGTTGAGAAAGTATTTCACCAGTTTATGAAAAGACACTAGACATGACTGGCCTTGTATTGGAATGTTCCTCGAGATAATAGGGCTTTTCACTACTAAATTGTCAATTATATAATTTTTTTGACAATACAAAAAACTACTATATAGAGAACATTCAAATTGAATGGAATCATGGGGAGTACAACCCCAGTGGATAACAGAAAAGGATAAATACTCTTTCTCCATTGTCTTCTATCCACACAGAGGGTTTTCATGGCTCTCATCTGAAGATAGGCTCTCTGGATTGACTGAATTTTTATGAAGTAGGACTTCATGATGTTGTTTCTGATGGAGAGCTTTATAATTACAACTAACACTCCCATAATTTGGTAATAATAGGGTAGGATCGTGAGTTGTAATAGTTAAATGTATGAGTGCTTCAAGAACTCCAGCATTAAGAGGAGTCATATTTCAGGTTGAGTCTTGATTTTCCAATTGTGTTTGGAGAGATTTTTTCATTGATGGTCTATTAAAAATAGTTGGGGCCAATTGCTTAGAGAAATGTTTATCATGGGAAGGTGTAGTTTCCTACCTTGGATCAGTAACCAAAACAGACCAATTACCTCTAATTGGAAAGGTTGTATGTTCCTGATCCTTTTGTCTGTATGATACGGGGGAGTATGCCCCATGACCCTCTTGGGATGGAATAGAGGTGTGTATCTTATCCAAGATGGAATGGTGATGTGTCATCCTAGGTGTGGGGATAGATTTATGTGTCTGTTCCCCTAGTACTACTAAAGTATTTGTCATAATATTCTATCTTGATTCCAGAATATGGGAAGGGATTTATATCTACCCTTTCACCATTGATAAGATGTGTTTGGTGACTTCAGCAGCGGGAACATGAATATATGTCCATTCGGTATCTGATATGATGTGTGTGTCTGCTCCTGTCCTCCTTTTCCTATCACTGGGTATTGACAATACTCATGTATGGGGGCAGGGAGCTGGGTCTGCCCCAGATTTGTCATCGGAGCTTTCCAACTGACTTCTATGGGTGCTGCCAAATGAGAATATTGGTAGGCTTGATGAATGCTGGTAAGTTTTTATGACAACGAAATGTTTTCCATCAAGTATGGTTGAAATAATTCCTTCAATTCTGGAATATGATACTTCTAGAATAATTGGTGATTGTAAGCAGGTGAATCTTCATGTTTACCAGTTTCCAACACATTTGATTGGTGGTCTTCTTTAAAAGCAGTCAGATGAGCCTACTGACTAGATAATAATTTATAAATAAGTGTGTGTGCCTATTCAAGGTACTCCACCGAATTTGTTTGGTAGGATTGGTGGTTTTTTACCTTATGAGTCTTCTAGGAAATACAATTAGGACGAATGGGTGTATGTGCCCATTCATTGATCGCCATCAAGTTATGTTGATGGACGTATCCAAAGGGGGAAGAGGTAAGAACTAGATCCCTATTGGAAGAACGTTGTCACAAGAGGTTCATCTTGCATGCCCTAGTCTGAGGGACCTGGGGAGAACGTCCAAAGTCAACATGCCCATAATTTTGGGGGTTTACTGCCGCGTGGTTTTTTTGTCGGTGATTATTGCTTGGAGTTCTCAGGAAGGACCCTGCGTCTTTGGATTGAGACCCTGAGTGACCTCTTGATATACCTCTCTATAGTATGGAAGTGACTAGTTGTTGTGTTCCATGGATAAGGACCCAAAACAGTTGAAGACAATGGTTGGAACCATATGCTTCTTGATCATCAGTCATCACTGGACGGACAATAAAGGATTTTGATTAACCTATAGAGAATATCGGGTAGACTCCAAAGTTGGGATTGTACCGTGATGAAGGTACTCCTTTACCAACATGTTGTATACCCAGCATTGAAGACATTGGTTGGGTAATAAAATCCTTCCTATGAATGATGATCTAGCTTGAGTAACAGTTGAGAAGTTCACAGATATCATCTTGAAGAAACCAATTTTTTACTGAAGGGAGTTCTGAGAAAAAAATGAAACAAAAAAAATACATTAAAACGAAAACTTTTAGATGGTTATATGAATGATTTATTCCTTTGTATAGCCTTCCTTTATCAATTGATAGGGTCCTAATAGGTGGGTAACATTTTTAACTTGGTTAAGGATTCACGTTTGATTCACCATTTTTGTTTTGTAGCTCCTTGAAATGTGTGTTCTAGTTTTAATAATCACTGCTTCTTGGAGGTTTCAATTGGATCTATTAATGGTACAAGAAACACCCAATAGTTCTTTATCCAAAAGGAACCTACTTTCAAAAGGAAGGAGTTTGTTAAGTTTGAAATTTATGATACATAATAATGTTCATTGGTCAAGAGGATGGGAGGTCAGACTCATCACACCCTTTAGGGGGGAATTATTGTCTACTATGGGACTCTCTTTATAAATTTAAGAATTTGTCATGAATCCTTCTTAATTTAACAATTATAACATAATTTTCCCATGGAATTTGCAATCACTTATTAATATGTATGATATTTAGAATCATCCGTATACATTCTAGGTTCGTTATTAATGGAGATATCAGTTTTTATTCTTGGTTCTCTGTCAATGGTATCCTCTCATATACTATTTAGAGATTATTTTAATAATCTCTATGACGATACTCGTTTTAAGCCACTCAGTGGGGCACTCTAGAATTTATTGTCATCTTGGGAGATAATGGATTGTATTGATATTGCGATCATACCCATAAAATGGGATACCTACGTATCCTTGTGAAAGGAATCAGAACCCTCGTAATTTAGTGCTTCTTAGTGGGACATATCATACATTTTTAGGTCATGTGATAAGGACCTATCCATACGATTTAATGTCATGTGGTAAGGAAATCTAAGAGAAATTTTTTTAGTCAAATTTTGGTGTGTGAATTATTCCTATGTAGCCCAAAGAACATGGAATGAATATGTATTTATAAATAATATTAAACTATATTTGGAATATTCCCTAAAGAGAAGTGTTTTGATTTTAAGTGTTGAGTTTGAACCTCATGGATGATTCTTACCAATCCCTTGTGGATGGGAATCAAATCCTATGTAGTTAGATAAATCTCATAGGAGAGTATAGTCTAGTAAGGGAAATGATTTTGGGATTACTTCCTAAAAAGGATTCCATGATGATTTGGGGGTTTAATTTGGGGATTATTCTTAAGGAGGATTCCCAGATTAAAATAATTAGAGTTGGATTATTGAAGAGGATGTCAAGTGAGTTCAAGTCTTGAGAAGGATTCCAATGTATCCCATTCATGGTGAGAATCAGAGTTCTCATAGTTCATTCATTCTGTTGGGATTTATGCATAAAATCTACCCATTTGAAGGGATATGATTGGGTGAATCATTTTTTGAAGGGAACTCTTTTAATATTGGTCCTTTAAGTAGGAATCCTACATATCCTAATATGAAAAGTAATAAGAGTTATCATAGTTCAGAATGTGCTAGGGCTAACACACAGGATATGACCATTTGAGGAAAACATGATTGGGTGGACCCTCTTGTATGGGAACCCTTTTGAGCTTAGGACTTTATGTAGGAGTCCTTAATATCCCGATTTAATCAGGATTCAGTGTTCTCATAGTTCAGAACATTGTGAAAATGTTATGATCATGAAAAATATATAAGACCACGCAAGTCATGGTCATTGTGAGAAATGAGAGGGTGTAAAAGATTCAACAAAGGCACCCATGCTTTTCCTCCTCCACTGGTGGAAGAGATCGCACCTACGCCGGCTAGGGTGGACAAGGTCGAGGAATTCCAGGAAGAGGTAGGGGTGAAAACCCATCCCTTTGATCTCTTTACATTGGAAAAGGTGTCCTATGAAGGGAAGGAGGGATAAAGGTTATGGGATTACACCAGGATGGAAACCCTAAAATTGATCCTGGTAGGGGAGGGATACATTTCAATTTCTTGAATGGAAAAGCAAGTGTGAACCAAACCTTCCCTACCAGAGACCTTAGGTTCCAGGTCTTAGAGACGAGAAGGGGATGTTAGAACCCAAACACAAATCCTCCAAAATGGGAACATCCCAACATTGTTCATGGGAGAATGGTCCATGTGACTATGGATATACAAACCCACAGTCACTTCATGAATCATAACACCATTGTGAAACAAATGTGGGAAACCTATAATTGCAGATATACAAACCCAAATAGGAGACAAACTGATGTGACTTTCCCCAAGTTTTTATATGTCACGACGTTTTGATAGAGGTCTCAACAGAATCCATTTTAGAAACTGGATCCAATAAAGATGAATCCTTTCCATTGATGTATTTTAGGAGGTCTCAATGTCTTGTATCCTGAAGAGAGTACGTGAATCAAAGTGGGTTGCCCATGTAGTTAATGTAGTGCAAGTATGTGCGCGCAAGTAGGCTTAGGCGACCTGATGTGCACTTAAGCAATGAACAAACAGGATGTCAATGCTTGTGAGAGACTTAAATCAAGCCTTCAAGAGTATTCACAAGTCTTCCCAGAAGTGTGGAACTCAAGTTATTATTAAAGGATATGTGGCGCACAAGTGTTTCTGATTTAGGGAGGTTGGGCGCTTTAGGCGCACAAGTGTTATGGATTTCAAACACTAAAAGTACTTAAATCCTATGATCCTCCTTAAATTCCTAAACATTAGGTGTTAAAGAACTACCTTGAATGTTTCATAGGACATGGGTGAAGCACTAGGGAGAACCGAGATGCAATTAGGCTACAGGGAAATTCTTCCATACAAATGAAGGCCCCAGAGGTCTATTTATAGGCTAAAATAGGACCCTGGGCGAAAGGAGTTTGGTCGCACAAGTGGGTTGCACACCAACATTGTTTCACACAAGTGGATGTGTGCTGGATGGGTGGATCCCATGTAGGCTTGCATGCTACTGGTGATTTGGCCAAACTAGGCCGCCGAATTAATGACTTATCCAAAATAAATTCTTTATCCAGCTCCAGTATGGTGCCACACTAGTGTTGCGCATAGGTATCTTGGGCGCCTCTTTAGGGACATAACCAAATTTATTGCTTCATACTGTAGGGGAGATTCCCCACACCCCTTCTTGGGATCAGTGACGAGATGTGGTATCATACCATCATCCCTAAGATTTCTCTACCGTCACTAACCCTGATGAAAAATGCAGTGTCTCACCGAAAACTTTTCGAGCCCGGTAGATGTCATTTTTTGAAAAAGATCATAGAACACATTTCATGTTGTCTACAGGGTTTGTGGGGGATTATGGTTTTTTGGGGTTTTAGGTTTTTTTAGTTTTTAAGGGGTTTTAATGCTTATATAGATTTTTTTATCATTTCTAGAGGTTTAAAGGGTCTTTAGTGTTTTTAGGGGTGTTTATGGTTTTTAGTTTTTTATAGTGTTTCTGGAGGTTTTATGTTTTTAGGTTTTTTAGCATTTTTAGGTTTTTAAGGGGTATTGAGTGTTTTTGGGTATTAAGGTTTTCTTAGAGGATTTGAAGGTTTTTAGGATTTTTTATATTTTTTGGTTTTTAGTATTTTATGGTTTTTATTGTGTTTAGGGATTTTGGGGCGTTGTGTGTTTTTTATGGTTTTTGGTGCTTTTAGGATTTTTCGGGTTTTTGGGGTTTTATGGTTATTTTTTGTTTTCAGAAATTTTAGGGGTTTGAAGGGTTTTTAGTGTATTTAGGGTGTATTTATTGTTTTTATTGGTTTTTAGTGGCTTTTAAGGTTTTTAGGTTTTTTTAGAGTTTATGGTATTTTGAATTTACTGTTTTTAGGGTTTTTGTTTTTTATGTTTTTAGGGGTTTTAAGTGTTTTTAGGTTTTTAAGGTTTTCCTATTGATTTTCAGGGGTTTTTAGGGTCCTTTATATTTTTAGTATTTTTAGGGTTATTTTATAAATTTCATATATTTTAGGGGTCTGGTTGAGCTTTTAATGGTTTTTAAGGTTTTTAGATTTTTTATATTTGTAGAGTTTAAAAGGGGTTTTAGAGTTTTTGGTGATTATTTACTATTTTGATGGGTTTTATTGGTTTTTATGGGTTTTAGGGGGTATTAGTATTTTTAGTGGGTTTTACGATTTTTAGAGTTTTGGGGTTTTTAGGTTTCTTATGGTTTTTAGGTGTTTTTAGTTTTTTATTATTTTCTTAGTGGTTCTTAGGATTTTAGGTATTTTCAAATTTTTATTGATTTATTGGTATTTATAAGGATTTTTATGGTTTTTAATGATTTTGAGGTTTTTAGGGTTTCTTAGGGTAATCTAAGGGTTTCTAGGGTTTTTATATTTTTATGGATGTTTAGGATTTTCTTGGATTTTTATGTTTTTTTGTGTTTCTTTGGTATTTTTTAGGTTTTTAGGGTTTATTAGATTGTTGTTAATTTTTGGAGTTTTTAGGGTTTTATTGAGTTTTTAATGGGATTAATGATTTTGGGAGTGTTTTTACCTTTTTTGGGGATTGTATTTGATATTTTTAGTGGGCTTTATGTTATTTATAGGATATTATGGTTTTTATGGTTTTTAATGAATTTAGGGTTTTAGGGGTTATAGGGTTTTAGAATTTTTTTGGTTTTGGGGTTTTATGTTTTTTTATATTTTAAGGGGTTTTTAGATCTTTTTTAGGTTTTTTATCATTTTTATGGTTTTTGTGGTTGTTTCCATGTTTTTTTAGTTTTCTATTTTTTATGGTTTTAAGAGTCTTTTAGCATTTTAGGGGCAAGGAAGATGTGGGGTCAGGCTATTCCCGACCCCCCCCCCCCCCAATTTATTAGAAAAAGAAGACGCAACAGACAAGGGAGGGGAGGGGTCAAACGACCCACACCGAAAAATCATTAAACACCCCAAACCCAGAACAAAAACCCCAAAAAGACAAGAACCAAACCAAAACCAAGCACAAAACACACAAATCCATGTAGCAACCCTCATAATCATCAGCATAAACCAGCATCCAGCAGCTCACAACCAAGCAATGACCAGCCTCCAATCTCACCACGTCCACCATCCAGCATAATCCAGTCATCACAGCCACAATATCCCTCAGCAGCATCCCAAACAGTATCACCCAGCCAACAGAACAAACATCCATAGCACCAACCAGCCTCCAGACCCCAGAAACTCTTCTTCCCTACCAACAGTCAGCACAAGAAAATGCCCACTACCAAACCATCCACATCAATCCATCCCTATTAGAAACTCACAACCAAACATCCAGCCACTTCTAGTATCACAGCCAGTCCAGAAACTGACATTTTCTTCACAAAAATCAACACCTACCAACCATTCCACTTCCATCCATGCTGTATCAAGCATCCAACAACTCAAATTCCAGAAATCATTACCAGCATCAGCCCACACCAATCCCCATAGCATCGTCAAAACCATCAAGAAAAAAATAACCATCTCAACTAGCAGCTCATTTGGAACCATAACCATATGTGAAACGCAACCAACGAACCAACCCACCAGCAAAATGATCCATAGCAGCAGATTGGACCCGCAAAACAATAATCCACGATCCAACGACATGCCAAAAAGAGAGAAAATTCGCGAAATCAACACCATGGAAGAGGGAACATACCATATTTGAATCAACATCGAGGAAGCATCCACGAAACAGAACCGAGGCAGTAAATCAGTAGAGTTGACCGACATCCAAAAACCCTAAAAACCCATAAAATCTTCAACCTCCATTAGAACCCTAAAACTCCGTTAAAATCCTAAAAACTATAAAAATACTTAAAAATCCCAAATAATCCCAAAATATGTAAAAAATTCTAAAACCCTTAAAATACCTATGGGAAAATAAAAAACTAAAAAAACCTAAAACCCTAAAATCCAAAAAAATCTAAAACCCTAAAAACCCTAAAAACTATAAATTCCCTAAAGGCATTAAAAACTCCTTCAACTCAAAAAAAATAAATACTCTAAAAATCCTTTAATCCACCAAAAGTGTTATAAAACTCTAATAAAGCATAAAAACCCTAAAAACTCAAAACCCCCCTAAATCCACAAAAAATACAAAAAGCCCCTAAAATTTGAAAAAATTCCCAATAAAACCTCTATATCAGTAAACCCCAAAAAAAGATCAAATTCATAAAAAATCCCTCAAAATATGAAAAAACCAAAAAACCCTAAAAACTCAAAAAAAAAACCCACAAGAAAACCTTAAAAACCTAACAATGATTAAATCACCTAAAAAAACTAAAAAAACTAAAATACCATAAAAACTATACATCCCTTATAAACCATAAAAACACTTAAAACCCCATAAAAACCCTAAAATCCCACAAATAACTATAAAACACTTTAATCAACTAAAAAGGTAAAAAAATTTAATAAAACCTTTAAACCCTGAAAACTAAAAAAATCCTAAAACATCAAAAAACTAGTCACAAACCCGAAAACCCCTTAAAACCCTAGAAACACACAAAATCCCCCAAACCCATAAAAACTATAAAAGAATAAAAGATCCTTAAAATCCACCCAAAACGTAAAAATCACAAAAAACCCTGAAAGCCCCTATAAAAACAATAAAAAACTAAAAAATATAAAACACCTAAAACCAGTAAAAACCCTAAAAACCATAAAAATAAAAAACTCTATAGAAACCCTTATAGGCCATAAAAAAATCTAAATCCCATAAAAATCCTAAAAACTACTAAATACTCTAAAATACCTTTAAAATATGAAAATTGTAAAAGAAATCTTGAAACCATAAAAACCCTGGAAAATAAAAAAACCATAAAACCACCAAAAAATCCTAGAATCCAAATTACTCTAAAAAATCTACAACCCCACAAAATCAGTAAAACACAAGAAGACTCATTTAAATCCTAAAGTCAACGTAAAAATCCATAAAAACTAAAAAAACATAAAAACCCAAAAAAACTGAAAAACAACTAAATCCCCTAAAAACCTAAAAAATTCTAACATCCCTAAAAAATATAAAAACCAAAAAAACCCAAAAGCGCATAAAGCCCATGAAAACATAAAAACTCTAAAAAACAATAAATCCTTAAAAACAATTTAAACTCAAAGAACAATTGAAAACTCTAAAAATGTTAAAACAATTAATAAGATTAATAACATAGAAATATGAAAACCGCTAAAATCCCAAAAAACCATAATTCTCAAATTTTCTAAAACCCTAAAAATGAATAAAAGTCCTTAAAAGTCTGAAAAATCAGTAGAAACATAAAAAACACTAAAAAACTCAAAAACCCATAAAAATGGTCAAAACTTAAAAAAGAATTAAACTGCTAAAAACATAAAACATGTTAAAAACACTGAAGAAGTCGTAAAAAATGTAAAACCCATAAAAACCATAAAAACACCAAAAAACATTAAAAACCCCAAAATTCAACAAAAACCCTAAAACCCCAATAAAAACACTAAGACCCCATTAAACACCTGAAACCAAAAAAACTATACAAAATATAGAAAACCCTTAGAACTCAAAACAATAGAAAACACAAAAATACCAAAGCAACCCAAAAACACAAAACCCAAAAAAACTAAAACACCTAAATAAATACCTAAAACCCCTAATGCCCAAAAAATACTAAAAAATGCACTAAAATTCTATAAAAACATATAAAACCGTAAAAATCCTAAAAACTCGTACAAAACCCCTAAAAAACACATAAAAACCCTAAAACCCCCAAAACACGCTAAAAACCCCCAAAAACAATAAAAACATAAAAATGTCCCTGAAAATCCCTAAATAAGTAAAAATAATATAAATCTCCTAAAATCTCTAAAAGACCTTAGAAACCTAGAAACAAATAGAACCATTAAAAACCTAAAAATTATTAAAAGTCCAAAAACCCAAAAAAGAACCTAAAATCCCTTAAAACCCCAATAATAAAAAATCCATAAAACCAATAAAAACTATAAAAAACTAAAATACCAGAAAAACAAAGAAAATAAACTTAAAAACAAAAACAACATAAAACCCCTTAATTCCTTAAAACCTCATACAACCCCTCAAAATCCCTAAACACCTAAAAACTCGTAAAAATAATAAAAAACACAAAAAAATACTCATAATATGAAAAAAAGCCTAAAAACCTTGAAAATCCGTATGAAAACTATAGAACCCTACAAATACTTGAAACCCTTAAAAATCTAAAAATGCTAAAAACCCTAAAAACTCTAAAAATCTCTAAAAATCTTTAAAACCCAATAAAAACATTAAAAACCCTTAAAACCCCATAAAAACCCAAAAAATCCACTTAATACTCTAAAATCCCTTTAAAGTACTAAAAACATTAAATAATAATAATAACTGTTACATCCTTCAATAACTCAAAAAAAAAAACAAACTACTAACAACCCTTTACACACTAAAACCTCTCAAAATCCCTAAAACCCCTAAAAACCCGAAAAATCCTAAAAAATCCCCAAAACCCATATAAATATAAAAAAAATCTAAAAACACTAAAAATCCAAATAAAACCATAAAAACCTAAGAACACATAAAACCACATAAAAAAATAAAACCCTAATAGACAATAATACCCCTAAAACCCGTTAAAAAATAAAAATACCATAAATACCGAAATAATAACTAAAAGTACTAAATACCATTTAAACCCCTAAAAACGTTAAAAATCCTTAAAAACATATAAAACCAAAAAAACATAAAAACCCATAAAAACCCAAAAATCATTAAAAACAAAAAATCACTAAAAACCCTCAAAATCCCAAAAAAACATAAAACCGTAAAAATAAATAAAAATACCTAAACATCCCTAAAAACATAAAACCACCAAAAAACTGAAAACCCATAAGAAAATCTTCAAAACAAAAAAACTATCAAAACCCTAAAATCCAAAAAACCATAAAAACTCTAAAAACACTAAAAACCCTAAAACCCCACAATATCCCTCGAAACACTAAAACCCCATAAAAATCCTAAAACCCCCTAAAAATCCCAAAAAGAATAACAAATAGTAAAAAAATGGAAAAAACCAAATAAAACATTAAAACCCTAAAAACACATAAAACCCATAAAATCCTAAAAAAAATAAGAAACCTAAAAACTCTCTAAAACCCCTAATCCCCTAAAAACATTAATATTCAATAAAACCCCTAAAATTAAAAAAAATTAAAAACCCCTAAACTCATAAAAATGATAAAAACTCTAAAAAACCATAAATCCCTAAAAAGTCAAAAAAAACCAAAACCCCCATAAAACACCAAAAAACATTAAAACCCCAAAAAAACATAAAAATCCCTATAATACCTAAAAACAAAAAAAAATACATAAAAATCCCTAAAAATGGAAAAAACCCCTGAATATCCCTAAGAAATGCTTAAAAAACTAGAAACACTTAAAATCCCTAAAAACCAAAAAAGACAAAATACCCAAAAAAAACCCCAAAAAATCATAAAACCTTAAAACTATAAAACCCTGAAAAGCTGTAAAAACCCTAAAAAACACTAAAAACTCTAAAAACCCTTTAAACCCCTAAAAATGTTAAAGATATCTAACAATCCATAGAACCCAAAAAACCCCCATAAAATCCAAAAATCCAAAAGACATAAAAACCATAAAACCCTCAAAATGAGAAAAAAACAATTAAATATCCTACGAAATCCATAAAAATCCCCCAAAATACGAAAAATATTAAAACCCCTGAAAAAACCTTAGAAAACCACAGAAACCGAAAAAAAACATTAAACCCATAAAAAACCCTAAAAATGAAAAAAACCATAAAAACCATAAAAACCCTAAAAACCATAAAACCCCACAAAATCCATAAAAACCCTAAAAACCAAAAAGGCATTAAAATGATATAAACTCCAAAAAAATTACCCAAGAGACCCTGAAACCCCCAAAAAATATAGAAATAAAAAAACACTTAAACCCCCTATAAATATAAAAATGATAAAATCCATAAAAATAATATAAACCCTAAATACATTAAAACCCATAAAACCCTTTAAAACACTAAAAACACTAATAACTCTAAACAACATTTAAACTCATAAAAACATTAAAATTTCAAAAGAACCATTAAAACCAAATAAACTATAAACCCTCAAAATCCCTAAAAACCCTAAAAACCCATAAAATAAAATAATAATCCCAAAAATTCCCTTAAAATGTAAAAAACCTCTAAAACCCTAAACACTCCCTAAGAAAACATAATAACCCTAAAAACACTTTGACCCCCTAAAAACTGAAAAATGATAAAACCCAAAAAAATCCTAAAATATAGGAAAATCCCTAAAACCAATGAAAATATTAAAAATCCTTATAAATCATTAAAATACATAAAAAATATAAAACCATGAAAAATTGTAAGAAAACCTAAAAGACCTAAAAACACTTAAAACCCCTAAAAACCAATAAAATCTAAAAATCCTAAAAGACACTAAAAACCCCAAACTCCTAAATCCATAAAAACAACTAAAACCCTAAAAAATCATTGAAACCCATGAAACACATAAAAAAATAAAGTCTCTAAAAACATTAAATCACTAAATGGAATAAAAAACTCTAAACACCCTTAAAACCAAAAAACCCCAAAACCCTTAAAAATCATAAAAACTATCAAAATCTATAAAGTCCCTAAAAACCCATGAAAATCCTAAAAATCCCTAAAAATGTGAAAAACCTAAAAACCCTAAAAATACTAAGAATACCTTAAAACCCTAAAATAACCTAAACCCCTAAAAACATAAAAAATTAAAATACACCTAAAAACCCTAAACCCATAAAACACTTAAATAACATTAAAACCCATAAAAATCTCAAAAATGACTAAAAACTATAAAAATAATTACAACCCCTAAAAACATAAAAAAAATTAAAAATTATTTTAATCCCCAAAAATCTAAAAAAAATATCTAAAAACCCAAAAAAACATTAAAAATCCTAAAAAATCCCAAAAAACAATAAAAATGTAAAAACCCAAAAAACCCTCAAAACCATATGAAAATAGTAAAAAACTAAAAACATTTTAAACCCCTAAAAGACATTAAAAAACATAAAAACCTAAAAAACCACAAAACCATAAAAACCCCTAAACCCATAAAAAACCCTAAAACCCATAAAAACCACTAAAAACCCTAAAATGAGTTAAGAAACCCTTAAAAATAATAAAAACCCTAAAAACACAAAAAAAAAAATCTGAACCACCCAAAAAACCATAAAAAACCTAAAAACCCTAAAATGTTTGAAAACAGTAGAAAAATTTATAACCACAAGCAACTCAAAAAGACTCCAAACAACCCAAAAAACCATAAAAACACTAAAACCCCTCAAGACCCTCAAAACCCTACAATTAATAAAAAATCTAAAAAATTCTTAAAATACCAAAAAACTCAAATACCTCTAAAAAACCAAAATGAATAAGAAAACCATGAAATCCTAAAATTCATAAAATCGTTAAAACCCCAAAAAAATGATTAAAACCCTAAAAACCCAAAAATTATTTTGAAACCTTCAAACAACTAAAAACCTTAAAACACCTGAAACCATAAAAACTACCAAAAATTCAAAACTCGTTTAAACCCCTAAAATGATAAAAATCTTTAAAAAACATTAAAACCACAAAAATGTAAAACGGACTATTAAAAACCCAAAACCATAATAAACCAAAACACTAAACAACCCCCAAATTCACTAAACACCCTAAGCAACCCATAAAAATAAAAAAAAATTCGTAAAATCCCTATAAATATAAAAACCCTAAAAATCCTAAAAACCCATTAGAAACCCATAATAACCTAAAAAAATTAACCCTTGAAAAAAGTAAAAATACTAAAAACCCTAAAAAATACTGAAAACCATAATAACAATAAAACCCCCAAAAACACTTAAAAAAATAAATCCCACAAAACCCCTAAAAACCCTCTAAAAATCTAAAATCCCTTTAAACCCCTAGAAATGATAAAAACTCTAAAAATACATTAATGGCCTAAAAATTTATAAAATCCATGAAAACCAAATATACCAAAAAACACTAAAAACAAAAAAAACCTAAAACCATCAAAATCCATAAAAACCTAAAAAACCCAAAAAATCCAAAAAATCCCTAAAAACCAAAATATTAAAAATACAACAAAAAACTCTATTAAAACCATAAAAATATAAAAAATCATAAATCCTGTGAAAACATAAAAACACTAAAAACCTTAAAAACCTAATCACTAAAAAACCACCTAAAATCTCAAAAACACCTTAAAAAATCATAAATTCACTAAGATCGTAAAAAAACTAAAACCAGGATAAACATAGAAAAACCATAAAAACTAAAAAACAATTAAAGCCCCTTAAAACAAACAAGATGCTAAAACCCTTAAAATCCCTAAAACCCTAAAAAACTCAAAACCCCTATATACCATAAAAACAGATAAAAACCCTAAAAACCCACTATATTCACTAAATACACATTGACCCGTAAAAAGTTTATAAGCACAAAAAAAGCATAAAAACCCTAAAAACTGTAAAAACCCCTATGACCCTAAAAAACTATAAATCCCTAAAAAAACCTAAAACAGCCCAAAATCCCTAAAAGACCTTAAAACTCAAAAAAAATATATTAAAACACACAAAAAATATATAACCAAAAAACCCTTAAAATCCCTAAAAATCATAATTGTTATTTAAATCCTTAAAAATAAATAAAAATACCAAAAATTCTAAAACCCCAAAAAACCCTAAAAACCCTTAAGAAAAAAATAAAATCAACAAAACAATTAAAACCCCTAAAAAGCTAAAAACACTAAAAACACTAAAAACCAATAAATACCCTAAAAACATAAAAACCCCAAAAAACATTAATAACACTAAATACTCACAAAACCCATTAAACCACTAAAATTTAAAAACCCATCAAAACCCAAAACATTATATGAAACTATAAACACATTATAAATGCTAAAAAACTGAAAAACCCCCTAAAACCCAAAATTTCACAAAACACACAAAATAAATAAAAACCCTAAAACCCCTAAACCACCTAAAACCCCTCAAAATCCCATAAAATATATAAACCCATGAAATAAAAAATGCACAAAAATCCCTAAATAACCCTATAAATGTAAAAAAAACAATAAAACCCTAATAAACCCTAAGAAAACCTCAAAAACCAGAATACACTTTAAATCCATAGAAACTAAATAATAGTTATAAACCCTTAAAACCCCTAAAATGCATAAAAATAAATAAAGACCTAAAAAATATAAAAAACCCAAAAACCCACTATGAATTTTAAAATCCTTTTAACCCCTAAAATTTTAAAAAATCTAAAAACCTTTAAAACACTAAAAAACTCATAAAAACCCAAAAACCCCAACGAAAACCACAAAAATATACAACAAACCAAAAAACAAAAAAACCCCATAAAATTCCTAAAACCCTAAAAAACCATAAAATCCTAAAAATGACCTAAAATTCTCTAAAATTATTATAAATCATAAAAACCCTAAAAACCCATCAAAACATTAAAAACCGAAGAAAATATAATAACACTAATCACCAAAAAATGATAAAATTAAATAGAACCATATACCCTATAAATATAAAAAACCCTAAAACCCTTAAAAACCCTAAAACCACTAAAAACTTAAAAATCCCATTGAAACCCTAAAATGTTATAAAAATATAAAAAACATTAAAATCCATATAAAAAACCCAAAAACCCAAATAAAAACATAAAACCCCTAAAATATATAAAAAACTCAAAATCCTGAAAAACTAAAGAAAAAAAACATAATCATACTCAAAATACCTAAAAATAATAATAAACCCTAAAAACCATGAGGACCCTAAGAAATACATTAAAAGGGAAAACACATAAACCCCTAAAAACATAAACATGATTAAACCCCTAAAAACCCTAAAATCCACAACACCCCTAAAACCATCTAAAACCATAAATACCCATAAAAACTCTCAAAACCACTAAAAAAATCTAAAAAACTTTTAAAAGGACAAAAAAGTTAAAAACTCTAAAAACACATCAAACCCCTAAAATCTAAAAAATCCTAAAAACATAAAAAATCCATAAAACCCAAAATACCCCTAAAACCCCTCAAAATCATTACAGACACTAAAACCCATAAAAATACTTAATAAATATTTAAATATTCAATATTACTTCAATTTATAATCAATAAATGTCAATCGATAAATCACCTACCTAAAAATCTTATGAAAAAAATGAATAACGACACAACAACATTAAAAAACGGTTAAAATCCTCAAGATTCTTACATAGATCTCGTTCCCTTCAAAAAAATAATAATCATATATCATAAATATTGAAATCAAAGAACATGGATATATAAATAATGAAATAGATCCATGATTACAAAATAGTAAAGAAGAAGATATATATGGAAAAAATGAAGAACAAGAACTTAAAAATGAATCTGACTCTCCAACACACTTGGATTTTCCTAGGAATCTCTCCCCGGTCGAAAGGAAGTGTCTCTACAACCTTTGGAAGAAAATGAATTCATATTATGAAATTTTTAGGACA
Source organism: Viscum album (assembly GCA_963277665.1). Lineage (NCBI taxonomy): Eukaryota > Viridiplantae > Streptophyta > Magnoliopsida > Santalales > Viscaceae > Viscum > Viscum album. The sequence goes on along the minus strand of OY728162.1, from coordinate 471,852,650 downwards.
AAAACGAATGAAATTATAAGTAAATCAGATCAAATCTATAATTGTATGATCCAATTTTCAATGCTGCATAGATAGGGTGCACAATTTAGCAAATTGTGCACTAAATGTGCACGAGCCACAACCTCCAAACACACCTCATGTGGTTGGATTCAACGCTAAAAAAACCACGTACTAACCAAGCTATACCCCAAATTAATAATTTTTATAGTCTCTATTTGGAATCTGAAGTATTCGGAAAACCCTAAAAACAAAAAAAGCCTTAAAAACCAAAAAACACCCTAAGACAACCATATAGTTCTAAAAAGATAAAAAACCGCTAAAACCCCTAAAAATACTAAAAACACTAAAATCACTAAAAACCATAGAACCCAAAAAATACCTAAAAATCCTAAAATAACATAAGAATTATAAAAATCCCTAAAACCTAAAAACCCCTGAACAACCCTAATAAAACATTAAAACCCCAAAAACTAAAAAAACTGATAAATATATAAAAATTTCTGAAAACCCTCAAAAGCCTAAAAGACCCTAAAAATATTTAAAAACCATAAAATTCCTTAAAACCCTCAAAATCCATAAAAACCACAAAAACTCTAAAAGAAATTAAACCCTAAAATGTGAAAAAAAACTCAAAAAAACCACAAGACCCCCAAAAAACTATAGATAACATAAAAACCATAAAACCCCTAAAACCCCATAAAATCCAAAAAACCATGAAAATCCTAAAAATCCCTAAAAATCCTAAAAAGGATAAAAACCCTAAAAACCCAAAGAGGCCCTTAGAAATCCTTAAAAATCAAAAAACACTTAATACCAATAAAAAACCTGAAACACTTTAAAAAAATATATAAAGAAAAAAAATTCCTAAGACCATAAAAAACTTAAAAACATTGTAAATCCATGAAAAACTTGAAAATCTATAAAACCCCATAAAAATAAAACAAAACTAAAAATTATAAAATCCATTTTAAAACCCTAAAAGATTTTAAAAACTCTAAAATACCATCAAGATCCTAAAAAGTAAAAAAAACAAAGAACAATAAAAACAATAAAAAACTAAAAAATGCTAAAAACCTAAAACAAATAAAAACCCTAAAAACACTAAAACCCCTAAATTTCTTAAAAAACCAGAAAAATCACTAAAATCATAAAAACCCATAAAATTTGAAAACCCCTAATAAAAACATTAAAAAATCTAAAAATACTTTGAACCTATAAAAACCATAAAATTGATAAACCCTTAGAAATACTAAAATTCCCTAAAAACCCAAAAAAAATACATAAAACATTAAAATCCCTAAAAATGTAAAAAATCCCTAAAAACACATAAAAACTCAAAAAAACCACAAAAAAAGTCTAATAACCACCAGAACCCCTAAAAAATATAAAACTATGTAAAACCCTATAAACCCTAAAACTAAAAAACCATAAAAAACAATAAAAAACTAATAAAAACAAAAAAACCATAAAAAAATAAAACCCATTTAAAACCCATAAATTATCTCAAATATCTAAAAACCCAAATACAAAAAAACATAAAGAAATGCCTAAATACCCCTAAAAATTTAAAAAACACCCTAAAACCTTGAAATAATCCTTAGAAAACTGTAAAAAACTAAAATCACTTAAACCCGCAAAAAAACTAAAAATGGAAAAAACCCTAAAACCATAAGAAGGACCTAGAAACTCAAAAAGTACTAAAAACCAAAAATCCCCAAAAATCCATAAAAAACACTAAATACCAATATAACCCTAAACACCACTAAAACTCTAAATACCCTTTAAACCCCTGAAAATGGTTAAAAATTACAAAAGCATTAAAACCCATAAAAAAAAAAAAAAACCCGGGAATAGCCCGACCCTCGCATCTTCCTTTCCATAAAAACAAAAAAAAACCAAAACGCCATAAAAATCCCAAAAAAACCATCAGGTCCCTTAAAACCATAAAAACTATAAAATTCTAAAAATTCCTAAAAATCCCTATAAACCAAAAAAACCATAAAACCCTAAAATTCCCAAAGAAACCACAAACACATAAAAACAATAAAAACCCATCAATACCTAAAAACACTAAAAATCATAAAAACCCCTTAAACCTAAAAACAATAAAACCCTAAAAATCCCAAACCCCCTAAAAAGTATTAAAAATTCATAAAAAAATCCTTAAAAGTCACTCAAAACGTAAAACCCCCAAAATAACCTCGAAAAACACTTATAAAATCATAACAATATTAAAACACTTAAAACCCATAAAAGTGATAAAAATCTAAAAAAATATTAAAATATAATAAAAAACCATAAAAACCAAAAAAACCAAAAAAACTCCCAAAAAAATGTAACCATAAAATCCCATAAAACCCTAAAACATACTAAAAATAAGAAAAACCCTTTAAACCACTAAAAATGTTAACTATAAAAAAACCAATAAAACCACTAAAAGCACAAAAAACCTAAGAACAATAAAAACCTTAAAACCTCATAAAAATAAAAAATCCAAAAAACCTAAATAACAATAATAATCCTAAAAATCCCAATAAAATGCCTTAAAAAATAAAAAATTAAAAAACCTAAAAATTCCTATGAAAAAATTAACTTAAAATACTTATAACTCCTAAAAATATAAAAAAGATCTGAAAACCCTAAAACCCCTAAACACCTAAAATTCTAAAAACCCTAAAACCCATAAAAATCCAAAAAATACTTAAAAACCTCTAAAAATGTAAAACCCTAAAAACAAGAAAATCTACAATGGATCCTTTAAAACATATAAAAACATAAAACTACTATGAACCTAAAAATGTTAAAAACCCTAAAACACCAAATGATCCAAAACCCCAAAAATCATAAAAACCACTAAATTCATAAAAAATCCTAAAACCCAAAAAAATCACTAAAAACTGTAAAACACCTTTAAACCCCTAAAAATTTTAAAAACACTAAAAGACTTTAAACACCTAAAAATCTAAAAAAACTATTGAAACACACCCAAAAATCCACAAAAACCCTAAAAACCTGTTAAAACCCTAAATCCCTCAAAATCCCAAAGAATTTTAAAAACCCATAAAAACATAAAAGAGCCTAAAAATCCCTAAAACATAAAAACAAAATTAAATACACTAATAAATCCTTAAAAACTAAAAAAACATTAATCCACTAAAAATCCTAAAATTCTAAAAACCCAAAAACAATAAAAAACCTTAAAATCCCTAAAAATAATTAAAACCCCTAAAATAAAAATCCAAAAAATTCCTAAAAATACCTAAAAATTAGAAAACCCTAAAAGCCTCGAAAAACCACTAACAAAACCTTAAAACCATAAAAATAATTAAACCACTAAAACCCTAAAAATGATAAAAACCCTTAAATATCCTTAAAACCCTATAAAGCCCTAAAAATAATAAAACCACCTAAGACACAAGAAACCCATAAAAACCCTAAAAACACATTAAAAAAATAAAAAAACATTGAACCCCTAAAATGTTAAAAAAAATCTAAAAACCCATAAAAGAACCTAAAAACTCTAAAACTCTAAAATTCTATAAAAACCCTAAATATATTTAAAATCCTAAAATCACTAAAATTATAAAAAACATAATAAATTCTAAAAAATTTGAAAGCCCTAGAAAACTATAAACAATTAAAACCCCTAAAAACCTAAAAATGATTAAAACCATAAAGTCCCTGAAAAACCCAAAAAAACACAAAATCCTTACAAATGCCTAAAAATCACAAACACCATAAAAACCATTTAAAAACTCTAAAACTACATAAATCCCAAAAAAACGTTAAAAAACTCTAAAATAATTAAAAACCCTTAAAACTCAAAAAACAAAAATTCAAAAAACAAAAAAAAACACCTAAGAGCCAAAAAAACAAAAACCCCATAAAATACCTAAATACTATAAAAATCCTATCAAATCCATAAAACTATCTAAAAACATTAAAAACTATAAGAAAACTTTATAAACCTAAAAACACTAAAAACATCTAGAACATAAACACATCAAATCCTTAAAAAACCCTATAACCCCTATAACCCTAAAAATCTCTAAAACACTAAAAAGCATAAAAATCCTAAAAAATACCAAAATATCTATAAAAACTAAAAAACATGAAAACCCATAAGAAAACATTGAAACCCAAAAAACACTTTAAACCCCTACAAACACCTAAAATATAGTAAACTTACTTAAAACCCATAAACCCATTAATACCCATAACCATAAAAACCCCAAAAAAACCCATGAAAACCATAAATATCTACTTAAAACACTAAAATCTGATTAAACCTCTAAAAATATTTAAAAATTTCAAAATCCATAAAACCCAAAAATCTCAAATAAAATAATTTAAAAATCCTATAAAACCCCAAAAAAAACCATATAATCCAAAAAACCTCAATATCCTAAAGAACCAAAAAAGTCCTTAGAATCATATATGACCCTATAATCCATACAAACATAAATAACAAAAAATACCTGAAAACCCCTAAGAACCCTAAAAAATGCTAAATCCACTAAAGACCCTAAAAACCATGAAATCGTTAAAAACCCTAAAACACTAAAAACCATAAAAATCCTTCACAAATACATAGACATAAAACCCCTAGAATCCTTCAAAACCATAGGAAAACCATAAAAAACTAAAAAATATAAAACCCCTAAGAAATATAAAAAATTCTAAAATTCCGTAAAACCAAAAAACGACCCTAAAACCCTAAAATCCAAAAAAGAACCTAAAAATATTCATCAATCATAAAAACACAAAAACCTAATATAAACCCTAAAACCCCTTAAAACCCTAAAAATGTTAAAAAAAATCTAAAAATCCTCAAAACCCCTAAAATCCCCAAAAACCATAAAAACCCTAAAACCCCATAACTTACCTAAAACCCCTGATAACACTTTAAAATTATAAAATATCCATAGAAATACTTAATCGTAGAAACCCCTTAAAACACTTAGGAAACCTTTGAAACAAAAAAAACACATAAAACAACTAAAAATCATAGAAATATTAAAAAAAATAAGAAACATTAAAAACCCTTAAAAACTATAAAAACACTAAAAAATAAAAACCATAAAATATAGTGACAACTCTAAAAACCCTATAAAAACATAAAATTTAAAAAACTATAAAAATAATTAAAACTCTAAAAAATCTAAAAAAACCCTAAGACCCAAAAAAACCAAAAAACCCATAAAAACATGAAAAATCCAAAAAAACCCATCAACACCCCTAAAATCCTAAAAAACTAAAAAAATATAAAATGCCTTAAAAATGAAGATGGCAGCTCACTCCCCCAGCTCTCTCTCTCGTCTGTTTCCCCTTCTAGGTTTTCTCCTAGATTCTGCTCGGATATTTGACGTTGATTCTCGGCAACGATGGGCTTTGGTTTTTCTCTCCTGTCTCAAGTTGGTGGTGAAGTTCATCCAGCATCTTTGTCTCCCTCGCGTACTGTGGATCTTGTCCTCAGATGGGACCACACGTTTTTGCGCACCTAGGTCTCGGCGGCTATGGAGGTTTCCTGATCTGGTCTCTATCAAAGCTGATGGCTGTGTGGAGGCCAGGAATCCTTCAGATGTGGCGTTTCCATGGGCAGGACAACCAGGTCGCGAGCTTCAGGGGCAGAGAAGGTCGTTTCGGCTCCTCCGGATCTGGTTTCTTCGACGATGAAGTGCGTTGGGTTTGCTGGTTTTGTGATCCTCCCTACTTCCCGTAGATCTGGTCTTGGGTGGAGTATGGTGGCTGCTATGTTGGTGTGTCGGCTCTTAGTGGGTACGTACTAGTGGTTCTATGCCTGATCCAGCTTTGGGGGTTTACATATCTGTTCGCTATTGGTCTGCGCTGATGTTCCAGGTTTGTTCTCCGGCTCCTTCTTTGATTCTCGCTGATATCTCTGGCTGGTCTGTGCTTTGCTGCGATCTAGTTGTTTTCCTGTGGTTCCTAAGCAGTATGTTTGGTCTCGTGATGCTGGTATTGTTTGCTGGTCCTGATGTGAGGTGCTACATGCTGGTTGTGCTTTGCTTTTTTTGGGTGGCTGGAAAGGCGATTTAGGCTGTGGATTTGTTGTTGGCGGCTTTTTTCCCTTGTTTGTGCTGCTGGGTGCGCCTGATGGTGAGTATTTCGGCTGAGATGACATTGGCTGCTGGGAGGTGTGTTGTGGTTTGGTTTTTTGTCCTTTGTGCTTTTGATGGTTTGGCTATGTTTTTATGTGGATGTTGGACATTGGTTATGTTGAGTGGTGAGGGGTATTGTTTTGCCTTTGGGTGTGTTTCTTGTTGGAAGCTGGAGAGCTGTTGGATAGTTACTAAATGGATGGGACGTGATGATGTGGTGACTGATGGGTTTGTTGATGGTGGTCTGTTGCTGCTGGTGGTGAATCCCCTTGCTGCGGAGTTGCTGGATGCTGAATGGTTTGTTGCTGAGCATTGGTTACTGCTTAGCTGGGCAGTGCTAAAGGAATTTTGTGGCCGTGATGATTAGAAGTGGTTCTGGATTCTAGTGCTGGCTGGATGTTCTATAATGATGCTACTGGTGTGCTTGGTTTTTGAGTCTTTTTCTTTTTTTTTCTTTTTTTTTGTGGTCTTGTCATAGGGTATGGGTCGATTGACCCTGCCCCGCCCGGTCTGCATTGCTACCTTTTTTCTTAATAAAATTTGGGGGGGTCAGGAATAGCCTGATCCTACACCGACCTTCGTCCTAAGATAACCAAAATAATATAAAAACACAGCAAACCCCTAAAACCCTAAAAACCCATCAAAAACATTAACGACTCTAAAACCACTAAAAAAGTAAAAAAAACTAAAAAATATCGAACCCATAAAAAACTAAAAAAACATGAAAACCCATAAAGCCCCTAAACCCCACTAAAAACCCTAAAACCCCTAAAAACCCTAAAACCCCCAAAAAATGTTAAAAAACTCAAAAATAACATTAAATCCTATGAAAACACAAAAAACATGCAAAACCCAAAAAACCATAGAGGGGCTTAAAAACCAAAAAAACAAAAGTCCAAAAAGACCTTAACTACCCTAAAATCCTAAAAATCCTTAAAACCCTAAAAATATTTAAACCCTGAAAAACCCCTATGAAAACCATAAATATCTATAAACCCATTAAACCATTAAAACCCCAAATAATGATAAAACACCTAAAACCCATAAAAATTCACTAAATCCCATAAAAACTATAAACCCCTAAAAACTGTAAAAATCCTCAAAACCCATAAAAATAACTAAAATCTATAAAAACCCATTAAAACCCTAAAATTATTAAAAACTCTCGAAACCCATAAATATAATAAAACCCCAAAAACTACAAAACTCATAAATCCCTAAAAATAAAAAACCATCAAAACTCTCAAAATCTATAAAAACCCTAAAAACTCATAAAAACAAAAAAAAATCCCTATAATTCTATAAAAATTTAAAAACCCGTAAAAACCTGGAAAAATTCTATGAAAAATGTAAATACCTATAAAAATAAATCTCCTAAAAAATGAAAAAATATATAACCCTTAAAAACTATAAAAATGTAAAAATCATCAAAATTAATAAATACCCATAAAAATCATAAAAAATCCCTAAAAATACATAAAAAAATTAAAACCCAAAAATCCCAAAAATCCCTTAAGAAAACCTTAGAATCCAAAAAACATATAATATCCCTAAAACTAAAAAACACTAAAAACACCAAAAAGTCCCTAGAAATTCTAACACCCCCTAAAACCATAAAAACCAATAAGTTTTTTAAAAAACATAAATTCTGATAAAAATATTAGGACCACTAAAAAATATAAAAACCCTTTAAAACTATTAAGGTGTTTAAAACCCGTAAAAACCATAAAAATATTGTCTCGTTCTTAGTCTTTAGGCCATGAAGCACCCAACGGCTCTGTATCCAATGATTGATGGACTTGCTTTCCAAAGGCATGCGTTCGTCGGATGGTCTGACCAGTGACTCTTAATAACTCACATTGGTCGAGAGGATGGGAAGTTGGGCTCATCGCACCCTTTTTAGGGGCGAATTATTGCCTATTCCAAGACTCTCTTATAGATTTAAGGTGTATTCATATGTTCGCGAATCTTTGGTTTATACCCAAACATATTATCCACAGATTCAACCCTGGTGGGAAACGGTCAACTAGACACAGGGGTTCGAAATCATTTATGTCTGAGGTTTACCATCCCTCGTTGGATTAATGACCCCAAAGGGTTGGAACTCGACTGAGGCAGCACTAGGAGTGGCGTGGTGAACCTATGTGGAGATGATCGAATCGACTGGCTGATGGGATTGAACCTCATGGAGGATTCCTACATACCCTGTCTAAGAGGAAGGGATCAAAGTCCACGTAGTTTGCTTAGGTTTCGGGGAACCGACGTGAAGAGATATTAGGAGGTCTGATGGGTGTTGGGATTGATCCTTATGGAGGCTTCCTACATACCCCGTCTAGGAGGTAGGAATCAAAGTCCACATAGTTCGCTTGGGCTTGGGGCTTACGCTCTGGGTCCGCCCAGAATGATGGATTGGGGCTTACACTCTGAGGAGGCCCATAGGATGATTTCATGGACGATTCTTACTCTAAGCCCATGTTAGTCATGATCGGTGTGAGAAACAAGAGGCAGTGGGTACCAGAGGATCACGTCGCAAAAGGTGAATCCGTGAGAAGCGGAATGGGGCTTATGCATGAAGGTAGCACGTGGTGATGAATTGGGTATTACACTCTGAGGAGGCCCAGAAGGTGATGAATTGGGGCTTACACTCTGAGGAGGCCTAGAAGGTCGGGGCTTACTCCAAGATGGATGTCGGCAAGGTCGGGGCTTACTCCAAGATGGATGCCCGCAGCGACAAAGCCCAGAGGGAGAGGGAAAGAGGGGTGCTCTTGTCCCCATCACCTCTCTTATTCCCTAGGGAGATACCTTGGGAAGTACTGAGGTGCATGGGGATGGATACCTTCGAACGGATATGTCGCCCCCTCTCTGGGGAGGGGAGAAGTGCCCGACCACTGAAGCATGTGGTCCCCCATCCTAGCTAATAGAGGCAGAAAGGGGGATCTTAGGATCGAACCCCACATTATCGTGGGAATGTGAACCTAGGAATGCTTTTGGAATCCGCCCAAGGGTCATGGAAACCCCTTTTCCCCTGTTTAACGTGGGTATGTGAACTCAAAATGGCACGCTGATGCACCTGAAAGTTACACCACGTGGATCTGGTGGCTCTGGTGGAGGCCTTGGCTTAGGGCCGGTGAATAGGCCAATGAGGGAGTCGCGGTGGACCTGGCTGGATCAGAAGGATTTTACCTGGCTCTGGAAATGAGAACACCGAAGTATTTGGGTGGCCACCGAGAGATATGGTTGGTGGCGCCCTTCGCGTGGGGAAGTGTCACGTGGCTGGGGAAGCCGTCCGCGAACCAGGGTGGTCCGTGGACTGATGGGAATCCTGCGGACCAAGGTGGTTCACGGCTTCAGGTTCAATCCGCGAACTAGGATGGTTCGCGGCTTCAGGCTCAATCCGTGAACCAGGGTGGTTCGCGTCTTTGGGTTCAATTCGTGAACCAGGGTTGTTCACGGAGGGTTCTAGGCGTGCAGCGGTGCCCAAGGGCGGTGCCGATCGGAGGCTCGTCAGTCGGGGCATCATCCACGGAGGAGGATGCTACACGGTACGGCGGATGGGAAAAGAGGCATAAACTCCCTGGTCCGCAGGGAAGTCATTCGCAGAGGGGGTATGGTTCGCGGTTCTTCTTTTTATTATTTAGTTTCGTGGTTCACTAAATTATTATGCGTTTTCCAATTCCTTTTTAATTCATATACCTTCTGTGGTTCGCGGGTGGGAATTTCGTTGTTTGCAAAATCCGAAGCCTTCCTTCAATCGATCTCCTTCCTTCGAATCTGATCCGATCCTTGATCCTCTATCCTCTTTCCCCCTTGGTATCCTTTAATAGAGTAGGGAAATGAATTTATCTGTGGCCATGTGGCACCTTTTGCGGAGGCCCATTACCAAATACCTGGTTCACAGCTGACTTGGTCAATCCGCGATTCGTGGTGGGTATCGATCGCTCCCCTCCTTCACAAGGTGAACTCAAGGAGTGCTTCGTGGCTGTGGAGGGTTCCGCCTCCATTCTGGGAACGACAGTGGGTGCGGATTGAGCAGGTCAACATGGTCTGTGGTTGGGGAGGTTCGCGACCGTTAACCGGACTGGCGCCCATCCTGTCTCGCGACCGTGGAGGCCCTCCGCCTCCATTTCACGAACGACAATGGTTCTCAGAGGGGGGAGCCTCGCGGTGCTTGGGTGTGTTGTGATTCCATGGAATGGTTTGCAAACTGATCCTTTTGTGTCTCCACTTTGATTATTTTACCCCAATTCTTTGGGGGATTTGGGTAAAATTCGCTTTTTGGATTTTTCAGGACCCCACAAATTCCCCCCATCGGAATGGGGTCCGATAGGAACAAAGAGGAGGTCATTCTGATGCAAAGTTGCCCTGAAAATGAGATGGTTTGCAGTAGAAAGGTGGACTCAGTGCGGGGCCAAGACTATAAATACGGGGAGCCCTCACTTTTTCCTTTACCGAATTCTTCGGGAAACTGGAGTTCCTTCGCCTCCGCGTGTTTTCTCCTTCGTGAAGTGCCTCGTCTGTGAACTAGCTGCAACATCCGTGAACCACTTCTTCCTTAGCGGTCGCCTTCACCCGCGAACCGACTTCCCAACCACGAACCATTATTCTTAATTAATTAAAAAGTAAGTGATGAAGGGTTACGGAGGAACTTTCTTCGCGGTTTCGATGCTCCGTGGACTAAATATCTCTTTCACATTAAAAGTATTTGAGCCCTCCGAATAAACTCGGGATTGAATTTCTGCGGACCAACTTGGTTCGCGGTTTCCTGGCCAATGCTCCAAAGGCTTGGGCTTCGCGAAGTGATTTCACGAAGGGATGGTTTGCAGAATATTGTCATCGTGAACCATCCTCCAAGGCCTCCTTTAGAATTTGATTATGAAGTCTCCTTGACCATTCATCTTGATTATTCTTGTCCAGATTTTTATTCCGGACTGATTTCTCTCATTGTACAGGGAGAAAACAATGTTTCCCCCTCATTCTATGTCGAGGCCTGCTGTAGATCCCCTTTCAACCGGATAAGAGAGACGTTCATATATGATTTATAGAGCTTAGGGCATCAAAGAGGACCCTAGTCGGTCTATCCCTCCTGATGGCAGTGCATTGAAGAACCTACTCTCTCTGGAGCTTCTAATTTATCCATTATCTAATCGACTCTCGCTCTACGACTTCATTATTCAGGACAACATCCATATCCCCCCTACTTTCGCATGTCTCCCTTCTCCTTTCCTGGAAGAGCCTTCAAAATACATTCAGGAAAACATTACCCAATCTGGGGATATAGTCTCTAATTTTGGTCTGAAAGACACATCTATTCTGAGGGGCTCTGTATGGACCCAAAGCGATCAGTTCACTCAATACTTTTCTCAGAAAGTTGTCATTAAGGACTACCCTTTTATTATTAATCTTTCTTGAAGGGATCCTGATGTGGGGTGGATGCCCAGGTGGGATATTCGGTCTGGCGGGCTTTTCTCAAATGATTGGGCTTGGGCTTTCTGGGTCCATCACCACTGTCGGGAGTCTCCCGATTCTCTGGAAGCTATCAGCCTAAACTCCATAGTGTGGGCTTCCCAATTTTCTGTTTACCCACCATCTTCGATCCTGCCCGACCTGTTCAGCCGCTAGTGTTCAAGTACCAATACGTTCCACCTTGCCCACAGTGATGTCGGCATCAATCTGTGGGACAACTACCAGATAGGAGTACTGCCGATTGCTGTCGAGATGTATGATGAATTTCTGCCAACTCCTGATGCATGGGACGACATTGAACAAGTGCCTTTATTGTCAAAAGAGCTTCTGACCATGGCAGAACAGTCACTAGGTCAGGCCTTGCATGCCCGCTCACTTATTCCTTACAGCACTTGGATAGGGTTATTTCTGAACACCACTGGTCCTACGCTGAAGATTAAGTATCCCATGACTCATCCCTCCCAACAGTCACGAACCATTCAGGGTTCTTAGTGGGAAGTTCTAGAAGCAGGTGACTACCTTTCATGGGGTTATGAGGCGCGCCCTTGTGTGTCGCCTATGCTCCGGTTGGCCGGTCTGTTTGCTATGTTTTTGATAAGATGGCTATTTCCTTCTCGAGATGTTAACCCAGGTGTCTGGGCCTGCACCTTAATGATGGCATCCAAGTTCGCATAGGGCCTCTTGGGTAATTTATCCATGCCCACTTTGGCCCATATCTACAAGCTACTGAACCACATGCAGGTGGGCGGGTCACCCTACCGTCTAAGCGGGCCATTTCAATTTTTGTACGGCTGGGTGGCGGATCACTGTCGCTGTTATGAATATCTTCACAACAAGGCCATCCCACTTCTTTCATTTCGGCCTACCATACTGGATATAGTCAGAGTTCGATTGAAGTCTCTCAACTCTGGTGAAGTCCTCGAGCTCTTGAGCGACTTCTCCTAGTTCATCTTCACTCCCTACCCTGCCCCTTCTGGCATCTTAATCGACAACCGCCAGGGGAGCCTGGAGGAGAGCTCTTACATGGTCTCCCTACGAGATGGGTTTCTATCTGCACGGATTGATGGAGTTTCTTTGTTCGAGCTGTACATCCCGTATCTCTTTTCTCGCTAGTTCAGGCGCATGCAAGTCCAATCTTCCCTTCCCCCTCCTCAGGCCCAAGGACTGCATCCATCCATACTTCGTCAGTGGTGGCTGATGCTGAGGCAGGAGGGATCTGACGCAAGTATTCACCTTCTTGATATGGGTGCGGCTGCTAGCCTTTCCCTAGAATATGCAAAGTCATGGGTAAAATACTATCCGGATGGGATCCTAGGGAAGGCTATTTGGCAGACTCCAAAATTGGGAGGTATGGTGGCTGCTGCATCCACTACACCTTCTTTATCAGTTTCAAGGGAGGACCGACTAATGGCTCGCTGATCAAAGCGATTCAGAGAACTTTCCTCTCCCAACCCCACGGTGGCCGCAGTTAGGGCAAGTTCATCCTTCATGTGCATGGATGAGGACGGCCCTATGGTGTCGGGTCCAAGTGAGACCATCCCGGAGGTTCCTCTAGTCGATATCAGGATTAGAAGCTTGGTCCCCAAGCCTAAACTAGGGTTAGGAGCTCCAGACATTCCAACTTCAGAGCAAAATTCTAGTGAGCACACGTCTGAGTGGGCTGCCATGCCAGAAATTATTCTCATGTCATACAATGAGGATACCAAAGATCCTCGCATCATGGCGGACTACAGGGCTGTGCGCAGGTGGGTCTGGCCCCGAATCTATGAAATCATCACCGAAACCCCCTTAGCCGAAATGGAAACGAAAATCAAATCTCTTCTTCAGCTCTTCCTAGGTTTGGGGTCGAATGTATTTGACTATTGGCAGTTCCATTCCCTTGATTTCCAAGTGGTCATGGCCTGCGCGGGAGCTGTCACTAATGAATGCAAGCTTGCTCACTTCGAGACCACTCATTGTGGGGACCGAACCTTGGAGGAAACCACAACAAATCTCCATCAACCGATAGCACAGGAGGCGATCTTTTGAGATCAGGCGGCCATCCTATCCTCTGCGTTGCATGAATGCGAAGAACAGGTTGTGATGTTGAGGGATCAGTTATCGACTATGACCGGTTGTCTTGAAGTCGCCAGAAAAGGGAACGACGATATCCAAACCGTAGTAGAGCGTATCCATCCAGTGGCTGAGGCTGAGACCGGGGAGAAGTCAATGTTGGAGCAATCATGCAACGACCTTCGCCGCACAGTCGTTGATCTAGTGGGGAGAGAAAGTCAAGCTTCTTTATAGCTATTAGGGATACTTTTGTATCCCCTGTTTTACCTACCCCTCTGTCTCCCTTGCTTTTCTGTATCAAGGAGAGACCCCAACTTGTGGACATCCTCTTTTTCCCTCTTCTAAATGAAATACAGTCTCCATTAATCACTTGTTGATGTGGAATTTGATTGTTACTTAGAACAACTATTGTGAAAATAACAATTTACTAAATCAGAACTAATCATAACTCAGGAAAACAAGCTCTAATGTTTTCCTGGACCATGGGATCCAGTGAGCGTAGTCTGACTATTTCTAGGGTTTTATAGGAAAACTCTACAAATTTTTGACTTTTTCTCCTTTTAATGCCCTGATTTTTCCTGGGCCCATTCAGTATGGACCCAGCGGGTATAACCCGGCTTTTTCTTAGGTCGCCATTTTCGGGTTTTCAGTCTAATAGGCTTTGTGCCTCTTTCTTCTATGAGTGGTTTAAAGTCCCGCCAACAAGAATATCATTATTTATGTTTTAGGTCAAACATCTTTGAAGAAATATGGTGGGACGAGGTCCCCAAGGGGGTTCAACTGATTAAAAGATGTCTTAATACCCTTTAGATGCACGTGGGGGGAAACATGTTTGAATTTGAGTGGCATGCAGGGCATGTCTCAAGGCATGGGAGTCGTGTCGGCGTACAGAGGCAGGAAGATCATTGTCTAAGGAAAACTTGCCTTTGGTAGATGGTCCAGGGGAAATCAATATGCAGAGCCGATGAGGGCATGGTATGCATAGTCATACAAAGATTCCCTTAAGTCAAAGACTTATCCATTTCTGATGGCCATGGGACTTCATGGAAGACTGGCTTATGGAAACCACTATGGGTGGAATGGGAAGAAATGAAAACCACCATGGGTGGCTCAGAAGGGGAGTGTGACATCTAAAAGGGTTTTGGGAACATCTGTACTACTCAGAAGCGTGGTCTGGAGACCACCTCCCTAGGCATTTAATTAGCGTAAGGGATGGTTGAGGCTTGATGCAGTTTAAAGTCATGCAGCTGGGACATCATCTGAAATGGAATGAATTTTCCTAGTTCTCAGCAATCTCGTCAAAGACGTTCCGCTACATTAAGGTAGGATTGTAGAAGAGGTTGGAAATCTATATCTCAAAGGGTTTTTGAATCCTGGGATATAAATGGAGGCTCAGAGGCCAAGAGGAATATAGAGAGAAGAACTGCCTACGGAAAACTTGCCTTTGGTAGACGGGCCAGGGGCGATCAATATGCAGAGCCGCTGAGGGCATGGTATGCATAGTCATACAAAGGTGTCCTTAAGTCAAATACTATACACTTCCGATAGCCAAGAAACTTCAGGGAAATTTGAGATTTGGAACCACCAGGGGTGTCTTATGAGAGTTTAGCTTTTTCTTAGTATAGAGTGTGGTTTATGATGAGAGTGTACCTGAATACGGGGGAAATATCTAGACCAAACTTCTTGAGAACAGGTGAAGTAATTCTTTCTCATGCTGGTGTGAGGCGGTGGTTCATGCAGGTCTGACCCTTGCACTGGATGACAGAGAAGAGCCTTTGTTCCTTATAGAACCCGTGATGGGTTCGACCGTGCAGTTTATCGTCATGTGGTTAGGACATATTCCGTTCAGTTTAGCGTCATGTGGTAAGGACGAGGGGAATTATTTAAAGATTTTCATGTAGTTTAATGTCATGGAGCGAGGACTAGGGAATTTTTTTAAGGGTTGCTATGCAGTTTAACGTCATGTAGCGAGGACAGTTTCTGTGCAGTTTAACGTTATATGGTAAAGGCAGGGATACCTTTAAAGGTTTTCGTGCAGTTTAACGTCATGCGGTGAGGACGAGGGGCATTATTGTGAAGGATGCTCTTCATCAGAATATAACTGGGTTTGAATACCTCAACATGCCCCAGACGTGGAAGGGGGGGTTGACGGTGTAAATCATGGTTTCAGGGCTTCTTGGATCAGGAAAGGTGATATGGGGGCTCTGAGGCTGGAAAGAATACAAAGCTAGGAAGAGTGTCGCCTGATGAAATCTTGCCTTTAATGGATGAGCCAGGCGCTATCATTATGCAGACCTGCTGAGGGAATGGTATGCATAGTCGTACAAAGGTGTCCACGGGTCGATGACTTTCCACCTCCAATGGCCATGAATGATTATGAGGATCCGCAATTATTCAGGCCACGAAGTCTGTCATTTGGCAGGGGAATGCCTGGACATGTCGGGGATATCCATACTTGGTTGCTTATTGAGTTTCAAAGATCCCCTGTTCTGATTTATCTTTCTCACAGGGGTGTGCCTTCACTCCATGCATTATAACGTCGTGCAGAGAGGACGAAGTACTCCTAGTTTGTCAGTCATAGAGCTCGGACCATTGGGTGACTATTGCTGTATTCACTTGAAGGGTAATTGGGTCAAGATGTCCTGATATACTTATAACAAGATGGGGGATGAAGGTCGTAAACTACAACTTTGAGCTTTCCAAAATCAGGAGGCGTGGTGTGGGGGCTATGAGGCCGGTAGGCGTATAGAGCTAGGAAGAGTGTCGCTCGAGGAAATCTTTCCTTTGATGGACAAGCCAGGGGCTATCATTATTGAGAGCCGCTAAGGGCATGGAATGCATAGTCATACAAAGGTGTCCCCAGGTCATTAACTTTCCACTTACGATGGACATGAATGTTTATGAGGATCCGTGATTTCTCCCATTGCAGAGTTTGACATGTGGGGATAATGGTGTCTAGGTATACAGAAAACATCTTCACCGCAATTTTCCATTGAGTCAAAGTAGCGTAGTCCTGGCTTGATGTTTGTTGATGCAGGTCGCTATGTGAACCACTGACAAACACATAGGCTAGCCAGATAAGGATACCCTGGCATCATCTAGATGTGAAATGGGGAATGAACTTGTAAACCACTTCGCCATGAACTTCTGGGTCAAGAGGTAAGGTATGGGGGATCTGAGGCTGATAAGCATACGGAGCTAGGAAGTGTGTCGCCTGTGGAAATCTTGCCTTTGGTAGATGGGCTTGGGGATATCAATATGCAGATCCGCTGAGGTAATGGTATGCATAGTCATGAAAAGGTGTCCACGGGTCGATAACATTCCACCTCTGATGGCCATGAGTGGTTATGAAGATCCATAATTATCCGGGCCGTGGAGTCTGATGCATGGAAAGGATGTATCCAAATGTGAAAGGAGTATCTCCATCTCGAATCGCCATGTATCCTGGGTGGGTCACGACGTAGTCCGTGAAGTTTAACATCATGTGGTGAAGACAATCCCCATGCATTTTAACATCATGCGGTAAGGAAGAAAGTGACCCGACATGAAAGAAAAGGGGGTCTGCGTAGTTTAACATCGTGCGGTGGGGACAACTTCCATGCAGTTTAACATCATGTGATAAGGAAAACTTCTATGCAGTTTAACGTCATGCAGTATGAACGAAGATATACACACCGTGCCGGTCTGGTCCATACACGGGGGAAGGGTCATTTTTATCATCATTGTCCGTGCAGTTTAACATCATGAGGTAAGGACGAGAAGTTCACCCCTTACAGGTCTAGTAAATACACGGGGGAAATGAGGAATTCTTAATTTTGAAGGGCTGGGCCAAGACCGGGGATCCGGGCATCGCTACGTATCCTTTGAGGGCAGGAATCAAGCCGAACGTAGTTCTCTAGAATGAGTACACCCTGCGTAGGTCTGGCCCATACGCGAGGGGAGGGGCATTCTTAATTCTTGTTATCCGTGCAGTATAGCGTCGTGTGGTAAGGACAGACTCAATGGAGTTTAACATCACGTGGTGATGACGTTAATACTCCCCATTCAATTCTGTTCCATACATGGGGGAATGGAAACTTTTGTTTTTCTTTTTGTGGTGGCTGGGCCAGGGTGTGGAATTCTGGCATCGCTACGTATCCCGTGAGGTCAGGAATCAATCCTTATGTAGTTCTCTGAAAGACGATACATCTTGTGCAGGTCTGGTCCATACACAGGGGAAGAGGGAAATTTTTTTAGGTGGATGGGCCAAGATAGGGAATCCCGACGTCTCTACGTATCCTGCAAGGGCAGGAATCAAGCCATACGTAGTTCTGTGAGAGTCGTGCAGTTTAACGTCATGCGGCGAGGATGGAAAGATGAAATCCATGCATTTTAACGTCATGAGACAAGGAAGGGGGGAATTTTTGAAAGTTTCTATCCAGTTTAACGTCATGAAGTGAGGACGGGGGCCATACAGTTTAACGTCTTGTGGTTAGGACGAGGTGCTTGGTAGTTTTAGTGTCATACAGCTCAAACGATGTGTACATCTTATTTTTTTTCTTCTTCATCCGTGCAGTTTATCATCGTGTAGTAAGTATGAACTCCATACAGTTTAACATCATGTGGTGAGGACATAAATACTTTTTGGTCTCTATGCGAAATACTTCTTCAGGAATCCCGCATTGGTAGGAGCTACAGTGAATTTCCCATCCATGGAGATCAGGGTGTATGCTCCGTTGGAGTAGACCTTGTGCACAACATATCATCCCTCCCACTTGGGCTCCAGCTTTAGAGGCTTCTTACCGGGTATCATTGGGGTCTGGAGGACCAGCACTAATTCTCCTTCTAAGAAATACCGGAGGCGGACCTTTTTGTTGATGGCTCACATGATCCGGTTCTAGTACACTTCCAGGTGGTGCAGAGTGTGCAGCCGCTTATCGTATAGCTGTTCCAATTCACCTAGCCGCTTTACTGACTGCTCATCATCAGATAACCAATCACAGATGGAAACGTGGAGTGAGGGAAGTTGGATTTCAATGGGAGGACCGCCTCAGTGCCGTACACCAATGAGTATGGGGTAGATCGAGTAGTAGTGCGGATTGTGGTTCGATAAGCCCACAACGCATGGAGGAGTTTATCCAGCCATGACTTCTTGCCCTTGTCCACCATTTTCTAGAGGATGTTGGACAAGGTCTTGTTGAAAGCTTCTATATGTATGTTGGTCGGAGAATGGTAGCGGGATGATTGGTTACCCTTGATACCATACTATTGGTATAGCTTTTCCAACTCAGCAGAGCAGAAATTGGTGTCATTTTCTGTCAGTATGGTATGAGGGACACCAAATCTGGTGATGATATTGTTCTTCATGAATCTGAAAATATTTCTTTCCCTAACTTCCTTGAGGGTTATGGATTCCGCCCATTTGGAAAATAATTCGGTCGTTGTGAGGATATACTTCAGCTGTTTGGCCGTGGCGGTAGGGAATGGTCCCACGACGTCGATCCCCTAGATGGAAAACGGCCATGATTACTTATCATGATGAAGTAACTCTGGGGGATGGTGAATGAAGTTGGGATGAATCTGTCATGAGTGGCATTTTGCAGTAAAACGCTCGCAGTCTCATGCCACTGTGGGCCAGTAGTACCCAAGCCTTTGAACCTGATGGGAAAGCTTGGTCCCTATTTGATTTGCTCCACATTCTCCTGCATGTACTTCTGTCATGACGGCAGTGGTTTCTTCTTTGTCAATTCATCTAAGGAGCACTCCATCGAGGCCTCATTTGTAGAGGACTTCTTGCTGACCTACGCCACCATATAGGACAAAATTGAGTGCCCTTCTACATATTTTCTCTCGTTCAGCCCTGTCTGATGGAAGCTCTCCCCGTTGAAGGTAGTTCATGATGGGGATCATCCAGTCGGTAGTGGGAGCATATGGATCAGGGATAGGACTAACATCATGGATCTCTTCCATCTTACCGTAAACAAATGGAAATACCATTTGATGGTGAGAAATACGGATGAACGTTTCATCCTGGTCTGGGTCAGCTAGGGTTGTGGCCGCATTGGCTAATGCATCAGCCTGAGCATTCTAGGACCAGGGAATATAAGTCAATGTCGGTTCTGTGGAGAACTTATCCATTAAATCTCATACATGGTCAAACAAGGGGATCATCTCCTCGTTTTTAATATCATAGTCACCATTGACTTTCTTGATGACCATCTCTGAGTCACCTTTTACCTTAAGGTGTTGTACTTTTTCCTGGAGTGCGATCTCTAGGCCTGCAATGAGGGATTAATATTCCACTTCATTGTTCGTACAACCCTCTGACAGGAGGAAAGAATACAGAAAAACTGCCTTTTCTAGGGACACAAGTATTATCCCCAGACCCACTTTGTTGAATCTGGGATCCTCCAACCTCTTCCCGGTGGGGCTTTGGGACGCGCCGTCAAAGTACATTTCCCATGCTGGGAACTCCCCTTGAATCAAGAATATATCTTCATCAGGTAGTTCAGTGTCTGGTTCAGTGGTCCCTGTTGAAGAGTGCTTTTCCAGAAATTCTGCTAATGTCTGGCCCTTTATGGCTTTTTGAGGCACGAACAGGATGTCAAACTGCTACAGGATGACCGCCCATCGGGATAGGCATCCGGTTAGCATCATGCAACTGAGTATGTACTTGAGCGGGTTACTCCATGAGATCAAATGGACCTCATGATGCTTCAGATAATGTCACAGATTTTGAACCGCGAAGACCAAGGCCAGACAGCTCTTCTCGATATTCAAGTATCAAGTCTCAGCATCAATCATGTTGTGACTGAGGTAATAGAGACTTTTTTCACTGCCGGCGTCATTCTTATGTGCAAGGAAGGCTCCCAATGACCATTATAAGGCCTTCACATATAGAATGAGAGGCCTTACTTCAACCGGGGTCCTGAGCACCTATGTTATTAAGAGGTACTTTTTCAAGTTGTCGAATGCCTCTTGGCAATCATCTGTCCATTGGTACATGACCCCCTTCTTCGTCAACCTGGTAAAGGGCAAACATTTTCCTGCCAGGTTGGCTATGAATCACCTAATATAGGCCAGGTGACCTTGGAATCCCCTCAACTCAGTAAGATTTCGAGGGGGTGGCAGTATCAGGATAGCCTTCGTCTTCTCAGGGTCGACTTCGATGTTGCGATGGCGTACGACAAAGCTGAGGAACTTCCCTAAGGTAACCCGAAAGGCGCATTTCAAGGGTTTCATCTTCAAGATATGTTTTCGGAGCATGTTGAAGACTGTCTCAAGGTCCGACAGGTGATCCGAGCATTGTCTGTACTTGACTACTGGGTCATCCACATAACATTCAACGAATTTCCCTAGGAACGGCTTAAAGATCTAATGCATGGAATGCTGATACGTGGCGCCAGCATTCTTGAGACAAAAGGGCATGACCCTATAACAGAATACCCCTTGAGGGGCCCTGAAGGAAGTGGATTCTTCATCTTCTTGGGCCATCCCGATTTGATTAAATCCATAATAGCCATTCATGAAGGATAGAGCCTCAT
Organism: Viscum album; assembly: GCA_963277665.1. Classification (NCBI taxonomy): domain Eukaryota; kingdom Viridiplantae; phylum Streptophyta; class Magnoliopsida; order Santalales; family Viscaceae; genus Viscum; species Viscum album. The sequence continues at coordinate 471,831,493 of OY728162.1, read as the reverse complement.
ACCTGGTCATCGCATCAACTAACAACTCAGTGATTGGAACCGGGAAGTCATATTTCATACAATGCCGATTAAGGTCTCTGAAGTCAATTCAGACACGGATTTTCCCATTCTTTTTCTTAACAGGGATGATGTTGGCCAACCAAATGGGGTACTGGACCTCCCTGATGAAGCATTATTTAATGAGCTTATCGACATCAGCCTCTATCTTGGTAGCGTGTGAGGGGTGTGTGCTTCTAGTAGTCTGTTTGTAGCCTCGGTGGCCTTCTGGAAGACCCAAGTGATGCATCTCTACATCGGGATCGAGTCCTGTAATTTCTGTTTACTTCCATGCAAAGAGATCCCAATGCTTCCTTACGAAGGAATTATATACCTCATGTTCCTCGGGAGACATGGATGTACTAATGAGAGTGGGTCTCGGGTCTTCTTCGGTACCCAGGTTTATTTCCTTGAGCGCGCCCACAGTGGTGGAGATACCCTCCTCAAATTCGGGAGGTGCATCTCTAAGATCTTCCCCCTATTCTTCTCCCAAGTCTTCATCTTCTTGACCTAGCGAGGAGAGAGTTTTCGGTCTGAGCCTTCGAGGGTTTGAGGGAGAGGCATCATGGGAATCCCTACTTGAGTATTCGTCCCCAAATCGAAGGTTGGTAGACGTTCCCGCGTTGCCGTGCTCGGCCATCATGGCTTAATTCATGAGGAAATCTGAATTCATGTCCGGAATTGAACTCCTACTCTCAAAATGGTTGATGGGTAGGACATAATCTCTGCCAAGCTGCATGAGGGGGTCATCGGGGACCATTTCCAGGCCATTTGGAGCGGGGATCCAGTCGACGTCATTGATCAAAGGCTTCTTTTTCATTTTCTCATAGAACCCGGAGTCGATGTAATGTGACTCAGAGAGCTTGAAATGGGACTTGTCGGCGTGCAAAGTCCCAATTTTTCCGTCGACACAGTACTTGATACACTAGTGGTAGGATGAAGGAACGACCATCTGCTTATGGATCCATGGACTTCCCAGCATGGCATTGAATTCCGTGCTCTGCCGGACCACCAGGAATTCTGTGTAGGCTACCAGGTCACCAAAATGGGTCTTTAGATTAGTCTGTCCCATTGGTTTCTGCTCACTCTTGTCGTAACCTAACAAGGTTGTGGCCGAGGGAATTAGATCATCCTCACCGTAGCCCAACTTTCGGAGTGTCCGTAGGGGAAGGAGGTTAACTCTAGAGCCGTTGTCTATAAAGACTTTTTGGATATCAACACCATTTAGTGTGTCGAACACATATAATAGTCTGATGTGTCCTTGCATGATGGAATCTTCGTCCTGATCGGTGAATGAAATCACCGCATTGCTTTTAGTCGGGCCAGTCTCCGTCTGGTAAATCTTGGCGGCAGCTAACTCGGCTTGGAATTCCTGTGGGCTAATCAAACCTTCAATAAGCGCCTCCCTAAGGTCAGATGAAAAACTGAGGGCATCTAGGATTAACAACCTGGCTGGTATTGATACTATCTGCTTATGGATGTCGTATTTTTTCTCCAACGGCCGACGCTTCTCCATTAGTGGGAGAGGCTTAGCAGGTGCTTTGGGAGCTGGAGCATTTGACGAGGAGGGACCGGTTGCAGGGTCAGATGTCGATGGTGTTCCCGCATTTTGAGGACTTGGCATGGCCGGTCTGTTTGTGCGCACTAGGAGAATAGACTATTGCTCCTCCTCTGGTGGGTATCGCAGAACAACAGGACCAGAGTGGCTGTTTGTGTAGGTGGAGGGGCATTCCCTCTCCGGGTGAGTCTGCTGAAGGGCCCTCCAACGGGTTTCCACAATATTGATGGTCTAGGCCGGGTTCCAACCGTAGGGATGGTTTTGGCCATGGTTGTGTCTCCTCTGGTATCCCCTGCCTCTGCGATTCCTCCTCCCGACTCCTCGTTCAGGAAACTCGGGTTCGTAATCGTACCCTTTGTCAGGGAATGGTTCCATGAGATGGATGATGTTGACAGAACCAAAGATTGGATCTTCATCCTCTAACAGGTCAACTTGGTCGGTTTTCTCTGATGGTGTCGTTTGTTGGGTTGGTGCCCATGATTCCAAATTCGAGGGAATGAAATCTTCTTGGGTTGGGACTAACTTTGGTGCTGTCACAGAACGCTCCTCTTGTGATTTCTTCTTCCTTCGACTTCATCTAGATGACCGACTTGTGGAGGGTTGGGAGGCCGATGTGGTCAACTTTGTGGCTCCAGGGGCTGATGGTGGCAACACCAGCTGCTGTATTTGAGCTCGTAGTATGCCATGGGATCGTTTGATAGTCTTCCAAGTCATCCATTTGTCAAATTTCTGCCCCTGCTTGCTGGCGACTTTCTTCCACCCCTCCTCTTTGTCGGAGTCGGTGGCAGAGATACATGCCACATGTGCTGGGGGTGGTCCCAGCTCGACTTGTCTAGAATCTACCATCCTCTATAGAAGGTCTTTGAAGATGAATCATTCTCGGATACTGTTCCCTAACATCCGGTGGTAGGGGCAATAATCTGGACTGTCATCGCGGCCGACTTCTTCAGGTCTCCTCGGTTCCATAAGGCGGAGTATGTTTCAATTCATGGCGGCAATGAAGTATCCACGAACTTGATCATCCCGGAACTAGTACACTTTCTGTCTTCGCTCCTCAAACTGGTTATTCTTTGGTTCTCAATGATCGTCCCGTTTAGGCGGGGGAGGCTAGTGATATGCAGGAGGGCCTTGACAATTTGGTGGAGGCCTGAGCGGTGGAGCGGGCACAACGGTCGGCTTGAGTGTGACGGAGGACGCCTCAGCTCTAGGATCTCTCTTCACCAGAGCCTGTGAGGTTATTCGGGACTTTGAATTAGTCTGATGTAAGGAGTCCTCAATTCTATGGGCAATGGACGAGAGATGGCGGAAGCCAGTGGTGCACTCCACCGGTATGAGTGGTGTTCGCAGCTCATCTCTATGATTATCGATGCATATGGCTAGCATCTCATCTTGAGGCATTGGCCTATTCAGAGAATAGTTCAGACCTTTCCATCTGGAAATGTAGTCTGAGACCCTCTCGTTATCCCTCTTCTTGTAGTTCATGAGATCGCTGGCCGTTTTTTTAGGCAACGTTTAACTGATGTGGAATAGGAACTGCTGTCAGAGGTCCTCCCAGCTCTTTATTGATTGGGTCGGAAGACTTGTATACCAGACGAAGGTGGATCCTTGCAAGGTCCGCATGAAGAATCTGATTTTCACTGCTTCTTGCTGTTCCGGAGTTCCCATCATAGGGTCACAATAGGACGCATAGTGCATCAAATGCTACTCCGGATCGCCTGACCCGTTCAAGATGCGGAATACAGGGATCCCAAAATTGGGTGGAGGTGGTGTGTTGGTCACCCAATCTGAGTAGGGTTTCCTCTCTGGCTGTATTAGAGCATGTTGACCTTCCATCACTTCCAATCGAGCTGTTAGTGCCTCAATGGTATTCGTGATTCCCTGGTTTACATCCTGTTGGGCCCGGTCCTGGTCAGGCGTAGCCCGAGCCATTACCTGAGGATCCGTATAGGCCGGCACCAAGGGTGCATATTCCATTCAGGTTACCCTCGGATGGTTCAGGCATACTTTCTCTGGTTTCCTCCTAAGTGGAGTGAAATCCTGGTATTCGTCATCCACGATTAGGTAGTTGGACGGACCAGGCGCCTCACTAGGAAGGATCCCTGATCATGCTTTGTTTTCTGGGGCAAGCCTTAGACTTTGAGGTGCGCCCGCTGGGAGTGCATGACGTGTCTCTTCATGGGACGCACTTTCAATAAGGTGGTTCCTTTGGAGCATCTCGGTGTTAAGTCTCCTCAATTATTTCATCTCTTCTTCCTATCGAGCAAACCTCTCTTCGAGCGTGAGTGGATTGTTTTTATCGAGAGAGGGGGATGGGTTAAGGATAATCATTCCTTTGTTCATATCCTTACTGGAAGATCGTAGGGTGGGCGGAGGGAGGTTAGCTGAAGGGGTGGACATATTTAAAATGGACCTCTGGTTCCGGTTGTTCACACCTGGGGGTTCACGGTGAGTCACAGCCTGACCGGAACCATCGTCTCTCGATCCCTCCTGATTTTCATTTTCTCCGGTGTCACATGCGGGGTTAGCCTCTATGGCATTGATAAATGCATATTGCGGGGTGGAGGGGACGTCATCTTCCAAATAGTAAGAGGATCTCCCACATCTTCATTTGTCCTTCCCTTTCATGACCTGGGATTTCCCTCGGACTTCTTGACGAAGGGTGACGCGGAGAGTCCTTTGATGCGACCTTACGGTGCGCCTTCCTCTTATAGGGGATGATGATTCAAATGAAGGGATAGAATGGGAACCGCCTCTTCTTATTTTCCTCCCTAGATGAGAGAATACTGATTCTTGTGGGGGAGGTTGTTGTTGAGGTGGTAAAAATGCCCCCAGCCCTGAGGGCTGGGGCTGGCTTCATTCCTTGGATGTTGAGTCTCTTCCCAGTTTCATTGGTCTTACGGGGGAATTTGTTGTTAAAAATGCCATCAGCCCTGTAGGTTGGGGTTGACCTTGGATTGCGGCAATAGTTGCGGCTATCTCGACCTACCTGATCTCGCGTGCCCCCATCTGGGGGTGAACTGGATCTGGTGCTGAATTCACCTGTGGGTCAGTCCCTTCTGGGGAGGCAGGTAGAGATTGTTGATTGGCCTCTCTTAGGCGAGAGGCATTTTGTATGATCTCGTTGGCCTGATTCAGGTGTTTTTGAATGGCTCGTTCCCATCGGGCCTGACGCTTCTGGAACATACTCAAGGCCCGACTCCTTTGGGTGTGTTGCCTTTCCTGAATAGGGGTCCACCCGATTGTCGTCTCGATGTGGAGACGTTACACGATACCATGTCGAACGGGTTTTTCTGGTCGGGAATCTGAGTGAAATGAAGAGCTCCGTGTTCCCCCCATCCCCTGATATGGACTCCCGTTGGAGCGTCACCGATGAGGCGGCACAATTCGTGTAGTGCACGGAGGCAGTATGCCTCCGTATTCCCTTTGCACCTCTTGGGGCGTTGTTGTCCCGTTGAGGAAAGGGCCTCCAGGTCGATGTGACGCAGGAGGTCCCCTATCGTCTTGACGTGCTATACATACCCGTCATAGGACAGGAATCTTGACTCTAGTCGGCGGAGGTTCGTCCATATATTATTGTGGATGTCGTGCATGCATTCTTCCGAAAACTCTCTAGGTATGTCGAACTGAGAGGTGGTCGTGGGCCACAACATGGTTGGTATATCATTCCTGGCCAATCGTTTCCTCAGGTTCAGCATATCGGCATACTCCCCCTCCTGTGATTCTTCTACCTGGTCAGCCCTGCTGAGGCGCTCACTGCTAGTGTGATCAGAGGCAGTGGGATCGGTAGGTGCTAAATCATTATATAAGCAATTCTGTGGTGGTTCAGATGACGAACGTGGCCTCGGACCATCTCCTGATTGAAGAATGGTGTCATTAGTGACAAGCTGGGAATTTGACATGATCGATCCCGTCCTTTTGAGTGCCTCGGCATACGAGGGCTTTTCGGTGCTTGACTCGGTAGGAGGAGGACCTTCCTGTCGATATAATATGTCATCACGGGGAGGTCCTTCGCAATGATGGACGTAATGGCGAGGACTACCATTACTTATTGATGCCTCACTGCATAGAGTACTTTTGTAGTACACACCCTGGGGAGGACCTCCAAGGCATGTTGCAGGAAGGGGAGGACCTTCTAGCTGCGTGGTGTTGTTATGGGGAGGACCTTCGCAACAAATTCCATCATGGTGAGGATGACCATCATGGATTGACGTTCGACGCGCATCCTGGGGAGGACCTTTAGGACACGCCGCGATAAGGGGAGGACCTTCTTGTTGTTTGGGGCCATTGCGGGGAGGACCTTCGCAATGGCGGCCATGGTGGCGAGGAATACCATCACAGCTGCGGCAATAGCGAGGACCACCATTTCTATTGCCTCAAGGAGAATATCTGCGGGATACATCCTAGGGAGGGCCTCCATAATGTACCGCAATGAGGGTAGGACCTTCTCGTTGCTTGACGTCTCCACGGGGAGGACCTCCGTTATTAGGGTGGTGAGGACTACCACCATGACCTGATGCCAGGCTGCATGGAGTTCCGTTGTAGCGTAACCCCTGGGGAGGACCTTCAAGGAAGGCTATGACAAGGGGAGGGCCTTCTTGTCGTGATGAGACATCACTATGGGGAGGACCTCCGTAGTTATGACTATGATAGCGAGGACTACTATCACAATCTGTGGTCCCACTGCATAGAGACTGATTGCATTGTATACCCCGGGGAGGACCTTCAGGGTGGACCGCAGCAAGTGGGGAACCTTCTTGCTGCTTGATCTTCTGGTCACATAGAGGGTTTCCGTGACATGCATTTGGAGAGAATCTCTCGTGACCGATCATTATATGCCCATGGGGGAGGCCCCCACGGGTGCTCTGGGGAGGACCTTCAGAGCTGCTGGTAGCGACATTGCAGGGAGGACCTTCGCAACTACTATTGTCACTCCCATAATATGGTAATGGATGGCCAGGGTTTTGAGCCTTTGATGCATGATTGGCGGTGTCAGAAAACCCCATATTCCAGCAGAGCGAAGTGATGAACCCCTATTTATTTTCCGGCATCCTTCGGCGCATTCAGGGTGCTCTTTTGTGGGCAGAGGGGACCATCTACTGTTGAAAATGGCCTTCACCTCCTTTGGGTCCCTGTCTAATTGGGTCCCGTGATGTTGTCGGGATACGTAGACGAACATCTTGACTTTTAGCAGGGATATATGCCTTCTCTGGAGCATCCACCGTGATGGATAGGTGTCCCCCAATTGGAACGAGTGAAGCTGCTCGATCCAGTTTCCCTTGCATCGCGGAATATAGCCGGCGACCCTCCTGGGCTGAAGCAGGGATGCAGATCTACTCTGAGGCGGCTATGTCGTCTCTTAAATGAGTCACCTCAATTGGGGAGACGGGCTCATGGGCCCGAGTCCTTGCTGTTGCCGCCGATGAAATTACATGATGGAAAGTCTACAAGATATGATCTGGGATCGATACCTGCTCCTCCATCATTTCCAGGATATGTAGAGAGACATCTTTTGCTGGAACGGGTATGAAGTCCCATTCCGGTATCAGACTAGGAATATCCTGCTCCGGTCCTCCAGTGGTCGATGGGTACTGACAATTATCCTGTGTCGGGGCAGGTGAACGAATCTTCCCCTATACTGGGATACGTCAGTTTCTCTCTCTGTTTGCCTCCACATCAGGGTGGCGGACTTTACTTGCATCCTCAGGGAGATGGCCCTACATATATTGGTTTCCCACCGTATCGATTTGGTTTCCTTTGTTGGTGGGGAGACGTGCCCGACTATGATTTTCCGCCACATCTGGGTGGCGGGATTTGTTGATTGCCACCATGTCAGGATGGAGGGCGTCTGAAGCAACTGGAAGGATCTCGTCCTACAGGTGTCGGGTCGCAACCATGTTGAGCTGGTGGGCTTCACAACCCTAGGCAAGGAGAGGTGCATGCTTGGTAAGTGTCGTCCTGCGTGAGTGACGGGCTTGATGGAGATCGGCGGGGAGACGCACCGGCTCGTATGATGCTTCTATATTTGGATGGAAGGCTTGGGAGGAATGAACAGGTGTAGGTGCCTGCTCATGGTACGTCTCCGTGGCTGAGCAGCGGATCTCCTCCTCAGGGACCAGGGTGATGACCAGTCCCCGGTTGTATGTCGGCCACCCTCGTCAGGCAGTCCGAGGGGCTGGAGCTCGGGGTTCATGGGCCTGAATCCTCGGGGAAACATCCTCCTCGACGCAAGGATGTTGGGTCATGGCATGACCGCAATGAAGCCTTTCGGCGGGGGCCATGGAGCGGAACCCCCTTTCGATAGGGATGAAGTCCTCAACATCGACCTCATCCGCCTCCCTAAGGTAAGGGAGGTACGCATTGCCCCAGTCCGGGGATAGGCTCCCGAAATGGTTGGAGATAGTGACAGGGACTGTCTGGGTCCGCCTTTGTGGTCTCTGCTGGGCAGGTGACCGGCGAGCCTTGACAGATTGGAGGGCGCGCATGGCCGCCTCCACTGTTGGGAGAGTACAATTCGCGTGGTACTCTCGGATCAGCGCGTCTGAAACCCAGCGTTGAAGATGCTGGGTGGGTGACGGGGTCCTCCGTTGTTGAGGAGACCTCGTCCTTGCGTTTTTGGAAGCTCGCACTAGTGAGTTCCTTTGCGATTCCATTGGATCTAATGGAGTTCTGGAATTAGTGTCTGTTAAACATTTTAGAAAATACAAGCAGAAAACCCGTCAAAGCATAATCTCATAATCCCATGCACAATTAATGACCTTGCTTGGCCCTCCTTTGGAGCATAAGGGTGCACTGGGTGAGATTAAGTTGAACCCTTCATTTTTTGTTAAAGATTCACATCGGGTTCACCATTTTGTTTTCTCGTTCTTGGTCTTTCGGCCACGAAACACCCAACGGCTCCGTATCCAATGATTGATGGACCTACTTTCCAAAGGTAGGCGTTCGCCGGATGGTCTAGCCAACGACTCTTAAGAACTCACATTGGTCGAGAGCATGGGATGTCGGGCTCATCATACCCTTTTTTGGGAGAATTATTGCTTGTTCCGGGACTCTCTTATAGATTTAAGAGGTATTCATATGTTCGCGAATCTTTGGTTTATACCCAAACATAGTATCCACAGATTCAACCCTGGTGGGAAACGGTCAAATGGAAACAGGGGTTCGGAATCATTTATTTTCGAGGTTTACCATCCCTCATTGGATTAATGACCCCGAAGGGTTAGAACTCGACTGAGGCAGCACTAGGAGTGGCGTGGTGAATCGATGTGGAGATGATCGGATCAACTAGCTGTTGGGCTTGAACCTCATGGAGCATTCATACGTACCCTGTCTAAGAGGCAGGGATCAAAGTCCATGTAGTTCGCTTAGGTGCCAGGGAAACGACGTGAAGAGAGACTAGGTGGTCTGATGGGTGTTGGGCTTAAACCTCACAGAGGATTCCTACGTACCCTATCTAGGAGGCAGGGATCAAAGTCCAAGTAGTTCTCTTGGGCTTGTGGATTACGCTCTGGGGCCGCCCAGAATGATAGATTGGGGATTACACTCTGAGGAGTCCCATAGGTGGATGTCATGGTCGATGCTTACTCTAAGACCATGTGAGTCATGCTTGGTGTGACAAACAAGAGGCAGTAGGGACCAGAGGATCACGTCGTGAAAGGTGTATCCGTGAGAAGTAGAATGTGGCTTATGCATGAAGGCAGCCCATGGTGATGAATTGGGGCTTACACTCCGAGGAGGCCCAGAAGGTGATGAATTGGGGCTTAAACTCTGAGGAGCCCTAGAAGGTCGGGGATTACTCCAAGATAGACGCCCGAAATGTCGGGGCTTACTCCAAGATGGACGCCCACAGCGACAAAGCCCAGAGGGAGAGGGAGAGGGGGGTGCTCATGTCCCTATCACCTCTCTTATTCCCCGGAGAGATACCCAGGGAAGTACCGAGGTGCATGGGGACAGATACCTTCGGACGGATATGTTTCCCCCTCTCTAGGGGGGGGAGAAGTGCCCGACCACCGAAGTGGGCGGTCCCCCATCCTAGCGAGTAGAGGCAGGAAGGGGGATCTCGGGCTCGGACCCCTCATTACCGTGGGAATGTAAACCCAATAATGCTTCGGGAATCTGCCCAATGGTCAGGGAAACCCCTTTTCCCCTGTTTACCGTGGGTATGTGAACTCAAAACGGTGCGCTGATGCGCCTGAATGTTACACCATGAGGATCTGGTGGCTCTGGTGGAGGCCTTGGCTTGGGGCTGATGAATAGGCCAATGAGGGAGTCATGGAGGACCTGACTAGATCAGAAGGATTTTACCTGGCTCTGGAAATGAGAACACCGAAGTATTTGGGTGGCCACCGAGAGATATGGGTGGTGTCGCCCTTCGCGTGGGGAAGTGCCATGCCACTGGGGAAGCCGTCAGCGAACCAGGGTGGTCCGTGGACTGATGGGCATCCTGTGAACCAAGGTGGTTCGCAGCTTCAGGTTCAATCCGCGAACCAGGATGGTTTGCGGCTTCAGGCTCAATCCGCGAACCAGGGTGGTTTGCGTCTTCGGGTTCATTCCACGCACTAGGGTGGTTCGCGGAGGGTTCCAGGCAGGCAGCGACGGCCAAGGGCGGTGCCGATCGGAGGCTCGTCGGTCAGGGTTTCGTCTGTGGAGGAGGATGCAATGCGGTACAACGGATGGTAAAAGAGGCATAAACTCCCTGGTCTGTGGGGAAGTCATCTGTGGAGGGGTTGTGGTTTGCGGTTCTCCTTTTTATTATTTAGGTTCGCGGTTCACCAATTTATTATGCATTTTCCAATTCCTTTTTAATTCATCTACCTGTTGTGGTTCGCGAGTGGGAATTTTTTGGTTTGCGATATCTAAAGCCTTCCTTCAATCGATCTCCTTCCTCCGAATCCGATCTGATCCTCGATCCCCTATCCTCTTTCCCCCTTGGTATCCTTTTATAGAGTAGGGAAAGGAATGTACCTGTGGCCATGCGACACCTTTTTTGGAGGCCCATTACCAAATACCCGGTTCATAGCTGACATGGTAAATCCACGATTTGCGGTGGGTATCGATCGCTCCCCTCCTTCGTGAGGCGAACTCAGGGAGTGCTCCACAGCTGCGGAGGGTTCCACCTCCATTCCGCGAACGACAGTGGGTGCGGCTTGAGCCGGTCGACGCGTTTCGCGGTTGGGGTGGTTCGCAACGGTGAACCGGACTGGCGCCCATCATGCCTCACGACGGCGGAGGCCCTCCGCCTCCATTTCGCGAACCACAATGGCTCGCGGAGGGGGGTGCCTCGCGGTGCCTGGGTGCATTGTGCTTCCGTGGACCGGTTTGCGAACCAGTCCTTTTTTGTCTCCTCTTTGATTATTTTGCTCCAATTCTTTGGGGGATTTTGGTAAAATTCCCTTTGTGGATTTTTCAGGTCCCCACAAATATATAATACCCCTAAAAAATATAAAAGCCTAAAAATCCTTAAAAACCTAAAAAATAAAAAAAAATCCCTAAAATCCCAAAAACCTTAACAAAACCCTAAAACCCTAAAACCCAAAAAAATATTCAAAATACCTAAACCCCTATAAACCATCAAAATCCTAATAAATCCATAATAATCCATAAAAATAGAAAAGACAAAAAAATACTAAAAACCACTAAGAAAACCATTAAATCCTAAAAAACATAAGACCCTTAAAAACCTAAAAAAATATAAGAAACCAAACAACCCTAAAAGTCCCTTAAAACTGTAAATAACCCAAAAAACCACAAAAAACCCAAAACCACATAAAAACCTAAAAACCAATAAATTTTTTAAACCCCTTTAAACCTCTAAATCATTGAAAACTCAAAAAACACCATCAATGTCCCAAAAAACAAAAAATAACAAAAATTCCCTCAAAATACAAAAGAACACTAAATCCCCTAGAAATCCTAAAAATCCCTAAAAATACCAAAAAATGTTAAAACCATAAAAATGCTTAAAGAGCCTAAGAAAAACTTAAAATAGAAAAGGTCTTGAAACTACTAAAAAATCAAAAAAAATGCTATAAAACACCAAAAACCCATAAATATCAACAAAATCCCTAAAAACCATAAAACACCTTTAAAATCCCTAAAAATTACTGATAATGTAAATGACCCAAAAAAACAGAAAATCCCTAATAAAACCATAACAACATAAATAAAATTAAAACCAATAAATACTAAAAAATTAGAAAACCCTAAAACCCCTAAAAGACCCAAAACCCCCTAAAACCATAAAAATAAAAAAAATCGTTAAAAAACCCTAAACCCCATAAAAATCCTAAAAACCCACTAAAAATATAAAACCCCATTGAACTTATTAAAACATTGAAAAATCTAAAAAACATTAAACCACTAAAAAACTAAATAAATACCCTAAAACATATAAAACACCCGAAATCGCACTAAAACTCTAAAATCCCTTTAAACACATGATTTTTTGAAAAAATGTTAAATACATTAATGACCCCACAAAACTAAAAAACCCAAAACCCCAAAAAACTATAAAACTATAAAACACCCTAAAAACACTCATAATTCTTAAAAACTCTAAAAACCTACAAAATTCTTTAAAATGCCATTAAAATCATTAAAACCCTTAAAACCCATTAGAAAACCATAAAAATATAATAACAATAAATCCTACTAGAAACCCTAAACAATTTAGAACATTAAAAACCGTCAAAATACATAAAACCATAAAAACCATAAAAATCCTAAAAATTCCCTAAAATAGAAAGACCAATAAATTCCCAAAAAACCCTAAGAAAACATTAAAACATAAAAATAATTAAAACCCTAAAAAACCTAAAAACACTAAAAAATGAAAAAATACCCTCAAAACCTTAAAAACACCTAAATACCATAAAAATCCTTGAAACCATAAAAACTGTAAAAAATAAAAATATCAAAAACTATTTAAAACTCCAAAAAACCTTTAATCCCATAAAAAAGATAAAAACTCTAAGAAACCATAAAACACACAAATAACTCATAAAACCCTTAAAACCCCAAAATACCATAAAATCCCTAAAAACATAAAATCCTAAAACCCCTAAAAAGGCCTAAAACCTAAAAAAACATAATAACAAAAAACAAATCCCTAAAAATCTCTGAAAATGTAAAAACCCTAGAAAACCCTAAGAAAACCTTAAAAGTGTAGAAACACTATAAACCCCTAAAACCATAAAAAAATATAAGAACCCACAAAAAATCATATAGATACTCTAAAAGTAATAAAAACCATAAAATCCATAAAAACCCTAAAACCCCGAAAAACCCTTAAACCCCCAAAAATTAAAAAACCATTAAACCACTAAAAACATTAAAAAACTCTAAAAACAAAAAACTCTTTGAAAATTTAAAAAAATATATCTAAATACTTATATAAACATAAGACACTAAAACCCCTAAAAACCTAATAAAAAAAATAAAATCCCTAAAACCCCTAAAATACCATAAAAATTATAAACAATCCCTAAAAATCTCTAAAAAAGTAAAAACTTATCTAAAAAATGATAAATTCTAAGAAGAACGTAAAAACAATAAAAACATAAAACAACTTAAACCCCTAAAAATGATAAAACACCAAAATACACAAAAATAATTTAAAATCTATTATGCAATTTGAATCCACAAAAACTCAACAAAATAAGAAATATCATAAAAAATACCTAAAATACCAAAAAATATATAAAACCATAAAAACAATTGAAACCCTAAGAAAACCATAAAAACCTAAATACACTTAAGGTACTTTTAAAACCTAAAAACATTTATACCCCCTAGAAAACAATAAAAGACCCATAAAAACCCCTAAAAGGAATAAAAAACCGTAAAAACCACTAAAAAATTGAACCCCTTTTAAACCCCTATATACATAAAAAAGACGAAAAAAACCCTTAAACCCATAAGAAAACAAAAATACACTAAAACCCCAATAAACCATAAAACACCTCAAGAACAACAAAATCAAAATAAACCACAAAAATCCATAAAATCCATTAAATCGTAAAAACACTAAAAACTCTAAAAAACCCCTAAAAAAACATAAAACCAGAAACAAGCATATAACCCATAAAATCATAAAAATGATAAAACTCCCCCAACCCCCATAAAAACCAAAGAAAACCCTCAAATTTCCTGAATGGCCAAAAAACAACAAAAATAATAAAATTTCCAAAAATCCATAAAATCATAAAAAACATTAAAACCCTGAAAACCCTTTAGAAGAGATTAACAACCTAAAAATTAAAAAAATCCCTAAAGAACTAAAAAAATCTAAAATCCTAAAACGAAACAATTACACAAAATTACCAAAAAATCAAAAAACGCCAAAAACCTTAAAAAAAACCTAAACACCCCAAATAAACTCCAAAATTCACTAAAACTTTTAAACACCCATTAAATGCCTAAAAATATAAAAAAACTCTTAAAATATTAAGACCCCTTAAAACCACAAAAAAATCATCAAAACCCAAAAAACCCTAAATACCATAAAAATCCTAAAAAATCCCAAAAAGCCGAAAATAACCATAAAAAACATTAAAAACTAAAAAAACCTAAAAACACATATACCCCTAAAAACATAAAAATATATTAACACAACAAAACCCAAAAACTGCTATAAAACCCTCAAAAACCCTAAAACCTTAAAATCCCAAAAAAATTAATAAAAATACATAAAAACCCTAACATTTTAAAAAACCCTAAAACCCCTAAAACCTCCAAAGAGAACATTAAAACCCTCGAAAAAATGCAACTCCTAACATTTTAGGTTATTATGGTTTTCTTTATATTTTTCTAGGATTTTGTAATTTTTTACACTTTCATGTATTTTTAAGGATTTTTTTGGATTTTATAGATTTTTCATGTTTTTCAGGATATTGAGGGTTTGTTGGGGGTTTTTTAGGTTTTTAGGGTTTTTAGGGTTATTGGTGTTTTTGCGTTTTTAGTGGTTTTAATTTGTTTTATGTTGTTAATGTTTTCTTAGTGGTTTTTGAGTTTTTTAATATTTATAGGGGTATTAGTGATTTTTTTTGGATTTTAATGGTTTTTAGGGATAAAAGTTATTTTGAGGATTTTTTTTCGGTTTTTTGGAATTTTATTGTTTTATGGTTTATGTGTTTTTTTTATGGTTTTTAAGGATTTTACGGGTTTTAACTTTTTTAGTGGTTTCAAGTGTTTTATGATTATTTTGTGGTGTTTTTATGAATTTATAGTTTTTTAGCGTTTTAGGCGTTTTATAGGTTTTTATGGGTTTTTAGGGTTTTTAACATTTTTTTATTTTTAGGGAATTTATGTGTTTTTAGTTTTTATGGTTATATTATACTTTTTCATGGTTTTGAGTGTTTTTAACTTTTTTAGGAATTTTTAGGTCTATTTCAGATTTTTTATTTTTTTAGCATTTTTAAGGATTTTGAGGGTTTGGGGATTTTAGGATATTTAGGGTATTTTTTGTTTTTTTGTTTTGTATGATTTATATGGTGTTTTGGGATTTTAGTGTTCTTTTAGTTTTTAGGTTCTTTAAGGTTTTATATAGTTTTTTGATGTTTTTAGTTGTTTAAAGGGTTTTTATAATTTTTGTGTGTTATTAAGGTTTTATGGGGTTTTAGGGATTTTTATGTTTTGTAGAGGTTGTATGGTTGTATGGGGGTTCTGATTTATTGGTCTTTTTATGATTTTTAGGTCTTTTATGGTTTTTAGGATTTTAAGTGTTATTTAGGATTATAGGGGTTATATATGTTTTTAAGTTATTAAGGGTTTTGTATGGTTTTTAGGGTTTCTTATCTTTTAAATGATTTTTATGGATTTTATGATATTTATTGTTTTTACAGTTTTTATGGATTTTGAGGGTGTTGAATGTTTTCTTGGGTTTTGGGTTTTTAGGGTTTTTAGTGTTTTAGCATTTTTATGTTTTTCGGGGTTTTTAGTGTTTTTTTATTTTTAATGGTTTCTTGGGGGTTTCCATGATTTTTAGTGTTTTTAAACTTCTAATGGATTTTAATGTAATTTTTCGTATCTTTATTTTTTTGGATTTTTGTGGGGTTCTAAATATCATTATGGAATTTAGGTTTTACGATTTTATGGGTTTTATGTATTTTTTTGGGGTTGTAAGGCATTTTATTGTTTCTTAAATTTTTTAGGGGTTTAAAGGGGTTTTGATGTTTTTATAGATTTAGGGTATTATGGTTTTTCACTATTTTTATGTTTTTAGCAGTTTTTATGGTGTTTAGGGGTTTCAGTATTTTTTTAGTTTTTGAGTTTTTTGATGTCTTTATTTTTTATGTTTTTTATGTATTTTTAGGTTTTTAAGGTTTTATTAAGTTTTTTAGGGTGATTAGGTTTTTTATGTTTTTAGGGGTTTTAGGGGTTTTTTGTGATTTTTTATGGTTTTTATGTTTTTTAAGGATTTTGAGGGTTTATAGTGTTTATAGTGTTTTTTTTTGTATTTTTAGTTTTGATGGTATTTATGTGTTTTTAGGTTTTAAAGGTTTTCATAAGATTTTCAATGGTATTAGTTTGTTTTATGTTTTAGGGACTTTTATTTATTTTTTAGAATTTTTATTATTTTTATGGATTTAGTGATTTTAATGGAATTTATTATTTTTAGGGACTTTATGGTTTTTTGGTTTTTTTTAGGGGGGGGGGGGTTTGAGATTTTTTAGTTTTTGGGGGGTTTAATATTTTTTATTGTTTTTAACGTTTTTAAGGGTTTAAATTGTTTTTAAATTATATTGGATTTTTTGGGGTTTTTAGGGTTTTTATGGTTTTTATGGTTTTTATGGGGTTTTGCCTTTGTTTGTGGGTTTTAGGGTCTTTTGTGGTTTTTAGGGGTTTTTTGGGTTTTTTGATATTGTTTTGTTTTTTATGTGTTTTTAAGTATTTATTTTTTCTTATGGATTTTTTGGTTTTTAGTGTTTTTTATGTTTTTAGTGATTTATATATTTGTTTTTTAATTTTTATGTTTAATGATTTTTTGAAGGATTTTCATGTTATTTTAGCGATTTTAGGGTTTTTAGGTTCTTTCAGTGTTTTTAGTGTTTTATGGTTTTTTAGGATTTCTTTTGGATTTTTTTGGGTTCTTAGGGGTTTTATGTTATTAACTTTTTATCTATTTTTTAGGATTTTTATGGTTTTTAGTGGTTTATGGATTTTGAGGTATTTTCGGAGTTTTAGATGTTTTATTGTTTTTTGGGGTGTTCTTGTGTTTTCAAGAGTTTCCATGGTTTTTATATTTTTTCAATGTTGTTAGGGATTTAAATGAATTTCAGTGTTTTAGTGTAATTTTAGGATTTTCATTGGTTTTATATGTTTTTATGGTCTTAGTGGTTTTATGGAATTTTAGGGATTTTTAAGGTTTTTATCATTTTTTATTTTTCATGGATTAACTGTTATTTAATTTTATGGTTTTCTTAGGGGCTTAAGTTTTTCTAGGGGTCGTTACATTTTAATGGATTTTTTAGGTCATTGTAATATTTTTTTTTGGTTTTTAATGTTTTTATAGATTTTGAGGGTTTTAGGGATTTTTAGTGTTTTGGTAATTTTATGCTTTTTAGGGCTATTAAGTGTTTTTATGTTTTATGTTTTTCTTAGGGTTTTTAGGGTTTATGAGGTATTTTAAAAAAAAAATTGGGATTTTTATAGATGTTTTTGGATATTTATGGTTTTGATGGTTTTGGGGGGATTGTTAGTTTGTAGGGATTTTCAAATTTTTAGGGGTTTTTTGTATTTTTGGGTTTTTATGGGTTTTTTTTATTTTGTTTTGAGTTTTTATGGGTTTTAAGGTTTTTTAGAGTTTTTAATGTATTTAAGGGTTTAATGAATTTTTACATTTTTTTGTGGTTGTAGGATTTTTTGGGTTTTTAATTTTTTTATGGTTTGGAGGGGGGGTTTATTATTTTATGGTTTTAGGGACTTTTTTTTATTTTCAATGTTTTTAGATTTTTAGGATTTTTATGGGTCTTAAGTATTTTTAGGTTTTTAAGGTATTCTTAGGTGTTTTCACGATTTTTAGGGTTTTTCTTATTTTTATTTATTTTTTAGGAATCTTTTATGAGTTTTATGGGATTTGGGGGTTTTGTATTTGATGGATTTTTAGTTCTTTTAGGGGTTTTAGAGTTTTTAGTTTTTCTTTTTTAGGGTTTTAATTTTTATTGTTTTACTTAAGGATTTTTTGGGGTTTTAGGGGTTTTAAGTGGTTTTAGAGTTTTTAGTTTTTCTTTTTTTAGGGTTTTAATTTTTTTTTTGTTTTTTTTTTGTTTTACTTAAAGATTTTTTGTGGTATTAGGGTTTTTTACATTTTTAGGTATTTTTAGGGTTTTTAGGGTTTTTATGTGTTTTTACAGTTTTTATGGATTTTAGGGTCATTATATCCTGAGTTCCACATCCGGTTGCACATTGGTAGGTCGATCTCCCCTGCCTCGAGCATTGACTTTACCTCTACTGGACTTGGAAGAAGCCCTGGTAGCCATAGGCCTGTGCATGGAGGAATAGTCCACCCTAACTCTATGTTTCACCAGAGGGTCACTCTACATCTTGCTCTTCATTTGAGATGAGGCGGTAGGCGCAACCATTTCTTCCTGCTTGCTACATTCAGTGTCAGACCATTGCCTTCCCTTCAGCTTACAAACAGATGAATCAGAAAGACCAGTCATCTCCTACATCTTCTTTATTCTATTCAAGCTAGAATACATGAGATCATCATGGACCCCATGGATTTATCCTAGTCTTATGTGCTCATCATTATCATATCCTCCGAGGAAGATCACTGACTATAGATCCAGATTGTGGAAGATATTGTAAATATTTTTCTCAAGAGGTATCTTTGTACAATCCAGTATAATCAGGTCAGACAATTCAACACAGGGCAGCAGCTTCTCGAATAGAACAAGAGTCGAGCTCTTTTCAGGATGCTCAGTGCTCCATTCATTAGGGAAAGGGCTGCCAATGGATTTCAAGGGCTTGATCCTAGGAACAGAAAGGTCCAGTGGTACATTCTCCTGAGGGGATATAGTGGGAAGGGGACATTCCACGTCCAATTCCCAAGATCCATCAAAAGGGGAAGGCAGTTCTGCATCCTTACTGATATCAGCAGCTTCCATCTCCTACAGAACCAGCCCCCCTGGCCCCTTTCCTCAGTACCCTTGGAGATCATATGATTCTTATATATGGACCAATTCAGGAAAAGAGTTAGCTCATGACCACAACAGGAATCAACTGAAGGGCCCGGCAGAGGTACCCCCTCCATTCCAAGATAGGCCGGCTTTGAGGCCAAGCCTATGCCCCTACCAGTAACAGGATGTGGTGCAACATCCCCAATTCCCAGAGGAATGACACCTCCCATTTCAGAATATGCATCTCCCCCAGGCCCAAGTCACCGTTCACTCATGAAAAGATGCTCTTGACCAAAATAGTCTCTCCTGCAGCAATCCGGGGGGATAAGCCCTCATCCTCTATCTTATCAAATCCCCAAACGTCCAACAGAAGATCCCTAGGAATAAAATTCATTGCCACCACGTCTCTTGTGGAGCTAACCATCGAGGGGATGGACTACTTTCCAAATCTATCTACCACGCCATCCCTTCGACCACAAACCCTTTTCAAATTACCAAGAGAATAGCAAGAGGTGCAGTAATTTTCCCATGATTCAAAGACTAATGACTGCTTCCAACGAATCTCTTCAACAATCTCAATACAGACGAAATTCACTGGTTCCTTTGAGACATCAACTTCAATATAAACCCTCGGAGCAACCAACTGACAAAGGGACCTAGTAAGATCATCCACACACAGGAACCGCCCAACCAAATTCCCCATCATGTATAGAATAGATAAATTTTGGAAGGAAAGAGGGAGATTAGGGATCCTTACCCAAATTTCCATCAGAGGGGAGTCACGATTTAAATGAAATTCAAAATTCCGCCAAAAAAGGGAAAAGCGAGCATCATCACATCTACGAGGAGTTGTGGACCAGGCCTAGATGAGGTCCTCCTCTGATGAGAAATTAGTCAAAATTTTACTGGAATCTACCAGACCCATAGTATCACAATCCTTGAGAACCCAATGCTCGAACACAAACCTATCCAAAACATCAACCGGGGGAATCCCGCTCAAGAACATGGCCACAAGGTTTAGACTGTGCAGAGAAGTGTACTTGTTGAACTCCACAATCGACAGAGGGAGCTTTGGAAAACCTTCGTGGAAGCCCGACACTTTAGAGTTATTTAATTTTCTTAGGTTTTCAAAGTGTTTTTAATGTTTTTAGTTTTTTTGATAATTAGGGTTTTTAAAGGTTTTAGAGTTTTTACTATTTTTTATGGTTTTTAGTGTTTTTAGGGTCTTTTAGGGTTTTTATTGGTTTTAGTATATTTATATTGTTTAAGGTTATTAATAGTTTTGAGGTTATTTTTTATTTTATTAAGGTTTTTTTAGGTTTTTATGGTTATTTAAATTTTCTTGGATTTCTTGGGCTTGTAAAATTTTATCATGGATTCTTATGGTTTTTACAGATTTTAAGGGTACTTATAGATTTTTAGGGTTTTATGGTTTTTAGTATTTTTAGGTTTTTAAGAGTTTTAATTGTTGTTAGGTTTTTCATATATTTTAGGGGTTTTATTTTTTTAAACATTTAATAGATTATTAGTGATTTTTTAAGAAAATTATTATTCTTTTGTTATTAGGTATTTTGATGTTTTTTGGGTTTTTAGGGTTTTATTGTTTTTTTGGGGTTTTAAGTTTTTTTGAGTATTTTGGGTTTTTATGGTTTTCCATAGTTTTTTCACTTTTTTAAGGGTTTAAAGGGGTTTTATAGTTTTTAGTGTTTTTAGGGTTTTTTACATTTTTATGTGATTATGGTAATTTATGTTATTTAGTGGGTTCTAGGGTATTTTTTTTGGGTTTTTAGGGGTTTTAGAATATTTTAGTTATTCAAGGGTTTTAAATGTTTTTATCTTTTTAAGTATTTTTTATGTGTTTTTACAGATTTTGAGGGTCCTTATAGATTTTTATGGTTTTATATTTTTTTATCATTTTTATATTTTTAAGGGTTTTAAGTGTTTTTAGGGTTTTCATATATTTTAGGGTTTTTTGGAATTTTAATTTTTAATATATTTTTAGGGATTTTTTAGGATTATTATTTTTTTAGGGATTTTGATATTTTTTAGGGTTTTTAGGGTTTTATGGATTTTTTTAGTTTTTTTTTTGTGTTTTTAGGGTTTTTAAGGTTTCCAATAATTTTTTCAATTTTTAGGGTTTTTAAGGGGTTCTATAGTTTTTAGTGTTTTTACTATTTTATACATTTTTATGGGATTAGGGTAATTTATGGTTTTTAGTGGGTTCTAAGGTCTTTTTTGGGTATTAGAGGTTTTATCATATTTTATGTATTTAGGGGTTTTAAATTTTTTTATATTTTTAAGGATTTTTATGGGTTTTTAGGCTATTTATGGTTTTTTAATTTCTTTTAGAATTTTTTATGTATTTTTTAGTATTTACATATATTTTTATCATTTTTAGTTATTTGAAGGGGTTATAG
This sequence comes from Viscum album, assembly GCA_963277665.1. Lineage (NCBI taxonomy): Eukaryota > Viridiplantae > Streptophyta > Magnoliopsida > Santalales > Viscaceae > Viscum > Viscum album. Next base: position 471,810,365 of record OY728162.1, on the reverse strand, counting down.
GATTTTCTGTAGGTTTTTAAATTTATATGTTTTTAGAGGTTTTTTGTGTTTTTAGATTTTTGATGTTTTCATAGGACACTTTAGGGTTTTTTTTGGTTTTTACATTTGTTGTTATTTTTTGATATTTTTTTAGGATTTTTGTTATTTATTTAGGTTTTAATGTATTTTGAGGAGTTTTGTGAGTTTTTTTAGGATTTTTACATTTTTCCTAGTTTTTTAGTTTTTTTAGTTTTAAGGGGTTCTACATATTTTAGTGTTTTTTTTTACTTTTTTAGTTGTTGAAAGGGATTTTAATATTTTTAGGGGGTTTTGGGGTCATTAGTGGTTTTAAGGGTTTTGGGGTTTATTTTGTTTTCACGGGTTTTAGGGTCTTTTATGGTTTATGGGTTTTTATCATTTTTTAGGTTTTTAGAGGATTTAAGTGTTTTTAGTTTTTTAGGAGTTTTATGAATTTTTAGGGTTTTTAGAAATTTTATGTTTTTAGAGATTATTTTGGATTTTTATTGGTATTTAGGGTTTTTTGGGATTTTGAGGGGTTTTATGGTTTTTTGGATTTATTATGTTTTTTGGGGTTTTAATGGAATTGTAGAGTTTTGAAATTTTTTAGGGGTTTAAAGGGTTTTTATAGTTTTCAGTGGCCTTTTAGGGGTTTTATAGTTTCTATGTGTCTTTTGGTTTTTAGGGTCTTTTATGATTTCTTGGGGGTTTTGGGTTTTTATCAATATTTAGGTTTTTATGGGTTTTATGTGTTTTTAAATTTTTAAGGGTATCATAGGGATTTTCATTGTTTTTTGGGGGTTTTACATTATTAGTAGTTTTAAGGATTTTGATGGATTTTGATGGATTTTTTGGGTTTTTAGGGGTTTTTAAGGTAATCGGGGTTTTATTTTTTTTACGTGTTTTTTTTGTATTTAGTTTCTTTAACTATTTTTAGTGCTTTTTAGAGTTCTAGGGGTTTTATGCATTAATAGGTTTTTATGGTATTATTTTTTTCATGTATTTAGGGATTTTTAATTTTATTTTTGGATTTTTAAGTCATGTTATTAATTTCATGGTTTTTAGTGTTTTAAGTATTTTGAGTGTTTTTTGGGTTTTTAGTGTTTTTATTTTTTTAGGGTCTTTAGCATTGTTTAGGATTTTAATGGTTTTATTTGTTTTTAGTTTTTTTATTTCATCATAGGGATTTTTAGTGTTTTAGGGTTTTTATGTTTTTTGGGATTTTTAGGGATTTTTTAATATTTTATAGTTTTTTAGGGTTTAGGGATTTTGATGCCTTTTGCAGTTTTATAGGGTTATTATGGGTTTTTAGGGTTTTTTGTGTTTTTATGGTTTGAAATATTATTTCGAAATCTTTAATGATTTTAGGGGTTTAATTGGTTTGTAGTGTTTTTAGTGATTTTTTATTTTTATGGGTTCTATGGATATTTATGGTTTTTAGGGTTTTTGAGTTCTTTTATTCATGCATTTAGGTTTTTTAGAATTTTTTTAGGCTTCTTATGGGTTTTATTTTTTATTAGGATTTAATGGTTTTCTTTGGGGGTTTCATGGATTTTAGGGTTTTATTTTTTTTAGTGATTTTTTGGGACTTTTTATGTATTTTTATCATTTTTTGTATTTTAGGGATTTTGAGGGTTTATAGGGTTTTATATGGTTTTTAAGGTCTTAAAGGGTTTCTTTCATTTTTTATGGGTTTAATGTTTTTTATTTTTTTATGTTTTTATTTGTTTTATTAAAGGTATTTTGGGTTTTTAGGGGTTTTTACAATTTAGTGATTTTATGTTTTTATGTTTTTTGGGGTTTTTGGGGTTTTTTGAGTTTTTCGGTGTTTTATGGTTTTTTATAGTTTTTTAATATATTTTGGGTTTTGAAAGGTTTTTATATTTTTAGTCAGTTATTGGGTATATAGGGGGTTTTAGTCTTTTTATGACTTTTAGGGACATTAAGGGTTTTATAATGTCTACAGACATTTAGGGGTTTTATGCATTTAGCAATTTTTAGTTTTTTATGTGTTTTTATGATATTTATGGTTTTATGGTTTTCTTTTGGTTTTTACAATGTTTTGGGGGTTTTTATGTTTATAGTGATTTTTATGGATTTTATATATATTTATTCATTTTTAGATTTTTTACCAAATTTTAGGGTTTTTATGGTTTTCAAGGTCTTAGGGTCTTTAGAATTTTTAGGTTTTTTAAATGATTTAAGTGTTTTACAGGGGGGGCTTGTACATTCGTGTGAGGGTAGCACCCATCATGTCAGCGGCTACATGAGACGTGCAAAAGGAAGGAGCAATGAATGACCACCGTGAGCAGCATTCTTCGATAGCCATCTTGGAGAGAGCATCAGCCACCATATTGACTTCCCTGTATGCATGAGAAATCCTGAAGGTCAAGTTCTTGGATAGGCTAAGGCATTCAATCCACTAAGGAAGAAGCCGCCATGGAACCTTCCTTGAGTTTTGGCGAAGCGCCTCCACTGTAAGCATTGAGTCTGATTCGATCCATAGATGCAACCACCCAAATTGAATTGCAAAACGAACAGCCTTGATAATAGCCCAAAGCTCTGCCTCATAAGCACATCCATTCCAAATGTAGTGATAGAAAATACCCTTGACAAATCCTCAACAAGTACGGAAGACCCCACCACAACCTGAAGGGCCTGGTGAGCCTGGTGAGCCTGCCGCCGCACCATCAACATTAACTTTGATCCATGACGGGATTGGTGGAATACATCTAATGTACTTCATCAACATTCTAAGGGTTTTAGGGATTTTGATGATTTTTATTGCTTTTTTGGATTTTTTAGGTTTTTTATAATTTTTCATGTTTTTAGGGATTTTAATTTTTTTAGGTTTTTAACATTTTCATATGGGTTTTTATGTTTTTTTATGTTTTTAATGGTTTTATGGGTTTTTTAATATTATAATGTTTTTAAAAGTTTTAGGGAATTTTTATAATTTGTAGTGTTTTAATGTTTTTATGGTTTCTATAGTTTTTGTGTGTTTTTTTTAATTTTTAGCGGGTTTGAGGTTTTAAGAGATTTTAACATTTATATGGTTTTAAAGGTATTTAAGTGTTTTTAGTGGTTATGTATGATTTTTATAGGTTTTTATTTCTTAGTATTTTTGGGTTTTTTTTGGTTTTCATGGTTTTTATGGTTTTAACATTTTTCAATTTTTAGGGGTATTATGTTTTTTTAGATTGTTATAGTTATAAAAAGATTTTCTATGGTTTAAGGTTTTTTAATTATTTAGTATTTTTGAAATTTTTTAATTTTATTTTTATTTTTTTAGGTATTTTGAGCGGTTTTTGGGTTTTTTATGTTATATATATATTTATGGGTTTATAGGTTTTTAGGGTTTATATGGGTTTTTTGAGTTTTTAGGAATTTTTTTATTTTTTAGGGGTTTTAAGGTTTTTGTGTGTTTTTGAAATTTCTTGGGGTTTAAAAGTGATTTAAATTTTTTTGGGGGGGTATTAGGTTTTTATGGGGTTTTTAAATTTTTTAGATGTATTTAGGTGTTTTAGGATTTTTAGGGTTTTTAGGGTTTTAATAATTTTATAGGATTTTTAGGGTTTTTAATTTTTTTAGGTTTTAAGGGTTTCTTAGAGTTATTTAGGGTTTGTGTTTTATTAAAGGTGGTTTGGGGATTTTTTAGATATTTATGTTTTTTAGCGGTTTTAGGTTTATTAGATTTTTTTAGTATTTTTACCGATTTTTGGGTTTTTAAGGTTTTAGCATTATTTAGTTTTTTAGGCGTATTAAGTGTTTTTATGTTTTTTCCAATTTATTAGGGTTTTTTATGTTTTTATGGTTTTCATAAGGGTTTTCAGAGATTTTTGTGTTTTTTACATTTTTTGGATTTTTAAGGATTTTTAGTATTATTATTATTATTATTATTTGACGGTTTTTAGGGTTTTTGGGGTTTTAGGGTTTATATTATTTTTTGTTTTAGGTGGTTATTTAATATTTTTATGGTTTTTATGATGTTTTAGGGTTTTAAAAAAAATTAGGGGTTTTAATGGTTTTTAATGTTTTTAGGGTACTTGGGGGTTTTTAGAGTTTTTAGAGGTTTTAGGGTTTTTATTATTTTTTAGTGTTTTTTGGTTTTTAGGGATTGTATGGTTTTTATAATTCTTTATGTTTTCTGGGGTTTTAAGTGTATTTGATTTTTAAGGTTTTCTTAGGGGTTTTCGGGGTTTTTATCGTGTTTTATATTTTTAGGGTTTTTAGTGATTTTAAGGATTTTGATGGGTTGTAGAGGGTTTTAGGTATTCTTATAGGTTTTTTTTCAATTTTCATGTTTTGGTGGGTTTATGTGTTTTTAGGTTTTTATGGTTTTCATAGATTTTTCATGGTTTTTAGTGTTTTTTACATTTTTAGTATTTGTTTAGTTATTTTTTAGGTTTTTATGGTTTTTAGTGTTTTTTGGGTCTTTATGACTTTGTGGGTTTTATGGATTTTTTCATTTTTATGTTTTTTATATGGTTTTAGGGTTTTTTTACTTTATTGGGTTTTTACTATTTTTATAGTTTTTTATGTTTGTTAGGGGTTTAAAGTATTTTTATAGTTTTTTTAGGGTTTTTAGGGTTTTGGGGTTTTAAAATATTTTTATGGGTTTTGTGGTTGTTTATGGGTTTTTAGAGTTTTAGGGTCTTTTAGGGTTTTTTAGGGTTGTTAGCATTTATAGATTTTTTTTGTTTTTTATATGATTTTATGTTTTTATGTTTTTTTATGGTTTTACAAGGTATTTGTCATTTTTTATGTTTTTCATTATTTATATAGATTTTTTATTATTTTAATGGTTATTATGGATTTTATGGATTTTGATCATTTTTTAGGGTTTTTAGCATTTTAAAGTTTTTACATAGAATTAATTATTTTAATGATTTTATTGATTTCTTAGGTTTTTTTGGGTTTTTAAGCGGTTTTATGTTTTTATTTATTTTTAGGGATTTTTCAAGATTTGTATGGTTTTTAGGATTTGTGGGTTTTATGTGTTTTTAAGGTTTCTAGAATTTTATTTTCGTTTTTAGGATTTTTATGGGTTTTATAGATTTTTAATGTTTAAAGGGATTAAAGGTATTTTATAGTTTCAGGGGTTTTTCATGGTTTTCATTGGGTTTTGTGGTTTTTAAGGGTTTGAAGTGATTTTTCATTTTTATGGTTGTCATAGGGGTTTTAGGGATTCTAAGACTCTTTATGTTTTTAGGGATATTATTGTCTTTTATGATTTTTATTTTTTAGTTATTTTAGGGGTTTTATATTTTGTAGGGGTTTTATTATTTCTTGGTTCTTGAGGGGTTTTGCGTGTTTTTTGTTTTAATGGTTTTTTAGAATTTTCAGGTTTTTTTAGTTTTTAGTGATTTTTAGGGATTTTTATGGATATTTAAGGTTTTTAAGGGTTTTAGCCAATTTTTGGGTTTTCAGTGATTTTCGGGGTTTTAGGGTTTCTATTGTTTTTTTCATTTTAGTGATTTTTAAGATTTAGGGGTTTTCTGAATTTTATGAGTTTTTTTAACATTATTAAGGGTTTAAAAGGTTTTTATATTTTTTTAGTGGTTTTTTGGGTTTTATGGTTTAAGGGTATTTTATGGTGTTTAGGGGATTTTACATTTTTTAGGGGTTTTATGGGATTTTTGAGAATATTCAATGTTTTGAGGTTATTTAGATTTTTTGGGGGGTTTTAAGTGTTTTTTTGGTTTCCATGGTTTTTATTGGGTTGTTTAGGGTTTATAGAGTTTTTAATATTTTTATGTATTTTTTATGATTTTTTAGAATTATTATGGTTTTTTTTGGATTTTGAGGGTTTTATGGGGTTTTTAGGGGTTTGTGTGTTTTAGGTTTTTAGGGGTATTAATTATTATTTTGGTCATTAATGTTTTTTAGGGTTTTTCTGGATTTTTAGGGTTTTTTATATTTTTAGGAATTTTGGGGGATTTTTTAGGTTTTTTTTATTGTTATGGTTTTAGGGATTTTGAGGATTATTAGGGTTTGTACGACTATTATTATTTTTAATTGGTTTTTGAGTATTTTTGGTTTGTAATGTTTTTAATTTTCTTTAGTTTTGTTAGTGGTTTAAAAGTTTTTTAGAGTTTTTGGGGGTTTTTAATGTTTTTGGGTTATTATGTATGTTTAATGTTTTAGGGGGTTTATGGTTTTGGGGGTTTAGGGTTTTAGGGTCATTCTTGGGGTTTTTATGGATTTAACAATTTTAGTTTTTTAAGTTGTTTTTTAGTTTTTAATATTTTCTTATTGGTTTTCATGCTTTTTTGGTTTTTTACATTTTTTGGGATTTTTTGGGATTCTTAGAATATTTATGTTTTTTGGGATTTTAGGGATTTTGGGGGGGTTTTAGTGTTTTTTAATGTTTTTTGTTTTTAATGATTTTATGAATTATTAGGGTTTTAGGTATTTTATTTTTTTTATTTTTTATGTTTTCCTTAGTGTTTTTACTGCTTTTTTACCCTTTAGGGATTTATATTACGTTTATTGGTTTTTTATGCAATTTTAGTGTTTTTAGGGATATCTGGGGTTTTTATGGGTTTTAGGGGTTTTGTGTTTTTTTATGTTTTTAGGGGTTTTTTTGAGTTTTTAGGGTTTAAATTTTTTTTTAGATTTTTTAACGTTTTGGGGTTTTAACTGGTTTTTTGTGTTCTAAATATTTCTTTGGGTTTTTTGTGTTTTTATGGTTTTTAGGGGGTTTAGGGTTTTTAATGTTTTTATAGTGTTTTTAGGTATTTTAGGGGGTTTATATTTTTTATTTATTACAGGTTTTAAGGGTTTTTATGTTTTAAGGTTTTCTTATGGGTTTTTAGGGTTTTAGGGTTTGTTCCACCTCCGAGGTGGCGTGTTTCGGGTGGTGCGGAAATGGTATGAGGAGGATTATCACTCGTCCCTTTTTCCAGAGATGGTTTCCATTCATGTTCACCATTTATTTTGTTTTGTCCCATTTGACATCATTATCCCCTAATGAAGGTTGGATTAACCCTATGTGGACTAGGCAATTCACCAATTTATAACTATGAAGGAGGTTCCGCAGTCAGATGATCCCAGCGGGTGATTGCATGGGGTCAAGTACATGTGAAATTGGTCCTCCTCAGATATGAATTCCTTATATGGTCTCCAACGGGTTTATTCAAGGATATAGGAATGCCCAACGAACCTGATATCCAGGATTCATGGACCTACATTCCAAAGGAAGGTGCTCATTGACTGTCGATTTGGCCAACTCCACTTGAGGACACCATTTGCCGAGAGGATGGGAGGTCAGGCTCACCGCACTCTTCCGGGGGATTATTTTTTCATGTTCTAGGACTCTCTTATATATATAATATGTGTTCATATGTTCGTGAATCATTGGTTCATTCCGAAAGAGTGTGTCCACAGGCTACCCTTGGTTTGCAGGATCATGTAGGCATGCATATATTTGATGCTACAGAGGTGATGCTGACTTGAGCCATATGATATGGCTCTCTTAAGTTTATCAACATCCAGGGGGAAGGAAGGTGAATTAATGTTTGGATCAGACCCATGGGATGGGTTTCCTATGTATCCTTGAGAGAGGAATTAGAACCCACATTGTTTGGATTATGTGGGGATTATGCATAGAATCTTCCCATTTGGGGGACATGATTGGGTGGACCCATTATGTATGGGAACCCTTTTCATCTGGGGCCATCTAGTAAGAGTCCTACGTATCCCAATTTGATCAGGAATTAGAGTTCTCTTAGTTCAAATTATTGGGGTTACAAATGGGATTTTCCCATTTATAGAGGCATGATTGGGTGGACCCTTTGGATGGGCACCCTTTTGAGCTCGGGTCTTCGGGAAGGCATCCTATGTATTTTGGTTTTATCAGGAATCAGAGTTCTCATAGTTCATATGTGTGATGGGGATTATGCATAGGAGCTTCCCATTTTAGGGAACATGATTGGGTGACACTTTTTTTATGACCATCTTGTAGGCTTAATATGTAGATCCACCAAGGCATGATGGGCATAGTCAAATAATGGTGTCTGAAGGACATTGGACTTCCACTTCTGATGGCCATGGAGGTTTCTAATGATCTTGAATCACTAGAGCCAAAGAGTTTGATGGGTGGAAATGATGTGTTTGGGCATTTAAGAAGCACTATGGCTGTGATTTTCAATGGAGTTCTAGGTCCAACTTGGTAAAGGAGGAAAGGGATATGAATTTTTTAGAGGTGCATGAGAAATTTTTCTTCTCATGGTATTTAATGTACGGGAGTTTGGGTGGCATAAGGGTGAAATGGAAAAAGTCATCATCCTAGCTCTAAATGTTCGCGTTGAGACTCCCCATTTTTCATGCGGATCAGTGATAGTAGCGAAGGGACTTGCCTGGAGGTCCAGGACCACAGCCCGACAGTGATCCCAAGCAGTGGTGTGGGGGCGCAGCCCCTGTGGTATGTACCGGTGGGTGCTATCTATTTTCTACATAAGGTTGTTCGCATAGGAGCTGGCCATGAAGGATGGTACATGGAAGAGTGGGCCTCCAAGGATCGTACGTGGAATAGATAGCTTCCAAGGAACATCCACATACTGGTTTTTCATATGGTAGTCTACGAACCATCTTACGCCTATGGGTGTCCATGAATTGTTTTTATGATATTTTTTTATTGGTCTATTGGTTGGTTGTGGAGAATCTTTTGAATACCGTTCATGGGAAGGACTTCCATGAACTGATTTCTATATATGGTTCATGGGATGGATTTCGTGAGCAGTTTATTGTTCGGTGTATGGAATCCTCAAACTGTTTCATGTGCAGGACAAATTTCCCACATACCCTCTATGTTTGTCGTCCACTTTTTTTCCATCCTATACATATCTCCCCCATCCTCCTTCCTCTCTTTTTTCAATTCCCCTTGTGGTTCTTTTATAGAGTTATAGGGAATCTATATCTTCAGTGCATGTGAAACCTTCGCCAGAAGACTAAGGGGGAAATATGGCCCACAAATGACTCAATCAACCGTGATTTTGGTTCTACGATTGGTAGATAACATCCAATAACTCCTAATATGTGATTTTTGATGCTCCTTTCTATCACAGAGTCTAATGAATGGAAATGGGGAATACCTTAAGAACAAAGAGAGTCATCCTTTGAAGCACATCAAAAATTGAAAAAGGCATGAACAAGGAACCCTGTATGCATGGGTCACGCAAGTTTCGATGTGGTCTTGCAAGTATACGTGCGCGCCACATCTGGGTCACGCAAGTCACTTGCGCCCCCTTTTATTTTTTCACCTAAGGTGCTCAGGTTGTCTATAAATATCCCTTTTGGGCCCCCCATTTTGAGGACGAAAAATCCAAAACTCAGATTTAAGCTCTGCTCACCCAAGTCTCCATCTAAAGTATTAAGAACAATTATTAAATAATTATTTACCTAGAATCGAAGCTCTAAAGAGAAAGAATAAGTCCTTAGTATTTGAACTCATCAATACTTGTGTGCCTAAGTGTCCACCCCTTAAGGGAAGTGACGACACTTGGGCGCATCCCTTTCCTCTCAAGGAAACCTACGTGCCACCCATCTGAAAACCTCTAGGGATGACACTATGGGATCGAATTCAATTTCTCCCAAGTATCACTTCACAGGTTCTTCATCGCCCATGTGAACTCATGTCACTCAAGTATACTTGCACAACCAGGACATTCATGCCAGACTAATACTTGCGTGCCTTCTTCCAATTCACTTCCATTCCTCAAATTCACATCTCCTATTCAAGATTTAGCCTTCAAAACCATCTTCAAATCCATTTATGGCACGGTTCCTTTGTTGGCTTCCTTATATGAAAGAAATTATGTGGAGCATCTCTCAAAACCTCGTGATTTTCATAGATTTATGTCACTAAGGTTAGATATTTCCTCAATTTAACCTCATCCTTTAAGATGAGAAGATCTCTAATTTGGGAATCCTCCTTAGGAGTAAGCCCCAAGTTTCCTAATCTGGGAATCCTCCATATGAGTAAGCCTCATGTTCTCTAACCTGGGCATCTTCTTTAGGAGTAAACCCCAATCATAATTTCTCTTAACATGGGCCTCCTTTTTAGGAGTAAGCCTTAGATCTCAAGTCCCCTCTCAAGTCCCCTTAACCTGGGCCTCTTTTTCAGGAGTAAGCCCTCGTCTTAATTGAATTTTACTTGAGATTGCTTCTCAGGATTGAAACCCAATCATTAGTCCCTCTCGAATTTGGTCATCCTTCTTAGGAGTAATCCCTAAGTTATGTATTTAAATATCCATAAAGCAAATATACCTTTATAGACATTGTTCCCGGGTTTGTTCCCTAAATTAAATATTGATCCTCATATATCTTGGGTGGTCATACATATGTAAGACCCACATCGTTTCTTATTATTGCAAATTTTGTGGCACAATTGTCAGGTTTTGCTAATACCACTTGTTTCTCACACCGAGCATGAATCACGTGAGCTTAGAGTGAAAAAGCAATTTTGACATCTCTCTTTGGGCCATCAATCATGCATAAACCCCATACTTATTCACTCAAACTACGTGGGTTCTAATTCCTTTTCTAACTAGGATATGTTGGTAGCCCATCTGTGGGTATGATAAAAACTCTAAAATAATCCATGACCATCTGAATGATAATAAACATCATGTGCCCCAATGAGTGGCTTTAAAACAATTATGGTTATCATAATGACCAATAGATTTATATGTAATGTGTAGAATGATAACATTGACTAAGAATCTATAATAAATACAGATGATTCTCTATCGATGAAGAACCTCAAATACATATAAAAGATTCTCTAAATATCATAAAAATCAATCATAGATTGTCGGATATAAAGGAAATCTCATTTTCATACTTGGTAAATTAATAAGGATTCACGAACATAACTTAAATCTATAAGAGTGTCCCAGAGTAGGCAATAATTCCCCCCAAAAATGTGTGATGAGTCTGACCTCCCATCCCCTCAACCAATGCAAATTATTAAGCCTCATCGATCCACAACTAAAGAGCACCTAAGTTTGGAAAGTAGGTCCAAATGGATATAGAATCATTGGATGTTTCTGGTTTTATGAATAAACTCGTTAGAAACCGATTGGAATGTTTTAACCTTAAACAAACAAGGTCATCCCCATTTCTAGAAGAAACAAAAAATGGGGAACCCGAAGGGAATCCTTAACCAAGTTAAATGATGTTTTACTTATTTGTTAGGCCCCTATTTAACTTAATGTGAGGGGCAACAAAATAATCAATAACATATGTGCTCATCCAAAATATACAGTGGCCGAACTTATCTTGATTACGTTTGTTATATTAAATAGGAACTCTTTTCCAAGATCTCTTTGCTTTAAAGAAATGGATTCTTTAAAATCCACACCTGTGAATGCCTCGACCGCTACTCCTAATGGATCCTCGTCCGCTCTGAGGATGAAATCACCTACTCAGCGTCTTCAACACTGGGTTTCAAATGCATTGGTGAAGTATTATTGTCAACATAGTTCCATCACGACTCTGGAGGCCGCTTGACAATCCCTCCAAGTTAACAACTCACCCTAGTGGACCGGATAGCAATGACCAGTGGTTAAGAAGTAGGTGGTATCGACCACTGTCTCCAACCGTTTCGGGTCATTATCGCCGGAACGCAATCACAAGTCCCTCACATATTATGTGGAGGTGAATGAAAATGTCACTCAAGGCCTTAATTCAAGAAGACAGGAGTCCTTCTCGAGAGCTCCCATCAACAATTGCCTCTAGAATCGTGCGGTAGTGTGCCCTCAACATGATGAGGGTACTGACTTTAGAGGTTTTTCTCAAGATCCTCAGACCCGAGCATGCAAGATGAACCATCAAAAGAAAAATCCAGTCAACAGGGAGCAGGTTATTACTTCTTCCTCCTCCAGAGAAGTCCATCAATCCAACTTGATGGCAAACAACGAGCAGGCATATACAACCATCCGTCCGGATATTACTTCCCATTAGACTTGTCTGGCAGTGACATGCCAATCCTGCTAGGCAATTCTGGAGGAATAATATAGGTAGACACATACACCTGCTTATAATTCATCAGCCAGTCAGTAGGCTCGTCTGATTGCATCCAAGGAAGCTATCCAATCTAATATGGTGTCAACTGATAAATAGGAACATAAACCTGTTTACAATCACCAATTCTTTCAGCAGTCTCATATACCTATATTGAAGGAAATTCATCAACCATACTTGACGAAGAATACACAGCAGACACATACACCTACCAATGTTTATCAATACTGATAATAGTCTCGTTTGGTAGAACCCAGAGAAGTCAGTCGGAATGCTCCGATGACAAAATTGGAGCAGACTCAACTTTCTTCCCCCACACATGAGTACTGTCAACATTCAGTGACAGGAAAAGGGGGACAGGAGAAGGAATACACACCAAATCTAAGCACGAAATGGATGTATATACTTGTTCTGGCAGCTGAAGTCACCAAGAACATTCTGAAAATGGTGAAAGAGCAGAAGAAAATCCCTTCCAATTTTCTGGATGCCTGTCAGAATATTATAACAACTTTAGTATTATCACATGGAAGGAATCATAAATCTATCCCTATCGGTGGAGTGACTCATCAACATATCACTCTGGAACAGATACACACCTCTGTCCTAGTCAAGGAGGGTTGTGGGGCATACTCCCCCATATCATATGGAAAATAAAGTCAGGAACATACACCCAATTTTAATGGAGATAATCAGCCTAACCTGACCATTTCTCCTGAGTAGGAACATACACCTGCCCATTATAACCACTTTCTTCAACAAGTGGTTTCCAAAGTGAGAAAGAATTAATCTATGAAAAAGACCCTTCTAGTACATTCATGAAATCAAGAACCAGTCTGTAATAAGGCCTTGCTCGATGCTGGAGTTCTTGAAGCCCTCATAAAAATTTATATTGCAACTCAAGATTCTACTCTCTCATTTCCCAATAGTGGGAATAATAATTTCTTAAGGCCTTCATCAGACACTTCCTCATGAAGTTCATGATAGTTCGGTCGATCTCAAAGTATCATCTTTAGATGAGAGCCACCATAACTCTCTGCGTGTCGAGAAGATCAATGAGAAAAAGGATTAATCTTTTGCTATAACCCACCATGGTGGTCCTCCCCATGACGATGAATTAAGCTGCGAAAGTCCTCTTTGTAGTAGTAATACACATTTCCTTGAAAATTATTCAATGAATATTGTAGTAATGAGAAAGACCTGTTATCTTGAAGAACTTTCAAATGTGAAGCCAGTCATGTCTGATGCTTCACCGCTAGTAGGTGAAATAGTTTCTCAATCCGAAGATAGACAGGGGTGTAGTTCATTCTCTGAACCACCCCTCGGTCATTCATCTTCTAATTTTATTAGTGATTTCTCTACCAATCTTGTTGAATCTGATGAAGCAACAAAGAAGAACAAACTTTGGACTAATCAGGTAGAAGAATCTACATCGAATGATAAGGAGGAAGTGCTGAATATGAGAAAACAACTGGCGAAAGGTGAAGTACCAGTCATGTTTTGGCCTTTGGATGACTCTCAGTATGATATTCCAGAAATGTTGACGGAAGATTGTATTCATGATATTTGTCTCAACATGTGGAAAACTCTTTGTCACTTAAAAGAGAAAATATTATCTTATGATGAATATGAAAATCATGTTAAGATAATAGAAGGGTTGCAACACCAAATTGACTTGGAATCTCTCTTAGTTTCCCGACATCCAATGGTTGAAAAGCAGTATAGGGCCCTTCAGCGTTCATGACTTGGCGTGTTGAAAATATTGCGCCAATTAATTACCAATGCCCCATCTAGTATTCATATCAGAGGATGGGGTGTTCATTGAGCATTTCATTTCACTTTACTCTCTAGTCAACAAAGCCTGCCAAAAATGGTCTCATGCAATGTTATTGCCCATTGCCGGTCATATCCAATTGGTTTTGTGTGTAATCAAAGGATTGATCAGGAACATGCCTCAACTAGTTCTACCTAAAGTCAGGCATACGAAGAACAAGTTGTTAAATTACTCTTGAATCAGGAAAATGAGAATATCGAACAAGCTTCTCATTTAGTGCACGCGCATCATCAGGTGACAGAAGCGTCATAAATCATCCAACGGTCATTTGATCAAGGTGATTTGAGTGGATGTAGGTTGATGAATCCATCCAACTTCTAGACTAATTTCCACAAATTCAGGAGAAATTTTAAGAAAGTATCAGATGTAGCATCTCAAGAACAACCTTAGCTTGCCACAATGGGGACTCTTTTAACCCAACAGTCTGAATCAAAAAATAGGATTTGAGGAGTTGAGCAGGAATAGAAGGAACAACCCTAGTCCAACGGATTGGGGACTTTTTCAAATCCTCAATCTTTTCCTCAGTGAAAGTTAGTCTTCTCTCAATTAGGGAAGAATCCACAAGAGGAACGCATGGCCGAATTATCAAGAGATTCCCTCCAAATTATGGTTCATCAAGAAGTTACTGAGGGATCAACTCAACAAAAGTCAATGGCATATAAAGGACATGGGAGAAGACAATATCGCAGAAATGTTGATAGAAGTGATGCAATGCGTTATGCATCAATAAATGTCTTCAATGTCGTTTTCACTGATCCCCCAGAACATGAGGTTCACTCAAAAGGATCTGATGAATAAGTTCCTATTCAAGGAGTTGTACACACAGATATAAATGAAGAAGGTGTGCATACCAGAGGCCAGAGGGAGACCTAGAGGCAAGATATTCTTTCAGTCAATGCCCTTCCATACTCCAGAAAGGCACATGCGAAGGAAAATGGTAAAAGTCGGGTTACGTCCCACCCTACCTCTAAATACGACCAAACACTCTCATTAGAGCAAAGGTTCGCACAAAAAAGAGGAAAAAATAAAGGAGTTAATGAGGTTGAATGCATAACTACTTCAAGGTAGTCTTCCTCCTAAGCATGCTAGAGTCAGTCTGTTAAGGTAATTTGTTGCAGCTACAAAGATGGATCAAGAATATCCTCATTTACCAGTACACCCTCACAGGTCTAATCCTATGGTTCATGCACAACAACAACTGGTAGTGCTACCATTATTTGCAGTACTAGTAACCACACCTATCCAAACTCCATTTATTGCACCTACTCAGGTCCAATCTCAACCGTATGTTTCTCAAAATTTAATAACTACTATTGAGTCATTAACAGCTCTGTTGGATGATATGGAAGGTAAGTGTGCACAAATTCAACCAGAAAAAAGATCTTACCCTGAATGGGTGGATTAAATTCCTCCCCCATCAAATTTTTCAAGTACAAAATTCCAAATTTTTAATGGTTCAGGAGATCCAGAACAAAACTTAACACATTTTGTTTCTCGTTGTGATCCTATGATGGGAACTCCTCAAAAACAAGAAGCAGTTAAGCTCAGGTGTTTCGTACAGTCATTACAAGGGCATTCCTTTGTCTAGTATACAAGCTTGCAATCCCGGTCAATTACCGGGTTGGAAGATCTCCATCAACGATTCCTTCTTCAATTTAGCTCAACGTTTCCAAAGACGATAGTTTTTGATCTTACAAATTGTAAGCAAAGAGAAAATGAAAGAGTTTTGGATTTCATTGCTCACTGAAGGGATTAACATATTACATAAGCTTATCACTCCTTTAAGAAGAATTGTTTGTAATCTGTGTGGAAAATTTGTGCGATGAATTATACACACCATTGATTGTTGTGACATACACAGGTGGGTTTCTAGACCATACTTCAATCGCTAAATAGATCTAAGATTCTATTATAGAGAATAAGGATAAAACTCGTGTGATTCCATCAGCTCTAGGAAGGATAATGGGGAGAGCAGAGACTGCTACAGTTACACTTAAACAAGTATCTGTACCTACTTCCACTTCAAAACCTTCATCTTATCAAAGGGATCCACCTCCTGAGCATCAACAACAGAGGTCGTTTAGTCAAGATGATAAAAGAGATCAAATATGGAAACAATTTGAGGAGTTAAAGAACAAAGTTTATTCTTTCTAAAATGAACAAGTCCCTGGTTACTTCATTTCGGATCTGGAAAATAATTTGGTTCAGTTTCCAAGGCCTAAAAGGCTGAAAAATGAAGGAGATGAACACCTTCCCAATTATTTCCCATTTAATCGGATGTTAGGGCATCCCATTCAGGAGTGTTTTGTGTTCGAAGACATCCTACAAAAGATGGTGGACTCTAGAAAAGTCAAACTAAAAGGTTCTTTAGACCAGGTAGCATGTGTTACTGCTACAGATCCAAAGGAAGAAGCCGAGTGGCATGAAGTCAAAATCAAAAATGCGTAGAAATATGATGGTTGGATGGTCAGGAAAATGATCAACTGAACTCATTCCATTTTACAAACTCAATTGAAGAAACCAATTGTGTCTCCTACTATGAATTCCATAGAAACCCCCCCCCCCCTCATTTGAAGGAACATCCTCAGAGGTGTCAAAATTCGAAGAAAGAAGAGAGTAGTCAGAAGAAGATGAGCTCATGTCAAAGCCCAAGTTTTATTTGACTCTGGAAGATTTTATGCCATCTACATCAAAATCATGGTCACCGCCCCACCAAATGGAACAACCTAAACTAGATAATCAGGCAGAATCTTCATCAGATGAAGAGTTGATCTTTGGTTCTGTTAATATGATTCACTTAATGGATTTATATTCCAACAAAAGTTTCAATCTTGATGAGCCTGAGTTCCCTGTATCAAACAGGGGAATTAGAGGGATTTCCAGATGTTTAGGATATAGAGGAAGACATGGATATTCCAGAAGCCACTATTTCAATCCTACCCCTGCTAGAACTCTATATGCAGTAGAAAACCATGGAAAAGCCCTTCAGCAGGCTCAACAAGAACAATAAAGTTCTCCCACACATGGCAGATTCAGTCCTGGCATAGTTTTTTGGAAGATCGGTTAGAAGTTACACCTTTTTCCTCTCAGAAAATATATAGACTTAGTCCGTCTAATCTGCCAAAGCCATGAGTATTTCCAACTCCTACCCCGATACAAGATGCATCTACTTCCAAAGCATAAACTTCTAAGGAACCTACGAAACCACACGATCCTATTGGGAAACACAGACCTTTGGACTAAAAGTATGATGTCTTGAAACATTTGGCCCAAGTACCGGCCAAGTAATCAATTCTGGATGCCTTGAATCTATCAAAGGGTCTTTGGGTGGCACTCATTGAGGCTTTGTCAAGTCCTCAGTAATTTGAAACTGAAATTGATTCAGCTGAAGTATACCCTGTAGAGAATGATCCTACAGAATGCCATGTAGTGATATCTTTTATAGATGAAGATGAAGATGATGTTGTGCATGGACATATTAGACCATTATATTTATCTGGCAAGTTCAACGATGTATACATCAAATGAGCTTTCATTGATAATGGCTCAGGAGTCATCCTCATCCCTATTCGTACACTTTGTTGATTGGACCTCACCGAATCTGATTTATCTCTTTCTACTTTGATGTTGCAAAGATATGATAAAAATGAACAAGAACCTATAGGCGAGATTACACTCAGAACTCAGTTTTGGGACTTTGTATCCAATTTAAATTTCATGGTTGTTCGTCATGACACATCCTTCAACATTTTTCTTGGAAGACCTTGGCTACATAAACATGCGACTATACCTTCATCGTACCATCAATGTCTCAAATATTGTTTCAATGGTCAAATTGGAACATTTTATGGTGATAAATCCCCATTCAAAACATGTGAATCTCAATACATTGAGGAAGAATTATATCACATGGAGGGAAAGGAAATATCCACGACAATGGAGGTTACCAAAATTAAAGTTTCATATGGTTTGGAAAAGATTCCAGTAAACCCATTCATACATGTGAGTACAAATTATGTGTTTCCTATCAGTAAAATTGACAGGATAGACCCAAATCCAAATAATCTTATGGAAACTATCATAATGTCAATTATGGAAACCAATCCAGACATCATGGTAGAAATTGCTGATTCACCAGGAAATGATGAAAGCTCAAATGGAGATGTCTTCATTTCATCCACTGAAATCCAGAAATTCTATACTTTATCAATCAGGACAGAATAAGTTATAGCAATTCCAAAGATGAATGATGATGTCGATTCTCAATCTGTAATATCCTCTTTATTACCCAAATAAGACCCTTCGTCATCAATAGGGTTAGAAATGGTAGCTTCTTCATCAAGATGTTAAAATTTTAACTTCTCTCCTCATCATGGAAATTATGCTTCATCATATACTATGCAAGTAGAAAAAAAATAAGTAACACATATTGAAGAAGAAAGGTAGATCTTAGAGATGCTCCCCTAGCATTTGAAGAGTGTATCTCTACCACTGCGGATGAACTCAAAGAAATAAATCTGAGTACAAAAGAAGATCCAAGCCCCACTTTAATTAGTGCGGACATGACTCTTTAAGAGAACGAACTATATATTTAATTTTTAAAGTAAAATTGAGATATATTTTCTTGGAAGTATACAAAAATATCAGGGCTTGATCCTGATGTTTCTACACATCATTTGGGTTTTCCAGAAGAACATCGAGGATTCAAGAAAGTCGTAAGAAGAACACACCCAACTTATGCCTCCAAAATTGAAGTTGAAGTGTATAATATTATCAAAGATAACATCATCAAAGAAGTTCAATATTACCAATGGATGGCTGATATTGTCCCTGTGAAATAGAAGAATGGAAAAATTAGAGTTTCATTGATTTTTCTAGATCTTAATCAGTATTGTCCCAAAGAAGATTTTCCAGTTCTGATCACAGAACTCTTAATTTATGCAACAGGTGGAAATTAAGAATTTTCCTTTGTGGATGGATATTCTGGGTATAATAAAATCTGAATGTCTCTAGAAGATGAAGAATCTATATCCTTCAGATCCCCTCATGGTGTGTTTTGATATCGGATAATCCCCTTTGGCCTGAAGAATTCAGGTTCAACATATCAACGTGCAATGCACCATATCTTCAAACCATTTTTAGGGAAATTTGTTGAATGTTATGTGGATGAGTTGGTGGTTAAATCCATACAATTTTATAATCACTTGGCTGATTTGGAAATCATATTCCACAAACTTCGACAACACAATTTGAAAATGAACCCCTTGAAATGTGCTTTAGGGGTAACCTTAGGAAAATTTCTAGGCTTTTTTGTACGCCATCATGGTATCAAAGTTGATCCTGAGAAGACAAAATCAATCATTGGTATGTCACCTCCTAGAAATTTGAATAAATTGAGAGGAATTCAAGGAAACATGTCCTATATTCATCATTTCATCACCAATTTGGCAGTAAAATGTTTACCCTTCACCAAATTAATGAAGAAGGGAGTCACTTACATGTGGATTTTAGGGATTTTTAGGGTTTTTAGGTATTTTTATATTTTTTAAATTTTTAGGGGTTTTATGGATTTTTTTGTATTTTTATCATTTTTCAATATTTTAGGGATTTTTAAGGTTTTTATGTTTTTTAGGATTTTTAGGGGTTTAAAATTTTATTGCTTTTTAGGGGTTTTATGTGTTTTAGGTTTTAAAAATTTTCATATGGGTTTTCATGGTCTTAGGACGTTTTATTTTTTTAGGTATTTTTCGACCTTTTTTGTTTTTTTGGGTTTTAAGGTTTTTATGGATTTTTAAGGTATTTGGGGATTTCTAGGGGTGTTTGGATTTTTTGGGTTTTATGGTTTTTTTGAGTTTTTAATGAAGTTAAGGTTTTAAAGAGTTTTTTTAAATTTTTAGGGGTTTAAATGGTTTAAGAGTTTTTAGTTTTTTTTGGGTTTTTGGTTGTTTTTTTGGGGTTTTATAGTTTTCTTGGTTTTTTTGTTTTTTTGTTTTATGGTATTTATGTTTTTCAGTTTTTAGAGGTTTTTAGGTTTACTAGGGGGTTTAATTGTTTTTATTTTTTTATGTTTTTCATAGGATTTTTCAGGGTTTCTAGGGTTTGTTATGTTTTTAGGGATTTGAGGGAATTTTTACAATTTTTTTAGTTTTTTGGGATGTTGAGGGGTTTACGGGTTTAAAGGGTTTTAGGGTTTTATGGTTTTCTTTTGTTTTTATCATTTTTTTTGTTTATTAGGGTTTTAAATATTTTTTGGAGTTTTTTATATTTTTTGTGGTTTATAGGGTTTTCAGAGTTTTTTTCGGATGTTTAAGGTTTTTGTGGTTTTTAAGGTTTTCTATGTTTTATGGTTTTTTTGGGGGTTTATGGTTTTTCGTTTTGTTTTTTTGGGTGTCAAGGGTTTCTACATTTTTAAGTATTTCTTAGGGAATTTCATTTTTTAGGGTATTTTATATTTTTAGGAATTTTTAATGCGTTTAGGACTTTTATTGTTTTTAGGATTTTTCAGGATTTTGAGGTGTTTAATGGTTTTAGGTTTTTTAGGGTTTCTTTGGGTTTTTAGCATTTTAATGGTTTTTAAGGGTTTTACGTGTTTTTTTTGTTTTCTTAGTGTTTTTTCATGTTTTAAGAGTTTTTTACATTTTTAGGGTTTTTTAGTTATTTTATGGATAATAACGGTTTTGGGGTTTTTAGATATTTTGTTGGTTTTATCATTTTTAATGTTTTTATGGTTTTTATGGTTTTTTCATTTATATATTTATATGTAAAGATTTTAGGGATTTTAGAGTTTTTATGTATTTTGAGTGTTTATATTGGTTTTATTTTTTTTTATTTTAGGTTTTTTTGGGTTTTAGGGTTTTTATGGATTTTTTAAAATTTTTGACATTTTTAGGATTTTAAAGATATTTTATAATTTTTAGTTGTTATTGTGTGTTTTTGGGTTTTTATGGTCTTTAGGGTTTTTATGGATGTTTTCATAGGGATTCATAGGGTTTCTATGGTTTTTATAATTCTTATAGTTTGTAGGGGTTTAATGTGTATTTGGGTTTTTATAATTTTCCTAGTTTTTTAAGGTTTTCTTTTGTTTTTTAGGGTTTTAGGGTTTTTTTATTTTTTGTTATTTTAGGTATTATGTAGGATCTTATGATTTTTTGGGGTTTTAGGGTTTTATGGGTGTTAGGGTTTTTATTGTTTTTTTGGGTTTTAACGGCTTTTTAGTCTTTTTTATTTTTAGGGTTTGTTATATTTTTTTTGAAATTTTATGAGTTTAAAGGGTTTTTAGTGTTTTTCTTGGGAATTTAGGGGTTTTGTGTATTTTTTAATTTTTTTTATTTTTTCTGGTTTTTATGGTTTTTTTGGGTTTTTGGGGTTTTTATGATTTTTATCATCGATTGTTTTTTTAGTGTTTTTATGTATTTTTAGTTTTTTACAGTTTTCCTAGGGGTTTTCAGGGTTTTCAGGGTTTTTTTATTTTTTTGGAATTTTTAGGGATTTTTTACGAATTTGAAGGTATTTTAGTGTTTTAGGGATTTTAAGGGATTTTAGGTTTTTAATGGGTTTTAGGTTTTTAGGGTTTTTTTATTTTTAGTACTTTTTTATGGGTTTTAAATTTTTTTAGAGTTTATTTTTTTAATCATTTAAAGGATTTTAGATTTTTAGTGGTTTTTTGGGTTTTTATGGGTTTTATGGTTTTTAATGTTGCAGTGGTTTATATGTTTTTTTATGAATTTTAGGATTTTTAAGGGTTTTAAGTGTTTTACAATTTATTTCTTGTGTTGTTTCAGGTGTTTTTGGGATTTTTACATTTTCAGGTTTTTTTAGGGGTTTTTAGGATTATTATGGTTTTTAGGGTTTTTATTGATTTTCAGGGTTTTATGAGTTTTTAGGGGTTTTTTTGGTTTTATGGGATTTTCAGTAATTTTGGTTTTATATGGGTTTTAATATTTTTTTATTTTTTTAGGTTTTCTTTGGTTTTCTCATGGTTTTAGGAGTTTTTACATTTTAGAGATATTAGCGATTTTTTTGGATTGTTGAGGTTTTAGGGGTTTTCGGAATTTTTTGGTTTTTAGGGTTTGTATGGTTTTATTAATTTTTTTGATATTTTTATGGGTTTGAAGGGATTTTTAGTTCTTATGGTTTTACTGGATTTTAGGGGTTTAAAGGGTTTTGGGGGGGCTAGGTTTTTTGAGTAATTTTAGGGTTTTTAGTAATTTTTTATTTTTTAGGGGCTTTAATTGTTCTAATGTTTTCTAGATTTTCCTAGTGGTTTTCTAGGTTTTTAGGCTTATTTATGTTTCTATTCATTTTTAGGATTTTTTAAGGATTTTTTAAGGATTTTTTTGGTTTTTTCATGATTTTTGGGATTTCAAGGGTTTTTAACATATTTTAAAATATTATGTAATTTAAGTATTATTTAGGTTTTTAGTTTTTCTCTTGGGGTTCTCTAATTTTTTTTGGTATTTTATGATTTTTGGGATTTTTAGGACTTTTTATGATTTTTATGGTTTTTATGGTTTTTATGTTTTTTAGGGATATTGAATGGTTTTATAGTTTTTTTTAGTGTTTAGGGATTTATGGTTTTTTGGGTTTTAGGGTTTTTTAGACTTTTAGGGGGTTTATGTTAGTTTATCGCATTTTTATGATTTTAATGAGTTTTTAGATTTTTTACTGGTTTTCATGGTTTTTTGATTTTAGGGGTTTTTTATGGTTTTTAGGTGTTTTATGGTTTTTAATGGCTTTCGGTTTTTGCTGTCCTTTTTGGGCTTTTAGATTTTTTTTGGGTTTTTAGGGGTTTTAATCATTTTCAATTTTTTAAGGTTTTCTAAGGGTTTTTCATGATTTTTAGGGTATCTTAAATTTTTATGGATTTTATAGGATTTTAATGGGTTTTTAGGGTTTCTTTGGATTCTAAGGGTTTTTAGATTATTACTAATTTTTTAAGGTTTTTAGCATTTTTATTGGTTTTAGGGTTTTTATGTGTTATTATGTATTTAAGGTGTTTTTATGTTTCTTCATCATTTTTAGGGTTTTTTTTGTTTTTAATTATTTTTAGGAATTTTTAGGATTTTTATTGTTTTTAGAGTTTTTATCATTTTTTTGGTGGATTTTAGGATTTTTTAATGATTTTATGGTTTTTAATGTTTTTTTAATTTTTTTAGGGGTTTAAAGTTTATATATTGTTTTTAGTGGTTTTTAGTTTCTTATGGGGTTTTACGGTTTTAATGGTTTTAGGGGTTTTTATGGTTTTTATTGTTTTAGGGTTTTTAATGTTTTCAGTGTTTTTAGTTAGTTTTGGGATTTTAGTTTTTTTAGGTTTTTAGTATATTTTTAGGGTATTTCATATATTTTAGGGTTTTTACATGTTTAGTCATTTTTAGGGTTATTTTATGATTTTTAAGGGTTTTTAGGGTTTTAGGTATTTTGAGGGTTCTTAAGGTTTTTTAAGGGTTTTCTGTTTTTATTGTTTTTTTGATTAATGGTTTTTTTAAGATTTTTTGGGTTTTCAATGTTTTTATCAGTTTTAATGTTTTTAGTTGTCTAGATGTTTTTAATGTTTATAGTGGAATTTAGGTTTTTTATGGGGTTTTATGGTTTTTTAGATTTTTAGGGGGGTTTCTATTTTTAGTATTTTTAGGTTAATTTTTTGTTTTTTAGTATTTTGAGGGGTTTTAGGAGTTTTTAGTTATCTAAGGTTTTCTTAGTGCTTTTCAGGGTTTCAGGGTTTTTTAATTTGTTAGGGATTTTTCTGATTTTTTAGGATTTTCATGGTTTTTAGTGTTTTTATGGATTTTGATGTTTTTTATGATTTTTTTTGGGTTTTATGGCTTTATCATCATTTTTAGTTTTTAGGGATCTCTGTGTTTTTAGGGATTTTATTAATTTTTAATATTTTTTAACATTTTTTAGGTTTTAATGGGTTTCAAATATTTTTAATGGGTTTCTATGGGTTTTATGTGTTTTAGGGGTTTTAATGTTTTTTGGGTTTTATAATTTTTCACTGTTTTTAGGTTTTTAGGGTGTTATAGGGTATTTCAGTTTTTTTAGCATTTTCTAGGTTTTTTATGGATAGTAATTGTTTTTAGGTTATTATGGTTCTCTTAGGGAAATGAAGGTGCCGGACCAGGCGAGCTTGATCTCCAAATTTAAATAAAATAAGAAAAGTACATAGTCTTACAAGAAGGGCCTAAAGAAGTGGGTGTGTGTGTCACCCTTCATATCTGAGTCCACAAGGGATGTCCAGTACGGTGGAGTGATGAAGGACCACATGAAGACCCTATCTTTAATTGCTTTATTTGAGAGTGCATATGCCACCACATTCACTTCCTGGAAAGCATTTTTGATGTTTAGGGTCAGACCTTGTGAAGCTTTGAGGCATTCGATCCATTGCGGGAGTGGCCGCCATGGAACTCTTCTTAATCTGCTTCTCAAGGCCTCCACCACCAGCATTGATTCGGACTCAATCCATAAGAGCTTCCAAGGAAATTGTGTCACAAACTAGACTGCCTTGATGATGGCCCATAGTTCTGACTCGTAGGCACATCCACTCCCCAGGAAGTGGAAGAAGCATCCCTTGATTAAGCCCCTGTAAGTAAGAAAGACCCCTCCACATCCCGCAAGACCAGGTGCTCCTAATGTCACACCATCCACATTAACATTAATCCAACTTGGAATTAGGGGGATCTAACGGATGAATTTCATGGGTGCTGGTTGTCTACACCTACCAGGAACACTGAGGGTTCCCATGGTGATCAAATCATTCACGTTGTTATGCATTGATCTAGTTTGTATATGAGATGTTGTGTGAACATATTTATTGATCGCCAGGATTCCACCATGGAGGGAGATGACCTTTGATTCGAAGACGGTCTTATTCTGGGCTGTCTACACATAGCTTGCTTGGGCCGCGACTGTAGAAACCATGAGATTCTTGAGCTGCTTGCTACTGTCCGCACTGAGAACGCTGTTAAAAAGTTCTGCCAGTGTGCTACCCGTGCAGATTTTTTGTCCGATGAGGTTCTGCACATAGTCCCATAACAAGGTAGGGAGCCTACAACTAAGGAAGATGCGTTGCGCATTTTCCTCTTCTCACAGGTAGGTAGGACAAGCTGAGGAAAATCTCCATCTAGCTTTTTTAAGATGCTCTTGTATAGGTAGCCTATTCATCCACACATTACACAGTAGAATAAATCTCTATGGCAGTATGAAGTTTCTCATGAATTTGGAGAGCCATGTTGGTTGATGGGTGCCTTGTCCACATTTATACCGATAGAGCTCCTATGTGCTCAACTGTCCAACAAGGTTGGGTTTCCAGATGAGGCTATCAGTGTCAGCGAATTGATAATTCTGGATTTGATGAATAATGTTTTTAGGAAGGATCCTGATGACCTCCTCTATTCGATTGTTGCATTCGGTAATAGAGAGGTGATGTAGGTTCGATGGAGGATGAACAAAATTTATGTTTGGCCTGTCCAGCCAGGTAGTTGTCCAGCTGTTCAAGTTTGAGTGCCTCAAGACTATCCATTTTGAATGAAGGATGATGTCTCTATATGAGGATCTGATCGTAGTCCATACCGAAGAAGTAATGTAACCAGTAAAGCTCTCACAAAGTTTGGAGTTGAACCTCTCCCTTAGGATGTCTAGACCCCCGTCTTGTGGATTGAATAGGTTCCACGTAAATATCCCAATGAGGGAATCATTTAATTTCTTGAGGTCTTTACTACCAAGCCCACCTAAATCAGTGGGTTGTGTACATTTCTTCCATGCGATGAAGATTAATTTCCTTTCATCAATGAATCCCATCTGAGAAAATCTCTGAATCTTGATTTTTAGGTTTTTAATATGGCTTGTGGGGCATCTATAGATGGAAAAAGCATGTACGAACATGGACGTGATGACTGAGTTGATCAAGAAAACTCTTCCTTCTTGTGTTAGAGTTTTCCCTTTCTAGATTGCCAATTGTTGAGTGATTTCTAGTGAGATAATTTCAAGGTGGCATCTTTTCACTTTCCCCTAGAAAAACAGAAATCCCAGATAATTAAAGGGGAGGGATCCCTTCATTATACCCAGAGATTTGAAAATGCGATGTTGCCTTTGGGAAGAAGCCCCCTTGCCAAAAATAACGGACGATTTGTTTCAGCTGATCGCTTGGCCTGCAACATCTTCATAATGTCAGAAGAGCCTTTGGATATTGAACATGGTCTGCTTGTTGGCATGCCCGAAGAGAAGAATTTTATTAGCATAGAGCAGGTGTGAGGGAACATGAAGGTCCTTTTCTGCCTATATTAGAGTGAAGAGTCTAGTCTACACCAGGTCAATGATACATCGGATAAAGTAAACTTCAGCAACCACAAATAGTAGGCATGAGTGGGGGTCTCTTTGTCTGATGCCATGGGATCATTGGAAGAACCCTCCTGGGAGTCCTTTGATGAGAACGAAAATCCTGGCACTAGAAAGTATGGTGTTAATTAATTTAATTAATGGAGTGGAGAAACTGTACTTGTTCAATATACATATAATGAAAGACCATTTGATGGTGTCAAAGGCCTTTGTGATATCCATCTTCAAGAAAAAGCTCACATGCTTCGAGAATTTCCTAATGATGTTGATGCCTTCTAAAGTTGAGTACAAACAGCTTTGAATACTGCGGCCCGAGACAACCCCAGATTTATTTGGGGTAATGAGATCCCAGTTTATCCTCCCCATCCTGTGGGCTAGGATCTTGCTTAGTATTTTTGGAATGGTGTTTCCAATTACAACAGGATGAAAATCACCTATATCGAACGTATTCTATTTTTTGGGACGATAGACGAGGAAGCTTGTGTTGGAACCATGGGGTAGTGAGACAGAGAAGAAGAATTATCTAATAGCATTGGTGAGATCAATGTGCATGATGTACTAGTAGAACATGAAGAATTTTTTGCTATATCCATCTGGACTAGGGGCACTTTCCATATTTAACAAGAAGAGGGAAGCTCTCACCTCAGCTTCAAGTGGAGCATCTGTGAGGGATTTATTTTGGGACTCTATAATACATGGGGTGATAGAACCCATGAGGATAAGAGTTCGTTCGTTTCTAGCTTTATTATATAGATCCTCAAAGTATCCACCAACCGCACCGGAGGTATCACTTTCATTTTTGAAGGTCATTCAATTAATTTGGACCACATTTATTCCTATCTTAATTTTTTTCCTCCCTATAAAGGGGGTGGATGAATTTGGAGTTCCCATCGCCATCCCTGAGCCATTGCACCTTAAATTGATTTTTTTCTAGCTCGTAGATAAGTCCCAGGAGATCGTTAAGATTGTAATGAAACTTTAGCTCCTCTCTAGAAGTGGTATTCAACTGTTGGTTGGTATTATAGTAAGCATCAAGTTGTGCTTCATCCATCCTGATGTCATCATCAATCCAGGGAAAATATGCCTTGCTCCACTCCCTAATAAGCCCTTTGATTCTCTTAAACTTTGAAGCCATCATGAAGTGTGTGATGCCATGGAATGTGCAGTTCCATTATTGGATAACCACTTCTCTACAACCCAGGATTGTGAGCCAGGAATTGTTGAATTTAAAGAAGATTGGTTGCTGCCTCCTACCACCACCTCTTATTTCCATAATTAACGGATTGTGATCGGAGTTGAATTTCGGTAGATTGAATCTAGAAAAGTCGCAATGTATTCCCCGGTCATTAATCTAAGTGAAACATCTGTCAATCCTGCTCACCTTCCAACTATTTATGGTGTGTCTTCCCAATGTAGATTGAGCTCCAGTAATGGGGACCTCAGTGAGTTTGCATTGATCCAGACAGCTTGAGAATTCCTCTATAGCAATCTAGGAGAATGCGGTCCCAGTCTTTTCGTCAGGCCTTAGGACTGTATTAAATTCCCTTATCACCGTCTAATTATGCTGGATTTTTACAGTTGTTTGGATCAAGTCACTCCAGAGATACCTCCTATTTGTGTAATCACTGGAGGAATAGATAAAGGGGTCGTTCAAGGTGTGGACCTAGGTCTGTATCAATAGTGAAAACAATTTCTTACCCATATCAAAGGAAATAAGCTGAATGCCAACATTCTTGAGTACCCATAACGTTTCCATGCCACCTTCGACATTATTGTGGGAGATGAGGGAGTATCAAAGGATGGAACACCTGATGGTCATGTAGTTGGAAAACCTAGACATAGGATCAGCAATACAGATTAGCATTGGACGGTGGGTGAAGAGGAAGTGATTGAGATCTCTGGCCGTGGCGTTGTTCCCAAGACCTCTGCAGTTCTAGAACATTATCATCATTGATAAGATGACAATTTCCCCCTAGTATAGGGCTTTTTCATTCTTGGTCTATGAACTACCCATTCCTTTTCCTTGTCCTCCCTTCTTATTTGGGGGCCTTCCCATATTTTTCTTCTTGTCTTTCGTATCGGGTTCATCTTCCACCTTTACAAGTCCATCCTACAGTTTTTCAGGTTTGTCCACCACGTTTTCAGCTTCATCCACCGTGTTCAGGGATTCACCAGGATCTTCATCAGCCCAGAACCATACAGAGAGTAGAGTGAATTTTTTGGTCGAACAAGGGCCTTCAACCAGGATTCCCCCATCAATCTTCCACCTTGAATCATTGGTTGGAATCACTGGGGTGAAGGAGGCATCAACTGGGGCATCTTGTTCACTATAATTCCTCCCATCCTATGTCACTGCACCTGGGCACACTGTGTTCAGTGCGGGAACGAGAAAGTCAGGGACTTCGGTTGTGTGCACATCAACCGCTCCTTTAGTTGGACATTCAACATTCCCTAGAGTGATGCTGTTGCGGATCAATTCTAGTTTGAGAGAATAGGGAACGACATCTTGATCCCCATATAGATGGGCATGGTCAGCCTTGGAAGATGCCTGGGGCCTGACCTCCACAACATGTGTAGAGATTCTGGATGGCCTAGATGTTGTTACAACACCATCCCTCTCAACCCACCCGGTTGCTGCAATGGGAGCAACAGTCTGCACTTGGGGTGTCTATGCTAGTCCAGGTGAAGCAGTAGGAAACGCCTCTACCGCAATAGTATCCTCCCTTTTGGCCTATTTGTGATCTGAGCTGTTGTGTCCAGGGGTCTGTTCCCTCATGGGACTTGGCAGGAGGGTGCTTCGCAGAATCCTAGGTTTTCATCATTACATGGTTTTTTATGATTTTAGGAATTTCGAATGGTTTTCTAGTTTTTTTATTGTTTTTAGGTTTTTTTGGGATTTTGAGGGTTTTAGGGTTTTTAGGGTTTTTTTTTAGTTTTTTACTGTTCTTTAGGTTTTTAGTGGTATAAAGTGTTTTTAATTTTTTAAGGGGTTTTTATGGATTTTTAATGTCTTTAGGGTTTCTTAAATTTGTATGTACTTTTAGTTCTTTTGTGCATATTTATGGTCATTTGGTGTTTTTCTGGATTTGGATGATTTTCTATGTTTTTTTGGATTTTTAGAGTTTTTTTAGTTTTCTTTTGTTTTTTTAAATTTTTATGGTTTTTTTGATTTTTTAATGTTTTTAAAAAAATTTAACATTTTTTGGAATTTAATGGTATTTTATATTTTTAGTGGGATTGAGGGTTTTTGTGGTTTATTATTTTTTAAGGTTTTAAGTTTTTTTTTGGTTTTTAGGCTGTTTTTGGGTTGTGCTATTTTAGGTTTTTAGTGTTTTTATCATTTCTAAGGTTTTAGTGGTTTTATGTTTTTTTATTATCCTATGGTTTTCTTAGGGGTTTTAGGGTTTTTAGGGAATTTTAATATTTTTAGGATTTTTAAAGATTTTTTTAGGTTTTTTATGGGTTTTTTGGATTATAGGGATTTTGATTTTTTTATGTTTTTTAGGATTTTTGGGGATTTTAGCATTTTTTCAGGGTTTTCATTGTTTTTGGGTTTTTAATGTTACCATTTCGATTTTCAGGGTCATTATGATTATTAGGTTTTTAAATATTTTTTTGGATTTTTTTGGTTTTTTATAATTTTTAGATATTTCGAGGGGTTTGGGGGGTTTTGTGGGGGGGGGGGGGTGGAGTTTTATGATTTTCTATAATCTTTTTAGGTTTTTTGATGTTTTTAGATATTTTTATTATTTTATGTGTTCAAATGGTTTTTAGAGTTTTTAGTTGGTTTTTATTCATTTTATGGGGTTTTAGGGGTATTTTAAGGATTTTAGGGGTTTCTGTGTTTGTATGTTTCTAATGTTTTCATAGATTTATTTTGGTTTATTAGGTTTTTTTTGTTTTCATGTATTTTTAGGGTTTTTTTACAATTTTAATGTTTTTTTATGGATTTTCGGGTTTTCGAGGGTTTTTTGGTTTTTACGATTTTAATCAATTTTTAGATTTTTATCATTTCTCATGTTTTTAGGTTTATGTTAGTTTATTATGGTTTTTTAGGGTTTTTAGTTTTTTTAAGTTTTTGGAATTTTTATGCCTCTTTAGGTTTTTATGGGTTTTAGGGTGTTTAGGGGTTTTTGTGTGGTTTATGGGTTTTTTTGTTTTTAGAGTTTTTTGTGGGTTTTAGGCTTTTTATGGGTTTTAGGGTTTTATAAGGTTTTACGGGATTTGTGGTTTTTTTGAGGGTTTTATGGTTTTATCATTTTTTTGTTTTAGGGTTTTTAAGTTTTTTTAGGTATTTAAGGTTTTCATTGTTGTTTTCTAGGTATTTAGTGTTTTTTATGTTTTTTGGGATTTATAGGGATTTTTATTTATTTTTTGTTTTTTAGTTTTTTATAGATTTTGAGGTGTTTTGTGGTTTCTTTTAGGGATTAAGGATTTTTTTAAAAATTTTAGGGTTTTTGGGGTTTCAATTTTTTTATGGGATTGTTAGGTTTTTCATATTTTTATGGATTTTCCATCATTAGGGATGTATAGGGATATCTTTTGAATTTTTACGGTTTTTAGGGTTTTTAGTAATTATTCATTTTTTCTAGGTATTTTGAGGTTTTATAGTATTTTTATGGGTTTTAGGGATTTTTAGGAATTTATCAATTTTAGGTTTTTTGGGACTCTTAGTTTTTTTATGTTGTTAATTTTTTCTTAGTTTTTTAAAGTTTTTTAGGGGTTTTACAGTTTTAGGCATTTTAAGGGATTTCTTTTAGATTTTTATGGTTTTTGGATTTTTTGGGATTTAGTGGTTTTGAGGGTTTTTTGGATTTTTATGGGTTTTATTGGCTTTTGGGTTTTAGGGGGGTTCACGTTTTTATGGGATTTAAAGGTTTTTTTAGAATTTTTACAATTTTAATGTGTTTAAATGGTTTTTATTGTTTTTAGTGGTTCTATGGGTTTCTATGGTATTTATGATTTTTGTATTTCATGAGAGTTTTTATGGTTTTTAGGTTTTTTAGGGGTTTAATGGTTTTTAGTTTTATTAGTTTTTTTTATGTTTTTATGGGGTTTACGTGTTTTAATAAATTTAAGGTTTTCATTAAGTTATAGGGTTTTTTATTTTTTAAGGAATTTTAGGGATTTTATAAGATTTTAATATTTTTTGGGGATTTTATGTTTTTTGGGTTTTCATGGTTTTTTGAGTTTTTAGGGTTGTTATGTTTTTTCAATTTATTTATGGTTTTTAGAGAATTAGATGGTTTTTAGTGTTTTTAGTGGGTTTTTCGGTTTTTAAGTGTTTTTACGTTTTTAGGGGTTTATTTGGGTTTTATGTTTTTAGTGTTTTTTACGTTTTTTAGGTTTTTAGGGTTTTGAAGTGTTTTTATTTTTTTAAGGTTTTTTATGGGATTTCATGGTTTTTTTGGATTTTTTATTTATTTAGGTCTTTTTAGGAATTTTTAGTATTTCATGGTTTTTAGGGTTTTTAGGTATTTGGAGGGTTTTTCGGGGTTTTATGTTTTTTTTTTAATTTTTTGAGTTTTTTTTTTGGTTTTTAATGTATTTTTGAATTTTTTAACTTTTTTAGGTTTGAAAGGGTTTTTAATTGTTTGTTGATTTTTCATTTCTAATTATATTTTTATGGGATTTAAAAGTTTTTAGGTTTTTACATGTTTCTTATTGGATTTCATTGTTTTTGGGTTTTTTTACATTTTTTAGGATTTTTTGCGATTTTTAGGATTTTTATGGACTTTTAGGGGTTTTAGAGATTTTAGGGGTTTTGGGGTTTTTTATGGTTTTTTAGGGTTGTCAGGTTTGTTTTTAATTTTTTAGGGGTTTTATGTTTTTTATATTTTTTATTATTTTTAGGGGTTTGAAGGGGTTTTATATATTTTTTTTGGGGGGGGGGGGGTTTATAGGTTTTTAAGGTTTTAAATGGTTTTATAGGGTTCTTATGGTTTTTATTGTTTCTTAGTGTTTTTATCATTGTTAGGTTTTTAGGGGTTTTAAGAGATTTTATATTTTTACAGTTTTTTTATGGTTATTAATGTTTTAGGTTTTTTTGTATTTTTAGGGATATGTTATTCATTCATTAAAATTGTTTATGTTTTTTTATTTTAAGGGTTTTTTTATTCTTAGGGTTTTAAATGTTTTTAGTGTTTTTAATAGTTTTTGGGGTTTCAAGGGTTTTTGGATCTGTTTTTGTGATTTTTACAGTTTTTAGTGGTTTGTTGTTTTTACGAGTTTTATGTTTTTTTGGGTTTTTAATGTTTTTTTATTTTTTCAGTATTTTAATGGTTTTTAGTCTTTTTAGTTTTTTTTGGTTTATTAGGGGTTTATATTATTTTTTTTGTTTTTATGTTTTCTTTAAGTTTTTTCATATTTAATAGGGTTTTTTATGTTTTTAGTAATTATCAGGTTTTTTTATTTTTATGGCTTTGTAAGATATTTAGGGATTTTTTGGTTTTATTATTTTTTCATATTTTTTTGGTTTTTTATTGTTTTTAGGCATTTGGGGTGTTTTATGATTTTTAGGTTTTAAGTTTTTTTTAGGGTTTTTCATGGATTTTGGGTTCTTTATATTTTTTGGGATATTTGTAGAATTTGAAGAAATATTATAGGTTTTAGGGTTATTAGGGT
The DNA here is from genome assembly GCA_963277665.1 of Viscum album. NCBI lineage: Eukaryota > Viridiplantae > Streptophyta > Magnoliopsida > Santalales > Viscaceae > Viscum > Viscum album. Next base: position 471,777,553 of record OY728162.1, on the reverse strand, counting down.
GGTTGAGCTTTTAGGATTTAATTTTTTTTGAGTTTTTTAACATTTTTATAGGTTTATTGTGTATTTAATTTTTTATTGGTTTTTAGTGTTTTCAAGGGTTTTAGTTGTTTTATTAGTTTTAGATAATTTAGGTATTTAGGGCCTTAGAGGGGTTTTTCGAGGTTTAATAATTTTTTATATTTTTTTTGGTTTTTCAAGTGTTTTTTTAAATTTTTTGGGGTTCTTTTTAGATTTTTAAGTTTGTAGTGGTTTTAAGGATTTTTTTTCGTTTTTTAGGTTATTATGGGTTTTAGGGTTTTTAGTGGTTTTTAGGGTTATTAGGGAATAGAAGGCTCGAGACCAGTTGAACCTGGTCCCAAAACAATTATTAAAAAAAAGAAGAAACAATGATAACGTTACATTGGGAATTGCAAACCCAGGTCTACAACTCACCCTTCATATCATACTCCACAGACCGTAGACAACACGATGTGGGAACAGGTGACCATATCGAGCTCTTCTGCACAATATCCTGCTTGGAGAGTGCATCCGTAACCAAGTTTGCCTCCTGATAGGAATGTGTGACAAGAAGGTTCAGCCCTTGACAAGAAGTGAGGCATTCCATCAATTGAGGATGAATCTTCCAAGGGACTCAAATTGATTTGGTTTTAAGGACCTCCACTGCCAGCATAGTGTCTGATTCAGGATAGAGAGGAATCCATCCAAACAGAACAACAAATTTAATCGCCTTTATCATGGACCAATGTTCAGCTTCACGGGAACACCCATTCCTAATAAAATGGTGAATGTATCCTTTATCAAAAACATGGTGGGTACGTAACAACCCGCCATACCCTGAGGGGCTCGGTGCTCCCAATGCTGCACCATCCACGTTGACCTTGATCCAGGAAGAAATCGGGGGGATCCAGTGGATGAACTTAAGAACCTACAGTTTTTTTGGCCTTCCAGAAACACCAAGAAACCAAAAAGAATAAGATCATTCACATCATTTTCCATTGAATCAGACTAGATAAGGGACGATGCATAAATCTCAATTTAGTGAAAAAAAATACCACCTTGGAAAGAGATACATTTTTTGTTGAATGCAAATGCATTTCAAGAAGCCCAGGTGTAGGAGGATATGGAAGCGATGGAAACATGCAAGAAGTTAGACACCTTCTTGCTGCAAGTCCAGTTAACCAAACTATCCAGCAGCTCAAAAAATAGCATGTTCAAGATGAATGGAAACCCGAACATCATCTGCAAGTATTCCTAGTGTGCCCCTGTAAACCTGCATTGAAGAAAAGTGTGTTGAATGGATTCTTCGGCTCCAAGGATGAGGAATAATACTAAGGCCAGGCTGTGTCCATCCCTTTGTAGTTTCCCTTGAAGTGGTAGATGATTTTTCCAAAGCTTCCAGAGCAACATCTGGTTAGCCAGAGGGATAATTGATCTTCTAAAGCATGAAATCCATACCGGAAGAGTTGGGCCTTGTGGATATTTTGACTGATAAAAATCATTCACATTTAGCCACCCAATGAGATTAGGATTCCATATTAAGGCATCTCTTTCAACAACAATATATTCTTGAATCTGCATATAAATGTCTACTAGAAGGACAACCTCAAACTGCCCTAGTCTACGAGTGAAGCAAGAAATCAACATGTCCCTTGATCGACAGGAGGCACCACAGTGTCCAAAAAGGGCCTATTGAGCCAAGTGGTGGACCAAACATTTAGATCTGAGTGCTTCGAAACAATCTATTTATGTTTTAGGCATCTTGACTATTTTTGGGGTTTTATAGTGTTTTGGGGTTTTATCGTTTTTTGGGTTGTATGGGGTTTTTTTTGACTTTTTTAAGGTTTTGAGGTTTTTTTAGAGATTTTAACATTTTTTATGATTTTAAAGGATTTTTATATATTTTTTGTGGGTTTTATGGGTTTTTAGGTATTTGTATGCCTTTAGGGGTATTGTGGCGTTTAGTGTGTTTTATATTTTTTAGGGTTTTTAGGGTTTTATAGTTTTTTTGGTTTTCTAGGGATTTTTATTATTTTAATAATTTTATGGTTTCCTTTAGGGTCTTCAGTTTTTTTTAGGTTTTTATTATTATTTTTGGTTTTTAAAGGATTTTTATGGTATTTCAAAATATTTATTGTTTTTGTTTGGTTTTTGGGTTTTTAAGTTTTTTAAGTTTTTTTATTTTTAGGTTGTTTGATTTTTTTAGTATTTTTAAGGTTTTAAGAGTTTTTAACATTTTTAGGTGTTTATAGGATATTTTGTTCTTTTAGTGGTTTTATCTTTTTTAGGTTGTTAGGGTTCTTTTAGATTTTAGTGGTTTTTGTTGTTATTAGTGGTTTGAAATATTATAAATGTGTTTTTAGGTTTTTTTAGTGCCTTTAGTATTTTTTAGGCTCTTAATTTTTAAGTAATTTATGTTTTTATGGTTTTCTTATGGGTTTTTAGGGTTTTTATGATTTTTAATATTTTTATGTTTTTATTAATTTTTTTGGATATTTTTGATTTTATGGTTTTGTGGGGATTTTAGGGATTTGGAAGGATTTAAGAGTTTTTAAGGTATTTATGGCTATCTTTGGTTTTTGGGTTTTTTTGAGTTATTTTAGTGTAATTATTGTATTTTGTGTTTTTTTCATTTTTAGTGTATTAATGGGTTTTTAAAGTTTTCGGGGGTTTTATGGTTTTTAGTGTTTTTAGTGTTTTTGGGGATTTTTAGACTTTCTTGTTTTATTATTTGTTTAATGATTTTATAGGTTTTCATGGTGTTCTTACTTGTTATTTGGTTTTTAGATTTTTTATGTTTTTAGATCATTTTATTGGTTTTTTGGTTTTAGGGATTTTAGGGACGTTGTGTGTTATTATGGGTTTTAGGGGGTTTTATCTTTTTAACAATTTTTTGTGATATTAAGTGTTTTAATATTTTTAATGAATTGTTAGTATTTTTTAGCTATTTTATAGTATTTTTTCTTTTTTAGGGTTTTAGGTATTTTTTGGTGTTTAGGATTTTATGGGGTTTTAGTGTGTTTATATTTTTTATATTTTAAAGTCCTTTTAGGGTTTTTTAACATTTTTTGGGTTTAATTGTATTTTATTTTTTTATTATTTTTATATTTTATTGGTTTTTAGGGTTTCCATGGTATTTATGGTTTTTAGGGGTTTTTTTCTTTTTAGGATTTTTAGGGGGTTTATCATTTTTTCTGTTTTTTAGGGGTTTTATGTTTCTTTATGTGTTAATGTTTTTCTTTTTGTTTTTAGTGTACTTAGGGTTTCTAATGTTTTTATAAATTATTATGGAATTTTAAGGATATTTTTTTTTTAGGGTTCTTTTGGATTCTGAGGGTTTTTTTAATATTTTTATGTTTTAGGGGTTTTATGATTTTTAAGTTTTTTTGAGTTTTTTAGTGATTGTGAGGATTTTTATAGTTTTTTTATATTTTTAGGGGTTAAAATGGATTTATATATTTTACTAGTTTTTACGGATTTATTGTTATAGGTTTTTTAAGGTTTTTAAGGGTTTTTATGGGTTTTGGGGGGTTTAAATGTTTTTTGGGTTTTTATCATTTTTTAGGCTTTTGGGTTTTAATTGCTTTTTTTGGTTTTTAAGGTTTTCTAAGGGATTTTCTAGATTTTATTTTTTTTTTATGTTTTTAGGGATTTTAGGGTTTTTTAGCATATTTATAGGTTTTTAGGGTTTCATTGGATTTTGAGGGACATTATGGTTTTTAGAGTGTTTAGTTTTTTAGGTATTTTAGGGGTATTTATATTTTTATAGTTTTCTTATGAAATTTTCGAACTTTTAGGGTTTTTTAAATTTTTAGGGATTTTGCAGATTTTATGAATTTTATGGTTTTTTGGGTTTTAGTGATTATAAAGGGTTTTAGGTTTTTTTAGGTTTTTATGATTTTTTTTGATTTTTTTTGTTTTTAGGGGTTTTTTATTTTTATAGTGTTTTTAGGTTTTTTATAGTTTTAAAAACATTTAGTGGTTTAAAGGGATTTCAGAGTTTTTTGTTCTTTTTATGTTTTTTATTGGTTTCATAATTTTGTATAGTTGTTAGGGGTTTTATGTTTTTTTCGGTTTTTTGAATTTATTATAGATTTTTATTGTTTTTATAAAATTTTAGTGATTTTATGTATTTTAATTGTTTTTAGGATTTTATGGTTTTATTAAATCTTTTAAAGGTTGTATGGTTTTTAATGTTTTAGGGTTATTAGGGATTTTTCAGAACTTATAGTATTTTTAGTGTTCTTATGGATTTTGAGGTTTTGAAGGGTTTTTAGGGGTTTTAGGGTTTTAATTGTTTTTAGGTTTTTAAGGTTTTCTTATGGGTTTTCTGAGCTTTTAATGTTTTTGATGTTTTACGATATATTTCGGGATTGTTTTGTATTTTTTGTTTCTGGGGTTTTAGGGATTTTTTTATTTTGAGATTTTTTATGTTTTTATGGTTTTTGGGGATTTAGAGGTTTTTTTGTTTTCTGGATTCCTGTGATTTTTTTTAGTTTTTTAGGGTTTTAATGTTTTTAAGTGTTTTTTCATTTTTTAGCGGTTTAAAGGGGTTTTTGATTTTTTGCGGGTTTATAGGGGTTTCAATGGTTTTTTGGATTTTCTAATGTTTTTAGGGGTATTTTAGGGATTTTTTTTTGGGGGGGGGGTAGGGGTTTTAAGGTTTTTATGTTATTTTGTGTTTTTATAGGTTTTTATTGGTTTTAATTGTTTTTTTTTTATTTTTAAGGTTTTAGGTATTTTTATTGTTTTTTACATTTTACAAATTTTTATGGTGGGGAAGGTGTAAGGCCTGACTATTTCTACCCCCACCCCACAAATTTTTTAAAAAAATGATAAAGAAAACAAGGGAGGGGTAGGTTCAAAGACCCATACCCAAAAAGTAATATATGTCAAAGTTAGAAACATAACCATATGGATCACCATCTACACCATATCCGGAAGTTGCATTATCATCCACCAACTCCCACTCAGATTCATACTTCTTGGAAAGTTAACTGTACATATCCCTTATCCTTCACTGCTCCTCAGACATCAGTTCCATGAAGGTATTAGTCTGTTCATTCTTATCAAAGGTATTCTTATTTGGGACCATAGATGAGGATCTAGTAGACATGGTCTGTGGCATATTATATTAGTCCTTCCACGAAATCCACTTTCGAGGAGTGTAAGTGAACACTTTAGTGTTATTCTCTTTACCATTTGGAATGGAATCCCAAATAATAGACCTATACCTCATGATCTAATCCATATTGGATTTGATCCATCTATTATACTTAGAAAAATCACACCTAACTATCTATCCTCATCCACATCACATGTAAACTGAATTTCATGCTTTAGATATTCTTCTTGAAAAGGGTCCTACTGATAGTACAAAAATAGATCTGTCTCACCTGGAGCCTTAGCAGCCGGCTTGTAATCACCTAGTCATTCCTCTATGACTATGTCTTTTTGAACCACTATTTCATAGTTCATTGAAACGTTTTTTCTAGTTTTAAGAATCACTGCTTCCAGGCAGTTTCCATTGGATTTATTCATGGAACCAGAAAAACCCAAAAATTCTTTATCCACAAGGGACCTAATTTCCAAAGGTAAGAATTCATTATGTTTGATATTTACTATACTTAATAACATGCATCGGTCTAGAGGATGGGAGGTCAGACTCATCAAACCCTTTTGGAAGAATTATTGTCTACTCTGAGACTCTCTTTTTAAATTTAGAATATTTTCATGAATCCTTATTCATTCACCAAGTATAACATAAGTTTCCCTTGGAACATTCAATCACATATTAACATGTATTAAATGTAGAATCATCTGAACATATTTTATTTTCTTTATTAATGGAGATATATGTATGTATTCTAGGTTCTCCATCAATGGTATCCTCTTATATAATATTTAGAGATTCTTTTAATCATCGTTATGATGATACTGATTTTTAAGACACTTAGTGGGGCACTTTAGAATTTATTGTCATCCAGATAGATGAAGGTTTGTTTTGATATTGGGATTTTACCCATAAAATGGTCTACCTACGAATCCTTTTGAATGGAATCAGAACCCTCATATTTTGGTTCATCTTAACGGGACACATCATACCTTATTATGTCATGTGAAAAGGCCCTAGTCATACAGTTTAATGTCATGTGGTAAGGACATCTAAGAGAAAGGTGTTTAGTCAATGTTTGGTGTGGAACATATGCCAATGCATCCCAGGGAACATGGAAAGAATATGGACTTACAAGTAAGATTTGACCCTGTTGGGAATATGGCCTAAGGAGAATAGGGTTGATTTGAAGTGTTGGGTTTGAACCTCAAAGAGGCTTCCTATGTATCCAGTATGGATGGAAATAATTTCCTACATAGTTCAATAAGTCTCATAGGAGGGTATAATACTTTGAGATAAATGAGTTTTGGATTACTTCCTGAAATGGATGCTTTGATGATTTGGGGGTTTAATTTGGGGATTCTCCCTAAGGAGGATGCCCAGATTAAAATAATTAGAGTTGGATTCCTAAAGTGGATATCTAGTGAGCTTGGGCCCTAAGAAGGATTCCTATATATCCCATTTTTATAGGAATAACAGTTCTCATAGTTTGGAATTTGTGAAAATGTTATGATCACGACAAATATATAATCCCATGTGAGTCATTCTCGGTGTGAGAAACAACAGGATGTCAAAGATTCAACAAAGTCATCCACACTTTTCCTCCACCGCAGGTGGAAGAGGCCACACCTATGGTGGACATGGTAGAAGAGGGAGTGGAAATCGTGGAAGAGGGCATGCCTAAAAGCCTTCCCTCTCATCAATTCATATTAGACAAGGGTCCAATGAAAGGAAGAGGGGATGAAGGTCAGGGGCTTACACTAGGATGGCTACCCTATTGGGAATTGTTTGGGGCTTTCTCTGTTGGAGGATGCCCATTTGAGAATTGGTTGGGAATTTATCTTAAGGAGGATTCCCATTTGAGATTGTTTGGGGATTAATTATAAATAGGATGCCCATTTGATATTGGTTGGGGATTACTCCCAAGGAGGATGCCCATTAATGATTTGGTTGGGGATTACTCCTAAAGAGGATTCTCATTTTAAGTTTATCCTGACATAGGAGGGAGGTGATGAGGTTTTAGGAGTGTCTTGAGGACTATATCTAGTCAAGGTTCTCGAGGAATCCATAAGGAGATTCAAACTGATAACATATGAAAGAAACCTAGAGGAGTAAGTCAACTCAAGGCACTTTATTGAGTTTTGTAGAGTGTATCGGAATCACGGTATTCCATGTTTGGAATATGGGACACATAAAGGGTGTAATATAAAATTTCATCGTTCTGACCCAAAAGTTCATGGTACAGCTCTCCATTTTTTATAGGGTTCAGTACCAGAGGTTCTCCTCCATGGTGCTTCCCACAGGTGTGTCGCGAAGTTTCTCCACATAAGTGTGTCGTGTAGGTTCTCCGCACAGGTACGTCACATAGGTCATTGTGTTCTAGTCTATGATGATACTTTGAACTAATTTTCCACATTTAATTCTCTATTCTCTAATTTTCTATAGTGCTACCTGAAAATATTTGGGGGATCCTGGTGAAAGAGCTACGCAACAGGAGCTTTGGGACTTCTTCCATCTTTTTCCACATGTGAAATGGAGAGCCCAAAGGTCCTATTTATAGGCATGGAAAGGACCTGGCCAAAGGTAGGTTGTCCTCATAGGTCCTCTACATAACATCCTTATGTAGCTCTTCCATGTAGGGTTACAGAAAATATCTTGTTGCGTAGGTCCTCCAGGTAGGTCCTTTGTGCAGGTCTTCCACATAGGTCCCTTTCTAAAAATTTTTCATCTTCCATGTGTCATAACTTTTTATCTGTAAGTCCGTTTTGGCTCCATGAACAGTCAAATAGAAGCTCTATAATATATCTAAACATCTTGAGATATTTAATAGACCAAGTCTCCTCATATTAATCCTAAATATTTAATTTATTCAATCAACACCTTTTCATCATCTATCTTGGAAGTCCATTGCCTACTCCTCGATGGGGGAATCATTTCAATTATCCATCTATATAGAGTAGTATTTTGGAACATATAAATCCAGTATTAATCATATTCCATATTGGTGAAAACATATTTACTCATTCTTTACATTTTTTTCTATGTGATAATCATATGTTCACTCTACGTAAAAGTGCATGGAACATATTTCATGGTGTCTAAAACCACGCATCAGGCCTCATTAGTAGAGGCCCCTTCATACACCACCACAACTAGATGCATGTCTTAAATCATGTCTTCCTCACCATGGATGTCAGTATGACTAGGTAGTATGTGTCCATCCACATCGTCATTACAAGATTCATCATCCTTCACATTATGAACGAGATCATGATCGTTAGCAACAGCTGGAGACATGCTCAAGGGCCACTTCAAGGGGGACTCAATCAGGAAAAGCTCATGTCCAAACCAAGCCACCTCCTCCTTCTCATCCTCATCCTCCTACTCATCCAATCCCCCTAAATAGATGCTCCACCAACTAACTCAATAGAATCAATATAGTTGAACATGTTACTCAAAGAAACACCATCCATAACCAGTCAATCACTGCAACTAGCCTTCCCTCTGTTTTTTCTCAAAGTCACTGCTACTATGCTCATGGGATGATTCAAGGGGCCCTAATTTAGTCTTTTTTAGGCCCAAACTAATCCATATCCTCTAGTTTATCCACCTCCCCCTGCTCAGCCACCCCTCCCTACAACTCACTCTTACTATCCTACCCAATATTGTTGTTGCTCAAAGTCTCCTACACCTCGACCACCACAACCATGTGATCATCATTCAATACACTTTCAGCATTAAGAATCACCTATATAATAGCCCTTTATTTTCAAACATAATTCCTATAATTCACCAATACCATGCCCTATGAGGCTACCACTTCACCCTTTTTCTTGTTCCCAAATTTAAAATCAGATTTCAAGTATTCAAAAATTGCACTAACCTTTGGCTAGGGAGGCAAAAAATTAGGTTCTTTGAGTACCTCCAACTCATGTAGCTCCACCAAGGCCAGAATCCCTTCACCAGACTCCACTTGATCCATATTCATACCACTGCTTTTCCTGGCACTACACCTTCAGGCCTGATCGTGATGACCAAGTTTCATACAAGCAGAACAAAACTCGACTCATGACTCAAAAATCACTAGTTTCTTCCACTGGAGTTCCTCACCAACAACGAGCCACACAAAGTCAATCGGCTCATTAGAAGTATCAATATCAAAAAAAAGTCTCTCAAAGAAACCATATTCTTATGTATTTGGAGGGTTTTATGATTTTTTTAGTTTTTAGGGTTTTATGGTTTTTTAAATTTTTTTAAACATTTTTATTGGTTTAGAGAGTTTTTAGAGTATTTAGTGGTTTATATGTTTTATGGGTTTTTAGGGATCATTATGTTTTGTAGGTGTTTACAATTTTTTTAAAAAAATTAGTGTTTTAGGGCCTTTTATGGGTTTTTTGGGTTTTTAGATTTTTTTATGTTTTATGGGGTTTTATGAATTTTTTCGTTTGTAATGTTTTCTTAAGGGTTTTAAAGGGTTTTAGGATTTTTATATTTTATGTCAATTTATTAATATTTAAATATTTTATGGGTTTTTAAGTATTTTATGGATTTTAAGGTGTTTTAGAGTTTTTTTGTGTTTTATGGTTTTTATGGTTTATGGGTATTTATAGTTATTTTTAGTATTTAGGGGTTTTAAGGTTTTTTATGGGTTTTTAATATTTTTTGGGGTTTAAAGGGTTTTTTGAGTTTTAGTTGTTTTTTAGGGTTTTTATGGGTTTGTAATTTTGTTATGGGTTTATGGTTTTTAGGTATTTTAGGGGTTTTTAGGCCTTTTGTGTTTTTTTGGTGTTTTAATGTTTTTAGAGTTTTTATATGTTTTAAGTGTTATATTGTATTTAAGTTTTTCGTATGGGATTTTAGGTATTTTGATATATTTTATATTTTTAGGTATTTTTTTTTATGGTTTTTTATGTTTTTTTAGGGTTCTGATGGATTTTTGTGTTTTCTAGGGTGTTTAGGGTTTTATAGTGATTTTGGGTTTAGGGTTTTTTTATTTTTTTGTGATTTTATTGTTTTTTAAATTTTTTAGGGTTTTTAGGTGTTTAATTTTTTTTGTTTTTAGTGGGTTTTTAGGGTTTTATTGGTTTTTGGGGATTTTAGGGGTTTTATGTTTTTTTGGGGGTCTTCAGGGTTTTTTTGTTTTATAAGTTTTTATATATTTTTAATTATTTTAATGATTTTTTGGGGTTTTGTGTTTTTTAGGGATTTTGAGTATATTTTTGGTTATCTACGTTTTTTAGGGTTTATTTGTGTTTTATTATTTTTTTACTTTTTAGGTATTTTTTAGTTTTTTAATGTTATCTTAAGGGTATATAGGGGGTTTATGGATTTTTATGTTTCTAGGTATTTTTCAAACTTTTAAGGATTTTTATGTTTTCATGGGTTTTAGGGAATTTGATGGTGTTTATCATTTTATGGTTTTTTGGGTTTTTAGAATTTTTTTTTATATTTTTAAAGATTTTATGGTTTTTTATAGTTTTTTAAAAAATGTGGTTTAAATATATTTAAGTGTATTTAGTGGGGTTTAAGGGTTTTACGTGTTTTATGGTTTTTGAGGTTCTAATGGGTTTTAAATGATTTTAGGATTTTTAGGGTTTTAAGGGTTTTCAGCTCTTTTTTTGGTTTCTTGGGTAATTAGTGTTTTTTTTTGTGATTAGGGGGTTTAGATATTTGTATGTGTTTAAATATTTCTTAGATATTTTCTTTTTTTTATGATTATAGGTAATTATAGTTATATTTTAGCATTTTTATTGGTTTTTATGGGTTTTTTGGATTTTTAGGTTCATTATTTTTTTAGGGTATTTAGCATATTTTAGGAATTTATGTTTTTGAAGTGTTTTATGTTTTTACAATTTTCTTATGGTTTTTCAGGGTTTTAGTGTTTTTTACATTTTAAGATTTTTTATGGATTTTTAGTATTTTATTTTTTTAGGGATTTTAGAGATTTTGTATGTCTTAGGGTTTTTCAATTTTTTAAGGTGTTTATATTTTTTGGGGTTTTATGTTTTATTTTCAGTTATTTTTTATTTTATTATTTTTTATAATTTTTTAAAATTTTTAGGGGTTTAAAGGGTTTTTATAAATTTTATTGGTTTTTTAAGGTATTTATTGTTTTATTAGGTTTTTACAATTTTTAGAGGGTTTATGGTTTTTAGGGTTTTGAGGTTTTTAGGGTTTTCTAGGGTTTTTTAGTTTTTTTGTGTTTTTTGTTTTTAGGTGTCCTATGTGTTTTATGTTTTTAGGGTTTTCTTAATTTTTTTAGGGTTTTTAATATTTTTTACATTTTTAAGAATTTTTAGAGATTTATATTATTTTTTGTTGTTTTAGGGATCTTAGATATTTGGATGGTTTTAGTGTTTTATGGTTTTTATGGTCTTTATGCGTTTTTGGGTATTTATGATTTTTTTAGTTTTCTAGGGTTTTTAAAAAAATTAACTTTTTAAAAAAAAATTAGGATTTTAAAAGGAATTTTATATTTTTTAGTGTTTCATAGGGTTTTATAGGGTTTAAAGTGCTTTAATGGTTTTAAGGGTTTTTCCCTTTTAAGATTTTATGGTTTTTAGTGTCTTTCTATGTTTTTAAGGTATTTTGCATTTTTTGGTTTTTAGGTGTTTAAAGTGTTTTTATGTTTTTAAGGTTTTCTTAGGGTTTTTCAAGGGGTATAGGGTTTTTATAGCTTTTTATAATTTTAGGTATTATAGGGATTTTATAGGATTTTCAGGGGGTTTTATGCTTTTAGGGATTTGGATGTTTTTAGGGGTTTTAGGGATTTTATTTTTTATATATTTTTAGGATTTTTAAGAATTTTATGTTATTGATGTTTTCTTATGGGTTTTCTTGGTTTTATGGTTTTTTAGGGTTTTTTATTTTTTTATGATTTTTATGGTTTTTAGTGTTTTTATGGATTTTGAGGGTTTGAGGGTTTTTTAGTGTTTTAGGGGTGTTATTGGTTTTTTTTGTTTTAGGGGGTTATTTATGTTTTTTATGGTTTTTATGGTTCCTAGAGGTTTTTAATGTTTTTATGGTTTTGATGTTTTTTATGTTTTTAGTGGTATTTTGGGGGTTTTGTGGGTTTTTATTGTTTTTTGTGGTTTTTAGCAGGTTTTACGAGTATTTAATGTTTTTTATTATTTTAAGATATTTTAGGTTTTTAGGGTTTAATTTTTTCATGTTTTAAATGTTTTCTTATAGTTTCTTAGTATTTATAACATTTTTTGGGATTTTTAGGGTTTTTTAGGATTTTTACATTTTTTAGGGGTTTTAGTGAGTTAGAGGGTTTTTAGGGGTTTTAGGGTTTTTTTGGGTTTTTTAGGGTTTTTTATGGTTTTTATGGTTTTTAGAGCTTTTAAAAATATTTATGGGTTAAATTCTTTTTTAGAGTTTTTAGTGGGTTTTTATCGTTTTAATGTGTTTTAGGGTTTTAACGATTTTTTGTGGTTTTATGGTTTTAAGGGGTTTCATTATTTTTATGGTTTTTAGAATTTATTATGATTTTTATCGGCTTTTTGTTTTTTATATTTTTTATGCTTTCTTAGGGTTTTCTGGGTTTTAGGATTTTTTAAATTTTTTGGCATTTTTTTGTTTTTTAGGATTTTTATGGAAATTTGGTGGTTTTATGGATTTTGATGGTTTTATGGTTTTTAGGGTTTTAAGTGGTTTTATGTTTTTAATGTTTTTGTGGGTTTTTAGGGGTTTAGGGTTTCTTACATTTTTTGAGATTTTTATGCATTTTTAGGATTTTATAGTTTTTGAGGTTTTAAAGAATTTTGAGTGTTTTTAGGGTTTTTAGGTGTTTTGTGGTTTATATGCATGGTTGAGGTTTTATTTTGTGTTTTTAGTGGTTTTAATATTTTTTAGAATTTTTTAAGGTTCCTAGGGATTTAAGGTGATATTATAGTCTCTATAGGTTTTTAGGTTTTTATTGGGTATTATGGTTTTTTATGGTTTTAGGGGTATTTCTGGTTTTTATGGGTTTTAGGGTTTTTAGAGTATCTTTTGTGTTTTTAGGGTTGTTATCATTTTTTTTGGTTTTTATGTGTTTTATGTTCTTTTATGTTTTAAGGATCTGTAGGGTTTTTCAATATATTTAGGGTTTTTGATGTTTTTATTGATATTTATTATTTTTTTTGGATTTTTATGTGTTTTAGGGTTTTTAGGGATTTTGAGGGTTTCTATGGGTCTTAGGTGTTTTAGGGTTTTTAAGGTTTTTAGAATTTTTTAACTTGTTTATGCATTTTAATTGTTTTTATCCTCCTCAAAAACATTTTTTATTATTTCCAAACACTTGTAATGGAAAGTGAGAACCCTCACAGCAAGACATTTTCAGCCCCAAAATATATGACATTTTTGTTGAAAAACAATTTGGACTGATTAGAATAAAAATCTCTAAGCATTATCTAGGGAATAGAGTTTACCATAGTTCCATGATCGTCCCTCAAGATGTCTTTATAATGTTTCGACAAGATGTCCCAAGACTTCATATATTCCTCCAAGTTATTCTTCCCCATGTTGAAGCCTCTAATCATGATGCGGTTCTGCTTATCAATCCCTTTACCTCGCCCCTTTGTCTCCCCCACTCTAAGCATTCTCCCCAAAATTTGGTTGATGAATTCCTATGGATCCTTAATATCCAAGACATTCTCCACAATTTCTTCATTTGAGTGAAGAATAAGATCCATGTGATTCATCACTAAAGCAATCTGTTTCAGAGATTCAGTAAGAGTATCCACCTCACGCTGCTGCCCAGGAGGCAGTGCAGCTCGTGAATCCTCACTCTTCATCCTTGGCAGATGTGCAACCTCCACTGGGTGTGGGTCATTATCCACAAGGTTCACCTGAACAACCTCTTCTTGAGAGACAGAATCCCTCACGATCATGCCAACACCTTTACATTTCTTTGAATGAGGTTTACCTTTACATGTGGACCTAGTTATAGGAGGACTGTGTGAGTTGGAATAGACATTTCTTGGGAACGTACTCTCAGTTTTCTTGATAAATCCTTCTGAATCTATAATGGTTTTATTTGCCTTCCTTGAAGTGAATCTAAAATAATACTCTGCAATCCACACTTCCTTGGACTCAGTTGGGGAGTCCGAAGCAGAGTCCATATCTACTTGGAAGACCTCCTCTACCAAAGAATAATCCTCACTAGTGTCATCCTCTATTATAATACATTCACCAAGAGCATGACCCTATCCTTCTCCAAGTACATCAAACCGGTTTTGAAAAATATTGAAACATACTCCAGATTTTACATTCTAAATATAGGATGATTTGTCCTGTATGGACTGCACTTAAATGATAGGACCACCTGGAAGACAAATAGAATCCTCATTACAAATTTTTTAAACTTTGTTATTATTTATATGGGTTTTTAGGACGTTTAGTAATTTTGAGGGGTTTTAGGTATTTTCTAGGTTTTTTTTGTGTTTTTAGGGTTTTAAAGGTTTTTTAGATTTTTTGAATGTTTTTATGGGTTTAAAGAGTATTCGAGTTTTTAGTTGTATTTAGTTTTTTTGTGGGATTTTAAGGTTTCTTAATGTTGTAGGTGTTTTTCAATTAGGTCTTTTTAAGATCATTTTGGGTTTTTATTTTTTTTAGCATTTTTAGGGTTTTGGGGGTTTTAAGAGTTTTTAGTTTTTTTTTATTATTATTTTTAAGGGTTATTAGGTTTTTTAAAAAAATTAGTGATTTTATGGTATTTTTAGGAATATTTTTTTTTAGTTTTTTAAGTATTTTGGGAGTTTCTATGGTTTTTATTTTTTTTAGTGTTTTTGGGGTTTTTGTTATTTATAACTATTTTATATTTTTATGATTTTCATAGTGTTTTTCAATATTTTTATGTGTTTTTAAATTTTTTTGGGGTTTTAGGGGTTTTTTGGATTTTTATGAGTTTTAGGGTTTTTTTAGATTTTGTGTGTTTAGAGTTTTTTAGGGGTTTTATTTGTTTTTTTGTGTTTTATGGTTTTTTTTACTTTTTTATGGATTTATGGTTTTTTGATTTTTTTTAACATTCTTATGGTTTTAGAGGGTTTTTATAGTTTTTAGTTGGATTGGGGTCTTTCTGGGTTTTTATGGGGTTTTACGGGGTTATAATGTTTTTAGAGTTTTTTTATGGATTTTATGGGTTTTAGGGTTTTTTGGGTACTTTTGAGCTTTTAGGTTTTTTCATATTTTATAGGTTTTTAGTGGATTTATATATTTTTAGTTTTTTTAAGTTTTATTAGGTTTTTTAGGGTTTATATAGTTTTTAGGTTTTTATGTATTTTTTACGATTTTTTACAATTTTTAGGTTTTTAGGGTTTTTAGGTTTTTATTCATTTTTTGGGTTTTTAAGGTTCTTTTTAGGTTTTAGGGGTTTTCTGGTTTTTTAGTGTTTTTTAAATTTTCTAGGATTTTATATAGTTTTTAGATTTTTTCAGTGGGGTTTTATGGTTTTATGGTATTTGATGGGTTTTAATGGTTTTCAGGTGTTTTCATATGTTTTTATGGTTTTTAAGCTTTTTAGAGTTTTTAAGGTTTTTTAGGTATTTAAAATGTTTATGTTTTTTTGTGGTTTTCTTAAAAAAAGTTAGGGTTTTATTTTTTTACATTTTTAGGTATTTTTACTGGTTTTTAGGATATTAATATTTTTAAGAATTCTTTGGGATTTTAATGATATTTGTAGGTTTTTAGGGGTGTAGGGTCCTAAAAATTCCACCAAGGAAGAAAGTTCCCCTACAATATCTTTGTAAAAGGAATCAAGTGCTTCTACAGGTATATCAAGGCAAAGGGACTCAAATTGAGTTTCATTTCTGGGAAGAAACCTGAATGAATTCAAGTTTTCAAGGTTTTTAAGTGGTATGCATACCATCACCAGGAAAGGTATGTGAAAAGATATACCAAAAACTGCCAAGTATGTGAGACGGTCCGCAAACTGCTGACCTACGAAGCGATGGACAACGATAAAGGAAAACCACGAACTGTACAGAAGACTATCCGCGTACCATGCCGTAAACCCCTCAGTTTGCGGATTAAGCAGATAAGAAATGTTCTGCGAACCATTATCAGGAACCGAGGCCCTCGCAAACCCCGGTTGACCGAGTCTTATGCAAGTCAGAATATTTCTTTAATGGGACTCTGCAAATGGTGTCACGTGACCAGTAGATATAATCCACATGATTCTCTATAAAAGGAGAACATTGAAAAGACAAAGTGATAGGATGGATAAAGTAATGATGGACGCCGAAATCTTGGGGGAGACTTCCAGGTTGCACTACGGCTTCCATCTTGTTTCAACGGCGAAGCGTGAACCGCAAACCACTTCCTCCGCAGGAACACCCGGCCACGAACCATAAAACGGGGGGTGGGGGTTGAATAATAATAATAATAGAACGGAGAACCCAACTGGTATACCACGAACCAAAGATCTCTCATGGATGAACTTTCTAGGAATCATAATCCCCTTGACCCTCCTTTAGTATGGTGCTCTGTGTAGCGTACCACTATGTGGACTAAACCCCGTGCCACATACCCAATCGGTACACAGATGTAACCCAAAGTGGAATAGTGATACACATACCACTCTAGTACGCAGTTGGTGATACCCCTACCTACATACCACATCGGTACACGGATTGACCTTTTTCCGGCAAACCACTACAGTATACAGAGCCTTCTCCATCCCGCATGAGAAACTAGTACACAGGATGGGGTGTTTTTAGGTATTGTTGCTTCAGGTTCCAACCTCAACCCTACATTAACATCCAATCCTTTATGATCCCTCCGCTAACCAGTCCTCCAGCACTAGGCCAAAGCCTCCCCTAAAGCCACCGGACCCATATGATCATACCATCAGTTGCATTAGCTCACCTTATAGAGTCTACATACCCATGGAAAGAGGAGTCATGAAGGCCCTCCTGACAAATCTGTGGGCTTCAGGAATGCCTATAAAGATACATTCCCAAGTTAACTCAAATTCCAACCTTTGGATGATGATGTGAACCCCTCTGTTCTTGGGATTATGGGTGATCACTTGTTATTCCATTTAATTTGGAACAGTGATCAGTCAAAATGGTTATGTTCACTCTCCCGTTGATGAGGAAGAAACTCCTCACCTTCCCAGAACATGCTCTGGGGACTTTCCACTAAGGTAAGTCCCCAATCTTCTGGGGTAGGGCCACATGACCCAGAATGTCATTTCACAATTAAGGGTTCATTGCTCCATGCCCTTGCCAATGGTTCCCCAGCCTATTCCGTTGTGGGCTCTCCCTCCCCCACCAATAGGGGAGGAGGCATGTGCATTGTTGAATCTTTCACATCCTCTTGTTTCTCATACTGAGAATTACTCACAAGTGCTTAGTGATTTTTGAGGATTACCACATCAACACACCTATTTAAACCATGATAGATTTGATTCCTGATCAAACTAGGATACATAGGATGCCTACCAGAAGGCACGGGATCAAAAGGGTGGTCATCTGAAAGTGGACACCCAACCACATCTATAAAATGGGAAGCTTCCATGTCTACGCCCCACACCTTTCTAATCTATGAGAATAGTGATTCCTGGTCAAAACAGGATATGTAGGACACCTAACAGAAGGCCCGAGCTCAAAAGGGTTCCCATTCCAAATGGGTCCACCCAATCATTCCAACAAAGGGGTAGCTACCATGTGTAATCCCCACACATTTGAACTATGAGAACTCTGATTCTTGATCAAACCAAGATACATAGGAAGCCTATCATAAGGCCCGAGCTAAAAACAATGGTCATCCAAAATGGGCCACCCAACCACATCTGCCAAATGGGAAACCTCCATGCGTAAGCCCCCACACCTTTCTAAACTATGAGAACTCTGATTCCTGGTCAAAACATGATATGTAGGATGCCAAATAGATGACTTGATCTCAAAAGGGTTCCCATTCCAAAAGGGTCCATCCAATCATGTCCATCAAATGGGTAGCTTCCATGCGTAATCCCCCACTCATTTGAACTATTTGGGTTCTGATTCCTCTCTGAGGATACATAGGAACCCCTCCTTGTAGGCCCGATCCCAACATCAAGTCACCTTCCATCCCCCCTGGATGATGATAAACTCTAGAGCACCTTATAATATGGATAAGTCAATATCTCCTCTGTAGCATCCAACATATGCATTCTCGCAAAAATCTTGCAAACCAAGGGTAGCCCGTAAACACACTCTTTGGGAATGAAGCAAGGATTCACGAACATATGAACATGACTTAATTATATAAGAGAGTCCTGGAACATGAAACAACCCTCCCCTAGAAGGGTGCCGTGAGCCTGACCTCCCATCCTCTTGACCAATGCATTCCTTAAGTTTTGTTTCCCAAATCGTCAGCTGATGAGTGCCTTCCATTGGAAAGAAGGTCCATGAATCATGGAGACCAGGGCCATTGTAAATTCATGGATCCATGAATAAACCCACTGAAGACCATCTGAGGAAGTTATATCTGAGAAGGACCGATTTCATGAGTACTTGACCCCCGAACAATCACCAGTTAGGACCAATAGTTCCCTAAAGGGTTAATTCAACCTTATTTAAAGGATAACGACACTGAACGGGTCGAAACATAAGAGTGCTAAACTTGACAAGAACTCGTCTCTATGGAAAAAGGGACAGGTGATGATCATCGTCATGCCATTCCTGTACCACCCGTAAATGCACCACCTCAGAGGCAGAAGAAAAATGGCTAACCTGATGTGAATCCTTAACCAAGGTGGCAGTTCTAGCCAAAATGATAACAGACCAAAGGATACTGCACGATAGAACATTTTGTTCACCCTAGTACGTGCAAAATGTGCCACTTTGTAGGTGGAAAAAATGGTGAACCCAATGTTAGTCTTTAACCAAGGTGGCGGTTCTACAAAAATGTTAAATGATAGAAGGATAATACATGTCGTACCATTTTGTTCACCCCACTATGAACAAACCACTCCACCTCAGAGGTAGAACAAAAATGGTGAACCTGATGTGAATCCTTAACCATGGTGGTGGTTTTACCCAACTGATAGAAGATAGAAGGATATTGCACGTCAGACCATTTTGTTCACCCCAGTACGCGCAAAATGCACCACCTCGGAGGTGGAACAAAAATGGTGACCTCAACGGGAATCCTTAACCAAGGTGGCAGTTCTACATTCATTGATAAAAGAAAAAAGGATATTGCATGTCAGACCATTTTTTTCACCTCGGTTCATGAAAAACATGACACCTCGAAGGCAGAACAAAAGTGGTGCACCCAACGTGAATCATTAACCAAGGTTGCGGTCTCATGCCACTTAGGACCCTTCGTTCAGCAGTTGAATAAAAGGGGAAGCAGGCCAAGTTGAATCGCAAAGTATGAATATGTTTAATAGAATGATACTTTGACGATGTTTTTTGTTCTGTATGTCATATATATATATATCAGGTTCCCGCAGAGCAAACATCAATCCAAATGACAATCCCACGATCCATGAAGACGCACGAATCAGCTATCACAGGGGCGGTTGGGGCCTCATAGAAGAGAAGGACCCCTTCACCTACCTAGAATCATTAATTTTGGTCGTACAATATTCTGATCAAAGAGTACCACTGAAATGGTACTCTCCCCATACTGGAGGACACAAGACAGTACCTTCAGTCTGCAAAGGTCTGCCATCCACCTCTTCAGCATTTGCTGGTACCTCAGTGCATTGTGGCCCTAGTGGTAGTCTAAAAACATTTCACGAGCTTCTCCCCTGAACGTGACAACGACTACCTCCCTTACCTCAAGGAGGTATATGAAGTCAATGTGGATGACTTCATCCCAACTACATAGGGGCACTACCCACAGGCCCCCTCCAGAGAGCGTCGCCGCCAACACGGGACGACCAGACCTCCTCCCACTGAGGAGGGCCTTATGCTGAGGGAACCTATCATAGTCCAGGAGACATGGGCCCCTCGAGCTTCCCTCCAAAAGAAACTAATATATAACTAGGGACACGCCATCACCCTAGTTCCGGAGGATCATCTCCACCATACTAACGTGGCGGCAGTTGATGGGTGCACATATGACTTTGCCCCCTCCACTCAAGGCCACCATAGAAATAGGGTGGCATTATATGAGCACATTCATGTTCTTGCTAATGCTCAGTGTTCCCACCATGTAGAAAGAGAGGAAAACTATAGGCAGATGCTGATATCTACCAATGTACAACAAGCCTTCCATCCAAATAAGAGGCACTCAACTATACACAATCATAAACACATGCTAAATCATTTCAAGACTTCCATATAAATTGTCCATCAACAGGATATTGGTAGGCATAAATAGCTGCAGATGCATTTCAATCCTTCCATCCAAATAGGCCGACAACCAATATTAGAAGATTCAAATTTATACAGATGCATACAAAGCCTGTGAGACAAGTACAATAGAAAGAGAGATGATGGAAAAGCCCGATCGTGAAAATAAAGGCCACTAGTCAAATACGATGGCAACCAGAGAATAAAAATGGTGATAGACTCATTCCTCTGTCCTGGAACAGGAGAACTGCCAGTATCTATTAGAAACACATGGAGGACCGGAGCAGGCACAAACTCCTGCTCCGACATCGGAATGGGCCTTCATACGAGTTCCAAGAAAATATGTATATTAGGATATCCTGGAAATGATGGATGATCAGATGTCGATCCCATACCATAGCCTCCAAAC
This sequence comes from Viscum album, assembly GCA_963277665.1. Classification (NCBI taxonomy): domain Eukaryota; kingdom Viridiplantae; phylum Streptophyta; class Magnoliopsida; order Santalales; family Viscaceae; genus Viscum; species Viscum album. The sequence continues at coordinate 471,756,762 of OY728162.1, read as the reverse complement.
ATTCCAATATATAAATGCATCAATGAAAAAGGTGAGAAATCGGGCCCCGACCCAATTTCCTTGAACAGAATGACTCACTCGCAAAAATATTTTGTCACTCCAGATCAGTTATGCATCCATACTCTAGTCAAAGAGGGTTAACGGTAATATCCCATGACATATGGACAACTACATCGGGAACAAATACCCTTTCCAACTGGGGGATATCGGTCTAACAAGGTGGTCGCTCTAAGGCAGACATATATCCCTTCCAAAACTCAAGATGCTCATCAACGTATCCCAATGACATCACATAACCCAACAAGATGGGAAACCGTATATGAAGGCCATTACCAATAGCAGATGGACCTAGTTACCCATAGGAGAGCACCCAAAAATTTAAAGCTCCAAAGGAAACCGAAAAATGAAGAGCACATCCATGATCCTGCTCTGTTGGAAGCTGGGGATCATGATGCCCTCAATCATATATTATAAAAATATCAAGACCCTTTCATTACATTAAAAAATTAAGGAAGTGGCAGTATAAGGTGCAAAGGTTATTCCCACAATGTCACTACCACCAGCTCTGAAGGTCCGACATAGAGTACCCTCAGGGGCTTACTCTATGGGTTAAGAATGATTGATCATGAGATTATATATCCTATTTCACATTGGGGTATCCCTCCCCTTGACCTGATGATCAGATAGCATGAAGGTCCTCCCCTTTCTATCATCCACCCTGATGGTCCCCCCTAGGGTAGACACTGCAGATAAGATTCTCCCTATAGTCGGAAATCAAATTATGCTGGTAGTCATCTCCATGATGATAGTCATTGTGATGTTCCTCCTCACAATGGAAGTTTTTGTGATGGTCCACACCATAGTAATTCCAAGCAACGAAAAGGTCCTCCCATCATTATAGTACATCTTGAAGGTCCTCCCCAGGATGTACACTACAAAAATTTTCCATGCATCTAGGTATCAAGTCATGATGGTAGTCCTCACCATGATTACAGTCATTGCGAAGGCCCTCCTCACAATGATAGTTGTTATGAGGGTCGTCCCCACAGTGACATCAAGCGGTAGTAATGTCCTCCCATTCATATATCCCTCCCTAAAGGACCTCCCCCGGGTACACACTGTCAGGAAATTTCCCACGGTCTAGCATTAAGTTTCCATGGTAGTTTGTGCCATTGCAACACCACTTTTTAAGGTCCTCCTCGCAACCAAAATTCATACTGGAAAGAAGGTCCTCTCCTTGCCAAAATGAACATGAGAAATCCCTCCTAGGCTAAGGTTTCAAAAAAGGAGTAAGACACATCAGGCACTCCATCGATAATGAGTGATATTATTTCACAACCAGTGCATATCCTGGTGCCACTCATCTTCTGATCCACCCCCACAGCGTCCGCAAATAAATAAGGCTCCTACCAGCCCGGTTGCTTGGAACGAAATCATCAAGAAGCAGTCGAGCTGGGCATATAAAGTAGAGGAGGCTTTGGAAGAACAACTGCTGGATATGTTTCATGTGATAAGGCAGCTAGCCAGGGATAATATACCAAGGATGTATTGGCCTACGACCACTTCTCACTTTGACATAATAGGATAATTGTCTGGGGAATTCACACATGACATTCGCCTCAATATATGGAAAACTCCTCAAAAGTCGAACAGGATTGCCTCAATGAACTACATAAATTTCATCGGCACATTGGCAACGCCCCAGATTGAGTTCTCATTCAGGGGTAGGGAGAACATAGAGCTTTAAACTTCACCCCATGTCACGTCCAACATGCCTCAATAGAAATGGCATCGTGCAATGTCATCACCCAGAGGCAGCAATCAAACAAAAACCCTACTCAGGGAAGATGAGATACTCCACAAATTCCGGACAGGAGTAATTTTTAAAAGAATCTGGGCCAAAGAGATCAAGCCGTAGAAAAACTTCTAAGTGAGACGATCAGGAACATGCAGCAGGCTTCCCACCTAAGGGAAGCCAACCAGAAAGTTGTGCTCATGTATTTATGTGACCATAGATTCTATATAGGCCTAATTCCACACTCAGCTTACACCGTCACAGGAGTACGTGAAATTGAAAGTGTTTCAATAGCGGAGTCTACCACCGCAATATGGAAACAACCCCATCCCACAGGGCTGAGGAATTTTGAAATAAGAATTCCCTTATAAGACCAACAAATCGAGGTCATAGTGCATCAGTAGGATAATGGGAATGACCCCATCCCATAAGGATGGAGGCATTTTTACCTCAAATCATCGCACAACGGATGTCTGTCTTCCACCATCTAGGGAGAACAATGGACATAGGAGTTACATGGTCCACCCCTTATCGTGGTTCACACCCTCTAAGACAAAGGCGCGTTACAAGGTCAGCCCAAGGCTCCATTTGAGTCAATATTCATCATGAAGCCTGAAGAATACTGCAGATTGGAAGGAGAAAATACAATAAAGGGAGCAGGAAGCCTTCATACCATTTGGAACCTAGTACACCACCCCCAATGTGGTGTGTATTAATAAACGTGGTAGATGTTAACCCCATGGATCTCACAGGAAATGATGTAGGGGGAGATGATGTAAGGGAAGATGGATTCCTCTTAGAGGCATCCCACACCAAGACTGATGGTGTGCGTACCCAGAACCAGAGGGCGGTCCTAAATATGGGTGCCCCCTCAGCCAACCAGACATTACCTCCCCCACAAAACACTAACAAGGAGAAAAATAAATCCATGTTTGTATATGAAACAACTCTTCCTTTCTATGAGAATCCATCCCTCACCCTCGAGGAAATTTTCGATAAGCAGGAGAAAGAAATGAAAGAGATCAGGTGAATTAATGTTGAGCTATGTTGAAGGAGTTATCTTGCCAGATGTGTTCCCTTTGGGGAACTTCATAAGGCGCTCCCAGAAGAGGTGAACATACCACATGCACTCATCCCAATGAATGAATCCAAGCTCAGAGGACCGTTCAACCTGTCCATGGAAGGAAAACCCACAAATGATGCACCCATCAAGGTATCCACCCCAAATTCCAGAAGCGTTGGCATGCCCAGTCTTGGCCCATGCCGCGCCCGCTCAAGCTCAAGCCTGATAGGATATGAATCATTGGATCCTAAACACTGTCGAGCAGCTAACAGCTTGACTAGCTGCCATGGAGGGGTGGCGTGCTCTGATACAACCAGAGCACAAACCCTACCCTGAGTGGGTAGGCCATGTTCTGCCACCACCAAACATCGGGAACTCTATATTCCCAGTATTAAATGGCTCGAGGGTCCCATAGTAGCATTTGATGTAATATACCTCTTACAGTGAACCCATGATGGGCACTCCAGAGTAGTAATAAGATGTAAAACATAGCTTATTTGTACAAACCCTACATGGATCATCTTTTGTATGGTATACCGGACTACTATCTAATTCAATTACAGGTTGTGAGGACCTCTTGCGACAGTTTCTCTTCCAGTTCAGTTCGATGTTGTCCAAGATGATGGTCAGTGATCTCATGAACTAAAATTAGTGATAGAATGAGAGAGTCTCATACTTCATTTCTAGATGGAAAGGCCTAACATATTTCTTGAACTGGCCACTCCCCAAGGACGAGATTCTCCCCATGTGAATTGATAACCTTCGTGATGAATTGTGAATGCTGCTCATCCCGGTGAAGTACACTAGTGGGTTTAGAGACTTATCTACATTTTCCCAAAGTATAGATGACTCATTAAAAAGGACCCATATTAAGTCCTGAGTGGCCCCATCAGCCCCAGGGAAAAGAATGAGAAAAGATGAAGTGGATTCTATCATTCTTAAGCCACCCTTGGAAACAACTCCAGTTACAAGGCAACCACCGAACCGTGAAGGGCCCCCTAGATGCCAAAAGCCACCCCACCCTGTTAATATGAGATAAGGGGTGATAAAAGAAATATGTATGAAGAATGAATAAAAAAATTATTCATTCCGAGATGACCAGGTCTGCGGTTATTTCATAGCCGCCATGAATTGCAATTTGCTCTGACTACCAGATCCAATGCGAGTCGGTGAAGTAAGTCTCGATGACTGAACAAATTACTATCCATATCTACAGATACTAGGACACACCATCCGGGAATGCTATGTTTTTAAGGTTCTCCTGTAAAAGATGGTGGATTCTGGGAAAGTCATGTTGGGACCACCGCCAGCAAAAGTGGCATATGTTTCTACCTCCGACTTAAGAGAGGAAGATGAATGTCGAGCATTCTCTAGAAAGAAGAAGGAACATTTTGACAACTAGATGACTCAAGAGACCATCAACCGAGTACATGGAATCCTCCAGGAAAAATTAAAACAACCAACTATTTCCCCAAAATCTCCCAATACAACATGACCATCCTCCTCGGCCATGCGGTCCACTAAAGACCAGAAGGGTAAAAATCAAGAGCAAGAAGATGAGTTGAAACAAAATCCCAAGTCAGTGTTGATACTTTCAGACTTCATGAAAACATTATTGGAATAATGGGTGTCCCATCTCCAAACAGATCAATGAGCACTACCCCACCAAATGACACAATGGGAAAGAGGCAGTCAGACAGAAACGGTATTGGACAAAGAACTGATCTTCAGCTCCATTAATGTCATCCACTTGATGGACCCCTTCCCTGATGAGGACTATGGCCATGAACGTGAACTCCCCATTCCCAAATGGAGAGTCGGAGGAAGAGCCTATAGATGTAGGAAGATTCCCGGAAGGCATGATCCCGATAGGAGTCAAATTCCCAGCCACACAATAAGACAAACTGTTAACATCACAAAAAATCATAGGAGGACCCTTCGACAGACATAACCAGAACCAGAATGCTCCTTTTCCCCAACCGGAAGAAACCCAAGCCCAGTTATCAAGGAGCATCCATCAGGGGAATAACAAGTAACAAACCACCAAAGGAATATAGTTAGTCCATTTTGGACAAATGTGTAATGGACTGTATCATCACCAGCCCCTGTCATAGAGGCCGAACCATCTACGACCAAAGCCCAATCCCCTAAAGTGTCTGTGGAAGAGAAACCCTGAGCCAAAAAGTGCCGAAATTTATAGAATATTTATGATATTTTAAGGCAGTTGTCCACGGTACCAGCAAAGCTATCAATCCTGGATGCATTGATATTATCCTCAAATCATAGGGAGGAACTCATCAAAGATTTGCTAATTACTCCGGAGATTGAGGCTGAAGTAGCAGCAGCTGAATTCTACCGAAAGTAGACCAGTCCCGAAGAATATCATGTAGTTTTCTACATCATAGATAGGGATGAATATGCCATCATGATAGGGAACATAAAACCCCTATATGTGTCTAGTAATATAAACGGAATAATTGTTTGGAGTATCTTCATCGACATCGGTTCAGGAGTTATCCTCCTCCTGCTGTGAATGCTTTGTCGACTGGGATATGATGAAGACAACATTACAACATGCACTAAAACTATACTGGGATATGACAAAGTGATCGGAATCCATTGGGACGAATGAAGCTTAAAAATTGGATCAAAGATCTAATGTCAGATTCAGAGTTCCTAGTGGTGCGACAAAGTACGACCTTGAATGTTTTTTAGGGACGCCTTGGCTACATCAGTATGCTACAATTCCATCATCATACCGTCAGTGTAATAAATATTGCACTAATTAGAATAATGGGATGTTTCATGCTGATAAATCCATTTTTGAGTTATGTGGGTCACATTACATTGATTCATGGTTCTATGAGTCATAAGAAAAACATCTTTCAGCCAACGACGTTGATTGGATGAATGCCCCAAATGGACTGGAGACGGCTCCCACTGACCCATTAGAGCAGCATGGGGAGGAGTATGCACTACCCACAACCAAGTTGAATGCGTAAGTACATGTATGGATATAGACTCTTTTGTTTTCTTGTCCTTCGTTACGACTACCAAGTCCAAAGACATGAAATATCGGGTTGTCTTCCATGTTTTCTTGAAAATCCCTGTCGAAGATTCTCTCCACCCATCCTTGGGACATCAAACTGCCCTTGCCTCACACACTAAGGAAAAATAATATTTCCCTCCCAATATTGGAGAAGTTATCTCAAAAATACTTTCTCTATCAGAAGAGGAAAATGAGGAAGATGATGAAGAAGTAAAAGAATAAGAGTAAGAGGACTGCAAAGATGCCCCTCCTGCATTTGAAGAAGGTGCCTCTACCATAATCGATGAACATAAGGAGATAAATATGGGCACCGAAAATGACTAGAGTCCCACTCTTATTAGTGTGGCCATGCATATTTGGGAACAAGAGGCATGAAACTACTTCCTAAAGAAAAAGCGAGATGTGTTTTCCTGGAATTACACAGAGATGCTAGGCCTCGATCCTGAGGTCGCCACCCATCATCTGGGCTTACCAGAAGATCATAGGGGTTATAAGAAGGCAGACATAAGTACCTACTTGAAGAATGATTCCAAAATAGAGGATTACATTGACATGATGATAGAATCCAACTTTATACGGGAGGTCCAATATCTGATCTAGCTGGAAAACATAGTCCCTATTAAAAAGAAGAATGGATAGATTATAATCTGCATTGACTCCGGGGACCTTAATCAGCATTTCCCAAAATACAACTTCCCGGTCCAGATCATAGAATTGTTGATCAATGCAACAGTTGGATACGAGGCCCTCTCCTTCATTGATGGCTATTCTGGATACAATCAAATATGGATGGCTCGAAGAGATGAAGAAGCTACAACTTTTAGGGCCCCTTATGGATTGTTCTGTTATAAAGTGATGTCCTTCGGTCTAAAGAATGTCATCCACACATATCATCACATCATACATCACATCTTCATGCCCATCATGGGAAAATTCTTCAAGTTTTATGTTAACAACCTGGTGGTTAAGTCACGACAGTGTTCGAACCACCTGGACGACCTTGAAACTGTCTTCAACAAATTGAGACATCATTGTTTAAATATGAATCTACTAAAATGGACCTTTGGCATTACCTCGGTAAAATTCATCAGCTTGGTCATATTCCATTGTGGAAAGTTATTCAACCACGATAAGAAAAAATTCATTCTTTTCATGTCCCCACCTAGCATTCTCACTGAGTTGAGAGGTCTTCGGGGGCACCTCGCTTACATTCAACTCTTCATAGACAACCTAGCTGGTAAATGTTTACCTTTCACTAAGCTCATGAAGAAAGGAATTATGTATGAATGGGATGATGATTTCCAAGAGGCGTTTGAAAACCTTAAAATAGGTCTCCAAATCTCGTAGGTGTTCATGCCTCCAAGTGAGTGGAAACCGCTAATTTTATGCATAAATTCCCTGGAATGATTATTAGGCACCTTCCTGGCACAGAAAAATGATGATGACAGTGTGAAAAGACTCTACTACCTCATTCGGACAATGATTGATGTTGAAACTCAGTATTCAAAGATTGAAAAGAATTTCCTAGCCCTAATCATTGTAGTTCAAAAGCTCAGGCATTACCTACAGTAGCATGAGGTCCAACCGGTCTCCCGCTGCTATCCACTCAAGTTTATCCCCAACCATACCATGCTAAATAGGTGCCTATCACAATGGTCACTCATCCTGATATTGTTTGACATATGGTATGTGCCCTAGAAGGCCATAAAAGGCCAGACATTGGCAGACTTTTGGGCCGAGAATTCCTTGGAAGAAACAACACCGTTGGATGTTGAAATTTCGGATGAAGAAGTGTTTTCCGTCTTAGGGTACCCCCAAATGTGGGAGATGTACTTCGAAGGTGCTTCTCGAAGATCGACAGGTAAAAGGATGGAGGATTCCAAGATCAACAAAGTGGGGCTGGGATTTGTGCTAATATATACCAAAAAATTCATATTTCCTTACTCTTTACTACTTTCAGAAGGGTGTGTGAATGATGAAGTGGAGTATCAAGCCCTCATTGCAGGCCTAGAATTTGATCTCCAGCTGTAGGACAAACACCTAAGAATAAAGGGTGATTCAAAGATAGTCATTAAATAGGTCAACGATGACTATTTTATGAAGAAGGAAGTATTGGTTCCCTTGATGAACCATGTTTCAGAATTGATGGAAGAAATCCCATTAGAACCAACATTGACTCATGTCCCCCATCCACAGAATGCCCAAGAAGACACTTCAGCAAATGCAGCCTCATCCTTGGTTGATCCCGACCGGGATGAAACGATCATTAGCCTTGATCATCATTGGAAGGTATTTCCATTCATCCAGATAAATATGGAGGAAATTGATAAAATTATTCTCATTCCTGAGCCTTTTGGTCATACCACTGGTTGGATGACACCCATTGCTAATTACCTTCGGAACAGGGAAATCCCACCAGTTAGGGCAGAATGGAATCAGGTCCGAAGGCAGGTAGTCAATTTTACCATGTACAATGGGGTGAACCAAGAAAAGGTTCTCTAAAAATTAGGTCTTGATGGAGTTCTTATCAGGAGCATCGATGGATAAAAGACTATTTTTGTCATGAAAGAAGTTCACACCAGAGATTGCGGAGCACAACAGTTAGCAACCGATCTCTCTCACCAAATCAAGAGACATGGGTATTACTTTCCTACTATGATACAATATTGAACTATATTCACTAAGAAGTTATATTCCTTCCAAGATCATGCTAATTTCATACACCACCCCCCAGAGTTTCTTGATGCGGCTAAGTACTCTTGGCCATTCATCCCCTGTGTGATGGATGTTGTGGGACCATATCCACCCACTACAGCTAGAAAATTCAAGTCAATACTCACCGAAACCGATTTATTCTCCAAATGGGATGAATCCATACCCCTTAAGAAATTCGGGATGAAAAAATTCATTATCATTGTGAAGGCCCACATCAACACCATATTTTGTGTTCCTCATACAATACTTAAGGACAACGACACCAACTTCTGCTCTGTTGAGCTAGATAAACTATACTAGGAATATGGAATCAAGGCCAACCAGTCATCCCACTACCACATGGAGGCCAATGGGTATATAAATGCTTTCAACAAGACTCTTCCCTACATACTTCAATAGATGGTCGACAAGGATAAGAAATCATGGCCAGATAAGCACCTTCATGCTTTGTGGGATTACCAAACCACGAATGGCACCGTCACTTAGGCAACCCTGTACTCACTAGTATATGGGGAAGAGGCAGTGTTACCTATCAAAATCCGCATTCCATCAATTCTTGTGGCCATTTGAGATCAACTGTCCATAGATGAGAAATCCCAAAGATGGTTTGATGAATTTGAGTATCTAGAGGAGATAAGGTTGTACACTCTGCACCTTTTGGAAATGTACCAAAATCAGATTGCACGAGCCATCAACAAAAGGACTGCCTTCTATCTTTCCTTGAAAGAGAAATGGTGTTAGTCCTCAGAACACCGATGATACTCAGGAAGAATCCCCCAAAGCTTGAACCAAAATGGGAAGGACCATACGTCATACACAAGGTCTATTCCAATGGATCATACACACTGATATCGATGGATGAGCAACTTATCACAGTTCCTACAAATTAAATGTTCATAAATAAATAATTTGTATAATCCCATATCTTGGTCTGAACTCAATGACCCTAAAATATGAGTTATATCACTCTAATAACAATTTCTAACCTCTATGATGTTAAACTATGAGTTATAAACAAATTCCCTCTATATCAAGGTCCAAAATCTAAAACCTTAAACTATGAGTCATCTTTCTGGCAACATGATGCTAAACTATATGGTATTAGTCCATGCAACAATACATTAAACTGAAATACCCTCAATGCTAATGTCCAAGCTCTATGGCCTTAAACTATGAGTAAAGAATGCCCCCAATAACATGGTTGAAACTCTAAGACCCTAAACGATGAGTAATTAAAAAAATTCCCAACCATATCATGGTCAAAACTCTAAGACATTAATATGTGAGCTAAAAATACCCCAAAGACTAAGGTACAAACTCTAAGACCTTAAACTATGAGTCATCTTCCTTTCCACATGAGGTTAAACTGTATGACACAAAACGTCCTAATGGCATGACAATAAACTTCATGATCTTTCATATAACTATGTGTGGCTTGATTCATGCCCTCGTAGGATATGTATCAACATCTCAATCTTCGTTCCTAGACTAACACCAATTAAAATTGACATGCCTCCACCACGCCCCCATATCTACCCATATTCGTAAAGGAAACCCTTACCTCTCCTTGTTTCTCACATCAAGTATAACTCACATGAGATTAGGAATGGTAGTAGAAATTCTCTTAAGAAATTCAACTATGGGGTAACATGATAGACCTAGCAATTTGTGGTAGGTAGAATGAAAATTCCCTCACCCTTTAGACTGAGCCAAATCGGTACAGGGTTCATATAAAACTATGTACGTCTTGATTCCTACCCTCACAGGATACATATCAACACCTCAATCCTCGATCTAGGACCAGCCCCACCTGGAATGAAAATGAAAATGCCCCCATCATATTCTCTGTTGCATTACACTTGCAAAGGAGACTCTGTAACCACTCCTTGTTTCTCACATTAAGTGTAAATCATGAGAACTTAGGATCAGTGACAAGGATTCTCTTGAATAAGTAAACTGTAGGGGAATATGGTAGGACGAGATCCTATATCAATTGAAACCAAAATACCATCCAGGGTCCATGACACATCGAGCAATTGATTTTAGGGAAAATTCAGATCTATGTGTGGCTTGATTCCTACCCTCACAGGATATGTAGTGATGCTCGAATTCGACATCCTGGCCTAGCCACCAGCAAAAAAAATGCCATTTCCCCCATGCATATGTTAATCGTATAATGGGAGTCTACGAAAATTCCTATCACATGAAAATAAAACTACTAAATTCATAAAGAGTTATGTGTGGCTCAGTCCCCAATATTATGAGATTCTGCACATTCCTCTCAGTCAGGAGAAGTCAAAAGACCATGCTTCCCTCTATACATATGGGTCAGACCCATGTGGAAGCTCCAAGAAGTTTACAGTTAATCATGGTTTGGGTATTCTCATATTCCCAGGCACACCATTCCCATTTGTCACACTCCATACCTCATGAAAAATTGGGTCCCCATAATCATACAAGGCCATCTGAGATGGAAGGCCAGTGTCATGGGGAAACCTTTGATTGAATTTTCACATCATACCCTGGTGGATCTACATATATCTCCCACAAAAATGGTTGTCAATCAAAGGAAAATTCATCCTTAGTAGAGTTCTCTCCTATCTCAGTAAGGCCAATGGATTTCAAGCCCCATGTCATCCCTCCAAGTTCAAGTCTCCCTCAGGAATATGGTTTACACCTTCTATCATCACTCATGTCTAGGGAATTTCGAAATATCTTGATTGCGATTAACCTAAATTTTTTAATACTTTTATGAAAAAACTTCATCCTCACTTCATGACATTAAACTGCATGGCCAAAATCGTTCTCACCACATGATGTTAAACTTCAAGGCCAAAATCATCCTCATCGCACAACGTTAAACAACAAGGCCAAAATAATCCTCACCGCATGACATTAAATTTCAAGGCCAAAATCAACCTCACCACACGATGTTAAACTGAAAGGTAATGGTGTTAGCCTAAAACTGTCCCCTAATGTTGAATTCACTATTCTTAGATGGTGACCATGGAACCCTTGCAATCCATTATTTCTCACCCCAACATTAGCTCACGTGAGCTTAGTGATATTATAAAGAGATCCACCATGACATTATGGAAAAAAAGCCCATGAATTTGGTCCTAGGAGCACAACCCTAAAAGGCATGTCATGATTCCCTCCTTCGAGAGGAACCATGTATCTTGAACGTGTTATGTTAAACGAAGGGTATCTCAAATAGATAATGAATACCTCACCCTATGTATGAGTCAAATATACGTAAGGGACACCATTCCATGAGTAAATCACAACCCAAATGTCCCCAATATGTCTGGGTACACCAATGCCATATTCCAAACTCCATGCATTGGGTGATCTTGAATCTCCATAATCCACCAAGGCTATCTGGGATAGATGGCCAGTGTCCTATAGAAACCTTTTATTGACTATGCATATCACGCCCTGGTGGCTCTGCATATGCCACCCACAAAAATGGTCATCAGTCAAAGGAAAATCCATCCCTTGTAGATTCCTCTCCCATCATAGTATGCCCAATAGATTCCAAGCCTCATTCCATCCCTCCTGATTCAAGGGACCTCAATGTCATGGTTTACATTTTCCTCCTTTAACACTTCTAGGATATATCATATCATATAGTCCCAGTTCATCACTGGTCTCTTTTGAGGTTTCGAAATGATATACCATCAGTATGTGTGAAGTCGATCCACATACGAAGGAGGAGTTCCCCCACTCATTTATGGGATTCCCCGTAGAAGTTAAGCTAAAAACCTCTTTTTTGATTAGGGTCACCCCTGGTTGAAGGTCACATACCGCATTCAAAAATTTCTCAATCTCTATAATCCTCCAAGGACATTGGAAATTGAAGGGTAGCGTACTGCAGACTCCTTTTCTAGCTAGGCAGATCAAGACTCGGTGGCTCTGAATATGTCTCCCAAAAAAATGGATGTCAATCAAGGGCATTTTCGTCCCCATGAGTGTACTTTCTATCCCATGTATGCTCAAACGACATTCACGTCTTCTAACACACCCAGATTGGGATAACTCCTAGATGATAGCTTGTGTACCCCCTTCTTTCCAAGAGCCCCTAATGTAAAAAGAAAAGGGGGGACTCTTATTTGAATTCAACATTCAAAATCTCTCCCTCACACAAGTAAGCAGCGTGTGGGAACCATTGACCACTTGAGGACAATATGAATGTTCCTAATGTTATCAGAAAACACTACTCTGGCCAGCCACCAATTGTGGCTCCTAACGTCAAAATAAATCCAAAATATTGAAAATCCCATCAGGCCATCAGAAATGGAAGTTCAGTGTCCTGCGAACACCTTTTCTTGGATATGTACATCATTCCCCGGTGGTTATACATATGTCTCCAACAAAAATTTCTATCAATCAAAGGAAAATTAATCCCTATGATAGTCCATTCCTACCTTTGTATGCATAAAGAGGCTCCTAAGCCTCATGCGTCTCTAGAATCCACAAATAAAGGGTCAAGAAAATCCTGAATCCATGTCTGAAGGATACTAGAGAATTCCTAGCTAACGGTCCCAAGCGAGGGCCCTTTTCCATTAAGTCTGGTCAAAACTATTTGACCTAAAACATCAACATTATGTTTGATTGGTGGTACTGTGAACTACTAACAAAAAAGGGATGCTATACTCGCTAGAGGGAAAATCCGCCGAAGGAACATTTGGGTAAAATTTGAGAATTAGTCCGTTAAAAAAACATTGATCCATTAGAAATGGCATAAATATTGTTAGGTCTATATCCCAAAAGGGGCGGCCTAAGAAAAAGCCAAGATATGCCCACTAATCCCGTGTCAAATAGGCTTAGAAAAAAATTATGGTAATAAGGAAAGATACATTAGCGTTCATGAGGTATTCCATAAAACCTCAGAAATAGTTGAACTATGTGTGCTGATTCTCTTGTCTTAGGAAAAAAATAAAGATTGATTCGATTATTTCAATTTACTGATTTCAAGTTACGCTTTAAATACATGAGTGAAATTATTTTGACCCGAGAAAGAAAAAAGAGAAAATATAGATTCAAATCAGTTCCATCATATTCCATAAAAATATATTGTGGGAATCCATAGCCTGGAGCCTCTCCTTGTGAACTAGACAAGACATTTACAGGAGGAATTATATAGAGTTACAAAGATGCATCAATGATTTTTGAGATTCCTCAATGTCTTGGTGAAGCTTCAATAAGTTCACAGTTTTGGCTTCTGTACTCATTCGTAGAGCCTTCACTTCCCTCATGGCTTGGATGTCATTTATCTCTCCTTCATTCATTTTCCATCGCCCTTCCTCAACGGTGGTTGTGGCCCGTTCCCACTCCTATTTGTGGCATTCTAGTTTCTATCTTTTTTGATCCACTTCCTGGTCGAGATGCTCCATAAAAGTCTCTTAATTCATGAGCTCGTTTTGGAACTTTACAACCATCCCATCTTGAGTCGCAACCTTTCCAGTGAGGAATTGTCATGTAGCCACCAGATAAGTTGTCGACTCTACCACAGAGAGTTGAGAATCATGTGAACTTGTTTCTTCCTAGTCAACAACCACTCGCCATACTATATCATAATTTCCATGATAGTTGAATCGAATGAAAATAAAGACTACAAACTGGTGGTGTATCTTTTGAAATTTTTCTGGCATCACTTCCAATAGAGTCTGGGATATTAATCCCCAAATGTCCCTCCATGCTTTTTGTCGAGTGGTAAAAACTTTGGCTAGGATCTCTCAATCGGTCTCAGAATCAATCCCTGACAATGAAATGTAGTTGGGAATAAACATCACCAGAGAGCGACTCAGTACAACAACTACATAACAGCATGACCCTGCAACAGCCTCATCTCTGTTAATGATAACATATGAAAAGGTAGGGATATCCTCCATTTCCAAATATTATGGTTGTGATTATGAGGATGGAGAAGAGACAAAAATACCTCCCACCCCCAAAAGCAGTGTCGCTATCCAAAAATAGGTGGCGCTACATCCTCAATCATCATCTATGCTCATTGGATATGAGAGAGTAATGAGTACCTGAAACCATGATTATCTAGAATGGAAGTCCTCAAGATGGCCCTTAAAAGGTCATTGGTTAGTAGGATGCATGAAGGTATAGTCATTCCAGATAAGGATATTGGTCATGGAATATGGGGGGAAGAAAACATAATGCCTCTTAGAACTTGAAAAATGGCACGATAGCCCATTCTAGATTTTCAGGGGACGGAACAATAGCCTCTTCGACCGTGACTTTCCCAGAGCCACCATGAGCAGGAAAAGTATTGACTTTTGAGGCAATTCCCTTTGTAGGGACAAAATCCGCTTGGTCAAGATTTATTGGATCAATAATATTCAAAACCCCTCTAAAATCCAGCAAAACCTAGGGCTTTTCACTGGAATAATACCCCACCAAAAAGACCACCCTATCCCTCTCCATGAGAATTGGTTCGGCAAGATCAAATGAACCCTCGTCTTCTGGATGACCTTCCACTATTTGGGTGGAAATTCTTTGAGCAGGGTCTGGCACATCCGAGGGTTCAACAACGCCCTCGGTCTCCTCAAAATTCCCTACATCTAGGTTTAGATCAACTGTAACATATGGAAATACTTCCTCTATCATGAAAGTGTCAGGGGGTATAGATTCCCGAGCGATCGTCGTCTGATCACCAATGATCCCTATGCCAAAGCACATATGTGTGCTAGTGAGTCAACAAGGTGAGGATATTTGGTTCAATCACCAGGTGAACATGATCTTACTTGTGATTCCCCTTAAAATGCGCTTCGATAGCTGGGAGGCTTGCCTATGTTTCCTTGAATATTAGGGATATGGATCTTGAACAAGTTCACCAAGAGGACATAGAGGAGGAAAATCTCTGGAAGGGTTTGTAATCATTGTCTCTATATGCTATTAGGCTCTAGGAGATCCTTTAGTAGTACCCCCTATAGGTCAAGGGGCATACTCCCTAGCTATAGTACCTCCGGGAGAATATGTCGGGGAAAAAGCCGCCTACTGAGACCCAGAAGGCCCTTGAAAAATAAAAAAGGGAGAAAGCTTTCCGCATCTTTGCAGTAAATGTATTTAAGGGATAAGGCTACATATAAGACCTCTCCCATCAGCCATGGAAATACTTTCTTCAATGCCACGCAGTCTGACCAGTAAATCATGTCTGCAAATGCGTGAAGACACCTATCCATTTTAGTCAAGTGAGATGCCACCTCAACCGGCTCATCATCGGCATAAATACAGGCAGGAGAAATCGCACCCCAAAAACCAGGAATATCGAAGAGTTACCTATAAATAAGTCTCCATATATCTTCACCTGAGGCACTCTCCCTTATCTCATCCCAGACTCTCCAAGACTCTAGAAACATAGTCGTAATTGGGATGGACAATGTTGGGGGGTTTACATGAGGAAGCATGGTAGACTTCGGTAACCATAGACATTTCTCAGGTGTCCCTTCAAGCTTAGGACCTCAAAAAAATGAGTGTTTATGAGATGATGGGTTCAAAGAAGAAACCTTTTTTTGGCGACCACAGTATGTAGGACAACAATACAGTCATCCTCATCAGGGGTTCCTAGTCGCAGCATGGAAAGTACCCAATGTGAGTACCTGTGGTGACCACTTCGAGAGTGGATAAGGGTTTTGAGGTCCTTAAGGTAGTAGCCCACCACATTTGGATCCTCATCTAAAGAAATATCATTCAGTGCTGACACTAAAGAAATACCAGTAAGGGAAATTTCCATAGTCTGGAGAAGTTTCAATAAATCACAAGAGGACCAGCCATGGGAATATGGAAAACATTTCAAAAGTTCCATTACCTCTAGGCCACTAGAAAATTGGCCTCCGAAGGAATGGATGATGGATTCCTACCAGCAGCTCCAGCTGCTTGTTCGGCTGCCCATGAGGTCTTAACCACATATTTCACAACATTTCCGGAGAGGGAGTGAAGAGACCTTCAAAGAGCTTTTCCTGGCTGAGAGTTTTCATCAACTTACTTTTTCTTCCCCTTTACCATTGCCTTGGATACCCTAGAAGTCACCACAGTGGGCACCAAGTCAGCTAATTGTCCATCAAGATAGGACTTAACCCAAGCCTCAGCATAATTATTGGTAAGAAGGACATATAATTTTTAGAATCCAGAAGTTTGGCCTGGCTCTGGTTGTCCTCCTAGGTGAACATTAACCATAATTGGTGAGCTATCATAAGACGTTTCTCCTGGAAAGCACTGTTAAGAGCATGAGGGAATATCTTCTGAATGCAATTGAATTGTCAGCTAAACCTACAGAGTGTATAACCCTCGCAAATGAGTTACCCACCTATATGAAATACCAGGATTCTTTCCCGTAAAGAGAATTAGTAACCTCGATTGAAAAAGTCTTCAAATGAATTCTTCGTAATGGTATCAGAGGGCAGATCATAAGGGTGGTAAGAGAAGTGTTTATAAATTTTGAGGAAGGAAATTAAGTTTTGGTCATTCCTTCCGGTACACTCCTTCTACTTATCCTGTGAGGCCAAAGCCACTGGAATGACACCAATGGTGCTTTGAAGATATGGTCAAAGGGTCGAATGTGGGATTGGTAAAGAATTTATGATGGAATAACCCCCTATATGGGCTCCCATCCATCCCTAATGAATTTAAAATGGTCCAACCATCTGGTAGGGTGACCCCCATCATTGATTCAGCACAGCAGGCAGTATATCTTGGCCAAAATGTGGATAGACAAATTAACGCACTTGTCGGTGGCCAACTATGTGGCCACGATAAAGGTTAAGGCTCTTACACCACCTGATTCTCGCACTGGTGAAACCAACCGCTCAGGAACATGGAAAAGAATGACGCCAGTTGAAATAACTGATCGACATCAGGGATGATCCCCCATCCCAATTTTTGGAAGTCCCCCTCTTCTAATGTAGGCAAGTAGGTACCTACTCAACTCTGATTGTCTTTAGTGGGATAATCCCTGGGTCTCCATGTATCGGGATCAAGACTAGTATGCTTAGAAAAAGCACCAAACCATTCATCAAATGGAATGTCCTAGTTCAGACAGAGATCACTTTCCTTCAAGAGTGCCTTTTCTTGGATGATGAGTTTCCTGGACAAAGGGGGGGTTCTTTCCTTATCATACCAAATAGTGGAGGGAGGAAGAAATTCAACATACATGTCCCCAATGATGGGAACTCTTGAAATCAGCCAGATGTCCCAAAGGCTGCTACCAACCTCCCAGTGGGTCAAATGGAAACTGTTGGGATCTAGACTCCATCTGCTTAAATTCTCTGAAATAAGAGCAGTAGGATGATGGGTGTATATATGACAAACCCAGGTGGCCTCATATAGTCCCACAAGCTGTATCTCATCTCGTAATTCTTCTCTACTCTAGAAAACCCAAAAGGGCCACCCCCTCAGTCCCAACCAAACGAGCCTCCGAGGAGAAGGTCCTATTGAGATAACCAATTATGCTGATTATTTACAGTGGCCTTCCTCGCGATGCTTTGATAATAGTGGTTCATCTGATCAGGTTTCTGCTACACCCCTATAAGGTTTGATTTTCATAATGCATCAAGGGCCTGAAAGTAGTCTCTCTCTGAAGGTACCTCCCTTGGGAAGAAATAAAGGCCTTTGGAATAGAGGTATTAATTATCTAGGAAGATGTATGATATGTTAGGTTTGGTGTCAAGATCATTTTCTTGAACAAAAGGCCAAACCCATAAGAAGGAATCCTATATGAGACTGGGTACTCTCGTTGACCAAATATGAGCATATTCTCATGGGATTAGTGAAATAGAGTGACCAAAGTCTTGTCTTCAACCAAAGACACCATATCCATAGATATTTCATCCACAGTAGAAAGAGGACCATCAATAGTAGCCTCAAAAGAAGTAGTGACGTTATCATCAGCATGTGAATCAGCCATTGTAGCCTACACAGGAACATTCAGAAGCCAATGAGAAGTCAGTTCGAGAATTGTTTTGGAAAAGGCTATGAAAAAAATGGAAAAATGAATTAAAACATGTCTACAAAAGGCCCTTAGTACTGTTCCTAAAGGCGGTATGTAGAAGGAGCATTCTGCGTAAAATGTAACATGTAGAAGCTACTCCGCCTATAACTATGGTATGCATATTTATTTCTCTACGTACAACCATGGTACCTAGAATGACTGCGATGTGAAGGCCTGTGAACCATTGGCTAGAAAAAAATGGTCTGTAGAAGGAAGAAACTACAGATCTTGTCCTAAGTTAAGTTTTCACTCAGACATTGTAGATTAAAATTTAAGTCTGTATTAATAGTTTTTTAAGTTCGGTTCACTGATCCATGTTTGGTATGTGAACAAGACTGACACATAGAATTCTTCTACGCAAAAATTGGATTTGATGTTTTTGAAATTCCATAGAACCGTTCATGGAAACCAAAATGTGGTATGAGGGCGGGGAAATAGCGGGGAAATAGGTTCGTGGAACATACTGAGCAGTTCAAGAATGTGGTTTTCGCATGGAGAATGGTACATGAGAGTGAAGGAGGTTGGGAAATCAGGATAACTTTTCACCACGAGAAACATTAAAAGAAAAATGAATTGGGCCCCTATATATAGGTGTGTTACCTTCCTACAAGGTGTACCCGCTCTACCATGAACTATTTTAGTTCAGTACCACTGCTACATCGGAATAGTCCCCTTTTCGTTCTGAGTAGAAACCATTCCGATTGGGGGAATTTTTTGGGTCCTGAAAATTCTTCCATGGATGAAAGTTCCCGTAAAGTCACTTTTCAAAAGGAATCAAGTGCTTCTATAGGCCTATCAAGGAAAAGGGAATCAAATTGAGTTTCATTACATAGAATAAAAATAAAGTAATTCATGTTTCAAGTTTTTTTAGTGTTACTTGTATGATCACTATGAAAGGTACGTGAAGAAGATGGACCGTGAAAATGCAGGTTTGTGAGACGGTCAACGAACCGTTGGCCCGTGAAGTGATGGACTGCGAGCAAGGCACACCACAAATCGTGTGGAAGACCATCTATATACCATGTCGTCAACCCCTCAGATTTCAGATTTAGTGGATAAGAAGGGTTTCACATACCATTATCTTGAACTGATTCCCCTGTAAACCCTGGTTGACCAAGTCTTCCATGGGTAAAAATATTGCATCAATGGGCCTCTGAACCTGGTGTCGCATGCCCCATAGATTTGATCCCTCTAATGCTCTGTAAAAGGATCGCATTAAAGAGGTTGAGGGAGAGGATATATAGAGATAAAGATATATGATGAAATATTGAGGGATAATTAAAGGTTTCACTTCGGATTTCGTCTTGTTTCATCGGCGAAGCGCGAACTGCGAACCACTTCCTCCACAGGTCTAGCCGGTTGTGAACCATAAAATGGGGGGGGGGGGTGAATAATAATAATATAACTGCGAACCGTACTGGTATACAGCAAACCAAAGACCTCTCTCAAATTAATGTCTCATGAATGGTAATCCCTCAGACCCACCTTATGTATGGTGCTCCGTGTAGCTTACCGCCATGTGGACTGAACCAGGCAACGCGTACCCAATCGGTACGTGGATGTATCCCAAAGCGGAACGGTGAGTCGCGTACTACTCTGGTTTGCAGTTGGCGACACCCATGCCCACTTACCACACTGGTACATGGATGGCCCTCCTGCCCGCCTACCACTACGATATGCAGATCCTTGACCACTCCGCATGAAAATCCAGTACGTGAAATTGGGATTTTTTGGGTATTGTTCCTTCTGGTTCCTACCTCACCCACCCATTACCATCCAGTCTTGCATAACCCCCCCCCCCCCCCATTAACCAGTCCTCTCTAACTAGGAAAAAGCCTCCTCGAAAGCCATTGGACTCGTATCATCAGACCATTGGGTGAGTCAATGTGTCTTATTGAGTCTATATACCCACAATATGTGGAGTCACTAAGGCCCTCCCGACAAAAGTGTGGGCTTCGAGAATGCTTGTAAGGCTACATTCCCATGGTAACCTGGAGTCCAAACATGGTATGTCAACATGAAACTCCCTGTTATTGGGTATTAAGGGTGATCACTTTCTTATCCATTTAATAAGGAACAATGTTCAGTCAAAAGGGTTATGTTCCCTCCCTCCTTTAACGAGGACGAACTCATCCACTTCCCAGAACGTGCTCCTAGCCCCTCCCACTGAGGTATATCCAAAATATTTCATGGTAGGGACGCATGACCCTCAATGTCATTTCACATTGAAGGGTTCATTTATTTTAACCCTCACCAATAGTCTCCCTAGCCTCTTCCGACATGGGCTCCCCATCCCCCACTAATAGGGGAGGAGGTTTGTGCATTGTCGAATCTTTCACATCCTCTTGTTTCTCACACAAAGGATGACTCATGTGGTCATATGGGTTTATGAGGATTGCGATATAATGAAACCTATTTGAACTACGAGAACTCTGATTCTTGATCAAACCAGGATACGCAGGATGCCTGGCAAAAGGCCCGAGCTCAAAAGGGATCTCATCCGAAAGGGGACACCCGACCATGTCTTCCAAATGGGAAGCTTCCATGAGTAATCCCCACACCTTTCTCAACTATGATAAGTCTAATTCATGGTCAATATAGGATACGTAGGATTCCTACTAGAAATCATGAGCTTAAAAGGGTGCTCATTCCAAAAGGTTCCATCCAATCATGTCCATCAAATGGGTGGATTCCCTTCGTAATCCCTACACATTTGAACTATGAGAACTCTAATTCCTGATCAACCCAAGATACATAGGATGCCTACCAGAAGGCTCGAGATAAAAAGGGTTCTCATCCTAAAGGGACCACCCAACCATGTCTACCAAATGGGCAGCTTCCAGGCATAAGCCGCACACATATCTGAACTACGAGACTTTGATTCCTGGTAAAAACAGGATACGTAGGATACCCACTAGAAGGCCTGAGATCAAATGGGTTCCCATTATAAAATGTTCCAACCAATCATGTCCATCAAATGAGAAGCTTCCATGCATAATCCTCACAAATCCGAACTACATGGGTTCTGATTCCTCTCCTGAGGATACGTAGGAAGTCCTCCTTGTGGACCCGATCCCAACATCAAGTCACCTTTTGTCCCCCCTGGATGACGATAAACTCTAGAGTGACTTATAATATGGCTAAGTCAATATAACCTTCATAGAATCAATCATAGGAATGCTCACGATGATCTTGCAAACCAAGGGTTTCCCATGGACACACTCTTCAGGAATGAACAAAGGATTCATGAACATATGAACATGACTTAAATCAATAAGAGAGACCTGGAATAGGAAAAAATCATCCCATGGAAGGGTGAGGTGAGCCTGACCTCCCATGCTCTCGACCAATGGAGTCCCTAAGTGTCATTGGCCAAATCGTTAGCCATTGAGCACCTGCGTTTGGAATACAGTTCCATGATCATGGATTCCAAGGCCGTTGGGCATTCTTGGCTCCATGAATAAACCTGTCGGAGACCATTCGAGGAAGTTATAGCCTAGAAGGGCTGATTTTATGAGTAATTGACCCCTACACAATCACCTATTGGGACCAACTATTCCCCACAGGGTTAATTCAAACTTCATTAAAGGACAACTTTGTTAAACGAGTCGAAACAAAGGAGTTGTAAACTCGACAGGAACCCGTCTCTATGAAAAAATGGACGGGTGATGATCCCCATCATGCCATTCCCACACCACCTATAATTGCACCACCTCAGAGTCTGAACAAGATGTTCTGTAGTTTTTTTGGTTTTTTTTGGTTTTTAGGGGTTTCCTTAGTTTTTAGGTTTTTTAGTTTTATTAGAGTTTTTAACATTTTTAGGGTTTTAAATGGTTTTTTTAGTTTTCCAAGGGGTTTTTAGTGTTTCTATTGGGTTTTAGGGTTTTTAATCATTTTAGGGTTTTTAATGGTTTTTAGGATTTTAGGGTTCTTTATGGGTTTTTAGTGTTTCAATGTTTTTTGGTTTTTATTGGTTTTATGTTTTTTAGAGTTATAATGTAATCTTATGGTTTTTTAAGTTTTTTTAGATTTCTTCATTTTTTATGGATTTTGTTTTTATTTTTTATGGTTTTTAGGTTTTTTAGGTTCTTTAGGTAATTTTAGGGTTTTATGGGTATTTAGGTTTGTTTGGACGTTTTTTTGCGATTTTCTGGTTTTTTTATTTTTTTAGGGATTCAATGTTTTTTAGAGATACTTAATGTTTCTAGGGGTTTAATATTTTTTAGAGTTTTTATTAGATTTTAGGGTTTCTATGGGTTTGAGGGCTCTTAGATGTATTTAGGGGGTTTTGGGTTTTTTGGTCTTTATGGTATTTAGGGGTTTTAGAGTATTTTTTTTACTAGCATTTTAAGGTTCTAATAAGCTTAATGTATTTTTTTTTATGTTTTTATTGTTTTAATTGGGTTTTTTCAGGGTTTTTACATATTTAGAAATATTTAGGGTTTCTTTAGGATTTTCATTTTTTATGATTATTATGGTTTTTAGGGGTTTTAGTATTTTTATGAGGTTTTAGTGTTTTTTATTGTTTAACACATTTTTTTTTGTTTTTTGGTGTTTTTTGTGTTTCTGGTTTTTATATTTTCCATTGGGTTTTCAAGGATTTTAGTGTTTTTTATGTTTGAAGGGATTTTATGTGATTGTTATGATTTTTGTTGGTTTTTAGGGATTGTAGGGACTTTGACGGTTTTTTGTTTTTTTGGGGTTTTTAGAGTTTTCATTGATTTTTTGGGATTTTAGGGTTTTTTAAGTTTTTAGGGTTCTAATTTATTTTTTTTTTGAGTTTTTTAATGTTTTTAGGGGTCTAAAGGGTTTATATAGTTATTAGTGGGTTTGGTGGTTTTTATAGAATTCTAGTGAATTTTATAGTTTTTAGGGGTTTTATGGTTTTTAGGGTTTTTGTGGTTTTTAGGGTTTTAGCATTCTTAGGTTTGTTATGGGTTTAATATTTTATGGTTTTTATTGTTTTCTTAGGGTTTTTTTAGTTTTATAGGTTTTTTTATCATTTCAAGGGATTTTTTGGATTTTTTTGGGATTTTTAGAGTTTTTAGGGCTATAAGGGGTTTTTTGGGTTTTATGGATTTTTAAGGTTTTATGGTTTTATGGTGTTTTGGGAGCTTTGTAGTTTTTTTAGTATTGTTGGATTTTTTAGGTTTTTATTGTTTTTAACATTTTTATGGAATTAAAGGGTTTTAGAGATTTTACTAGGTATTAGTGTTTTTTGGGGTTTTTATGATTTTTTATAGTTTTAGGGTTTTTTATGTTTTTATCATTTTTTTATTTTTTAGGGGTTTTAAGTGTTTTAGGTTTTTATGGATTTCATAGGGGTTTTCCAGGTTTTTAGGAATTTCTATGATTTAGACTTTTTTTTGGATTTTTTAGTTTTTTATAGGTTTTTATGGTTTTAGGGGTTTTTTGGGGATTTGTGGGTTTTATTTCTTTTTTGGGTTATTTAATATTTTTAGGGGATTTGGAAAAAAATTATCCTATTAATTTATTTTATGGTTTTTAATGTTTTCTTATGGTTTTCTATTATGTTTAGGGTTTTGATATTTTTGTGGATTTTAGGGACTTTTTAAAATTTTAATTTGTTTTTAGGATTTTTAAGGATTTCAGGGTTTTGTTGGTTTTAATGGTTTTATGGATTTTTTGGGATTTTAGGGTTTTTATGTTTTTTAGGGGTTCTATGGTTTTTTGATTTTTTAACGTTTATTATTATTTTAAAGGGTTTTAGAGTTTTTAGTGGTATTTATGATTTTTCTATATTATTATGATTTTTAAGGTTTTGGGTATTTTTAATGTTTTTAGGGGTTTTAGTGTTTAGGGTTTTTAGGGTGCATTGGTTTTTTTTACCATTTTTAGGTTTTTTAGTGGTTTTGTATTTCATATGGTTTTTATTTTTTTCTTAGGAATTTTTAGTGTTTTAGGGTTTTTTACATTTTTAGGGATTTTTAGGGGGTTTTAGGATTTTTATGGTTTTATGGTTTTTAGGGATTTGAGGGGTTTTAAGGTTTCTAGGGTTTTTATCATTTCATAGGTTTTTAGGGGTTTATTTTTTTTATTTATATGTTTTTATTAGGGGTGTTTTGGGTTTTTAGGGTTTTTTATGTTTTTGGGGATTTTATGGAATTTTAGGATTTTTATGATTTTTAGAATTTTGAGGGATTTTGAGGGATTTAATGTTATTAGTTTTTTTTTGGGTTTTTTAGGTTTTTTTAGTTTTTTTGGGTTTTTAGAGGTTTTTTATCAATTTAGTGTTTTAAAGGGTTTGTATAGTTTTCAGTGTGTTTTAGGGTTTTTATGGGTGGCTAAGGGTTGTTACGTTTTTAGGGGTTTTTATGGTTTTTATGGTTTGTAGGGTTTTGTGGATTTTACATTTTTTATGTTTTTATGGGATTTAAGATTTTAATGTTTTTTATGGTTTTCCTAGGAGTTTTCAGGGTTTTTAGTATTTTAAAATTTTTAAGGAGTTTTTGGGAATTGTTAGGATTCTTATTGGTTTTTTCTTTTTTAAGGATTTTTTTGATTTTTTGGATTTTTATAGTTTTTTTTGGGTTTTTAGATTTTTTAAGTATTTTAGGGTTTTAAGGTTTTTTACGTTTTTAAAATTTTTATTGTTTTAAAGGGTTTTTAGAATTTTTAGTGGTTTATGATTTTTATTAGTTTTTCGGGTTTATGGGGTCCTGATTTTTTTTTGGGGTTTAATGGGTTTTAGGGACTTTTAAGGGTTTTTAGAATTTTTAGGTTATTTTGGGGTTTTAGGTGTTTCTAGGTTTTTATGGGTTTCATATGGGTTTTTAGGTTTTTTAGGTTTTTTATATTTTTAGATATTTTTAGGGATTTTAAAATATTTTTCTAGGTTTTTTAGGGTTTTTAGGAATTTGGAGGGTTTTTATAGATTTTAGGGTTTTAGGGTTTTTAGGGGTATGGAAATTTTTTAATGATTTTAATGGTTTTATGTGTTTTTAGGTTTTTAAGGTTCTCATAGGGGTTTTTTGGGTTTCTTGGTTTTTTTTAGGTTTTTAGTGATTTTGGGGCATTTTTTTGGATTTTTATGATTATTTTAAGATTTTTAGGGATTTTGAGGGGTTTTAGGGTTTTTTAGGGTTTCATGTTTTTTATATTTTTGGGGTTTTAGTGTTTTTTATTTTATTAGGAATTTTAATGATTATTTGAGATTTTTATCATTTTTTTTGGATTAACAGATTTTTAGAGTATTTATTGTGTTTTTAGAGTTTTGTTGTGGTTTTAGGAGATTTAAGGATTTTATGGGATTAATAGTTTATAGTTTTTAGGGATTTTCGGGATTTTTGGGATTTTGTGGTTTTTGGATTTTTTGGGAAAGAAGGCTCAAGACGAGGTGATCCTCGTCCCCCAAAATTAATTAAGAAAAGAAAGCAGCCAAGAAGGCGTTACTAGGGGGGATTGCAAACCCGGGTGTAGACCTCACCCTTCATATCAGACTCCACAAATCTTAAACAGCACGACATGGCTACAGGAGACCATATCAAGCTTCTCTCCACAATCACTTTCTTTAAGAGCGCATCCACAACCGAGTTCGCCTCCTGGTAGTCATGGGTGACATGGAGGTTCATCCCTTGACAAGAAGTGAGGCATTACATCCAATGGGGATGGATCATCCCAGGTACTCACCCTGATTTGGTTTTAAGAATCTCCACCGCATGCAAAGAGTCTGATTTGATCCAGAGATGCGTCCATCGAAATTGCACAGAAAATTTAATCGCCTTTCTCATGTCCCAATGTTCAGCTTCAAGGGTGCACTCATTCCCAATTAAATGGTGAAATAAGCCTTTACAAATCCACGATTGGTACAGAAGACCCCACCCCACCCTGAGGGACCTGGTGCCCCCAGTGCCGCACCATCCACATTGACCTTGATCCAGGAAGAAATCAGGGGGCTCCAGCGGATGAACTTAAGAACCAGCGGTTTCTTTGACCTTCCAGCAACACAAAAAAAAACTGAAAAAGAATAAGTTCATTCACATCATTTTCCATTGAATCAGATTGGATATTAGACGCTGTATGGAGAATAACAACACCCCCATGGAAAGAGAGATGTTTTTTGCTGAAAGCGATCACATTCCGGGCATCCCAGGTGTAGGAGGCGATGGCTGCAATGGCGACATGCAAGAAGTTGGAAACCTACCTGCGGTAAGGCCAGTTACCCAGGCTGTCCAGTAGCTCAAAAAGCGGCCTTTCCAAGTAGAGTGGAAACCTGAACAACATCTACAAGTATTCCAAAAGTGCCACTACAAACCTACATTCAAGAAAAGTGTGTTGAATGGATTCCTTAGCTCCAAGGTAGAGGAAGCAGACCGATACCAGGCTGTTTCTAGCCCTTTGCAGTTGTCCTTGATGTGGCAGCCGATTCTTCCAAAGCTTCCAGAGAAGCAAATGGTTAGCTGGAGGGATAAATGGTCTTCTAAAGCATGAGAGCCAGGTTGGAGGCATTGGACCCTATGGACACTTCTACCGATAGAAATATTTCACATTAAACCGCCCCACAAGATTAGGCTTCCATATTAAGACATCCATTTCAACAACAGTGTATTCTTGGATCTGCATATAGATGTCTGTTGGAAGGAGAACCTCAAACTACCCCAGTCGACGGGAGAAGAAGGCAATCAACCTGTCCCTTGAGTCAACGGGAGGGACCATCATGTCCAACAGGGTCCTATCAAGCCACGTGTTAGACCCAACATTTATATTAGATTGCTTCAAAACAATTCATTTTGATTGATCCATGATGCTCATATAAGAGCCTCGGATAGTTGGCCAAACCGAGGATGGGAAATATCCAGAGAACCCGTCACAACGTTTTTGTGGGAACCATTCTTGAAAAAAGCCCAGAACATCATCATTATAATCAAGCAGGCCCCAGGTGAATTTAGAAAGAAGGGCATCATTAAATATCCTAAGGTCTTTGATTCCAAGCCCGCCCATCTCAGTTGGCTTTGTACAATCCCTCCAAGCCACAAAAACCAATTTTCTTTCACTGGTACAACCTTTCCAAGAAAAGTTTCTAATATTCTCCTGCAGGGTTTTAATGAGCTAAACTGGCCATCTGTAGATTGAGAAGGAATATGTGAACAAAGTGGTAACAACTGAGTTGATGAGGCAAACTCTCCAGGCTTGTGAAGGACATGTGCATTTTCATTTAGCTAGTTGAAGTGGAATTTTGCTCGCAGGTTCACAAGATAACTGCTCTTGACCTGCCCCCAGAAAATTGGAACACCCAAATAATCAAAGGGAAGTGATCCCATCTTAATACCAAGGGAGAGGGCAATGCATATCTTCCTAGAGGAGGACCCCCCCCCAAAGACTAGAGGATTTTCTCCAACTGATGGATTATCCCGCCACACATTCATAATGATAGAATATAATTCGAATTGAGGTCAATGTCTTCTTTTCAGCCTACCCAAAGAGGAGGATGTCATCGGCATAAAGAAGGTGAGACGACACCCGGAGGTCTCTCCCTGCCTTAATTGAATTGAAAAGGCCATCCTGCATGAGATCGATGAGGCACCTAGTCAAATAATCTCCAGCAACCGCAAATATAATAACAGACATTGGATCTCCCTTCCTAACTCCACATGAGCTTGGAAAGAACCCCTTTGGGGAGCCATTAATAAACATGGAAACCCTAGCACTGTTCAGGATGGAAGCCACCAACTTTATGAAACTGTCCAAAATATCGTATTTAGATAGCACTTGGTGGAAAAAGCTCCACATTATGGTATCAAAGACCTTGGAAATATCCAGATTTAAGGCAATGTTGTCGTGTATGGAGTGTTTCCTTATGATGTTGATGCCCTCCGAGGTTGTGACTAAACTGTTCTGAATGTTCCTCCTCAGAAAAAAACCAAATTTATTTGGGGTAATAAGTTCTCCCATAATTCACCCCATCCTCTTGACCATAATTTTTCTGATAATTTTGAGGATGGTGATCCCAATAGTGACTGGTCAGAAGTCTCAAATATCCAGAGAGTTATATTTCATTGGAATCAGAGCAATGAAATTATCATTGGTGCAGTGTGGAAAAGATCTAGAATGGAAAAACCCCCTAACAACATTCGTAATTTCCATGTGAATAATATCCCAATAGAACATAAATTATTTTTACTGAATCCATCGGGCCCATTGAACTTTCCATATTAAGAGAGAACATAGTGTATCTTACCTCTTCCTCTAAGTGAAGACACGTTAAATCCTTGTTTTTCTGGTCATCAACACAAGGCATAATGGAATCCATCAAAGGGAGAGAGTACACTCCATCATTATCAGTGTAAAACTCTTGGAAATAGTCCACCACCACATTAGATATGGCCGCCTCAGAGGTAAGAGTGGACCCATGAATGAGAACAGTGTTCAGGGATTTCTTAACCTTCTTTTCCCTTTGAAACCGGTGAGAAAACATAGAATTCTGGTCCGCATCATTGAGCCGCCTAATGTTAAACTGGTTCATGAACAGCTTTTCCTTCATGGCTAAAAGATCATCCAGCCTAGCATGAACCTGCAACTCCTCCCGAGAGGGAAAAGACAGCATCTGATTGAAATGTTGGAGGGAGGCCAGCCAAATTTCAACATCCTAAATATCCACATCCTTATTGAAAAGGACATCCTGATCCACTATTTGATAAGAGTTTTAATCTTCTGCAGTTTGGAAAACAGACTGAAGGAGATACAGCCATGGGGAGGGATCATCCACCCATTAGCGATAATTTCCCTGCAACCCGGAATCGTAATCCAAGCATTGTTGAACTTAAAAGGCAAGGGGGTGATCTTGAAGAACCCCCCGGGAGATCAAGGATAATTGAGTTATGATCCGAGTGGATCTTGGGGAGGGTAAACCCAGAAATGTCAGAGAGTGCACTGCTGTCGCTGATCTGATAGGAGTACCGGTCAAGTTTGTTGGCTTGTCATCCATTGATGGTAAATCTTCCCCATGTGAAGGAGGCTCCAGCAATGGGAACTTTGGTGAGGTTGCAAGAATCAATACAGTGATTGATGTCCGCAGCAGCCGAAAGAGAGAAGGTGGTTCCAATATTCTCATCTGGATTCAAGACCATATTAAAATCACAACCCAGTTATGATCAATGACCCCATAAAGTTGGACAGTCTTCCTCCAAAGGACTCTTATTCTAGTGCATGAGCAGGAAGAGTACACAATGGAGAGAAAAAAAGGTGTATCCTAAAGGATAGTCCCCAGGGTAATGACTTGAGGGCTCTCCTCAACATAGAGCACCGTCACGTCACCCTGTTTTAGCACCCATAATGTATCCAAGCCACTATCGTTACAGTATTTAGAAACAAAAGAGTAACCAAGGCTGCCCTAATTGAAACCCCTCCAACATTCAAAGGAGATAATTGGTTCAGAAATTCTAATGATGTTAGGCCTCTAGGAAGAGATAAAATTTTGGAGGGATGAGGCAGTTGGAGGGTTCCCAATCCCTTGGCAATTCCATAACAAAATACTCCTTAGGAGTGGGGGATATCGCCCCTCACAGGACGTGGATTCTTGGAGCCAGGGGCAGCTTGAGGGCATTCCCCTTTCCTTTTTTCCCTTTCTTCTTCGGCCAACCTACAAGATTCTTCTTAACAGAATATTTAGCAACATTTGTTATCTGGTATTTGGAAGCAAGGTCCACCAGTTGCGAATCAACCACCTTGGACTGAACCTCATCCAGCTTGGGTGATTCCATCTGGACACTAGACTCATCTGGATGGTCCTCCACCTCATCAGACAAGATGCTTCTGCTGAGAGGGGTGAACCTGTTCAGAAGACACGTTTTTTCAGTAACAGCCCCTGGCGGGGTCCTCCACATAGCCTTACTTGAGGAAACAATCATGAAGGATTCATCAGATGGAGACAGATTAGTCTCAGGAGTGATCGCCTTCATACAATCCACTGCAATCAAAGGCAGCTCCATAAGCGCCTCCATAGGGTCATGTGTGATGCTCCTCTCTGGGGATCTAAGAGCAAAAGCAGGTTCAACCAGCAACCCGTCAGAGCTGGTAGCCGACATCCCCATTAGAGAAGACTGGGGGGAGGAGGCTTCCTGGGGATCACTCATAGAAGCAATCCCATTAGAGTCAGCAGCCAGGATGAGGTGGTGAGGGCCATCCGGGGCATTAGTGGCCTCTTGGGGATGAAGAGGCGTCTCCTGATAGTAAGGAGTTGAAGAGGGGAGGGGACCTGTAATGGGGGTTCCACATAATTAGGGCCCAAATTAGGAGGCACCTCAGAGTCCAGATTCATGCTATCCGAGGGTTTTCTAGGCATAGGAACAGTAGGGGCAATGGTTGATGTAGGAAGAGCCTGACCCTTCCCAGACTCGACTTCGCAATTTCTCCTACAGGCAGCTGCATCATGAACTTTCAAATTGCAGAAGGAGCACACCTTCATCTTGCGGCAATCAGAAATAAGGTGGCCAAGAAGATTACAGTGGGAGCATAGCTTAGGCATCCTTTCATACTGAATACCCAAAGTGAAACTATCTTCCAGTGTGCTAAGAACCACCTCTTCCAGTGTCCGCACCAGGGGGGTCTCCCTCGACACCATAACCGGAGTCCGCATCAGAGACTACTGATTCCCATTCAGAAGAGTCATATTGCTTCATGAAATTGGCATAATACTCCCTTAACCTCACCTGCTCCACATTCAGCTCTTTCTTGGCAGCCCTTTCACCTCTTCCAGAGGCATTTTCCTTAGCTTTGTAGGATGCTCTTGTGGACACAGTCTTTATCAAGGAAGAGTAGTCCTTCCTCGGCTTCCTCCTTTTTGGATCAACATGGATCCCAACATGCTTGTTTTCCTTCCCGGTGGCCTCCTCAAGCATGAACCTCTCCTTAAGGACCATAGCCATGTTGTGATCCATCCTATTATTATCCTCCTGAACTTGATCGGGAATGAAGCAGGATTCCTGGTTAAGTGAATAGCCCGCAAGAACCCCACAAGGATCTGGGCAGTCCACCATTGTCAAAGTCATCTCATGAGCATGTGCAGGGTTGCCCTTCCAAGGACCTAGGTGATTCGGGATGAAGGGGGCCTCCTGATTCAGGGAACAGTTAGTAAGAACAGGTTCATCAGAAGCCATACAAAGAGGGGAGACCACACCGTCCAAGGCCAGCTGCAAATGCCCCTCATCCAATGGAGGCTCCAACCCATGCTTTTCCCTTTTCCCCTGCTTGCCAGCATCATTCAATGGGCCAATAATGTCTAGAATTGACTCAGCATTTAGAACAACATCCTGCTTCTCACTTAGCATCTGTACAGCAAGCCTTACACTCCCATCATCAGCAACCGGAGCCCCTTTCCCCTCCTCTCCATGAATATTGCTTACCTTTCCCTTATCCATATAAAAAACATCACAGTTGTGTCCAAGAGCCTTTAACTCCCTTATCTCATGCTCATCAACACCACCCAAGTGCCTAGTGCTGTCCAACAGTGGCTCAACTTCACTAGCCTGCTGGGCCACACCCCCTCCACCCCTCTCAGCAACAACAGCCTGCACCCCTCTCTCCTGAGCCTCAGACTTCTCACTCCCAGCATCAACAAGTGGAGGCCCTTGCACCTCCTCCTCAAGCTCCAGTCCTTCAAAGCGATTGAAGGGTGGGATGGCCTCCCTGCTATCAGATGAGTTTGACTTCCCACCATTAGCAACCTCCCTGCATAAGGAATTCCCAACATCCGAGAGCTTCAGGTCACTCCTCAAACGCTTGAAGATGTTGGCCACCTTGGGTTGGCACTCAATACCCACTTTACCTCCATCAACTATAGATCTATTTCCCCCCCACACAACCGGAGGTCCCTCCTGCACAAACATCTGACCCAAAGATTCAGAACCACTACCAAAAGCAGGCACCACCCCCTCAACAACATTCCTTTTAGTCTTGATTGAAACATCCGCTACAACCTCCGCCAAATTCGTCTCCACCCGAGCCTGACCTTCTTCACCAGGCTCATTCTGAACTTCAGGATCCTCGTGAACAACCTCCCGCACCTCGCCCTGAATCTGCGTCTCTTCACCGGACACCTCCTGAGATCGGTCCAAAACACAACAAATACCTCCGCTATACCTACATTCCCGAGCACTATGACCCAGAAGCCAGCAAGATGATCAGAAATCAGTCCACGACTCAAAGATCACAGGTTGTTTCCACCAGAGCTCCTCACCAATAGCAATCCAAACAAAGTCAGTCGGTCCTTTAGAGGCATCAATCTCCACAAAGGCCCTTGGGGCAATCGGGTGACAAAGAGCCCTTGTTCGGCTGTCAACGCATAAGAACCTTCCCACAAGATTCCCCAACATAGAAATAATGGAGAAATTTTGAAAAGGAAGGGGAAGCTCCAGAAATCTAACCCATGTTGCCACCAGTGGTGAAATCTAACCCATGTTGCCACCAGTGGTGAATCACATTTTTCAGGATTTTTTGGTATTTTTTAGGATTTTTATGTTTCTTAGGAATTTTAGGGATTTTGAGGGTTTTTTGGTTTTTTAAGGTTTTAGGGTTTTTATGGAATTTTGGTTTTTATGGTTTTCTTGATTGTATTAGGGTTTTTATGATTTTCATATTTTTTTATCATTTTTGGGGTTTGAATGGTTTTGAGAGTTATTAGTGGTTTTGTGGGGGGTTTAATGTATTTATATGTATTTTTATAGTTTTTAGATTAGTTTATGGTTTTTAGGGGTTTAGGATTTTTAGGGGCATTTAGTGTTTTTATAATTTTAAACGTTTTTAGGTTTTTAAGATTTTTTATGGGATTTTAGGTTTTAAATTTTGTCTTAGCGGTTTTAGGGTTTTTTATGTTCTACATATTTTTAGGATATTTTTTTGATTTTTAATGGGTTTTTGGGTTTTTAGTGATTTTGGGGGTTTTTAGGGTTTTAGGGCAAAGAAGGCTCGGGGCCAGGATATTCCTGACTCCCCCCAAAATTATTAGGGTTTTAATGAGTTTTTTTTTTGTGTTTTAGGGTTTTTTTAGGGTTTTGATGATTTTTTTAATTTTTTAACTTCTTTAGGTGTTCATAGTGCTTTAAACGTTTTTAGTGGGATTTAGGGATTTTATGGGTTTTATGGTTTTTCATATTTTTTATGAGTTTTACGGTTTTTAGCGTTTTAAGAGTCTTTTAGGGTTTTGCGGGGATTTAGATTTTTTTAGGATTTTTTGGGGTTAAGTGACATTTGGTTTTACGGTTTTATTATGGGTTTTATGGTTTTATAGGGTTTATTAAATTTTTATGGATTTTTAGGGATTCTGTAATATTATTAGGGTTTTAGGGTTTTTAAGTTTTTTTTGGATTTTTAGGGTTTTTATAGTTTTTTATCGTTTTTAGGAATTTAAAGGATATTTAGAATTTTTAGTGGTTTTATGGGTTTTATGGGTTTTAAGGGTTTTAAGGGGTTTATTATTTTTAATGGTTTTAGGGGTTTTAGGATTTTTATCATTTTTTAGGTTTTTAGGGGTTTTAGTTTTTTATTGGATTTTAATGTTTTCATAGTTTTTTACAGGTTTTTTAGGGTTTTTAACAATTTTAAGTAATTTTGGGGAATTTTTAGGTTTTTTAGGGTGTTTTAGGGCTTTCAAGTATTTTTAGGTTTTTAAGAGTGCTTCTTCTGGAAATAGGGATGACCTTGTTTGTTTAAGGTACAAACTTTCAAATCAGTTTCTAACGGGTTTATTCGTAGAACCGGAAACACCAAATGATTCTATATCCATTTGGACATACTTTCCAAAGGTAGGTGCTCATTAGTTGTAGACAGATGAGGCTTTAAGAATTTGCATTGGTCGAGAGGATGGGAGGTCAGGGTCATCACACCTTTTGGGAGGACTTATTCCCTACTCTTGGACTCTCTTATAGATTTAAGTGATGTTCACAAATCCTTATAAATTCACCAAGCATGAAAATTAGTTTTAGACATAGCAATCAATGATTGATATGTAGGGGATTTATAGAATCTTTCATATGTATTTGAGGTTCTTCAACGATGGAGAATCATCCGTATGTATTGGAGATTCTTAGTCAATGGTATCCTTCAATACATTATATATAAATCTCTTGGTTATTGTTATGACCATACTGGTTTTAAAGCCACTCAGTGGGGCACTTGAAGTTTATTATCATTCAGAAAGACAAGGATTATTTCAGAGTTGAGATCGTACCCGCAGATGGGCTATCTATGTATCCTTGTAAAAAAGGAATCAGAACCTACGAAGTTCGATAAGAAAGATATCATTTAACTTCATATGGGATAGAAAATAATTAATGAAAATATGGTCTTGAACCTTACAAAGGCTTCTTTCGTACTCTACTTTTAAGTCCGAGATAAAAGTTCACGTAGTTCAGGTAAAATATGGGGTTTATGCATGGTTAATGGCCCACGAGGAGATGTCGTGATTATTTTTACACTCTAAGCTCACACGAGTCATGCTCGGTGTGAGAATCAAGAGGTATCAAAAAACTTTACGATGGTTCCATGAAAGATACAGTTTTGAGAAATGATGTGGGGCTTACGTTTGTAAGACAAACCAAGTAAATGAAGACCAGGACTTAGGAAATAAGCTCAAGTGCAGGGTCCATAAAGGTATTTGCACTTTATGGAGATTTTGAGTTTTAACTTGAGGATTACTCCTAAGAAGGAGACCCAATGTTAATGGGACTTGTAACATGGGGCTTACTTCTGAGAAGGAGGCCCAGGTTAAGGGGACTTGTAAATTGGGGCTTACACCTGAGAAGGAGGCCCAATGTTAAAGGAAAATATGACAGGGGCTTACTCCTGAGAAGGAGGCCCTAGTTAAGGGGACTTGTAACATGGGGCTTACTCTTGAAAAGGAGGCCCAAATCAAAAGATATTCTCATCTCAAAGGATGAGATTATAGAGGAAACCCCTAACCATGTTGACATAAAGCATGCAAGTCACGAGGTGTTAAGAGATGTTCTCACAGAATTCCTTTCAGATAAAGAAGACAACAAAGGAAACATGCCATAAATGGCTTTGAAGAGGGTTTTTAAGGCTATGTATTGAAGAGTAGATGTGGATCTGAGGAATGGAGGGTACTAGGAAGGTGGCATGCAAGTATTGTTCTAGCGCGCAAGTCCTGGACGCGAATGTAGACTTGCACGACATGAGTCACCTTAGGTGACGAAGAATCTACAGGGTAATACATGGGCGACTTTGAACTCAAACCCTTAGTATCATCCCTAGAGGCTTTCAAAAGAGTGGCGTGCAAGTTCTGTTGAGAGGGAAAGATGATGAGCAAGTGTTTTAATTTCCCTTAAGGGTTGGACACTTAGGCACACAAGTATTGGTGAGTTCCAACACTTAGGCCTTATTCTTCATCTTTAGGGCTTCTATTCTAGGTAATGAATTACCTTAGAAGTGTTCGGAAGACGTCAGACAAAGACATGGGTGACCAATGCTTAAATCCGAGTTTTTGAAAATTCATCCCCAAAATGGGGGGCCCATAGGGGCTATTTACAGGCCACATGGCACCTTGGGTGAAAAAGAGAATAGGTCACGAAAGTGACTTGCGCGACCCATATGTGGCGTGCAAGTGACTTGCGCGATGAGAATAACACTTGTGCGACTCCTTAATTGGTTCCTTTTTCAGGCCGTTGTCAATTTTTGATGTTCTTCAATGGATGAATCTCTTTGTGCTTAAGGTATTTCCCTTTTCCATTTGTTGGACTCTGTGATGGAAATGAGTGTCAACAAAAGTCCCCCCTCATAGCTGGATCCGAAAAAGGAAAGAGGATTTGACTCTAAGGAAAGGAGAAACCAGGGTTTAGCGACGCGCGGGTTTTAGGCACACAGGTTGCGGCGTGTAGGTTTCGGCATGCAAGGATGCGGGATCGCCTATATATATGGGCTTCATACTAAAAAAACATCATGCCTTCAAAGATTTTAAGCTCTCGTCATGCAAGTGTCTTTATTTCCTTGGTCGATCGCTCTTCTTTGTGTCGCATTTCTCCAGTAGGTATTTTGACCTTTGCAGAAAATAATTGTGCGGTGAAACTTGTGCGACAATACTTGCACGACATAATGCCTTATCCATTTTTTTTCTTTCTTCACAAATATTTCATAAAAGCATACTTACTTAAAAGTTAATTGTTTGATCTTTTTGTAGATTCAATGGCTCCCAACAGAATTGGATCAGCTTATGAGTTGGACAGAAAGTGAATAGATGATATGATGAATGACGTTGACCATGATTATTATGATGTCTACGATAAAACTCTCCCATATTTGGCTATGTACTTGAATAAATATAATTCCAATTTCCCATAGGGCATCTACTTGCCTTTATATGGACATGGTCATATTCAAGGATTCAATGTTCCTGAGGCAAAGAACTATATTCCTCATTCCTGGTTTTAGACTGACACCAATTTCTCTTCAGCAAATGTCTTAGTTACAGGATCATTTGTCAATGCTGGAATAGTGGAGGAGGCATAAATAATGCATCATAGGCCATGTTCTCTAGATCTGAATCCTCACAAGCCTGAGCTGCAGCCGCATTGTTATCCTTCTATTTTATGAAATTCTTAGATGGGCCAATCTAATGGATGAAAACAAAGATGGGATTTCCGTCCCGGAGGAGGTGTGAAGACGACTAGGATGTGGGAATATTGGGTGCGACAAACCTATGTAGAGTTTGTTGAGGATCTTTAGGGAGTTGTAATATATGAATCTGACTGGACTGGGCAGATATTTGTCTACAGGAATGATAAATTTTTGTTGGAGCTAATCAGCCGCTGGAGCACAGAAACCAATTATTTCCATCTGACTCATGGAGAAGTAGGAATCATCTTGTGGGATGTCTTCAAGAACTCAGAGGCTCCAATTCTGGGAGACATGTATGACGATTTCATCCCTCCAAAGGTGACCTGGAATGATTCGAAGAAGACTCTGGCTTTGGCTCGAGAGTTATTGAGAATTTTCCACAAGTATAAGAATACCAAAACCATAAAAACCCATTCCAGAAAAGATATCCATACAGAGGAGTGGATGGACATGTTTCTGATCAAGAGGAAGGAGTAGGGGCCCACCTGTATTCATCCTACCAGCTACCCTATAGCAAAGAAGAGGGGTGCTATTGGCACATTTTGGACATCTCTTGAAGTAGGAGAGTTTGAAAAGTGCAGATATGAAGTGGATCAAAGAATCCCAGAGAAGACCCGTCTGGTGGGATTCTTAGCCTTGTTGATCAGTGTTTATCTTCTTCTAGTTAGTTATTCGAAGGGAGGCATCAAGCCAGGGACCTTCGTTGTTGCAGCCAAGTTGGCTGAGAGAAAAATTGTTGGGTTGGCCACCCCAGTTTTGGAGAAAATTCACAGGAGCTGAATCCATGTCTATATGGGTAAGTATGCTTTGATAATAGTGGGACCATTCTAAGTTTTGTGAGGACGGATCACCACTCACATCAGGACATACCCTGTACATAATGGAGTACAGGTTCTTGGAAGTTCTTTTAGGCCATCGGTGCAGGAATTTTCCTGAATTTTCCATTATCCCTCAATTCCTATGATCTAAAGGTGAGGTTGAGCATGTTCAAGGAATTTCATTTCTTCCCTTATAGAAACTCACCAACTAGGCGGTTTTTTGACAAAGAAACAACTATCCTAGAAATGAGGTCATACATGCTGGGTTGTAGAGATGGTGTATTGGTTACCAGAATTGACTGAGAGATTATATGCGAGGCCTATGCTCCATATAGATTTGCCTACTAATTCAAGAGTCTGCAGAAGATTGTTGTATCCCCTCCCGTGCACGTTAGGTGAGAGAAGCATCCAATTGTTTCTCGACAACTATGGTTGCTAACAGCTATGGAGAAGACCGGGGCAGTGTTTGATCTACCAGTTACTGGAGCGGAGAGTGAATTTACGACATGGTATGCCGAGAACTGGGTAGCATCATACCCGGAAGGGGTATTGAATATTCTTGTCCCCTGGGTGGGGAGTAAAAAGAGAAGTGTTAGGAAAGAAACCATTCATCTGGAAGGCGACTCTTCCCCACTCAGAGCTGATTCAACGAGTTCTTCACTTGGGGATGATTCACCGGATTCCCCGGATGGGGATGATGAGGCACAACATGCATCAAAAATGGCCTCGTGCCAGATATAATCCTCCTTCCATAGTCAAGAGACCTACTCCATCGACTCAAGGTGAGTTATATCATTAAGGCAATTTAGTCACAATTATTTTATAGAGCAACAAGTTTCATTTTTATTATCCTTTATTTGTGATTGCAGGAGCTGGGAAGAAGTTGAAGTCCCATATTGTAGGACCCTCCTCGAAGCCTTCTAGTGTGAATTATGAATATTTATGACCAGAGGATATCTAGTCATGGATCAGTTTATATTGTGATGTTTAAACTGCCTAGATGGACTTATGTGAAGGGCTACATATCCCCGAATTGGGGGATCTCCAGGCTTCTATTGATATCTGCTTCGAGGATAACCCTGATGAAGTGTGGGCTTGCATTAGAGATATGGAAATTCTCATATATGACACTAATGATTCCATTCCTATCACCAAAAAGGTGATGTAAATGCTGAATCATGGCACCACTAAGGGGATTGGTGTTTCAGTAGACGAGGGGTGGCACAATTACGTGGCTCATGAAGATGTAAATTACTTTCCTTATTTGCTTTGCAACATGATTTCATTAAAAGCTTTGTTACTCAAGGAAATTAATTTCTTCATCCTATATATTGTTAATAAAGGAACTATGGAGGTCCCTTTACCATATTACAGCCCTAGTGGAACCACTCTTGGAGTCGCTGGATCTCCTCGCAATTCGGGTGAGGTATCTCCTGGCCAGCAAGCCATGGACGAGGAGTTGGAAAGGGATAATCACTCTCCAATACCTGTATTTGGAGGTGATGATGTCAACACAGCCAAAAAATAAATGAAGCAAAGACATCGAAGAAAGAAGACCACATCCAAATGCTTTATTAGTAGTGGTAAGTCCTTTGGATAGTCATGAATCCTAACTCATGAAAAGGTTTCTCATACTTCTTGTGATTGAAAGGGTTTCTTTAATTTCCCCTTTAAGGGAGAGGGATGAACCTCCACTTAGGATGAATGAGGGTGATGGTGAACAGCTGAAAATTCATGATGACTTGGGTACTTCTGAATAAATGATGAGAGTATAAGAGCCAGCACCTGTTCCTAGTACTGCTCCTATTGCTGCTGTAAGGAGAGAGGAGCCTGATTATGGTAAATTAACAATAATTCATTGAATGTTGAATGAAGAAATCAATTGAATTCCATTTTGTGATTCTTTAGGTTCAACACCTGCCGCAGAACATTTGGTGACCACTGCAACTGACTCCACAATTTTCACTGAGGAAGCTACTCGGGGTCAGAGGTCGCAGGAAGAGGGTCACCAAGAAGACATTTCAAATGCTCCCGCTGGTGAGAATAACCAGGAATCTGGGATATCACTGGATGAAATGATGAAACTTGGTGCATCTTTTGAAGAAATTTTAGATCATGTTAAATTACCATGTGATTTTGATGATTTTGGACGTGAGTGTTATCCTACCTCCTATTAAAAAAACATTATTACACCTCTGACCATGTTAGGTTGAAATGTGCAATTCTATCTAAGCAAGTTGCTAATCTGCCGATGCCTGAAGGGGGTACAGACAACCCTATCATTGTAGAGATTCTAGCTAAAGTGGAGATTAACCCGGTATAGCTTCCTTAAACTTGTCCTAAAAATCATGTTAAAGCTAGGAAAGATAGAGAGGAGCCTTCTCATGCTGCTGATCTACCATTGGTTAAAAGATGATAATATTTTTTGTTGTTCTCAATTTGCAGGACAATTAATCAACTTTTGTTATCCTTTGATACTAACCAATGCTTTCAATTGACTATGCAGGGTTTTCAACATCAATGACTAGATCCAGAGGTGAAGTCTCAGCCTCATCCCCAACGGGAGTAGAAAGTGAAGTACCAAGGGTCGAGGGGGAAGGAGCAGAACATGGCACTTCCTTAAGTGCATTAATCCT
This sequence comes from Viscum album, assembly GCA_963277665.1. Taxonomy (NCBI): domain Eukaryota; kingdom Viridiplantae; phylum Streptophyta; class Magnoliopsida; order Santalales; family Viscaceae; genus Viscum; species Viscum album. The sequence continues at coordinate 471,716,098 of OY728162.1, read as the reverse complement.
GGACTATATTCCCCCATGTGATAGTGATGCTGAATTAGACCTAAAGGTGGAAAAGGTGATCCAATTCTCACGTTGCAAGGAATGGAAGAATATATGGAAGATCATATCTGAAGTGCCTCTTGGAGAGCTATCTTTGAAGATCCCGTGACTGTCATCTTTTTTCTTCATGCTGGGACTTGGAAGGTTTGGATATAAAGAGATCCATACCACAGTGAAACAAGTCATCATAAGGAGGGAGCAGGATCAAAAGTGATGTCAAGATCTAACCAAAGCAAGGCTGCTGAACAATATCAGCGAATTTGGGGCTGTGGTGTCCCAAGATGAGGATGATCATGCTACAAAGCTGAAGGAGATGAAGCATAAGATCAAGGAGAAAGTTGTCTAGTAGATGCACCATCAGCAACAGTTAGATGCTGTTACTGGGGAACTTGACCAGCTTAACAATTAATTGGAAGGAATTTAAACAAATGGTATAAAAGCCATCACGGATGCCAAAAAAGCACTCCATAAACATGAAAAAAGTGAATCTGGTCAAGTGAATGAACTTCAAGTGGCTGTTGATGAAGCTCAGGATGCCGTAAATCAAATGAAAAGTTATGTTGAATGCCTCTTGTAATTCTGGAAAAAGAGAAGATACTCCAATTTGTGGATGTTCTTCTAATCTTGTGCATCAATGAAAAATAAATTTCATTTTCAATCATTTATACTTGAATTCTCCTGCTAAAAAAAATAAATTTACCTATGCCAATGGGCCTAGTAATCATAGTTTCTTATTTACTAGGATTCTAAAAACAAACCCACAATCATTGCATCTTTTTGTTTCTCAATATTGTCTAAATCATACAAAAGGTGCGTTTAGTGAGCTGGGACTCAAATTTTGATCAGATTTCCATTTACAAGTTCCCAATTTAATGAGTACCCTATCTCTTGATGGCAGTTTAAAGTCATGCATGTCAGACATAAAAAGGTTAATGTTTAAGGTCAAATAGCTTTGACTGAATGGATTAAAAATGACTCAATTCCTTGTAAATTTGTTTGAAAACATATTACCACTTTAAAGTATGGGGGAAAATATATAAACTATGACTTAAGAAATTTTGAATCTAAGTGATGATATGAAAAAAGGGCTAAATGGAATTATAGGAAGTATTTCCTAAGAGTGAAGTTACAACTATTTGACAAACCTGTTAGGTGGTTGAATTATGCAGGGCCACTTAAGGGAATTGGATGCATATTCAAATAATAGCTTGTTTTGGCTGAAAGGTCTGTTATGTAGACTACTTATGCAAGGCCACCTAAGGGCACGTGCTGTATAGTCAGGAAAAAGAACTCTCAAAAATTTTATTTTTCTATTGCTAAAAGCCAGTGAAAGTTTATGGAGATTCAAATTTTCCAAAGCATAGAGTCTGCTATATGGATAGAGGTACTTGAATATGGAGAGGATATTTTTAATCAAGATTTTTAAATAATTGAATGAATGTCACTCCTGTGAAGGTCTGACCCAAATGTAGGGAAGGGAAATATAATCCATAGACTTGAATACATTCAGATCATGAAAAAGAGTATGGGAAAAATATGTTAATGATGGATTGTTTTTGCGGATCCCTAAATATTGTCGTTAAGACCAATAAAGACAAAATAGGTTTTCCCCCCTATAGTGAAGTTATCAATATTTGAAAAACCTATTAAGGGGGTTGAATTATACAGGGACAGTTAAGGGCATTGGCTATATAGTCAAATAATAAGATCTTTCAGCTGACAGGTCCATTATGTAGACTATTTATGCAAGGCTGCCTACAGGCACATGCTTCATGGTCAGACAAAAGAATTCCTGGGTGTTAGACAATTTGTAACCAGAAGTCAAGAAAAGGGTTATAGAGATCTGGATGTATTTTAGGTTAGGAGTATGACACATAAATATTGGTATTTTATGATGCATGATGGAGATACATAGACAAATGAAGACCATAGTCATGTTGTTGCTGGGTCCTGAATTAAGATGCTGGACTTCACTACATATATCATTAGGATGAGAATCAAGCCATATGTAGTTCATGAAATACAGTTTAACATCATGTGGGATGAGAGTGTATGAGATCTTTATTTAGGATCATAGAGCTCAGACCATAATGAGGGATACATGTTGTGTGTTTTTTATAATCCTGATGTGAATAAAGACTAGGGTTTTCATACCGCATTCTTGTGCTTTCAGGGGGACTTTTCATCCAAGGGACTAAAAGCAGAGTTTGGGGTTAGGCCCAAAGACTTGAGGCTAGATTTGAGGGATGATCAAACATTCCTACATATCCCATAGGTATAGGAATAAAACCATACGTAGTTCTTGAAATACCCTCTGTACAGATTTGGTTTGTACATGTGAAGGGTTAAAGGAGACTTTAGTGTAATGATGGTTGGACCCAAGATTAAAGGTTCAGGAAATTCCATGTCTGCACGTAGTCCATGGAATATGAAATGATTGGAGATCAATGTCAATAATGATTCCCTCTCAGGTGATGGTTTCTGAGACTATTGTAGTTTATTGTCATACAAGACAAAAGTGTGAATAGTTTAAGGTCATATGCATGGACCGATGCTACACAGTACAACATCATGTAGCTAGGACGTATTTCTATGCAGTTTAATTTCTTACAATGAGGACAATGGGGACTGTATAGTTTAACATCATATAGCAAGGATGATAGTGAACCAATGTTAAGATATTGGTTTTTTGGGGGGGGGGGCTTCATGGATCAACATCGTATGAGATAGAGGTGAACCGACATGAAGATATTGGTTTTGGGCTTGAACCTCAGGAGGTTGCCTATGTACCCAACCTAGAAGGAAAGTATCAAAGTCCGCGTAGTTCTATTGAGAATGAATTGGTGATCGAGTTGTACTTGAGGACAACAACCGGAACATGGTGTTGGGACTTACGTGTGGTTAGCGGCCCAGAGAGGGTGTTATGGTTGAATCTTACTCTAAGTTCACATGATTCATGCTCGGTGTGAGAAACAAGAGGTCGCACCAACCCTAAAAATGCACAATTTAATGTCATGTGGGACAAAGGGTGTTGTACAGTTTAGTGTCATGTAGCAAGGATGATGGTACTACCCAGTTTAGTGTCATGTAGCAGGGAAAAAAGGGAATTTTTCACAGTTTAAATGACATGTAGGATGAAAATATACAGTATAATGTCATATAGGACATATAAGGGACTGTTTAAAGTTTAACATCATGCAGGAAGATGAAGGTAACATAGTTTAACGTCATGTTAGATGATATATGGGCTATACAGTTTAATGTCCTACAACAAGGAAAAAAGGGACCGTGTAGTTTAAAGTCTTGTAGTGAGGACTGTGGGTGTATTTTTGTTACACAAAATACTTCTTTAAGAATCTTTCATTGGTTGGAGTTGTAATTAGTTCTCCATCCTTTGAGATTAATGAATAATATCCATTGGAGTAGACCTTATGTATTGAGTAAGGTCCTTCCCACATTGGATCAAGAATTGGAGGATTCTTTCCTAGTATCATTGGAGTTCTAAGGAACAATACCAATTCTCTTTGAATGAATGAATGAAGATGAAATTTTTTATTGAAAGCTCATGCTATTCAATTCTGATAGACTTCCAAGTGGTGCAGGGTGCACAATATTGTTTCTTCTAATTGTTCCAATTCATCAATTAGCTTCTGAAATTGTTCATCTGTGGATGACTGATCACAAATGGATACTCTCTACGAAGGTAATTGAACCTCAATGAAAATGACTTCTTCTGTTCCATATACCAATGAATATGGAGTTAAACACGTAGCAGTGCAGGTGGTGGTCCGATAATTCCATAAAGCATGAAATTTTTTTTCACGCCATGATTTATTATCTTTATCCACCATCTTTTGTAGTATGTTTTAAAGAGTCTTAGTGAAGGCCTATATTTGGCCATTGGACGATGCATGATACCGAGATGAATGGTTGGATTTTATGTTGTATTCTTGATTCAACTTTCTCACCTCGGATGAACAGAAGTTGGTGCCATTGTCCGTCAATATGGTATGAGGGACACCAAATCTAGTAATGATGTTAGACTTGACAAAGCTAAAAATGATTTTAGAACTATCTTCTTTGAGAGGTATTGCCTATAACCATTTGGAAAAAAAAATTCAGTAGTAGTAAGAATATACTTAAACTGCTTAGCTGTAGCCGGAGGATAAAGTCCTACTATATCCATTCCCCATGTAGAAAACAGCCAAGTGTATTTAGCTGTATGAAGCAACTCTGGGGGTTGATGAATGAAGTTGTCGCATACATGGCAATAATGAAACTTCTTATTTTAATAAACACAATCATTCCCCATTGAAGGCCAGAAGTATCCAAGCCTTCAAATTTGATCAGAAAGTCTACATCTAGACTGGTGGGAACCAAAAACTCCTATATGTACTTCATTCATGACAGCCATTGTTTCTTCACCATCAATATATCTGAATAGAATTCCATCAAAACCTCACTTGTAGAGTATTTTTTGGTGATCTGGGCTATCATAAAGTGTAAAATTGACCACACATCACTGGACTTGTTCATTCCAGGTTCTATTAGGTGGGAGTGTTCCATTTTTAAGGTATTCCTTGATAGGTGTCATCCATCCTGTAGTATCACTATAAGGTTTAGAAATGGGATTGATTTCACTGCTTTCCTCTGTTCTGATTTGAACAAAAAGTGATACCACATGACAGTGGGAAATAATGATGATTGTTTCATCCTGGTTTGTATCTGTTAGGGTTGTGGCTACATTATCCCGTGCATCATCTTAGGCATTTTGTGATCGCGGGACATAAGAAAATGTCGGTTTCCAAGGAAATTATGCCATTAACTCTCTGATGTAATCACACAATGGTATTAGCTCTTCCTTTTTGATGGAATAATCCACATTGATTTGTTTGATTACCAAATCCGAATCACCTTTTACCTTCAAGTGATTCACCTGTGCCTGAAGCGGCAATTCCAAGCCTACGATGAGAGCTTGATATTCTACTTAATTATTTTTACCGCCTTCAAAAAATAAGAAGGAATAGGGTAGCACTTCCATTTCTGGGGAAATAAGCACGATTCCTAACCTAGCTTTGTTGAATTTAGGATCATCCATTTTTTCTTTGTTCGACTTCTGGAGGCACCATCAATGTACATTTCCCATGTTTGAGGATTATCTTGAATAGAGAAGACTTCCTCCTTAGAAAGTTCAATATTTAAAGATGTATCTTCTACAGATGGGTGTTTAGCAAGGAAATCAGCTAGATCTTTTCCCATTATTTCCTTTTGAGACACATATTTGATATCAAACTACTGTAAAATAACTACCCACCTTGCTAGACGTCCTGTAAGTATTGGACGACTAATGATAAATTTGAGCGGGTTATTGCGAGATAACAATTGGAACTCATGATGTTGCAGGTAGTGTCTCAATTTCTGAAGTGAGAATATTAATTCTAGGAAGCACTTTACAATACATGAATATCAAGTTTCTGCCTCAAGCATAGTTTGACTAAGATAGTAAAGGCTGATTTCATTCCCAGCATCATTCTTTTGGGCGATGAAGGCACCCAATGATCGCTCTAAAACTGTCACATAGAGAATGATGGGTCTTCCTTCAACTGGTGGAATCAAAACCAGTGGACTCAAGAGATATTTCATGAGAATATTGAATGCTTCTTTACATTCTTCAGTCCACTGGTAGGTGACTCCCTTCTTAATCAATTTGGTGAAGGGTAAACACTTGCCTGCCAAATTGGCAATGAAATTCTGAATATAGGCCAAGTGTCCTTGAATTTCTCTTAATTCCTTCAGATTTCTAGGAGTTGACATACCAAGGAATGATTTTGTCTTCTCAGGATCAACATTGATACCACGATGGCATACAAAGAAATAATAAATTTTCCTAAGGTTACCCCGAAAGCACATTTCAAGGGGTTCATCGTCAAATTATGTTGTCAAAATTTGTTGAATATGATTTACAGACCATCCAAGTGATTAGAATTTTGTATGGATTTATCCACCAAATCATCCACATAACATTCAACAAATTTCCCTAAAAAGGGTTTGAAGATATGGTGCAAGGCATATTGATATGTTTCACCTGTATTCTTCAGGAAAAATGGCATTACCCGATAGAAAAACACACCTTGAGGAGCTCTGAAGGTTGTAGACTCTTTATATTTTAGGTAAATTCATATTTTATTGTACCAAAATTAACCATCCATTAAGGAAAGAGCTTTTTAGCTAGCTGTTGCATCAATTAAGAGTTCTGTGATCTGAACTGGAAAACCATCCTTGGGAAAATGCCGATTAAGATCTATAAAGTCAATGAAAACTCTAATTTGTCCATTCTTCTTTTTCACAGGGACAATACTGGCCATCCATTTGAGATATTTAACTTATCTGATGAAGTTATCCTTGATAATCTTATCAACTTCAGCTTTAATTTTGGAAGCATAAGTTGGGTGTGTTCTTCTTGCTGTTTGCTTGAATCCTCAATGTTCTTCTGGAAAACCCAAAATATGAGTGGAAACATCAGGATTAAGACCTGCCATTTCTATATAATTCCATGAAAATACATCTTTATTTTTCTTGAGAAATTAAGTATACAATTCTTTATCTTCAAGAGCCATGGAAGCACTAATTAAAGTGGTGTGTGTATCTTCTTTTGTACCCAGATTTATTTCTCTGAGTTCATCCACAGTGGTAGAGATACCCCCTTCAAATGATGGAGGATCATCTCTGAGATCTTCCTATTCTTCTTCAACATGTGTTACTTCTTCTATTTCTACTTGCATAGTATATGATGAAGTAGAATTTCCATGGTCAGGGGAGAAGTTAAAATTTTTACATCTTGGAGAAGAGGATACCATTTCTGACCATTTTGATGATGAAGGGTCTTCCTGGGGTGATAGATATGAGATGATGGATTGAGAATCAACATCATTATTTTCCTCTGGTATCACAGTAACTTCTTCTGATCTGGTTGATGATGTATAAATTTTTTGGATTTCAGTGGATGAAATGAAGACATCTTTATTTATGATGTCATCACTACTTGGTGAATCAATAATTTTTCCAATGTTGTCTGGCTCGATTTCCGTAACTGACATTATGGAAGTTTCCATAAGAGTGATTGGATTTAGGTCTATCCTGTCAATTTTATTGAGAGGCAACACATAATCTCTACTCACATGTATGAATGGGTTTACTGAAATCTTTTCCAAACCACTTGGATCATTAATTTTGGTAACCTTCTTTGTTGTGTATTTTTCCTTTCCCTCCATGTGATAAAATTCTTCCTCATTGTATTGAGATTAACATGTTTTTAATGGGTCTTTATCACCATCCAATGTCCCAATTTGACCATTAAAATAATATTTGAGACATTGATAGTAGGAAGAAGGTACAAAAGCATGTTGATGTAGCCAAGGTCTTCCTAGAAAAATGTTGAAGGCTGTGTCCTGACGAACAACCATGAAATCTGAATTAGAAACAAGGTCTCCAAACTGAATTCTGAGTGTAATTTCTCCTAGAGGTTCTTGTTCATTAATATCATATCCTTGAAACATCAAAATAGAAGGAGATAAATCAGATTCGGAGAGGCCCAATCGACGAAGTGTACGAATAGGGATGAGGATTACTCCTGAACCATAATCAATGAATGCTCTTCAGATATCTATATCATTGACTTTGATAGATAGATACAAAGGTTTGATATGTCCATATATAATATCATCTTCATCTTCATCTGTAAAAGATATCACTTCATGACATTCTGCAGGATCATTCTCCATATGGTAGACTTCAGCCGCATCAATTTCAGTTTCAAATTCTTGAGGACTTGAAAAAGCCTCAATAAGCGCCTCCCGAAGATCTTTTGATAGATTCAAGGCATCCAAAATTGATAACATGGCAGGTAAATGGGAAAAATGTTTCAAGACATCAAAATTTTGGTCCAAAGGTCTCTGTTTCCCATCAAGAAAATGTAGTTTTGCAGGTGCCTTGGAAGTTGATGCTTTGGTAGTAGATACATCCCGTATCGGGGTAGGAGTTGGAAATACTCATGTCTTTAATAGATTATACCGACTAGGTCTATCTATTTGCTAAGAGGAATAAGGTGTAACCTATAATATGTCATCCAAAATAACTGCATCAGGACCGAATCTAACATGTGTTGATGAACATTCTTGTTCATGTTGAGTCTACTGATGGGTTTTTCCACGAGTTCCTACCGCATATACAGTTCAGGAAGGGGTGGGATTGAAATAATGGCTTCTAGAATATCCACATGTTCCCGTATATCATAGACCTCTATCTCTTCATCTAACTCCTATATTGGGTATAGGGAATTTAGACTCATCATGATTGAAACTGTCATTGGTATAGGGATCCATTAAATGAATCATGTTAATAGAACCAAATATCAATTCTTCATCTGTTGAAGACTATGACTTATGAACCCATTCAGGCTGTACCGTTTGGTGGGTCGGTGCCCATGCTTTTGAAGCATATTGTATAAAATCTGCCAGAGTCAAAGAGAACTTAGGCTTTGACATGATCTTGTCTTCTTCTGACTGCTCTTCTTTCTTCAAATTATGCTGCTTCTTTAAGGATTTTCCTTCTGATGAAGGGGGTTTTGTTGTGGCATTCATAGTATAAGTCAAAATTGGTTGATTCAATTGTGTTTGTAAAATGGCATGAGCTCAGTTGATCATTTTATGAATCATCCAATCATAATATTTCTGAGCATATTTACTTTTGACTTCATGCCACTCTCCTTCTTCTTCTGGATCAGTAGCAGTAACACATGCTACCTGGGATGAAGAACCTTTCAGTTTTACCTATCCAGAGTCCACCATATTTTGTAGGTGGTCTTTGAATACAAAACAATCCTAAATGGGATGTCCTAACATATGATGAAATGGGAAATAGTTGGAAAGGTCTTCATCTCCTTCCTTGTTTGGCCTTTTGGGCCTTGGCAACTGAACCATATTGTTTTTCAGAGCCGAGATGAAGTAGCCAGGAACATGTTCATTCCGGAAAGAATAAAATTTATTCTTAAAATCATCAAACTATTTCCACCATAGATATTTTTGATCTTCTTGAAGAGGCCTCCATTTTTTGTTGGCACTCAGGAGGTGGATCCCTTTGATATGATGAAGGTTTTGAAGTAGAAGCAGGCACATGTGCTTATTTAATTGTAACTATAGCAGTCTCTGCATTCCATATTCTCCTTCCTGGAATTGATGGAATTAAATGAGTTTTAGCCTTAGTCTTTATAAGAGAGTCTTCTATCTGCTGAGTGATTGAAGTAAGATCTCGAAACCATCCTATGTATTTCAGAGGGATCAACAATGTGCGTAATTCGTCACCCAAATTTTCCACACAGATTTGCAAAAATTCTTCTTGATGGAGTGCTAAAATTAAGGAATATGTTAGTCCATTCCATCAAACAATGAAATCTGAAACTCTTTCATTTTCCCTTTTCTTACAATTTTTAAGATAAAAAATTGTTGTCTTTGGCAATATTTAGCTAAATTAAAGATGAAATCATTGATGGAGATCTTCCCACCCAGTAATTGACCGATATTGTAAACTTGTATACCAGAAAAAATTAGGTCCTTATAATGACTACAAATAGCACATGAGCTTAACTACTTCTTGTTGTTGAGGAGTTTGCATCATAGGATCACAAAGAGAAACAATATGTGTTATGTATTGTTTTGGATCTCCCGAACCATTAAAAATCGGGAATGTAGTATTTTTAAAATTTAATGGGGGGAGGGATTGCATCTAGCCATTCAGGGTAAGCTCTCTTTTATGGTTGAACTTGTCCATGCTTTCCTTTCATAGCTTCCAACTGTGTTGTTAATGACTTAATGGTAGTCATAAATTTTTGAGAAACATCTGGTTGAGCTTGGGCCTGAGCAGGTGCGATAACTGGAGTTTCGATGGGTGTGGTGAACGGTACTACCAATGATGGTAGTATTGCCAGTTTCTATCACATATGACCTATAGGATTGGACCTATGAGGGTGTACTTGTAAAGGGTGATATTATTGATCCATCCCAGTAGCTGCAAAAAATTCCTTTGATTTATTAACTCCAGCATGCTTAGGAGGAAGACTACCTTGAACTAGTTCTACATTTAACCTCCTTAATTACTTCATTTCTTATTCTTGTTGGGCTATCCTTTCCTATAATGAAAGTGATTGGACTTTTCTAGAGGTTGGGTAAAATTTAACCTCACTTTTAATCTTTTCTTTGGCATGTGCCTTTCTGGAGTATGGAAGAGAATTACCCAAAGGAATGTCTTTCCCCTGATCAACCCTATATCTTCTGGTACGCACACCTTCATTTATTTGCATGTGTACAACCTCTTGAAATTGAACTTCTTCATCTGATCCCTCTAAGTGAGCCTCATGTTCTGGGGGATTAGTGAACACATAAATGATGACATTTATCGATGAGTAACGCATTGCAGCTCTTTTGTCAGCGATGCTGCGATAATGTCTTCTTCCATGTCCTTTATGAGACATTGTTGTTTGTTTGGTTGATCCCTCAGGAACTTCTTAATGAACCGTAATTTGGAGGGAATATCCTAATAATTCCTCCCTACGTTCCTCTAGTGGATTCTTCCCTAATCGAGAGAAGATAGTCTTTCGCTGAGGAAAAGATTGAGAATTTGAAAAATTCCCCAGTCCGGTGGACTGGGGTTGTTCCTGTTTTTTATTGTCAACTCCTCGAATCCTGTCGGTTGATCCCGAGGGTCGGATAACTAGAATCCCAAGTCTGGAAAGCTGAGGTGGCTCTTGAGCTGGTACATCTAAAACATTCTTAAAATATCTCCTGATTTTGTGGACTTTAGTCTAGAAATTAGCCAGATGCATCATCCAACATCCACTCAAATCACCTAGCTCAGATGACCATTGGATTATTTCTTACAATTTTGTCACCTAATGATGTGCATGATCTAAACGAGAATATTGTTCGATATTCTCATTTTCTTGATGCAAGAGTAATTAGACAACATGTTCTTTATATGACTAACTTCAGGAGGAACTAGTTGTGGCGCGTTTTTGGGAAAGCCTTTGAATACGCACAAAACCAATTAGATGTGGCTAGCCATGGGCAATAACATTGCCTGAACCCACTTTTGGCGGGCTTTTTTGACTAGAGAGCATAGTGAAATGTAATGCTCTATGAACACCCCATCCCCTGATATGAATACCATATGGGGAATTGGTAATTAATTAGCACAATATTTTTAACGTGCCAAGGCATGAACGCTGAAGGGATCTCTATTTCTTTTTAACCTTTGGATGTCGGGAAACTGAGAGAGATTCCAAGTAAATTTGGCCTTGCAACCCTTCTATTATCTTGACATGATTTTGATATTCATCATAAGACAATATTTTCTCTTTTAAGTGAAAAATATTTTTCCATATGTTGAGACGAATATCATGAATACAATCTTCTTTCAATGTTTCAGGAATATCACTGAGAGTCATCCAAAGGCCAAAACATGACTAGTATCTCACTTCTTTCCAAATGTTTTCTCATATTTAACACCCCTTATTTGTCATTTGATGAAGATTATTCTACCTGATTGGAACAAAGCTGCTGCTTCTTTGTTGCTTCATCATATTCAAAAATATTGGTATAGAATTCATTATTAAAATTAAAAGATAAATGACCTAGGTGTGGTTATAAGAATGACCTAAAACCTAGGATATCTTCTTGTTGATAAAGAATTTCACCTTCTAGTGGTAAGGCAACAGACACGACTGGTTTCACATTTGCAAGTGACTCAAGATAAGAGGTATTTCTTGTTACTGCATTGTCCATTGACGAATGTTCTAGGCAATGAAAATTACTACTGCAGAGAGGACATTCATAGCAAAATTCATAATCATGGGGAGGACCACCATGGTGGGTTACAACAAAAGATGAAACCTCTTACTCCTTGGTCTTCTGGCCACATAGAGGGTTATCGTGGATCTCATCTAAAGATAATACTTCAAGAATGATCAAATTTTCATTAATAAATCCTTCATGAGGAAGTGTATGATGAAGACCTTTGGAATTATTGTTGTTACTTCTGGAATCTGGAAATAGGAGAGTAGAATCTTGAGATGAAATAGAAAATTGTCTATGGGATTCAAGAACTCCAGCATTGAGCAAGGCCTTATTCCAAATTTGCTCTTGATTTTTCAACTGTGCTAGATGGGTCTTTTTCTTGGACGCCTTCTTACTCACTTTAAAAACCACTTGTTGACAAAAGTTGTTATTATGGGAAGGTGTATGTGCCTGCTTAAGAGAAATGGTCAGGTTAGGCTGATTATTTCCATTTAAATCAGGTGTATGTGCCTGACTTGATTGTTCGTATGAAATGGGGGAGTATACCCCACAACCCTCCTAGACTGGAACAGAGGTGTGTATCTACTCTAGAGTGTCATGTTGATGAGTCACTCCATTTATAGGTATAGATTTATGTTTCTTTCCCTGTGATGCTTCTGAAGATGTTATAATATTCTAACAGGTATCCAGAATATGGGGAGGGATTTTCTTATGCTCTTTCACCATTTTTAGAATGTGCTTGGTGACTTCAGCTGCCAGAAATGGAATATATGTCAATTCCATATTTGAATTAGGTGTGTGTTCCAGCTCCTATACTCCTTTTCCTATCAGTTAATTCTGACAGTACTCTTGTGGGGGGGGGGGGGGCAGAAGGTTGTGTCTACATACTGGTTTTCATTGGAGCATTCCAATTGACATCTCCAGATGCTACCAAATGAGACTGTTGGTTATCTTGATGAATTTTAGATGTATGTGCCTACTGATTTTTCTCTACCAAATATGATTGATGAACTTATTTCAAGACTCACAGACAAGAATACTGGCAGAATTGATGAGTTTAAGCAGGTCTATGTGCCTGTTTATAGGTGGTCCCCACATTTGATTGGAGAGATTCTTTGGATGCAGTCACACAAGACTTTTGACTGGATTATGAATTATAAAGAGGTGTATGTGCCTTCTTATAGTAATCCGTCGGAATTTCATGGCGGGATTGATGTGTTACTACCAGACAAGTCTGCAGGGTAGTGAAATCAGGACGAACTGGTGTATATGCCCGCTCGTTGTTTACCATCAAGTTAGATTGATTGAATTCTCTGGAGGGGGAATAGGTAAGAACATGCTCCCTGTTGATTGAATTTATCCTCTAACGATTCGTCTTGTATGCTCGGGTCTAAGGAACCTCAGCCATACACCAAGAGGTGATACCCTCATCATGTCGAGGGTGAAATACCGCTCGAGTCTGGAGGCGATTGTTGGTGGGAGTCCTCAAGAAATACTCATGTCTTCTTGAAATGAGGCCATGAGTGACCTCTTAATTCACCTCCTTGTAATATGTGAGGGACTGGTTGTTGGGTTCTAGGGATAATGACCCGAAATGGTTCGAGACGGTGGTTGGAACAACCTGCTTCCTAATAACATGTAATCACTGTCCGAACAACCAGGTTGAGTTGTTAACTTGAAGGGCTTGTTGAGCGGCCTCTAGAGTTGGGACGGTACCGTGTTGATGGTATTCCCTCACCAAATCATTCAAGGCCTAGTGATGAAGACAGTGAGAATGTGATGTCTTTCTCAGAGCGGATGAGGATCCAGCAGAAGTAGCGGCCGAGGCATTCACAGGTGTGAATTTTAAAGAATCCATTCTGTGTTGTAGAGAGATCTTGGAAAGGAGTGCATGTTTGATATAGAAAAAATAATCAAGATAGGTTTGGCCAGACAACATCTTTTGGATGAACACATATGTATTTGATTGCTTTGTTGGCCCTCATATTGAGTTAAATAGGGGCCTAAAAAATATGTAAAACATCATTTAACATGGTTAATGATTCACGCCGGGTTCACCATATTTTGTTTCTTCTGGAAATGTGGATGACCTTGTTTGTTTAAGGTTCAAACATTCCAATCGGTTTCTAACGGGTTTATTAGTAGATCTGGAAACACCCAATGATTCTATATCCATTTTGACATACTTTCCAAAGGTAGGTGCTCATTAGTTGTAGACTGATGAAGCATTATGAATTTTCATTGGTCGAGAGGATGGGAGGCCAGACTCATCACACATTTTTGAGGGGAATTATTGCCTACTCCGGGACTCTCTTATAGATTTAGGTTTTTTTCACAAATCCTTATTAATTCATCAAGCATGAAAATGAGTTATAGACATAGCAATTAATGATAGATATGTATGGGATTTAGAGAATATTTTATATGTATTTAAGGTTCTTCAATGATGAATAATCATTCGTATGTATTGGAGATTCATAGTCAATGTTATCCTTCAATACATTATATAGAAATCTATTGGTCATTATGATGACCATACTGGTTTTAAAGCCACTCCATGGGGCACTTGAAGTTTATTGTCATTCAGAAATACATGTATTATTTCAGAGTTGGGGTCATACTTGCAGATGGGCTACCTACTTATCCTTGTTAAAAAGGAATCAGAACCCACGTAGTTCAATAAGAAGGATATAGTTTCACGTCATATGGGATGGAAAATAATTAATGAAAATATGGGCTTGAACCTTATAAATGATTCCTACATACACTAATTTTAAGGCAGAGATCAAATTCCATGTATTTTGGGTAAAATATGGGGTTTATGCATTGTTAATGGCCCAAGAAGAGATGTCGTGATTATTTTTACACTATAAGCTCACGTGAATCGTGCTCAGTGTAAGAAACAAGATGTATCAATAAACTTGATGATTGTGCCACAAAAGATGCAGTTATGAGAAATGATGTGGGGCTTACGTATGTATGATGACCCAAGTAAATGAAGACCAGGGCTTAGGAAAGAAGCCCAAGAGAAGGGTCCATAAAGGTATTTTTACTTTATGGAGATTTGGAGTTTTAACTTGAGGATTACTCCTGAGAAGGAGGCCCAATGTTAAAGGGACTTGTAACTTGGGGATTACTCCTGAGAAGGAGGCCTAATGTTAAAGGAAAATATGACTGGGGATTACTCTTGAAAAGGAGGCCCATGTTAAGGGGACATGTAAATTGGGGCTTACTCCTAGGAAGGAGGCCCAATGTTAAAGAAAAATATGACTGGGGATTACTCCTAAGAAGGAGGAACAAGTTAAGGGGACTTGTAACTTGGGGATTACTCCTGAAAAAGAGGCCTAAATCAAAAGATATTCTCATCTCAAAGGATGAGATTATAGAGGAAACCCCTAACCATGGTGACATAAAGCTTTCAAGTCACGACGTTTTGAGAGAGTTTCTCACAGAATTCCTTTACGATAAGGATTCCAACAAATGAACCATGCCATAAATGGATTTGAAGAGGGTTTTGAAGGCTATGTCTTGAAGAGGAGAGGTGGATCTGCGGAAAGGAGGTCACTAGGAAAAAGGTGAGAAAGTATTGTTCTGTAGCGCATGTCCTAGTCGTGCAAGTAGACTTGCGGGACATGAGTCACATTTGGCGACGAAGAATCTATAGGGTAATACTTGGGTGACTTTGAACTCAAGCCCTTAGTATCATCCCTAGAGGCTTTCATAAGCGTGGCACGCAATTTCTATTGAGAGGTCAAGACGATGTGAAAGTTTTTTAATTTCACTTAAGGGTGGACTCTTAGACACTCAAGTGTTGGTGAGTTACAAAATTTAGGCCTTATTCTTCCTCTTTAGAGTTTCCATTCTAGGTAAATAATTACCTTATAAGTGTTTAGAAGATGTCAAAAAAAAGACTTGGGTGACCAGAGCATGAATATGAGTTTTGGAAAATTCATCCCTGAAATGGGGGGCCCATAGGGGTAATTTATAGGCGATAGGGAACCTTCGATGAAAAAAGAGAATAGGGCGTGTGAGTGACTTGCACGATGCATATGTGGCGCGCATGTGACTTGCACGGTGAGAAGAAAACTTGTGCGGTTTATTTTTAATAGGTTCCTTGTTCATCCCTTTGTCTATTTTTTATGTTCTTCAAAGGATGAATCTCTTTGTGCTTAAGGTATTTCACTTTTCCATTCATTGGACTCTGTGACGGAAAGGAGCGTCAACAAAGAGTTTTGTGGAATTTATGGTTTTTGGTCATCTTTGGGTTTTTTTGGGTATTTTGGATTTTAATTTTTTTTATATTTTTTAAATATTATTAGGGGTTTAAAGGGGTTTTTTAGTTTTTAGTATTTTAAGTGTTTTTATAGATTTTTAAAGATTTTAGGGGGTTTTAAGGTTTTTTTGACTTTAGGTTTTTTATCATTTTTATGGTTTTTAGGAGATTTATATTTATTAGGATTTTATGGATTTTATATTGGTTTTAGAGGGATTTATGGTTTTTTATGTTTTTTATAGATTTTTAGGAATTTTTTGGATTTTTATGGTCTTTAGTGTTTTTACGTATTTGAGGGTTTTAGGGGTTTGTAGTGTTTTTAGTATTTTTATGGATTTTTTGGTTTTTACAGTTTTTTATTGGTTAGGGGTTTTAATATTTTTTAGAGTTTCTTAAAAATATTATTGGTTTAATGTGTTTTTAGTAGTTTTTATTGATTTTTAATGTTTTTTAATGTTTTAGTGGTTTTATGGTTTTCAAGGTATTTTTCTTGGGGGGGGGGGGGTTAGGGCCTTTTAGGGTTTCTATCAGTTTTTATCTTTTAGGAGTATTACATGTTTTTAAGTTTTTTAGGTTTTATTAGTGTTTATTATGATTTCTATCAATTTTTACTTTTCTAGGAATTTTTAGGGAATTTTAAGATATTTATTAATTTTTCTGCGTTTTAGGGATTTTGAGGTTCTCAGGGGTTTTTAGGTTTGAGGGTTATAGGGATTTTAGGGTTTTATTATTTTTAGGGTTTTTATGTGTTTATGGTTTTTATAGGTTTCTATGGATTTCATATGGGTTTTCATGATCTTTTGAGTTTTTTATATTTTTTGGGATTTTTAGTAGTTGTAATGTTTTTAGAGATTTTAATGGATTTAGGAATTATAGGGTTTTATAGTTATTTTTTTTGGTTTTTAGTGCTTTTTTACTTTTTTGGGGTTTTAAGGTTTTTATAGTTTTTTACATTTTCAGATATTTAAAGGGTTTAGAGTATATAGTGGTTTTAAGGATTTTATGGGGTTTTGGGTTTTTAAGAATTTTAGGGGTTTTATTGTTTTTTTTGGGATTTGTGGTTTTAGGCTATTTTTAGTGTTATGTTATGTTTTTATTATTTTTTTAGTTTTTAGGGGTTTCAAGTGTTTTAATGTTACTAAATATTTCTTAGGGTTTTCAGGTTTTTTTATTTTTTAGGTATTTTTAGGGTATTGTTTTGTTTTTTTATTCTTATGGTTTTAGGGATTTTCATGGTGTTTAGGTTTTTCATGTTTTCTATGTTTTTTTGGAATTTTTAGGGTTTTGGGGGTTTTAAGTGATTATATTTTTTTAAAATTTTCTTAGGGTTTTTTAGAGTTTTTATGATTTTTTTACATTTTTAGGGATTTAAATATTTTTTAAAATTTTAGGGTTTTTAGGGATTTTGAGGGATTTGAGTTTTTTTGGGTTATATGTTTTTTTTGTTTTTTTGAGTGTTATGGTTTTTTTGGGATTCTTATAATATTATGTTTTTTTGTTTTGTTTTGTTTTTTAGGGGTTTAAATGATTTTTATAGTTTTTAGTGGTTTTAGTGGTTTTATGGGTTTTTAGGTTTTTATGTTTTTTATTGTTTTTCTGGTTTTTAGGGGTTATTAATTTTTTATGGTTCTAAGATTTTTTTTTTATATTTTTAGGGGTTTAAAGTGTTTTTATTCATTCTTAAGGTTTTCTTAGGGGTTTTCGGGAATTTAATGGATTTTACAATTTTGTGACATTTTTATGGATTTTTAGGATTTTATGGATTTTTTTTTGTATTTTATGTATTTTGATGCTTTTAGGGGTTTTCGGGGTTTTGGTTATTTTATGTTTTTTTGGGGGTTTTAGGATTTTTTTAGTATTTTTGGGTTTTTATGGGTTTTATATTTTTTTAACGTTTTTAAGGGTTTAAAGGGATTATAGTATTTTTAGTGAGTTTTTAGGGTTTTTATGTATTTTTAAGGATTTTATGTATTTTAGGGTTTTTATTATTTTAAGGATATATGGGTTTTTAAGGATTTTTAGTGTTAATATAATTTTCATTCTTTTTATGGTTTTATGTGTTTTTAGGTTTTTAATATTTTCTTTGGGGTCTTTCAAGGGTTTTAGGGGTTTTTTATCGTCTTAAGGATTTTATGGGATTGTTATGATTTTTATGGTTTTTAGTGTTTTTATGGAATTTAAAGATTATTAATTTTTTTAGGTTTCTATTGTTTTTTAGGTTTTTTGGGGGTTTTATTGAGTTTTTTGTTGTTTGTATGGTCTTTTAGATTATTTAATAATTTCAAGGTTTTAAATGTTTTTAGAGTTTTTAGTGATTTTTAGGGTTTTTATCAGCCTTTATTATTTTTATGATTTATCAATGTTTTATGGGTTTTTGTGGTATTTATGGTCTTGTAGGGGTTTTTAGGGTTTTAAGAGTTTTTAGTTTTTTTGGGGTCTTAATAGTTTTTATATTTTTAAGGTATTCATAAGATTTTTTAGGGTTTATTTGTATTTTTTGTTTTTTGGGACTATTAAATCTTTTTTTGGATTTTTATGGTTTTGTAATCTTTTAGTATTTTTGATAGTTTATTTGGTTTTTTAATGTTTTAGTGATTTTTAGGGATTTCTCATTTTACCTATTTTAGGAGTTTTAAGAGTATTTGGGTTTTAATGTTTTCTTATTGGTTTTATGGGTTTATAGTGGTTCTTTTACATTTTTAGTTATTTTTAGGGTTTTTTAAAAATTTCTATGGATTTTTAGGGATTTTAGAGATTTTGAGGGTTTCTCAAGTTTTCATAGGATTATTTGAGTTTTTAGGGATTTGTTTTTGGGTTTTTAGAATTTTTTGAGTTTTTAATGGTTTTAGACATTTTTTGAGTGTTTTAGAATTTTTAATGGTTTAAAGGATTTATATAGTTTTAATGATATTATGGATTTGTTCGGTTTTAGATAAATTTTAGGTTTTTAGGGTTATAAGGGATTTTAGGGATTTGTAGGTTTTTAAATCATTTTATGTGTTTTTTTTGTTTTTAATGTTTTCATAGAGTTTTCAGGGTTTTTATATTTTTAGGTAATTTTATGCGTTATTTATCATTTTTTAGATTTTATGGGTTTTAGGTTTTTTATTTATTGTGAAAGTTTTAGCACTAAAAAAGGCGCTGATAAAGGAACTTTTATCAACGTTTTTAGCGTTGATAAAAGAGGCATTTATCTGAACTTTTTTGAGCGTTGAAAAAATGGCCCCCTTTCTTCACCTCGATTAACAACTCTTTTCTAGCGCTATTAATGCCCATTTCTAGTGCTGATAAATGCCATATTTTCTGTAGTGGTATTTATGTTTTTATGGGTTTTTATGGAAATGTCTGGTTTCTATTGGTTTTATGGTTTGTAGAGTTTGTATGGATTCTAAGGTTTTTAAGAATTTTTTAGGTTTTAAGTGGTTTTTAAATTTTTTAGGTTTTAAAATTTTATTTGGGATTTTTAATATTTTTAGGGTTTTATCGGAATTTTTAGGGAATTTTTAGGATTTTATTGTTTTTTGGGTTCTAGATTTTAATTATTTTTAATTGTTTTTCCGATTTTGAGAGTTTTTTATGTTTTTATGCATTTAAAGGGGTTTTAAAAATTTTTGTGGTTTATTAGGGTTGTATGAGTTTTTAGGGTGTTTTGGTTATTATCGTTTTTAGGTTTTTAAGGGGTTTATGTGTTTTAGGTTTTTAGGTTTTCTTAGTGTATTTTAGGGTTTTTTATGTTTTAAGGTATTTTTTTGGGATCTATTGGATTTTATGATTATTTGGGGTTTTATAAATTTTTTTGGTTATTGGGCTTTAAGAGTTTTAAAGTTTTCATGGTTCCTTGGGATTTTGGGGATTTTTTTTGAGTTTTTTGGGTTTTTATTATTTTTAGAGTTTTTTAAGGTTTTGAGGGGTTTAATGAGTTTTTTTTTGTGTTTTAGTGGTTTTATGGTTTTATGGGTTTTTTGGATTATTTAAGGTTAATAAGGTTTTTATGGGTTTTTCGGTATTATTCTTTTTAGGGTTTTTAGGGTTTTAACATTTTTATGTTTTCGGGGGGTTTTAAATGTTTTTAGGTTTTTAATTTTTGGGGTTGTTTTATGGTATTTTATGTCTTTAAGTATTTTATGTTCTCTTTTAGGATTTTATGGTTTT
Source organism: Viscum album (assembly GCA_963277665.1). Lineage (NCBI taxonomy): Eukaryota > Viridiplantae > Streptophyta > Magnoliopsida > Santalales > Viscaceae > Viscum > Viscum album. Next base: position 471,695,788 of record OY728162.1, on the reverse strand, counting down.
TGGAATTTTGAGTGGTTGTTGGGTTATTAGGATTTTAGGGTTCTTATGGTTTTGGGGTTTTTTTTGGGGGTTTGAGGGGATTTTTTTGAGTTTATTAGTGTTTTATGTTTTTAGAGTTTTTTTTATCAATTTACGGTTTTAAATCATTTTTAGTTTTTTTAGAGTTTTTAGTGATTTATGGGTTTTTACAGGTTTTAGTGGGTTTTTTTGTTTTTAGTTTTTTTACTGTTTTTTGGGTCTTTTATATGTTTGATTAGTTTTTAGAGTTGTTTAGGTTTTTATGGTTTTAAGGGTTTTTTGGTTTTTAAGGTTTTATTAGGATTTTTAGAGTTTTTGAGGTTTTTATCTTTTTATGGATTTTTATGGCTTTTATGGGTTTTTAGGGTTCTTGGGATTTTGAGTTTTTAGTGATCTTAATGTTTTTGTTATCATTTTTAATGTTTTCTATATGTTTTAGTGTTTTAGGATTTAGAGGTTTTCATAGGGTTTTCTGGTTTTTTGGATTTTTTTCATATTTAATGGTTTTTATGGTTTTTTGTATTTTTATTACTTTTAGGGTTTTAGGGATTTTGAGGGTTTTAGGGGTTTTAGTGTTTTATGGTTTTTAGGGTTTTTTGGTTTTTTAGTCTATTTTATTTTTTAGGGGTTTTAACCATTTTAGGGGTTTAAAGAGTTTTTATAGTTGTTAGTTTTGTAGGGTTTTATTTTTTTAAGGAGATTTTATGTTTTTTGGTGGTTTAATGGTTTTTAGTGGTTTTAAGCGTTATTAAGATTTTGAGGTTTTATTAGGGGTTTTTATGGTGTTTGGGTTTTTATGTTTTTAGGGATTTAGTGTGTTTTTTTTGAGTTTTTTGTTTTTTAAGGTTTTTAGGGATTTTAATGGTTTTAGGGTATTTAGGCATATTTGATTTTTATTGATTTTATGTTATTTATGGGATTTAAACATTTTTAGGTGTTTGATGGTTTTCTTAGGGGTTTTTAGGGTTTTATGGTTTTTTATGTTTTAGTGATTTCTATGGTATTTTTAGTATTTTAATGGTTTTAAGAGTTTTTAGGGATTTTGTGGGTTTTTTGGGTTTTTTGATTTTTTGGTTTTTTGGGTTTTTTGGTTTTTTGGGTTTTTTGGTTTTTTGGGTTTTTTGGTTTTTTGGGTTTTTTGGGTTTTTTGGGTTTTTAGGATATTTTGAGTTTTTTAGTGTTTTAATGGTTATTTTTATTTATTTATCATTTTATGGTTTTAAATTATTTTTTGAGGTTTTAGTTATTTTTATGGTTTTTATGGGATTTAGGTTTTTTATGGTTTTTAGGGGGTATTGTGATTTTTATGGTCGTTTGGGTTTTAATTTTATGATTTTTAGGGATTTTTTAATATTTTTATTCTTTTTTGTGTTTTTATGGATTTTGAGAGTTTTTTGGGGGTTTTCTAGGGTTTTTAGGGTTTTCTCATTTTTTAAAATTTTAGGGTTTTTAGATTTTTTATGATTTTTTAGCATATTAATTCTTTTTTGGTGTTTTTAGGGATTTTAGGGATTTTAGGGTTTCTTGGGGTTTTAGGTTTTTTGGTTTTAGGAATTCTTATATTTTTATTGGTTTTTAGTGTTTTTAGAGTTTTTAACGTTTTTAGGGTTTTAAATGGTTTTTATATTATTTAGTGGATTTTAGGGGTTTTATGATTTTTAAGGATATTTGCAGATTTTATGATTTTTGGGTTTATTATAGTTTTTATGGACATTTTTTGTTTATTTAGGAATTTTAGGAATTTTAGGTGTTTTAACTTTTTTTTGGTTTTTATTGTTTTTATAGGGTTTTAGTGGTTTTTATGTTTTTAAGGACTTTTAGTGATTATTTATGATTTTTATGGATTTTAGGGATTTTAAGGATTTCTAGGGATTTTAGTGTTTTAAATGTTTTTATGGTGTTTATGGTGTTTAGGATTTTATGGGTCTGGTTGTTTTTAGTTTTTTAAGGTTTTCTTTTGGTTTTCCCTAGGATTTATTATTTTTCATATTTTTAATGATTTTAATGTATTTTTAGGATTTCTATGGTTTCATATGTTTTTTTATTTTCTTGGTTTTTTTTGTGACTTTTAGGGATTTTATGGTTTTTTGGGGCTTTAGGGGTTTTCTTGAGATTTTTAGGTATTTAATGGCTTTTTAGAGTTTTTTAATATTTTAGGGGAATAATTTTTATTTTAGTGTATTTTTATTTTTTTTATGTTTTTTGAGTTTTTTAGGGGTTTTATGGGTTTATTTAGTTTTTAGGGATTTCAGATCCTTTTGGGGTTTTTAGGGTTTTTAGTATTTTTTGGGTTTTTAGGGGTATTATGTGTTTTTAGGTTTTTAAGGAATTCTTGGGGGATTTCATGGTTTTATGGTTTTTTATATTTTTATAGATATTTGAGGCTTCATTATGATTTTTACTGTTTTCTAGGATTTCTGGGACTTAATGTTTTTTAGGGTTTTAGGGTTTTTAATGTTTTTAGGTTTTTTTGTTTTTTTATTTTTTTGAAGATTTTGAGTTTTTTAGGTTTTCTTATTGGTTTTATAGGGTTTTATGGTTTTTTACATTCATAGTGAGTTTTTGGATTTTCGAATAATTTTTATGGTTTTTTGGGTTTTTAGGTATTTTGAGGGGTTTTGGGGGTTTATGGGATTTTTTTGGGTTTTTATTGTTTTTTAAGGTTTAAATGACATTTTAGTGTTTTTTACAGGTTTGGGTTTTAATAATTTTTTTAGATTTTTTAAATTATTTTAAGGTTTTTAAGGGTTTTAGGGTTTTTAGGGATTTTAGGAGGTTTTGGGTTATTCAGGGTTTTTAGCATTTTTTTGGTATTTTTTCATTTTAAGTGTTTTTAGGTTTTTATGCTTTTCGTAGATAATTTTATGGACTTTAGGATTTTTAATTTTTTTAGGGATTTTTTTATGATTTTTATGTTTTTAAAGGATTCATAGGGTTTCTTGGGGTTTTTTTGGGTTTTTAAGGTTTTTATATTTTTTTTATTTTTTAGAGATTTATAGGTATTTTAGAGTATTTAGAGGGTTTTTATGGGTTTTTAATTTTTTTTTTTGTTTTTTGGGGTTTTTATGGTTTCTAGGGTCTCCTAGGGTTTTTAGGGTTTCTAATATTTTTTAGGATTTTTTGGGTATTTAATTTTTTTAGGTTTTTAAGGTTATTTTAGGGGTTTTGGTGGTTTTTTGGGTTTTTATGTTTTTTTTGATATTTTTATTACTTTTTCATGATTTTTATGGTTTCTAAGAATTTAGTTTGATTTTTATGGGGGGGAGGGCTTGGGTTTTTATGGATTTTTAGTGTTTTTATGGTTCTTATATTTTTTTCAATTTTTTATGGGTTTTAATGATTTTAGGGTTTTTCCATTTATTTTGTTTTCTAAAGGTTTTAAGTGTTATTCAGATTTTATGGTTTTCTTAGGGTTCTTCTGGGTTCTTTATGACTGGTATGGAATTTTAGGATTTTTGTTGTCAATTAGGTTTTTTAAAGAATTTAGTGATTTTGTGGGGTTTTAGGGATTTTTATGGGTTTTTGGGTTTTGAAGGTGTTTTTTAATTTTTTTGGGGTTTTTGATAATTTTAGAGTTTTTTTTATTATTTTTAGTGGTTTAATGGTTTTTTTGGTTTTTTTATTTTTTTACGGTTTTATTCATTTTTAGGGGTTTTTTAAGTGGTTTAGGATTTTACAGTTTTTACGGTTTTTATTGTCCTTTTATATTTTTTGGTTTTTTTTTGTTTGTAAAGTTTTTATTGGTTTTATGTTTTTTATAAGGATTTCATAGTGTTTTTTAGGGTTTTTGGATTTTTTAGGGGTTTTAGTGTTTTTTTAGGATTTATATTCTTTTTTAGGATTTTTAGTAATTTTTAGGGTTTTAGGTTTTTTTATGGTTTTTAATGTTTTTATGGTTTTTTGGGTTTTTAGGGTATTTTGAGTTTTTTTGGGATTCATGGTTTTTTATTGTTTTTTAAAAAATTTATTGGTTCAAGGGGATTTTATAGGTTTTAGTGGGTTTTTTGTGTCTTTAATGTTTTTAAAGAATTTTTATGTTTTTGGGGGTTTATGGCTTATAAGTGTTTTCATGGTTTTTTATTTTATTTTTTAGGGGTTTTTAGTATTTTTAAGTTTTAATGGTTTTCATAGGTCTTTTCTGGGATTTTAGGGTTTTTTATTTTTTTATGGAATTTATAGAATTTTTAGGATTTTTATGACCTTTAGGGGTTTTATGGATTTTGATCGGTTTTAGTGGCTTTGGATTTTTTGGTTACTATGGTTTTTTAGGTGTTTAGGGGTTTTTTTTGTTTTTTAAGGTTTTATGTTTTCTGATTAGTTTTAAATTTTAGGGGTTTAAAGGGTTTGTAGATTTTTTGTGGTATTTAATGGTTTTTATGGGGTTTTAGGGTTTTTGCGGTTTTTAGGCTGAAATGGTTTTTATGGATTGAGTTTTTTTAGGGTCTGTTAGGGGTATTCAAGGTTTTTTTTTTCACTTTTTAGGTTTTTAGTTGTTTTAAGTATTTTTTGGGGTTTAAGGTTTTATTAGGGTATTCATGGTTCTAAGGTTTTTTACATGTTTATCTATTATTAGGGATTTCATAATTTTTATGGTATTAAGGGTTTGAGGATTTTAAGTGTTTTTACAGTTTTTAAGATTTTATAGATTTTAGGGGTTTTATCATTTTATTTTTTTAGGCGTTTTATGAGTTTTAAAGTTTTAATGTTTTCTATGTTTTTTTCATGTTTTTGGGGTCTTTAAATTTTGAGGGATTTTTAGGTAATTTATGTGTTTTTATGGTTTTTAGATATTTTTAGGCTTTTATAGTTTTTATGGGTTTTATTGTTTTTATGGTTTGTTGGGTTTTGGTATTTTTGCGGTTTTTAGGGGTTTTATGTGTTTTTAGATATTTTTAATGGTTTTAGGAGCTTCAAGGGTTTTTATATTTTTTTTTATTGTTTTTAGGGTTTTATGGATTTTTATGGGTTTTTAGTGTTTTTATGTTTTTAGGGTCTTTTTTTTTGTTTTTATGGGATTAAGGTTTTTTTGAATCTTTTTAGGGTTCTAAGCATTTTTCATTTTTATGCTTTTTATGTTTTTAAGTGTTTTTAGGTTTTTAAGGTTTTCTTAAGTTTTTTTCATCATTATATGGTTTTTGAGTTTTAATGGATTTTGAGGGGTTTTAAGAAATTTTATTGAATTTTTGGGTTTTAGGAATTTGGAGGTTTTTAGGTTTTTTAAAATTTTAGGTTTTTTAGGGTTTTTATAGTTTCATGTTGACTTTAGGGTTTTAAATTGTTTTTATAGTTTTTAGTTGTTTTATGGTTTCTATGGGTGTTTGGTGTTTTTATGTTTTTATGGGTTTTTATGGTTTTTAGGGTTTTTAGGGGTTTTAGGGTATTGGGGTTTTTTAGGATTTTCAATGTTATTTATGTTGCTTAGGGGTTTTAATTGTTTTTAGGATTTTACGGTTTTCATAGGGGTTTTCATTATTTTTATGTTTTTTTGTGTTTTTAGGGCTTTATAGAGATTTATTTTTGGAATTTCATGGTTTATAGGAGTGTTATCGATTTCATGATTTTTCGGGTTTTAAAGGGTTTTTTGGTTTTTTTGAGTTGTCAGGATTTTTTTGAGTTCCATAGGGTTTAATTTTTTTTAGTGTTTTTTAATATTATTAGTGGTTTAAAGTATTTTTACATTTTTTTGTATTATTTTTTGTTTTTTTTGGATTTTTGGTGTTTAAGGGTGTTAAGAGCTTTTTGGGTTTTTAGGAGTTTAGGGTTTTTTATACTCTTTAGAGTTTTTAGAACATTTTAGGTTTTATGGGTTTTTTGTGTTTTTAGTTTTTATGATTTTTATGGTTTTTCTTGGATTTAAGGTTTTTTATGTTTCTAGAATATTTAAGAATTTTTTTAGTATTTTTTTATTGGTTTTAGGGTTTTTATGTATTTTATGTGTTTTTAGAGTTTTTAGGGTTTTATAATTTTAGGTCTTCTATGGGATATGAGTGTTTTTAGGTTTTAAGGTTTTCTTATGGGTTTTCAAGTTCTTTAGAGTTTTTTTACAATTTTGGATATTTTTAGGTATTTTATTAGATTTTTAGGGTATTTATGGTATTTAGGGATTTGAAGGGGTTTAAAGGTTTATTAGGGTTTTTATGGATTTTATGGTTTTTTAGGTTTTTAGTAATTTTTTAGTTTTTTAGGGTTTGACGGTTTTTTTATCATTTATTGGTGTATACAAGTATTTAGAGTATTTTTGATTATTTTTTAATTAGGGTTTTTAGTTTTATTAAGGTTTTTTGGGGTATTTTGGATTTTTTTGGGCTTTTAGTGGTTTTCGGGGATCCTAGGGTGTTTAGAATTTTTAGGTTTCTAGGGGATTTAAGGTTTTTAGGGTTTTATATTTGGGTCTTCAAGGTTTTATGGGTTTTTATGTTTTTAAGGGGTTTAAGGTATTTTTTAGGATTTTTACAGTTTTTAGGGATTTTGTGGCTTATAGGGTTTTTTTCATTTTGTTTTGTTTTGATGGGTTTTTTTCACAATTTTTATGGTTCTATTAGTTTTCATGGGGTTTAAGGTGTTTAATACTTTTTTAACCTTTTGAGGGATTTAAATGGTTTATACTATTTTAGGGGGTTTTAGGGTTTAAATGGTGTTTTATGGGTTTTATTGTTTTTAGGGGTTTATAGTTATTAATGTTTTATCATTTTTAGGGAATTTTAGTGTGATAAGTTTTTTTATCATTTTTAGGGGTTTTAATTGTTTTTAGATTTTAAAGGTTTTAATAGGATTTTAAGGTTTTTAGGTTTTTTTATGTTTTATGAATTTTTAGGTATTTTTTAGGATTTTTATTATTTTTTAGGATTTTATGGAATTTTGAGGATATTAGGAAAAGCAGGTTTGGGGCTAGGAATATCCCGGCCCCACAAAATTTATTAACAAAAAAAGTAAGTACAAGGCTCTACATGGAGGGTCTACACAACTGAGTGTGCACATCACCCTTCATGTCCGAGTCCACAAGGGGAGTACAAAAATATAGTGCTATAAATGACCACATGGAACATCCATCCTCAATTGCTTTCTTAGAGAGCATGTCCGCCACCTTGTTTGCTTCCCTGTATGCATGTGTTACCATAATGTTCATACCCTGAGAAATCCTCAGACACTCAACCCATTGTGGGAGGAGCTTCTATGGGATTGTCCTTGTTTTGCATTTGAGGGCTTCCACCGCCAACATCGAGTCAGATTCAATCCATACCTGCTTCCTCCTAAAGTGAACTGCAAACTGGACAACCTTAATCATGGCCCAAAGCTCCGCTTCATATGCACACTCATTCCCAATGAAGTGATAAAAGCATCCTTTAACAAAGCCTCTGTACGCCTGGAAAATATCAATTTTGGGGATATTAGGGTTTGTATGGAATTTGAGGTTTTTTGGTTTTTTGGGTTTTAGGATATTATTTGTTATTAGGGTTTTGATGTCTTTTTAGGGTTTTTAAATATTTTTAGGGTTTTAATGGTTGTTTATAGTGTTAAGTTGTTTTTTCTATTCTAAGTGTTTTTATGGGGTTTTAAGGTTTTATATTAGGTTTTATAGTTTTTAGGGTTTTTTTGGGTGTTTAGTGTTTTAAAGTTTGTAGGGTTTTAAGTGTTTTTTTAGGATTTTCTTAGGCTTTCATATGGTTTTAAGGGTTTTTATTTCTTTAGAGACTATTAGGTATTTTTTAGTATTTTTTTATTTTTTGAATGTTTTGAGGCATTTTAAGGGATTTTAGTGTTTCTTAAGGTTTTTGTGGGTATTTAGGGATTTTTTAGTTTTTAGGGTTTTGATGATTTTTATAGTTTTATAACATTTATAGGAGTATATAGTTTTTTATATTTTTTAGTGGGTTTTAGGGATTTAAATTTTTTTTATGGTTTTGTGTGTTTTTAGGGTTTTTAATGATTTTAGAATTTCTTTGGGGGGTTTTGTGTGTTTTTTTTGGTTTTAAGTGTTTTTAGGTTTTAATGGTTTTCTTTTTTTTTCTAGTTTCTTATGGGTTATTACATTTTTTTGGTATTTTTAGGGAATTTTTATGATTTTTAGGGGTTTTTAGGGTTTTTAGGGATTTAAGGGTTTTTAGTGTTATTATGGGTTTTACGGTTTTTTTGGTGTTTACGTATTATTAGTTTTTTAGGGTTTTATGTTTTTTAATGTTTTTTAATTTTTATTAATGTATTTAGGGGTTTATTTTTTTTATAAATTTTAGTGAATTTTTAGTGTTTTTATGGGGTTTTTTGGTTTTTATGGTTTCTAGATGTTTTATGGGATTTAGGGGTTTTTATGGGTTTTAAGGTATTTTTTGGTTTGTTATGGTTTTTAGATTTTTTTAGGGTTTTAGGGTTTTTAGGGGCCATAATTTTATTATGTTTTTAAGGTTTTCTTAGGTGTTTTAAAGTTTTATAGGTTTTTTTATGTTTTAGTAATTTTGTGGATTTTTTTTGAATTTTTTTGGTTTTTTTGTGTTTAGTTTTTTCGAGGTATTTAGGCTTTGTTATAGTTTTTATGAATTTTTTGGTTTTTAGATTTCTTTATGTTTTTTGGTATTTATATAGTGTTAATAGTTTTTAGTGGATTTTTGGGTTTTGATGGGTTTTTCGGCTTTTTAGGTTCCTTTTTGGGTTTTATAATTTTTAGGGTTGTTAGTGTTTTTAGGTTTTTATATTTCTCTAAGGGGTATTCATCATTTTTTGGGTTTTAATATTTTTTTTTGGATTTTTATGGAGTTTTAGTATTTTTATTTGTTTTTTAGTTTTTCGGAGTTTGAGGGGTTTTAGGGTTTTTTAGGTTTTAGAGATTTTTAGTTCCTTTTATATTTTAATGTATTTTTTGGTTTTTAGGGATTATGATGGCTTTAAGGGATTTAGGGGTTTTAATTTTTTTTTTTGGTTTTTTTGGGTTTTTGGGGTTTTTGAGTTTTTAAGTGGTTTAAATGGTTTTTAGAGTTTTTAGTATGTTTTTTTGGTTTTTTGTGGTTTTAGGTTTTTTATGGATTTTATGGGTTTCATGGTTTTATGGTTTTTGGGTTTATGGTGGGTTTAAGGGTTTTTAACTTTTTTAGTTTTTTTGGGTGTTATGTGGTTTTAGGATTTTTATCTTTTCATTAGTGTTTTTAGGGTTTCATGGGGATTTTACATTTTTAGGTATTCTGAATAATTTTTACGATTTTTATTGGTTTTAGGGTTTATATTGATTTTAAGTGTTTTATATTATTTTAGGGTGTTGGGGGTTTTAAGGTATTTTATGGTTAAAGGGTTTTTTGATTTCTTTTAGGGTTTAATGGTTTCTAGTGTTTTTTTATAGTTTTAGTGTTTTAAAATATTTTTACGGTTTTTAGTGGGTTTTATGAATGTTTAAGAGTTTTCATGGATTTTAATGGTTTTTAGGGGATTTAGGGGTTTTATCATTATTAGGTTCTTTAGGGTTTTTATATTTTTTTTTTACAGTTTTTATGTTTTTAGGGGTTTTAGGTGTTTTATGTTTTTATGTTTTTCTAAGGGTTTTTCCGTGTTTTTCAGGGTTTTTAGGATTTTACGATTTTTAGAGAATATTTAGAAACTTTTTAAGATTTTAATTTTTTAGGTATTGGGGATTTTTATGATTTTTATTGTTTTTACGGGTTTTTGGGTCTTTTAGGTTTTTCTTGATTTTTTAGGGAATTTATGGGTTTTAACTTTTTGGGGGGATTAAAGGGGTTTTATATTCTTTAGATAGTTTTTTTGGGTCTTTATGTGTTTTTAGGATTTTTTAAGGTCTTTAGGGGTGTTTAGAAATTTTATGACCTTTAGGGTATTTTATGGGTTTTTATAATATTTTGTGTTTTTTAGGTTTTTTGTTGTTTTTCTAATTTTTTAGGTTATTAAAGTTATTTAGGGTTTTTTGGATTTTAATATTTTTTTACATTTTATGGATATTTGTGGATTTAATTTTTTTAGGGTTTTTACTATAGCTATCAAGCCTTTTATTACATTACTTTTACACCATTTTAAATATAAAAAACATAAAACATTATAACAAGAGGATCTGAAGGTTTAGTGTCTTCGGAAAACTATGACCGTTCATAACTTTTACAACATAAAACATAAACAATCATTTAATTCCTTCTTCACTAGCTTCTTATATGCACTTGTCCTATCTTTAGTACATTTAGTCATCAGAGGGTATACATCAAAAAGGGGTGATCTAAAAGCCCAGTAAGAAGATAAATTAGAACAATATAGCATGGGGTGAGCATAATCATATCATAGGTGAAAGATCATGAACATGAGACGAAGCATAAATAAAAGACATGAAATTTGGCAATGCATAAAAATGAAACATCCCCTCTTAGTGGTTAACTAACACACATAATTGTGAACAAATATAGCATCTTGTTCAATCATAATTTCACATTAACTCATATGATTAATAATTTTACCCAATTCATTGGAGCGTTGTATAATTTTGGGTGCACCCGTCACATTGAAACATTTATATTATGGTATATAATTCTGGGCACACCCGTCACATCATAACATTATCATTTATCATGCATGCCACAATGAAAATATATTGAAAATGAATTTTAGTAACCCATGAAAAGGAATTGGTTTAATCTCATAAGAAAAAATTCTTAAAAAATGGGATTCCAAAATGAAAGAGGGAATACTATACATGTTACAAGAACCATCAACATTGAGTGGGATGTAACAGGTGAGTTCTTAAAAGAAGAGTTCTTTTGGAAAAAATTTTGTCTGAAATAAACACAAATGGTAAAAATGTATATCCCATAAAGGGAAATAAAATGATGAAAAATTATTTTTGAGGAGTTACCATATCAAAAATGGAGTGAAAGAGGGAGAACCTGAAGGATGAATGTTGGGTTCGAGAATTTCCCCTTACCTTGTATATGAACACTTCCTTCTTTTTAATTATATTTATAATGAAATTATAATAATTAATTAGAAATTAAAGAAAATTTTATACATGAATATGGTTTATTATTGTTTCATTAATTTATTTTATTTTCTTTTGGATGAGTTATAGAGTTTAAAAAACTTTGTTCAAGAATGTTCGTTTTTATGGTTTTTCATGAGCGGTTCACTTGTATTCATAAATTAATGTTTGGTTAGAACATGGATAAACATCCAGAATGGATATTACATGTAATTAATGACATTCCAGAATTTAAAATGATCTTATAATTAGTGATATTATATACCATGATGATGAATCATTTGATACGAATTTAAGGACGACTGTTTGGATTAATTTCAGAGGTTTTACGATCACAATGAACTTGAATTATTTTATCACTTAGTAATATGAACATAAGTTAGTTCCAGAACATTAAATAGGACATAATACATATAAAATTATCTGGTTCAATCATAAAAATGGTTTCATAACCATATCTGAAGGTAGAAATGGAAAAATAAAACATGTCGTTCTTGAAGGTGATAAATTAATACCTCACGAACAACGTTCTCTTTAATAAAATAAATGCAAGAGAGAAAGGGTTTGGATTGTATTATATTACATTATTATCCTAACATTAAATTATATTTATGATATTGGAGTTACCATATCATATGGATGAATATAGGTGGGGAGAGAATAATAAAAGATCTTGAAATTTAAAGGAAATTAAAGGAAAGAGGAAGGGGAAATTACCACTTGAATCCTCCTCTTGAGATCCTCCTTAAGGAAGCTAGGCTTGGTCTTTTGATGAGACCAGAAGCTATTGGACGTGGGAAAGGGGCTAGGGAAGATTCTTGGGAAGAGTTTAGGAAATGCTTGAAGCTTGATAGGTGTGAGGAAATGAGGGTGTGAAGGGTAGTCTTTATAGTGGAGGGGAGAGGGGTTTTCTTAATATAAAATTCATTAGTTTATTATTTCCCCCCGAAGACAAAGAATACTGAGTTTTCCATTACCAATAATAGTAAATATGTAATGTGAGTTCTGGATTTGGGTTCTTACTTCACTTGTGAAGTCAGTAATAGTGGGTTTAAATTACAATGTATTTATATGGTAAATTAATGTAGTTTATCATTAACCAAAAATTCAAGTATTTCTGAAAAATCCCAAAAATTCACAACAACCATTTATCAATGCGTAGAATCCAAATATAAATTCAATTTTTAAAAAATAATTTTCTAAATATGATAAATTTAATTTTTAATAAAAATCACAATTTACTTGAAAAATACAGTTTTTAAAATTAAAATTCATTTTATAGTGCTTTCAAAAATTAAATGAGGTATTATAAACTTATCTTAAATCATGAAACATAGAGTTGTTAATTTATGAGTAATTTTAAGGATATATATTTTTTTAAATTAATTAATTAATTATACTTAATTATTTATGACTTAAAAATACCAATAATTTTACTGTGGTCAAATTATCACTTATAAGATGCCACAATTTTATTTAAATATTCATGGGTAAGGTTACTATTATTTTTGTCAATTTACTATTCATAAGGGTCATATTACTATTCATAAGGGTAGCTTACTATCCATAAGGGTATGTTACTATTCACCAAAAATTATTTTTGTTCTATTGGACTCTAAATATCATCTTGAACATGACCATGTATGTTAGATTTTCGAAATTCAAAACACATAAGTGAAAATATTATGTTTAAAGGTCACATAGAATTTATTAATTCATTATGTTGTGTTTTCATGTTATTTTATGACATATTTAAAAATCTAATTTCCATTAAATAACATTTGTCTGTTAAATTTATGATTTTTAGGGATTTTGATGTTTTTCACGATTATTAGGGTTTTTTGGATTTTTTTAGGTTTTTATTGTATTTTTTGTTTTTTTAGGTTTTAAATGTTTTTATAATATTTTAATATTATAAAGGGTTTAATGTATTCTTAATTATTTTTATGGTTTTATGGGTTTGTGGGTTTTTAGGGATTTTTAATGATTTTTAGGGGTTTTTATGTTTTATGGGTTTTAGGGTTTTTAGGGCCTTTTAGGGTTTTGGAATTTTTTAGGTTTTTATGGGTGATGTGTGTTTTTTTGTTTTAATGGTTTTATTAGGGATTTTCAATGATTTTTTGTTTTTTTATTATTATGGATTTTTATCACTTTTTTGATTTTTTTAGGTTTTTAGGGTTTTTAGATATTTTAAAGGGTTTTAAGGTTTTTAGCATGTTTAGGGTTTCTTTTATTTATTTGGATTTTACAGTCATTTTTCATATTTTGGGGTTTTAATGTTTTTTAGAGTCTTTTAACAATTTTATGGTTCTGAAGGGTTTTTATATTTTTAGTGATTTTTTAGATTTTTATGGGTTTTATGTTTTTATGGTTTATACATAATATTTTTGGGTTGTTATTTTCTTATATGATTTTTTAAAGTTTTTAGAAGTTTTTATATTTTTTGGCGTTTAAAGTGTTTTTAGGTTTTTATGATTTTCATAGTGTTTTAAGTAAATTTATGTTTTTTGTATGTTTTTATGGATTTTTAGGGCTATTATTATTTTAATGGGTTTTTAGGGTTTTTATTGTTTTGTGCATTTTGTGTTTTTTATGGTTTTATAGGTTTTAATGGTGTTTTTAATGTTTTAGGGGTTTTATTGTTCTTAAGGGTTTTTGGGTTTTAGGGTCTTTTATAGGATTTTCGGGATTTTATAATTTTTATGATTTTAGGGGTTTCAAGTGTTGTAAGGTATCCTTAAGGGTTTTCATGTATTTTTGGTGTTTAAAGGATTTTCATTTATTTTTTTAGATTTTTATAGTTTTCAAGGTTTTTATTGGTTTTTATGGATTTTATGGTTCTTGGGGTTTCGATGTTTTTTTGGGTTATTAATGTTTTTATTTTTTAAGGGATTTTAAGTGTATTAATGTTTTTATAGTTTTGTCAGGTTTTTTCATGTTTTTTTATGTTTTTTGGATTTTTGGGATTATTTGAGAATTTTGGTATTTTTACCAGTTTCTAGGGTTTTAGTGATTTTACGTTTTTTTATGATTTTTAGGATTTTTTTGTATTTTTTAATATTTTTTTTTGTTTTTATGTGTTTTTTGGTATTTATTGTTTTCTTAGGGTTTTTTTGGGTTTTTGGGGTTTTTGGGTTTGTAGAAATTTTTAGAACTATTTTTTATTTTTAGGGGTTTTTACAGTTTTTCTTGATTTTTATGGCCTTTATGGTTTTAGGGACTTTATGTTTTTATGGGTTTTTATGTTTTTAGGGTTTCATGTTGTTTTTAATTTTGTATGGTTTTAAGAGTTTTAAATATTTTTAATGATTTCTATGGGTTTTAGTGTTTTCAGTGGTTTTTAGGGGTTTTATTGGTTTTCAAGTTTTTACGAGTTTTTAGGATTTTTATGGTTTTTGGAGTTTTTTGAGTTTTAGGGGTGTCAAATATTTCTACGTTTTTAGGTGTCTTAATCATTTTTAGTTTTTTAATGATTTATTAGGGTTTCTATGGTTTCTAGGGGTTTAATTTTTTTTATTCTTTTTGGGATTTTAGTGTTTTAATCGGGTTTATGGGGTTTTACATTTTTAAGGGTTTTAATATTTTTTATGGGGTTTTAGGGTATTTTTAAAGATTTTAAGTGTACTTTTATTTTTTTGAGGTTTTTAGGGGTAATAAATGTTTTTAGGTTTTTAATGATTTATTTGGTGTTTTCTGGTTTTTAGGTTGTTAAGGTTTTTAATATTTTTAGGAAATGATTATGGTTGTTATGTTTTTTAGGGATTTTGTTGGATTTTGAATTTTTTAGGGTTTTTTTGGTTTTTTAGGGTTTTTAACATTTTTATATTTTTTAAGGTTTTAAGTGTTGTTAGGATTTAATGTTCTCACAGGGTTTTTCAAGAATTTTAGGGGTTTTCACCTTTTTAGTTATTTTAGGGATTTTTTAGGATTTTTAATCATTTTTATTGTTGTTAGGGATTTTTATGGTCTTTAGCGTTTTATGTTTTTTTAGTTTTTAGAGTTTTTTGGATTTTATAATATTTTTTATTATTATGTGCATTAAATGTTTTTATAGTTTTTAGTGTTTTTTTTGGGTTTTATGGGTTTTTAGATTTATTTATGTTTTTTTTGGATTTTATAGTTTTTGTTTTTTTGTCATTTTAGGTTTTCTTATTATTTTTATCATTTTTATGGTTTTTAGGGCTTTTATCCACTTTTTTATTTTTAAGGATTTCTTAATGTTTCTCAGGGGTGTTTGGGTATTTTCGGTTTTAGGGATTTTTTTTGGAATTTTATGGTTTGGGGTGAGGGTTACAGATTTTGAGTGTTTTTATACTTTTTATCATTTTTAGGGTCTTTAGGGTTTTTAGTGTGTTTTATATTTTTCGGGGATTTAAGAATTTTTAGGTTTTTAATATTTATTATTTTTTTCATGGTTTTTAGGGTTTTTTATTTTATTATGGATTTTTTTGGGACTTTTAGGTTTTTAACTGCTTTTAGGGGTTTTAGGGATTTTGAGTGTTTTGAGGGTTTCTATTTTTTTATGGTTATTTTTGTTTTTTGATTTTTATTGTGTCTTAGAATTTGTTTAATATTATTAGTTCTTTAAAGGTATTTAGTGTTTTTTGTGGTTTAGTTTTTTTATAGTTTTTTATGATTTTTTAATGTTTTAAGGGTTTTTAAGGTCTTCATGTTTTCTAGAGTTTTTAGGGCATTTATCATTTTTATGTTTTTATGGGATTTTAGTGTTTTTAAGATTTTCATGTTTATTTAGGTTTTTAAGGTTTTCATGTTTTTCACATTTTTATGAATTTTAGGGATTTTTATGATTTTAATTATTTTTTTGTTTTTAGGGATTTTTCAGGTTTTAGGTTTTTTTATGGGTTTTTTGGTATTATGATTTTTGGGTTTTTAGGGTTTTTATGGTTTTTAGGGGTTTAAGATTTTAGGTGTATTGATGGTTTTTAGGGGTTTTAGGGGTCTTTAAGTGTTTTTAGGTTTTTAAGCTTTTTTGGTTTTTAGATTTTTTAAATGTTTTTAGGTTATTATGGGTTTCATTGGGTTTTTTCAAGATTTTTAGGATTTTTTACATTTTTAGGGAATTTTAGGTAATTTTAAATAAATTTATTGTTTTTTAGGTTTTTTGGTATTTTGAGGGATTTTTTGGTTTTTTTGGGGTTTTTTTTTCATTTTTTAGGTTTTTATCATTTTGATGTCTTTAAGGGGTTTCAAGTGTATTTCTATTTTGAAATTGTTCTTAGGGTTTTTCGACATTTAAGGTTTTTTATGTTTTCAAGGATTTTAAGGTCTTTTTAGGATTTTAATTATTCTTTAGTGTTTTTCAGGATATTGAGGGGTTTTTGTTTTTTGGGACTATTTGGTTTTATAGTTTTTTATGGTTTTTAAGGTTTTTAGAGTTTTTTTTACATTTTTAGGATTTTAAAGGGTTTTATATTTTTTGTTGTTTTTTTAAATTTTATGGCTTTTTTGGGTTTGTAAAGGTTTTAGGGGTTTTTATGATTTTTAACGGTTTAGGATTTTAAGTTCTTTTATTATTATTTTGTGTTTTTAGGATTTTTTTAGGTTTATATGGGGTTTAAATGTTTTTATGTTTTTCATCGTTTTCTTAGGTTATTTAGGGTTTATTTAAATTTTTTACATTTTTAGTCATTTTAAGTCTCTTTTATGATTAATTGCGTTTTTGTGGTTTTAGGTATTTAGAGTGGTTTAGGGTTTTTGGATTTTTATCATATTTTATTTTTTATGGGGGTTTTATGAATTTTTAGGTTTTTAATATTTTCTTATAATTTTTCAAGGTTTTATGGTTTTTTAGGTTTTTAGGGATTTGTAGAGATTTTTATGATTTTTATGGTTTTAGAAGCTTTAGGGATTCTGAGGGTTTTTAGGATTTTTTAGTGTTATTATGGTGTTTATGGTTTTTTTGGGGGTTTTGGGGTATTAAAAAAATTGGTTTTATGGTTTTTAAGATTTTTTAAACATCTTTAGGGGTATAATGATTTTTTAGAGTATTTAATAGTTCATAGGTTTTTAATAAGCTTTTCGTGTTTTATGGTTTTTAGGGTTTATATTTGATTTTAGTGTTTTTAGAAATTTTTAGGTTTTTAGGGACATTAAGTGTTTTTAGGTTTTTATTATTTTCATAGGTGTTTTTAGGGTTTATAGGGGTTTTTACATTTTGAGGGATATTTTGGTCTATTTTATGATTTCCTTATATTTTTGTAGTGTTTATGTATTTTGAGGATTTTTAGGGTTTTGAGGGTTTTATATGGTTTTTTGGGGTTTTGAGGGTTTTTTATGGTTTTTTAGTGGTTTTAAATATTTTGGGGGTTTAATGGGGTGTTATATATTTTAGTGTTTTTAGTGTTTTTATTTTTTTAGGGTATTTAGGTTTTTTAGGATTTTTATGGTTTTTAGGGACATCTAGGTTTTTTTTACATTTTGAGGTTTTTTAGGGCTTTTAATTGTTTTTTATGTTTTAATGTTTTCCATTAGGTTTTAGTTTTTTAAGGATTTTTTATGTTTTTATGGATATTTGGGGATTTCTTGGAAATATTTATTGATTTTTTGTGGTTTGTAAGGATTTTTGAAGGTTTTATGGATTTTTAGGGTTTTAGGCTTTTGGGGGGGGGGTGTTAATATTTTTTTTTATGTTTTTTAGGGTTTTATAGTATTTTAGGTTTTTATTATTTTCATCAATCTTTTCAGGGTTTTGAGTGTTTTTTAGGATTTTAGGGATTTCTAGGTGTTTTTATATTTTTATGGGTTTTTACAATATTTTTCAATTTTAAGGGAATGTATGGGTTTTTATTGTTTTATGGGATTTTTTGGGGTTTAGGTGTTTATTTAGTTTTCAACTATTTTTATTCTCTCTTAGAGTTTTTAAAATTTTTAGGGGTTGGAAAGGTTTTTATATTTTTTAGTTGTTTTTATGATTTTTAAGGGTATTTGTGTTTTTTATGGGTTTTAGGGTTTTTTTTGGGTTTTAGGAGGCTTTAGTGATTTTAGGGTATCTTTAGGGTATTTAGTGTCTTTTTTGTTTTTGTGGTTTTATGTTTTTTATGTTTTTAGGGTTTCCTTAATGGTTTTTAGGTTTTTTATAGTTTATACATATTTATGTATTTTTTGGACTCTTTTAGGATTTTTAAGGTTTTTAGTGCTTTTAGGTATTTTGAGTTTTTTTATGCTATTTATTCTTTCTATGATTTTTTTATGTCTACTAGGTTTTTTAGAAGATTAGGTGTTCTTAGGTTTTTAAGGTTTTCATAGAGATTTTCAAAAAAAATTGGGCGATTTACATTTTTAGGAATTTTTATCAATTTTTTAGTATTTTTATTCTTTTTGGGTCTTTGAACATTAGGGGGGGGGTTGGGTTTTCATTTTTTTATTATGGTTTAGGGTTTATTTTTTTAGTTTTTAAGTTATTTTAGAGTATTTATTGTTTTTAGGGGTATAAATGGTTTTTAGAGTTTTTAGTGGTGTTTAGCTTTTTATAGGTTTTTATAGTTTTTTATGTTTTTAAGTGTTTTTATGTTTTTAAGGGTTTTTAGGGTTTTCAAGGTCACTTTAGGGATTTTATTTCTTTTTAGTTTTTTAGTGGCTTTAAGTGTTTTTAGGTTTTTGTGGTCTTTTTATTGGTTTTCATGGTTTTTATGGTTATTAATGTTTTTAGGTATTTGTAGAAATTTTTTAGGACTTTAAGGGTTTTTAGGGATTTTGAGGATTTTTTAGGGATTATTGGGTTTTTTGGTATTTTTGGGTTGTAGATTTTTTTGTGAGTTTTTAAGATTTTTAAGGTTCCGTAGAGGTTGATCATTTTTATGGGTTTAAAGGGTTTTTATATTTTTAGTGGTTGTTTAAAGTTTTTATATGTTTTTGTGGTTTTTAGGTTCTTTTAGGGTTTTTAATGTTATTTAACATTTCTTAGGATTTTATTTTGGTGTTAAGTATTTTTAGGTATATAATTTTTTCTTTGGGGTTTAGATTGTTTTTAGGGTTTTTAGGGTTTTAGAAATTTTTAGGTTTTTTACGGCTTCCTAAGGGGTTTTTAGTGTTTTTATTATTTTCAGTTATTTTTAGGTATATTTATGATTCTACAGTTTTTTAGGGTTTTTGTGATTTTGATATTTTTTATGGTTTTTAATATTTTTAGGGGTTTTGAGGTTCTTAGAGTTCTTTAGAGTGTTTTGGTTTTTAATTATTTTTAGAGTTTTTTAATGATTTTATGGGTTTCTATAATTCTTAGTAGTTTTTTAATGTTTATATTAATTTTCTGGGTTTTTAAATAATTTAGGGGTTTTATAGGATTTTATGGTTTAGGGTTTTCCAGGTATTTTTAGAATTTTTTAGGTTTCTTATATTTATTTTGGTTCTTTTGGGTTTTATATAACCCTTTGTTTTTAATGTTTTCTTATGGTTTTTTAGTTTTATGGGGTTTTATCGATTGTTTGGTATTTATTTGTATTTTTATGGTTTAATATGATTTTTATTTATTCTAAGGAGATTTAGGTTTCTTTAGGATTTTTATGGTTTTTATAGTTTTTATCATTTTCTAGGTTTTTAGTGGTTGTAGTGTTTTTGGGATTTTAATGTTTTTAGGGGTTTTCAGGGTTATAGTGTTTTTTATACATTTAGGGATTTTTGGGATTTTTACCATTTTTGTGGGTTTTTATCAATTTTCACGATTTTTTGTTTTTTCGATTTTTTAGGGTTTTATGGGTTTTTAGGGTTTTATGGGTTTTTAGGGTTTTTTTAGTTTTTTGTTGTCTTTGTATTTTTTATATTTTTTTAACATTTTGGGGATTTAAATGGTTTCTATTGTTTTTATTGGGGTTTAAGTGTTTTTATGGGTATTTTGTGTTTTTAATGTTTTAGCGGTTTTTTGGTTTTTTGGTTTTTTAGTTTTTTTCATGGATTTTTAGGGTTTTTAGAATTTGTTAGGTTTCATCGGGGTTTAAAGTGGTTTTTAGTTTTTACGGTTTCCTTATAGTTTTCAAGGTATTCAGGGTTTTTACATTTTTTTGTATGTTTAGGCCTTTATAGGATTTTTATATTGTTTTAGGGTTTTATGGTATTTTGGGGGGTTTTATGATTTTAGGTTTTTCAGGGTTTATATGGTTTTTATGATTTCGGGGTTTCTTTAGTTTTTTCTAGTTTTTAAGAATTTCATAGTTTTTAAAACAAATAGGGGTTTAAAATCTTTTTTAGTGTTTTAGTGGGATTTTAGTGTTTTTTTTAATTTTTGGGGTTTTAAGGTTTTTAGGGGCTTGTATGTTTCTTTGGGATTCATAGGATTTTTAGGGAATTTTATGGTTTTTAGATATTTTATGTTTTTATGTGTCTTAAATGTTTTTATGTTTTTTATGTTTTTTAGGTTTTCTTATAGGTGTTTAGGGTTTTATGGTTTTAATGTTTTGATAGAATTTAATGTTTTTTATTGATTTTCTTTCTTTTTTACGATTTTTAATGTTTTTAGGGGTTTTGGGGGGTTTGCGGGTTTTTAGGGTTTTCTATTTTTTTAATATTTTTTAGATTTTAATGTGTTTTATGTGTTTTTAGTTTTTTTAAGGTTTTCATAGGGAATTCACGATTTTTAGGGATATATGTTTTTATGACCTTTTTTTGGGTTTTAGGGATTTTGAGGGGTTTCATGTATTTTTTGGGATTTTTATTTTATTTTATGTGTTTTTTATATTTTTAGTGTTTTAATAGTTTTATAGAGTTTTAACATTTTTACGAGTTTAAAGCGTTTTAAGATATTTAGAGGTTTTAATGTTTTTATTGGTTTTTAAGAGTATTTAATGTTTTTAATGTTTTTTGGGTTTTTATAGTTTTTTGTGTTCTTTAGTGATTTTATATTTTTTTAGGTTTTTAGGTGTTTTAGGTGTTCTTTAGATTTTTAAGGAATTAAGAGTGTTTTCAATGTTTTTATGGGTTTTTATGTATTTAGATATTTCTAGGGATTTTTTATGATTTTTAGTAGTTTTTTAATGTTTTAAGGATTTATGGGTTCCAAGTGTTTTTGTTTTTAGGGGTTTTCATGGATTTTTTATTTTAAGGGGTTTTAAGGTTTTTGATCTTTTTTTGACATTTTTATGGTTTAAAATGGTTTTTAGAGTTTTTAGTGGTTTTAGGTATTTCATGGGTTTTTATGTTTTTTAGGGTTTTTATGGTTTTTTGGGTTTCTATGGTTGTTATGGGATTTAAGGTATCTATCATTTTTTGGGTTTTTAGTGGTTTTATGTGTTTTAGGTTTTTAAGGTTCTCTTTGCAGTTTTCAGGGTTCTTATGGTTTTTAAGTTTTTAGTGATTTTTAGGGCTTTTATAGATTTTTATGGTTATAGTGTTTTTTATAGTTTATAGAGTTTTTAGCATTTTTAGGGTTATAAGAGTATTTAGGTATTTGATGTTTTCTTAGGGGTTTACAGGGTTTTATGGTTTTTTACGTTTTTAGGGTTTTTTACATATTTTTTTTGATTTGTAGGGTTTTTAGGGTTCTATGGATTTTGAGTGGTTTTGGGTGTTTTAGGGGTTTTTTGGTTTTTTGGGTTTTAGGGGTTTTTTATTTTTTAGAGTTTTTATGTTTTTGTAAGAGTTTTTTAATGTTTTTATTGTGTTAAAGGGTTTTTAGGGTCTTTAGTGGGTTTTTGGGTTATTCATGTTTTTAAATTTTTTATTGTTTTTAGGTGTTTTTATAGTATTTAGTATTTATTATGATTTTTAGGATTTTTAAGTGTTATTAGGTTTTGATTTTTTTGTTAGTGTTTTTTGGGTTTCTTATGGTTTTTATGGTTTTATGTATTTTGAGGTACTTTTTATGATTTTTATTGGTTTTTATGTTTTTTTGGGTTTTTAGGGGTTTTATAGATATTTAGGTTTTTTTGGTTTTTTGGTTTTTCATAATTTATTTGGGGTTTTGAGTTTTTTAGGGTTTTAAATATTTTGTATATTTTTTTTTTGGAAGTTTTAGGTGTCTAGAGGGTTTTTATAGTTTTTGATGATGATTAAAGAACACATGGGCATCAAATGGTTGAACGTAGACTTGATGCAGAAGGCGGAATGTGAATGATTGCACAAGACCCGTTGCGATGTATTGGTATCCCAATTAAAAGTGAGAGGAACAAGAAGATAAGGGAGGACTTATAGTGATTTATCATGAATATCCATGGGGAGGCCCAGTACCCATGCTTGGTGGGAAGCATTCAAGCCTATATTTACATCAATTAAGTCGCAAAAATGGTTTTAATGACTCAACCAATGGTCTCCTATGAATTTCAAGCCCATCCCACCATAGAATCATCAACGTAAAAAGATGTAGTATAGTAGTATTTACATTCCAAAAGTGTGTTCAATTTGTCTCTTAAAGTGATGGGCATGGGACATCATTTTCAAAAGCATCATTTATGATTTTTTTTCTTGTAGAAACTATGTGTTAGAATTTTGTATCAAACTTTGTATATAAGTATCCACCCCCTTATACTCATTGGACATTATATATGATGGTAATGTTATTATGGTGGGTTTTTATTTCAACCATTTTTTTCTTATTTATTTTTTGAATTATCAAAGTATCGGTAATCTTTTGCGGCATATTTTGGATAGAGTTCTTAGACACAAGTTTTCTTTGGGTTCTTCATCGACCAACTCTCTATTTTTTCTTTATTTCCACCATTTATAGACCATATTGCTAGTTTTATTGCTAATATATGGATTATTAAAATGTGAATGTAGAAAAATGTTCTTATTAGAAATCATTTTATTCCATGTATTTCATATCATTTTGTATCAGAGCCCACTTGAAAGACATCAGGTTAATCAATTTTATCCCTTCTTCCATCTTAATTTCTCTTCAAATCCAGTCGACATCAATTCTGGTATATTTTCTTCTACACAAATAGAAATAATTTCATTTTCATTTTAGATGTATATAATATCATTCTTTTATTATATAATCTCACCTTTCGTCTCTATCTAAAATCATCAAAATCAATGTTATAAAACGTTAGATATAATAGAGTCAAATTTTGTGATGAATTCAACATTTTTAAATCCATTCATCTATCACTTTGATATTATTTCATGTTTGGATTTATTTCTTCACCAATATTTACATATTTAAAATTTATCTTGATGATTCTTCATTTATTCAAAAAAACAGAGTCTAAAAAAATCAAAAAAAGGGTAAACAAATTACAACATTTTGAATTCTACATCCCATTATCATTTTTCTTCATTCATTTTATTCCAATTTCTACATTTTTTCCTCTTGATTCCATTTTTTATTTTATATTTTAATTATTGTTTGACATTACCACATTTATATGATCCTATATATTTTTTCAAATTGGATACTAATTATATAGGGAAATCACTTAGTGATAAAAAGCAAGGGTTTTACAATTTTTTAAAAAAGAAATATTGACTGAAACAAGGGTGAACATAATATTTTAGAGTGTAAACACATGAAAAAGTGTGTGATGTTCATATTACATTCTCTTGAAATTTTATTTCAGGATTCTTAACTTGTGGAGGCATGTAATACCAGTAAAATGGACATATATTTTATCATGTGGGTTGTACAAGTATAATTCAAATGGTTGAATATTGGTATGGATGAATTGAATTCCCCTTCCAACTATAGATCACAACCAATGAGGAGATTTGTTGAATAATATGAGTATTTATTTGATTTCCATGATTTTCGAATTTTGAGAAATCAACCACCCTAGTGGAAAGAAAATGTCCTTGGAGGAATAATTTTGAGTATCCCTTCATTCCAAGTTAATAATGATCATAAAATATACTTGGCATGATAAAAAAAGTAGATAATGTTTTTTGTTTTCATAACTATTCTGAGGAAAATAATTTGAGGTTAGAGGGTATGGAATTAACTAACTATGATATCATTTTGTGGGACTAACTGTAAGTGATCCAGTGATGAATTTGTGAATGACCCATCCATATTTGGGAGGAGAATATAGTCATAATGTGTAAGAGGTTCATTTTTAGCCACTATTGTCATGATTTGTTCCTCAAGTTGCAGGGTTTGAAACAAAGAATCATTAGTTTTGATGAGTATCAAAAAGAGATGGAGATCATCATGATTATATACAATATTGATGATGAGTGATAGGATTCCATTGAATGGTTTTTGAATTGTCTCAACCATGACATTTGATATATATTGGAATCCACCACTACATGGACATGGAGGATCTTCTTCACATGGACACTAAAGCAGAGAGGAAAGTAAATTCAAGAAAAATGAACCATAAATCATATGTTAAGGGTTATAAATATTATATTATGTTTAATGATAACAAACTAGAACATAAATTAAGGGAACACAATATAGATTCAAAAGAGGTGACCAAACCAAAATTGTACTTTCTGAGATCCAAAGGTAAAATAGATGGTTAGTTATTTCCAAATCATGTGATATCAAATGTTTTAAATATCAAGGATTTTGAAAATTTCCATTACAGTTCCCAAAAAATATGACCATGATTATTTTGGCTAATGGGTATGTTATTTATTTATGCTGAAGATAAGATGAGATTCCATTACATAAGGAGTCCTCAGATGTTAAAATAGAGATCCTCAAACATGGATAAATGCCTGTGGAAAGGCGTGATTTGAGTGATCATTTTAAAGGAGAAAATGATCAAGAGAAAAGAGATAATATTTTTAATACAATATTCCTCACCGAAGAATGTTTATATAGTATTATTATTGATGTGGGTAGTTTAAAGAACACAACAAGTCTTTTGATGGTTGACAAATTCAGTTTAGCTATGACCAAACATCATCGACCTTGTAGTTTATAGTGATTAAATAACAGTGGGGATGATAAAGTTACTGTGAAATTAAAAGATCCATTTTATACTAGTAATAATTAATATATGTTGATATTTTATGTTGTTCCCATGAATTATAGTCACATATAATTGGGAAGGCCATGGCTATTTGATAGGAGGGTCACATATGATGGACACACCAACTACTATTTTTTTATGTACAATATGAGTAAATTTATACTTAAACCCTTGAGTCCTTTAAATGATTATTAATAAAAAGTTAGGATTAATAGATATTGTGAAAATATATAAAAAATAAATGAGAGAAAAAAATATAGATAATGAAATGAGTGAAAAAATAAAGATTGAAAAATGAATGATGAGTGACATCAAAAGAAATGAGGGAAATGAAAAGAGTTGAAAAAAGTGAAAAGAAGAGGAAAACATGTGTTTTGATATAAAAGTTAGATTATTTTTAGTAAAAATAAAGATATAGATGTTTTTAAAGGGTGATAACACTCTCATGCTACTATTCAAGGGAGAATGTTTTACCATTGACTCACTTAACCCATTAATGCTTTCATGTGTTGTGTATTTCTTCAAGAATTTAGTGATGTCTTTCTAGAGGATAATCCAAATGGATTACCTCTGTTTAGGGGTATCAAGCATCACATTAACTTCCTCTTAGGAAGAAAACTTCCAAATCAACCTTCATTATCAGGCCAATCCATAGAATACTCAAGAAATCCAACAACATGTGGAATAACTATTAATGGATTTTTTTGAGATAGGTTGATTCCTTGTGTAGGGATGTTAATTCTTATCCAAAAAATTATGGTAAGTGTTGAATGAGTGTTTATTTATAATATTTCAACAAAATCATGTTATATTAAAATTATTACGTAACTCATTTTAAGGATATTCTTGATGAACTCCATGTTGCATTCTTTATTACTATAGTTGAGCTAAGTAGTGGATACTATAAATTTTGAATGAAAGAGGAAGAAGAATGGAATCCCGCATTTAAAATTAAGTTTGGTTTGTATGAATGTATAGTTATTCCTTTTGGAATAACTAATTCCATAAATAAATTCATGAACTTAATCAATCATGTTTTCCAACCAATCGTTGGGAATTTTTTTGTTGATTATTTTGATGATATACTTGTTTATTCAATGTGCCTTAATGAAAATCAAGATCATTTGAAAAAAAAAATTGATGTGATTTGGAAAACTAGGTTTCTTAAAAACATATAATAATTTACATTTTGATTAAATTTGGTTATTTTTCATATTTTTTTGGGTAGGGTCTAATGGCATGATGGTCGATGAAGAGAAGGTGTAGGGAATTTGGGACTGGCCAAAACCAAAAAAATGTCAATCTGGTTAGGATCTTCCATAGACATATGAGTTTTTACTCTAGGTTAATGAGGTAATTTTTGACCATCATGTCACCATTTAATGATTTTTTCAAGAATGTAGTGAGCTTTATGTGAGGAAAATATCAATAATATTCCTTTTCTACACTCAAAGGTAAGTTGACCAATTCCCGTATCGTAATTCTTCCTAACATTTATAATTTTTTTGGTTATTTGTGATGCCTCTAGACTAAGAATTGATAATATATTAATGGAATACTCTAATATTATCTCTTAATTTAGTGAGATGCCTTATGGGGATGCATTTAAATATCATACCTATAAAAAGAAATTGTATTACCTTAAATGAACATTAGAAAATTTTAACATTAATTATGGATAAGGGAATTTGTGATTTATTTGAATCATTTAAGACTACAATTTCTAAATTTGAAAGGAAAGTTGAATAGGAGCATACAAATGGTTTAGATTCATTAAAACATTTACCTACATCATTATGTATAAGCAAAGAAAATAAAATGTTATCATTGATGCCTTGTCTAGACAATAATATCTTATCACTTCAATAAATGATGAAATAATTAGTTTTGAAATGATTAAAAGTATATATGTGAGTGATGCTAACTTTTTATGAAATTTAGAAGTTATGTGAAAAACATGGGAAAATTTATTTTTAGAAAGACGAGGGGTTTATTTTTCATAAAATTAAATTATGTGTTTTGCATTGGTCTATGTAAAAATTTCTTATTAGAGAAACACATAGAGGTTGCTTAATGAGGAATATTGGCGTTGAGAAAACATTGGCCTTGTTGTGTGAACATTTTTTATTCACCTTACATGCATTGGGATTCGGTTAGCATTTTTGGATATTGTAATGTGTGTATAAATGAAAAGTTGAAAGTGATTACATAGGGCTTATACACACCTTTTCATATTTCCTCTCATCCTTGGGTTGAAATCTTAATGTATTTTGTGTTCGTTATGAAAAGATAACAATTAAGGAAGGAATGCATCTTTGTAATGGTGGACAGGTTTAGTAAAATGGATCATTTTATTTATTATTATAAAAAATGATTCAACTCATTTGTCAAATTTGTTTTTCAGATAAATTATTAGTTTTCATGGACTGACCATTATTATTTTGATTGATAGGGATGTCAAACTCCATAGATACTTCTAGAGGACACTTTGGATCAAACATGGAACCAATGATTTTCCCACAATTGTCACCGATAGATATATGGTCAAACTAAGGTGGTCAATATAACACATTCCACATTCCACATTTTTCATGCTGTCCATAGAAAAAATATGGAACATTGGGAAATATTCATTACTCACATTAAATTTTCTTATAATCGAGTGGTTCAATCCACTAATAACTCTAAACCATTTGATGTTGTGTATAGTTTTAAACTATTGTATTTAATTGAATTTTTTTCTTTTCCTACTAATAATTTTTATAATATTTAAGTTGTAAAATGGAAAACATTTTGAAGGGTTTTAATGAAATGTAAAAGCCAACATTGAGTGGAATATTGAACTGGTGGAAGAACATTCCAATAAAGGTCAGTGGAAACTGGTTTTTCAAATAGGAGAATGGGTGTGGATACACTTGATAAAGGTTAAGTTCCACGAGTAATGAAATAAAAACATTATCCATGAGGATATATCCCTTTTACATGTCTCAGAGAAGTTTAATGATAATTCCTACAAGATTGATTTACTTGACAGGTATTGTAATATTAGTTCCACCTTTAATGACGTTGTTTTTCTCCCTTTGAATTTTATAGATTCAAGGTGGAATTATTCTATGGATTAGGAGATGATGAGGATAATAGAACACATGGGAATTTAATGAATTAAGGTAGAATTTATGAGTAAGGTGAAATTTTTAGGATTTCACAAGACCCATTGTGAGTAATTGGTGGCCCAATGATAGGGGAGAAGACCAAAAGGATGAAGGGGAAATTATATAGATTAATTAGGAATATCCAGGGGTGACCCAGTACCCTTTCATAGGGGAAGCATCCAGGCATATATTTACATTAATTAAGGCCCAAACATTCTTTTAAATACTAAACCCATAGTGTTATATGAATATCAAGTCCACCCACTACCGAATCATTGAATTCAAAAGTGGTGGGTCAGTTGTCTTTATCTTTTAATAGGGTTTGAAAATTGTCTCTTAAAGTCATGTGGATGTGGAAAAATTGTCAAAAGAATCATTTAGGATTTTTTTATTTTTTTAAACTTGGTGTTAGAATATTTTATCACTCTTTGGATATAAATAGTCACCCCTATGTACTCTTTGGATATCATGAATGAAGGTAATGTTATTATATTGATTTTTGCTTGGAATCGTTGTGTTCTTTATTAATTATTCACTTATTAGAGGATTAGTCATTAGTTTTGGGGTCTTGTGTCTATATTTCTCATAGGTAAGTTATCTTTGGGTTCTAACTTTACTGAATCCTTTTTTCTTCCTCATTTTCCCCATTTATATCCCTTTTAACATGTGTTATTATAGAGATCTGTGTGATAAAAAAGATAATATTGATCGTGGTTCCAATGAACCTTTCTAGTGAGTCTTGGATTATATATCATTTTCAGTTGGTTTTTATGGTTTTTATGGGGTTTAGACTGTATATGGTTTTTAGGTTTTTTTATATTTTATGTGGTTTTTAGGCTTTTTAGGTTATTTACTATCTTTTAGGGTTTTTATAAATTTTTATGTTTTTAGGGGTTTTAAGTGTCATTATTTTTTCAAGGTTTTATTAGGGGTTTTAAAGGTATTTAGGTTTGTTTACAATTTTAGGGGTTTTTATGGTTTTAATAGGATTTTTACTGTTTTTAGGGTTTTTAGGGATTTTTAGGGTTTTAAGGTTTTATGGAATTTTTTATGGTTTCTAGGAGTATTATTTTTGTTAGTTATTAAGGGATTCTTAGGGATTTTAGGGTTTTTAGAGTTTTATATATTTTTTTGGGATTATTATGATTTTTTAGTTTTTTGGTTTTTTGGGTTTTTAGGGATTTTTAGAGGGTTTAGGGTTTTTAGTGTTTTTAGGTTTTTAATGTTTTTTTGGGTTTTTAGGGTTTTTGTGAGTTTTTTAACATTTTATGGTTTTTTATATATTTTTAACATTTTAAGGTATTTAAATATTTTTTATATTTTTTAGTGGTTTGTAAGGTTTTATGGGTTTATGGTTTTTTATTGTTTTTAGGGGTTTTATGGTTTTTAGGTTTTTATGGTTTTTAGTGTTTTTAGGATTTTAATCGTACTATGTGTTTTTAGTTTTTTTATATTTTTCTTAAGGGTTCCCTGGGTTTTAATGTTTTTTATTTTTCTTGGAATGTCTATAGATTTTAATGTTTTTTAGTATTTTTATGGATTTTTTTGGGCTTTAGGGTTTCAAGGTTTTTCAGTGTATTTTGGGTTGTTTTGGTGTTTTTAGGGTTTCTATGTTTTTAGAGTTTTTAATGTTTTTAAGGGTTTAATGGTTTTTAAGGATTGTAGTTTTTTATGGTTTTTATGGGTTTTTATATTTTTAATGGTTTTTAGGTATTTTTATGGTTTTTAGGGTTTTAGGGTCTTTTAGGGTTTGTAGGGTTTTAGGGGTTTTATGTGGTTTTACGTTTTGAGGTTATCTTAGCATTTTCATTTTTTTGGGTTTTTTATATTTTTTAGGATGTTAGTATTTTTTAGGATTTTTTTTAAAATTTTTTATGAATTTTTTAGTTTTTTGGATTTTGTTTGGTTTTTTGGGATTTTATAGGTTTTAGGGTTTTTTTTATATTTTTTATGATTTTGGGGGTTCTAAAATTTCTATTGTTTTAACATTTTCTTAGGGGTTTTCCATGTTTTTAGGGTTTTTATATAATTAGGGAATTTAGGGCTATTTTATATGTTTAGTTTTTTAGTTATTTTGAGGTTTCTATGGGGTTTTATGGTTTTTATGGTTTTTTGGGTTGTAGGGGTTCTTTGAGTTTTTAATGGTTTTTGGTTTTTTAACGTTTTGATTTTTTTTTGGGGATTTAAGGGTTTTTGAGTTTCTAGTGGTTTTAAGGTTTTTATGGGTTTTTCTGGTTTTTTAAGGATTTCGGGATTTTTTGGTTTTTAGGGTATTTTATGTTATTTAAGGATTTTAGCATTTTTTAGGTTTTTAAGGGTTTTATGTTTTTTAGGTTTTTACATTTTCTTTGTGGTTTTTACAGTTTTTTGGGTTTTTAATGTTTTTTTGGGTTTTTAGGGTTTTTTAGTATTTTATGGTTTTTAGGGTTTTCGAAGGTTTTTAGGGTTTTTATGGTTTTGGGGGGTGTTGAGGGTTTTTCACTTTTTTAGGGGTTTTAAGGGCATTCTGTGCCTTTATTTTTTATTTTTCTTAGGGAATTTAGGATTTTTTGGGTTTTTATATTTTTAGGGATCTTTAGGGATTTTTTTTGGATTTTAAGGGTTTTTAGGGTTATTAAGTATTTTTACGGTTTTAGGGATTTCTTTGGTTTTTAGGGATTTTATAGTTTTTTAGGTTTTTAGGGGTTCTATAGGTTTTTATGTTTTTATGGTTTTCTTATGGGTTTTCGGGATTTTTAGGGATTTTTTACATTATTCGTGATTTTAGTTATTTTTTAGGATTTTCATTGAATTTATGGGCTGTATGGATTTAGAGGGGTTATAATATTTTTCAGGGATTTGGAGTTTTTTTGGTTTACTGGTTCTTTGGGTTTTTTTATTATTTTTAAGTGTTTTTATAGTTTTTAAACATTTTTATAGGTTTAAATAGTTCAGAGTTTTTTGTGTGTTTTTATGGTTTGTATAGATTTCATTGGGGTTTTTTTATGGTATTAGGGATTTATTTGGCTTGGGGGTTGGGTCTTTTTAGGGTATTATGGTTTTAGAATTTATTAGGTTTTTTACTGTATTAAGTGTTTTTTGGTTTTCATATTTTTTCATAGGGGTTTTCTAGGTATTTTGGGTTTTTACCTTTTTAGGTATTTTTAGGGTTTTTTTAGAATTTTGATGGTTTTTTGGTGTTTTAGGTAATTGAGGGGTTTTTAGGAAATTAGGATTTTATGGATTTAGTGTTTTTAGGTTTTTATGGGTTCTAAGTGTTTTCTGGTTTTTATGGTTTTCTTAGGGGTTTCTAGGGTTTTAATGGTTTTTGACATTTTTAGGGATTTTGATGGATTTTTTAGGATTTCTATGGTTTTTATGGGTTTTAGGGATTTTGAAATATTTAAGGGTTTTTATGTCTTTATGGTATTATGGTTTTTTATGGTTTTTGGGTTTTTAGGGTTATTTAATTTTTTAATTATTTTATGTTTTTATAGATTTTTTATAATTTTTAGTGTTTTAATGGGGTTTTAGAGTTTTTTTGTGGCAGAAATGGTGTGGGATCAGACAAAGCTGACCCCATGATTTATTAAAGAATTTGAAAAGTAAAGTACAATTCATTACAAAGGAGGCTTGCATATCCTAGTGTGGGTATTCCCCTTCATGTCTGAGTCAAATGAAGACAAACAGATGTCTGGAGTCCTAAAATACCATACCGAAGTCCCTTTGTCAATCAATCTCTTGGAAAGAGCATCCGCAACCGAGTTTTCCTCCCTATAGGTATGTGAGATGCCCAGGGATAGAGCCTTGGCAGCATCAAGGCACTTGATCCAGTGTTGGAGAAGTCGCCATGGTACAAGTCGTGACTGCTTCCTGAAGGCCTCCACCTCCAATGATGAATCAGATTCAATCCAGAGCTTATTCCATCTAAAATGGGTTGCATATTGAATCACCTTTATGATGGCCTAATGTTCTGCCTCATACGCGGTACCGCACCTAAGGAATTGGTAAAAGCATCCTTTGACAAAGCCTCAAGAGGTAAAAAAACCCCCGGCACATCCTAAGGGACCTGGCACACCCATGTCAGCGCCATCAACATTGACCTTGATAAAGCCCGCTATCGAAGGGATCCACCTAATAAATTTCAGCATCCTCGGTTTTCTGCATCTTCCTGGAATTCCAATTCTTTGTAGGACCAGGAAGTCATTCATATCAATATTAATCTCCCCATTCTAGATACCTGCCGCTGCATGGATAGACCTATGCATGCTCACCACTCCTTCATGGAAAGAATATGTTTTATTCTGATGTGCCACCACATTTCTGGAAAACCAAACATTAGAGAACAGCGCCTCCGCCACTGCTAGGAGAATATTGTGAAGCTGTGAGCTTAGGCCTACCTCAGTTAAAGCACCGAGAAGATTCACTAGCTCTCGTAGCCTACTCAAATTAAGATGAATTCCAAAGACATCTTAAATATAAATCCATAACTCAGAAGCCATACTGTAGTTTATGAAAAGATGGTTACTAGTTTCCTCCACCCGCAAGAAAATGTTACAGCCTGAAACAATCTACCATCCAGCCATTTATATCACCCCATGTAGGGGTAGTCTCCCTTTCCATATTTTCCATAAGAAAATCTGCCTTGATGGAGGGATAAATAGATTTCTAAATTTGGAAAGCCGCACTGGAACATAGGAGTTATGTTCACATTTGTGGTGATATAACCCATTGGTGTTGAGAAGACCACACCGATCAGGTTTCCATACTAAAGAATCAATATTGAAAAATTTATATCTCTTTATCTCAATGACAATCATGCTCGGTTCCAACCATGTTGTCAAAAATCTGAAAAAACTCAGAAATTGGCATTTTCTGTAAGTTATCTAGCGACTGAAGTATTGTATTTAGTGGAGTGTCCAACCAAGAATTGGTCCAAAAGTTTATGCTGGATTGCTTCAAGACAATCCACCTTGAATTTGAGATAATATCATTGTATATTTTCTTGATCGAGGGCCAAACCGAAGAGAGAGAATAACCATCAGATTCATTCATCAGCCTGCAAACAAACCGATCGTTGAGGAAATCCAGACCCTCATTTCAAGAATTGATCAAATTCCAGAAAAGGTTACCCAAGAGTGACTTATTGATCTTTCCCAAGTCCTTGATACCAAGACCGCCCATGTCAATTGGTTCAGTTCACTTTTTCCAAGCCACTGTGACAATCTTCCTTTCATTTATGCATCCCGTCCACATAAAGTTTCTTATTTTCTCTGGTATTTTCTTAAGCAAGCTGACTGTTCACCTGTAAATCAAGAAGGCATGCACCATCATGGGAATTAATACCGAATTGATCAGACAAACCCTTCCTGCTTATGACATAAATTTACCTTACCACCTGGCATGTTGGTTGATGGCTCTTGCTGAAATCGATTCAAAATGAGAACATTTAGGCTTACCCAAAAAGAGAGGAACCCCGAGGTGCATAAATGGAAGGGTATTCCCCTTTACACACATAATATGGTCATATCGTATCTTCCTACCATTGTAGATTTTATTTCCAAAGATGATGAATGATTTACTCCATCTAATGGATTTCCTTGCTGCCTCCTCATAATGCCGGAAGAGCTTCTTGATTGAAATAAGTGTTGTACGGTTTGCCTCCCAAAAAAGAATGACATCATCAGCATAGAGCTGGTGAGATGGTACATGAAGATACTTAATTTCTTTAAGAGGAGTGAAGAATTCATTTTGAACCAAGATAATAAGACAAAAGCTTAAATAATCCTCAACAATGGCAAAAAGAAGTCCTGATAGATGATCCCCCTGCCGAACTCCACGAGAGGAACAAAAAAACCTTTTGGAGATCCATTTATCATGAAAGACATTCTTGCACTCTCCAGGATATATTTTATAATCTTGATGAAGTTGTCAGAGAAACCATATTTTCCAAGGATATCAAAAATTAAACTCTCTCTAATTATGTCAAAAGCTTTGAATATGTCATGCTTTAGAGAAAAGATGCCATATCTGGTTTTCCTACGCATAGAATTAACTCCCTCCAAGGCAATGTATAAACAGATTTGAATATTCCTTCCTGTAACAAATCCGAACTGATTTGGAGTAACAATATTCTTGAGGATCTTTGACAAACTGATAACAATGATTTTGCTGATAAACTTCAAGATAGTATTCCCAAGGGTAACTGGGCGAAAATCCTTGATGTTAGTCGCATTCTCCAGCTTCGGAAGCAAGGCAATAAAATTTGAATTTTCCCCATATGGTATAGATGCAGTCCTGAAGAAGTACTTTATCGCAGAGGATACCTCAACGTGCACAAAATCCCAGAAAAACATAAATAATTTATTGCTAAATACATCAGGACCCAATGCGCTGTCCATGTTGAGTGAAAATAGATCATTTCTGATTTCATCATCAGAGGGAATAATAACCAGGTGCAAGTTCTGCTGCTTATTAATACATAGTACAATGGACTCCAGAAGCCGAAAAGTCAGTGGTGTTCGAGATTCTGTATATATATCTAGGAAATAATCCACTACTATACTAGCTATATCATGCTCTTTCGTAAAGAGAGATCCATTTACCCGGACAACACTAAAAACATTCTTTTCCTTCTTCTCCTTCTAAAGATTGTGGAAGAATTTTTTGTTCTTATCATCTTCATTGAGCCATGTCACCTTGAAGTGATTCCTTATCATACTCTCTTATAACAAAATAAGGTCATCTGGTTTTGAGATAAGCTACAATTCCTCCCTTAAGGGATCATGTTGTTGCTGGTTCAGAAGTTGGAAATGATCAAGCTGAGATTCAGCCTCATTGATTTCATCATCCAATTTGGAGAATGAATTCTTGCTCCAATCTCTCATCTTGAATTTGATAATTTTTAATTTAAAAGTCACTTTAAAAAAGGAATTACCTTGGGTATGATGACTCCAGCCACTAATGAAAGATTCTCTGCACCCAGGAATTTTGAGCCATACGTTATTAAATTTGAAGGGTAGAAAGGATGACCTTACTGGACCATCTTGAAATTTATTCACCAGCGGGTTATAATCCGAATGATAATTTGGATGGGTGTGCCCAATAATTTCCACAATAACCCCATTCTCATTTATTCAGAGAAAAAACCTGTCAAGATTACTAGATTGCCTTCCATTGCTAGTGAACCTTCCCCATGTAAATTTATCCCCAGTAATTAGGATCTCTATCCAGTTGCAGGAATCAATGCAATAAGAGAATTCATCTACAGCACCACGAATGAAATGAGGTCCAAGTTTCTCCCCAGGCCTTAAGACTGTGTTAATGTCCCCCAGCATAGTCCAGTGACAATCCACTTGGTTGTTGAATCTTTCCAAATATCCCCACAACTCCCGTATTCTAATGTAATAATAGGATGCATAGACGAAGGAGAAACTAGAATCAAGCCCATAAAAACATGTTGTTATGGTTATGAGTTGATGGAAGACTTTTACAGAAAGATTTTAAACCCCATGATGATTAAGGATCCATAATGATTCACACCCATTGGAATCCCCATTGTGTGCCCCTAGGGAATAATGAAGGGAACTCCAACTGAAGCCTTTCCATTTACTAAACTCAACCTTGGGCTCTGTAATTGCAATCAAACCTGGTTTATAATGAGAAATAAAATATCTAAGAGCAGAGGCCATTGCAGAATTCCCATTTCCTCTGCAATTCCAATATAGTATCTTCATTAATCTTGACGGTGTACCTTTACACACTTCTTTTTGGGTGGAAATCTAGCCGGTCTCTTGCTAGGCTTGGATTCAATAACCAAGTTCTCCCTATCATCTTCATGTTGTCCTTGTGCGTGATCCGAGTCATCTGCCCAATATTTACCTGATAACAGAGAGAATGTGTTCAAAGAGCACATTCCTTCCTCCATGGGTTTTCCTTCGGGGTTCCTCTTCGCACATTTATTTGAGGTAACTGTCGTGAATCCATTAGTTTGTGCGACTCCCTAAGCGAGAATAGGTAAGGACTGCTCCATTACCCGACTCGTAAGATCATTAACCAGGATCAGTGCATCCTGAGGAGTTTCATCAGATGGAGTCCCATTATCGGAAACCATGATGGCATTCCCTGAGTGTGGCTCCAGCTGTCTTGGCTCCTCAGTTTTCCTATCCAAAGGTGTGACAGGGGCATTAAGTATGTCTGGAACAATTCCTCCATAAATAGTAGGGGAGGGAGATCCGACAGCCATTTCCTTTGGATGGTCCGGTAGTTATCCGGCCTCCTTAGCCCCCATGTTATCAATTAATACGATACCAGAGGCCTCATAAGGTACCTTTACCTCAAATCCAGATCTAGGCTCAACATTCCCTTCCTCCGGCAGGGGAACAACCAGTAAGTTACTGCATTCAATGCCATTACAGCCCACATCCCCAACCTCCACAGGGGCTAAGTTAACATTTTTAATGGTTAAAAGAGGGTTTAGAGTTCATATTGGTTTTAGGTTTTTATGGGTTATTATAGTTTTTAAGGTTATTAGTGGGTTTATGGTTTTTAGGGGTTTTTAGGGTATTAGTTTCTTCAGTTTTTTTTGTTTTTTAATCATTTTTAAGTTTTTAGTGGTTTTAAGTGTGTTAGGTTTTTAAGGTTTTATTAGGGGTTTCCATGGTTATTATGTTTTCACACGATTTTATGAATTTTTAGTGTTATTTTTAGTATATATATGTTTTTTATTTATTTTTTGGTATTTTGAGTGTTTTTAGGGTTTTAGGGACTTTTTGGTTTTTTAGGGTTTTATATTTTTAGTTTTTTTAGTTTTTTCGGGTGTTTTAGGGTATTTAATGTTTTCTTAGGTGTTTTCAACATTTTTAGTGATTTTTAGGAATTTTTTAGGATTTTTATGGGTTTTTTAGGGTGTTTAGGGTTTTTAGGGATTTGAGGGTTTTTGGGATTTTTATAGTCCTTAGGATTTTTATAGTTATTTGGGTTTTAGGGTTCTTTTATTTTTTTGTTTTATATATTTTTCTAGAGTCTTTTAACATTTTTAAGGGCATAATGGTTTTTTAGATTTATTATTAGTTTGGTTGATATTTTATGGGATTTGGGTTTTTCTAATGTTTTCTGGAGTTTTGGGGTTTTTAAGGCATTTTATAGTTTTTAGGGTCCCCTTAGAGTTTTTAGGTTTTTTATTATTTTTTAGGATTTTTAATTTTTTTAGGTTTTTAATGTTTTCTAAGGGGTTTTTAAATTTTATCATTTTTTTAACATTTTTAGAGATTTTTTTTGATTTTTTTCTTTTTTTTTGTTTTTAGGATTTTTATTAATTTTGGGGGTTTTTGTACATTTAGGTTTTGTTGTTATTTTTTTTTTGGTTTTATGTTTTTTTAATTTTTTAATATTTTCTTATTATTTTCAGGATTTTAAGCATTTTTTTACATTTGTAACAATTTTTTAGTATTTTAATGGGTTGGTAGGTTTTGTAATAATTTTGAGACATTTATAGGGTGTTAGGGATTTTTGGGTTTTTTGGTTTTTTTGTGTTTAGGGTTTTTTGTTCTTTTTTACGGTTTATGTTTTTTTAATTTTTTTAACATTTTTAGGAGTTAAAAGGATTTTTAGAGTTATTATTTGTTTTTATCGGTTTTATGGGGATTTAGGGGTTTTATGGTTTTTAGGTGGGTTTAGGATTTTTAGGGATATTTAGGCTTTTTAGGTTATTTTTATTTTTTTTGTATTTTTATGTTTTTAGGGGTTTTATGTGTTTCTAGGTTTTTATGGTATTCCTATTATTTTTCTAGGGTTTTAGTTTATTTACGTTTTTAGTGATTTTTAGGGATTTTTTAGTGTATTTTAGTGGTTTATGGGAATTTTATGGTGTTTTGGGGTTCTTATGGTTTTTAAAATATTTTATGGTTTTTAGCATTTTTTTTCTTAGCATTTAATTTGTTTTTAGTATTTCATGATTTTCTAAGGATTTTTTATAGTTTTTATGGTTTTTATATTTTTATGTATTTTTAGGGATTTTGTTTTTAAATTTTATAGTTTACGAGTCTTTAGAAATTTTGAGGGATTTTAATTTTTTAGGGATTTTAGCGTTTTTAGGTTTTTTGGGGTTTTAAGTGATTTATGTTTTTTAATTATTTGTTATGTTTTTTCATGGTTTTTAAGGTTTTTTATAATTTATCGTAATTTTAGGGGTTTTATGATTTTTATGATTTTTATGTTCTTTATGTTTTTTAGGGATTTCAATGGTTTTTAGGGGTTTTACGGTTTTGGTGGGTTTCATGGGTTTTTAGGGGTTTTGTGAAATTTTTTAAGGGATTTATGGTTTCTAAAAATTTTTAGGGGTTTAAATGGGTTTTAGAGTTTATAGTAGTTTTTTAGCTGTTTATGGGTTTTAGGGTTTTTATCGGGTTTAGGGGTTTTTAGGGGTTTTAGAGGTTTTAGGGTCTTATGGGTCTTTTTATTGCTTTTTGGGGTTTTAAGTGTTTTTAGGTTATTAATTTTTTCTTTGGGTTTTTTAGGGTTTGTTGGTGTTTTATCAATTTTTTTATTTCTTGGTATTTTTATGGATTTTTCTATATTTTCATTGTTTTAGTGATTTCAAGTTGTTTTTTTGTGTTTTAGGGGTTTTGTGGTTTTTAGGGTTCTTAGTGTCTGGTAGGTTTTTAGAGGTTTTACATTTTTTAGGTTTTTTCGATTTTATTAAGGATTTATTGGGTTTTAGGGGTTTTTTACATTTTTAGAGTTATTAGATATTTGTAAATAAATTTATGGTATTTAGGTTTTTTATGGATTTTGTGGGTTATTAGCATCTTTTCGGGTTTCATGTGTTTTTTTGGGTTTTTGGGATTTTATGGGGCTTTTGGGTTTTAGGGTATTCAATATTTTCTATTATTTTTAACATTTACAGGGTTTTAAATGTGTTTTTATTGTTTTTGTGGGGTTTTATGTGTTTTATGGGTTTTTAGGTATTTTAATGGTTTTTAGGGGTTTTTAGGGTTTTTAGGATTTTTTTAGGTTTATTAGCGGTTTTTGGTTTTTAGGGGTTTTAATTGTTTTTAGTAATTTAAGATTTTCTTAGGGGATTTCATGGATTTTATGGTTTTTTAGGTTTTATGGATTTTTGGTGATTTTTTAGGATTTTAGGGGTTTTTAGGGATTTTGAATATTTTTAGGTTTTTTCAAAATTTTCAAATATTTATGATTTTTTTTGGGTTTTAGGGTTTTTTTAGTATTATGTTTTTTTGTATTTTTTAACATTTTTATGGGTTTAAAGGATTTTTATATTTTGAGTGGGTTTTAGTATTTAAGGGTTTTTTGGCTTTAAATGTTATTATGGGTTTTAATGATTTTTGGCTTATTTGTTATTTTGGGGTTTCTGCATTTAATAGTTTTTTAGTTTTTAATAGTTTTTTGGTTTTTAAGGTTTTAGGAGGGTTCATTAATGTTTATTGGGTTTTTTACATTTTAATGGATTTTTAGGGATATTTTGGATTTTTATGCGTTTTTAAGGTTTTTTGGTAATTTGAGTGTTTTTTGGATATTTTATGGTTTTATAGAAATTTTAAGTTTTTAGGGGATTTAAGTGTTTTTAGGTTATTATGGTTTTCTTATGATTTTTTATTGTTTTTAGGGTTTTTTACGTTTTTATGTATTTTATGCATTTTTTATATTTTTATAGCCTTTAGGGTTTTTAGGGTTTCTGATGGTTTTATATTTTATTGGTTTTATAGTTTATTTAGTATTTAGTGTTTTTTTTTGTTTTTTAGGGTTTTACGGATTTTATAGTTTTTTAGTGTTTTTAGGGGTTTAATGGGTTTTTAGAGTTTTTAGTGGGATTTTATTGTTTTTATGGGCTTTAGGAATTTTAAGGTTTTTAGGGGTTTTTATTCGTTTTTAAAGGTTTTAGGGTTCTTTATGGTTTTAAACATTTTTTAGTTTTTTAGTGGTTTTAATTATTTTTAGGTTTTTAAGGTCATCATAGGTTTTTCAATGTATTAGGAGTTTTTGACATTTTTAGGGATTTTTGGTGGTTTTTATTAATTTTTATTGATTTTTATAGTTTTTAGGGTTTTGGGGATTTTGAGGGGTTTTGTGGTTTTTTAGGGTTTGGGGGGTGTTTATGGTTTTCTGCATTTTTTGAGTTTTTTAGTTTCTTAATGTTTTTATATTTTTTAAGGGATTATATATTTTTTTTGGATTTTATGGTTTTTATGCTTTTTGGGGGTTTTATTGTCATTTTTTTAAAAAGGTTGTGGCCGAAGCATCATTTATTATTAAAGCAAAGAAAAGTCCTCTTTAACTAGGTAGAGGGAGACCCATTACATAGCCTGAAGGTCCAGTGGTCATTTAGCCCATTACATGGCCCGTAGGCCCATCTTTTTGGCCTAAAGCCCATTCTGTAAATAGTACTGCTACAGTACATGCTCTACAACAGTACTGCACCGTACCCACCACCGCTACAGTA
This sequence comes from Viscum album, assembly GCA_963277665.1. Lineage (NCBI taxonomy): Eukaryota > Viridiplantae > Streptophyta > Magnoliopsida > Santalales > Viscaceae > Viscum > Viscum album. Next base: position 471,655,348 of record OY728162.1, on the reverse strand, counting down.
CTCTGACACCGCTACAGTCACCTGCCGCCACTATAGTGCATGTCGTTGCTACAGTGCCTCTACTGCTACAATACACTACAGTACCTCTGCCCAATGGAATTTGAACCCCCTTTTTTCATGTAGAATTATTCGGTGCATACCACTAAGCCAAACCCCAACAACAAGGGTTTTATGGTCATTATGTGTTTTTAGGGTTATATGATCTTTACAGCTTTGTAGATTTTTTTGTTTTTAGGGGGTTTTAATTGATTTTTTTTACAGTTTTCATAGGGTTTTTATATATTTTTCATTTTGTGAGATTTTTATGGCTGTTTTTGGACTTTTCAAATCATGAGGGTTTTTGGGGATTTTGATCGGTTTTATAGGTTTTAGGGTTTTTTAAAAAAATTATGTTTTTTCAGGGTTTTAAGTGTTTTTTTTCTAAAATTTTTTACGGGTTTTTATATTTTTAGTGTTTTTATAATTTTATGGATTGTTGGGATTTTTTAGGATTTTTATGCTTCATTTGGATGTTTGGGGATTTTGAAGGTTTTTATGATTTTTTTATTTTTTAGTGTTTTTATGGTTATTTAGGGTTTTAGGGGTCTTTTAAATTTTTTTTATGATTTTTATAGTTTTTAGGGATCATTAGCATTTTTAGGGATATAAAGGGTTTTTAGATGTTTTAGTTATTTTTAGGTGTTTTAGGGGTTTTCAGGGTCTTTTATGGTTTTAGTTGATTTTATGGTTTTTAGGGATTTCAGGATATTTAATGATCTTTTAGGGGTTTTAAATATTTTAGTTCTTTAGGGGTTTAATATTTTTATGTTTTGAAGGTTTTAATAGGGTATTTCGAGTATTTAGGGTTTTTTACATTATTAGGGAATCCTAGGTATTTTAATGATTTATATATATTTTTTGGACTTTAAGGATTTTTGGTTTTTTAGGTAATTAAATGTTTTTATGGTTTTTAGGTATTTTGGGGTTTTATGGTTTTTAGTGTTTTGAGGGTTTTTAGGGTTTATTGGATTTCTATGTTTTTATGTTTTTATGTTATTTTAGGTTTTTAATTTTTTATAGGAAAGCGGTGACAAGAATTGGTCATCCAATTCATGCCCCAATAGATTTATTAAATGAAGAAAAATATACAATATAAGCATGAGGTGTAAAAATCATACACCAAAAATAATTTTAGGGGAGTACAAGATGAAATTTCCAAGAGAACCATACCAAAGGTGTGAGTTTTATTATAAAATGTCTAAAAAATTCTAACAACATGTTTCCTTCTTATCTGAGGATAGTCACAATTCATTAAGGGAGCCACAAGAAACACCCTAGCAGTGAAGAACAACTGATTCGAGCCTTTACTACAGTCCAAAGAATTGGATATATAGTGCTAAAGGAAATGTCCAGTCAAGCCAAAACATTCACCAAATATAAATGGATGAAGCAGACTCAAGTAGAAGCAAGAGAAAAAGAAACATGATCCATTGAACCATCAATGAACTTTAGAAAATTTAACATGTTTGGATCACCCATCCAAGCAACAATAGCTTCCCCCATCCCCTCTTTGTGAAGGAGAATATAGCTGGAACTGCTTGATAAGGAAAAACTCAATAGAATCAGCTCCAAAGGATAGTAAAAACAAGGGAAAAAAACTCAAAAGCCATTAACTTAGATGACACGGTTTCACTTTAGCTATACGAATCAAATCGATCAAAGGATGCATCATTAAAAATTATAGTCACTGAGTGAGACATCTTCAAAACATAGATCAGCCTCCACCAGAAACACTCCAAGAGATTTCAGAAGTGCAAACATCAAGAAAAAATGAGATAACCAAGTGAAATCAGTTGATTCAAAATCAAAGAGCAATAGACTGATGTGCTTGAACCATAAAAATTGTGTTGCAACATTGGAGAGATCATCATCGCACTATATTGAAGTCTGTCCAGAGTAAGACGAATCATATGTAAAAACCACCCACCATCCATGATTTTCCATGTAGAACAAATAACCATGTGAAGTCAAATGGGGAAACAACCTCAGGTGAAGACGAACAATTCCAGAACAGAACAAAACGTAGAAAAAAGATCTCTCATCAGTAGACAACATGCATTGAATTCAAATAAAAGAAATTCCAAAATGGAAATTTGAGGCACAAACAGTGGACCCTATAACTACATAAGAGTCTTTCTCAACATTGGGAAATAGATAGACTCATTTCCATTGAATATGATTGAAATTAATGTGAGGATTAAGTTCAAATTATTCTACCAATTTAATGAACATTTATTCTCTAATTTAAAGGTAATTTCCCACAGTTATTTCACCATTATTGTATCTTTTGAATACTATTGTGTCTTGCTCATCTATCCAAGCTTATAAATAATCTGACACTTCATCAACATATTTATAAGTATCCCTCACACCTGGGTAAGTTTTATATGAGTTTTAGGGTTTTTTAGGTTTTAATTATTTTTATAGAATGTTTATGGTTTTTAGGGGATATAGGGGGTTTAGGGATTTTTAGGGATTTTGAGAGATTTTATGGGTTTTTATGATTTTTAGGGATTATTTTATATTTTTATAGTTTTAAGCTTTTTTAGAGTTTTATAAAATTTTATAGTTTTAAAGGGTTTTTAGATTTTTTTAGTATTTTTTATGGTTTTATGTGTTTTATTTGTTTTAAGGGTTTAGGGGTTTTTATGATTTTAGGTTCTTTTTAGGGTTTTATCATTTTTAAGGTTTTTAGTGGTTTTATGTATTTTTAGGTTTTTAAGGTTTTAATAGGTTTTTTTTGGTTTTTTACAATTTTAGGGGTTTTAAGGTATTTTTTATGGTTTTTATGGTTTTTATGGTTTTTTGTTTTTTAGGGTTTTAATCATTTCTTGGTTTTTGGGGGGTTTTAATCAATTTATGGTTTTTAATGTTTTTTTTGGTTTTTAGGATTTTTATGGTGTTTTACATTTGTAGGGATGTTTATTGTATTTTTTGGGATTTTATTATTTCTATTATTTTTAGGGGTTTTTGGATTTTAGATTTTTTAGTGTTCTATGGTTTTTTGGTTGTGTGAGATTTTCTGTTTGAGTTTTTAGGGTATTTTATGTTTTTATAATATTTTACTAGTTTTAGATTTTTAAAGGGTTTTTAGCGTTTTCGTGGTTTTTAGTGATTTTGTGTGTTTTAAATGTTTTTGGGGTATTTTTATTGTTCTTAGGGGATTTTAGGGGTTTTTTGGGTCAACTAGGGTTTTTAGTATTTTTTATGTTTTAAAGGGGTTTTAAGTGTTTTACGTTTTTAAGATTTTCTTTAGTTTTTTTGTGTTTTTAGGGATTTTTTTAGGGTTTTCATGTTTTTCTAGTTTTTTTGGTTTCTTAAGTGTTTAAATGGTTTTTGTAGTTTCTACTGGTTTTTAGGGTTTTTAGGGGTATTCAGGGTTTTTATGTTTTTTAAGGGATTTTTAGTTTTTTGGGTTTTTTATGGTTTTTGGGTTTTTTTAAGGATTTTAGCATTTTTAGGTTTTATGAGTTTTATGTATTTTTGGGTGGGGTGTTTAGGTTTTTTCAAGGGGTTTCTAGGGTTTTTAGGGTTTTTCACGTTTTTAGTTAATATTATGGCCTTTTTAGGATGCTCCTATCGTTTTAGGATTTTTAGGGGTTTTGAGGGTCTCTAAGGTTTTTTGGGTTTTCAGTTTTTATGGATTTTGGGGCATTAGGTTTTATGGGTTTTATGTGGAATTATATTTTTATGGTTTTCATAGGGTCTTTAGGTATTTATGGTTTATTGGGTTTTAACATTTTCGTGTATTTTTAATAATTTTTCTGATTTTTTGTTGTTTTTAAGGGTGTTATAATTTTTTCTGGTTATATGGTTTTTAGAGTTTTTTTTGGGTTTTTTGGAATTTTGGATTTTTGGGATTTTTGGATTTTTAATTATTTTTATAGTTTTAAATTTTTTAGGAATTTAAATTGAATTTTAGATTTTTGTTAGAATTTTTAGGGTTTTTATGGGATTTTTTTGGTTTTTATGGTTTTAGGGTATTTATATCTCTTTGGGTTTTTGGGGGTTTGTTTTCAGTTTTTCGGGTTATTGGGAATTTTTAGGTTTTTTACAATTTTAAGTATTTTTTAAGGATTTTGTACATTTTTTCGGGGTTTGAAGGTTTTTTATGTTTTCATGGGTTTTTTTGGTAATTTTTAGTATTATTATGGGTTTAGGGGTTTTTGGGAGTAGGTGGGTTTTTTTAGGTCTTTAGGGCTTTTTGGTTTTTATAGGTTTTTTTGGTTTTAGAGGATTTTTATTTTCTAAGGTGTTTTATTGTATTTTTAGTTCAAAATTTTTTTTAGGGGTTTAATGGAATTTTCGTGTGTTTAATAGTTTTTTAGAGTTTTTTATAACTTCTAGGGGTTTTTATGTTTTTTATGGGTTTTTAGGTCTTTTATGGACTTTTATAGTTTTTAACATTTTTAACATCTTTTAAAGGTATTAAGAGTTTTTTTTTGCTTTTTTTTTGCTTTTTTTGGTTTTTTAGGTTTTATTTATTATTTTCATTTTAGGTATTTTAATTGATCTTTTGGATTTTTAAGGATTTTTAGGCTTTCTAGGGATTTTAGGGGTTTACGGTGTTTTAGAGTTTTTAATTTTTTTTGATTTTTTGGGTTTTAAAATGATTTTAGATAAATAATGTTTTCTTAGATTTTTTTAGTATTTTGGGTTTTCTTTACAATTTTAGGGTTTTCAGAGTTTTTTAAGGTTTTTATGGTTTTTAGGTTTTTAGGGATTTTGAGGGGTTTTATGGTTTTTGAGTGTTTCTTGGATTTTTATTGATTTTTTGTTTCAGGTTGTTCTCAATTATTTTAGTGTTTTCATGGATTTTTAGAGTATTTAACATTTTTAGGTGTTTAAATAAATTTATATTTTTTAGTGTTTTTAGGTTTTTAAGGGGTTTTAGTGTTTTTAATGTTTTTTCTGGTTATTATGGTTTTTTGGGGGGTTTGGGTTTTTTTTTTTGTGTTTTTAGTATTTTTTAGTTTTTTTATGGTTTTAAGTGTTTTTAGGTTTTTCTGTTTCCATAGTTTTTTCATTTATTAAGTATTTTTAGGTTATTTGGGATTTTTATTGATTGTTTATGATTTTATGGGATTATATGGTATTTTAGGACTTTAAGGGATTTTAAGGGTTTTTAGGTATTTTATCATTTTGATAGTTTTTGGGGGTTTTAGAATATTTCTGAGATTTTTAGGGAATTTAAGGTATTTTTAGTGTTTTTACCAATTTTAGTGGTTAAAAAATTTAGTGTTTTTACTGTATCTTTAGAGGTTTAATAGATTTTTAGTTTTTTTTATGTTTTATGGGTTTTTTGAGATTTAAGTGTTTTTAGTGTTTTTAGGGATTTTAACTTATTTAATTATTAGGGTTTTAATGATTTTTTTTGTTTTTATTGGTTTCTTATGGGTTTTTAAGATATTGAGGATTTTTTAATGTTTTTAGGGATTTTTATTACTTTTTAGGAATTTTATGTTTTTAAGGTTTTTAAGGATTTTGATTATTTTTAAATTTTTATGGTTTTCTTAGGGCCTGTCGGGGTTTTTAGTGTTTTTAAAATTTTAGTCATTTATTGAATTTTTGTAGGATTTTTTTGTTCTTATGGTTTTTTGGGATTTTGAGTGTTTATTGGGTTTTTAGGGTTTTAGTGTTTTTTTGTTTAAGGGTTTTAAAATAACATAGTTTTTAAGGTTTTCATTGGGTTTTTTCTCAGTTTTTATGGTTTTCTATGATTTAGGTATTTTATGGATTTTTTGATATTTTTATGGTAGTTTTTGTTTTTAGGGGTTTTAGGGATTTTGAGGGGTTTTGGGGTTTTAGGGTTTTATGTATTTTTTTTGTGTTTTAATGGGTTTTCTAGTTTTTAGGGGTTTTATGGTTTTTTATATTTTTTAACATTTTTGGGGGTTTAAATCGTTTTTATAGATTTTTTTGTAATTATTAGGGTTTTTAGGGGCTTTAGGGTTTTTATTTTGATTAGGGTTTTTTATGGTTTTTAGGGGGTTTAAGGATTTTATGGTTTCTATTGTTTTTAGACATTTTTATCTTTTAGGGGTTTTAAGTTTTTTAGGTTATAAAGGTTTTATTAAGGTTATTTTCAGGCTTTTTGTGTTTTTTATATTTTTATGGATTTTTAGGATTTCATAGATTATTTTTATATTTTGGTGTTTTTAGGGATTTGAGAGTTTTTAGGGGTTTAGGGTCTTAGTTGTTTTAGATATATTTTAGGTATTTTGGGCTTTTAAGGGATTTTATATTTTTATGTTTTTCATAGGGGTTTTTAGTGTTTTTATTACTTTTTATTTTTTAGGTATTTTTTGGGATTTTTAGGTTATTTATAGAGATTTTGGGTTTTTGGGTTTTTTGGGGGTTATTAGTTTTATTTTGGTTATTTTGAGTTGATAGGGTTTTAAGGTTTTTTAGGCTTTTTTTAAAACTTTTATTGTTTTTAATAGTTTTTAATTTTTTTAGTGTATTTTTTGGTGTTTTATGGTTTTTAATATTTTTATGTTTTTTATGGATTTTTAGGGCTATAGAGTATTTTATTATTTTTTATGGTTTTTTCATTTTTTAGATTTTTAGGGGTTTATGTGTTTTTAGGTTTTTAATGTTTTAAGGGCTTTAATGGTTTTTAAGGTTTATTGTGTTTTTAGGTATTATTTTTTCTTTTTGAGTATTTTTTAGTGCTTGTGGTTATTAGGGATTTTGAGGGTTTAATGGGTTTAATGGGGTTTTAGGGAATTTTTTTGGGTTTTTAACGATTTTTAGTTTTTTTTTCATTTTATGTATTTTTTGTATTTTAATGTTTTCTTAGAGTCTTTTTTGTATTTTAGGATTTTTTACATTTTTATGGATATTTATAGATTTTTTTGAATTTTGGGGTTTTTAGGATTTTTAGCGATTATGAGGGGTTTATGGTTTTTAGTGTTTTGATGGTATTTTGGGTTTGTATGGGTTTTCTTTGAGTTTTTACGGTTTTTTAATGATTTTTATCTTTTTTAGGATTTGAATGTGTTTTAAGGGTTTCTAATGGGTTTTTGGGGTTATTTGGTTTTTTGGGTTTTAGGGGTTTAGAGTTTTTATGGTTTTTAGCATTTTTAGGGTTTTTAGTGGATTATGTGTTTTTATGTTTTTTAAGGATTTATTAGGGGTGTTTAGAGTTTTTAGGGTTTTTTATTTTATTTCGTATTTTTATGGATTTTTAGGATTTTTATGGGTTTTATGGTTTTTATATATTCTGAGGGTATTATAGTATTTTAAGGCTATTTTTCATGTTTTTTAAAATTTTTTGGGCTTTTACTATTTTTAAGAATTTTATAAAATTCTTATGGGTTTAAAGGGTATTTTGAGTTTTAGTGTTTTTTTATGTTTTATATGGTTTTATTTTCCTATTTATGGTTTTTAGGTTTTTATGATTTTTATAGTCTTTTTATGGGTTTTAGGGTTTTGAGCATTTTTTAGGTTTTTAGTGCTTTTAAGTATTTTTAGGTTTTTGATATTTCCTTGGGGTTTTTATGGGTTTTAGGATTTTTACATATTTTGGGATATAGGGTTGTTTATGATTTTTATGGATTTATATGTTTTTAGTGATTTTCATTGTTTTTATGGTTTTTATGTTTGTTAGTTTTTTAGGGGTTTTAGAGTGTTTTAGGTTTTTAAGGGTTTTAAGTGTTTTTAGGATTTTAGGGTATTCTTTGGTTGTTTTAGTTTTTATAGGGTTTTGTATGTTTTAGTGACTTTTAGGGATTAATACGGATTTTTTAGGGTTTTTATTTTTTTTATTTTTAGGGGTTTTGAGTGTTTTATGGTTTTTTAGCATTTTTAGAGTTTTTTGGGGTTTTCTGGGTTTTCTGGGTTTTTAATGTTTTTTAGAGTTTTTAATATTTTGTGGCGTTTAAATGGGTTTTATATTTTATTGTGGGTTGTAAAGGTTTTAATCTGTATTTGGGGTTTTATTGGGATTTTTGGTTTTTTTGTGGTTTTAATGGTTTTTAGGGTCTTTTATGGTTTCACGGGTTTTATTGAATTTCAAGTATTTTAGTGGTTTTAAGTGTTTTTAGTTTTTTATGGTTTTCAAAGTGTTATCAGGGGTATTTGGGTTTTTTACATTTTTAAGAGTTTTTAGGGGTTTTTATGATTCTTATGGATTTTATGGGTTTTAGTGATTTTGAGGGGGTTTATAGTTTTTTTGGGCTTTAGGTTTATTAGCCTTTTTAGTTTTCTAAGGTTTTTTATGTGTTTTTTAGTTTTTAAGATTTATTAAGGTTTTTTAAGGTTCATAGGGTTTTATATGTTTTAGGGATTTAATGGGATTTTCTATATTTTTATAGTTATTTAGGGGTTTTAGAGATTTTGAGGGTTTTTAGGATATTTTAGGGGTTTTGGGGTTTTATGCATTTTTCGGGGTTTTACGTTTTTTTATTTTTTTAGGGGTTTTAATATTTGTTCAGTTTTAATTTTTTTTAGTGGATAAAAAGGGTTTTGAGAGTATTTTGTGATTTTTAGGGTTTTTATGTGTTTTTAGGGTTTTTATGTTTTTAGGGGTTTTTCTGGATTTTACGGGGTTTTAGGGCATTTAAATACATTTATAGTTTTTATAATTTTTTAATGTTTTTAGGGGTCTTAATTGTTTTAGGTTTTAAATATTTTCTTAGGGTTTTTTTAGGGTTCTTAGGGTTTTTATATTTTTAGAAATTTTTAGGGATTTTTAATATTTTTATGAATTTTAGGAGTTTTCAGGGATTTTAATGTTTTTGGGTTTTTAGAATTTTTTATGTTTTTTTGAGTTTAGGTACTTTTTAGTGTTTAAGGTTTTTATAGGTTTTTAGGGTTTTTATGGTATTCTATATTTTTTTAGTATTTTAGGAATTTTTAATACTTTTATGGTTTTCTTGGATTTTTTGGGATTTTGAGGGTTTTTGGGGTTTCAGGGTTTTTTAGTTTATTTTGGTGTTTTAGGGGGTTTTTGGAGTTTTTTGAATTTAAATGGTGTTTAGATATTTTAGTGTTTTTTAGGTTTTTTTTGTGTTTTAGTTTTTTATGGTTTTTAGGGAATTTTTAAAGTATTTTACAGTTTTTAACGTCTTTTAGGATTTTTAACCTTTTTATGTTTTAGGGGTTTTTAGTGATTTTAGGTTTTTAAGCTTTACTTAGGGTTTCTTTAGGGTTTTTTTGGTTTTTTATGTTTTTATGGATTATAAAATATTTTAAGAATTTTTTGGGTATTTTGGGGTTTTTAGGAATTTTGAGGGTTTTCCGGGGGTTTTAGTGTTTTAGGGTTTTTAGTGATTTTATAGTTTCTAGGTTTTTAGGGGTTTAAAGTGTTTTTATTTTTATGTCTTTATTAGGGGATTTTAGGGATATTAGTGTTTTTACATGGTTAGAAAGTTTTAGGGATATTTAGGATTTTATGGTAATTTATGTTTTTCCAGGATTTTGAGGATTTGTATGGTTTTTAAGGGTTTTTAGGGGTTTTGTGGTTATTTTTTGTTATTTTTGGGATTTTTTAAGGTTTTATGATTTTTTAGGGATTTTAATGTTTGTATGAGTTTAAAGGATTTTAAGTGTATTAATGGTTTTATGAATTTTTATGGTTTTTTGGGTTTTAATGTTTTTAATTTTTTTAGGTATTTTTGAATCTTTTAGGGTTTATAGGTCTTTAGTATTTTCTTGGTTTTTAGGGGATAATGTTTTTTCGTGTTTATAATGTTTTATTTGGGGTTTTTAGGGTTTTTAGGTTTTTTATATTTTTAGTTATTATTAGATCTTTTTTAGTGTTTTTAGGGTTTTTGTGGTTCTTATGGTTCTAAAGGGATTTATGGTTTTTATAGTTTTATATTTTTTTAGGTTTTTTTTGGGTTTCATTTGTTTTGGGTTTTTAATGTTGTCTTTGATTTATTCAGTGTTTTTAGGGTTTTTACCTTTTTTTGTCCTTTTTAAGATTTTTTTCTATTTTATGCTATTTAGAGATTTTATGGGTTTTAAGATTTGTAGAATTTATATGGTTTTTTGGGTTTGTGGGTTTTTGGAGTTTTTATGGTTTTTATGGATTTTTCTAGTTTTTAGGGGTTTTATCGTTGTTTAGGGGTTTTAAAGTTTTTTAGGGGTTTTATGGTTTTTCGAGTTCTTAGCCTTTTTTAGGGTGTTATAATTTTTATAGTTTTTACAGGTTTTAAGTGTTTATTGGATTTCAAGGGTTTCTTATGGTTTTTCATCATTTGAGGGTATTTTTTATTTTTTAGGTATTTTTTGGTTTTTATGGTTTTTTATTATTGTTAAGAGTTTTTAGGGATTCTTAGGTATTTTATGGTATTTTATGGTTTTATGTTTTTTAAAGTTTCAGAACATTTTAAGGGTTTAAAAAGATTTTATAGATCTTAGGGATTTTATACGATTTTTATGTGTTCTTAAGCATTTTATATTTTATTTGGGTTTTAGTGAGTTTTTGTGTTTTTAGGGTTTTTATCATTTTTAATATTTTATATTGGTTTTAATTATTTTCAGGTTTTTAAGGTTTTCTTGTCGGGGTTTCTTGGTTTTTAGGGTTTTTACATTTTTAGGGAATTTATGGATTTTTATGATTTTTATGGCTTTTAGTGCTTCTATAAATTTTTGGGGTTTTATCGTTTTTAGGGTTTTTATTATTAATAGGGTTTCTAGAATTTTTTTGGATATTGGGGGGTTTTAAATGTTTCTCGGTTTTTATGTTTTCTTTTTTATGGGTTTTAGGGTTTTATAAATTTGTAGGGATTTTTATTGATTTTTAAGGATTTTTATTATTTTATTTTTTTAGGAATTTTTAGGGGTTTCATGTTTTTTTCATGTTTTTTGAGTTTTTATGGTTTTCAGGGGTTTTAGGGGTTTTTTTAGTTTCTTTATAGATTCTAAGGGTTTTTATCTTTTTTATTATTTGTAGGGATTTATAGGGGTTTTAGAGTATTTAGTGGGTTTTTGGGTTTTAATAGTAGAAGAGGTGTGAGACCATGCTATTCCTGATCCCCTCAAAATTTATTATGAGAAAAAGATTCCGCATTTTACATTTTAATGGGGTTTAGGTGTTTTAATTGGTTTTTTTTGTGGTTTATGGTTTTTTGGGGTTTTTAGGGTTAATAGGGTCTTTTAGGTATTTTAGTGGTTTTATTCTGTTTCAATTTTTAGGGGTTTTAAGTGTTTTTAGTTTTTGATGGTTTTCATAGGTTTTTTGAGTGTTTTTTGGGATTTTTTAATGGTTTTTAGTGATTTTTAGGGATTTTTATGGTTTTTAGGGTTTTTATGGATTTTGATGAGTTTTATGCTTTTTAGGGGTTTTATGGTTTTCTAGGGTTTTAATCTATTTTTTGGTTTTTAGGAGATTATGTGTTTTTAGGTTTTTAAAGTTTTCATAAGGGGTTTCATGGTTTTTAGGGTTTTATGGTTTTTTAAGGTTTTTTTAGTAATTTTGATGGTTGTTAGGGTTTCTATGGGTTTTGGTTTTTTATGATTTTTTGGGGTTTTAGGGGTTTCTATTATTTTTAGGGTTTTAAAGGTTTTTTGAGTTCGTTTACATTTTTAGTGTTTAAAGGGAATTTATAGTTTTAGTCGTTTTTTTGGTTTAATGGTTTTTTTTTGTTTTTAGAGGTTTTTATGGTTATTAGGGGGTGTTAGTATTTTAGATATTTTGTTAAAAAATTACTATTATTTTGTATTTAGTGTTTTAGGGAATTTTAGTGTTTTTGGGTTTTAAATGTTTTTTAGTGGTTTAGGGACTTTTAATTTTTTAGTAATTTTTGGGCGTTTTTAGGATTTTTATGATTTTCTAGGTTCTATAGGGATTTTGAGTGTTTTACAGGTTTTAGGGTTCTTAGTGATTTTTATGTTTTTTATGGATTTTACGTTCTTTTAGATTTGTAACAATTTCTATGGGGTGTTTAGTGTTTTTATTATTTTCTAAATTTTTAGGGATTTTAGTTATTTTTATGATTTTTGTGGGTTTTAGGGTTTTAGGGATTTGGTAGGTTTTAGGGTTTATTAGTGTTTTTAGGATTATTTTATTTGGGTTTTTGGGTTTTATGATATTTATTTGATTCTTTAGGGGGTTTAAGGTTTTTTATTTTTTTTAAAGTTTGTAGGGGTTTAATGTTTATTTAGAGTTTTTACTATTTTTACTATTTTGTGGGGTATTATGTCTTTTTAATATTTTTATAGGATTTTATGGTTTTAATGGTCTTTAGGGATTCTGGAACTTTTTAGGGGGTTTTTAGGGTTTCTGTTTTTTGAAATATTTTGTTTTTTTAAGTGCTTTCAGGTTTCTATAATCTTCTTTGGGGTTTTAAGGGGTTTTAGAGTTTGTATGTTTTTATGGAATGATTGTGATTTTTTAGGTATTTATGGTTCTAGGGGTTATATTGATTTTTGAGGTGTTTTATGGTTTTTATGGTTTTTATGATTTTATTAATTTTTATGTTTTTAGGGGTTTCAAGTGTATTTACGTTTTTATGGTTTTCTTAGGTTTTTTCAGGAGTTTTTTTTATAATTTTTATTGAAATTTATTGATATATAGGTTTTTTTGACTTTTATGGTTTTTAAGTATTTTGATGTATTTTATTGTTTTTTAGGAGTTGAAGGGTTTTCATGAATTTTTGGGTTTTTAGGTATTTTTTAGTTTTTTAATAATGTTGAGGCATTTTATAGTTTTTAATGTTTTAGGGGTTTAAATGGTTTTTACTATTTTTAGTGGGTTTTAAGGGTTTTTAAGGTTTTTAGGGGTTTTTATGGTTTTAGGGGCAAGGAAGATGCTAGGGTCGGGCTATTCCCACCCCCCCCCCCAAATATATTAGAAAGAAAAAGAGACACAACAGACAAGGTAGGGGATGGGTCAAACGACCCGCACCCAAAAACCTTTAACGACCACCAAAAAAAGCAAAGTAAAGAAACACAAGAAAAAAGGACACAAAATACCAAACATACCATCACCACACAACCAACAGCTTCAGTACTTCCAAACTAGCCCTCACCATCATCCATCAGCACTAATACCAGACACCATAGTCATTCATCACCAGCAGCTTAAAACCACAGCACCATCACGACAAACAGCATCACGCATCATCACCATCCAACAAACAGACCAGCAACCACCAGCATCCAATAGCACCAAACACCAATCATCACAACAACAACTAGCATCCGGAAGCACACATCACCATCAAACAAAATAGAACCAGCAAACAACAGTGAACATCACCATCAAACCAACAGGAGCAGCCAACAGCACGTAGTAGAAAGGACCAATCACTCAGCCAGCAACCAGTAGCCAAGATCACCCTCACCCAGCGCAAGAACCTGTACGCAGCCCAATACTCCCTTCCAGCAGCCCATGAATCGTAGTGCATCACCAGAACCCATAGCCTCATGTCAATCCTAGCAAATAGAACCAACATTAACCCATAACATAGCCATATACCTCCAAAATAGATCCATAACAGAAGGATCCATCTAAGAAATTCAGCAACATACACGGGGCCAATGAAGCGGCTTTGGCACTGCCAGAAAGTAATGACCAAAACCAGATCGCCCTAAAGAACAGAAAGAACAAGAACAACTACATGAACTGAAGATAGGGGTGGGGAACGAACCTTCTGTTTCCAACAAGAATCGATGCAGCGCCATAGGGGCCACAGAAAAACTCCCAAGTTCAGCTCTGAAATCGGATGAGAAGAGTGTAGCAGCGATGACCGAGAACATACCACTGCGCCGCATCGTCGAGGAGTCCAGAACCCACGTCACCAGTGAAACCCCCTCCACTGATGACGAAGCCGTTGACCCATCCGACGAGGTCCCATATCCGTAGAAGGTGCATCACCCAATGCTGAGGAACTGTAACAAAGAGAAAGCCTAAAAGATCTTGACCACTCCTTCAAAAACCTGCAGCACCGTGCGAGGGAATGAACAAATCCATCCATAGCCTCCAAATAAAAAAAAATCCGCATACCGGTAGGTCGATATTTTCCCCAAGCTTCCGAGAAACTGCACAGCCGCACTCTAAAAAGGCCATATCTGGCCATCTCCTCCATGGATTCAAAGAGCCACACAGAGGAAGAACCAAATCCGACCCATCTCTTAAAGGGAGCCTTCGACCAAATCTTCCATCTGAGGGGATCTGCGAGTGCACCATCAATCCAGAGAAAGAGCACCTCGATAGGAGGGAGCAGCAGCGTGGAGCAAACCAATGCCTGGAACTCCCCTGCCGCACCGGAGAAGCACCACGCTGTGAGGGAAGGACGCCGCCAGAGAACCCTAACGCGAGAGGAGCCGAGAGATGTTGGAGACATATTCCTCTTATGGTTTTAGGGGATTTCTACTTCTTATGGTGTTTTTAGGATTTTTATAATTTTTTAGCTATTTAGTGGTTTTAATTGATTTTAGGTTTTAAGATTATCTTATAGATTTTCAATCCTTTTATGTTTTCTACTTTTTTGGTAGTTTTTGGGATTTTTTAGGATATTTATCGTTATTAGGGTTTTTTGGGGTTTTAAGTGTTATTTATATTTTTATTGTTTTATGTTTTTTTGGATTTTTTGTTTTTTATGGATTTTAGTGTTCTTGGGTTTTTTTTATTTTAATGGATTTTTTGTATTTTTTAGATTTTTTTGGTTTTAATGGATTCTGAGGGTTTTTTGGGTTTCTTAGGGATTTATGGTTTTTTTGGGTTTTTGGGATTTTTGACGTTTTAATGATTTTAATGTTTTTTAGATATTTTTATCATTTTTAGGGGTTTAAAGGTATTTTAGAGTTTTTAGTTGTTATTTTATGGATTTTTAGGGATTTAATGGTTTTTAGGGGTTTTAGGGTTTGTATGGTTTTAGGGATTTTAAATTTTTTTAGATTTTGTAGGGATTTTAATATTTTTTATTCTTTTATTGTTTTTAGGTGTTTTTAGAGGTTTTTAGGGTATTATCATATTTAGTGATTTTTAGGGATTTTTTAGTATTTTTTGGTTTTTATATTTTTTAAGGATTTTGAGGGGTTTTATGTGTTTGAGGTGTTTTGGGTTTTTAATATTTTTATAGGTTTTTTTAGTTTTTATGGTTTTAATTGTTTTTAGAGTTTTTTTAACATTTTAGTGGTAGAAATTGTTTTTAGAGTTTTTTGTGTTTTTTGGAGTTTTGTCTGATTTTTTAGATCTTTAGGGGATTTAATGTTTTTAGTTTTTAGGGGTTTTTAGGGATTTTATCATATTGTTTTTGGTTTTTAAGTTTTTCTTAGGGTGTTTTGGGTGTTTATTTATTTTAATTTTTTAGTGATTTTTAGGGATTTTTTCGTATTTTTATGGGTTTTTAGATTTTTTACAGATTTTGATGGGTTTTAGTGTTTTTAGGGTTCTAATGGTTTTTATGTTTTTTGGGGTTTTTTAGTTTTTAGGGTTTTTTAATTTTTTTATAGTTTCTTAATTTAATTTGGGATTTAAAGGGTTTTTAGAGTTTATATTGGGGTTTTTACGGTTATTATGGTTTTTGGATTTTTTATGGTTTTCAGATTATTTATGGTTTTTGGGTTTTATGGTTTTTAGGGTTTTTAGGGGTTTTAGGGAATTTATTATTTTTATAATTTTTATAAGTTTATAGTGTTTTATGTGTTTATGGTTTTCTCAAGGGTTTTTAGGGTTTTCTATATCTTTTAGTTTTTAAGGGATTTATAGGGATTTATATGGATTTTAATGGGTGACTAGGGTTTATAGAGAATTTGATGGGTTTTAGGGTTTTGGGGTCTTTAATGTCTTTATGGTTTTTAGCATTTTTTTGGGTTTTAAAGGTTTTAGGTGTGTTTAGGTTTTTAATGTTTTCTAAATATCTTTCATGGTTTTGAGGGGATTTTTTGGTTTTAGGGATTTTGAGTTCTTTTTTATTATTTTTTATGGTTTTTATGGATTTTAGGATTTTTTGAGTTTTTGGGGTTATTATTATTATTTTTTGTTTTTATGATTATTTTATTTTTTAGGGATTATAATTTATTTTATAATTTTGAAACATTTTTAGGGGTTCAAAGGGTTTCTAGTGTTTTTAATGGGTTATTGGGTTTTATGGGGTTTTAGAGTTTTTATGATTTTCAAGGGATTAGTTTTTTGTTGTTAGAGGTTTTTAGGTTTTTTACAATTTTTATAATTTTTTATATTTTTAGGGGTTTCGTGTATTTTTAGGTTTTTAATGTTTTCTTATGGTTTTCAAGGTTTTTAGAGTTTTTTACATTTTTTGGTATTTTTAGATCTTTTTTGGTATCTTTAATTGTTTTAGGGTTTTTAGGGATCTTGTTGGATTTTAGTGTTTCTAGGAATCTTAGGATTTTTTGGGCTTTTTAAAAATTGGAATAATAAAGATTTAATTTTTTTTATATTTTTGAAGTTTTATTAGGGGTTTTCAGTTTTTTATGGTTTTTACAGTTTTAGAGGTTTTTAGGGTTTTTAGGATTTTTATGGGTTTTAGGGTTATTAAGAATTTCGAGGATATTTAGGACTTTTAATTTCTTTTTGGTGAATCTAGTTTTTTTATGATTTTCGGTATTTTTTTGAGTTTTTTATGATTTAATGCATTTTTGATTTTTTTAGCATTTCTAAGGGTTTAAAGGGTTTTTAGATTTTTTAGTGTTTTAGTGTATTTATGGATTTTATTAATTTTTACGGTTTTTAGTGGTATTTATGGTATTTATGTTTTTGTATTTTATATTATTTTTAGGGTTTTTAGAAGTTTTTAGGTTTTTAGTGGTTCAAGTGTTTTTAGGTTTTTAAGGTTTTCTTAGGGGTTTTTAGGGTTTTTAGAGTTTTTTAGTTATAGGTATTTTTGGAATATTTTTTATTTTTATGGTGTTTTGGGTTTTTAGTGATTTTGATGGTTTTAGGGTTTTAGGGTTTTTTAGAATTTTAGGGTTTTTTTTGCGTTTTGACTATTTTAGGTTTTTAATGTATTCTGATGATTTTTCATGGTTTTAGGGTATTTTTTGTTTTTAGGGTATTCTTTGTTCTTAGGGATTTTTATGATTTTGATGGTTTTTAGGGTTTAGCCATATTGAGTCGGATTATGGTTTTGTACGGTTTTTAGGGTTTTTGGTATTTTTTTGTATTAGGGGTTTTTTGAGTTTTTGGGAGTTTTTAAACATTTTTAGGGACTTAAAGGTGTTCTAGAGTTGTTAGTTGGTTTTAATGTTTTTATGGGTTTTATGTGTTTTATGATTTTTAGGGGGTTTATGTTTTTCTGGGGTTTTACGGTGTTTAGGGGTTTTTAGGGTTTTATCATTTTTAGATATTTTTTATTTTATTTGGTCTTTTGATTTTTATTGTTTATTTCGGGGTTATTGGGGGTTTTGGGGATATTTAGGTTTTTATAGATTTTATGTATTTTTTAGGATTCATTTGGTTTGGTAGGTTTTTTTAGTTTTTTACGGTTGCTAGGGTTTTTAGAGTGTTATGGTTTTTATGGGGTTTTTTGGTTATTTTTGTTTTTTGAGTTTTTAGGGGGTTTAAGGGTTTTTAGAGTTCTTAATATTTTTTGGATTTAAAGGGTTTTTAGAGTTTTTACGTGGTTTAGGGATTTCTGGGATTTTTTGGTTTTAGGGATTTTATTGTTTTTAGTGGGTTTTTTGGGTTATAAGGGACTTTTAAGGTTTTTAGAATTTCTTAGTGTTTTTAGGGGGTTTATGCGTTTATATATTTGTAAGTTTTTCTAAATAAATTTCAAGGATAAATGGTTTTTTAAATTATTAGGGATTTTTTTGGGATTTCTTAGTGTTTTAGGGTTTTTGATGTTTTTTTCATTTTGAGGGTTTTTTCTGAATTTTTATGGATTTAGGGTTTTTTTGGGGTTTTTAGGTGTTTTATTTATTTTTTATTTTTTATGGATTTCTTAAGGTTCGTTATAGTAATTTTTGTTTTTACAATTTTAGGTATTTTTTAGGATTTTTAAAGTTTTTAGTGTATTTAGGTATTTTGAGAGTTTTTTGGGGTTTTTAGGGCTTTATGGTTTTTTGGGGTTTTAGTGTTTTTTGAGATGTTTAGGGGTTTTTATATTTTTTCATGATTTTTAGGGGTTTAAAGTAATTTTTAATATTAAGTGATTTTAGGGGTTTAGTTATTTTTTATGGTTTTTTATGGTTTTTAGGGGTTTCAGGGATTTTATTGGCTTGAGGATTTTTAAGATTTTTAAGATTTTTATGTTTTTAGGGGTTTTAAATGATTTAGGTTTTTAATGTTTTTTTGTTTTTTCAGAGGTTTTAGTATTTTTATGTTTATAGGGATTTTATGGGTTTTTAATGATTTTTTTGTATTTTTATGTGTTTTCAAGTATTTGTGGATTTTAAGGGTTTCTAGGATTTTTAAGGGTTTTAGGTGTTCTAGTAATTTTTTAGGTTTTTATGGGATGTAAGTGTTTTTAGGTTTTTAAGGTTTTCTTATGGGTTTTTTATGGTTTTTAGGGTCTTTACATTTTTTGGGATTTTAAAATATATTTTAGTATTCTTATGGTTTTTAGTGTTTTAAGGGGTTTTTAGGGTTTTTCTGGGTTTTAAGGTTTTTTTTTGGGTTTTTTTGTTTTTTGGTATTTTTGAGTTTTTTTGGGGTTTTAGTGTTTTATATATTTTTAGGGGTTTAAATGGTTTCTATATATTTTTGTACCTTTTCTGGGTTTTTTGGGGTTTTATTATTTTTTAGGTTCTTATATATTTTTATGTTTTTGGGGGGTTTTAGGTATTTTTAGGGTCATTAGTGTTTTTAGGATATTTAGGATTTGATTGTTTTTATGTTTTTGGGACTTTTTAGTGTTTTTCAAGGATTTGTTTTTATGTTTTAGGGATTTTTATTGATTTGTTATGATTTTTTATGGTTTTAGAGGTTTTTTGAGTTTTGAGGGTTTTATTTTTTTGGGTTATGTGGTTTTTTGAGTTTTTTAAGGATTTTAAGGTTGTTTAGATTATTTAATCATTTTTGGGGGTAAAAAGGGGTTTTTTACAATTTTTAGTGGGTTTTAATGGGTTTTATGGGGTTTTAGGGTTTTTATGGTTTTTAGGGGTGTAGGGTTTTTATGGTTTTTATGGTTTTTACGGTATTTAGAGTTTTTAGGTTTTTTTGGGTTTTATGTGTTTTTTTGTTTTTATCGTTTTCCTAGGGGTTTTTATGGGTTTTGGGCTTTTTAATATTTTAGGGATTTTTAGGTATTTTTTATTATTTTTATGGGTTTTAATGATTTTTAGGTTTTTGGGGTTTTAGGGTTTTTATGGTTTTTTGTGTTTTTATATTTTATTCTTTTTTTCATGGTTTTATGGTTTTTTATAGTTTTTAAGGTTTTTATGGGTATAATGGGTTTTTGCAGTTTTCATGGATTCTTAGGGTTTTTATGGGGTTTAAGGGTTTTTTATGTTTTTAGGGGCTTTATTGTTTTTAGGGCCATTATTGTTTTAAGATTTTTTTTGTTTTTGGGGGTTTTAAGTGTTTTTTGTTTTTTTATGTTTTCATTGGGGTTTTAGTGCATTTATTGTTTTTTACATTATTAAGATTTTTTAGAGATTTGCTAGTATTTTTTTTGGGTTTTATGTATTTTTAGGTTTTTAGCATTTTTCATGTTTTTTTGGGGGGTTTTAAGTGTTTTTAGATATTTAGGGTTTTGTTAGGTGTTTTCCGGGCTATTAGGGTTTTTTATATTTTTATGTATTTTTAGGATTTTTTTAAGATTTTATGGTTTTCTATGGTTTTTGTGGATTTTTAGGATTTAAATGGTTTCTTTAGGGTATTTAGTTTTTTTTGGGTTTTTTTTATTTTTTTGGATTTTTGTGTTTTTAGGGGTTTTAAGGGTTTTTAGAGTTTTTAAATGTTTTTTAGGGGTTTAAGGGGTTTTAGATTTTTTAATTATTTGTTTGGTTTTATGGGTTTTTATGGTTTTTTTTATTTCGGGGGGATGGTTTTTAGGGGTTTTCTAGGGTATTTGGTCCTACAAATTCAACAACAAATGTGAAAATGCTTTCATAGAATTTGGTCAGGGGAGAATCATCCAAAAAAAAGTAGTTGAAAATTATTAATGTCATGATTTGGAAAAGGAGGGTTTGGTTCCGCATAGCAATCTCACCATATTATGGGTACTTTTCCACATAGAATTTATCCATGTGTAACGCCACTCTGTACGGCGCCCCGCACACAAAAAAGATTTTGTGGTCCCAGGACATATTTTCCAACTCCTACAAATGAAAAAACGTTTGTGGACCCGTGATGTCCTTTTCCAAATCTCACAAATAAAAAAATCATTTGCGATTCTGTGACATCCTTTTTGGTCACCCACAAATGATGAATCTCCATGGTCGATGCAGATGTCCGGCTATCGTGGAAGGTGGTTACATCCATGATTCTATAAAAACCCTCTAGGGACTGCTTGGTGGGGATGATAAAAAATAGAGATATGGTACGATATTAATAAATTATCAGTTGGTAAACCTATCACATATTACTATGTTATAATGGGAAATTAGTTGACTATCTGCATACCCAAATTCATTAAAGAACACCATTCCAAAAACCACACACAGATGACCTCTTCCCATGCCATCACCTGGTGTTGAAAAATGCTACATGAAATGATCCATTCACTATGTAAAAAAACTCTACGTAGAAGTCACACAAAATGGAATAGAAAAATTCTACACGAAAGGAACCCATACCCACAAGGAAAAACGCTATGCGGAGGGAATTGCATATAGAAGAGAAAAATTCTATGCGGAATGGAGAATCTTAGGATGTTCCACTTTCCTGTTATCATTTTTTTCCTCTACTATATCATTGGGCCCCACCTTGGCACCTCTGCAAACCTTCAAAATGGAATTCTCCTCCAACATCCTTTTTGACACTTTCTATGCCCTAAATGGGTCCCCATACAAGTTATCAATGAAAGGAATCTCTAAAATCCACCTGACATTTATGATTGAATCAAATAGTACACTAGTGTTCCATATTGATCATAAATTCCCATAGTAAATGAGATTCTATTTGTAACCTACTTAACAAGGGGGTCCTCATAATGTTATTGATAATACAGTCCCATGCTAATGATGGTCCCATCCATGGAAGTAGTTCTAGGGACCTCCATATTTCATAGGTTGAGGGGATCCATTTAACATTCCCTATGAAGAGGGATATTGTTAAAACCTTCTCTCATTATCTCTAAAATACGGATAAGGTAGTCCCTCTTGGATTAAGCCCCTATAATTAGGCCACACCCCTCCTTCTCTTCAAATTATCATGGTATGAAAATAAGAGAGGATACAATCTTTATAGGCCTATCTCTATCTCCCATCATCTCGACCTCATTCGCCAGTTGATGAAGGAGATTGTGTGGCTTCCAGATCTACCGCTTCCTCATTTTTCTCACATAAAACATGACTTCTATGGTCTTATAGTTTAATTGTGATCATGGAATTCATACAATCATTGGTTTTAGGCCCCCCATTAAGTATAATCCTAGAGGCCTCTCTCTATCTCCCATCATCTCGACCTCATCCGCCAGTTGATGAAGGAGATTGTGTGGCTTCCAAATCTACAACTTCCTCATTTTTCTCACATAAAACATGACTTCTATGGTCTTAGAGGTTAATTGTGATCATGGAATTCATAAAATCACCGGTTTTAGGCCCCCCATTAAGTATAATCCCAAACCATATCCACTAATGGGACTTATATAATGTGTGATCTCTAGAACCATGTTATTATCCTCTCAAAGGTCCATATTCCCCATGATACAAACCTTCCAAGGGTCATATTCTTGATAAATAAATAAAATTTTCCTCCTTCATAGGTGCAATTCCAATACCTCTAATCTATACGGGCTTTGTTTCTTGACTAACTGGGATACATTGGAAGCCTCCCTGAGGTCCAAACCCAACACCAAAATTCACCCTAAAATTCTCCGGGCTACATGCTAGTAGGATTATATCCAACTCGAAGGGGTATATTCCTCCATGTCTCCTCTATAACCATCCTTATTAGACTATATTCCCCGTAATATCAACCCCACACCAAGGATACCAAATTCCTTTTAGGTTTCTTCGGGTGCCTCGACATAAGTCCCACACTATACAATGACTAGGAATCTTTTTACTAGAATTCCTTGTTGAATAATGTTAAACTATATGGTTTGGTCCATGTCACGGGACCTTAAAAGTCATTATGTTTCCAAATAAGTTGAAATAGACTATGTGGGTTCTAATTCTCTTCATAAGGATACATAGGAGTCCCATATAAGGGCCCCAATACAAACATCAATACAATTCACATCTTCTTGGATAACATGAAACTTCATAGCACCCCATTGTGTAGTATAAAACTAGCATCATGATAAAAAACGAAATATAAATATCTAATATTCATATAATTGGTTCTATAAATGAATAAAATTTGATAAATATAGATAATTATAAATTCAATATATGATAATTAATACTTATTAACCTAATGGTCACATGTCATGTATATTTTGGATTTAAAAAAAGGATTCAGGAAGATTCATCAAATTAAAAATATAAAAGAGTCCCAATATAGGGAAAAAATTCTTCACAAAAGGGTGTGATGATCCCAACCTTCCATCCTCTTGAACAATTTGAGTTCTTAAGTATCATTGGCCAATTTCCCCAATGAGAACCTACCTTTGCAAATTAGACCCATGAGTCATCATGGATTTGAGATCCATTGGGCAATTAAACAAAAAACCCATTAGAAACTGACCAATTTCAAATGGGTGAGATACAAAAATGTTTAACCCGATGTGGAGCCTTAGCCAACATGACTATGTATCCAACATGTAAGGAACCTTTCACACTCACACAAAATAAAAGTGAACCAAACATGGATCCAAAATGGTTTATTATTTATGTGTAAGTTTATTAACATGCTATTTTTATGGGGTTTCCTTGTTTGTGTTTTTCATAACAAGCAAGTTAATTGAGATGAACTCCCTTTGATCCAAATATAATCTCATCGATTCGAGTAGACGTATGTCTCGATCATTGTGAAAGATGGATCTTCATCCAATTAAATGGTGTTATCATTGACCCATATCCATCAACAACATGTTTAAATTATTATTATTCGAGATTACTTCCTCACTGGTACTCTCTCTACTCTGGAGGCCACATGACTGGCCCTCTAGTTCATGAAGCCTCACCAACCATCGGCTTAGTGATGACTGGTGGTGAAAAAGTCAATGGAACCAATAGTCATCTCAAACCATTTTAGTAGAATATCCTTGGAAGGTGATAAAAAGTTCGTCCCCTAACTTATCAAGGACAATAAAGTGGTTTCTAAATACTTCAACCTAGTGACACAAGGGTCTTGACCAAGGTCTCCTACTAGAATTTTCCACTACCATCAATGCACAACCTGACATCCTCAATATAAAGAGGTCACCTCCCCAAATGCTCCAACCTAAGGAATTCAGAACCAGGCCCCATGGCAGAACACATATGGTGATAGTAAAAAAATCAGGGAGAAGATTACATTTTTATTCCTACCAATGAATATTTCCTGTCAAATATGGTTGCAAACAATGAGAAAATGAAAATACCTAATCATGCATATCAATCCTGCTAGTCTATTATGATGGAATTATAAGAGAATATACAAATCCAGAGTCATGCATATCAAGATCCATAGTCAAATAAGATGGAAAACAATGAGTATATGAAAATTTATTCTTGTTCATATCAAGACCGCCTATCAAATATGGACGTAAACAATGAGCATATGAAAATATATTCTCATTAATATCAAGCCTTCTAGTAAAATATAAGGGGAAATAATGAGTAAATGAAAATATATGGTCATTTATTCCAAGCCTTAGAGTCAAATAAAGTGGAAATGAATGAGAAGATTAAAATACCTATACAATCATATTAATACTACCAATTAAATATAGTGGAAAATAGTGTGTATATTCAAATCCCTACTTCATATCATGCCTTCATGTCAAATACTGAGGAAATTGGATGAAATGATTAATGTAACTTAGCTATGAAAAAAGGGTAGTCCCATATTCATGATCCAACACTATAATGGGTATATATTCTCATTCACTTAATGTAGGTTTCTTAGATTTTCCTAGAAATGATGGATGTTCATATATCAATTCCTGAACACATCCTACAAACTCTCCAAGATGTAATAGAATTAATGGTAATATCCAGGAGTGAAGATCATAACCCCATATATGTAGGTAGGTTGATTCACCCACACAAAGGGAGGGTTACTCGGGAGAAGACATACATCACTACTCCCTTTCAGTAGGGTCATCAAAAACATTCCTTGACAAATAGTCAATTGTATTGGGTGTATATCCCCAATAAAACTGGGGATAACTGGTCCATTTCAGGGGCTACACCCGGGAAGATATGTATCCCTGTTAAAATTATATAAATTTTTTGAAATTCTCTGAAATCAACACATTATTTACTATAAACCACTCCCAGACATGAGAATTTTCATTCACAACAAAAATTGTATCTTCTAATATGAGAGTATCAAAAAATAAATCCCACCATGGGTAGTTCAAAATTTCAGGGTAGACTCATGAACCAACTCTTTTAAAGGATAGAGTTCTTCAGGCCATTAAGCATTTATCAATTATAACCCAAGATCATTTTGATCCATTACCAAATTAAATAATTGAAACAGTAGTCATGAAGGTCCATGCCTCAATAATACCATCAACATCTTTGGAATTCTACATCAAAATGTTTATTGTGAAGACACTCATCAAGGGAATAATATGATCAATCATGAGAAATGATATCCTGATGATCTCCATAGAATCCCTAATTGTGGCCATGAGATCAATAAATAAAAAGTCTCACCCCTTACCAGATCAAATATGATAAAGCTCACATATTTTGAGGTGATTAGAAATATGGGGTTAGTCATTCCTAACACCCTATCAATGATTGGAAAAATTCTTTCTCGGCTGAAAGATAGTATGAGGTGAAATGTTATCCTCCATACCAATTATAGATCATTTACATTCTAATGATATCCTTACTATCCCCACTAATTTTAATAAAGCATCTATGAAGATCCCATGTTGGGATGATCTAGTATGGGAATCTCTTTTAAAAGAACAAAAAAATAAATTAATTATGAGAAGAAAACAATCCAAGGATAATATACCCATCATATTTTGTCTCCAAAACACTTCTTAGTACGTCATTCCAGAGGTACTATTTGAATAATGCATACCCAACATCTATCTAATCCTCTGGAAAACTCTATCCCATATAAAAGATAAGTTCACTCATTATGATGGGTATGTAGACCGTGTTAAATTATTGGAAGAGAATATTCATAAAATCAACTTGAAATCCCTTTCATATTCATGGATACAATGATTAGGGATATAATGGAATGTTATTCAACAATCATAACTCAATTAATTTTGTAAATTACATAATCTAATCATTAATATCCCACATGGTGTTTCTATCTAGGGATGATGTGAACATGGAGCTTCGCATTTCACATCATGCCCAGTCCAGAAAAATACTCCAAAGGAAAATACTATAATTTTATTTCTCTAGGGACACTATCAAAAAAGACAGATAATCAAGAAATATGGTGAACTTAGTAGGAATATATATTGAATAAGTCTCAAAAAAATTAGGCACAATGATAGAATTCAATAAAAATATGTTATATGAGGATATAGAGAACATTAAGTAGGATTATCTCTTAAGGGAAGAAAATCATTACGTACTAATAAATCCCTCCTAAATAGGAATTTCATGTGCATATCATTCATTTAACTTAGATAATTTTTGAATGAAGACACACAAGATAAAGAGAGTGGTGGTAGTATCAATAGTTGTTGTATTATAGGATCAGTACAAACCCACAGGATTGGGGTATATTTTGACAAAAAATTCCACTTAAAAAGAGACAAAGTCACACTGAGTCAAGACAATAGATGAATAGGGACAACCCCAACCCCAATGGAAGGAAGAGTGATTTCCAAAAGATCATTTTGAATAGAAATTATTTTTTCCTATTTAGGGGGAACATCAGGAAAGGAGTTATCTCAATTCACCCATATCGCAACCTGATTCCTTCAGAAGGGGCATTTATAAAAATGGTGTGTGGTGGTTCCCTCTGAGACTCCTCCCCACGAATCTCAAAGAGGATACTATAAATGAGGGATGATGTCCAATAAAGGGAATAAAAACCCTCCTATAATTTGAGGACCAATACGATCCCTACAATGCATTATTCATTAGTGAAAAATATGGCCATCACTCATATGAACAACATCAAAGATGTGGATAATGTAGAGGAGTTAGGAGAGGATGGTTCTATTCAAGCTATGGTCCATAAAGAAGTAAATTAAGAAGGTGTGCACACCAAGAATCATAAGCTCACAAAAAACATGGACGCTTCATCAAATGTTATTCCACAACCCCCTAGATGAATTTCTAGAAATGAAAAGGCAAAAGGACCAACTTTGATCCAACATGTATTAGGAGAAGTCAAATAAGTCACATTGGAAGAAAGACATGTCTAATATAAGCTTGAAATACAAGAAATAAGTAATTTAAAGGAATAATTACTTAGGGAAATATTACTACTTGGTATGTCCTTTAAGCATTACCCACCTAGATGATACCCCTAAACCAATGGGGATCATGATACTTAAAATGGTATAGATAGAGCATCTTCTCAACCATGTTCCTATGCATCCAGTTTACCTAGACCTGGGCATGAAATGGTATCATGAATTCCTTCCATTAAGGAAAAACCAAAAGTTATTCAATAAACACCTTTAGATAAGTCCCCTACTAAATTTTAGACACATATATTTGTAGAGTTAGAACATCATGACCTTCCTATTACCACCCCTGTTCAAGCACCCATTTGACCCAAAATTTATCAAGGAATTATCAACAAAATTTGTTCATTGGAAGCTCTATTAGAAGTTTTGGAGGAATGGTGCACACTAATATAGGAATAAATGAATACTTTAACTAAATTTTATAGCATTATCCTTTCCCAAATGAGCTTCAAGATCCCTAAATTTTCAATATTCAATGGATGAGGAGGTTTAGAGTAGCACTTGACACATTTTGTGTTTCATTGTGATCCCATTATAGGAACCCCTATGTGAAAAGAAGTAGTGAAAATTATATGAACCATGAAAAACATTAAAGGGTTTTACTTTTCATGGTGCACCATTTTTCTATCTTGGTCAATCATAGTATGGTATGATCTTTGTTGGTAGTTTCTCTTTCAATTCATCTTAACACTAAAAAATAAAATGATCCTTAACTTTTCAAACTAAAAATAATTGGGGAAAGAGAGGTACTGAGATTTAATTTTTAGGTTGAAGGGTTGGACCTACTCTATAGACGTAAATCTTCCCCAAGAATATTTGATTTCCCTCTATACATAAAACCTCTGTAATGAATTTTGAATGCTTCCCATCCTGGTAAGATATACGGGTAGGTTTGAGGATCTTACCATAGTTTCTCAAAGAATGGAAGATTACTTAAAAAAACTAAGATCGTGTCCAAAATGATTCCATCATCCATATGGAATAAAAAAGTAAAGGAAGAGGTTGGGGTCATCAGACTTAATCTATCCTCTACATAGGCTCTAGTGCCAAAACATACACCATATCATGCAAAACCCCCTGAGAATCAACAAAACACCCACCTCATCATGAAGAGTGGGGGGAACTGAGGAGAATTAAATTTGAGGAGTGAAATAAATTTTTTATTCATTAAAAGATGTTTAAGTCTATATCTAATTTATAGAAGATACGGACAATGATTTACTCCACTTTCCAGAACTCAAGAGTCCCTACCAGTTTGGTCATGATAATCAGCAAATTTATTTCCCCTTTCGCTAGTTTTTGGGGAACACTATTCATGAATTATTTATTTTGAAATACATCCTTAAATAATAATAGACTATAGGAATTAAAATTTGGGGAAACTAAAACACAAATAGAGTGTGTTTCACCTTCTTATCCTAATGAAGCAGGTGAGTGGAAAGAAGTTTCATGAAAATATGTGCAAAAATTTGGAAATTTGATGGACTGAAAGACAATAAACTTGATTTATTTTATCCTCAAAAAGAGTTGAAGTAATAAGATATTCTCCCATCCACTTTTGTGGTGGCATAGCCAACCTTATCAGCACCATGGTACTCCAAAATATAGTCATTCAAAAATGGACATAGACATAATGGTGGGGAGAAACTGAAGGAAGATTGACCTATACTAAGGAAAAACGATTGATTTGACTCTATCAGACTTTATCCCTTTATATTTGAAACAAAACACACCAAATGGTGCCATCATTAATGGTCAAAGAGATATAATTCACATAGAATGAGTAATTAATATTTGGTTCCATTAATTCCATTCATTTAATGGATAACTTCTATGATGGTAAGTATTGTTTTGAAACATAGTTCCATGAACCTGATTAGGGAACTGGAGGAAGAGGTCATAGAAGTCAAGGGTATAGGGAAAGACACAATCATGGAACCAACCAAAATCCTAGAAACTTCTCTAATTAGGCTATTAGTTCTATGAAAACTCAAGTAAGATCCCTTCAATGATTATAATTTGAGTAGGTAAATCCCAATACATATGCAAAAATATTCCCTGACCTGATCATTATAGAATATCAATTAGAGGGGGTAGAATTGTATATTCATCCTTTTCAGGTAGGTGTACCTTCTCAGCCTAACACACTAAGGATAGTATTTCCTTCAACTACTATTTATAGGGTTAATCCACCTACATCAAGTATTTCAAATCCTATAGTTCTTGTGAAAGAGAATCCAGATGCTACGATGTGATGGCCTTTATCCTAGAAGTATGACACCTTGATGTAATTATCCCTAGTGTGAAAAAAAATTTCGATCTTGGATTCCCATAGTTTATCAAAATACCTCGAGTAAGTACACATACATGAATTATTAATACCCCAGTGGTCTGATGTTGAGGTTTCCGTTGCTGAGGTTTAACATGCAGAGATCCATCCTGAAAACTTTCATGCAATAATGTATTTTACAGAGAAAGATAATGATTTAATTATATAGGTAAACATCACAACCTTTTATATATTTTTAGGATAAATTGTATCGAGGTAAAAGGTTATGAAAAAAGTGATAAAAATACCATTTTCAAAACCAAGATCAGGTTTCAATTTGGGGACATTGTATCTGACTCAAAATTTCGGGTTTTTCGAATGGATATAGCCTTTATTATTTTTCAAAGAAGGTCTTGTTTTTATCAAAAAGAATAAATACCCTCATCATACCTTGAATGCTTCAAATACTGCATTAATTGACAAATTAGGACATTTCACAGTTATAGGGATCCATTGGAATATTCTGATTTACATTATATTAATGAAGGAATCTATCAGAGGAAGGGAAACATATCATGGTTGATAGTGTCACATGGATCCCTCCCCAAATGGGCTATAACTGACCCTGGATAACCCCTTCAAATATCTTAGTGAAGAGTACATGTCCCCCATCATCCAGGTTGAGTGTATGAGTCCAAATTTGGATTCATATTCAACAACATCCATGTTCTTAGATATAATGACTGATCCTGACAATGCTGAAGAGGTTATTGACCCTGTAAGTAGTAGTGAAATATCTAGAGGGAATGTTTTTAATCCTTTATCACACCTCCTCACCCCTTTGTAACTTCAAATAAGCACTATGATAGTAGTTGTATTGAAGGAATCGAATTCACATTCTGGATTTAAAAATGTTGACTCCTCTCATCACTTTGAAATCTTCAATCCATTACTGGATCCCCCAATAGAATAAGAAGAATAATTTGAGAAAGAATAGGATGAAGTGTGGTAGGACCTCAGGTATTCCCCTCCAGCATTCAATGAAGGTTTCACCACCACCATTGATGAGCTAAGGAAAAATAAATTTAGGTATAGAAGAGGATCCATGAACCACCTTGATTAGTACAATCTTATGAATAAATGGATATATATATATATATATATAACCATACCAATGAAATTTCACGATGTTTTTTCCAATAATTACATAAAAATATTGGGCCATGATCCTGAGGTGGCTAATCTCCACCTAGACTTGTTAGAGAACCATTGGGG
This sequence comes from Viscum album, assembly GCA_963277665.1. Lineage (NCBI taxonomy): Eukaryota > Viridiplantae > Streptophyta > Magnoliopsida > Santalales > Viscaceae > Viscum > Viscum album. The sequence goes on along the minus strand of OY728162.1, from coordinate 471,625,189 downwards.
CTATAAGAAGGCAACCAGAAGGAGACATCCAACTCACACTACCCAAATTGAAGTTGAAGTTGATAGGACCATCAAGAAAAAACTCATTCAGGAGATCTGATTTCCAAAAATGGATATACAATATAGTACTTTTCAAGAAGAAGGATGGGAAAATCAAATAATTCATCAAATTCAAAGATCTCAATCTATATTGTCTAAAAATGACTTCCCAGTTCTAATTATATAACTTATGATTGATTTAGCAGTTGGTTATCAAGACCTTTCATTCATGGATGTCTATTAAAGATAAAAAAAATCCAAATGGCATCTGAATATGAGGAATCCTCTAATTTTAGATCACCTCAAGGATTATATCTCTATCGGGTTATTCCATTTGGTTTGAAGAATGCTGGAACTATGTACCAATGTTCTATGCATTGAATCTTCAAGACCTTTGTGGGAAATATTATTGAATGATATATCAATGATATGGTGTTTAAATCTAAGAAACTCCCTAACCAAATTGTTGTCCTTGAAACCATATTTGGTAAATTTTAATAGCATAACCTGAAAATGAACCCATTAAAATGTTTTTCTAGTGTTACCTCAAGGAAGTTTCTTGACTTCATGGTATTCCATCAAGGAATCAAATTTGACCCTAAAAAATGTCTATACTTAGTAATTCACATCCTAAAATCCTCAAAGAGATGATAGGAATTCAATGGAAAATTTATTATATTCAATGCTTATATCAAACCTTATAGGAAAATTTTTTCCCTCTAATGGGATAATGTAAAATGGAGTCACATATCGGTGGATGGATTAATGTCAGAAATCATTTGAAAGTCTCGGGAAATATCATTTAAACCCACCCGTGATGATTTCTCATGTTGAAGGAAGAGTCCTCATAATGAACGTGACATGCCTAGGGCTGTCACTAGGGTACTTCCTCACACACACAAAATAATGTTGGTAGCAAAAAAATCCATAATTTCTTTATCTGAACCAGGATTAATACTATGACATGCTATTTAGACATCGAGAAGAGATTTTTTTTGTGATAATTATTGAAGTACATAAACTGAGTTATTACCTATAAAATCAGGAGGTCTGATTGTCTCTTATAGCAACCCGCTCAAATACATTCTCAACCATCCAATGATGACTAGAAATCTGTCATGATGGGGAGTCATCCTATATCATTAAGATATTTAGTTCATGACTCATCTAGAATTAAAAGGCCAGGTGCTAGAAGGCTTCCTTATAGATCACCCCTCAATAGAAATAGGATCATTAGATAATGAATTACCTAGTCAATAGATTTCATCTATTCAATAGGACCCCATATAAGGGAGATATATTTTTATGGTGCATCCAAAAGCCCAATATGGAAGAGTATGGAAGACTCCAGGCTTAACAAATTCGGGTTGGGTGTCATTCTAATTTACCAAACAAAGGCAGTTCTACCCTACTCCTTCTTACTATCAGAAGAGTTAAATAAAAATGAATCCAAATTTCAAGCACTCATTACAAGGCTAGAGTAGGAACTTCAAGTACCAATAAATCAATTTTAAATAAAGGTTGATTCTTAATTGGTCATTAAGAAGGTCAGTGGTGATTTTCTTATAAGAAAATAAGATCTTATCCCACTACTTGACTATGTCCTAGGATTGATGGTGAAATTCCCCTCATAATTGACATTGGTTCACATACTAGGCTCACAAAATTCCCCAGCATATTCCCATGAAAATGTAGCTATCACATTGTAAGATCTATACAGATATGAGAGAATCATAAAAATGTCACACCATAAAATTTTTCAAACTTTCGTTCACAACAACATGTAGGATATCAATGAGGTCAATCTCATCCCCAGACCAAAGGGTAATGTGTCCGGTTAGAGGATGCCCATTATGGAATACCTTCAAAATGGATTAATCCCATTGGAATGATATAGGAAATATATAATCTTATAGTGATCAATTAAGTTTTCTCTTTATGATGTAATGACTCACTAAAAGGTTATCTATAAGCAAGGCCTTGATGGGTTCCTTATTAGGTGCATTTATGAGGAAGATACCACTATTGTCATGAATGAAGTGTATATCAGATCCTTTGTATCCCACCAGTCATGGTTCAAGTTTTCTCATCAAACTCAAATGCTTGGGTATTATTGTCCCATAATGGAATAGTATTTCACTTAATTCACTAAAAATTTCTATTTATTACAAGTACACACCGTATTCATTTATCACCCCCAGAGTTATTTCACACTTCCAAATTCCCCTAGAAATTTTACATATTGGTAAAGGATTCCATGTGATCATATTCTCCTGCCATAGTTAATAAGTTCATGTAAATTCTCACTAGAAATGACTTATTCTCCAAGTCGGCTGAAGCATTACCCCTCAATGAAGTTGTGGTATGGAATGCTGTCAGCTTCATGAGATCCAATATTATAATTAGATTAGGAATTCCTCATATGATACTGATGGATAATGGCACTAAATTTTACTCTGATGAGTTAGGATGGTTGTATCAAGAGTATAACAACATGTCTTACCATTCATCTTGCAATCATGTATCAAGTAATGGAAAAATAGAATCCTTCAATAGGACTTTATCAAATATACTCTAAAAGATGGTAGATGATGATAAAAATTCATGGATGTAAAATATAATTAATTACTTGTTGTATTAATCGACTATAATCTATGCTACCTCATAATAGACCCTATAATCCTTGGTGTATGGGATAGATGTGGTCTTGTCCATCAAGGTTCAATAACCTACACTTCGTGTTTCCAACTGTGTGTATTTTTCAACATAAGGGTAGTCCCAAAAGTGGATATCTGAATTAGAGTGACTAGATGAGATGAGATTTAATAAATAACATAATTTGAAATTCCACCAATACCGTATTTCTTGAGACATTAACAAAACAGTTATCTTCTAGTTATTATTTGAAGGAGAGATGGTGTTGGTCCTTAGGACTTCGTTGATACCCAGAATGAATCCTAGAAAGAGGGATCCAAATTGGGAGGTACCTTATAAAATACAAAAGTTTTACTCCAATAGATATTACTCTTTGATTTTTATGGATGAACACCTTACTATAGCCCCACCAACATGAGGTTCTTGGAGAAATATTTTATGTAATCACAAGATATCTTCATCCTAATCACATGACACTAACTGCAGGGTAAAATTCATTTTTTTATGATGTTAAACAACATGGTATACATCCTCATCACATGGTGTTAAACTATATAATTTCCCTATATAATAAACATGGGATGACTCATGTCGCAAGTATGAGTTGTTTGAATGTACTCACCAGATAGGACACTTCCCAAAACATTAGTCTTCTACCATGTCATTATATAGAACTATATGTAGACTAATTATCATCCTTATAGGATATATACTGATGTTTGGGTCCCTTATCTTGGGTCCATCATCATCATCATCATCTCATTATGATGTTCTTTACCTTCGGTATTATAATGGTGGCCCAATGCAATAGGTCCTGAGAGTTTGTGTGGAAAATTTTCCCCTTTCCCTCCTTGAACATCAATTAATCACTTATTTCATTCCAAAAAATCATCTTTATGGAATTCAAACCCCAACATGGTTGAAGATACATGATGATAAATTGAAGCATTACCCTATGGAGAACTGGGGATGCCTCACATGATAGATTATGAGATGAGGATAAGATAATATCCTCCTCATATGACTATAAATAGTAACCATACCTCTTTCTGTAAATACAAGATTCATTATGACAGTCATTTGATTCTTCAATGTCCTCTCTAGAGAGGACGTACCCATTTCTAGCATCATTTTTTTACCGTGTCATTTCTAAAATATTTGTATGGATTAATTCTAGTGAACATAGAATATTTTGCGATGCCCAGATCCTTTTTCATGTCCTGACCATATTTTACAAACAAAAGAATCCCCTTCCCTACATATGAGAGAAATCTATTTAGGGAACTTCACACTCTATAGACAATGTTGGTATGAATTATTCTTCTGTTCATACACACATTCCTTCCACATATCATAATCCTTGTCTGGGAAAATATTAGATCTTGATAAACATTCCTTTTCCTTTTTAATAGTATGTTATATTCTAGCCAACCCCTTTTTTGACAATGTATTGATACACCCCATTTTATTTTCATAAGTCACTCACAAAAGGGTCTTTCAACTATAGGCACATCCATCCTTAGGAGAGACCACTTCAATATATGTAATCCCAAACTACATCATGCTAGAAACATCTTTTAAAACATGGTAATCATTCATTCCTCGCATTTTTTGTTCCATATAATTTCTCTTGATTTGATAATCCTAAAGATCATGGATTATGATTTCACTCTTCATGTTCAAGGAATATCATAACATATTTTCCCAAGAATCCATTTATCACTCATTTTTTCCATGACATATGGTCCTATTCATATGACCCAAAACTATAAGACACCATCATCCATTCCATATGATATTAAAATACATGGTTTTCTAGGACTATGTATGAATTGATAGTCATTAGAATAAGTTACATAGAAATTCCCAGATCTTACTTCCTAGTTTAACCCCCATAATATCAAAATGCCCATGTCCTTCCTTTTAATTTCCTATGTGTGGTGAAATAAACATTTTCCAATCATTATTTCCCACACCGAGAATAGCTCACATAGTCATAGAAATATAAAAATGATCTTTCCCACATAATCAATGAATATCATTCCACATAAGGGTAAGAATGGTCTTGGATTTAAGACCTCAAAAGGCACACCAAACATATTTACCACACGATGTTGTAATAAATGGTTGATTTATCATTAATAGTGTAAATTTTTCCATTTTTTTGGCCCTCACCTATAGATAAAAACTATCCTTGGTGTTAGTATCCCACCACACCTCCATTAAAGAACTATGTGTGGCTTGATTCTTTCTTTATGAGATATTTAGTGATTCCTAGATAAAATGTTTTGAGCCTATCACTGATTTGAAAAAAAAATATCATCATTTATTGTGTATGTGTTAGACATGGATTGCAGAAAATTTCTCCCTAATATTCAATAATTTCAATATAAAATACTCTTTCAATATTCAGGAACACTCCTTTCACACACTACCCTATGTGGTCTTGATAAATCTAGATCTTCATAATCTCCCCATCCCCTTGTAATGGAATATAAAATTCCATAGGACACATTGGTTTGAATATACATTGATTCACCCCATTAGATTTGCATAATTATCCCACAATAAGGGCCTATCAACCCAAGGCATATTCTTACTCATGGGAGACCTATTCTATCTATATAAGCCCCAAAGAGAACATCATACATGAAACTGATTTTTTATTATAGTCCATGTTCATTCATTGTATTCTTGTCTCAAATCACGTTTTTGAATTCTAAAATCACAATATTATGACTAAAAATTCACCTTTTCCACATATGAAGAATGTCAGAACATTCTTGGCCAGCAAACCTTAGTTGGGTCACCATACTATAATTCATGTCCAAAGTAGTTTTACATAAAATATTAATCACATTAGTCCATATTGAAAGACACAAATATATCCATGTAAGGATCCATTATACTCACCGGTTTGAATACCAACAAAGGAAACCCTAGATAAAAGTTGATTCCTGCCCACTAATTCTGCACCACATTGGACTTAGGAAAAATTTGGGTGTAACAAAAAATATGAAAATTTTGTATCATTCACCATGTAACCCTAGAAAAATTAATAACTATTCTCATTGGGTCCATTGGCTCAGGAAAAGATTATATTATTACAAGATCATTCATCTAAAAAGGATGACTCTAGTGTCATTGTGATAGTAAATTTTCTTATTCCCATCCATAAAGAATTCTCTATAAGGTATTGTTTCAACTTGAATATCCTTGGTTTTGATCGAGATTGATATCCAATTATAAAACCATTCGGGTTATATAAGAGATTATCTTTCAGAAAATTGTAAGTTATGATTAATTAGAACTACAAGCCAAGATAAATAATCGATACATGAGGGTGAAAATGTTTTAATTTATTTTTTGGATTGAAAAGAAGGAGAATCAATCATAACTCGGAGTCTATCCATATGAGTAAAACATTACAACTATAGATAATGTTTGATGGTTTCATAAAACGGAATCATCTCCAAAAAGATATCCTCTATGACTTAGAAAGGATCAGATAATCATGTAAAGTTTTTATCAACATCATCTCACAATATCTCCACCCTCTCAGTAATATCTAGTCGTGCCTTCTTTGCCTCTTCCACTAGCAGTTTCCCTTCATCAACTATTAATGAAATGTGAGACAATTCTTGTCCGAGCTGATCCAACTCATGATGAAGTTGTTCCACTAAAGATCTCTATTCTTCAACTTAACCCTATCACCTCATAACCACCCCATCATGCTTAGAGGATTCATTAAGAAGGATATTTCTAGTGATAACTTCGATGGCCTATAGACTCCACAGTTGATAGATGATACTAGATCCCACTATCCCACTCCTGAGATATAACCACCTCTTTTACCATGTCAATTAGGATATGATAATCACACCCCCATACCTAAGAAAAAACATGTGATGTAATCTGGGTATTTTCCTTAAAATATTTGATAGGGGGTCTAAGAAATGAGCTTCTAGATGTCTTTCCACATAGTCTGACAGCTAACACATATGTTTACAAGATTCTCCTAATCCACATCAAAATAACTCTCAGATAGTGGCATGTATTCAGTAAATAGAACATCTTAGGATCGTCTCATATCAAATCCTTCTTCCTGGGTTAGATCTACAATAATCATCTCATTTGTAGCTTCAGTAAGTTGAGATGTTAGATAATTAAATGGAACTATAGAGGCATGTAGAAATAATTAAAGAGTTAGGTGATTGAAGAAGTCAATATTTAAACTTTTAAAGGGATGGAATAACTGGAAGGGTGGGGAATATACATTCACTTGTCAAAATTCCATCATCCCTTACCACCATTGTCCTAATGACTAGAAAAATATATTATACATCTGTAGTTTATAGGTTGACTTCATGTTCTCTCTAGGATTCCCATGCCGCATGAACAAAATCAACTAAATCAGTGGCCTTTATAAGGACACTCATTGATGTTTAGATCATGGGAATGATCATCAGGGAACTAGGATTAATAGTTTGTTCTAACTATCCTTAATCACAAGGCATTGCCTCTGCCACTATTTTTTTTTCTAAGGGATCATGAGCGACCCCTGAATACTCTGCTACTAATAAGTAAGAGGTGGTTTGATCAAGGAGGGTAAACCCCATGGGGATTGGAATATCCATGAAATTATCAATTGGTCTTGTGTTTCCATCTATCCTAGAAGCAATAATCATTGTTATTTAATCTATCTCCAATGAGAAGTGGCTACAAGACATTGGTCCGTTAATGATTTCTAGATTTTTGAACCTGAACGAACTCATGTGTGAGTTAATTAATCAGAACATGGAAACACAAAACATTATGGATATGTAAATTGATGAATTAAACATATTTTATTCCAATCTAAATACATATAGAATGATTTATTTCATGATGACACATCATAATTTTCCATGAAGGTAGTCTTGTGGGGGGGAACAACATGTGAGGCCAGGGGTGGAGTTATTCCTTCAGGATCTATAAGAACCACCTACATGTGATCAGCTTCCAATGGAGAGAGTTCATCAGTGCCTCCTACCACTCGATGATATGTACACCTAGATATAAGTACCCCCTTTAATATAATTCAAGGAAGGGATAGGTGACCGACTCTCCCTATCCTCCTATAAGAACATTGAGTATGGATTCTAGATCACATAAATAAAAAAGAATAAGAGATGAAAAATACAATAATATTACCTATTTTTTAGCATTTTCCTCCTCTACTGTGGTCATCACCATCTTCTTCACATAATAAGACCAATAAAGCCTACCCATAAATTCATGAATATAGTAATCAAACTCATTATGTTATATTACCACTTCCTCATGGTTATCTCAAAAATAAATTTTTTAGGAGCGGTAGAAAGCCTAAATCCTAGAATATCAACTTCATTGCCCTGATAAGCTCCTGAAATATCATATGTGAATGAACCCAATCTCAATGAATCCAATTATTTACAGGATTCAGTAAGGGTAATGGCTAGTTTCTATGTGTCCAGCCCTAGAGATGGGTTGTTTTCCATCCACCTCACTTGCTTCCTTGTCATCTCATCCTGTATGGGATAAATCAGAGTCGGGATCTTTTGAGACCCTAGATAGGAAGACTAAGAAATTTACCTATGACCAGTTATAGTAAGTGGGTTGTCATCATCATCACCCTTAGAAGAGCAGCTTCAATCCCCTTAAATTTCACTAAAATCGGGCCTCATCATTTCAATTACTCACCTAGAAAATACATATAGATTATATAGTGAATGGACAGAGGTTTCAAGATCATGAAAATTGGCTACACTGTATCAAGGTCGTGAGCATAAGAAATAAATAAAGTGTTGATATATAGCCATATCATCTTAACAAAACCTATTTCACTGAGATAAGGTTCCATATATCACTAATGGTTGTGGAATTCCTCAATGAGTTCCACTGTCTTTCGGATATGGGGATGTTAGCCTCTTAGTGGATGGATACATTAGTTTAAGGAGTAATGCCAATAGCCTGGGTGGGTTGAACCCCATACCCTCAACATTTTTAATGGGGTTTCATAATGAAGAAATTTTCTTCGATTATTCCTTAGCCTAGATTATCTAGATGTCTACCTTTGAATCCCTCGGACTCTGGAACATGTTGAACTTTAACAAAAAGAATATTTTTCACTAGTTGGCCACTAGGATATGATCAAATATAGGATCCTACAATAGTCTTGGTGAGTGTAGGATAAAGACCATTAGAAGCTGGGTGCTCAATCTAGAACCCTATATCTTCCTAGATGCATATTTTATAGATTTACTGACCCACCATTAAATACTTCTCTTTTCATGCATCGTTGATGGATGGGGGACACCTATTCAGAACGCAGTGAAATGGGTACCCAAAACTAGAAGATTAATAACCATCACATATTATATTCTAATAGATTATGGTAACCAAGAGTCCCTCTCTCAAGGATATGTGGTAACCCCTCCTGGCATGATCCCATAGGGGTCATTCACTATGGTACTAGTAGGGGAGGTGTAAAGAATATATGTGAAATAGTTAAGGTAGTTGAGCCAATCCATTACATCATGTTCTTTCAAGTCCAATTGGTTTAACCAACTTATTCATTATTGATAAGTCCATAATTGAGTGCTTGATATTTGTTGGATACTGATAAATTCAAAGCCTCCTATGTGGGTTTCTATAAATACCTATACAATAAGAAAGGGGCCCACTAGCTGGAATGTTGACTTCCCCTATCTTATACATATATACATACCAAAAATATTTTTCCAAAATTGGAACCATGAGATTAAAGAACCTTCTATTTTCCAACTAGGCTACCATCACAATGGTTGTGAGTCTAACTACAGTGCTTTATTTGTGCACCAAGAACAACCAACCGCTAAGATACATGGTGGGAAAATCTTCGAATCGAACCAGCTGATCAAAGTCAGGGATAACCTTCTAACCGCACTCTATGAACCACCCCTCATCAAGCATCATCCAATAGCCACCAACATGCCTCATAGTGTCAAGGGTTTTAAATTTCCTCATCCTCCTTCCATGGGGTCTATTGGTTATTGGCATGAAAACACATTAATCCAATTAGAAAATGGAGTATCCTTCTTTAAGTGACGTTCAACTTTCAGAAGTTACTTATCATTTTCAATGAGATTCTTTTCATGTTAAGGGGTCTTCTCCATTTCATCCCATGACTAATAGGGAGGCATGAGTTCATTAGACATACCACTCATAATCAGTTCCCTTAAGAACATCTAAACATCCCAAATGCCCATACCAACTTCCCCATGCACCAAATGGATGGTATTAGTATAAAGAATCCATCAAATATGTAGTAATGGAATAAGGTATCAGAATCTATGGGAATAAGTCTATGAAAAACAGACAAACTCATATAATCCCATAACCTCCAACTTGTTTTTTACCTCCTCATACCATTGGAAAACCCATAAAGGCCACCCCCAGTCTAGATCGAATAACCCCCCACAGGGAAAATGAACCATTTTGAGGAATATCCTAACTACTCATCTATTGTGGTCATTCTTGCGATGCTATAATATAAATAAACATCTAATTATGATACTATCATGGTTTCCTCTAGTGAAAAGGGATTGTAAGTAAATATATAACCTTTGGAGTAGGTATCAAATGAAAGACCCCATTGATGAGATGTTTTCTAGGGGAGTGTCACCACACCATAATATCTAGGCCACAAGTTGATTTCCTCGATCTGATGCCAGAATTAGAATATTTTATGGCAAACCTAATCCATAGATATCTAGTTTGTTAGATACTGGATACCCTTGGATACCTTCACCAATAAGTCCTTCCATATATTGATGGCGTAGTTTAGTATTTCATTTGAAATTATTATCAGTAGCAATAATCATGGAATTCCTCCTCACATGATTAGTGAAAAGTGATTAAGAGGGGTCCATTAATTTTATTTTATGATACAAAAACAAAAAATAAATGTCTTCTATTCCTAAAAAGGTTTCATGGAAATGTATTTTAAACCCATATAACATGATTCTGAACACACAAGGGGTTCGATCTGCAAGGTGGTCAGTTAGTCCATGAAGCATCAAAGATTCCATGTCGATGACCATAACACCATATAGGTATCATTGAGCTGTAATAATGGTCCTAGGAGATGGACATTGTGTATGTATAAAATCAATCCAAAATGGGAGATTTTTGTGAGATGGTAGAGAATGAGTGATGGTCCACAAATCATCAGTTCACATGGTGTGGGTTAAGTAAATGAAAAACAAGGTTTGAACCCTTTTTATAGGTGTGGTACCTATTATAGGTCTACCTGTATACTGAAAAGTGATCCAAATGGCATTAAATTATTCATTAGAATCAAGTCGTCTCCATACTAATCAGAGCCTATTATGTTGGTGGAGATTTTTTTGGTCTAGAAACATTTTCATGGATTGTGAAAATACTTTCATGAATTTGGTAAGGGGAGAATAAACCCAAATAAAAGGGTTGAAATTATCAATGGGAATGAAGTCATAAAGGATGTTCTAGTTCTTTATAAAAAACTCACTATGAGAGGGACCCTTTTCTACATAGTAATTCTCTATGAAAACCATTAATCCACAGAGTACCCCCAAAATGAAAAACATTTTGTGGAACTAGTATTTTATTTTCTAGATATCGTAGATGAAAAATCAATTTCGGACCCCCAATGTCCATTTGTGGATACTAATAATGAAAAAAAAATCTTTTGCGAGCCTGTGATGTCCTTTTAACGGTCCTAAAAATGAAGAATTCACATGGTTAGTGTAGACCTCTAGATATCCCGAAAGGTAATTAAATTCATGCTTCTATAAAACTCCTATAGGGAGAGCCTAGAGGGGATTAAAAAATAGATATAAGTTTCATGAACAATCAATTATCAGAAGTTAAACTTATCACATAACACTATATTAGAAAGAGAAATCACTGGACCATCTGAATTATCAAAATCCCGTTATGAACACATTTACATGAACCATATATGGATGTCCTCTTTGAGTGTCATCACCCTACATAGAAAACAAATACATGGAAGGATCCATTACTCACATAGAAAATATCTACGTTGAGGTAACTCAAACATGTATAAAAAAAATTTGTAGAAGGAACCCAAATCATCCTTGAAAAACACTGCACAGAGGGAACCCCATCCAATGTGAAAAAATGTTATAAGGAATGTGGAATATTAGGATGTACTGCTTTCCCACTCAAATTTCTTTCTTCTAGTGTAGCATTTAGCCCCAACATAGACCCTATGAAAAATTCCCTAGTGCCTTTTCTTTCAACATCTTTTCTTCTATTCTATAATACCAAAATTTCCCCCCTTGTGAGGTATCAGAACAAGGCCACTACCTAAGAAACCAGGTATGTATGATCAAATCAAACCGTACACTAGCATTCCCTCTTGATCATACATTCCTTTTGTAAATGAGGTACTATTGGTAACATTATTAACAAGGGGGATCCTAAAAATGATCTTGATCATACATTCCTAGGGTGAAGTGGGTCCCAAACTTAGAGGTTGTTTTAGGGACATCCCTATTTTAGAGATTGAGGGTAACCATTTTCCTTTCCATTTGAAAATGGATAGTTTTTTACCCTTATCTCATCCTCTCTAGAATCGAGATAAGGGAATCCATCTTGGATTAATCCCCTATCAGGATGTCACACCCATCTTCCTCTTTATCTTCCCAGGTTTTTAAAACAAGAGAGGAGATGGGATCCATAAACCTCTATCTCTATCTCATCACCCAACCACATACCCCAGTGGATAAAAGAGATTGAGTGGTTTCAAGATCTATCTCTTCCACTTGTTTCACACACCGTTCATGACTCATGTGGTATTAGAGGTTAGTGGTGATCATGACATCCATATAATCAAAAGTTTTGGGCCTCCCATTCGGTATAAGTCCCATCCAAATCCACTAATGGGACTCATAATAAGTGTAAATCCCAAAACCATGTTACTATCATCTAAAAGGACTATATTCCCTATGAGTCAGACCTTCAAAATGTCATATTCTTGAAAAAGTAATAAAATGGACCCCCTTAATATGTTTAAGTCCCAACCCTCTAAACTATGTGGGATTTGATTCCTGACTAATTGGGATATGTAGGAATCTTCATGAAATCTAAACCCAACACCCAAATTCACCCTAATGTTCTCTAAGATACATCACCTGTAGGGTCATATCCAACACAAAGGGTTACCTTCCTTTCATGTCTCTTACATTACAATCCTTATTGGACTATATTACCAGTAAGATCAACCCCCCCCCCACCTTGGAGACCATATCCCTTTTAGGTTCCTTATGCCTCCTCAACAGAAATACCACACCAAAAATTAAATAGTCTCCTTTCTCTTAGACTTCCTTATTCTGTGAAGTTAAACTACATGATTTGGTCCTAGTCATATGACCTTAAAAGGTATGATGTTCCCCACTAAGTGGGACTGAACTATGAGTGTTTTAATTCCTTTAATAAAGGTACATAGGAATCCCATTCAAGGGACATGATCCCAACATCAAAACAATTCCATTCTTCCTAGATGATAGTAAATTCTAGGGAACAATATTATGTAGATTAAAACTAGAATTATGATAACAAATGACATAAGAATATCTAATCTACATATAAATTCCAACATTAAGGGAGAACCTCAGATACATACAAATAATCTTAAAATCAATACATGCTAACGACTGGTTATTAACCTAAGGGTGACCTGATATATATTTTTCGGATGTAATAATGTATTACTAAACATATATTAAATCAAAACTATAAGAGAGTCTCTGGATATGAAAAAATTATTCCCCAAAATGTGCGATGAGCCCAACCTCCCACATTCTCAACCAATTTGAGTTCTTATGTATTGTTGTCCAAGTTCCCCAATGAGTTCATGCCTTTAGAAATAATTTCCATGAGTCATCATGGATTTGAGATACACTTGTTGTTTCTTGTTCCATTAACAAAACTCACCGGAAACCAACTCGTTGAAATGGGTGAAAAACATTTATTTTTTAGGGTTTTAAGCGTTTTTTACGTTTTTAGTGATTTTACGTGTTTTTTGGTTTTTAAGGTATTCTTAGGGGTTTTTAGGGTTTTTATGGTTTTTTACATTTTTAATGATTTTAAGTATTTTCTATGATTTTTATGGTTCTCATGGGTTTTTCTATATTTTGGGGGTTCTTAAGGTTTTATTTAGGTTTTTAGTATTTTTATATTTTTAATGGTTTTAAGTTTTTTTAGGTTTTCAACTTTTTCTTAGGGGTTATTAGTGTTTTTATTAATTTTTTACTTTACTTATGATATTTAGGTATTTTTAGGATTTTTATGGTTTTTATGTTTTTAGGGGTTTTGAGGGTTTTAGCATTATTTAGGTGTTTTTGGTTTTTAGGGGTTTTTCGTGAGTTTTTTAGTTTTTTATGGTTCATTATTGTTTTCTAAAATTTTAAGGGATATAATGTGTTTTTATAGTTTTTAGGGTTTTTTTGTGTTTTTAATGTTTTTTGGGGTTTTATGGTTTGTAGTGTTTTTACGGTTTTTTTTGGGTTTTAGAATTTTTTAAGGGTTTAATTGCTTTTAGTTTTTTTGAGGTTTTCATAGGGGTTTCAGTGATTTTAGGGATTTTATGTTTTATTTATTTTTAGGTATTTTTATTTGGATTTTAGGAGTTTTTATGGTTTTGGGGTATTTTGAGGGGTTTAGGGTTTTTAAGGTTTTTACAATTTTTAGGTTTTCTTGGGGTTTTATGTTTCTATTGGTCTTCATGGATTTATTATATTTTTTTTATAGTTTTTAGGGTTTTTATGTTTTTAGATATTTGTTGGGGGTTTTTAATATTTTTAGTGGTTTTAGGGGTTTTTAGGTCTTTTTGGTATTTTTGGGTTTTTAGGGTTTTAGGGTTTTTTTGTTTTTTTAGTTTTTAGGGGTTTTATGATGTTTTTATGTTTTTTATGGTTTTTAGAGTTTTTTATGATTTTTAAGGTTATAAATAGGTTTTTTATATTTTTATTGAGTTTATATGGTTTTTAGGGGTTGTTTAGGCAAAGAAGGTGTGGGGCCAAGTAGAAGGCTTGGTACCTCAAATGTATAAATGAAAAATAAAGTGCAAGGAATTACAAAGGGGACATATACAACCGGGTACGGATAGCACCCTTCATGTCTGAACCCACAATGGATGAATAAAAAGAAGGAGAAACAAATGACCATCATGAGCAGCTTTCTTCAATATCCTTCTTAGAAAGCACATCAGCCACCATATTGACTTCCCTGTATACATGAGTGATCTTAAGAACCAAATTCTTGGATAAACTAATGCAATAATTCCATTGGGGTAGAAACCTCCAGGTAACCAACCATGAGTTTTGATGAAAGGCCTCGACCGTAAGCATTGAGTCAGCCTCAATCTAGAGGTACCTCCAACCAAACTGGTTAGAAAACCACACCTCCTTGATGGTAGCCCAAAGCTCTACTTCATAAGCACAGACAATTCTGATTAATTGGTAAAAAATGACTTTGAAAAAACCTTTATAAGTATGGAAGATAGCATCATATCCCAAAGGCCCTGGAGAGCTTGCTGCCCCACCATCAACATTGACTTTGATCCAAGATGGGATAGGTGGAATCCATTGGATTGACTTCATCAGCATAGGTTTTTTTCACCGACCAGAAACACCAAGAGTGCGTAGAGTGATGAGATTAGTAAAACAATTGTTCATTGCACCAGTTTGAATGCACCCGACCATCCGAACCACACAATTTATGGCAAGAATACCCTCATGAAGGGAGCTTTACTTATTTCAGAACACATAAGAATTTCTATCAACCCATAAAAAATCCACAATGGCTACCAATTCACCAAGGAGAAGGTTGTAGAGTTTCTCATTGCACCTTGATTCCATGATGAGAGACACCATCTGGGAAAAGGTTCGACCAAAGGGAAATTGAAGACCAAAAACAACTTGAAAATAATGCCACAGACCATAAGCGAGCTTGCATTCAACAAAGGGATACTGCACATTTTCAGCGTCCGACATGCATAGGCAGCAGGCTGAGGCAAGATGCCAACCAGCTTTTTGATGTTGGATAAGCATGGGCAGCTGATTCCTCTAGATCTTCCAGATGAGTAGGAAATGTCTAGGGGGAATAAATTGGAACTTATATCTCAGGATCCCTGAGGGGGGATCCATCCCTTGCCGGCATTTGTGATTGTAGAAGTTATTTGTAGTAAGCAGACCGATCAGATTCGGTTTCCAGATAATAGTATCATTGTCAATGTAACTGTAGAATTGAATCTCAGAAATGATATGGGTAGGTAAAATCCCATCCAGCTCAAGAAGTCTGGTATTGAGGTCATTGATGGACATGTGCTGCAATCTGTGCGGGTCCTATACAAATTTATGCAGCGGACACTCAAGCCAAGGGGTGAGCCAACAATTCAAGTTGGATTGCCTCAAGACATCCCAAGTAGATTGGGAGATGATGTCCTTATATGAGGATTTAACCATTTTCCAGATAGAGGAGAACATGTAACTAGTATAACCATTGCAAAATTTCCCAGTAAATATTTCTTTATGAAAGTCCAAATCACCCTCCCTATGTGTGAAGATATTCCAAGTGAATTTGGCCAACAAGGAATCATTGAAGACCCTGAGATCCTTAATTCCTAGTCCACCCATTTAAAGGGGTTTGATGCACTCCTTCTAGGGAAAAGTTATCAATTGTATTTCGTTAATGAATCCTGTCCATGAAAAGTTATAGATCTTGGATTGAAGGGACTTAATTAGGCTTACTGGCCATTTATAGATGGAGAAGGTATGAA
This sequence comes from Viscum album, assembly GCA_963277665.1. Taxonomy (NCBI): domain Eukaryota; kingdom Viridiplantae; phylum Streptophyta; class Magnoliopsida; order Santalales; family Viscaceae; genus Viscum; species Viscum album. The sequence goes on along the minus strand of OY728162.1, from coordinate 471,608,649 downwards.
CAAACATTGAGGTAACAACAGAATTGATAAGACATACCCTGCCTGCTTGTGAGAGGGACATTCCATTCCATTTGTCCAGCTGTTGAGTGATATTAACCGAGATGCTTTCAAGGTGGAAACGTTAAACCTTCCCCCAAAATAAGGGAACCCCAAGGTAGTTAGAAAGCAAGGATTCTTTTTTGACACCAAGGCATCTGAATTTTTTTTCGGTCTCGTAGAAGAGCTCCCTTTCCCAAACACAATAGATGATTTACTCCAACTAATGGCCTATCCAGAATCATCCTCATAATGTATGAAAATTTTCTGGATAGAAGATATGGTCCGCATATTATCCTGCCTAAAGAGAAGGATATCATCAGAATAAAGTTTGTGTGAAGGCACAAATGAATCCTTCTCATCATTAATAGGGCTGTAGTAACCAGCCAGCATAGCACTAGTGACAAGGTGACTCAGGTAATCTTCATCATGTGAAAAGTGGATTCCAGAAAGAGGATCCCCCTGTCTGACCCCCCCCCCCCCCGTGAGCACTGAAAGAACCCTTTTGGAGCTCCATTAATCAGAACAGAGATTCTGGCACTATTCAGGATAGTGAAAATCATGCAAACAAATTTATTTGAGAAACCATACATGCCAAGAATCTTGAACAGGAATTGCCACTTAATGGTATCAAAAGATTTGGATATATCCACCTTTAAGTCAAAGGACCCATACTTCGGTACCCTCCTCATGGAATTAACTCTTTCAGAGGCCATGTAGAGGCAGTTCTGGATGCTTCGTCCAGGGACAAAACCAAATTAATTAGGTGTAATAAAATATCAAACAATCTTCCCTAATCGGATAACAATGATTTTTCTAATAATCTTAGTTATAGTGTTCCCAATGGAAATCGGCCGAAAATCACCTATCTCAATTGAGGCTTCCTTTTTAGGAAGAAGAGAAATAAAATTAGAGGTGACTCCACGAGGAATTGACCTGAAGAGGAAGAATTACCTAACAACATTAGTGATTTCTGTATGAAAGATGTCCCAATAAAAGATGAAGAATTTGTTGGTGAAGCCATACGGTCCAGGAGAACTATCCGAGTTGAGAGAAAAAAGACCAGATCTGACTTCATCCTCAAGAGGATGAGATGTCAGACTATTATTTTTCAAATCACTAACACATTTCTTAATGCATGCAGTAAGCGGGGAAGCAGAGGGAATGCCATCATCATTATAAAGCCATTTTAATTGGTCAAAAATAGCATTGGAGAGCTCTTTCTCATCAACAAAGCTATTACCATTGATACATATATGATTTGGTACTTTATGAACTCTTTTCTCCCATTGCAAGCAGTGAAAAAAATTTGAATTTCTATCACCATATTTAAGCCAGTGAATATTGAATTTCTATTTTTCCAGGATCTTCTTATGTTCCAGGAGATCATCAAGATTTTTATGAAACTCAAGATCCTTGCTGGTAGGAATGTTCCCTTGCTAGTTATTATCCTAGAAAAACTCTAGATGATATTCTGCATCTTTAATGTCATCATCAAGACATGAGAAGGAGAGCCTACTCCAGACTTTTAGGAGGATTTTGATCTTCTGAAGCTTGGAGGCAACCACAAAGTGGGGACTCCAATGAAAGGTAGTGTTCCATCCATCCATAATGACTTCCCTACAACCTGGAATTGAAAGCCATGCATTATTAAATTTAAAAGGTAAAGGGGTGAGCCTTCTACTTTCCTCTCGAATGTTGACAAAAAGATGGTTATAATCAGAATTGAGATTTGGAATAGAAAATCCTAAGATGACAGAAGGAGAGATGGTGTCATTGAATTGCATGAATCACCTATCAATCTTACTAGCCTTCCTACCATTAATAGTAAAACTTCCCCAAGTAAATTTGGAACCTACAATAGGGACTTCAGTGAGGTTGCATTGATCCACACAACAATGAAAATAATTTTCAGAAGCTCAGGAGAAATGAGGACCAATTTTTTAATTTGAAAAAATAATAGAATTAAAGTCACCGATTATGACCCATTTTTTATCCATATTCTCACTTAGAGCAGATAATTCATTCCAAAGTTCTCTTCTTCTGATGTAAGAGAAAGAACAATAAACAAAAGAGAATTTAAAAGAAATATCCTGCAGTTAGGTGTAGACCAAGATTAGTTGATTACTGATCTCAAAGGAAGAAATTTGCAGATCATTGTGTCGGAAGACCCATAAGGTTTCAATATTACCCACTCCTTTGTTGTGAGCAATAAAGGAGTATCCAAGAGAACACTAGTTTAAACCCTTCCAGTTTTCAAAACAAATAAGTTATTCAGCAATGGCCACAAGCGAAGGCTTGTTGGAGATGAGAAAGTGTTGAAGGGCTACAGCAGTGGGAGAGTTCCCAAGCCCCTGAAAATTCCAAAAAACATCTTCATTAATTAGATAAAGTGTTTCCTCTTGGGTGAGGAAATCCTTGTGTATCCTTAGAGGAGACCCCTTTGCCCTTCCCTCCCTACTTGGGGGGTCTTCCAGGGGGATTCTTGATAAATTGATCAGTTTTAGGCACCTGAGGAGAGGGAACCTCAAAGATTATATCAGTATCATGGATTCTATTGGCTTGATCATCCCATAACTGTCTAGAGAGGGGGGAGAAGGTATTGGAAGCAAAAATCCCCTCATTTTGGGAAATCACAATGGTTTTGTCCTTGACAGCCTTCCCTGCAGGAACAGGGATGAACGCAGACATGTGCCTTTCTTCACCAGGCACCTTGCCAGCTACGAGATCAGGAGCATAAGGCTGAGCATATTAAGGCTGCCCAGATGTAGGTGAAGGGACAAGATCAGATGATTCCAAGGAGGTTCCAAGTGGATTGATCTCTGGAAAAACCTTAGGAGAGGCGCAGACAATGACATCCACCATAGGATGCTCTATAGGAACAGCATGTCCAGTCTGGACAATCGGTGCAATGATCTCTAGAGAAACCTCAGGAGAGACACATGCAACAACATCCATCTTATACTGCTCTACAGAAAAAACATGTCTAGACTTATGGATAGGAGAGGCACATACACCCGCATCCACCTTAGGCTGCTCAATAGTAAAATCATGTCCAGTATGAATAACAGGTGCAGTGAACTCTAGAGAAAAATCAAGATAGACACATGCAACGTTTTCCACCTTAGACAGATCAATAGGAACAATCTATCTAGCCTCATGGATATCAGGTTTCAAGCCACACATGCTGGCATCATTAGTATCCAGGTCCAAAACGTCACCAACCTTCTTTGCACTAGAAGGTGGATCCGGGATGTTGCTGTTAGTCACATTTCTAGAGGGCGCAACATCATTAGGAGGCATCTCCTTCTTTTCAAGATTTTGGCAAGATCCATCTTCATGACCACATGCCTTGAAAATTCTATAGATCTTCAGTCTCATGTACTCATTGAATGAGTGACCAAGAAAAAAACAATTGTTACGAAAGTTGGGAAATATTTCATTTTGGATTTCTAGCATGATGTTGTCATCCAACATGTTTAGCACAACTTCCTCAACCAGGGTGTTGGCCATGTTGACTTCAAAAAGAACCCTTGCATAATGACCAAAACGTGGGTTATCTGTTTCCCTATCAGGCCGAATGGGAAAACCAACTGGGGAAGAAATATCCCATAGAATCTGAGGGTTCTAGTATAGCCAATTTAGTTTGCAGTTACATATCCAAACCAGAGCAAAAGTGTTTTTCACACTTGTTGGATCAAAATTGCGATCCCAATTTTGAATCCGTAAAAGACCAGGCTTGAGAGAAATTGAACCAAATATCTAGGCACACCGTTTATATTCTTCAGAGGGGAAAATAATATGATAAAAATCATGTCCCATAGCAGTCATTTTCCAGTCAGAGAAACCACGGATTTCAGTCACTCGTTTGACAAGCTCAATGAATCTTTATATCCATTCGCCCTTGGGTGTGACATCTCGAGCCAATATCAAGAATTTGAAAGGTTAATTATCTCCTCAATTTCTTCCCAATTGGTAGATACATGATCCATTTTCCCTTTCTTGATAACACACACAGGAGAGGGAGTGCCAAAATCAGATAAGGAAGAGGAAGCCGCAGATTTTACTGTTCTTGAATTTTTAGTTTTTTAGGGGTTTTAAGCATTTTTATTTATTTAAGGTTTCCTTATTGTTTTTATTCTTTTTAGTATTTTTATGTTTTAGGGATTTTTAATTCTCTTTTGGAATTTTATATTTTTTAGGGTTTTTAAGGATTCTAAGTTGTTTTAGGGTTTTAGAGTGTTTATCGGTTTTAAGGGTTTTTTATTTTTAGGGTTTTTGTTGAGTTTTTTATGGTTTTAAAGCGTTTTTAGAGTTTTTTAACATTTGTAACAGTTTAAAGGATTTTATAGTTTTTAGTGGTTTTATGGAATTTTAGGGTATTTATTTATTTACATGGTATGATGATATTATGAAGTTTTATGGTTTTTTAGGAGTTTTTATTTTTTTTGGTTTCTTAGGGGATCTAATTGTTTTTAGGGTTTTAAGGTTCTTTTAGGATTATTCAGGTTTTTAGGGGTTTTTTAATTTAATAAAATTTTAGGGTTTTTTGGATTTTTATGTGTTTTAGGGGTTTTATGGATTTTCACAGATTTTAGGGGTTTTAGGGTTTTCTTTGGGTTTTAGCATTTTTTACATTTTTAGGGGGTGTAATTGTTTTTAGGGTTTTATTTTTTTGTAAGGGTTTTTAGTGTTTTTAAGGTTTTTATATTTTTAGTAATATTTACGGTTTTTTTTGGATTTTGATGGGGTTTTAGTGGGTTTTAGGGATTTGGAGGGTTTTAGGGGTTTTATGGTTTTTTTGGGTTGTTGGGTTATTTGAGTTTTTATGTTTTTATGTTTTTTTAGAGTTGTTTAATTTTTCACCTGTCTAAAGGGTTTTAGAGTATTTAGTGGTATTTAGGGTTTTAATGTTTTTAGGGTTTTTAAGGTTTTTAAATATTTTTATTGTTTTTAGGGTTTTGTGGTTTTTAGGGTTTTAGGGTTTTTAGTATTTTTAGATTTTAAGGGGATTTATGTGTTTTTTGTTTTTTATGGATTTATTAGGGGATTTTTTTTGTGTTTTTTGTTTTTATGGATTTTTAGGATTTTTATTTATTTTGATGGTTTTTTTGATTTTTTTAGGATTTTTATGATATTAATTTTTTTTATATTTTAGGGGATTAAAGTGTTTTTATGTTTTTATGATTTTCATTTGGGTTTTCTTGGTTTTTATGTGTTTTTACATTTTTATGGATTTTTATGGTTCATTAATTTTTTTAGGGATTCTAGGGTTTTTAGGGTTTTTAGGGATTTTATGATTTTTTGGTTTTTTGGGGATTCCAATTTTTTCTAGGTTTTCTGGGGTTTATGGGTTTATATAATTTTTTAATGTTTTTAGGTGTTTAAATGGTTTTTAGGGATTTTAGGGGTTTATGGTTTTTATGGATTTTTAGGGGTTTTGTGGTTTTAGAAGTTTTTATAGTTTTTAGGGATTATATGGATTTTAGGGTTTTTAATGTTTTTATGTTTTTTGGGTTTCAAGTGTTTCTAGGGTTTTAAGGTTTTCTTTGGTGTTTTCAAGGTTTAAAGGGATTTTTACATTTTTGGTTATTTTAGGGAATTTTTTTATAAATTTTTTGGTTTTTAAGATTTATTGTGATTTTGTGGGTTTTAAGGTTTATAGGGGTTTTATAGATTTTTTTGGGTTTTTGGGGATTTTAGGGGTTTAAAGGCTTTTATAGGCTTTTAGAGTTTTTATGGTATTAATTTTTTTAGTGTTTTTAGTTGTTTTTATGGTTTTTAGGGGTTTTAAGGTTTTTTGGGATTTCTGTTTATTAGGGTCCTTTATCATTTTTATAAATTTTTATGTTTTAGGAGTTTTAAGTGTTTTTATGTTTTTAAGGTTTTCTTAGGGGTTTTAAAGATTTTTATAGGGTTTTAGGTTTTGAGGTATTTTTAGTATTTTTTAGGATATTTGTGGGTTTTTAGGATTGTTAGAGATTTGGAGTGTTTTTTGAGGGTTTTTTGTTTTTTAGTGGGTTTTAGGTTTTTTAAAATTTTATAACTTTTTAGGGGTTTTTAATGTTTTCCTGTTTTTAATGTTTTCTTAGATTTTTTTTCAGAGTTCTAATGGGTTATTATGTTTTTTGGTATTTTCCGGTTATTTTTGAATTTTAATGGATTTTTATGGTTTTTAGGGATTTTGAGGGGTTTTAGGGGTTTATTTGGTTTTTAGGGTTTTTTTTATATTTTTAGGGTTTTAATGGATTCTAAAGTTTTTAAATTTTTTTAGGGAAAGGATGGTGAAAATAGAGGATATTCATGGACCCACAAATTTTATTAGAAAAAATACATTATAGATAAGGGAGTGGCGGGTTCAATCAACCCACACCAAAAAACCATGGACACCTCCAAAAAACCCACAAGTCCTAAAAAAACCCAAAAGACACAAAAAACCATACAGAGAAGAAAACCCAAATCATCTCCCTCAGTATCTCCCAGACAACAAGCAACCAGAATCTCGAGACACATTTTTCATCAACCCTCATCTCCTTGACAAGAATATGAACCACCAGCAACACAGAACCACCGACACTAAAATCATAAAAAATAGCTTCATCACATCATAGTCATACAACAACCAGGGTCCAACACCTCATTTTCACACAACCAGCACCTCTTTCAATCACCAAACGTCTCCCAGCACCCTGTTTCAGTTCCAGAAACCACCTAGTATGACAACTAGAATCTTCTTATGCGCCTTGTGGCCAAGAAGTAGCAAACGGATTCACCACCAACAATTTCAAAAGACCAGCAATAAGAACATAAACTTCCACATCATCACGTCTCATCCATGCACAACCAGCATCCAGCTCTTCAGTTTAGAACAACCAAAATATCCTTAAATAACTCCCCTCTTGGTGTCAAGCACCATCCATACCCTTAGTTCTCAACAACTATAACCTTTTATCCAAACCTCATCCATCATTTCACATCCTTCAACAAAATGAAGCCACCCAGACCAACACCTAAAAAAAATGCAGCACCCATATCTCCTTTTTTGGATCCAGATCCAAAAAACCCCTCACATCAAGGCCAACAAGAATCACCAATATAAAAATGAAAACAAACCATCCACTACCATTGATGAAACTAAATAGAACAAGTAAATGAAGAAGATGAGAAAAAAAACCTCAAATGCACCTCATGCAACCATTGAGAGGATTCAAAAGAACCCATAACAGTATCAAGCACCAATTAAATCATTCTTTCACAAATCAAGAAAATCCATTGAGAATCACCCACCCCTAGATCAGGGACACTAAACCTTGCCTTACCTTGACTCCTCACAAGCTTCTTGAGTACGAACAATGCAAGAAGCTGTGATGTCGTCTGATGACTAGATTTTTCTTCTCCATCACGAACACCATCGAGAGTGATTCCTATTGAGGAGAAGCTCCACCACCCTATGAGTAGACCCAGGATGATACCATGACAAGGCTTCCAAAAGCAAGATAGTGATAGAGGAAGAGAATATTCCAGATATGCCGATGCCAATCCAAATCATCACAAGATCCAGGCCAAGCCGTCGCCGCCCTTTCCCGAAAAAAATAGCCAAAGGCCATCACTGTCAAGCCTCTTCCTCGTCTCCCATAATTGAAATGCCAAGGAAGAAGACTGCTCGAACAAGACTCCATCTACATCACATGGCCCTAACTGGAAGAGATCAACAAAGCCACTGAAGTGGGTTCTAAGAAGAAGACCTAGAGATTAGAGCATCGAGAGGGAGATCCCACGAGAGAGTGGTGACATCTTCGTTCTTAAATTTTTAGGGTTTTAAATGGTTTTTATATTTTTAGGTTCATTTAGAGTTTTTTATGGATTTTTAGGGTTTTTCATATTTTTAGGTGTTTTATATGGTTTTTAAGGTTTTGGTGGGTTTTTGGGTTCTTGGTTTTCAAGGGGTGTTTTTGATTTTAGGTTTTATAATGTTTTTAGGGGGTTTTCAATGATTTTAGTGATTTTTACATTTTAAGGGGTTTTTATGTATTTATTAGGGTTTTAATGGTTTTTAGAGGTTTTATGGATTTGGAGGGGTTTTGGGTTTTTTAGGTTTTTTAGAATTTTTAGGTTTTTTAGTAGTTTTATAAGTTTTTTTATTTTTCTGATTTTCTTATTGGTTTTAAAAATTTTAATGGATTTTTAAATATTTACGTGTTTTTATGAGTTTTTTTTAGAATTTTATGGTTTTTAGGTTTTTTGAGGGTATTATTGGTTTTAGGGTTGTTAGGGATTTATATTTCTCCTTTGTTTTTAGGGGTTTTTATGGTATTATTTAGTATTTTAGTTTTTTAGTGGTTTAAGGTGTTTTTAGAGTTTTTAGTAATTTTTATTTTTTTAATGTATTTTAGTGATTGTTATGGTTTTAATGGGTTTTTATGGGTTTTACAGTTTTTATGGTTTTTAGCATTTTTAGCATTTTTAGGGGTTTTAAGTGTTTTTCTGTTTTTAATGTTTTCTTTTTGATTTTAGTGTTTTTCAAATTTTTAGGGATATTTATGGATTTTTCATATTTTTTTAGTTTTAAATAATTTTTAAGGATTTTGGGGTTTTTAGGTTCTTATGGGGTTTTATGGTTTTTTTGGTTTTTAGGGATATTTGAGTTTTTTCTGTGTATATAGTTTTTAGTGTATTTATAATTATTTTGGTTTTAAAGGGTTATTAGAGTTATTAATGGTTTTTGGAATCTAATATGTTTTTAGGTTTTTTATGGTTTTTATTAGTTTTTATGGTTTTTGGGTGTTTTTAAGTTATTTTAGTGTTTTTTTATATTTATGGTTTTTAGGGGTTTTATGTGTTTTTAGGTTTTTATGGGTTTCTTATGGGTTTTACTAGGTCTTAGGTTCCTTTACATTTTTAGGGATTTTTAGAGATTTTTTGGATTTTTATGGTTTTTAGGTCTTTAGGGATTTTAAGGTTTTTTTGGTTTAATGGGTTTTTAGGGGTATTATGGTTGTTATTATTTTTAGATTTTTTAGGGGTTTTAGGGGTTTTATGTTTTTTTAGGTTTTTATTATTGTCTCACTATTTTTCATGGTTTTAGGATTTTTACATTTTTAGGGATTTTTATGGATTTTTTAATATTTTTATGGTTTTAATGGTTTTAAGGATTTTGTGGGTTTTTAGGAAGTTTATGGGTTTTTGTTTTTGGGGGGTGTTTTGATTTTTTTGTGGTTTTTATGATTTTTAGAGTTTTTTAATGTTTTTAGGGTCATAAAAGGTTTTTATGGATTTTTAGTGTATTATATTTTTTTTCATTTTATGGTTTTTAGGGTTTTAAAGTGTTTTTAGGTTTTTTTATGTTTTTATCATGGGTTCTAAACCTTTTTAGGGGTTTTCAAATTTTTAGGGATTTTAGTTGTTTTTAGGATTGTTAGGCTTTGTTAGGGTTTTATGGATTTTGAATTTTCATATGGGTTTTAGGGATTTTAGGTTTTTTATTGTTTTTATCGTTTTTAGTGTTTTTAGTCATTTTATGTGTTTGGGGGTTTTCAGGTTTTATTAAGTGTTTTTAGGGGTTTTAAGGATTTTTATGTTTTTTTGGATTTTATTGGTTTTTAGGTTTTTCTGGTTTCTTTACAGTTTTTTTGGATTTTTTTGGTTTTTGAGTTTTTAGAATTTTTTAGGGTTTTTTATGTTTATATGGTTTTTTACATTTTATAAGGGTTTTAGGGGTTTGATGTGTTTTTAGAGTTTTTAGTGCATTTTAAATTTTTATTTGTTTTTAGGGGGTGTAATATTTCCATTGCAATTTTAGATTTTTGTGGGTTTTAGAGTTTTTAGAAATTTTTTAGATTTTATATGTGTTTTATGTTTTTTTTGTGGTTTTTAATGTTTTCTTATGATTTTTTTTGGGTTTTAAGGGGTTTTTATATTTTATGAATTTTTGGGAATTTTTAGGAATTTATGGGTTTTAATTGTTTTTAGGGATGTAAAGGGTATTTATGGTTTTAAGTATTTTTATGTTTATTTTTGTGTTTTTAGGGTTTTTTGAGTTTTTAGGGTTTTATGGTTTTTTATATTTTTTAACGTGTGTTCAGGTTTAAAGGGTATTCATATTTCATTTCATTTTTTTTAGGGTCTTTATGGATTTTTAGGGTTTTGAGGTATTTAACGGTTTTTATGGTTTTTGGGGTTTCTTGGGATTTTGTGGTCTTTTAGGGTATTTAAAGTTTTTATGTTTTTAGGGGTTTAAAGTGTTTTTTAGTTTTTAAGGTTTGCTTATGAGTCTTAAATGGTTTTACTATTTTTTACATTATGAGGTATTTTTAGGGTTTTTATGATTTTTATGTTTTTAGGGTTATTAGAGAATTTGAGTGGTTTTAGTGTTTTTAGGGTATTGAGGGTTTTTAGATCATTTAGGTTTTTTGGGATTTTATGTGTTTATGTTTTTAGGTATTTTTTATGGGTTTTCATTCACTTTTATTTTTTACATTTTGGGGATTTTTATGGATTTTTTACAATATTTATGGTTTTTATGGTGTTTTAGTGGGTTTTTTGATTTTTTTGTTCTGTTAAGATTTTTTTGAGATTTTTTTAAACATTTTTAGGGTTTTAAAGGGCTATTAGAGTTTTTGGTTGTTTTTGGATTTTATGGGGTTTTAGTGATTTTAATGGTTTATAATGGTTTTTATGATTTTATGGTTTTTAGAATTTTTGAGGGGTTTTTGTATTTATTAGGTTTTTATGGGTTTCTAATTGTTTTTAGGGTTTTAAGGTTTTATTTTGGGTTTCCATGGATTTTAGGTTTTTTTATAATTTTAGGGATTTTTTAATATTTTTATAGTTTTTAGGATTTTTAGTGATTCTTAGGTGTTTTAGGGTTTTTATTGGGTTTTTTATTTTTTAGGGGTTTTAATGGTTTTTAGATTTTTTAATTCTTGTAGGGGTATAAATGGTTTTTATATTTTTTAGTGATTGTTTGGGTTTTATGAGTTTTTAGTGTTTTAAATGTTATTAGGGTTTTAAATGTTATTAGGTTTTTTTTATAAATTTTAGTATTTAAAGGGTTTTTATAACTTTTAGAATTTGTGAGGTTTGATAGAGTTTTTAGTGTTTTTTGGTTTTTAGGTTTTCTTAGAGGTTTTCAGTGTTTGTAGTGTTTTTATGTTTTTAGTAAATTTGAGGTTTTTTAGGAGTTTTATGGATTTTTGAAATTTTGTGGATTTCTAGTGGTTTTAGGGTTTTTAGGGGTTTTTTTTTCCTTTTTTAGGTTTTAAGGGGTCTTACTGTTTTTTTTGGTTTGTAATGTTTTCTCATGGGTTTTCAAGGTTTTTAATGTTTTTAGTGATTTTTATGGTTTTCCTTTGGAATTTTCTAGTTTTATTTCGGTTTTGGGGATTTGGAGTGGGTTTAGGGTTTTTTTTGGTTTTGATGGTTTTTAGGGTTTTTATAGGTTTTTGGGTTTTTAGGAGATTTTTTGAGTTTTTTTAGGGTTTTTTTTCTAGATATTATATCATTTTCAAGGGTTTAAAGGGTTTTTTTAGTTTTTAGTGGGATTTTAGGGATTGTTGGATTTTTATGTTTTTAGGGGTTTTATGGGTTTTTAGGTTTTAGGGTTTTAAATGTTTTTAGGTTTTTGGGGGTTTTAGGTGTTATTAGGTTTTTATGGTTTTCTTTGGGGTTTTTTTTGTTTTTCATGTTTTTTATGTTTTTATGGATTTTTAGGGATTTTTTTAGGATTTTAATGTTTTTTATTATTTTTATGGATTTTTATGGTTTAAAGGATTTTAAGTGTCCTTTATGGATTTTATCGTTTTTATTTTTTTAGGGATTTTAAGGGTGTTTATCTTTTATAAGGATTTATTAGGTTTTTTCAGCGATTTCATAGTTCTTAACTTTTGTATGGATTTTTATTCTTTTTTAGTATTTTTATATGATTTTATAGATTTTAGGGAATTTGAGGGTTTTTAGGGTTTTTAGCATTTTTAGGGTTTTATTTTGTTTTTATGTGTTTTAGGGTTTTTATGGTATTTTTATGTTTTTTGGGTTTTTAGGTATTTTTATTGGGTTTTTATGGTTTTTTATGGTTTTTATGGATTTTGAGGGTTTTGAGTGTTTTGAGTGTTTTTTAGTTTTTCGGGTCTTAAGGATTTTTTGAGTTATTTAGGGTTTGAATGGTTTTTAGTGTCTTGAACATATTACCAATTTAAAGGGGTTTTATAAATTTTAGTGGTTTTAGGGAAAAAAGGAGCATGACCAGGCGAGCCTGCTCCCCAAATTTAAATAAAAGAAGAAAGGTACATGGTCTTACAAGAAGGGACTACAGAGGCTGGTGTGTGTATCACCCTTCATGTCTAAGTCCACAAGGGACGTGCAGTACGGTGGAGTGACGGAGGACCACATAAAGCCCCTATCTTCAATTGATTTTGTTGAGAGTGCATTTTCCACCGCATTCACTTCCCGGAAAGCATGTGTGATGTGTAGGGTCAAATATTGTGAAGCTTTGAGGCATTCGATTCATTGAAGGAGTAGCCGCCATGGTACTCTTCTTTATCCTCTTCGTAGGGCCTCCACCACTAGTATTGAGTTGGACACAATCCATAAGATCATCCAAGCAAATTTCATCCCAAACCGGACTGCCTTGATGAGCAACCATAGTTCCGCCTCGTAGGAACATCCACTCTACAGGAAGTGGAAGAAGCATCCCATGATGAAGCCCCTGTAAGTACGAAAGACACTTCCGAATCCTGCAAGACCATGTGTTCCTGATGTCGCGCTATCCACATTAACTTTAATCCAACCTAGAATTGGGGGGATCTACCAGATGAATTTCATGGGCACTGGTTGTTTGCACAATCCAGGAACACTAAGGGTGGGCAAGATGATCAAATTTTTCATGTTGTTATGCATTGCTCTATTTTTTATATGAGATGCCTCATGACCATCATTATGGATCATCAGGATTCCACCATAGAGGGAGCTGACATTTGATTCGAATACGGTCTTATTCCGGGCTATCCACGCATATCTTGTAAGGGCCGCAACTGCAGCAAGCATGAGATTCTTGAGCTACTTGCTTCTATCCTCATAGACAACACTGTTAAAAAGTTCTTCCACCGTGATACCCATGCATAATTTTTGTCCGAAGAGGTTCTGCACATAGTCCAATAACAAGGCAGTGAGCCTGCAGCTAAGGAAGATGTGTTTTTCATTTTCCTCTGCTCGCAGGCAGGAAGGACAGGCTGAGGCTAAGATCCATCCTGCTTTTTTAAGATTCTCCTACACAGAAAGAATGTTCATCCACACTTTACATAGTAGAATAATGCTCGATGGTAGTATGAAATTTATCCTAAATTTGGAGATCCATGTCGGTGGCTGGGTGCCTTGTCCACATTTATACCGATAGAGCTTATGTGTGCTAAACTATCTAACAATGTTGGGTTTCTAGATAATGCTATCTGTGTCAGTGAATTGATAATTCTTGATTTTATGAATAATGTTTTTAGGATGGATCTTGATGAGTTCCACCATTCAGTTGTTCCATTCAGCAATAGAGAGGTGTCGCAGGTTGGATGAAGGCTGAACATAATCGCTGATTGGCTTGTCTAGCTAGGTAGTTGTCTAGCAGTTCATGTTTTAGTGCCTCGAGACTATCCATTTTTGATTGAAAGATGATGTCTCTATATGATGATCTCATCGTAGTCCACATTGATGAAGGAATGTTACCTATAAATCCATTTCAGAGTTTGGAGTTGAACTTCTACCTTAAGAAGTCCAGACCCCCGTCTGGTGGGTTGAATGAGTTCCGGGTAAATTTCCCAATGGGGGAATCATTAAATTTCATGAGGTATTTAATGCCAAGCCCACCCATATCAGTGGGATTCATATATTTCTTCCATTCAATGGAGATTAATTTCCTTTCATCAATGCATCCCGTCCAAGAAAAGTTTAGAATCTTGCTTTGCAGGTTTTTAATTAGTTATGTGGGCCATCGGTAGATGGAAAAATCATGTATGAACATGGACCTGATGACTGAGCTAATCAAGAAAAATCTTCCTGCTTGTGATAGAGTTTTCCTTTTAAAGGTTGCGAGTTGTTGAGTTATATTCAGCGAGATACTTTCATGGTGTTATCTTATCACTTTCCCCCAGAACAATGGAACTCCCAGATACATAAAGTGGAGGGATCCCCTTATTATTCCTAGAGATTTTACAATGTAACGTTGCCTTTGGGCAGAAACCCCCTTTCCAAAAATAATGAAAGATTTTTTTCCAGCTAATCGCTTGTCCTGCAACATCTTCATAGTGATGTAAGATCCTTTTGACATTGAACAAGGTCTTCTTGTTGAGCCTCCCAAAGAGGAGAATGCCATCAGCAAAGAGTAGGTGTTAGGGCACATGAAGGACCTTTTCTGCCGTGATTGGAGTGAAGAGGCCAGCCTGCACCAGGTCAATGATGCATCGACTCATGAAATCTTTAGCAACCGCAAAGAGAAGGCCTGAGAGGCAGTCTCCTTGTCTGATGCCACGAGAGCATTGGAAGAACCCTCATGGGAGTCCATTGATGAGAACAGAAATCTTGGCACTAGAAAGTATGGTGTTAATTAATTTAATGAATGGAGTGGAGAAACCATACGTGTTCAATACACCAATAATGAAGGACAATTTGATGGTGTTAAAGGCCTTCGTGATATCCAACTTCATGGAAAATATCCTATTCCTTGAGAACTTCCTCATGATGTTTATTCCTTCTAAAGGTGCATACAAACATCTTTGAATACTATGTCCCAGGACAAACTCAGATTGATTTGGGGTTAGGAGATCCCAGGTTATCCCTCCCATCCTAAGTGATAGGATATTGCTTATGATTTTTGTAATGGTGTTTCCAATGACAACCAGACAGAAATCACCTATATCGAAGGCATTCTATTTTTTGGGAAGCAAGGCAAGGAAGCTTGAGTTGGTCCCACGGGGTAGTGAGACTGAGAGGAAGAATTCTCAAATAGAAATGGTGAGATCAATGTGCATGATGTCCTAGTATAAAATGAAGAATTTGTTGCTAAATCAATCTAGACCAGGGGAACATTTCATATTTAACGAGAAGAATGAAGCTCTGACCTCCACTTCAAGTGGAACATCCGTGAGGGATTTATTTTTGGACTCCTTAATACATGGGGTGATAGAACCCATGAGGTTAAGAGTTCATTCATTTCCAGCATCATTATATAGCTCCTCAAAGTATCCAACAACAGCGCTGGATATCTCACTTTCATTTGTGAAGGTCATTCCATTAATTTAGACCACCTTTAGCCATTTCTTAATATTTTTCTCCATGTGAAGGAAGTGGAATAATTTTGAGTTCTTGTCACCATCATTGATCCATTGCACGTTAAATTGAATTTTGTCCAGCTTGTCCTTAAGTTCCAGGAGATCGTAAATTTTGGAATGTAATGTTAGCTCCTCCATAAAAGTGGTATCGAACTGCTGGTTGGTATTCTTACAAGCAACAAGTTGTGCTTCAGCCATCCTAATGTCAACATCAAGTCAGGAGAAATAGGCCTTTCTCCACTCCCTAAGAAGACCTTTGACTCTCTTAAGCTTGGAGGCCATCACAAAGTCTGGGATGTCATGGAATGTGTTGTGCCATACTTGGATAACCACTTCTCTACAACACGGTATTTTGAGCCAGGAATTGTTGAATTTAAAGGGGAGTGGCTGCTGCCTCCTACCACCACCTCTTATTTCCATAATTAACAGATTGTGATGGAAGTTGAATTTCTGGAGAGTGAATCCAACAATGTCGCAGGGTATTCCCCAGTCATTAATCTAAGTGAAACATCTATCAATATTGCTTCCCTCACTTCCATTTATGGTGTGTCTTCCACATGTGAATTGATCTCTAGAAATGGGGACCTTGGTGAGAATGCATTGATCCAGACAGACTGAGAATTCCACTATAGAAATCCGGGAGAATGATGTCCCAGTTGTTTCGTCAGGCCTAAGGACCATATTAAATTCCCCTATCACTGTCCAATTATGGTGGATTTTTCTACTGGATTGGATCAAGTCACTACAGATCTACCTCCTCTTTTTGTAAACACATGATGCATAGATAAAGGAGTCATTCAAGGTCTGGTCCTGGGTCTGTATCAATAGTGAAATATTTTGTTTACCCATCTCAAAGGAAATAAGATGAATGGGAAAATTCTTGAGTACCCATAAGGTTTCCTTGCCACCCCCGAAATTATTGTGGGAGATGAGAGAGTATCAAAGCATGGACCACCTGATTCTCATGTAGTCGGAAAACCTGTACATAGGATCAGCAATGCTGATTAGCATTGGACGGTGGGTGAAGAGGAAGTGATTGAGATCTCTAGTCGTGGGGGTGTTCCCAAGCCCTCTGCATTTCCAGAAGATGATCTTCATTGAGAAGATGAATATTTCCCCCTAGTAGAGGGATGATCTTTCTTGGGCTGTGAACTGTCCTTTCCTTTTCCTTGTCCTCCCTTCTTCTTGGAGGGCCTTCTAACAGGTTTCTTCTTGTCTTTCGTATCGGGTTCTTCCTCCACCTTTATAGGTTCATCCATCAGTTTTCAGGTTCATTAGCCACTTTTTCAGCTACTTCCAACATGTTTGGGGATTCACCAAGATCTTCAATAGCCCAGAACTATCCGGAGAGTGGAGTGAATTTGTTGGTGGCACAAGGGCCTTAAACTGGGATGTCCCCATCTATCTTCCACCTCACTGCCTTGGATAGAAGCACCAGGGTGAAGGTGGAATCAACCGGGGCGTCCTGTTCACCATAATTCCTAGAATCCTGTGTGACTGCACCTGGGTACACTGTGTTCATTTTGGGAACTAAATATTCAAGGCTTTTGGTGGTGTACACATCAGCCACATATATAACTAGACATTCAACATTACCTGGAGTGATGATGCGGCAGATCAATTCTGCTTTGATAGAATAGGGAATGACATCTTGATCCCCATATAGAGGAGGATGGTCATCCTTGGAAGATTCCTGGGGCCTGACCTACACTACATGTGCAGAGGTTCCGGTCGACCTAAAAGTTGTTACAACACCGACCCTCATGAATCACCCCGCTGCTGCAATGGGAGAAATAGTATGCACTTGGGGTGTCTGTGCCAGTCGAGGTGAAGCGGTAGGAACCACCTCAACCGCAACGCTATCCTCCCTTTTGGCCTGTTTTTTATATGAGCTATTGTGTCTAGGGTTCTGGCCTCCCAAAATTTATTAAAGGAAAAGAAAACCAGACAAGGGAGTGGTGGGGACAAACAACCCACACCAAAAATTCCATAGACCCCCGATGACACCAAAACCCCAAAAGACCCAAAAACAGAAGAGAAAAAACCAGGAACCACTGGTCAATGTCTCCATCCCCATAAGGGTCCCCATCAGCTCCATAACCATAGGAAGCATAAAACTCCACCGAATCCCATTTAGATGATTAATATTGCTTTTGAAAGGCATTTTAATACTCTCTGAGATGTTGTTGCTCCCCATTTAGCTGCGCCTTATTAGGATGACCTCCCTTGCCAGATGCATCTTCCTTGGATTTTCAAGAGGCTCTTCTGGACACTGTATTAGGCTAGGTTGAATAGTCCTTCCTTGACTTCCTCTTTCGAGGATCTGAAGATACCCCTGTAGATTTTTTTCCTTCACATATGGAATGGACACCTCACGCAAGGCCTTCCTTTTGATGATCATAGACATATTTTGGTTCATCCTTCAATGATCCTCCTAGAAAAAATCATGATCAGGGATGAAGGAGGATTCCTGATTAAGGGAACAATGGACCCCACACTGCGGCATGCTAGGAACCACCAGGGCAGGTTCCTCAATAGCTAGACAAAGAGGGGACACCACACCATCCAGGGATAGCTAGAATTTCCCATCCTCCCTAGGCATCTTGCTTTAATCCCCCCTAGAATGAAGGTGCATTCTGTAAAACCCCCTGTATTTCCCTTTTCCCCTACTCAACAACACCATTTGAGTGCCCAATTATATCCAGTACCGGCTGTGCTTCGCTAGAATTTAGGGCCAACCTTCCTCCACCATTCCTAGCAGCAACAACCTGCATCTCACTCACCACTTGTAAATAAATCTTTGTATTCCCAGAATTAGCGACTGGAGGCCCTTTCCTCTCCTCCCTAATAATCTTTCTTGCATTCACCCAATCCACAAAAATTCCATCAAGATTGTGAACACACACTTGCAACTCCCTTTTCTCTAGCTCAACAGCACCATCTGAGTGCCCACTGGTGTCCAATAATAGCTCAACTTCACTAGCATTCAGGGACACACTCCCTCCATCCCGCCCAACATAAACAACCTAAAACTCACTCTCTTGTACATCAGGCCTCTCACTCTTAGCATCAACAAGAAGTGGCCCTTGAACCACATCCTTATGATCCATCCCTTCAATGTGATTGATGGTCAGGACAGCTTCAAGGCTCTACTTTAAATTTCTATCAGAGGAAAAAAGACATCCCACCAGTAGAAACCTCCCAGCCTAATTAAATTCCCCTATCAGAGAGCTCCAATTTGCTCCTAAATCTCTTGAATATATTACTCACCTTTTGGCTCTGGTTAGAACTGAACAACCACTTTCCCTAAATGGTGATCACCTACCGTAGGTCCATGGCCCCCAGCATAGTCGGAAGATCATCCTACACAATCTTCAGGCATAGAGATCCAGAACCAAGGCCATATACAGGTGACAACCCCTCAATAGAAGTCATTCCATGCCTGATTTAACAAGCCACTACAATCTCTATAATTTGAAACCCCACCCGAGCCTGAACCCCTTCACCAGATTCAACCTGAACTTGAGGATCTGTGTGTACAGTCTCCTGCACCTTGCCCCGATTCTGCTTCCCTTCACTAGACACCTCCTGATCTCGGTTTAAATTACGACATTTCCTACTACCACACCTACAAGCCCAAACACAATGACCCAGATGCCAGCAGGAGGGATAGAAATAGCTCCACCACTCAAAGATAACATGTTTCTTCCACCGAATCTTCTCACCAACACAAATCCAAACAAAATCAACCAGTCCTTTAGATGCATCATTATCTAGAAAGGCCCTTGGGAATAATGGGTGAAAAAGGTCCCTAGTTCTACTATCCACACATAAGAACCTTCCCACCAGATTCCCCAACATGGAAATAATGAAAAAAATTGAAAAGGAAGGGGATTTACCTAAAATATAACTCACAATTCCACCATCGGTGAGTCATGTTTCAAATGCAGATCAAATATCCAATGGGAAAGGAAAAAACAAGCATCGTTGCATCTTCATGGATCCACATACCAGGCATGAACCCTATCCTCCTCTGATGAACAGTGAATCAAAATGTGACGTCTGTCAAGAAGACCTACTGTAGCATGATCTTGGAGGTCCCAAAATTCAAACACAAATCTATCAAAAACATCCACCGGAGGTCTCCAGTTCAAGGATTGAGCAATAAAGATTAGCCTATGCAGGGTGGAGGCCTCGTTGATCTCTACAATTGATAGTCGGAGCTGTGGACATCCCCCCATGTAAATTAGGGACCTCAGGGGTTTTAGCATTTTTTTAGGTTTTAGGTGTTTTTAGTGTTTTTTAGGTTTTTCAGTTTTTCTTAGGGTTTTTATGGTTCTAAGGGATCTATTTTTTTATGGATTTTTAGGTCTTTTTAGGATTATTATGTTTTTAGGTATTTTGAGAATTTTATGGTTTGTATAGAAATTTTTTATTATTAGGTTTTATGAGTTTTTAGGGTTTTATGTCTCTTTATATTTTTTAATGTTTTTATGGGTTTTAAGGGTTTTTAGAGATATTATTTGTTTTTAGGGTTTTATAGGTTTTTAATATTTTTTAGGTTTTTAGGGGTTTTATTGTTTTTCTGTTTTTTTGTGTTTTAATGGTTTTTAGGATTTTTTAGGTTTTCTTGGGTTTTAAATATTATTAGTTATTTAATTTTTTCAAAGGGTTTTTTAGGTTTTAAGGGGTTTGTATGCTTTTTGAAATTTTAGGTATCTTTTAGTATTTTTATAGATATTAGGGGTTTTAGGGATTTCGAGGGTTTTTAGGTTTTAATAGGGTTTTTTGAATTTTTTGATTTTAAGGGATATAAGTGTTTTTATGTTTTAAGGTCTTTAGGAGTTTTCAGGTTTTTTTGGTGTTTATACATTTTTTTTTGAATTTCAGATATTTTTAGGTTTTTATGTATTTTTCAGGTTTTTTGTTTTTTAGGGTTTTTAGTGTTTTGTATGGTTTTTAGTGATTTTATTAATTTTTTTGGATTTATGATTTTTTTTAGTTTTTTGTATATTTAAGGTTTTCAGTGTTTTTTATATTTTAGGATTTCAAGGGGAATTTATATTTTTAGTGGCCTTTTAGGGTTTTATAGGTTTTTAGGGTTTTTATATTTTTTAGGGTTTTATCACATTTATGGTGTTAGTGTCTTTACCCCTTTTAGGGGTTTTTATGGTTTTTATGTTTTCTTAGTTATTAGGTGTGTTATGTGCATTTATTTTTTTATGGTTTTCTTAGGGGTTTTAGGGGTTTTATCGATTTTTACATTTATAGGTATTTTTTGGGATTTTTTGGATTTTAAGGGTTTTTATAGTTTTATGGTATTTACTTTGTTTAGGGTTTTTGATTTTTTTAGATATTTAGGGTTTTAATGTATTTTATTTTTTTATAGGTTTTCTTTTGAGATTTTAGGGTTTTAGGGGTATTTACAATTTTTGGGATTTTTATGTTATTTTTACGATTTTATGGGGTTTTAGGGTTTTTAGCGGTTTTAGATTTTTAGGGGTTTAAGTGTTTCTAGGTTTTAATGGTTCTCATAGGATATTTCAAAGTTTTTAGGATTTCTTAGGGATTTTTGTGGAATTTAAATTATTTTTATCATATTTATCATTTTAGGGTTTTAAGTGTCTAGTGTTTTCTAGGGTTTTGGGGGTTTTATGGATTTTTTGGGTTTTTAGGTTTTATCGATTTTTTAATGATTTTAGGGGATTTAAGGCTTTTTAGAGTGTTTAGTTGTTTCAAGGGTTTTCATGGGGTTCATGATTTTTATTGTGTTTAGGGGTTTTATGGATTTTACCATTTTTAGGGTTGGTAGCATTTTTTAGGGTTTTATAGGTTTTTAGTGTTTTTAAGTTTTTGAGATTTTCTTTGGGTTTTTCTATTTTTTTATGTTTTAATATATTTTTAGGGATTTTTGAGATTTTTATAATTTTTTTGGTCTTTTTGGATTTTGAGGGTTTATTTTTTTAGGGTTATAAGGTTTTTTGGTGGTTTTTTTTAGTGTTTATGGTTTCAAATTTTTTATATAGTTTTTTAATGTTATTTGGGAATTAAAGGGTTTCTATATATTTTAGAGATTTTTTGGGTTTTATGTATTTTAATTAGTTTTTTATGGTTTTTAGAGGTTTTATGGTTTTTATTGTATTAAGGTTTTTAGGGGTTTTTCATGAGTTTTTAGAGTTTTTCTTTTTTTAGGGGTTTTAAGTGTTTTTACATTTTTATGGTTTCTGAAGGTTTTTTTTTGTTTTTTAGGGTTTTTATATTTTTAGGGATTTTAGGGATTTCTTAGGATTTTATGGTATCTTAGTATTTTAGGGGTTATGACAGTTTTTCAAGATTTTTGGGTTTTTAGTTTATTTTTGTTTTTAATGTTATTTAGTTTTTTTGGATTTTAATTTCTTTTTGAATTTTTAACATTTTTAGTGGATTAAAGGGGTTTTAAAGTTTTTATTTCTTTTAGGGATTTTATTGGTTTTTTTGGGTTTTTAAGGAGTTTTAGGGTTATTAATGGTTTTTAGCATTTTATGTTCTTAATATTTTCTTCCGGGCTTTCATGGATTTGGGAATTTAATATATTTTTTTGGGTTTTTAGTGATTTTTTTTGATTTTTATGGGTTTTTAGGGTTTTTAGGGTTTAAGGGCTTTTGAGGGTTTTAGGCGTTTTATGGTTTTTAGAGTTTTTAATGATTTCAAGAATTCAAAGAGTTTTTTGAATTTTTAGTGTTGTTTCAATTTTTCTTGATTTTTAGTGTTTTTAATGTTTTAGGGTTTTAATAGTTTCTAGGGGATTAGGATTTTTAGGGCTTTTTTGGATTTTTATCATTATTAAGGTATTTAGGGGTTTAATGTTTTTTTGGATTTTATGGCATTCTTATGGTTCTCCAAGATTTTGGGGGTTTTTAGGTTTTTAGGTATTTTTTTAGGATTTTTGAGGATTTTTATTTGGTTTTTTATTTGTTTGAATTTTTAGGGTTTATTTTGTTATATCATTTTTAGGGTTTTTATGGGTTTTATGTATTTTTACTTCTTATGGTTTTCTTATGGTTTATCTAGGTTTTTTGAGTGTTTTAGTTTTTTAGATATTTTTAGGTATTTTTCTTTTTTTATGGTTTTTATGGTTTTTAAGGATTTTGAGGAGTTTTGGGTTTTTAGTGTTTTCAAGGATTTTTATTGTTTTGGGGTTTTTTTGAGGAATTTCTGGTTTTATGGTTTTATATATTTATTATTTTTTTAGGGGTTTAAATGGTTTTTATATTTTCTTTTGTGATTTTTATGGTTTCTATTATTTTTTAGGGTTTTTAATATTTCTATGGTATTTAGTGTTTGTAGAGTTTTTATATTTATAGGGTTTTTTTGTGTTTTTGTCACTTTTGAGGTTTTTAGGGGTTTTAAATTTTTTTTCATTTAATGTTTTCTTCCGGATTTTTAGGGTTTTTATGGATTTATGTGAAATTTATATATTTTAGGGGTTTTATGGATTTGGGTGTTTTTTGGGGGGTTTCTATGGTTTTGGGGGGTGTTATAGTATTTTTTGGGTTTTAGGGTATTTTTTGTGTTTTTATGGGTTTTAAGGTTTTTATAGTTTTTAAAAGTTATTGGGGTTGGAAGGGGTTTCAGAGTTTTATGTGGGTTTTAAGGTATTTATGCTTTTTTGGGATTTTTATGATTTTTAGGAGGTTTTAATGTTTTTTTGGTTGTTAGGATTTTTTGGGATTTTTGGATTTTTATAAATTTTTATGTTTTTATTTTTTTTATTTTTTTTAGTGTTTTATGTTTATATCAAGGGTTTTCAGGGTTTTAGGGTTATTTATTTATTTATTTACTTTAAGGGGTTTTATTTTATTTTTAGGTATTTTAATGATTTTTAGGGATTTTATAGTTTTTAGTGGATTTTATGTTTTTATGGGTTTTAAGTGTTCTTAGGTTATTATGGTTTTCTTAGGGGTATTTTTGGGTTTGAGGGTTTTTTATGTGTTTAGAATATTTTAGTGCCTTTTTGGGGTTTTATGGAATTTTATGTATTTTGGGGGGCTTGAGGGTTTTATGGTTTTTAGGTTTTTTAGTGTTTTTATGTTTTTTATATTTTTTGAGTTTTTCCAGGTTTTTAGGGTTTTTAGAGTTTTTAAAAATTATTATGGGTTTATAGGGTTTTATGATTTTTAGTGGGTTTTATGTATTTTAGTGTTTTTAGGGTTTTTAGGCTTTTTAGCATTTTTTACATTTACAATGGTTATATGCGATTTTAGGATTTTATGGTTTTCATTGAGGTTTTCAGGGTTTTTTGGGGGGTTTTTTAATTTTTTTGGGATTTTTAGGGATTCTTTAGAATTTTTATCATTTTAGTGTTTTTGGGGATTTTATGTTCTTTTAGAGTTTTTTTTGGGTTTTAGGGGTTTTTTTTGAGTTTTTATGGGTTTAAAGGGTTTTAGTCCATTTAAATTTTTACAGGATTTTGAAGTGTTTTTAGATTTATTGGTAATTTTTAATTTTTTTTTGGATTTTTAGGGTTTTTAAATGTATTAGGGGTTTTAATGGACTTTATGTGTTTTTAGGGTTTTTGGTTTCTTTTAGGGTTTTTAGCATTTTTTAGGATTTTATGGGTTTTAAGAGTATGTAGGTTTAAATGTTTTATTTGGGGTTTTTAGTGTTTTGGGGGTTTTTCATTTAGGTATTTTTTATTATTTTTATTATTTGGTAGGTTTATTTTGGGATTTTGAGGGTTTTTAGAGTTTTTAAAGTATTTATGGGTTTAAAAGGTTTTTAGAGTTTTAAGTCAGTTTTTAGGGTTTATATGGGTTTTAGGGGTTTCATGGATTTTAGGTTTTTTAGGGGTTTAAGGGTTTTTAGTGTTATTATATTTTATAGGGTTTGAAATTGTTTTTAGGTTGTTAATGTTTTATTATGGGTTTTTAGTGGTTTTAGGGTTTCTATGTTTATAGCGATTTTTAGTCTTTTTATGGTTTTTATGGTTTTGAGGGATTTTGAGGGGTTTTAGGGTTTTTTAGTGTTTTTAGTGTTTTTTCTAGTATTTTTGGATTTTTGGATTATATGAGTTTTTTAGGTTTTTATGGTTTTAGAGTTTTTTAAAAATTTTAGGGTTCTAAAGGGTATTATTGTTATTTTTGTTTATTTTTTTAGGATTTGTGGTTTGTTTATGGTTTTTATGGGGTTTTATGGTTTTTAGTGTTTTTAGTGCATTTATGGCCTTTCATGGGTTTTTTCATTTTTAGGTATTTTACGGTTTTTATGTGTTTTAAGGTATTTATGTATTTCATATGATTGTTAAGGGCTCTTAGGTTATTTTAGGTTTTAGGTAATTTTCATATATTTTTATTATTTTAATGTTTTTAGGGTTTTAGGGATTTTGAATTTTTTATTGGTTTTTATGTTTTCTAGGGGTTTTAGAATTTTTAGGCACTATTAAAAATGTTAGCTTTACCAATGATTTAAAATCGTTGGTAAAGGTTGGACAACCATTGGTTTAAACTATACCAATGAATGTCCGAACGGTTGGGTCTTGAGTCGTTGGGATAGACATAGCCCAACGGTTCTATGAGAACCGTTGGGGTATGTCTGAAAAAATCATTATATACCAACGGTTTTAGTAAAACATTGGTATAAAGGTTTTCCAACAGTTTTAAATTGTGTGTAATAGCATGATGGATCTCAATACCAATGGTTGTGTAAACTATTGGTATAGACTTTTACCAATGGTTTCCCACAAACCATTGGTAAATCTCAATTAATATTATATATACCAATAATTTTCATAAAAATGTTGGTGTAAGTTCTGGTTTCACAGATATGCCAATAGTTGTGAACCGTTTTCATATCTTTTTTATACCTCAGCAATAAGCCGGCTTGGTGGCCTCCCCTGTGTAGCTGCATCAATTCCACCAGCAAGCCTGGAAAATTCATACACAATAGAATATGTGCATAATATAAAAAAAGCAACACAATACACCATTAAAAAGTATACCTACATAATACATACAGAATTCTGTATGAATTCATACATAATTATATATGAATTCAATTCATCCAACACATAATTCGAACATAAATATGAATAACTCCAATTCTGTGTTTAATTACCCTCTACACACATATCAAATTAACACATAATTCATAAGGTAATTCCAATATGTATACAGATACAAAAAGTATACCCATACCCCATTAACACATAATTTATAAGTTAATTAAATACATAAAGAATTCATTTCAGAATTCAGGGGGTTTGGGAGGATGTTCAGGGGTTTGAGGTGGCTTTCCAAGGTGGGTGGGGTGTATGGGGGGGGGGGCTATATAGGGTGGTGGGGGGGATGTCTCAGGGGTTGGGGATATCAAGGGTGGTGGGGGGGGGGGGGTGTCCATGGGGTGTCCAGGGGGTGGGGTGGTGTCCGGTGGGGGGGGGGGGTGTGGCCTATCCATGGGGGTGTCTAGGGGGCGGGGTGGTGTCCAGAAGGTTTCAAAGGGGTGGGGTGTCTAGGGGGTGGGGGTCCAGGGGGTGGGGGTGGTCCATGGGGGGGGGGGGGTTCCAAGGGGGTGGGTTGGTGTCCACGGGGGTGGGGGTTGTCGAGGGGGGTGGGGGATGTGCAGAGGGTGGGGGTTGTCTAGGTGTGGTGGGCTGTCCAGGGGGTGGGGTTGTCCACGGGGGTGGCGAGGCTGTCCAGGGGGTCGGGGGTTTCCAGGGGGATGGGCGGGGCTGTCCATGGGGGTGGGGGTATCCACGGGGTTGGGCGGTGTCCATGGGGGGTGGGCGAGGATGTTCAGGGGGTACGTGGTGTCCAGGGAGTGGGCTGGTTGTCCACGGGGGATAGGGATATCCAGGGGTGGGGGGATGTCCACCAGGGGTGGGGGATCTCCACCAGGGGAGGGGCTGTTCAGGGGTTGGCGGGGCTATCCAGAGGGTAGGTGGTGCTGTCCAGGGGGTAAGGGGTGTCTAGGGGGTGGGCGGGGCTGTCCATGGGGGTATAGGGTGTCTAGAGGGTGGGAGGGGTTGTCCAGGGGGTACGAGGTGTCCGGGGTGTGGGGGGATCTCTATAGGGGGAGGGGATGTCCAGGGGTGGGCGGGCTATCCACGGGGGTGGTGGGGCTATCCAGGGGGGATTGGGGGGGGGGGGTCTGTCCTTGGTGGTGGTGGTGAGGGGATAGGGGATGTCCATGGGGGTTTCTAGGGGGGATATCAAGGGTGGTGGTGGGTGGTGGGGGGGGGGGGGTTCCCATGGGGGTTTCCAAGGGGTTGGTTGGTGTCTGGGGGGGGGGGGTGTCCAGGGGGTGGGGTGGTGTCCGGGGTGGGGTGGTGTCCACGGGGTGGGGTGGTGTCCAGGGGGTTGGGTGGATTTCTAGGGTGTGGGGGTGTCCAGGGGGTGGGGTGTCCAAGGGGTGGGGTGTCTAGGGGTGGGTGGTCTATCCACAGGGCTAGTCGGGCTATCCAAGGGGGTAGGGGGTATCTAGGGGGTGGGCAGGCTACCACGGTGGTGGGAAAGGCTGTCCAGGGGGGGTACGAGGTGTCTAGGATGATGGGCGGGCTATCCACGATGGTGGGCGGGCTATCCACAGGGGTGGTTGGGCTATCCAGGGGTTGGGGGTGTCCAGGGGGTGGAGGGTTGTCCATGGGGGTGGGCGGGCAGGCCACGAGGGGTAGGGGTGTTCAGGGGGGGTGGGAGGGCTGTCCACGGGGGTGGGTGGGGCTGTACAGGGGGTGGAGGTTGTCTATAGGGTGATGGGTTGTCCAAGGGGGTGGGCAGGCTGTCCAGGGGGTGAGCAGGGATGTCTAGGGCGGTATGGGGTGTCCAGGGGGTGGGGGCTATCCACAGGGGGAGGGGGTGTCCAGGGGGGTGGGCGAGCTATCCACAGTGGTGACCGGGCTATCCATGGGTAGGGGGTGATCGGGGGGTGGGGGGCTGTCCCCATGGGTGGGTGGGGCTGTCCAAGGGGTATGGCGTGTCCATGGGGGTGGGGTTGTCCAGGAGGGTGTGGGGGCTGTCCATAGGGGGAGGGGCTATCCAGGGGGTTGGTGGGCAGTCCACGGAGGTGGGGGGATGTCCAAGGGGTAGAGTACCACTATATCCTTCCAAGTCATTCCATCATGATAATGCCACATTTTACATTAATATAAATAGATATCTACATGAAAATTAATAATTTATCTATCTTTTTCAACTAATACGAAGTGTGACAAATTTTATTTTTCTTGAGAACACTAGGGTTTTTTGAGAAGAAATTCTTGACCTTGATCTCTCGATTCATCATTTTTTGGTTCCACTACAAGATCAAGAACATGAATGGGTTCATGTTCATGTCCCAAATCATAGATAGCACAAAAAACTATCTCAACCACACTTTTGTCCACTTAGGGACTATCATATTGTGGTTAACCAAAAACTTCACCATATGGTCTATTAAAATTTTATCTAAGAGGCATGATTCTACTCAATATCAATAAGTCACACTAAATGAATGAGTAAGGATAAAAAAATCATTAACACAAATAAGATATATATGAATATGAATTTCATGAAAACATAATTAACTATTTTCAATAGAATCAGTTAAAAACATACCCAAATGATACTTTTTCTAAATTCCCAAGGTGACTTAAAACTTGTGAAATTGAGGGATGGCCAAATAAATCACTCACAACAAAATCCCATGTTTCAGAAATCCTACGTCATGTCTACCAGGACAACATATAATTGATAACAACATCATGGAGAGATTCATATCCTCATCCATGTTGATAATATACCATGGACTAGTTTGGAATTCAAGGTACTCTGCTACATGAGTTAGCTCTAACATAGTCTGATAGGATTTCCTACAAAATCGAGAAAGATAAATAATACAAGTCTATATGTCAAAACTCATCATGTTGAAGTTACATGAAATGTATGGGTAAAAAAATACCCATAACAACACATCATGAAGTGACACAACATCCAATAATATTAAAGCTTAGACATATCCCATGTAATAGTTTGATCACATATCCAGTGGAAACCTCCAACACTGTAGGTCATATGGACAAGGAACATACACCACCTATATGCGTTGCATTCCCATTAACATATTTTCATGGGATGGTATTAACATATATTCATGGTATGGTATTTATATATTTTTTAAGAAAATTCTTTCAAGGTTAAAAAAAAAATTTCACTATATCATCTTGTAATCAGACCACCAATTTTTTTAAATTCCACTCAAAAATTACTATTTTATTAAAATAGGGGGATTTCACCACAACTGTGATTTTTAAAAATAAAACATTCATAATAAATAAATAATCATTTAAATCATTTAGAATCTCATTTCCTATCAATAATTAAATTTAAGGTTTCATTTATGGGGAAAATATTATGGAACCACCGATGTTTTATCAATGTTCAAATCAAGGCCCACTACTGGAAAACCCATGAACATAGGATGGGGGGGATGTCCAGGGGGTGGGTGGGCTATCCATGGGGGTGTCAGGGCTATCTAGGTGGTGTGGGTTGTCCAAGAGGTGGCGTGTCTAGGGGGTGGGAGGGCTGTCTAGGGGAGGGGTGAATTAGTCATAGAAAATCATCACGTTATGTTTAATTATTTATAGATAAAAAATAAAGATAATGTGACCTACCTAATCACACATATATTCAGGAACAACAAATCAATAAACATCAAATGTTTGTAATATCTGTCAAAAATGTAATGGATCAATATGTCCCTCATCACTATCACTATCATCACTTCCACCATCACCCTTACCCTCATACACATCATCATCCCCATCATCGTCCCTACCCTCCTTTCCCTCATACTCAACCTAGAACTCCTCATTGCCCTCCTCCTCTGCCTCTCCCTCCTCCTCACCCTCCTCCTTCACCTCGACCTCCTCCTCGGCCTCCTCCTCCCCCTCCTTGCCCTCCTCCTTGCCATCATATCGAACACCACTGAAACTTCCACACGGTTCACCATATATAAAAACCATTGATGACATATATTCATCACAAGAAGTATTGGCCTCTGGTGGATGTATTGGACATAAAAATTCCATCAGTTTCATAAATGTAGTGTTTTCCCTAGTAGAATGTTCTTCCATCTCTATGGCCCTTTTTATCTTGTTCTTCTTGTGCCTTAACCTACTGCAACATGGTGGCACTACAAGTCATAAATGAGGAGGGACAATACCTCATCATAACTATACTCTTCCAAGGTCGTCATCATACTCAACCAGGGTTCTCATCTCCCAACACATGATGTAAGTGATCATTTGGCCCAAAATTGATAGGTTCCTAGGTGTCAAGGGACTACAAAGAAGCCTGTTAAAAATATAAATAGATTATTAAGTTAAAAAATAGAGATTAAAATTTTAATTCCACAATGTAAAAAATACAATATGTTGCTGAGTTTGTTCATTAACTGCACTTCCACATTTCTTCTTTCTACTCAAACAAAACAATTTTGATCGAGGCACAGATGCTTCTAGATTCAATTTATGCCTCTAAAATGACATTGAATGTAGTAATCATTAATTAAAAATAGGATACCAAAAAAATAGTAATTTCATAACTAAAAATATATAACAACTTTACCAATCGAATAAATTATGGAGGAAGCACTAGAAAGTGCAAGTCATAATGAAATATTATAAACTGCCATACCTACTACCTCTCATGATCTGGGATCATAGTATGTCCCAATGTGTGGAGTTATTTCTTTGCATCAATGATTTTTTATTTCTTATGGATGAATCATAAATAAAATTCAATAATTAGTATTAACAAAAAACATGGAATTTTCATTTAAATATATCTAATTTGATTAATACCATAAATTGACTAGTCATCCATTGAGTAATCATCTTTTGGTACTGTTCTAATGGGAAATCATCCAAGACAGGGACCACCTCTAACTCTGTTCCCACTCTAGCATGCCAGCTAATTTATAACTCATTCTTATATTCTCTCCAAGGCCCGCCTAAATCCTTTACACGTGATGGCTGTGCACCCTCATCATCGAGGAAATTAAATCGCAGCTAACACAAAAATATTAATTCATATAAATACAAAAACTCATATATTGCATTAAATACAACTGATTTTTTCCCCATAACTATGTCCACTATTTATCCTTGACTTCATTTGGAAGCTGTCTCCATGAAACCGGGCTGACAGGAATGATTTTGGAGTATTTGGCAAGCACCTCCAAAAAACTCCAACATTGCTGCCCTGATTTCTCAATCATCTGACTATATTCACTGTTGTCCTCTATCAACTATGGATGGTGGTTACACACAAAAAACAACCGTGTATTCCCCCGTCCCACCTCCTATCAGTAGATGTATCTGTTATAAAAGAAAAAAAAATATTTTATCAATACATGTTATAATGAAAATAAATATTGGTGTAAATTTTTTTAGGGTTGTATAAGTATACCTGTGGTAGTCTGATTAATGGGTGCCGATGAATCCATAGAAACTGAAGGAATAACCTATACCAATGGAGTGAGTCCCAATGTATGCTCTGCAGGGACAGACTCTGGTGGAGAAGGAGTCGAAAAATATGGAATATAAAATCCCTGATAGAAGGAAGCTGAAGTAAAAGAAGATGACAAGGATGGCTGGCCAAATGCTGGATGGGCAGTGGGAATCATCATCGTATATGGTACAGATGGGTGTGGAGGCTCTGATGTAAAGGTTGGTGAAAACATGGGAGGCCTAAATATCCTGTGTGTCCTTAATGGTACACTGGGATCAGAATGTGGGATGGATGGTATGTCAGTGGGAGGGGCAGGGTCTAATCGGGTACGCTGACCAGATCATCTAGCTCCCGTACCACCCCCCTCGTATGAACACCCCGAGTACTGAGACCACTACTAGGCTTCAGAACAAATATTTTTCCCCTAATAGATGGATCCTGAAAAATGACAAAAAAATATTAATCACATGACATTATATATTATTTAAATAAATATATTTTAAATAAAATACTCACTGCAGGCACTAGTGGTGGAATGCCTAACTCAGTCACACAACGATTGTTGTCCATAATCTGTTTTCGTCACCTCTCTTAAATTGGATTCATTTTCTACATTTGAAAACAAATATGGATGTAAATATAAAAGGATATCTAATTTTTAACCCAATAAACAAAATAAATTAGAGGGAATAAAGGGATTCATGGATAACTCCACTAACCATTGTTTTAGGTGAGATTGAACAAATATATAAGGAATTAAATAAATCATACATGATTTAGTAAAAAAATTTAATTTTTAGTAGGATGTTTATTTAATAAGTGTCATTAGTCTATTAAAATCATGAAACATTAATTCTACCAGATTCATAAGTGGTAAAGCAGTTGTCAAAATTATGGAAAAATTTAATTTCTTTAGCTCAGCAAGATGATGTAGGTTTCAAAACAAGTTTTGTAGAATAATACAAACCATCATGTTCATTACCTGGTAAAATGTTAAAGAGGGGTCTTAGAGTCATATAAAATTTATACAAATCATAGTTGAAGCATTTAAATGTTCACCAAGTTATAAATGTTGGTTTCATAGGTTTAAATACAGTTCAATTCCTAATTAGATAATGAAATTCAAATAAAAAATCCAACCAATAAACATTGAAAATTCACATAACAACCAATTCAGATATAACATATTTGTAATCAATATTAAATCAATTTTAATAGTACCAACCTTAACAACCCAAGTTGAGGTAAACCAAATGAATTGAGAACATTAATTGATGATTTTATATATTTCCCACCACAACATTAGGTTCACACTCAACTCTCACAATTGAGCTATTGGATTCATCAAAACTAATAAATGGATCATTTCGAATGGAATTAGGGATTTTTTCAATTCCATAATCACCATCATGAAAAATATGTCTTTGAATTACTTCAACAATGACACCAAATTCAGGTCAAAGATGGTTTTTGACATTAAAGTTTTTTTTGTCATTGATGCCAATACATATGGATCATTTATTGCAAGAGTGTGAGTCATATCAATTACTCAAAATCCACAATCATCAATAAATGTTCCTTGCCTCTTCATCGAATCAAACCACTTACATTTCATCAGTGTTACTCATCTATGAGAATAATAATCCATTAATATTATTTTTTCAATGACTCCGTAATAACCTACATTTTTAAATTGCAGTCTACTATATGATGCACTAGAATGACAGTCTATTATGGCAGTAACCACAACACCATATTTTTGTGTTCTCATGTTCTTTTCTCATTCAGTGATAATAAATTTGTACCCATTGATAACAACTGATTTAATGTCGTGAACCATGATATTAGGACCAAAAGCCAATGCACTTATTTATTCAAAGATAGAGTCTGTAGGAAAACTCAATAACTAAAATATAAATAAATATTAAACTTAATTAATTATTGTATTAATGATTTTAAACAGTAATATTATTACCTTTAATTTTAACTAAGCAGAAAACTATTTTCTATGTAATGTCTCCCCACTTCTCAAAGATAAAAAACAATGCTTTCTATTTATCATCACATTATGTTCATTGTAGATATTAATTGGAATAGTTTAACAGATATATATATATAAGATATAAATATACAATTTACATACAAGATTTATTCATCAAACAAATCATAGTTGAATAAAAGTGTGCGATGTGCCATCTCCTGCTCTTCAAGGCTTCACATCATTAATGTGTATGATCCAAGAATTCCACCTGTTCGAGGAAGTGATGGAAAACTGGGTTCAATTTTCTCATACCATTCTACTTCATTTCTCATTGCTTTGTTAATTGTTGTAGTATGATCAAGAAAATACATTAGGCAGAAATCCATACATTCTTGAGCCACGTAACCATTCATGATAGAATCTTTGGGATGATTCCTATTATGGATATAAGACTTTAATGTGTACATATTTATTTCAGTTGGATACATCCAATGAAAATAAATAGGTCCTCCAAGAAGTATTTCAGTTGTAATATGGATAGTTAGATGCAGCATGCATGTGAAAAATGATGGAGGAAATATTTTCTCTAACTCACACAATATTAATGGGGAATCTACCAACATTTTTTACACGAAATACATGGACAACTTCTTAGAACAAATATCTCTAAAAAATGGCACAACTGATTACAATCCACCCTTACATTATTGGAAAAAGGATGATGAATTTCTATTGGAATCAACTCATGAAGAAGGATGTGATAATAACGAGTCTTCAAGGATTTTAGCTTCAACTCTTTTCTGTTGATCTATTTAGATATGTTTCTTGAATAGACATTAGGAACATTAATAGTCTCTAGTACATTCATAAATTACTTTTTTTTTCTATATGTGTTATCACATAAGAAGCATGTGGAAGTTTCCATTAATTTTCACTAATAGGCACAGGATGCAATTCCGGTCTGATTCCCCAATCCACCAAGTCACGTAGAGACCGTAAATAGTCTTTTTTCTTTCCCATATCATTTATAAGAATCAAGAGAAAAATTTCACAATTTTTTTTCTATGTGCATTACGTCTATACAATGAAGTTACAAATTGGTTGACCAATAAGGAAAATCAAAGAAGATACTTCTCTTCTTCCAATTGTAATAGGTTTCAGGGGAAACCTTATTTCTCTTTCAAGATTTAATTTAACCCTTCCCAAATGAAAAACTGAAATCATTCAATTCATTAAGCACATCAATTCTAGACATATCCTGATGTGGATCATCGGTCTCCATGGTATTGTCAAATATTCGACAATTATTTCTATATGGATGGTCCGTTGGAATGAATCTTTGATGTCCCTTAAAACTAAAACTACATTGATGTTTCAGTCTTTTGGATCAGGTATTCTTCATACCAATAGGACATGATAATTTTCCCTTCGTGCTTCATCCAAACATCATTTTATATTTAGGAAAATCATTGATCATCGACATAAGTGCAACACACATCTGAAATATGTCTTTCAAACATGCATCGTATGTGCACACACCCACATCCCAAAGAAGTTTCAACTCTTTTATTAAAGGTTGCATGTATACGTCTATATCATTATTGGGATCAGAACAGCCATATATGAGTATACTCATGAAAGTGAAAGGTTTTTTCATACAAAACCATGGGGGAAGATTATAAATGCATATAGAAATCAGCCATGTGTTGTGTGATGTAAGCATCTGCCCAAACGGATTAAAATCATCACATAAAAGACCCAACCTCACATTATGTATCTCAGCTGAAAAATCAGGATATCGAGCATC
Source organism: Viscum album (assembly GCA_963277665.1). Lineage (NCBI taxonomy): Eukaryota > Viridiplantae > Streptophyta > Magnoliopsida > Santalales > Viscaceae > Viscum > Viscum album. The sequence goes on along the minus strand of OY728162.1, from coordinate 471,574,053 downwards.
AAATCTCTGCCACGCAAATCCATCTTCAGGGTTAACCAACTCATAATTAGTTTTCTTTCTCTACATATCATGCCATCACATTTTTATTGATATTTCATTAGACATAAAAATATTCTGGATCCTAGGGATCAATGGAATGTGCAAAATTACTTTCTGTGGAATATGGAATGGTGTTCCATTATCTTTTTTCTTCTAGAGGAATGTTCTACATTTTACACAATCATTCCATTCACAATTTTCCTCCTAGAATAAAATGCAATAATAAGAGCAAGAATGATTTTTGTTTCTTGAAAATCCAAGTTCCTTAACTAACTTCCATTCCATATAGTGGTTTGAAGGAATATCTGCATCATCTAGAAGTAAGTCCTTCAAGATGGTAATAATGTAATCGATTGAAGTATTAGAAATCCCATACATAGTTTTCCCATGAAACAATTGGATTAAAAATTATAGATTTTTCAGTTTACCACATTGTCGATTTACTGGAGTCGCAGCAGCATTATTCAGGTTTTCACCCTAACAACATCATAATTCTCATTATAGGCATCATGTGTGCTGATATATAAATCTTCTTGGGTTGGAATAATTTATTTTTCATGATGATGAATAAATGGAAACCGTTCATATAACAAATTATCCAATACAGTCCTCTCATTCGGATCATCATAAATTTGAGATGTCATTTTCTCCTTATTGTGATTCCACATAGAGTAGTTTGCTTCAAAACCATATTTGGTTATGTGGTTGTTTTCTTCTTCATATCTCAACAAGGTCTTCCAACACACTTGTAACAGGGGTAGTGTATGTGACCCCTATCTGAAGCATTGTGAAACGAAAAATGTAAAAATCTCTTCAAATTATTTTTAAAATCTCTTGAGATCTTATTAGTTTCATACATCCAACTTCTATCTATTCTTTTAAAAAAAATGATAGAAGTCATTTTGCCAAATGAAATTCAATAAGATTGAAGTTTCATCTAAAATATATTTATGTGAACGAGAATTTTTCCCATTATATAAAACCATAATTGACACAGTACTCTATATGAGAATCCAAATATAAAAGACAAAAAATACTATATTTATAAAAAAATATCTTTGAAGAACTATACATGAGTGTACAAGATCATGTACACCTACGGAAGAGAATTATTCATGAGTTGACTAAATTTTAGATCGAAGAAATTTTATATTTTAGTAGATTATTTGAGTGATCATGTACATTTCCCAAGGGGGGGGGGGGGTGTCCAGAAGGTGCGGGGTTTCTAGGGGGTGGTGGGGCTGTCCAGGGAGGTCAGAGGTGTCCAGGGGGTGGGGGGATGTCTAGGTGGTCGGGGTGTCCATGTGGGAGGGTTGTCCACAGGGGGGAGGTGTCCAGGGGGATAGGCAGGCTGTCCACGGGGGTTGCGAGGCTGTCCAAAGGGGTCGGGAGTATCCAGGTGGTGGGGTGGTTTGAAGGGGCTTTCCATGGGGCTTACAGGGTGTCCAGGGGGTGACCGGGGTGTTCAGGGGGTGGGGGGGGGGGGGGGGTTGGGGGTGGGGGTGGGGGTCGGTGGGCTATCCATGGGGTGGAGGGGATGTCCAGGGGGGTATGTGGTGTCCAAGGGGGTGGGTGGGCTGTCCACGGGGGGGGGGGGGGGGGGGGGGGGGGGGCTGTCCACGGGGGTGGTGGGACTGTCCAGTGGGTTCGGAGTTGTCAAGGGGTGGGGGGGGGGGCTTTCTAGGGGCGTTCGGGGGGGGATGGGGGATGTCCGGGGGTGGTGGGGTTTTCCAGGGGGTACAATGTGTCTAGGGGGGCGGGTGGGCTGTTCATGGGAGTGGAAGGGCTTTCCAGGGGTGCAGGGTTTCTAGGGGGATGGGCGGGCTGTCCACAAGGGTGGTGGGGATGTCCAGGGGTACATGGTGTCTAGGGGGTGGGTTGGGGGCTATCCATGGAGGTGGGTGGGCTGTATAGGGGGCATGGTGTGTCCATGGGGGTGGGAGGCCTATCCCAAGGGGAGGAGGGGCTGTCCAGAAGGGTAGAGGTGTCCACGAGGGTAGGCGGGCAGTCCACAAGGGTGGGGTATGAGGGTGGGGGGCTCCCCAGGGGGTACTATATGTGTAGTGGTGTTGGCGAGATGTCCACGGTGGTGGCTAGGCTGTCCAGAGGTGCACCGGGTCTCCAGGGTGGTGGGAAAACTATCCACGAGGTTAACAGGGCTGTCCAGGGGGTAGGTGGTGTCCAGGTGGTGGGCAGTAGTCCATGGGGTTGGTGGGGCCGTCCAGGGGGTGGGCGGGCTATCCAGAGGGGTGGCGGGGCTATCCAGGGGGTACTGGTTGTCCAAGGGGGTGGGCAAGCTATCCACAAGGGTGGAGGGGGGCTGTCCAGGGGGGGTACATTGTGTCCAAGGGGGTGGGTGCTCTGTCCATGGGGGTGGGCGCGCTATCCACGGGGGTGGGGGCTGTTTAGTGGGTACAAGGTGTCCAGGTGGGTGGTAACACTATCCACGGGGGGTGGCGGGGCTGTCCAACGGGTAGAGGGTGTCTAGAGGGGTGGGGGGATTTCCATGGTGGGGGTGTGTCTAGGGGGTATGGGGTGTCCATGGGGTGGGAGGGCTTCCCATATGGGTGGAAAGACATTCTAGGGTGTAGGGGTGTCCGGGGGGTGGGCGGGCTGTCCATGGGGGTCACAAGGCTGTCCTGGGGGGTAGGGGTGTCGAGGGGGGGGGGGGGTAGGTGGTCCACTGGGGTGGCAGGGCTATCCAGGGGGTTGGGGTTGTATAGGGGGGGTGGGCGGGCTGGCCATGGGTGTGTGTGTGTGGGGGGGGGGGGGTGGTCTCCATGGGGGTAGGGGGTGTCTAGGGGGTTGGCGGGTTGTCCTCAGGGGTCACAAGGTTGTCCTGGGGGGTAGGGGGTTTCTAGGGGATGGGAGGGCTATCCAATGGGATAGAGGGGCTGTCCAGGCTGGTAGGGGGTGTCATGTGGGGTGGGTGGGGTGTCCAGGGGGTAGGGTTTTCAAGGGGTGGGAGTGTTTTCCATAGATAATTTAACTATAAATTATTTTAGGTGAGTATGAATAGATATATAATAAATTCAATAAATCATACAATATGTAATTAAAAACATTAATTTATAGTAGGATGTTTATTTATTAACTGTCATTAGTCTATTAAAATCATGATACATTGATTCTGTGGCTTTAGTTCACTCAACAACCAAGTGAGAGAAAGAATCCTAAATTATGCCTCTAGAAAATTCAGCAAGGTATATATCGGCATCAAGAGTGAGAGCCCACTCACATTTTAGAGAGCCCATGATAGTTAGAGTAAAATTTTGAGCATGTGACTATGATTTTTAGTTATATATTATGGAAATTGGTTCATGAGGTTAATGTGTGATAAGTTAATTAACAAAGTGTGGTTCATATATGGGCATCAAGAGTGATGAAGGAATTGTATGAGCTTTGATTTTTATGTGGTACTTTAATGGCATCATGTATGGTGTGATTGTGAAATGAGAATATGGTGGGATGTGAGAAATTATGGTGTTTGATGCTTCTAATATGGGTATTATGGGATGATGGTTTTTGTGGATCTTCTAGAATATTGATACTTTCGTTAGGGAAGTGATGAGGTAGGTAATTCCTATGGGGGGATTTCCCACAGAAGGGATTGATAAATTATTTTTAGTAATTGGGGTATTCTAGGCATGTGGGAATGTTACATCTATATTCAGTGTCATATCAAATTTTGGGATAATGAAGATCTGGAAGTTGAGATAGAGGAGAGTTTTGGTATGTGTATAGCCAAAATAGCATAAGGATGAGCTATTATATGTTTGGGATATGGCAAGTCACATGTATTTTTCATATATTTAAATTATTTGAGGGATGGGAGTGTACATCCTCCAATCCGACTGCAAACCCCCCTACAACCCCAACCTCCCACTGCATACCCCCTGCAATCCCCCTCCCCCATCTCCCCCTACAACCCCACCCCCACATTACACACCCCTCACCCCTTGCATCCCCCACCCTACACAAAAACCCCCTACAACCCCCTCTCCCACAGCACTACCCCCCCCCCCCCCCCCCCCCCCGACCCCGACTACACCCACTGCACAACCCCCCTACAACCCCTCCCACTTCTCCGCCCCCACCCTCACACTGCACAACCCCCCCTCCCACTACACATCCCCCCTCCCATTCCTTTGAAAAATAAATTATGAAATAGAGATCCATAGTAGGTCTCCCTACCATTTATGAAATCACTACCATATTGGATCAATATAATAGGAAATCACTAAAATATCACTATAAGACATGAACCATGATTCTAATAAAAATGGTCTCAATAGAACACCTAAAAGGAACTCTATGCAGTATAATGATGTGCAATAGAACTCTATGCAACAACATAACATTACATAGATACAAATTTATTAACTGAAGGAATCATCATTTGAATAAATATTATAGTAGAGGAATAATGTGTTATGTTATGGGAAATAGGATACACTATGTTATCATCTATTAGAGGTGGATGAAAAAAAATACATACTTGAATCAAGGATTGATCGCAGGTTGGGAGGGAGGGTTCACAAATAATAGGGAAGCTGTCGTTTAGGGATAATAAAAAAACAAAAAAAACATCTTCTTCAAAGAAATCCAAATAAAAAAGGGAAGAAATAGAGGTAGAACATAAAATAGAGTTATAACATACATATTTGATGACAAATAAAAAAATATGAGTTTCTTGGAAAAAGGGCTTTCACGCTGCTGGAACAATGGAGCTCTCCTTTAGGGTGCAATGTGGGCAGATAATGATTGGAATCATGTGCTGCATTTGTTGATTTTTATCCCAACGGTTTTTAAAAACCATTGGGAAATATTATCAAAGATATCCCAATGGTTTAAATGAACCATTGGAATAATGGGGGGGGGGGGGTAAACTCCCCACTATCCCAACAGTTTCAAAAAACTGTTGGGAAAACTATTCCTATCCCAACGGTTCTTCAAACCGTTTGGAAAATATTATCTAAAAATAACAATAATTATGGTTTTCAACAAACCATTGGTATATTAATCATATCGCAACGGTTTCTCGAAACTGTTGGGATGGATGTGTTATTATAGGATGAATTTATAGTAGTGAGTTTTTTTTGGGTTTTATGTGTTTTTAGGTTTTCAATATTTTCCTAATTTATTTAGGGTATTTAGAGTTTTTTTAAAATTTTAGAGATTTTTAAGTATTTTTATGGAATTTCTGGTGTTTTAGATATTTTTAGGGTCTCATGGTTTTTAGGGATTTATGGTTATTTGGGTTTTTAGAGGTTTTTTAGTTTTTAGGGGTTTTAAGGATTCTAGAGTTTTTAACATTTTTAGGGGGCTGAATGGTTTATATTATTTTAATGGGTATTAATGGGGTATGGGGTTTTTTGTGTTTTTAGGGTTTTTATGGGATTGTATGGGTTTTTAGGGATTTAATGGTTTTTAGGTGTTTTATGTATTTTTAGTATTTTTTAGGTTTTTAGGGGGTTTATGTGTTTTTTTTTGATTTCTAAGAATTTATTACGGGTTTTATGTTTTTTTACATTTTAGTTATTTTTATATATTTTTAGTATTTTTATAGTTTTTAGAGTTTTTAGGGATTTTGAGGGTTTTTACGGGATTTTAGGTTTTACAATGTTCTATGGGTTTTCCTGGTTTTTAGGGTTTTTATTCGGTTTTAGGGGTTTTATCTTTTTTAGAGTTTTTTTAAAAAATTTAGGGTTTTAAAGTATTTTTGGGTTTTTAGGGTTTTTAGGATCTTTAATTTTTTTGTGAGTTTTTTTTGTGGTTTTTAGCGTTTTAAATGTTTTTATTATTTTTAGCATTTTTTTGGTTTTTTATGGGTTTACGTGTTTTTTTGTTTTTAACATTTTATTATGGATATTAAAGGGTTTTTACATTTTTTTTATTTTTAGGTCTTCTTATGATTATTATTGGTTTTAGGGATTTTTTGGAATATTGGGTTTTTTAGTGTTTAAGGGTTTTAATGGTTTTTGGGGGTTTTAGGGGTTTTTATGGGTTTTAAGGTTTTTTTATTTTTATCAATTCTAGGGGTTTAAGTGGTGTTTAGATTTTTTAGTGGTTTATAGTGTTTTTATGGAGTTTTATGTATGTTTAAGGTTTTTAGGGGTATTTATCGGTTTCATGGTTTTTAAGGTTATTTTGGGTTTTTGGGGGTTTTAAGTGTTTTATGTTTTTATGGTTTTGTTTGGGGATTTAATTATTTTTAGGTTTTTTATGGTTTTATATATTATTTGGGATATTATAGGTTTTTATGATTTTTTGGGATTTTATAATTTTTTCAGTATTTTATGATTTTTAGGGGTTTTTTCGGTTTTTTCGGTTTTATGTTTTTAGAGGTTTTATGTGTTTTTTTGTTTTTATGGTCTTCGCAATGTTTTTTTAGGGTTTGAGGTTTTTTATGTTTTAAGTAATTTTTTGGATTTTTTATGAATTTTATGGTTTTTAATGGTATTTATTGGTTTTTGGGTTTTTTAGTGTTTGTAGGGTTTTATGGTTTTTTTCGGCATTTTGGGAATTTATATGAATTTTTTAGGTTTATTATTTTGATATTTTTCACATTTTTAGTGGATTGAAGTGTTTTTAGATTTGTTAGAGGTTTTATGGGTTTTATGGATTTTTAGGGTATTTATAATTTCTAGGGTCTTTTTGGTTTTATGTTTTTTTTAGAGTTTTTAGCCTTATTAAGGTTTTTAGGGGTTTAATTTGATTTTAGGTTTTCAAGGAATTCCTAGGGGTTTTCAGTCGTTTTAAATATTTTTAGGATATTTATGGTTTTTAGGGGGTTTTATGAATTTTTATTGTTTTTGGGATTTTTATTGTTTTAGGGGTTTTAAGTTTTTTGGGGGGTGTATGGTTGTTTTGTTTTTTAGGATTTTTTAGTTATATATATTTTTTATTGTTTTTAAGGGTTTAATTTATATATAATTTTTTTATTGTTTCTATGTATTTTTAGGGGTTTAAAGGGTTTTTTTTGGGTTTTATGGTTTTAGGATTTTTATGGATTTTTAGGGGTTTTAGTGTTTTTTGGTTTTCATGGATTTAAATTGTATTTATGGTTTTATGGTATTCATACTTTTCTTCAGGGTTTTTATGGTTTTATACATTTTTAGTTATTTATTTGGGCTTTTAGGATATTTATGGGTTTTATATTTTTTGGGATTTTGAGGGTTTTTAGGAATTTATGGGTTTTTGGGGGTTTTTGGGTTTTTGAGTTTTTAGGTTTTTCAGTGTATTTTATAGTTTTTAGGGGGTTATAGGGTTATTATTTTTTTAGTGGGTTTTAGGGTTTTTAGGGTTTTTAATGTTTTGGCGGTTTCATGTTTATTTTTTGTTTTTAGGGTTTTAGTGTTTTTAGGGTTTTTAGGGTTCTTATCATTTTTAGGTTTTAGGGTTCTAAAGTGGTTTTTTGGTTTTTAATGTTTTCCTATGGATATTTCAGGGTTTTTTCATTTTTATGAATTTTTGGGCCTTTTTTATTTTTTTTATTTTTTTTTAGGGTTTTATGGATTTTGAGGGGGTTTATGGTTTTTACGATTGTTTGGGTTTTAGTGGATTTTTGAGTATTTAGGGTTTTATGGATTCTTATGATTTAAAACATGTTGGACTCCTCATGTATTAATCATGTTTTATTGATCAAAAATCTCATTACTAATTACAAATCTTATCATTCATCACAAATATCATTATTATTAACCAATATTAATAATAATTACAAATCTTATCATTGGTCACAAATCTCACATATCTTATTAGTCATGTGTATTTATGTTTCAAGTTATATTATACTGTATAATAGTTAAGATCAATCAATTTTATGCATATTACTATTTAAGTTTGAACACAATTATTTGCCCAAGTACAAGACACTGTGAAGCTTTCCATAGTGAGACAGACACTTTGAGAACGACACAGACACCATGACCCTGCTATAGTGAAACCAGACACCGTGAAGTCTAGGTCTCAGACATCGTGACCAATGAGACACCGTGACGCATGAGACACCGTGAATCAGTAAGCCTGACATTGTGAAGCAAGACACTAAGACATGATACCGTATTTTTTTAACTATCAAACACAATTATCAAGACACCGTCATCAAGGCACCGTGAATCCAGACACTATGAACAAGGCACTGGAAGCCAGAAACCATGAGTCAGACATCGTGAAGAACACACCGTGAATGCGAAATCGTGACCCAGACACCATGACAGACATACCGTGAAGGACACACCATGACACGGAGACACCGTGAAGGAGATATAGTGAAGGATGTACCGTGAAGGAGACACCATGTTCATAACCTCTTTGACACCATTTCTTAACCTTTTTGTCATTTTTATATTTAACTTTTTAACGGTCATATTTGACGCCTTTAATGCACTGACATATTTAATGCTATTTTTAGAAATTGTACAAGGTACGAGGAACACAATACATGGGAACCTGTCAGCTAAACCTCATGCACTCGAAGATAAAGAATAGTGTTACCAAGAAGAATATACACATAGACGTGCAAATACAGAACATAGACGTGACAAAAGAAACACATGAGTGCATTGTACTGAATAGAAGAGCAATCTTGAGTACAATTGAAGAACACATTGCAAGATCTTTAAAGAAATCTCATGCGATCAATCCAACTCCACTGAAGAATACACATGACAAGAGAAACACACGAGTGCACTGTACTGAACAGAAGAGAAATTATGAGCACAACTGAAGAACACATTGCAATATCTTCAATGAACTCTCATGCGTGCAATCCAACTCTACTGAAAGACACATGGAGAATCAAGAGAACATCTTCACTCTTGAAATACACCAAGGTGAACCACGACACTATTTTTTTCAATAGAAAAATCATAGAAGGACTCAGAAGCATTTCTACTGAATCCAACAAGTCCAGAGCTGCACTGCCAATCACTAGAGCTTTTCTAAACTCATTCATACTTACTCTTAGTGATTCTTTGGTTTAATTTAGAGAAGTGTGTGTACCCTATTTATTTTACACACACACTGTCTCCTATGATGAACTGGAGGATACTACATCCTCATTCCAATTTTCTACACCTTCTTGTGTCCCACTGAGGATAGTGGTAGAGGTCAAGTAGGACCTGGACAGCCTATGTGGTTTTGTCTTTGTCTTCCCATAAAGAACAGTGGTGGAGGTCTTATGACCTAGATAGTTTTTGAACTATTGTTAACCCTGATCCAGGGTGTGGATCAAATTTATATAAATTTCTTGAGATTACTAAGTCTCGGCTTTAGACTGAACCTCTCAATTATATCTGCTATGAATTTTAGTTTAAGTTTAAAGTATAAAATATCTAATTTATATTCCGCTTCTGTTACTTTAAAATACACAACTATTTTAAAGTTACTTTGATAGTTAATCTAGCAAGTGTTTTTATGTTTTATAAAGTATTAGGTTATCTTAAAAATTTAATTAATTTTCAGATTAGATTAACTGAGAACTAATCAATCTTTGATAACCCAACTGACACTTTACTATAATACATATTCACTACATATTGTCTTGTTATTCAATTTGGGGGATTTTAATAGAAATGTTTTTAAACATAAATTTTAATTGGAACTCAATTCACCCCCTCTTGAGTGTCCACTCCGACAAACATTTGGTATCAGAGGCTGTTTTTGTTTTTCAAAGTTTTCAAAATACTTTTTTTTTAACTGTGATTTTAGTAGCATCTTTAAAGATCTTAAATTTATGTGAATTCTAAATTTTATCTCCTTAAATTTATATTTTAAAATATATCTATTGATAATATACTATAATGTGTTGTTACCAACATGCCACCTTTCTTTAATGGTACTAATTATGCCCAGTGGAAACATAAAATGAAAATTCATTTGGAAATTATGGGTTTTGATATCTGGACTGCTATAGAAAATCAATATAAAATTCCAGAAACTGAAAGAACAACTTGGGATAAACCTATAAAGACTGCTTACAATAATAACTGTAAAGATATGAATGCTATATATTGTGCATTAGGAGATGGGGAATTAAATATAATATCTTCTTGTAAAACTACTTATGAAACATGGGATACTTTGAGTGTTTCTCATGAAGGAACAACCAATGTTAAAGAAATGAGATTAAACACTTATACTATTAAAAATGATAATTTTAAAATGAAGACTGATGAACCTATCTCTGACATGTATCTCAGGTTTAATGAGATTTTCAACACTATGAGCTCACTTGGAAAGGCTGTTCCAGCAAAGGAACAAATCATGAGAATATTGAGATGTCTACTGGACAGATGGAGAGGCATTTCTGTTTCAATCAGAGAATCATTTGACATTGGTAATCTTCTTGTTAAAGAGACTATTGGTAAGCTTATGATGTATGAGGAAAAACTCAAGGTGAATAATGAAAATGATGATGAACCTAAAAGGAAGTTAGTGGAATTTAAGTCTACTGCTTCAAAGAGCAAGGGCAAGGAGAAAACTCACATACCAACTGAAATCTCAACAAGTGAAAGTTCAGAATCTGACAGTGATGCAGAAATGGATCAGATGGCCATGAGATTTAAGAAATTCTATAGGAAGAAGAAATTCATTAGAAAATTAAACTAAAAAGGTAAATATGACAACAAAGGACACTAGAATAAAAATTGGAAGAAATCTAATAAGAGTGATGACGTTGTTTTCTATGAATGTAAAAGAAAATGTCACATTAAAGTAGACTGCCCAAAAGTGGAGTTCAAGAAGAAACATCACTACAAGGACAGTGAGTACAAGAAAGAAATGAAAGCAACATGGAGTGCTTCAAAAGACAACACAAGTGAATCTGAATTTTCTGATTCTGAAAATAATCATGCCAACATGTGTTTCATGACTAATACTTCTGAGGTACCTGTTTCCTCTATGTTGAATGATTATTATTCTGGAACTAATTCTGATTCTGAATCTGAAAACATATCTAGTGAGGAACTGTTTGAATATTGTAACATTATAGAAGAAACATGTAATGAACTTAAGGACAAATATAAGTCATTGAAAAAATAGCATGCTCTCACTGCCAATGTTAAATATGCCTTTGAAATAGAAAAGGAAAAGAATGCTCAACTGTTGAAAGAAAATACTGAACTTAAAATGTCTAATGAGAAATTGAAAAAGGACTTAGAAAAGTTCACAAAGGGAAAAGATAAACTTACTCAAATTTTAGGTAAGCAAGTTGCACCAAAGTATACTACTGGATTAGGCTATCAGCCAGGAAAGAGACAGATCACTAAAACTAGATTTATTCCTAAATCTGGACAAAATTCTACTAGCTCCAGTTATGGAAATTCATATGCTTCAACTACTTACTCACATTTTTATAGATAAAATATAGTTTATCTTTCAAAATCTATTGAATCTATTGATTATATGAGACCCGTAAGACAAATCTGGGTACCTATAGATTTTCTTGCTAACCTGTCTGGACCCAAGAGAATCTGGGTAACAAAATCATTCTCTGTTTAAAACTGTTTTGTAGGAAACCTGTTTGAAGAGTTCCCATAAGAAGATATGGTACTTGGATAGTGGATTTTGAAGGCATATTTCTGGGGATTATTCATGCTTCAAGATATTAATAAATGTTGATGGAGGCCATGTCACCTTTGGTGATAATTCTTATGGAAAAATCATCCACCTAGGCCAAATTGGTAACACTAACTCAGTTTTAATTTCTAAAGTTTTATATGTTGATGGATTGAAATACAAATTGTTAAGTATATCTCAATTATGTGATGATGGATTTAATGTTATGTTTGAAAATTATTCTTGAAATGTTTTTAATTCTATGAATGTTTTAGTATTTTCTGCTTTGAGAAATGAAAATGTTTATGTAGTTGATTTGAATTATTTATCTAAACAAAACAATACATGTTTAAATGCTTTTAATAAAGAATCTTGGATTTGGCATAGAAGATTAGGGAATTTTTAATATAAATTCACTTAGAAAACTGACTAGGAAGACCTTAGTTAGAGAATTACCCACAATTGAGTTTCCAAATGACAAAGTTTGTAATCCCTATCAAAAGGGAAAGCAACACAAAATCTCTTTCAAACCAAAGAAAGAAGTGTCAAGTTCTCAACCTCTCAAGTTAGTTCACATGGACTTGTTTGGAACTTCTAGAGTTTCTAGTTTAAATGGGAAGCACTATGTCTATGTCTTAGTAGATGAATTTTCTAGATATACTTCGGTATACTTCTTAGCTCACAAAAGTGAAGCTTGTTTTTACTTTATTAAAGACTCTAAGTTTGTAGATAACCTTATTGGACTTAAGATTAAGACCCTGAGAAGTGATCATGGCCGTGAGTTTGAAAATCACGAGTTTGAATCCTTTTGATCAAAAAAATGGCTATAATCACAATTTCTATACCCCTAGGACACCTCAGCAGAATGGTGTAGTAGAAAGAAGAAATAGAACCCTTCAAGAAATTGCAAGAACAATGCTTAATGAGTATGAACAACCTATTTACATTTGGGATGAAGCTATAAATATAGCATGTTATATCATCAATATAGTCTTAGTCACACCTGTTCCCAAAAATACCCCTTATGAAAAGTGGTACAATAAGAAACCTAAAGTTAGCTAGTTTAGATTCTTTGGTTGCAAAGTCTTTATTATTAATACCAAGGATAATCTGGAAAGGTTTTCTTCTATGAGTTATGAAGGAATATTTTTAGGATATTCTATAACTAGAAAAGCCTATAGAGTCCTCAATAAGATAAACAAGTGTTGGAAGAATCTGCGCACATCAAATTTGATGAAACTTATCCACATGAACCAAAGTCATCTTGAAAATCTTGAATAAGATTTGTTTGTTCTGAACCTTAATGATAAATTCAATGACCCTGCTGCAAAGACAACCAGTTCTGGAAATATTTCAAAATCTGCACCTAATGAACCCGAACATAGAGAAGAATCTGAAATTTCTAGTCCTTCCTTTACTAGATCACCTAAGATTCTAAAGAATCATCCTTTTGATGCTGTTGTAGGAAATATAGATAGTGGGATACAGACTGGAGCTTCTCTTAGAAATCAGGTTGAACATCAAGCCTTGTTGTCACATCTTGAACCTAAAAACATTTATGATGCTATTAATGATGAATTCTGGGTAATTTCTATTCAAGAATAACTTAATCAGTTTGAAATGAATAATATTTGGAAACTATTAGAAAGACCCAAGGACACTTTTGTCATAGTCACTAAATGGGTGTTTAAAAATAAAGTAGATAAAGATGGAAACATAGTTAGAAACAAGGCTAGGTTAGTTGCACAAGGCTATAGTCAAGAAGAAGGAATTGAATATAAGGAGACTTTTGCTCCAGTAGCAAGACTTGAAGCCATTATAATTCTACTTTCTTATGCTACCCATCTGAATTTTAAACTATTTCAAATGGATGTCATGAGTGCATTCTTAAATGGGTATATAGTTGAGGATGTTTTTTGTTGAACAACCCGTAGATTTATAAACCCTCATTTTCCAAAACATATTTTCAAATTATCCAAAGCTTTACATGGCTTAAAGAAAACTCCAAGAGCATGGAATGATAGATTAAGTACTTTTCTAATTTCAAAATGTTTTACAAAAGGAATAGCTGATCCTACCCTATTTATAAAATGAATTTCTAAAGATGTTTTAGTTTTTCAAATTTATGTAGATGATATTTTTTTTGGATCTTCAAAAAATTCATTATGTGTTGATTTTTCTAAAATGATGCAAAAAGAATTTGAAATGAGCTTAATGGGTGAACTGAAATTATTTCTTTGATTTCAAATCCTTCAAAATAAAGATGGAATTATTTTGACTCAAAGTAAGTATAATAGAGATCTTCTAAAACATTTTGGATTGGATAGCACAAAAATTAGTGACACTCCCATGAGTACCACTTGTAAGCTGGATCTTGATGAAGATGGTAAACATGTTGATCAAACCACTTACAGAGGAATGATTGGAAGTATACTCTACTAAAAATCTATCCGTACTAACATTATGTTTAGTGTATTTATGTGTCCTCTTTTTCAAGAAAACCCTAAGGAATCACATTTAAATGATGTAAAAAGAATTTTCAAATACCTCAAGCATACACCCAATTTAGGACTGTTCTATCCTAAAGAACAATCATTTGAACTAGTTAGTTATTCTGATGCTGACTTTTCTGGATGTAAGCTAGATAAAAAAGCACCTCAAGAATATGTCACCTTTTATGCAAGTCACTAATATCTTGGTGTAGTAGGAAACAGAATTCTGTTGCATTATCTACTATAGAAGCGGAACACATAGCTGCTGGAAGTTTTTGTGAATAAATTTTGTGGATGAAACACACTTTAATAGACTATGGATATCAATTTAGACATGTCCCAATAAATTGTGACAACATAAGTTCTATTAACATTTCAATGAATCATGTTTCACATTCTAGGAAAAAACATATTGATGTAAGACATCAATTTTTGAGGGATCATTATCAAAAAGGTGATATCACTTTGGAATTAATTGGTACTAAATATCAACTTGCTGATATATTCACTAAACCATTAAATTCCGAGAGATTAGATTAAATCATACATGTTCTTGGCATGATCAATCACAAATAGATATCTTACTGGTCTTACTTTTTAATAGTTTTCTATAAATTACTTTACTATTTCATGCTCACTATTTCTTGGTTACTGTCTCATGCTCACTATCTCACCGTGACTAACCAGTTCACTAATTGTCTCACCATGACGACTATGGATTGTCTCACCGTGACAACCTCTTATCCTTGCACCGTAATGAATACACACGGTCTCACCGTGAAGATTATTTATTCATTTATTTAAACCCGTATCGTGGTAATTTTTATTTCACCACTATTTCCTTTCCTACATTTTTATTTATACGACGTTTGACATTCCCAAATGATAAAACAAAAGGGTTTTTACTCGATTCTTCACCCGAACACTCTCTACTTACTCTTTCCAAACCCTCTCAACCTTGCAATCCTTCTCTTCTTCTCTCTCGCCCGAATCATCAGTGGATGCCAAGGATGAAGCGTCCGTCTTCACCCTCATCTGATAAGTGACACTCTAAGAACCATAAGAAGATAGCTCCAAAAATAGCTCCTAAAGGGACCCTAAATCCAAAACTAGTAAGCCGTACTGTTGCTCATGATAAAGAAATCTGCCCTGAGTGGATTTTGTCTAGCAAGTCTTTTGTCCTGAAAGTATTAAGAGAACAAGGATGGATCGAATGGTTCTCAAGGAAGGACATGCCTATTTACCCGAGGTTGGTTGCACAGTTCTATCAGTATGTAAAGTTTTCTTTTGATGATGAAGAAAGCTTTATTGTGACAAGTTGGATAAATGGTCAAAAATGTGCTTTCTCTTCAAGGTTATGGGCTGTATTCCTAAGGATTCATCATGAAGGGATTTTTGATGATTACCAAAGAGACCCTCCTCCTACTACCGACATCTTTGACCTAGAGAATTACTAGGAAATTCTAACCGGAAATGGCACTAAGAGAAGGTCCATAGTAGCTGAATTGGATGGGGAGACAAGGTTGTTGTTTAAGTTTCATCAAAATTTCATTAGCCCAAGGAAAGGAGACTTCACTGTTTTGAAGTATGAGGATGTCTTTATGATTCATCTGATGAAGAATGGCCATAAGATAAATCTGTGAAAATATATCATTCACCACATGTGTGAATTGATTAAGGTCACCTCCGAATCCACTTCCCTGTTTTACTCATGGATGATTTCGGCTATGTTAGTTTCCAAGGGAGTAGTTGGAATAAATGAAGAAAAGCTTGTGGATTTTGAGTACTGTTTATCCAAGCCTACCATCCGAAGGATGAAGATAAACTAGAACCCCAGGAAGAAGCAGTGGGTTGAAGATAATGAAAATGTTTATGAAAATTTCAATCATGTGGATTATCTTAGAAGCCTAAAAACCTTAATGATCCTGGTTTGGAACCAGATGAGTTGGATAAGTATCCAGAAGAGGAAGAATAATAAGAAGAGGTAGCTGAAGTACCTCATAGAGAAGAAGATCCTGTTGAAAAAGAAATGACTATTACTCCTCCTATTATTCTGGAAGAAGAACTTCCTGTCCCTAGAGATGATGTAACTCAGGAAACCAAACCTGAGGTTGCAAGAGATTTAGTTATCCTAGAACATGAGAAACATGTAATGGAAGAAGATAATCTAGAAGACTTTCCTATGAAACAATCGGTCCTTGAGTTTATACCCTATAGTGAAGAGAGGATGGAAATTGCCTTTCAGTTGGAAAGGAAAGAAATGGCTGAAGAGATTAGAGCTGATCCTGTGGATCTTGAACAAACTAATGAGCCTCTAGTTCCTGAAATGGAAGCACCTATTGAGGGGGAGGAACCTCATCCTAAACCTCAATATAAAACTGAATCAGAATCTGAAACTGAAACTGACTCTGAATCGCAACCAGACCCTGAACCTACCCATGGATCACTTTATTCACCTGAATCCTCACCTGATCAGCAATGTTTTGTATGTAAGGAAGATTTGAAAATATTTGGAGATAAAATCATAGTTGGAGTGGAGAAGATCTTGTCCTCTCAACCTTGTCATGTGACTCAACTAAGTCATGAATATGCCTCACTGCTTTTGGAAGAAATTATTCTCCACATTCAACCTAATATGATCCATGAAATTCATGAATTAAGGTTTCAAAAAAAATTGCTTAGTGATAATGCTACAACTTTGAAAAGTATGGTAGAAGACATGTAGAAAGAACTGTCTTCAAGATCAAAGCCTGCTCCTACTCTTACACCTGTTGTTACATCTCCTGAACCTATTGTTTCCAATATTTCTTGAGATATCGTATCTTAGGTTCATCCACACATTCTGTGTTTTGATGAAAATATTGGAGAAAGGCACACTCAGATGTTTCACCGAATGAGAGAGCTAGTGGATAACTTGAATAAGATTACAGATGAATACACATGCTGTCTTCAAAATGTATTGAAACAGCTCAAAGATCTAACTATAGCTGTCAATGCTTCTCCTTCCTCTGGTCAGACCTCCATACCTTCTTTGAATGATTCACTGCTCTAATCTTTAATCAAGGAAGAAATTCAGAATGCCTTCAGTAGTTTTGATTTGTCTCCTTTATCTGAAGTTGCAAATAATAGTTATAGAGCACTTGACCTGATTCAAATTCATGATAATATTACCAGTGATTCTTAACAGGAGATCAGCAAGAAGATATATTTTTATCTCTACTTGATTTTCTCCTAATCTGATATGAAAAATCACTTTAATTATCTTGTGGAAAATTTGGAGATACCTCCTGTAACTTAGGCTTTCAAAACTCAAGTTCAGAAGCTCACTGAGTTCACCAGATTATTGGGAAAATTCATGGAGAATAAAGATGATTTTGAAAGGGCTATGCAATATGGAGGAGAAATTATCACATACTTCATCAACCTTCTGAAGCCCTATCTCCATGTCCAAAGTACTGCAATAGTTGATACAGCAGCTGCCCCACTTAGACCTGGACTACCTACCTTAGCCTCCACTGGCATGTCAGTTAGCCAAGCTCTAACTCAGATCAGGCCAGTCATTCATGATCAGCCACAAAATCGATCTTCTACAGCTCCATCTTTGGCTCCCTCTATCTTTGAAGGTCTACCTTTACCTTATTTGTCTACCACCTATATGCCTTCTTGCACATCAACAATTGATAAAGGCAAAGAGAAGGCCAATCCCTGAAGAATCCCAGTGACTAATTTCTTTTTGATGGGGATTTCTTTGATTTTTTTTTGTTTGTATTTATACTGTATGGTGTATTCTAAACCTTTTTAATGTAATATGCACTTTTTCCCCTCTCTTTGTTTAACTTTATGATAATAGCAAAAGGGGGAGAAAAAGTATTCTATGTTATGTGTCATTCTAGAATATGTTTTCATCTATGTCACTTTCTCTACAGTTGCATTTAATTTATACATTACCTATACATGATTTGTGATCATCAAAATGGGGGAAATTGTTGGACTCCTCATGTATTAATCATGTTTTATTGATCACAAATCTCATTACTAATTATAAATCTTATCATTGATCCCCAATATCATTATGATTTACCAATATTAATAATAATTACAAATATTATCATTGGACAGAAATCTCACAAATCTTATTACTCATGTGTATTTATATTTCAAGTTATCTTATACTGTATAATGGTTAAGCTCAATCCATTTTATACATATTACTGTTTAAGTTTGAACACAATTATTTTCCTAAGTACAAGACACCGTGAAGCTTTCCACAGTCAGAAATACACTTTGAGAAAGACACAAACACCATGACCCTGCTATAGTGAAACCTGACACTGTGAAGCCTAGGTCTCAGACACCGTGACCAATGAGACATCGTGACCCATAAAGCACCGTGACATAGTAAGCCTGAAACCATGAAGAAAGACACTAAGAACAGATACCGTATTTGTCTAAGTGCCAAACATAGTTAGAAAGACACAGTCATCAAGGCACTGTGAATCCAGACACTATGAACAAGGCACCCGAAGCCAGAAACTGTGAGTCAGAAACCGTGAAGAACACATCGTGAAGGAGAAACTGTGACTCAGACACCGTGATAGACATACCGTGAAGGACACACCATGACATGGAGACACCGTGGATGAGATATAGTGAAGGAAGTACTGTGAAGGAGAAACTGTTTTCATAAACTCTGTGACACCGTTTCTTAAACATTTTTTCATTTTTCTATTTAACTTTTTAACGGTCATATTTGACACCTTTAATGCACTGACATATTTAATGTTATTTGTACACATTGTACGAGGTACGAGGCATGCAATACATGGGAACCTGTTTGCTAATCCTCATGCACTCGAAGATAAAGAATAGTGTACCCAAGAAGAATATACACACAGACGCGCAAATAAAGAACACATATGTGACAAAAGAAACACATGAGTGCACTGTACTGAACAAAAGAGAAATCTTGAGCACAACTGAAGAACACATTGCAAGATCTTCATGGAACTCTCATGCGTGCAATCCAACTCTGCTGAAGAATACATGCGAGAATAGAAACACACGAGTGCACTGTACTAAAGAGAAGATAAATCTTGAGCACAACGGAATAACACATTTCATGATCTTCAAAGAACTCTCATGCATGAAATCCAACCCTACTGAAGAAAACACAAAGAATCAAGAGAACATCTTCACTCTTGAAATAAACCAAGCTGAACCACGACACTCTGTTTTTCAATAGAAAAATTAGAGAAGGACTCAAAAGCATTTATGTTGAATCCAACAAGTCCAGAGCTGCACTTCCAATCACTAGAGCTTTTCTAAACTCATTCATACTTAATCTTAGTGATTTTTTTTGTTTACTTTAGAGAAGTGTGTGTACCCTATTTATTTTACACACACACTGTCTCCTGTAATGAACTGGAGGATACTAAATCCTCATTTCCAAAGTTTCTTCACCTTTTTGTGTCCAAGTGAGGATAATGGTAGAGGTCATGTAGGACCTGGAAAACCTGTGTGCTATTGTATTTGTTTTCCCATGAAGAACCGTGGTAGAGGTCTTAGGACCTGGACAGTTTCTGAACTGTTGTTAACCCTGATACAGGGTGTGGATCAAATTTATATAAATTTTTTGGGAGGACTAAGTCTCAGTTTGAGACTAAACCTATTGGTTATATCTTCTTTGCATTTTAGTTTAAGTTTAAAGTATAAAATTTCTAATTTATATTCCGCTCCTGTTACATTGAAAAACACAACTATTTTAATGTTACATTGATAGTTAATCTAGCATGTGTTTTTATGTTTTGTAAAGTATTACGTTAGCTTCAAAAGTTAATTAATCATCAGATTAGATTAACTGAGAACTAATCAATCTTTGAGAACCTAACTAACCCTTTACTATAATACAAATTCAATACATATTATCTTGTTATTCAATTTGGGGGATTTTAATAGAAATATTTTAAAACATAAATTTTAATTGGAACTCAATTCACCCCTATCTAATTTATATTCTACTGCTGTTACTTTGAAATACACAACTATTTTAAAGTTACTTTGATAGTTAATCTATCCAGTGTTTGTATATTTTGTATTACTGGGTTAGCTTAAAAAGTTAATTAAGCTTCAGATTAGATTAACTAAGAAATAATCAATCTTTGAGAACCTATCTGATCCTTTACTATAATACAAATTCACTACAGATTATCTTGTTATTCAATTTGGTGGATTTTAATAGAAATATTTTTAAACAGAAATTTTAATTGGAAGTCAATTCACCCCCCTCTTGAGTGTCCAATCCGACAAACAAAACATTTTTAGGGGTTAAGGAGGTTTTTTTGATTTTTTAGTGCGTTTTAGGGTTTTTATGTGTTTTTGATATTTCTAATTTTTTATGGTTTTTTATTTATTTTAGGGATATAATATTTTTATCGTTTTTTGGTTTTTAGCAGTTTTTAGGTTTTTAGGGGCTTACTATGGTATTAGGGTTTTAAATATTTCTTATGGATTTGAAAGGGTTTTTATATTTTCTGACATTTTGAGGGATTTTAAGGGATTATTTTGTATTTTTATGGTTTTTTAGGGTTTTTAGTGATTGTGAGGTATTTTTACGGGTAGTTAGTTTTTAGGTTTTTAAGATTTTTAGTGTTTATTTGGGTTTTTATGGGTTTTTAAATGTTTTATTTTTTTACAATTTTCTTAGGGTTTTTATGTTTTTTATGGTTTATTATGTATTTAGTGATTTTTAGGGATTTTTGTGGATTTTTATGGGCTGTTAGTGTTTTTTATGGATTTTGAGGGATTTAATGTTTTTATGTTTTATTGTTTCCTAGGGGTTTTTTGAGTTTTTTTAGTGTTTTATGGTTTTTTTGAGTTTTTTATCCTTTTAAGGGTTTAAAGGGTTTTAGATTTTTTGGTGGGTTTTAATGGGTTTTTAGGGTTATTTAATGTTTTTTGGGGTTTTAGGCCTTTTAGTGGTTTTTAGCATTTTTTCTGTTTTTATGGTTTTATTAAGGGTTTTTAGGTTATTTTTTGGTTCTTACAAAATTTGTAGGATTTTTCTGGTTTTTAGTGTTTTTAAGGATTTGGCAAGTTTTATGGGTTTTAATGGTTTTAATGTTTTTATTAGATTTGTAGGTTTTTTTGGGTTTTATTTTTTTGGGTGTTTTTTAAAAAATTTAGGGGCTTAAAGGGTTTTTCTGGTTTTTAGTGGTTTTTAATATTTTTTATAGTTTTTTGGGGGTTTTATGGTTTTATGGGGTTTTATGGTTTTTATATATTTTATAATTTTTAGGAACTTTTATTTTTTTAGGGTTTTATATTTTTAGGGGTTCTATGTTGTTTTTATTTTTTTTTATGGTTTTTTTTGTGGTTTATCAGGGTTTGTAGTGTTCTTTACCTTTCTATTGATTTTTTTTTGGGATTTATAGGATTTTAGTGTTTTAGGGTATTAGTGGTTTTTAGGGTATTCACCATTTTAGGTTTTTATGGGTTTTAAGTGTATCATAGAATTTTATGTTTTCTTAGGATTTTTTTGTGTTTTTTACATTTTTTGGTATTTTTGGGATTTTTTATGTTTTTTAAGATTTTTATGGTTTTTAAGGATTTTGAGGGTTTTAATGTTTTTTGGTTTTTATGGGATATCATCATTATTTTTTACTTTTTTTGGGTTTTTAATATGTTTATAGTTATTTTGACATTTTAAGTATTTAAATGGTTTTTAGTGTTTTTATCTATTTTTTAGGTTTTTATGAGGGTTTAATGTTTTTTAGGTATTTATGTTTTTTATGGTTTTTAGGGTTTTTATGGTTTTTAGGGTTTTTAGGTTTTTTTCATGTTATTAATTTTTTAAGGGTTTTAAGGTTTTCATTGGGGTTTTCAGCATTTGTTTGGGATTTTAGAATTTGTAGGTATTCTTAGTGATTTTTTTAGTTTATTGGGATTTTGAATGTTTATAGGGTGTTTTGGGGTATTTAATGTTTTTATCATTTTTTAGGTTTTCAACGGTTTAATGTTTTTTAGGTTTTTAAGGTTTTCTTACATGTTTTAGGATTTTTCATTTTTAGGGAATTTTATGTCCTTTGATTATTTTTATGGGTTTTAAGGTTCTTATTGATTTTTAGGGGTTTAGGTATTTTTATTGTCATGGTGTTTTGGGTTTTTTGGGTTTTTTAGTTTAATAGGATTTTAATGGGTTTAAGTGTTTTTTAATATTTTTATGCATTTAATGTTTTTCTAGTTTTTTTTGTTTTTGGTTTTTTATGGGGTTTTAGGAGTCCTATGGTTTATATGATTTTTAATGACTTTTAGGGCTTTTAGGAAAAAAAAGGCTTGAGACCAGGCATTCTTGGTCTCTCAAAATTTATTAGAAAAATAAGATGAGAGCATTAAAAGGGGGATTACAAAGACAGGTTTGAAAATCACCCTTCAAATCAGACACCACAAGCGATGAGTAGAAGTACAGGGCGACAAAGGACCAAGTCGACCACCTCTCCACAATAGCCTGCTTAGATAGATCATCCATGACTGATTTTTCCTCCGGGTAAGCATGTGTATAATTTAGAGTAAGTCCTTAACAATGAGCGGGGAATTCAATCAATTTATTAAGAATCTTCCAAGGAACATTCCTAGACATTTTCTTTTGGAAATCCACTATAATAATTGAATCTGACTCAATCCAGAGTATTCTCCATTCAAATTGAACAACAAATTTAACCAACTTCATCATAGTCCAATGCTCGGCATCATAAGAACACCCTCACTAATAAATTTTAGAAGAATCCTTTCACAATGCCCCGATGGGTGCGGAAAATGCCACCACACCATGAAGGACCCAGTTCTCCCAAAGTCTCGTCATCCACATTGACATTAATCCACGATGAAATCAGAGGGATCTGGAAGATATAATTGAGAACATATGATTTTTGGTCCTACTAGAAACCCCAAGAATATATAAGATAATAAGATCATTAACAACATTTTCCATTGAAATTGTTTCAATACAAGATGCCACATGAACTACATTATATATCATCACAAGACCACCATGAAAGTAGGGTCACTTCGTTTTGAAAGAAACCACATTCTGGGTAGCCCAAATATAAGAGATAATGGTAGAAACCGCAATAAGTATGAAAATGAACCCCAATTCACTACATTACCAATTAACAATGATGTCCAATAGCTCAAAAATAGCTTACTCATGCACAAGGAGAGCCCAAATAGCTGTTGTAGGTGTTCCCAAAACACATCAGTAAACATACACTGAAATAAATTGTACTGTATGGTTTTACTCATCTAGAAGATAGATAATGAATACCAAATCCAAGCCATATCTAGAATTCTGCAACTAATCCTAGATCGTAATCTTGTTCTTCAACATTTTCTAGAGCAACATATGGTTAGCTGATGGGATAAAATATCTCATGAAACTAGAGATCCACACTGGAGAAGAATCTCTCTATACACCTTTATAACGATAAAAGTCATTTGCATCGATCTTACCAAAAATATTGGTTTTCTAGACTAATATGTTATACTAAAAAAATTGTACCTTTTAATCTACATTAAAATATTTTTGATAAGGTTCACTTCAAAGTCTCACAGTCGTTGATTGAAATCATCAATAAACAAGCTTATTAAGTCAGCAGGAGGCATCAAAAACTCAAGGAAGGGCATGTCAATCCAGATAATGGACCAAATATTCATGTCTGATTATTTAGAAAGAAACCATTTATAGTGGGTAGTAATGTCCTTGTACATGTCTTAGATTGATAACCCAATGGAGTAGGGAAAATATCCTATTTAAACATTAAAAAAATTCATCAAAAACTTCTCCCATAAAAACCCTAGGCCATCACCATTTGTGTCAAACAAGCTCCAGGTAAATATGTCAAGGAGAGAATCATTAAATCTTCTGAGGTCCTTAATGTTGAGCCCCCTAAATCAATATTATTGGTGAAATATTTCCAAGCTATGGAGACCGATTTCCTTTCACTAATACAGCCCATCAATGAAATTTTTTTATCTTTGCCTACAATATTTTGATAACATTAACCCGCCATATGTATATGGATAAAGCATGAATGAACAAAGAGGTGATAACCATGTTGATTAAGAAAAAACATCTAGCCTATGATTAGAAGTTTCCTATACATTTAGTATGTTATTAAGTGATTATAGTAGAAATTCTCTATAGATGAAACTCTTGAAAATTCCCCAAAAAAATAGGGACACCCAAATTAACAAAGGGGAGTGACCCCCTCTTCACGCAAGGAGACCAGGAAATACATAATTACCTAGAGAGGGAAACCCCCTCAACGAATACAATAGAGTATATTATCCATGTAATGGATCCCCCCCACATTCATAGTGGCGAAAAATTGATCAAATTGTGGACAAGGTCCGCATTCCCGAATAGGTGGATGTCATCAGTATAAAGAAGGGGGATGGAACTTGTAGGTCTCTCCTTACCTTAATTGTATTTAAAATCCCATCCTGCAAGTGATCAATGAGGAACTTGCTCAAATAATCATTGGAAATCACAAATATAATACCTAAGAAGGGATCCCCATATCTGACCCAAATAGAGCATTAGAAGTACCCCATTGGGGATCTATTAAAATGAATGGATTCCCTTACACTATTCAAGATGGATGTAATCATTTTGATGAAATTTCCTGATAATATATAATTGAGAAGCACTTGAATGATAAAGATCTATTTAATTGTTTTAAAATCCTTTGATATATCTAGTTTCATCACAAAATTACCAAGTTTCGAATGCTTCCTCATGAAGTTAATACCCTCTGAGGCTGTAAATAAGAAATTATGAATATTTCTCCGTAAAACAAACCCAAATTGATTTGGGGTGGTGAGATCTTTCACAAATTTCTGCATCCTCATGACCAAAATTTTTCTAATAACTTTGGGGATGTTATTCCCAAATACAACCAGACAAAAATCTCCAATGTCAATAGACTTAGCCCTCTTTGGGATAAAAAACAATAGAGATGGAATTTGTTCCATGTGGGAATGAGTTAGAATGAAAAGAATCTTGGACTGCATCAGTAATATCCAAATGCATAATATCCCAATAAACCATAAAGAACTTATTTCTAACACCATCTGAGCCCACTATACATTCCATGTTTAGAGAAAATAATGTGTATGTTACTTCCACATCTAAGTATGCATCCATTAAGTCTTTGTTATGATGATCATCAACACATGGCATGATGGAATCAGTCGGTGGAAAAAAGTAATATCCACCATCATCATTATATAACCCCTTGAAGTAATCCACCACAGCATTGGAAATATCATCCTCATATGTGAAGGTTGAATCATTGATATGCACAAAATTCAATTATTTTTTGAACATTATTTTATTGTGTAAATAGTTTAAAAATTTGGAGTTTTGGTCCCCATATTTGAGCCACCTAACATTGAATTGACCCTTGGCCAACCTCTCCTTAAGGTCGAGCAGGTTATCCAGCTTGGAGTGAAGTTACAGCTCCTCTCGGGTGGGAATGGCCAATTGCTGGTTAGTAATTTGGCAGGAGACATGTTGAAGTTTAGCAACTTTTATATCATTATCTATCTCAGAGAAAGACATCATGCTCCGCTCTTTGAGTAAGGCTTTAATTCTCTTACGTTTTGAGGGATGAATAAAGTGATAAATACCATGAAAATTGTTGTTCCATCGATTAGTTACCACTTCCCTTCAACAATGAATTGTGTGCCGAGCATTATTGTGTTTTAAAGGCCTTGGGGATGAACTTGGAGAACCCTCCTATAGATCAAAAATGAGGGGATTGTGGTCAGAATTGAACACGGGAATGGTAAACCCAGAATCATCGGCATGGACCCTCCTTTCATTGATCTGATAGAATCACCTGTCAAACTTACTGGCCATACTTCCATTAACTATGAATCTACCCCAAGTGAAAGAGGCTCCAGTGATAGGAACTTCTGTGAGATCACAACGGTCCAAGAAAATAGAGAATTCCTTAGTATCATAGTAAGATAAATTAGGGTAAATCTTCTAATCTGGTCTTAAGGCGGTGATTATGTCCCCAATGAAAATCTAGTTTTGAGAAGTGAGCTCATATAATAGATCAAATTTCCTCCAAAGGACCCTTCTCCTAGTGTAAGAGTAATAAGCATACACGTAGGAAATAGATAAATTAATATCATGAAAGAAGATTGAAAAGTTAATGGCTTGAAGACTCCTCGAATGATAGATGCTGAATGTAATCATGTTTCAGAACCCATAATGAATCCAAGACACTCTAATTTCTATATATAGTAACAAAGGAGTAACCAAGGATACCCCAATTTAAGCCCTTATAATTCTTAAAGATCATTACTGGTTCTGTAACTCTAACAAGAATAGGCCTCTGGGATATGATAAAATAGAAAAGGGATGTGGCCATGGGACAGTTCCCTACACCTTGGAAGTTACAGAACATGAACCCCATTGATTAATGGGTCATTTACCCTAACGCGAGGTAGGTTTCGATTTTTAGAACCAGAAGAGGGGTTGCTACACTTTCGTTTTCCTTTTTTCACTTTCTTATTAGGCCTACCTTCAGAGTTTTTCTTAGTATTGAAGCCAATAACATCCTTTATCCGATACAAATCACAGTTGGGTTTTTGGTCCTCCTTAGAACCAGTAACCTCCATAGAATAGATACCATCCTCATATGGATGATCCCTAGATGTAGGTTTGGGAATTTACTCTATTTGATCACTAACATCATAAGGTTAATCCTTAACGTCATCAGAACAGAATCTACCACTAAGAGGGGAGAATCCATTCAATGGACATAATTACTCATGTGAAATATTTCCCACATGAGTCCTCCTCACAACATTACCTAAGGACACCATAGTGATGGAATCACCACTCACAGGCATAGATGCCACAGGTGTAGGATACCTCAAAGAGTGTCTTGATACGTATTCTATGTCAAGAGTGACTGATGTAACATATGATGCATTGCCTACTATAGAGCATTGAGTGGGGTTCTCTACATCAAGACCTTGGAAAGGAACATTCCACATATCAACTAGGGATTAAATGTCATGAACTTTTAAATCTAAAAATTCAATAGGAGGGCATGTAACTTCCAAAACTGGGGTATGTAGGGGAGATACCCTCAGAATTAGTAGGTCCTACATAACAGCGGGAGAGACAGTAGCATCCCTACCCAATTGGAGTAACGGGGGGGAGGCCTCTAAAGAAATCGGGACATAGTGAGTGGCAAATTCATGATGGGACAACCTCCTAGTATGACCAATATCTCCCTTTAAAGGAGTAGGTGTATTTTGGAAGTAGGTATCACCCACAACAATATCATTAGACAAACTGATTGGTGAGGGGGATCTATAGGGGAAAGTCCCATATCAGTAAGACCTTGATTGCATGGGGGCTCTATAGTAGGCTCCTCTTTGGTGTTGAAAATATGAGAAGGAAATGAATCATTGGGAGGCTAGGGTGGATGGGTGTTATCAGTATTTTCTAGACCCTTTCCTTTCCCAGCCTCACTACTCTTCTTGCAGGACTCATCATCATGCCCCTGGTGGTTGCAGTTAGAGCACACCTTTAGCAATCGACAATCAATAAGATAATGAATGATGAGAATACAATGAAGGCCTAACTTAGTAATCCTTTAATACTGAATCTATAGAGTAATGTTGTCCACAATTGTGTCACGAACCACCTCCTCTACCAGGTTGGATTCCAAATCAACTTCAACGAGGAATCTAACATAATCACCATACCTTGGGTTTTCTATCTCCATTTCAATACGGATGGGGAATTCAACCAAGGAAGCGATGTACCGGGGGATCTGGGGAGGCTAGTAAAGCTTGCTCAGCTTTCAGATCCATATCCATACCTTTGAAAATTTATTTTTCACACTCGATAGATTATTTTTTAGTCCGAATCATGGATCTGGAGGAGGTCGAGCGTGATATTGAGAGATCCAAAACTCCATGCCCTTAATTTTAATTCATATGATGGGAAGATAATGTGATAGTATCATCTCCCCATAGATATAAAAAACCATTAATAGAACCACCAAATTTCTTCAATACATTTTGATAGGTCTGAGAATTTCCAAATTAGTTCCCCTTTTGGAGTCAGATCCCTAGAAATAATTGAAAACACGACATAAATTGAGGCTCTCCTCCACTACCCCCTAGTTTATAGAGACATGATCCACCTGAACCTTCCAGATCACTAAACCAAGAGAAGGAACACCAAAATACATAAATGTAATCATGGTCACCGATTTCACCACCTCTGCAAAATTAATCTTCAAATATGAGGCCTCTGGTTCCTCATGAGGAGAATCCAGTTTTGAAGATAGATGATTACAAAGCTGAAAGAGCTCTTTATGGTCACACAACACTAGTCGAACCAGAGCCAAATATTTGATCTTCCCTTCTGGGGAGGGCATGACCTGAGGTTGTGCGAGATCCCCATTTTCACCGGTTTCCCTACCTTAGTCCATATCTCTTTAGAGATTTTAGGCGTTTTAAGGGTTTTAGATTTTTTTTTGTTTTTTAGGTGTTTTATTTGTTTTTAGGTTTTTTAGGTTTTCATAGTATTTTTTAGGGTTTTAGGATTTTTTTATATTTTCTAGTATTATTAAGTATATTTTTTGGATTTTTATGGTTTTTATGGATTTTATGGGGTTTTTGGATTTTTAATGTTTTTTGGGGTTTTAGGGTTTTTTTAGTTCTAAGGTATTTTAGAGTTGTATCATATTTATGTTAATAAATGTTATTTAGGTTTTGTTTATGTTTTAATGGGTTCTAAGGGTTTTATTATTTTTAGGGGTTTTGTGATTTTTATTTTTTTAGGGGTTTTTACTTTTTCTTAGGGTTTTTATGGTTTTTATTTTTGTAGGTATTTTAATTGTTTTTAGGTTTTTAATTTTTTTCTTAGGGATTCTTAGGGTTTTTAGGGTTTATATATTTTTTATGTATTCTATTAACTTTGTAGGATTTTTATGGCTTTTAGGGTTTTGAGGTAATTTGGTGTTTATAAGGATCTTTAGTTGTTAATAGGGTTTTAAAATTTTTTAGAATTTTTTGAGTATTATTTGTTTTATAGTTTTTAAGATTATATTGCGATTTTTAGGGTTTTTTACATTATTACATATTTGAGGAATTTTTTTATAATTTTTATGGGGTTTAGGGGTTTTTTTGTTGTTTTTTGGAGGATTTAGGGTTTTTAGGGTTTTACAATATTTTTTATTTTTGGATATCATTTAGTTTTTTATTGTTTTTAAGGGATTTTAGAGTTTTTTTAACATTTTTAGGGGTTTAAATGGTTTTTATATATTTAGTGGGTTTTTGGTTTTTTATGGGATTTTATTTTTTAGGTTTTTAGAGGTTTTTATGGGTTTTATGGATTATATGGTTTTTAGGGGTTTTAGAATTTTTGTTTTTTTGTTTCTTTTAGTGTTTTTAGGTTTTTAAATTTTCCTTAGGTGTTTTCTGGGTTCATAGGGTTTTTTACATTTTTGGGTTTTTTATGTATTTTTTTATGATTTTTAGGGATTTTTATGGTTTATGGAATTTAATGGTTTTTATAGATTTTAGGGGTTTAAATGAATTATAGAGTTTTAAGTGGTTTTAATAATATTTATGGGTTTTTAGGGTTTTTATGGTTTTGGGTTTTTTGGGCTTTTATGGACTTTTATGGTTTTAAACAGTTTTATGTTTTTAGGGGGTTTATCTATTTTTTGGTTTTTATGGATTTCTTTGGTTTTTTTAGAGATTTTAAATTTGATTATTTTTAGGGATTTTTTTAGAATTTTTACGATTTTTTTTGTCTATTTGGGGCTTTAGGAATTTTTAGAGTGTTTAAGGGTTTTTAGGGTTTTAAGAGTTTCTAGGGATTTTAGTGTTTTTTTGTTTAAAAGGATTTTTGTGTTTTTATATTTTAAGGATTTCCGAGGGGTTTTTGAGATTTTTTGGTTTTTTATATTTTAATGGATTTAAACTCCTTTTTCAGAATTTTATAGTTTTATGGGGTTTTCAGGATTTTGAGGGTTTTTAGGGTTTTTAGAGTTTATTATGCTTTTTTTGGTGTTTTAATATTTTTTTATGAATTTCTGTTTTTTCTGTTTTTTAGACTCTTTTAGTGATTTTTGTGTTTAAATAAGGTTTGAGAGTTTTTAGTAGGATTTCTATGTTCTTATGGGTTTTTAGGGGGTTTTTGATTTTTGATTTTTTACGATTTTAGGATTTTATGTGTTTTATTGTATTTAGGAAATAAAGGGTTTCTTAGGGTTTTCATTTTTTTCGTGATTTTTATGTATTTTATAGGATTTTCATATTTTTTGTATTTTTAGGAATTTTGATGGCTTTTTTGGTTTTTAATGTTTTTTTTTCATTATTAGGTTTTTATGTGATTTTTGTGTTTTTATATTTTTTATGTTTTCTCTCGATATTCCATGTTTTTATAGTTTTAACTATTATAGATAGTATTTAGGATTTTTTAGGACTTGAATGGATTTTTATGGTTTTTCAGTTTTTTGGGGGTTTTATGGTTTTTAGGGGTTTTGTGTTTTTGGGTTTTATGATTTTTTGAGTTTTTTCTGTTTTTAATTTTTAAATTTTTTTATCGTTTTTAGGGATTTAAATGGGTTGTAGTGTATTAAGTTGTTTTTAAGGATTTTATGGGGTTTTAGGGTTTTTATGTTTTTTAGGGGTTCGTATAGTTTTTAGGGTTTTGTGGATTTTTTGGGTTATTTAGGGTTTTTAGCATTTTTAAGTGTTTTAGAAATTTTATGTTTTTCTAGGTTATTATGGATTTCTAAGAGTATTTCATGTTTTTTGTGTTGTTGAAATTTTTAGGGATTTTAGGTATATTTGGGTTTTATTAATGGTTTTTAGAGTTTTTAGGGATCTTGAGGGGTTTTAGGATTTTTATGGATTTTAGGTTTTTTTAGATTTTTCTTCTTTTGTTTTTATGGTTTTCAATTTTTTGTGGATTTTCTGGTTTTGAGTTTTTTTAAATTTCTAAGCGTTTGAATAGTTTTAAGAGATTTTAGGGTGTGTTAGGGTTTTACGGAAATTTTATGGTTTTTAGGGGTTTCATGTTTTTAAGGGTTTTTAGTGTTTTTATAATCATTTAGGGTTTTTAGAGTTTTATAGGATTTTATGAGATTTTAATGTTTTTAGGTTTTTTATGTTATCTTATGGGTTTTAGGGTTTTATGTTTTTAGGTATTTTAATCGACTTTTTTGATTTCATTGGGTTTTGAGTGTTTTTAGGGATTTTCATTGTTTTACGGGTTTTTAGCATTTTGGGGGTTTTAACAGCTTTTATATTTTTTAGGGTTTTAAGTGTTTTTAGGTTTTTATTTTTTTTATGTGTTTTTATTTGGATTTTGGAATTTTTAATGATTTTAAGAATTTTAATGGATTTTTATAGGTTTTTTAGTTTTTGGGGGTTTTAGAACTTTTTAGGGTGTTTATGGATTTTATAGTTTTTTGGGATTTAGGGTTTTTTTATTTTCTTAGGGTTTTATGATATTTTATAATTTGAAAAACAATTAGGGGTTTAAACTGTTTTTAGAGTTTTTAGTGGGTTTTAGGGTTTTATGCTGTTTTAGTGTTTTAAAAAAATTTATGGGTTTTTATGTATCTTTAGGTTTTTATGGTTTTTCGGTGTTTTAGAGTTTGTTATGTTTTTTTGGTTATAAATGTTTTTGTGTTTTTTTTGTTTTTATTTAGGGTTTTCAGGGATTTTATGGATTTTTATATTTTTAATGATTTTTATGGGTTTTAGGTTATTTAGGTATTTTTAGGGATTTGATGGATTTTTGGGGGTTTTATGCTTTTCTAAATTTTATAAATTCTTTATGGGTTTTAAGTGTGTTTAGGATTTTATGGTTTTCTCCAGGTTTTTAGGGTTTTTTGGGATTTTTACATTTTTTGGGGCTTTTGGGATTTTTTAGGATTTTTTTGGGTTTTAGTGTATTTAGGTTTTTTGAGGGTTTTATGTTTTAAGTGTTTTTTGTTTTTTTATGGTTTTTTGGGTTTTTATATTTTTTTTTGTGTTTTATTGAATTTTAGAATTTTTGAATTTTTTTGGGGTTTAAATGGGTTTCTAGATTTGTAATTATTTTTTATAGTTTTTATGGGTTTTTTGAAGTTTTTTTAGTTTTTAATGTGTTTTTAAGTGTTTAAATGTTTATAGGGTTTTTAGGGTTTTCAATGTTTTTTAAGAATTTATGGTTTTATTCTGGGTTTTCTTCTTTTTAGGGTATTTAATGTTCTATGAATTTTTATAATTTTTTATTATTTTTATGGTATTTATGGATTTTGAGGGGTTTTTTGGGGTTTAAGGGTTTTTTTTCAGGTTTTATAATATTTAGGGGTTTTGAGTGTTTTTTGGTTTTTAAGGCTTTCATAGGGATATTTAAGGGATTCTTCATTTTTAGGTTTTTAGTGATTTTTTAGGAATTTTTTAATTTCTTTTGTATTTAAGTAATTTTGGGATTTTTAGGGTCTTTAGGGTTTTAGTTATATTATGGGTATTTGGAGTTTTTTTTATATTTTTAGCATTTTTATGGTTTTTCAGAGTTTTTAATTTTTTAGGGGTTTAATGGGTTTTTAATGTTTTTAGTGGTTTTAGGGTTCTTTAATGTGGTTAGGGGTATTTATGGTTTTTAGGGTTTTACTAATTTTTTGTTGTTTTTGGGATTTTAGTATTTATTCATTTTTAAGGTTTTTAATGTTTTTATAGGTTATTTATGGTTTTTAGGTGTTTTTAAATTTCTAGGATATTTTAATGCACTTTTGGTATTTATGATTTTTAGGGTTTTAGGGATTTTGATGTTTTTAGGGTATTTATGTTTTTATATATTTTTCGGCTATTAGAGGTTTTCAATTCGTTAGGGATTAATGGGTTTTAGAATTTTTTAATGTCTTTACTGGTTGAAAGGGTTCTTATATTTTTAGTGGTTTTTTAGTGTTTTATTGGTTTTTATTGGTTTTTAATGTTTTTAGGGTCATTAGTTTTTTCGGGGTTTTATGTGTTTCAAGGATATTAAGGTCTTTTAGGGAGTTTTCATAGTTTTTAGGTTTTATTAAAATTTTAGGGTTTTTTGTTGATTTTTTGGATTTTTATGGGACTTTAGATTTTTTTAAGGATTTTAATTGTTGTAGGGTTTTTTAGGGTTTTTTTGTTTTTAGAGTTTTTTGAATTTTTAGGGTTTCAAATAGTTTTTATTGTTTTTAGCATTTTTATGGGTTTAGAGGGTTTCATATTATTTAGCGGGTTTTAGGTGTTTTAATGGTCTGTAGTGGTTTTAATAGTTTTTATGTTTTTAGTGTTTTTGTGATTTTTTAGGGTTTTCTAATTTTTTATGGGTTTTAATTGTTTTATGGTTTTATGGTTTTCTTAGGGGTTTTCAAGGTTTGTGGGGTTTTTCAAATTTTAGGGATTTTATGGGATTCATTCATGATTTCATAGTTTTTTTATAGAATATGAGGACTTTTAGGGTTTTAGGGTTATTATAGGAATTTTTTGGTGTTTTTTTTATTTTTTTTTGTGTTTTTAAGAGTTTTTTAACATTTTTATGGATCAAAGGGGTTTTAAGGTTTTTAGTGGGTTTGAGGGGTTTTAAGGGTTTTTATATATTTTTAAGGATTTTAGGGGTCTGTATGATTTTTACTGGTTTTAGGTATTTTTATGGATTTAAGCATTTTAAATGTTTTCTGAGGTTTTTTAGGTTTTTATCATTTTTAATTTTTTTGAAGAATTTCATTTTTTTTGGTTTTTTATGATTTTTTATAATTTATTGGGATTTTGACTGTTTTTAGGGTCTTTTAACGGTATTTTTTTTTTTACTTTTTAGAGGTTTTTTGAGTTTTTAAAGGGTTTAGGTTATTTATATTTGTTAACATTTTTAGGTGTTTAAAGGGTTTTTGGATTTTTTAGGGATTTAGGGTTTTTATGATATTTCAGTGTCTTTTCATGTTTTAGTGGTTTTTTCTATTTTTTGGGTATTTGGGTTGTATTAGTTTTTTTTTAGGGATTTTAATAATTTTATGTTTTTTGGGGGGTTTTAGTGCCTTTTAGGTTTTTATGTTTTTTTACGGTTTTAGAGTTTTTTATATATGAATGGATTTTAGGTATTTTTTAGGATTCCTATAGGTTTTTAGGGTTTTAGTGATTTTGAGGGGTTTTAGGATTTTTTAGATTTTTTAGTTTTTTATGGATTTTTTCATTTTCCATGTTGTTTAGGGGATTTATGTGGTTTTATATTTTTACTGTTTTATTTGAGTTTTTACAGGTTTTAAGGGGTTTTTTGGCTTTTTATGTTTTTAGGGATTTTTATGGTTTTTTGGTATTTTTTTGGTTTCTTATGGTTTTGAGGGTTTTTATAGTTTTTATTGTTTTTCAAGGTTTTTAGGGGTTCTTACATTTTAGGGATTCTTTTTTTTTCATTTTTAGGTTTTTATGGGGTTTTATTGATTTTAGGGATTTTAAGGGTTTTGATGGTTTTTTAGGTTTTTTAGTTTTTTAAGGGGTTTTTAGGTTTTTATGGTATATTATGTTTTTTTAAATTTTTTGGTTTTCTTAGGGATTTTGGGGTTTTTATAGTATTTTACATTTTATGGATTTTTAGGACATTTATAGATTTTTTTGTATTTTTGGGTTTTATGGTTTTTGAGGGGTGTTAGGGTTTTTTGGGGTTTTATGGCTTTTTTGGGATTTTAGGGGTTATTAAGGTTATTAGGGGTTTTTGGGATTTTAGGGAAAAGAAGGGGCGGACCAAGAGGGGAGCTTGGTGCCTCAATATATAAATAATGAAAAGTACAAAAATTACATGGGGGACTTGTACATTCTAGTGCGGGTAGTACCCTTCATGTCAGAGACTACATGAGACACACAAAAAGGAGCAATGAAAGACCACCATGTGCAGTATTCCTCAATAGCCATCTTGGAAAGAACACCAGCCACCATATTGACTTCCCTGTATGCATGAGTGATCTTGAGGCTCAATCTCTTATATAAGATAAGGGATTCAATCCATTGGGGTAGGAGCCGCCATCGAACCTTCCTTGAGTTTTAACGAAGAGACTCCACTGCAAGCATCGAGTTAGATTCAATCCAAAGATGCATCCAACCAAATTGATTTGAAAACCTTATAGCCTTGATAATAGCCCAAAGCTCTGCCTCGTAGGTGCAACCATTCCCAATGAAATGATAGAAAATTCCCATGAAAAAACCTCGATAGGTAAGGAAAACACCACCACAGCCTGAAGGACCTGGTAAAACTACCGCCACAGCATCGACATTAACTTTGATCCATGATGGGATTGGTGGAATCCATCGAATGTACTTCATCATCATTGGGGTTTTACACCTTCCAAAAACACCAATAGTACGGAGTGTGACGAGGTCATTGAAACAGTTGTTCACCGTGCGTGATTGGATAAACCTAGCCATTTGAACAACACTGTGCATGGAAATAATACACTCATGTATGGAGCATGATTTATTCTGAAACATAGCAGAATTCCTCATATCCCATAGGAAGGCAAAAATTGATGCAGTTGCAACAAGAAGAAGATTATGGATCTACTCAATGCAACTGAATTCTATAATAAAAAGCATCCTTTGGGAAAAGGTACTAGGGGGAAAATGGAGACCAAAGTCGTCTTGCATGTGGTTACATAATCTATGTGCAAGATTTCATTCAACAAAAAGGTGTTATACACTTTCAACATCTCGTAAATAGAGGCTGCAGGCCAATACAATATGCCATCCAGCATTTTTCAACTGACCATGCATAGGAATCCAATTTCTCCAAATCTTCCAAAGGAGAAGGAAGTGTCTATGGGAATGAATTGGAACTTAAATTTCAAGATCTATGAGGGGGTTCTGGTCTTCGCCAGCATTTGTGCTTGTAAAACTCCCTTGTAGTGAGCTGAACAATCATATTCGGCTTCCAGATGAGAGTATCTGAATCAATATAGCTATAGAGATGAATCTGGGAAATGATGTGTGCTGGTAAAAGTCTATCCAGTTCCATCATCCTGGCATTGATATCATTGATAGACATGTGGTTCATCCCTTGAGGTACCAGCATAATTTCATAAAGATGGCAGTCTAGCCATGGAGTGGACCAATAGTTCAGATTGGAGTGATTTGAAACAGCCCAAATTGATTAGGAGATAATGTCCTGATATGAGGATTTAATTTTTGTCTAGATAGAGGAGAGCATGTATCCAGTGTAGCCAGTGCACAAGTGAGTAGTAAATCTTTCTTTAAGAAAATCCAGCTCACATTCATTATGTGTAAAGAGGTTCCAGGTGAATTTGGCCAGCAAGGCCTCATTAAAAACCCTGAGGTCCTTAATTCCAAGACCACCAATTTCAATGGGTATAATGCAGTCCTTACATACAATAGTTACCACTTTCTTTTCATTAATTCATCATGTACATTAAAATTTCCAAATATTGGCTTGAAGAGATTTGATCAGACTTACTGGCCATATATATATAGAGAAGAAATGAACAAACATTGAGGTGATGACTGAATTAATAAGGCATACTCTTCCTACTTGAGATAGGGACTTTCCCTCCCATTTATCCAGCTGTTGTGTGATGTTAGGATAGATTATTTCCATGTGGTAATGCTTTACCTTTCCCCAAAAGAGGGGAACCCAAGGTAGTTGAATGGAACAGATCCTTTTTTGACACCATGTCATTTGATGATTCTATTTTTCCTCACAGATGAGCTCCCTTTCCCAAAGAGAATAGATGGTTTACTCCAACAGATGGTGTGTCCAACAACATCTTCATAATGAGTAAATATATTCTAGATAGAAGATATTGTTCGCATATTATCCTACCCAAAGAGTATAATATCATCAGCATAAACGAGGTGTGAGGGTACAAAAGAGTCCTTCCCAGATTTGATAGGACAGTAGAAGCCAACCATCATTGCATTATTAACAAAATGACTTAGATAATCTTCCGAAAGTGAAAAGATAATCCCAGAGATGGGATCTCCCTGTCTGACCCCTTGTGTACACTGAAAGAAACCTTTTGGTGCCCCATTAACTAAAACATAGATTCTGGAACTCTCTAAAATGGTAGAAATCATACTGATAATCTTGGATGAAAACCAATACATGCTCAAAACCTTGAAAATAAAGTGCCACTTAATGGTATCAAAAGATTTGGATATGTCCAATTTTAAAGAAAAAGTCCCATGTTTGGATTCCATCATCATGATATTAAATCCTTCGGAGGACATATATAAGAATTTTTGTATTCTTCGCCCAGGAACAAGGCCAAATTGATTGGGTGTGATGATGTTACCAAAAATCTTCCCCAACCTAATGAAAATTATTTTACTAATAATCTTTGGGATTGTGTTTCCAATGGAAATCGGTCGAAAGTCACCAATGTCAATTGCAGCATCCTTTTTTGGAAGCAGAGTAATAAAATTGGAGTTGGCTCCAAAAGGGATTGATCATGAGATAAAGAACTCCCTAACAACATTGGTAATTTTTGTATGAATGATTTCCCAATATAAAATGAAGAATTTTTTGGTAAATCCATATGGTCCAGGGGAACTTTTAGAATTTATTGAAAAAATACCATATTTAACTTCATCCTCAAGAGGGGGAGAGGTCAGATCATTATTATGTGAGTCACCCACACACTTCTCCACACATTCAGCAATTGTGGAAGAAGGGGCAATACTATCATCAATATATAGAGCTTTGAAATGATCAACAACTATTTCAGAGAGCTCTTTCTCCTCAAACAAGGTTTCACCATTGATTCAGATATGATTAGGTCCTTTATAAACCCTTTTCTCCCATTACAAGCTATGAAATAACTTTGAGTTTCTGTCACCATCTTCGAGCCATCGAACATTGAAATGATTTTTTGCCATATTTTCTTTAACAGCAAGAATATCATCATGTTTTTTTGTGAAACTCAAGTTCCTCATGAGTAAGAACATCCCATGGTGATTTTTCTATTTGAAAGACACTAGCTGATATTCTACATCCTTAATTTCATCATCAATTCTTAATAAAGAGAGCTTACTCCAAACATGTAGATGGCTTTTGATTTTCTTGAGCTTTGAGGAAACCACAAAATGAGGGGTTTAAACATTGAATTGGAGTTGAAGGATTTTACGGGTTTCATGATTTTTATAGTTTTTCAAAATTTTAAGGTTTTAAAGGGTTTTTAGAGTTTTTTATGGTTTTATTTGTTTTTAGGGTTTTAGTGTTTTTTTTGACTTTTTAGTATTTTTAGTTTTTTAGTGGTTTTAAGTTTTTTTAGTGGTTTTAAGTGATTTTAGAGTTTTAAGGTTTTATTTGGGGATTTAATGGTTTTTTGGGGTTTTTAGGTTTTTAATTTTTTTATTATATTTTTAAAATTTTTATGGGTTTTGGGTTTTGGGTTTTGAGTGTTTTGGGGGATTTTGTTTTGAGTTTTTATAGTTTTTTTGAGTTTTTGGTGGTTTAAAGATTTTTAGTGTTTTTTTAACATTTTTAGGGGTGTAAATTTTTTATAGATATTTTATTGGTTTTTAGGGTTTTTATTTGTTTTTAAATTTATTATTACTTTAGGTGTTTTAAGGATTTTTAGGTTATTTAGGGTTTTAGGGTTCTTTATTATTTTTAGTGTTTTTGTAGGATTTTGTGGGTATAATGTGTTTTTTATGTGTTTATGTTTTTCCATGTGGTTTTTAGGGTTTTTATGTTTTTCAATGTTTCTTGGGATTTTTATTGATTTTTAGGGTTCTATTGTTTTTATGGATTTTAGTGATTTTGATTGTTTTCCTAGGTTTTTTGGTTTTTGTGATTTTTTATTTTTTAGGTGTTATTTGTGTTTTTATGGGTTTTTTGATTCTTAGAGTTTTCTAAATTTTTAGGGGGATAAATGGTTTTTCTAGTTTTTAATTATTTTTAAGGTT
Source organism: Viscum album (assembly GCA_963277665.1). Taxonomy (NCBI): domain Eukaryota; kingdom Viridiplantae; phylum Streptophyta; class Magnoliopsida; order Santalales; family Viscaceae; genus Viscum; species Viscum album. The sequence goes on along the minus strand of OY728162.1, from coordinate 471,534,979 downwards.
TTTATTGATTTTTTGGTTTTCTATTTGTTTTTAGGGGTTTTTTGGGTTTTTTGGTTTTAAGGGTATTTCAGGGTTTTTAAATATTTTAGGTTATTAAGGTTTTAAAGTGTTTTTAGGTTATTATGTTTTCCTATGAGTTTTTCATGGTTTGATCATGATTTAACATTTTTATGCATTTTTATGAATTTTATATGATATTATGGTTTTTTTAGTTTTTTAAGGATTTTGAGATTTTTTTTCGGATTTTTTTGGTTTTTTGGGGTTTTAGGGGTTTCTTAGTTCTTTAGAATTTTATGATTTTAATATTCATTGAAAATTTTTAGGGTTTTATATTGTATTTAGAGGTTTTATGGATTTTAAGGTATTTATGGATTTTAGATTTTGTAATGTTTTTTGTTGTTTATGGGTTTTAGTGTTTTTTATGTTCTTTATGGATTTTAAGGGTTTTTGGATTTCAAAGGTATTCGAAGGGTTGTCATAATTGGTATGTATTTTTATATTTTTTGGGATTTTTTTGTGACTTTTATGATTTTTATAGTTTTATGTTGTTTTATGGTTTTTATGGTTTGTGGGGTTAGGGTTTTTATGGGTTTTTTGTTTTCTAGGGTATTTATGGTGTTTTTTATATTTCTAAGGAATTTTAAATTTTTTAAAAAAAATTAGTTGCTTAAAGTTGTTTTAGACTTTTTAGTGGGATTTTATGGTATCGATGGTTTTCTAGATCATTTTAAGGTTTTTAGTTTTTTTAGGGATTTCAAGTGTTTTATCATTTTTTGGATTAAGGGTTTTTTAAGTTTTTTTAGGTTTGTAATGATTTCATATGATTTTTCAGTGTTTTATGGGTTTGTAAGTTATTTTCAGAATTTTATGGATATTTGATTTACTATTATATGTTTTATCGGTTTAGGGATTTCATGGGGTTATAGTTATTTTTAGGGTTTTTTAGATCTTTTGAGTTTTTAGTTTTTTTGAGATTCTATATGGTGTTTATATTTTTTATTTTTTTATCATTTTTAGGGATTTAAATAATTTCTAGATTTTTTAGTTGGGTTATGGGTTTTTTTGGGTTTTAGGTATTTTTAGGATTGTAGGATTTTTATTTCATTTAGGGGGTTTTAATGTTTTTAGTGAATTTTTATTGTTTGTAGTGTATTTTAGGTTTTTACAGGATTTATGTGTTTTATGTTTTTAAGGGTTTGTAGAGTATTTGTAGATTTTAGGTATTTTTATATTTTTTGTGATTTTTAGGAATTTTTTAGGTTTTAAAAGGTATTTTTGTGTTTTTTGGATTTATATGTGTTTTAGGGTTTTAGGGTTTTTATGGATTTTAGAATCTTTATTCATTTTAGGGTTTTTGATGTTTTTATTTTTTTTATAGTTCTCTTAGGGTGTTTTATTGTTTTTATGGTCTTTATGTTTTTATGAATTTTTTGGGATTTTAATGTTCTTTTTCGGAGGTTTTTTTGGATTGGGGGGGGGGGGTAGGAATTTTTATGATTTTTAGGGTTCTTATGATTTTTTTTGGTTTTTAGGGGTTTTTTGTAAATTTTTATGGTTTTTTTATATTTTTATAACTTTTTGAGGGTTTTAAATGGTTTTAGTATATTTATTTGTTTTTAGGGTGTTTATGGGATTTTAGGTTTTTTATTTTTTTGGGTGATTTTATACTTTTAGGGGGTTTTATGGCCTTTTCGGAGTTTTCAACATTTTTAGGTTTTTAGTGGTTTTGAGTATTTTTAGGGGTTTTCAATGTTTTAATGGTTTTACTTTTTTATATATTTTTAAGTTTTTTTAAGTATTTTAATGTCTTTTAGGGGGTTTTAGGTAATTTGAGGGATTTAAGTTTTTTTTTATTTTTAGAGATTTTATATTTTTATTAGGTTTTTAATGTTTTTTGTGTTTTTAGGGGTTCTAAGGGGTATTTTTGTATTTTTATCAATTTTATGGGTTTAAAGGGTTTTTAGTTTATTTATTGATTTTTAGTGTTTTATGATTTATTAGTTTTTTAGTAGGTTTTAAAGGGTTTCTATATTTTTAGGGTTTTTAGGGTTTTTAGGATTTTTAGGGTTTTTATGGTTTTAACTCTTTTGAGATTTTAGGTTTTTCAAGTGTTTTAAGGGGTTTATGGTTTTCATAGGGGTTTTATGTATTTTTATGGTTTTTTATTTTTTTATCTATATTTTAAGATATTTTTAGGATTATATGTTTTTACGTTTTTTGGGGATTTTTAGGTTTGTTAGGGTTTTTACGGTTTTTACAGTTCTTACGGGGTTTGGGGTTTTTAGTGATTTTTGAGTTTTTAGGGTTTTAAGGTCTTCAATAGTGTTAATGATGTCGTGGTTTAAAGGGTTTTAAGAGTTTTAGTGGGTTTTTGTGGTTTTTATGGGTTGTAGATTTTTATGGTTTCAGCATTTTTATGGTTCTTAGAGTTTTTCGTGTTACGTAGGTTTTTGGGGGTATTAATTATTTTTTGTTTTTTAAGGTTTTATTTTTGATTTTAAGAGGTTATAATTGTTTTTTATTTTTTGGGTTTTAAGGGATTTTATAGGTTTTTGGGTTTTTAGGAATTTTGAGGGTTTTTAGGGTTTATGTTTTTTTTTGGATTTTTAGTGAATTTTTTATTTTTATGGTTTTTAATTTTTCATAGTGTTTGTTAAAATTGTTCGGGGTCTGACAGGTTTTTAGAAATTTTTGTCAGTTTTAGAGGATTTTTGGTTTTTATGGATTTTATGGGTTTTTGGGGGGTTTTATGGCCTTTACGGTTTTTATGGTTTTAGCATGTTTTAGGTTTTTAGATGTTTTTATTGTTTTTTAGTTTTTAAGGTTTTCATATGGATTTTCAGGGTTTTATAGAGTTTTATGTTTTTTAGGATATGTATAGATTTCAATGGTTTTTGGATTTTTAGGTAATTGGGGTGTTTTTGGAGTTTTTAGTGGTATTTAGGTTTTTCTAGGACTTTTTGGGGTTTTAATATATTTTGGAAGCTTTAATGGTTTTTTGTGTTTTTACGGGGTTTTAGTTTTTTTTCGTTTTAAGGTTTTCTAGGAAATTTATGTTCTTCTAGGTTTTTAAGGTTTTATTATGGTTTTTAGGGTATTTTTTTACCATTTTAGGGATTTGTTCGGGTTATAAGGGGTATTTATGGTGTTTATCGGTTTTTGTGGGTTTTTGTGTTTTTTTTTTGAGTTTTTAGCATTTTTAATGTTATTTAGAGTTTTTAAAATTTTTATTGGTTTAAATGGTTTTTAGTGGTTTTAGGTTTTTATGTTTATTTAGGGTTTTTTATGGATTTTAGGGTGTTTACAGTTTTTAGTTTTTTATGATTTTTAGGGGTTTTAGCATTTTTTTAGATTTTAGGGGTTTCAAGTGTTTTATGTTTTCATATTTTTCTTAGCATATTTTAGGTTTTTATGGTTTTTGTTGGTATTCATTTTTAGGTCCTTTTATGATTTGTAGGGTATTTATGGTTTTTAGGGACATTTAGGATATTTAGGTTTTTATGGTTTTTTTGGGTTTTATTGTTTTTTGGGTTTTTTTTTGTTTTTAAAATTTTTAGGTTTTTAAAGGGTTTTCAGTGTTTTAAAAACTTGTAAGGGATTAATGGGTTTTTGGAGTTTGTAGTGGGTTTTAGGATTTTTATAGTGTTTTTTTTGTTTTTTATTGGTTTTAGGGGATTTAGAGTTTTTGGGTTTTTATGGTTTTTAAGGGTTTTAGTGTTTTGGGGGGTTTTAAGGGTTTTATATGTTTTATGTTTCAATGGATTTATTATAGTTTTTAATGGTTTTTGGGGTTTTTTATATTTTTACAGAGTTTTAATACTTTATATAAATTTTATGGGTTTTAGGGTTTTAATGTATTTTAGGGACTATATGGGTTTTATGGTTTTTATGTTTTTTCTGGATTTAGGGTGTTTAATATTTTTTATAATTATATAATATATTTAAGGGTTTAAAGTGTTTTTTTATTATTAGTGGTTTTTAGGTTTTTTATTTTTTTTAATATTTTTATTGGGTTTATGGTTTTTATGGTGTTTAGGGTGTTTTATGGTTTTTAGTATTTTTTTTGTTTTCTATTGGTTTTATGTGTTTTTTTGTTTTTATGTTTTTATTGGTGGTTTCCATTTCTTTTAGGGGTGTTTATTTTAATTTGTATTTTTAGGTATTTTATAATGCTTTTTATTTATTTTAATGGTTTTTTTGTGTTTTTCGAGTTTTTAGGTTTTTTATTTTTATTTTTGGTTTTAAAGTTTTTATAATTCTTAGGGTTTTAATTGTATTTAGAGTTTTTAACATTTTTACGGGTAAAATATGGTTTTAGAGAGTGTTGTGGGTTTTTACTATTTTTAGGGTTTTATGGGTTTTTAGGTTATTTATGGTTTTTAGGTATTTTTATGGATTTTAATTTTTTTTGGATTTTGGGTGCTTTTTGTTTTATGAGGGGTTTTAAGTGTTTTTAGGTTTTTAAGGTTTTAATTAGAGGTTTTAGGGTGTTTTCCATTTTTTAGGTTTTGATATATTATTGGGGATTTTTATGGTTTTTAGGGATATTGAGGTTTTTTACGGTTTTTAGGTTTTTTATATATTTTAAAGTTTTAGTGCTTTTTGAGTTTCTTAGACTTTTAATGGGTTTAATTGTCTTTCAAAATTTTATGGGTATAAATTAGTTTTAAAGTTTTTAGTTTTTTAAGTTTTTTAAGCTTTTGATGTGTTTTATCATTTTTAATGTTTTTCGGGCCATTAGGGTTTTTGGGTTTTTAGTGTTGTTTATGTTTTTAGGGGTTTTAAGTGTTTTTTGTATTTAAAGATATTCTTAGGGTTTTCAGGTTCACTAAGGTTTTTTACATTTTCAAGGATTATAAGTAATTTTTTGAGATTTTAATTGGTTTTAGGTTTTTTTTGGGTTTTTTATTTTTTTTAGATTTTTTAGAGTTTTAAGGGATTTTTTGTTTTTATGGATTTCTTTTTGTTTTTAGGGTTTTTTATTTTTTTAGGGCTTTATAGTTTTTTTCAGTGTTTTTGTTTTTTAGGGTTCTGGAGTATTTTTAGATTTTTTTAATGTTTCTTTGGGGTTTAAAGTGTTTATAGAGCATTTAGTTGTTTTTAGGATTTTTATTGGTGTTTTAAGTGTTTTAGGGGTGTTTTGGTTTTTATGGATTTTTATTGTTTTTATTGTTTTTTGGTTTTTTTGTTTTTCCAGGGTTTTAAGTGTTCTTAGGTTTTCATAGTGTGTTTTCATGTTTTTTAGTGTTTTTTACATTTTCTTGGGATTTTTAGGGATTTTTTTTGATTTTTATGATTTTTAGGGGTTTTAAGGATTTGGATGGTTTTGGTGGTTTTTTAAGGTTTCTAGGGTTTTATGGTATATTGGGTATTAGGGAATTTGTTTTTGGGATTTTTAGGGGTTTAATGTTTTTTAGTGTTTATTAATGTTTTTTGGGGATTAATGTGTTTTTGAGTTTTTAGTGGGTGTTATGGTTTTTATGGGTATTTACGATTTTTTACGGTTTTTAGGGGGTTTGATGGTTTTTATGGTTTTTGGGTTTTTTATTGTATTTTATTTTATTTATAGTTTCTAATTTTTTAAGGAATTAAATTCTTTAGGGGTTTTATGGTTTTCCTATGTTTTTTCAGGGGTTTTATGGTTTTTTACATTTTTATTGATTTTTAGGGATTTTTGAGATTTTTTGGTCGTTTAGTGTTTTTAGGCATTGGGGGGTATGGTTTTCTTTGTTTTGTATGTATTTTTTAATTTTTATGGATTTAATGGTTTTTATAGTTTTTAATGTTTCTACAGGATTATAGTTTTCTATAGTTTTTGCTGATTTTTTATGGTATTTATGGGTTTTAGGGTTTCATATGGTTTTATGGTAAATGAGGTGTAGGGCCAGGATATTCCTTGTTCCCAAAAATGTATTCGAAAAATAGAAAGTCAAAAAAAAATGCAAGAGTAGGGTCAAACAATCCATACAAAAAACTACAAATCATACGAGTCGACCACCCCATCATCCCCAAAGGGTTCTCCATCTACGACATATCCCGAAGACTTATCTTACTCTGCTATCTCCCAATCTGACGCAGCCTTCATTGAAATTTCTATATCAATAGAAATATTGGTATACATGTCCCTCTTCCTCTGTTACTCTATATAATTGTAGGCCTTAGAGGAGGCTCTGGTAGAAATTGGCTTTGTAAGATTCATGTAGTCCCTCCTTGTCCTCCTCTTTAGTGGAGCAGAGGAAAGACCTCCATGCTCCACCTTCCTTCTATAAAGCATGCTATCATCTCTCACCACCCTAGACTTGTAATTACCATCTTTTCCATGTTCAAAAATAGCAAGATCCACCCCAAATTTATGGCTTCTAGATCCGAGAGTATGTACATTGTCAACCCTCGACATACTCTTCTTAGGGCCTGAGTCCAGGCTAGTAGTATGAGGGTCACCCATCAAAGCCTTCTCCCTCCGTATCCGAGCCATGTTAGCATTAGTCATTCCATATTCCTCTAGAAAGATTTCCCCTAACCTTGAATCTGGATCATAATCATCCTAGAAAAAATGAACATCCTGCTTCAGATCTGTCTCATGCCGGATGTCCTTTTGATGCTACTCATATGTGAAACAATTTGGACCATTTTTGTGTTTGTGCATTTCATCCTTGTGTAGGGCTTATTCTAATCTTTTTTTTATCTTTCCAATTTTATCAGATGTCTCTAAAGAGACAAAATATGGTATTTAGGGGGTTTTATGGTTTTTATGATTTTAATGTTTGTTTTTAGAATTTTTATGGATTCTAGAATTTTTAGTTATTTTATGGTTTTAAGTGTTTTTAGGTTTCTAAAGATTTATTATGGGGTTCAAGAGTTTTTTACGTTTTTATATATTATTAAGGGTTTTTATGATATTTTTGTTTTCTTAAGTGTTTTAATGATTTTGATAGGTTTTAGGGTTTTTAGAGTTTTTATGATTTTGGGGGGTTTTAGGTGTTTTTCTAGGTTTTTTAATAGACTTATATAATTTAGGGTTTCAATGGGTTTTTTATATTTGTAGTGTGTTTTAGGGTTTTATGTGTTTTTTGGGTTTTTACGGTTTAAGTGGTTTAATGGATTTTACGGTGTTTAGGGTATTTTTAGTTTTTAGGGTTTTTAGGTTTTTTAAGCGTTTTAAATAATTTTCATTTTTTAAATGTTTTCTTAGGAGTTTTTAGGGGGTTTTTGTTTATTTATGTTTTTCAATATTTTTAGGTATTTTTTAGGATTTTTTGGTTTTTTGGGGGTTTTAGGGATTTTGAAGGTTTTTTGGTTTTCTAGGGTTTTTGGGTTTTTTAGGGTTATTGTGATTTTTTTACGATTTATAGTGCTCTTTACATTTTTTTAACATCTTTAGGGTATAATTTTTTTTGATTCTTTAGTTTTTTAATCGTTTTTATGGGTTCTTAGGGTTTTTATAGTTTTTAGGGTTTTTGGTTTTTTATGGTTTTAAGGGTGTCTTAGGGTTTTTAACTATTTTTATATTTTTAGAGGTTTTTAGAGGTTTTTATTGTTTATAGGATTTCAATTTTTTCTTAGGGGTTTTCAAGGGTTTTAACATTTTTAGTGATATTTAGTATTTTTTTATGAATTTTAGGGTTTTTAGTGGTATAGGGTTTTTGATTGTTTTTAGGGGTCTTATGGTTTTTAGTTTTTTTTAATATTTTTAGGGTTTTAAAGGGTTATTATAGTTTTAGAGTGTTTTTAGGGTTTTTATAGGTTTTTACAGTTTTGATTATTTTTAGGGGCTTTATGGGTTTTAGCATTTTTATGGACTTTCAGAGATTTTAGCATTTTTGGTTTTTCAGGGTTTTTATGTGTTTTTATATTGTTTGGGGTTTGTTATGTTTTTTCAGGGTTTTGTATTTTATTTTATGTTTTTTTGGAATTTTATGTATTTTTTAGGACTTTAATATTTTTAGGGGTTTTTTTGTATTTTGAGGGGTTTTAGGGATCATTTGTTGTTTTAGGGGTTTTATGGTGTTGTAGGGTCCTGGAAATTCTGCTAGGGGGAAATCCAATTACCCCAAAACATGGAAGAGGATCGAACCAGTCTGCGGACCAGCTTGCAGCAACAGTACGTGGCCGGTTCGGTGAACCCCCCCCCCCCCCTCGCAGACGCTGTCGTCCGCGAAATGGAGGTGGGGATCCTTTGCGGTCGCGAAGCAGGATGTGCGCCACTCCGATTCACCCACATGAACTGCCCCAGCCTCAAGCTGCGTTAGGCATCCTGAACCGCCTCCACTGTCTTTCGCGAAATGGAGGCGGGACCCTCCACGGCCACGAAGCACTCCCCGAGTTTGGTTCGCGGATGAGTGTTTAATGCCCCGTGAATTGCGGACTGACCAAGCCAGTCGTAAACCGGGTTTTTGGTCATGGGCCTCCTCAAACGGTTCTGTATGACCAAAGATACATCTCTTCTCCCACTCTATAAAAGGAGACCGAGGGGGGAAGGAAAGGGGATGGGGATTCAGAGGAATAGGATTTAGAGGAGATTGGTCAAACTCAGGTGGAAGGATTTCGAAGGATGGATTAGGATTTTGCAAACAGAAAAGTTCCAAGTTCGTGAACCGAAGAAGGTATAAACCTGAGAACAAACTGATAAGGAACTGAAAATGCATAATAATTTGGTGAACTGCGAACTTAAAATAACATAAAATGAGAAATCTCAAACCATAGCCCCTCCGCAGATGCACTCCCCTCAGATAAGGGAGCTTATGCCTCTTTTTTGATCCGTCGCGCCGCGTAGCACCCTCCTACGCGGGCGAAGCCTCATCCAACAAAACCCTGGCCTACGTCACCCTTGGCCACCGCTACTCGTGTGGAACCCTCCACAAACCACCCTGGTTCGCAGACTGAACCCGAAGCCGTGAACCGCCCTGGTTCGCGGAATGCCAATCGATCCACGAACCCCCCTGGTTCGTAGAGGGCCTCTCAGTCCGTGGAACACCCTGGTTCGCGGACGGCCTCCCCAGCCACGTAGCACTCCCCTATGCGAGGGACACCACCACACATACCCTTGGGTGGCCTCCCAAAACATATGGAGTTCTAGTTCTCCGAGCCAGATAAAATCCTTCTTATCTTGCCCGATCCGGCCCGATCCGTCGTGACTCCCTCATTGGTCTATTCATCGGCCCCGAGCTAAGGCCTCCACTAGAGCCACCAGTCTCGTGTGGTGTAACCCTCAGGCATATCATCACACCATTTGAGTTCACATAACCATGGTAAACAAGGGAAAAGGGGTTTCCCCGAACCTTGGGCGGATTCCCGAAGCATGCCTGGGTTCACATTCCCACGGTAATGCGGGGTCTGGGCCCGAGATCCCCCTTCCTACCTCTGCATGCCAGGCAGGGGGACTGCACGCTTCAGCGGTCGGACACTTCTCCCCTCCCCAGAGAGGGGGCGACATACCCATACCAAGTTATCCATCCTCATGCACCTCGGTACATCCCTGGATACTTCCCTGGGGAACAAGAGAGGTGATGGGGACATGAGAACCCCTTTCCCTCTCCTGCTGCGCTTTAACGCCATGGGCCTCCTCAAAGTGTGAGCCCCAATCCATTTCCCTGGGCCTACTCAGAGTGTAAGCCCCAATCCATCACCTTGGGCCTCCTCAGAGTGTAAGCCCCAATCCATTGACATGGGACTTCTTAGAGTATAAGACCCGATCAATTACCATGGGCCTCCTCAGAGTGTAATCCCCAATCCATTGCCATAGGCCGACCTCATGTGTAAGACCCAATCCACTTCTCACGGGCGCAACTTTCGAGATGTGATCCTATGGTTCCTGCTTCTCCTGTTTCTCACACCGAGCATGACTCACGTGGGCTTAGAGTAATCATAGACCATGGCATTACCACAGGCCTCCTCAGAGTGTAAGCCCCAATCCATCCGAACTATGTGGACTATGATCCCTGTCTCTTAGGCAGGGTACGTAGGAAGCCTCCCCGAGGTTCAATCCCAACAAAGGGTCATTCCGACCCCCCTTTCACATCGGTTTACCAACATCTCAGGCCTCCTCAGAATTTAAGCCCCAATCCACATCCCGGGCCTCCTCAGAGTGTAAGCCCCACCCATCTAAACTACGTGGACTTTGATCCCTGTCTCCTAGGCGGGGTACGTAGGATGTCTCTTCAAGGTTCAGGCCCAACAACCAGTCGATCTGACTGTCCTCACATCGGGCCAATCCTGGTGCCACCTCAATGAGTTCTGATTCCTAGGGGTCATTAATCCAACGATGGATGGTAAACCTCAGGCATAAATGATTCCGAACCCCTGCATTCAGCTGACCATTTCCAACCAGAAGAAATACGTAGATACTATTCTTGGGTATAAACCAAAGATTAAAAATCATATGAATACGTCTTAAATCTATAAGAGAGTCCTGTAATAGGAAATAATTCCCCCCAAAAGGGTGCGATGAGCCCGACTTACCATCCTCTCGACAAATGTTAGTTCTTAAGCTTCACTGGCCAAACCACCCTGCGAACGCCTGCCTTTGGAAAGCAGGTCCCTGCACCGTTGGATGTAGAACTGTTGGGCGTTTCAAGACCAAACCCCGAAACAAAAATGGTGAACCCGACCTGAATCTTTAACCAAGCATGACAGATTTAACCTAATCCCACCCTGTTCCCCCTTTTACTCACAAGGAGGGCCAAGCAAGGTCATTACTTATGCATGGGATCATGAGATGATGCTTTGACGGGTTTTCTGTTTGTATTTGTTAAAATGTTTTATAGGTACTACATAGAACTCCCTTCGATCCAATGACATCCCGAAGGAACTCACAAGCACGTGCTTACAGCTACGCGACGACCAGACATCCTCACCTACAGAGAATCACATCACCCAAACAACATCTTCAACGCTGGGTCTCGGATGTGCTGATTCAAGAGTACCACGCGAACGGTACTCTCGCAATGGTAGAGGCGGTAGTGAATGCCCACTAATCCATCCAGACTCGCCGTTCGCCTACCCAGCAGCGACCACAGAAGAAGATCCAGACATCCCCTATTGCTATCTCCAACCGTTTCGGGAGTCTATCCCTAGAACGGGACAATGCATACCTCCCTTATCTTAGGTAGGCAGATGAGGTTGACATTGAGGACTTCATCCCCATCGAACGGGGGTTCCCTCCATGCCCCCCTCTGGAAGGTATTATCGCGGACATGTTGCGACTCGACATCCTCACACCGAGGAGGATGTCTCCCTGAGGATTCAGGCCTACTCTCCCCAAGCTCCGGCCCCTCGGACCGCCCGACAAGGGCGGCAGATGTACAATCAGGGACCGGTCATCACCATGGTCCCTGAGGAGGAGCTCTGTTGCCCAGCCACGAAGACGTACCACGAACAGGCACCTACACCTGTTCGCTCCTCCCAATCCCACCATCCATACATGGAAGAATCATACAAGCCAACGTGCATCCCCTCCGAGCTCCATCAAGCCCGTCTCTCACACAAGACGGCACTTACCAGGTAGGAACCCCTCCCTGCCCAGGGTCATGAATTCCACCAAACTGACGTGGTGGTGACCCGGCACCTGCAGGACAAGCTTCTATTAGATTCTTCTGGAACCCGACATCCCAGCATGGTGGTGATCAACAAATCTCGCCACCCAGATGTGGCGTAAAATCATAGGAGGGCACGTCTCCCTACCAAAAAATGCCACTGACTCGATACGGTGGGAAACCAATATATGCAGGGCCAGCTCCATGCGGATGCAAGTAAAGTTTTCCACCCTGATGTGGTGTAAAATGGATAGATATATCGGTGTATCCTGGTATAGGGGTAGATTAGTTCACCTACCCCGACACAAGAGAATTGTCAGTACCCACTGACAAACGGAGGAACGGAGAAGGATATTCCTAATCCGATATCGGAATGGGCCTTCATACCTATTCTAGCCAAATATGCCTCTCTACATATCTTGGAAATGATGGAGGAGAAGGTTTCGATCCCAGATCATATCTTGCAAACTTTTCAGAATGTAATTGCATCAGCAGAAATAGCAAGCACTCGGGCCCGTGAGCCTGTCACCCCAATTGAGGCAACTCATCTGAGAGACGAGATATCCGCCTCAGAGCAGATCTGCATCCCTGTATCAGCCCAAGAGGGTCACCGGCCATATTTCATGATGCAAGGGAAACCGGATCAAGCAGCATCACTCATTCCAACTTGGGGACACCCATCCATCATGGTGGATGCTCCAGAGCAGGCATATATCCCTTAAAAAGTCAATATGTTCCTCGGCATATCTCTACCGCATCACGGGACCCAATTAGACAGGGACCCAAAGGTGAAGGTCGTTATCAAAAGCAGACGGTCCCGACTACCTACAAGAAAGTACTCTGAACGCACCGAAGGCAGCTGGAAAATAAAGAGGGAGTTCATGACTCCACTTTTCTAGTACCTGGGGTTCCTGATACTGCTAAGAATATATCAAAGGCTCAGAACCCTACCGATCCATTACCATATTATGGGAGTGGCAGTAGTAGTTGCGAAGGTCCTCCCCGCAATGTTGCTACCAGCAGCTCTGAAGGTCCCCCCAGAGCACCCGTGGGGGCCTCCCCCATGGGCATATAAAGATCGATCACGAGAGCTCCTCTTTTGATGTGAGTCACGGAAACCCTCTGTGTGACCAGAAGATCGAGCAGCAAGAAAGTCCTCCACATGGTGCGGTCCACCCAGAAGGTCCTCCCTGGGGTATACAATGCCCATCCATTATCATTCTTTATGCTTTTTAGGGGATTTTATGGTTTTTAGGTGTTAATGGGTTTCATTAATTTTTTAAATTGTCTTAGTATTTTTTTTTTCATTTTTAGTGATTTTTAGGATTTTTTTTTGGATTTCAATGGGTTTTATTTTTTTGGGATTTTAAACTGGTTTTTAGGTTTTTAGGTTTTAAGGTATTTAGTGTTTTTTTTGTTTTTATGGTTATTAGGGTTCATTTTTAATTTTTAGGGGTTTCATTTGTTTTTATGTTTTTATGATTTTATTAAAGGTTTTGAGACTTTTTGGTGATTTACATTTTTTGGGATATTTTGGGCTATTTTTGGGGTCTTTTGTGTTTTTAGGGATCTTGAGGGGGTTTAGTAGGTTTCAGGGGGGATTATGGTTTTATAGTATTTTTGGATTTATTGGGTTTTTTTTCATTCTTAAGGGTGTTTAGGTTTCCTAAGATTTCTTAAAATTATTAGGGGTTTAAAGTGTTTTTATAGTTTTCAGTGTGTTATGAGGGTTTTTTTATTTTTAGGGGGTTTAAAGATTTTAAGGATTTTTATGGTTTCTGGGGTATTTAGTGTCTTTTATGGTTTTTTGGGATTTGGTTTTTTAGGTATTTTAAATTTTTAGGTTTTTCAGGTTTTCTATGTGTTATTCAAGGTTATAAAGATTTTTCACATTGTTGATATTTTTAGTTAATTTTTATGATATTTATGGTTCTTAGGTTTTTTTAGTCTTTTGAGGGTCTTTTTGTTTTCATTTTTTTCGTATTTTTTTGAGTTTTTTATATATTTAAAATTTTTTAGAGTTTTTTTTACATTATTAGGGGTTTAATGGTTTTTTATATTTTAGTGGGTTTTTATTATTTTTATGGACTTTTATGTTTTTGAAGTTTTTTGGGGTTTATTGGTTTTTTGGGTTCATTCTTAGATTTGTTAGGGTTTTTATTTTTTATTATATTTTTATGGGTTTGAAGTGTTTTTAAGGTTTTCTTAGGTTTTTTCTGAGTTACTAGAGTCATTTAACTTTTTATTTATTTTTAGGGATTTTTTTTGTTTTAAAGATATTTTAGAGTTTTAAAGAGTTTTTAACATTTTAGGTGTTTAAAGGGGTATAGTTGGATTTTAGGGTTTTAGGTACTTCTAGGTTATTTTATGGTCTTTACTATTTTTTTATGATTTGAGTGTTTATTTGTGTTTTTAGTGTTTTTATGTGTTTTTTGGGTATCAAGGGATTTTGAGGGATTTTTATTTTTTAGGGTTTTTAAGGGTTTTCTGTTTTTTTCAGGTTTTTATGGTTTTTTCGAGTTTTTAGGGTTTTAAGGTATTTTTTAGATTTTTAACATTTCTAAGGGATTATAGAGTTTTTATAGATTTTAGTAGGTTTTATGTTTTTTATTTTTAGGGTTTTTTAATGTTTTAGGTGTGTTTATAGTTTTTCTGTGTTTTGGGGTCATTTATGTGTTTTATTTTGGGTTTTTTTAGGTTTTTAGGGGTTTTAATTGTTTTAAATTTTTAGTGTTTTCTTAGATTTTTTCAGTTTTTATAGTTTTTTATATTTTTAAATAATTTACAGATTTTTTTATTTTGGTGGGGTTTTAAGGTACTTAGTGAATTTGAGGGGTTTTACGGTTTTATGGGTTTTTTTTGTTTTTAGGGATTTTTTTAGATTTTAGGGGTTTTATGTGTTTTTAAAATATGTTAATTTTGTTAGGGGTTTAAAGGGTTTGGGAGTTTTTGTTAGTTTTTATGGATTTTAGGGTATTTTAGGGTTTTACGTGTTTTATGGTTTATATGTTTTTAGTGTTTTTAGGGTTTTTAGGGTTTTAGAGTTTTTTTTAAGTTTTTTTGGGATAAAATAATTTTAATATTTTAAGGTTTTATTATGTGTTTTAGGGTTTTTAATTTTTTTAATGTTTTTAGGGATTTTTAGGGATTTTTAGGTTTTTATGGTTTTTTAGATTTTTTCGAATGTTTAAGGTATTATGGGTTTTTAGTGTTTTAGGTGTTTTTAGCGGTTATAGAATTTTTATTTTTTAAGGGTTTTATGTGTTTCTTGGTTTTTTATGGTTTTTAACGGGTTTCTCATGGTTTTTATGGATTTTTTATTGCTATGGATTTTTAGGGATTTGTTATGATTTTATGGTTTTTAGGGTTTTGAATGATTTTTAGGGGTTTCAAGGTTTTTTGATTTTTTTGGGATTTTTATGGTTTTTTAGATTTTTAATTGTTTTTTTTATTTTTAGGATTTTTATGGGTTTTTATATTTTTTAAAATTATGATTGGTTTAAATGGATTTTATATTTTTAGTGTGTTTTAGGGTTTTTATGGGTTGTTAGGGTTTTTTTTTCTTTTTAGGGGTTTTATGGTTTTATTTTTGTTAATAATTTTTTGTGGTTTTATTATTTATATATTTTATATATTTTTAAGGTTTTCAAGTGATTTTGGGTTTTAAGGTTTTCTTAAGGGTTTTTAGTGACTTTAGTGTTTTTAATATTTTTTAATGGTTTTAGGTATTTTTTATCATATCTATGGGTTTTTGGGGTTTAGGGATATTAAGGGGTTTTTGGGTTTTCATCATTCTTTTGGGGTTTTAGGGTGTTTTGATGATTTTTGGGTTTTATGGTTTTTAGGGATTTTATCTTTTTAGGTGTTTTACGCTTATTAGTGTTTTTACTTGTTTTTATAGTTCTTATGGGTTTTTAATTTTTTATAATTTATAGGGCTTTTTATGTTTGTGGGGGTTTTAGATTTTTTAGGTCATTTATGATTTTTAAGTGTTTTAGGTTATTAGGGTTTTCATAGTGTTTTTTATCAATTTTGGGTTTTTTTTATTTTAGGAATTTTTTGGGATTTTTAAAAAAATATTTTTTAGGGTATTTAGGGATTTTATGTGTTTTTAGAGTTTTAATATTTTTGGGTTGTTTTAGGATTTTTATGTGCTTTTAGGGTTTTTATATTATTATATATTTATTTCACATTTTTATGGGTTTAAGAATTTATTAGAGTTTTAGTGAGTTTTTTGTGTTTTTTTGGGGTTTTAGTGGGTTTTATGGTTTTATTGTGTTTTATGGTTTATAGGGGTTATAGAGTTTTTTTATTGTTTTTAGGGTTTATTATTATTTTTAGGTATTTTAATTATTTTTATGTTTTCAGGTATTTCTTTGGGGTTTTTTGTGCTTTTAGAATTTTAACATTTTTAGTGAATTTTAGTGTTTTTAGGGATTTTTCTTTTTATGGATTTGGGGATTTTGTTGGTTTTTTGGGTTTTAGGGGTGTTTTTTTCTAGGTATTGAGGGTTTTTGGAATTTTTTATTCTTTTACTATTTTTTATTGTTTTTTTACTTTTTAGTGGAATAATTTGTTTTATCTTTTATAGTAGTTTTTTGGGTTCTTATGGTTTTAAGGTATTTTTTGATTTTTAGCGTTTTTAGGGGTTTTAAGGTTTTTAGAATTTCTTAGGTTTTTAGGGGTTTTAAGTGTTTTTAAATTTTTATGTTTTTAGGGGTTTTAATGAGTTTTTAGAGGTTTTAATTGATTTTAGTATTTTTATATGTTTTAGGGATTTTTATATATTTGAGGGGTTTTAGGGGTTTTAGGGTTATTAGGGCTTTTATTGTTTTATAAAAAAATTAAGAGTTCAAATGTTTTTTGTATTTTTTATTTTTTATAGTGTTTTTTGGGGGTTTTGGGTTTTTATGGGTTTTGGTGGTTTTGGTGTTTTTATGTTTTTAGGTTTTTTTAGGGTTTTTAATATTGATAGATTTCTTAGGGGTTTTTTGTGTTTTAATTTTTTTTATGGTTTTCTTATAGATTTTATATGTTTTATGTTTTTTAATGTTATAGTGATTTTAAGGTGTTTTTTATGATTTTATGGGTTTTTATGGATTTTGATAGTTTTGAGGGTTTTTATGGGGTTTTAGAATTATTTTAATTTTTTATTGTTTAAATGTTTTTTCATAGTTTTTTAATGTTTTTTGGGGTTTAAAATGTTTTTTGGGGTTTTTAGGGTTTTAGGGTTTTTAGGGTTTTTTGAGGTTTTTAGCACATTTTATGTTTTTATGGGTTTTAATTATTTTTATGTTTTTATTAGTTTGTAAGTGGTTTTCATGAATTTTAGGTATTTTAATGTTTTTAGGAAATTTTTGGGATGTTTTTGAATTTGTTTCTTATTTTTAGGGTTTTAGGGATTTTGAGAGTTTTTATAGTTTTGGTTTAATGTGTTTTATTGGTTTTTAAGAGGGTTTTTTAGTTTTTAGCGGTTTTAAGTTTTTTGGAGTTAATAAAATATTTTATTGCTTTAAATGGGTTTTAGAGTATTAATATTTTTAGGGTTTTAAAAATTGTTTATGATTTTTAATGTTTTTCGTAGTTTTAAGGTTTTTATGGTTTCGGATGTTTTTTAATAGTTTTAAGCATCTTTTATTTTTTCCTGGTAATTTATGAGTTTTAATGATTTAAGGTTTGTGTAGGGGTTTTCAGTGTTTTTTTTTATGTTTTTCATAATTTTAGGGATTTTTTTTATTTTTATGGTTTTTTGAATTTTTGTGTATTTTGAGGTTTTGAGGGTCTTATAGGGGTTTTAGAGTTTAAATATTTTTAGTGATATTTAGAAATTTTATGGAATTTTAGGGTTTTTAGCAGTTTTGTGTTTTTGATGGTTTATAGGGGTTTTAAGGTTTTTAGGGATCTATGTTTTTTTTTGAGTTCTATGGGTATTTTATTTTTTATGGGTTTTTATGGTTTTCGTGTTTGTTTATTGTTTTTAGAGGTTTTAAAGGTTATTAGAGTTTTAGAGAATTTTAAGGGTTTTTATAGGTTTTTACAGTTTTTACTATTTTTAAGGTGATTTGGGTTTTGGCATTTTTATGGATTTTCAGAGTTTTTAGGATTTTATTTTTTTAGGGTTCTTATGTGTTTTTATATTGTTTGGGGTTTCTCAGAGTTTTTTCTGGATTTTTATTATATTTTATCTTTTGTTGGGATCTTATGGATTATTTAGGATTTTAATTATTTTTAGTGTTTTTAAGTATTTTGAGGGGTTTTAGGTTCTTTTGTGGATTTATGGTTTTAGGGGTTTTATGGTATTTTAGGTGTTTTAATTTTTTAGGTAGTTTTTGGTTTTTAAGGGTTTTATGACTTTTATGGTTTTATTAGGTGTTTTCTAGGTTTTTATGGTTTTTCAGTTTTTTAGGGATTTTTCTTATTTTTTAAGGTTGGGGTGGGGGGGTCTGTGGGATTTAGGTATTTTAGGGCCTTTAGGGGTTTTATTTAGTTTTTTACATTTTTAGTTTTTTATGTTTTTTTTAAATTTTAGTGCCTTAAATGTTTTTTATAGTTTTTTTGTGGTTTTAGAATTTTTGTAGATTTTTAGGGGTTTTATGGTTTTTAGGTGTTTTATGGTTTTGATGGTTTTTAGGGCGTTTTATGTTTTTTATGGTTTTTAGCATTTTACTATATTAGCTATTTTATGGGTTTATAGATTTTTAAGGTTTTTTAGGGGTTTTAATGATTTTTTTGGTTTATTATAATTTTAGGGATTTTTATGATTTTTTTACAATTTTAAGGGTTTTTTGAATTTTAGGAATTTTGGAGATTTTTAGGGTGTATATGGTTTTTTTAGTTTTACGTTTATTTAGTTATTATGGTTTTTATATATTTTTTGATTTTTTTATCATTATTTGGGGTTTAAAAGGATTTTATAGTTTGCAATTATTTTTATGTTTATATGGTTTTTAGGATTTTTAGGGGTTTTAGGGGTTTTAGGGTTTTTACATTTTTTAGCGTTTTTAGGTTTTTAGAGGATTTAAGTGTCTCTATAAATTTTTTATTTTCATTGTGATTTCAATATTTTAGGGTTTTTCTACATTTTTAGGTATTTTTGGGATTCTTTTTTTATGTTAATGGTTTTTTGGGTTTTTAGGGATTTTGACGGTTTATGGTGTTTTTTGGGATTTTTTATTTTTTTGTGTTTTTAGGTTTTTTTTTTGAGTTTTTTATCATTCCAAGGATTTTTATAATTTTTTATTTTATAGGGGATTAATGGGGATTTAGAATTTTTAGTGGGGTTTTGGGTCTTTTATAGGGTTTTATTGTATTTATGGTTTTTAGGTGTTTTAGGATTTTTAGTGCAGTTATGTTTTTATTGATTATTAGGGTTTTTAATGTTTTTAGGGTTTTAGATGTATTATGTTTTAATAGGTTTTTAATGTTTTCTTAATTCATTTCATAGTTTTCATAATTTTTATAATTTTTCTAGAAATTTTTTGTTTTTTTGTTTTTATAGTTTTTTTTATTTATAGGGATTTTGAGGGGTTTTGGGGGGTTTTTTTGGGTTTTTTGGGTTTTATTATTTTTTAATGGTTTTTAAGGTTTCTAGAGTTTTTAAATATTTTTATGGTTTCAGGGGTTTTTATTGTTTTAGTGGGTTTGTGGGGTTTTAGGTTTATTAATGTTTTTAAGGGTTCTTATGGTTTTTAGCGTTATTTAGGTTTTAGGGTTTTTTTAGGTTTTTAAGGGTTTTTATTGTTTTTAGTGTTTTAAGGTATTCTTAATTTTTTCAATTATTATTAGGTTTTTTTTGTATTCAGGTTTTTATGGATTTTTTAGTATTTTCATTATTATTTATAGTTTTTAGGGATTTTTGGTGTTTTTATGGCTTTTACTGTTTTTTTACATTTTAGGATTTTAATGGTTTATTGAGTATTTTGAATTTTTTTTGGGTTTAAGATTTTTAGGAGTTTTTATTGGTATTATGAGGTTAGGGATTTTTATCGTTCTTATTGGTTTTTATGATTTAGAGGATTGTTTAGGTTTTTGGGTTTTTAGCAATTTTTAGGTTTTTAGGGGTTTTAAATGTTTTTACCTTTTAATGTTCTCTTAGGGTTTTAGTGGATTTTAGGTTTTTAGTGTATTTAGGATTTTTTTTGGATTTTATGATTTTATAGGTTGTTTTGGGATTTAGGAGTTCTTGTGTTTTTTATGGTGTTAGTGTTTTTGGGTTTTTATAATTTTTTAGGTTTTTAGTGACTTTAATCATTTTTCATTTTTTAAGGTTATCTTTGTGGTTATTGGTTTTTTAGGGATTTTTATGTTTTTAGGAATTTTTATTGTGTTTTTTGAATTTTATGGTTTTTAAGGTTTTATGAATTTTGATATTTTTAGTGTTTTTATAGGTTTTATGGATTACTATTTTTTTTTGTGTTTTAGGGGGGGGGGTTATTTATGTAGGGTTTTTAGGTTTTTTATATTTTAGAATATTTTAGGGCTTTAAATGGTTTTTTGAGTT
Organism: Viscum album; assembly: GCA_963277665.1. Lineage (NCBI taxonomy): Eukaryota > Viridiplantae > Streptophyta > Magnoliopsida > Santalales > Viscaceae > Viscum > Viscum album. The sequence goes on along the minus strand of OY728162.1, from coordinate 471,514,948 downwards.
TTAGTGATTTTTATGATGTTTATGGTTTTTAATATTTTTTTTGGTTTTTAGGGGTTCTATGGTTTTCATGATTTTTGGGTTCTTTATGTTTTTTATGATATTAGCATTCTTTATGATTTTTAGGGGTTTTCAATATTTTTAGGTTTTTATGGGTTTCTTTGGGTTTTTCAATGGTCTTTGGGTTTTTTTCATTTTTAGTTAATTTTAGGATTTTTTTGGATTTGAATGGGTTTTATTGTTTTTAGGGATTTTAAGGGAGTTTTCTGGTTTTTTATGGTTTTAAGGTAATTCGTGGTTTTTTTACGGTTTTTAGGGTTTTTTCATTTTTTAGGGGTTTTAAGTGTTTTTATGTTTTTAAGCTTTCCATAGGGGTTTTGAGAGTTTTTGGTGGTTTACATTTTTAGGGATATTTTTCGTTATTTTAGGGGTCTTATGGGTTCCTAGGGATCTTGAGGGGGTTTAGGGGGTTTCAGGGGGGCAAAGGGTTTTTATAGTATTTTGGGATTTTTCCGTTTTTCGGCATTCTTATGAGTTTTTAGGTTTCTAGAGCTTTCTTATAATTATTAGGTGTTTTAATCATCTTTAGGTTTTTTATGTTTTCATAGGGGTTTTCAAGGTTATAAAGAGTTTTTATATTTTTTGGGATTTTTAGTTCTTTTTATGATTATTATGGTAGATAGGTTTTTTATGTCTTTTGATGGTCTTTGGGTTTTTATGGTTTTTAGGTTATTTTTTGAGTATTTTTTTGTATTTAAGGTTTTTTATTGTTTTTTTGCATTTTTAAGGGTTTAATTTTTTTATATATTTTAGTGGGTTTTTATTATTTTTATATACTTTAATGGTTTTGAAGGTTTTTGGGGTTCTTTGGTTTTTTGGGGTTTTCTTGAATTTGTTGGGTTTTTTATTTTTTATTAGTTTTTGAAGGGTTTGATGTGTTTTTAAGGATTTATTTGGTTTTTTCAGGGTTATTAGGGTTATTTAAATTTTTACGTATTTTTATGGATTTTTTGTATTTTTATGTTCTTTTAGTGTTTTAAAGGGTTTTTAGAGTTTTTAACATTTTATGTTTTTAATGGGATTTTAGTATGATTTTAGGGATTTATGTTATTATTGGTTATTTTATGTTTTTTAATAATTTTTTATGATTTTAGGAGTTTTTTTTGGGTTTTTAGTGTTTTTATGTGTTTTTTATGTTTCTATGGATTTTGAGGGTTTCTTTTTAGAGTTATTTGTGGATTTTTGGTTTTTTTGGGTTTTTATGGTTTTTTTTTGAGTTTTTAGGGTTACAAGGTATTTTTGTTTTTTTAACAATTTTAAGGGATTATAAGGTTGTAGAGTTTTTAGTAGGTTTTTGATTTTTATTTTTTTAGTGTTTTTAATGTTTTAGTTGTTTTTATAGTTTTAGCGTGTTTTTAGGGTCTTTTATGGCTTTTTTTTGGTTTCTTGGGTTTTTTAGGTTTTTATTGGTTTTAATTGTTTTAGATTTTTATGGTTTTCTTAGGGATTTTCAGTTTTTTATAGTTTTTTCTGATTTTATATATTTTATGTCTTTTCGGATTTTTATATGTTTTTATGGTATTTAGTGATATTGAGGGGTTTTAGGGTTTTGTGGGATTTTTTAGGGATTTTTTATATTTTAGGGTTTTGATGTGTTTTTAAATAATTTTAATTATTTATGTCTTTAAATGGATTTGGGGTTTTTTTGGTTTTTAATGAATTTTAGGGTATTTTAGGGTATTAGTTGTTTTTTGGTTTATATGGTATTTTTTTATTTTAGGGATATTTAGGGGTTTTATGTTTTTTCAGTTTTTAGGGGATACAATAGTTTTATTATTTTAATGTTTTCTTAGGTGTTTTAGGTTTTTTATTGTTTTTAATGTTTTTTGGGATTTTAAAAGATTTTTAGGTTTTTAGGTTTTTTTCGGTTTCTATGAATTTTGATGGTTTTTAGGGGTTTTAGTGTTTTAGGGTTTTTAGCGGTTTTAACATTTTTTTTTGTTTTTTCGGGTTTTAAGTGTTTTTTTTCTTATTATGGTTTTCATTGGGTTTCTCATGGTTTTTAGGGATTTTACATTACTATGGATTTTTAGGGATTTTTTTATGATCTTATGGTTTTTAGGGTTTTAAATGATTTTGAGGGGTTTTAGGGTTTTTTAAGAATTTTGGGATTTTTATGGTTTTTTAGATTTTAATGGGTTTTTTAATTTTTATGCTTTTAATTGGTTTCTATATTTTTTAACATTTTCATAGTTTTAAATGGATTTTTGAGTTTTTAGTGTGTTTTAGGGGTTTTATGTGTTTTTAGGGTTTTTATGTTTTCTAGGGGTTTATGGTTTTAGTTTTGTTAAGAATTTTTTTCGGTTTATGGTTTTTGTGTTTTTATTTCCATTATGTTTTTTATGTTTTTTTTTAGTGTTTTTCGGGTTTTTAATTTTTTTACATTATTAAAGGTTATATCGATTTTTTATCATTTCTATGGTTTTTTGGGATATAGGGATATAAAGGGGTTTTAGGGTTTTCATCATTCATTAGGGGTTTTAGGGAGTTTTGTGGAATTGTTAGTTTTATGGTTTTTATATATTTTATGTTTTTAGTTGTTTTCGAGTTTTTAGAGTTTTTACTGGTTGTTACAGTTCTTTTGAGTATTTAATTTTTTTTAATTTGGAGGGTTTTTTATGTTTTTATGGTTTTTAGAATTTTTAGGTTTTGTAGGATTTTTATGTGTTATTTGGTTTCTAGAGTTCTCATAGGGTCTTTCATGGTTTTTCGGTTTTTCACATTTTCATGATTTATTGGGATTTTAAAAAAAATATCATTTTGGGGGTATTTAGAGATTTTATGGGTTTTTAGGGATTTAAATATTTTTTGGGGTGTTTTAAGATTTTTTTTGTTTTTAGGGTTTTTATTTTTTTTGGATTTTTGTTAACATTTTTAGGGGTTTAAAAGGTTATTAATGTTTTTTGTGAGTTCTTTAGGTTTTTCTGGGATTTTAGTGGGTTTTATGCTTTTATGATTTTTTATAGTTTTTAGGGGTTATTGGGTTTTTTAGGGTTTTTAGCGATTTTCAGTTTTTAGGGCTTTTATGTATTTTTATTATTTCAAGTATTTATTTGGGATTTTCAATTTTTTTGGGATTCTTACATTTTTAGTGATTTTTAGTGCTTTTAGGGTTTTTTCTTGTTAGGGTTTTGGGGATTTGTGGGTTTTTTGGGTTTTTAGGGGATTTTATGAATTTTTTTATTCTTTTTGTGATTTTTATAGTTTTTTAATTTTTTTAGTGGAATAATTTTTTTATAGATTATATTATTTTTTGTGGTCTTATGGTTTTAAAGGATTTTTTTTTTGTTTTTAGGGTTTCTAGGGTTAAAGCAGTTGCGAGAACTCGGCTATTCCTAGTCCCCCCAAATATATTAGAAAAAAAGTAAGGGTAGGGCCAAATGACCCAAACCCAAAAGCAAGTCCCAAAGGAAAAGGAAAGCAGAAAACAAAAGAGAAAAAAAGAAAAAGGAAGGAAAAGCAACAACAGAGGTGATCATGTCCTGAAATTTAATTAATGTCTGCACCACATTGGTCTCCATCCCCACCATAGCTATCAACAGCATCAGTATCCACTGACTCCCTCTTAGATGATTCACCTAGGATGTTAGTGTAAAACTCTCTTAGCCTTCGCTGATCCGCATTCAACTGAGTGTTGATTGACCTCCCACCAATGCCTGAGGGTTTTTTCTTTACAGCTTTACTGGATGCCATAGTAGACACTGTCTTTGGTAGTGAGGAATAGTCCTTCCTCGGCTTCCTCTTTCATGGGTTAGATGTGACAGTAGAAGAAAATTAATCCTGAACAGGGATAATATTGTTCTCTTTATTTGGATAGCAAACAATGAGGGTTGACCCCTCAATAGCACCCTCCCCAGATGAACCACCTGTAAAGTTCTCTTTCCTGAGAGGGAATTCATTCCTGAGAATAGCCTTCCCCTTCATTATCTATGCCATGTTGAAGTTCATTCTTGATTCGTCATCAGAACCCTCCCCCCAAGACATTGCGCCATGTAATTTGATTTAATCTTGTAAGATGGATTTATGCACTGCTGTTGGTGTCACATTGGAAACCTCAAAAGTCATGTCCTTTTCTATCATTTTCGAGAAAACAGCTTCCGTTTGTCCAACCTCAGCAGTCCAGGCATTGAGTATCCCTTCGGGCACATGCGCATTTGAAATATCCACTGCGACCGGGTCCAGATTCCCATTATCAGCATAACTTGCTTCATGCAGATCAGAGAATTCCACAATAACACAAGTCAGATCCTCATCACAAGAAGGCCAAGTAGCATGCACCCATTCAAGCCCACCAGATTCATCCTCTAGAGCACTGGAACCAGGTACAACTGTATCATCATACCCTATATTAGCATCATCAATCTTAGTAGTGAGAACCCCTTCGGGAACACACCCATCTGAATCATTCCCCACAGCAGGGACCAGATGCCTTTCATCGAGGAATATGGATTCAAGTAATAGGGGGAACGTCACAACAGCTCCATTAGAAGCAGGTCGGGTGGTATGATCCCCTTTAAAAGAACCAACGTTCTGCCTTCTGTAGTCAACAAGGCCATCTACCTCGAGACTGTCAAAGGCCTACGATGTGGCCTGTAGCTACTCAAGATAGAGGCTAGGGTCGCCACAAATCCCCAGAGGCGCTAAAACTTGCTGAATATCATGTTTCGCATCATTTAAATCATCATCTTCATGGCTTTCCGAATCCCCTAGGCCCTCAAAGCGGTTTCTCAGGGATATCCCATAGGTGACATTCATTTTTCTTCCATAAAACCTGTGGAATTCATCATCAGTTCTCCCATTTTCACATAGGGTCCCAAAGGACACCCCTGCAGTTGGCGTTAAGACCCTACCACCCTTCCCAACAACTTCAAGATTAGTATCTAGACTCGCCACCTCCACCACATCCTTATCTCTCCTAATAAAAGATTTCAGTGCTTCTTTGCTGTAGCTACAACCTAGGGTGACATCCGACCACTCATCACAAACGAATTCCTTACCAAGAAAATCAATCCTCATCCTATCAAATGCAACCTTAGCGGGAGGGTTTGGATCCTTATTTGGGGCCTTCTCTAGAAAAGGTTCCTCTAATGGGTGGTCAATAGGAGCATCATCAACCAAACCATCACCACTAACAACTCCTATATTAAATCCATGAGCAAATGGTTGCTGCAAAACTGGTCTAACAGGGCCAGAACCACAAAAACATTGAGTAGTTGAGTGACCTAGTCTCCGACAGATCGAAAAGAACATGAACCAGGATTCAAAACAAACCTATTGATGCCACAGAAGCTTCCCTTCAACCTCAATGCAAACCGAATAAACTGGGTCCTTGGAGACATCTACCTCGACACAAATCCTTAGGCGATGGGGTGACAAACCAAAGTAGTGCGGGAGTCCGAGAAAAGGAACCTAGGAATCATATTTCCAATGATGCAGAGAAAAGTAGGATTCTAGAAAGGGAGGGCTATCCCAAGAAGGGTGACCCAAATTGTCGTGACTAAAGGATCATGCTGTAGATGGAAATCAAAGGACCAACAAAACAAGGAAAAGCAAAACCCATCCACTTTCCTTGGAGTGAACTCCTAAGACATGATCAAGTCTTCCACATTCATAAAATGAATTTGAAAATGTCGAGGATTGGGAAGATCGACAACTGAATTTTCACGGAGCTTCCACGCAGAAGAAACAAACTAGTCAATGACGTCAACAGGAGGTCGAGAATTCCCAAATCGATCCACCAGTATAAGATCAAGGAGTGTAAAATCCACGAAGAACTCACGATTCAAAATTAGAACTGAGGAGACCCCCTTGAATCGGCGTGGAACATTAGAGAAAAATTCCACCTCTAGAAAATCAGGAAGGAGTGCGGGGTCGGTAAACGGAGAGAAAGAACGCCAAGAAGGACCACCATCCAACGCCCACCTGGCTGCGACCTAGGGAGGGGCAGTAATGCTAGTGTTGTGGCCTACGTCGACGGCCTCCTGAAGGAAGATGAGGAACTTCATTGTGAGAGGAGGGAAGCTGAAACCAGTGCCATATTCTAGGGGTTTTATGTTTTTTAGCATATCTTTGGTTTCTAGGGGTTTTAACTGTTTTTAAATTTTTATGGTTTTCTTAGGGGTTTTAAGGGGTTTTATGGATTTTAATTATATTTATTATTTCTATGTTTTTTATGGATTTTAGGGATTTTGAGTGGTTTTAGGGTTTTTAGGGCTCTTATAGTTTTTTATGGTTTTTGAGTTTTTTGGGTTTTAAGGGTTTTTAGAGTTTTTTAATATTTTTAAGAGTTTTAGTATTTTTTATAGATTTTAGTTGTTATATTGATTTTTTGGGGGTTTTGGGTTTTTATTGTTTTTAGAGGTTTTAGGGGGTTAATGGTTTTTAGGGTTTTAGGTTTGTTTTAGGTATTTTAGTATTTTTAGATTTCATAGGGGTTTTATTTGTTTTTTGATTTTATAGTTTCTTTAGGGGTTTTCTAGGTTTTATGGTTTTTAATATTATAGTTACTTTTTGGTATTTTTTAGGATTTTATGGGATTTTATGGATTTTGATGGTTTTAAAGGGTTTTTATGGGTTTTTGTGTTTTTATAAATTTTTTCAGTTTTTTAGTTTTTAGAAGTTTTTTCATATTTTCATAATGTTTTTAGGGGTTTAAAAGGATTTTAGGGGATTTTTGGGGATTTTTGGGTTTTTGGGTTTTATATATTTTTTTTGGGTTTTAGCACATTTTACATTTTTATGGGTTTTAATGTTTTTAGTTTTTTATGACTTTATAAGTGGGTTTCAGGGTTTTTAGGATTCTTGATGTTTTTAGGAAATTTTATGGATTTTTTTGGATTTTTTCTTTTTTTTTATGGTTGTAGGGATTTTGGGGGTTTTAGGGTTTAGGGTTAAGTGTTTTATTGGTTTTTAGGATGTTATTTTAGTTTTTTAGGGGTTTTAATTTTTTTACAGTTATTAAAAATTTTAGTGGATTAAAGGGTTTTTAGAGTATTAGTGGTTTTTAGGGTTTTAAAAATTGTTTATGGTTTTTACGCTTTTTATTCGTTTTATAGTTTTTATGGTTTTGGATATTTTTTTACAGTTTTAAGGATGTTTTAATATTTTTCTGGTAATTTATGAGTCTTTAGGTTTATAAGGTTTTCATTGTGATTTTCAAGGTTTTTATATTTTTTTATGTTTGTTGGGATTTTATGGATTTGTTGTATTTATATGTTTTTTAGAATTTTTTGGATTTTGAGGATTATATGGTCTTTTAAGGGTTTTTAGGGTTCTTATGGTTGTTGGGTTTTAAGGATTTTCTGATTTTTTAGTGTTTTAAGAGTTTTTAGCATTTTTATTGGTTTAAAGGGAATTAGTGTTTTTGGTGGGTTTTAGAATTTTTATGCATCTTTCTGGTTTTATGGGTTTTCTTGTATTTTAGGTGTTTTGAGATTTTATAATTTTCAGGGCTTTAGGGGTATTAATTATTTTTAGGTTTTAAAGGATTTCATGAGGTTTTTAGTGTCTTTACAGTTATTTATATTTTGAAGTTTTTTAGGTTTTTTAGGATGTTATTATTTTTTTGGGATTTTAGTGGTTTCGATCATTTTATGGTTATTTGAGTTTTTAGGGTTTTTTATCTTTCAGGGTATTTATAATTTTTACGTTTTTACGGGTTTTATGCATATTTAGATTTAATAGGTTTTCCTAAGGTTTCCATGGGTATTCAGGGTTTTTAGGGTTTTTTTATTGTTTCAAGGATTTTTAAGGACTTTTAGGGCATTTATGGGTTTTAGTTATTTTATGTATTTTGAGGGGTTTTTTTAAATTTTGTATGGGTTTTTTGGGTTTTTAGATGTTTTGATTGAGTTTTACGGGTATAATGGTTATTCAGAGTGATTTAACGTTTTAGGGATTTAAATTTTTTTTGGAATTATTTGTGGTCTTTAGGGGATTTGTGGGTTATTTGGGTTTTTTATGGTTTTCTGGGGTTTTAGGGTTTTTAGGGATTTCAGAGTTATTGAGTATTTTTTAGTGTTTTTAGGTTTTCTTAAGGGTTTAAAGGTTTTTTTTTATATTTTATAGTTTTAAGAGTATTTTATAGTTTTTTTTTCTATTATTATAGATCATTAAATATTTTTTCCCTTTTTGGGTTTTTAGGGATTTTTTGGTTTTTATTGGATTCTTAGGGTATTTAGTGTTTTGTGATTTTTTTGTGTTTTTAAATATTTTATAGTTTTTATTATTTGAGGGGGGTTTAGTTTTTTTTTTAAATTATTTTGGAGTTTTAATGTTTGTAGGGGTTTAAATTTGTTTTAGAGATTTTAGTTCTTTTAAGGGTTTTATATGTTTTATGGGTTTATTTGGTTTTTAGGGGCTTATATGGTTTTTAGGTTTTTTGGGGTTTTTTCGGTTTTTTTGTGTGTTTTCAGTATTATTTAGGTTTTTTAGGAGTTTTAAATGATTTTAGTTTTTAAGGGAATCATATGGTTTTCTTGGGTTTTTGGAATTTTTTATGTTTTAACTGATTTTTGGGATATTTTCAGATTTTTATGATTTTTATGGATTTTATAGATTTTGAGAGTTTTTTGGGTGTTTATGTTTTGTGAGTTTTATTGTGATTTTAGGAGGGTTGTATTTTTGGTTTTAAATGTTTTTTAGTGATTTTTATCATTTTTTAGGGCATAATGGGTTTTTAGAGTTTTTAAAAGATTTTGGGTTATTATGGAATTTTAGGATTTTAATGGTTTTATGGGTTTTATTGATTTTTAAGGTTTTACGGTTTTTAGATATTTTAGTTTTTTTTATAAAATTTTTAGTGCTTTTATGTGTTTTTATGTATATATGGATTTAATAGTGTTATTTAGGATTTTGAGGGTATTTTATATTTTATGTATTTTTATGTATTTTTATTAATTTTTATGGTTTCTTATGGATTTTATGTTTTTGATGGTTTTTAGAAGATTTAGGGTTTTTATGATCTTTTTTGGGGTTTTAGGTTATTTTGGAATTTTTAGGGTTTTTTTTCATTTTTAGGGTTTTAAACATTTTTAGGTGTATAAATGGTTTTTATAATTTTAGGTTTTTTTGGGTTTTTATGTTTTATTTTGGTTTTTAGGGGTTTTTATAGTTTATAGAAATTTTTAGGATTTTTTATTGATTTTAATACTTTTTAGGGTTTTTAAGGTTTCTTCCGGGAAATTCAGGGTTTTTATGGTTTTTACCTTTTTAGGGGTATTTTGCATTTTTTATGGATTTTTAATAATTTTTATACTTTTAGGGTCATAGATATATTGGGTGCTTTTAGGGGTTTTTATGGTACTTAGAGTTTTTATGGTTTCTTAGGATTTTAAGGGTTTTTTAGTTATTATGGGTTTTATCGGTTTTTTATTTTTTTATCATTTTTATGGATTTTAGGGTGTTATGGTGTTATGGTTTTATTGGGTATTTTGGTTTGTTTGAGTTTTTAGGGTATTTATTTATTTTTGGTTTGTTAATGTTTTTTTGAGGTTTAAATGCTTTTTATAGTTTTGTTGGGTTTTAGGGGTTTTGTGGTTTTTCATGGCTTTTTTGGTTTTAGTTGTTTTATGGGTTTTAGTGGTTTTAGGTTTTTTTATTTTTTTTAGTTTTTTTTGGGTTTTATGTATTTTTAGGGTTTTAAGGTTTTTTTATGGATTTTAATGGTTTTATAGTTTTTTAGGTTTTTATGGATTTTTAGGGTTTTTAAAATTATTCTGGTTTTTTATAGTTTTAAATATTTTAATGGTTTTATGGGTTTTTTATAATTTTTAGTGCATCTATGGGATTTTGGGTGTTTTTGGGGTTTTTTTTGAGTTTTATAGTATTTTAATGATTTTATAGAGTTTTTAATTATTTTAGAGTTTTTTACTATTTTAGGGGTTTAAAGTATTTTTAGTGTTTTTAGTGATTTTTACTGTTTTAGTGGATTTTAGGGTTTTTAGGATTTTAAGGGGTTTTATTGTTTTTAGATTTTTTTGGTTTTTTGGTTTTTTTGGTTTTTGTGTTTTTTGGGTTTTTTGTGTTTTTATGGTCTTTAGGGATTTTATGTTTTTTAGGTTTTTTAGGATTTCTTTGGGGTTTTCAATGTTTTTTGAAATTTCAAGTATTTATAGGGATTTTTTAGGATTTTTTTTGGTTTTAATGGATTTTAGGGTTTTGAGGGGTTTAGTGTTTATTAGGATTTTCAACGTTTTTATAGTTTCATTGGGTTTTTGATTTTTTTTAGTTTTTTAGAGTTTTATGGTTTGTTGAGATTTTTAACCTTTTCGGGGTTTAATGGGTTTTAGTGTTTTTGCGGGTTTTAGGGATTTTATCGGTTTTTATTATATTTAAAGGGTTTTATAGGTTTTTAGAGTTTTAAGGTTTTTATTGGTATTAAGGGTTTTTTCATTTTAGCATTTTTAGGTTTCTAGGGGTTTTAATTGTTTTCAGGTTTTTAGGTTTTTATATACCTTTTTAGGATTTTGGGGTTATTTTACATTTTTTGGTATTTTTAAGGATTTTTTATTTTTTTTATTTTTTTTATTTTTATGGTTTTTATATATTTTATAATGTTTTTAAGGTTTAAAGAGGTTTTATAGTTTTTGGTGATTCTTAAATATTTTATGGGGTTTTATGGTTATATGGTTTTACAGGGTTTTTGGTTTTTTAGGGTTTTAGGGTTTTTATGGTTTTTTACATTTTTTAGTGTTTCTAGGTTTTTAGGGGGTTTATTTGTTTACTGGTTTTTAAATTTTTCTTAGGGTTTTTCGGGATTTCTAGGTTTTTTACATTTGTTTGGTGTTTTATGGTTCTTTAGGATTTTTATGGCTTTTAAGTGTCTCTAGGGATTTTGAGGGTTTTTAGGGTTTTAGTGTTTATATGGGATTTTTAGTTTGTAGGTTTTAAATGATTTTTTATCATTTTAAGGGGTTTAAATTGATTTTACATTTTTAGTGGTTTTTTGGGGTTTTATTGGATTAAAAGTTTTATGGTTTTTAGAGTCTTTTTGTGTTTTTATCCTTTTTTAGTTTTTTGTTGGTTTTAAGTTTTTGTAGGATTTTAAGGTTTTCATTGGGTTTTCCATGTTTTTATATATTCTTATAGTTTTGTAGGCACTTCTTGGTTTTTGTAATTTTCTTTACTTTTCTTGGTATTTTTGAATTTTTGGGGTTTTAATGTTTTTATATTTTTAAAAAATATTAAGTATTTAAAGGGTTTTTAGAGTTTTTAATGGAGCATAGGGTTTTTATGGATTTTCAATGTCTTTATGGGGTTTTAGGATTTTTCTAGTTTTTATTAGGGTTTTTTCATTTTTTAGGTTTTTTGAGGTTTTAGTGTTTTAGGTTTTTTATGTTTTCATCGGGGTTTTCATGTTTTTAGGGTTTTTACATTTTCAGATATATTTTGGGATTTTATGGATTTTTTGGGGTTTTAGGGAATTTTAGGGTTTTAAAGGTTTTTATTTTTTAAGGGAATCTATGGATTTCTTAGTTTTTATTGTTTTTTAGGTTTTAGGGTTTTTATGGTTTTTAAGGTCTTTTAGGGGATTTTCATGTTTTTACGGGTTTTAGGGTTTTTTAAGTTGTTAGGGGGTTTTTATTGATTTTAGGGTTCTAGGGTCTTTTAAAGTTTTTTTTATCATTTTATGTTTTTTGGGGTTCTACGTTTTCTATGTTTTTTAAGGATACATTAGAGTTTTATCGTTTCTATGTTTTTTACATTTTTTGGGTTTTTACGATTTTTTGGATTTTTATGGTTTTTTTGGATGTTATGAATTTTGAGTCATTTTATTGTGTTTTGGTATTTTTAGGGTTTTTAGAAATTTTTAATCCTTTAGGGGGTTTAAATGTTTTTATGTTTTAATGATTTTCATAGGGTTTTGAGGGTTTCTAGGCGTTTTTTTTTGTTTTTAGGGATTTTAGTTCTTTTTAAAAAAAATTTATTACTATTAAGAATTTTGTGATTTTTATGGGGTTTTATGTATTTTTTGTATTTAGGGATTTTTTGGTTTTGTAGAGTTTTTAATGTTATTAAGGTTTTAATGGTATTTTGAGTTTTAGTGGCTTATTTGAGTTTTTTGGGGTTTTAGTTGTTTTAAGGTTTATAGGGTTTTTATGAATTATAGGGGTATTTAGGTTCTTTTTAGGGGTTTTATGGTTTTTACCATTTTTAGATTTTCAAGGGGATTTATGTGTTTTTTTTAATTAAAGGTTTTACATGGATTTTTATATATTTTTATGTTTTTTGGGTTATTTTGGGATTTTTGATGACTTTTATGGTTTTTGGGTTTTTTATAGATTTTAGGGGATTTTAGGGTTTTTTATGTTTTTTGGGTTTTTATTGTTTTTTGTGTTTTTAGAGGATTTTCTATTTTTAAGTGTTTTATGGTTTTTTAGTGATTTTAACATTTTAAGGTATTAAAGGGTTTTTAGAGTTTTCTTTTGCTTTTTTTCTTTTTTATGGTTTTAATGGTTTTAGGGGTTTTTGTTGTTTTTAATGTTTTAGGTTTATTAAGGGTTTTTCTGGTTTTTTTGTTTTTTATGTGTTTCTTGGTTTTTATATATTTCGTAAGGGTTTTCTGTGTTTTTATGATTTTTTATGTTTTTATAGATTTTTAGGGATTATTTAGGATTTTTATGGTTTTAATAGTTTTTATAATTTTTAGGGGTTTTAATTTTTTTAGGTTTATTGGTTTTGTTTGGGGTTTTATAGATTTTAGGATTTTATAGTTTTAAGGATATTTAGGATATTTAAGGTTTTTAGGGTTTTCTGGGACTTTGAGATGTCTTGGGTTTTTTAGTGTTTTTATGGTTTTTTTTGGGTTTTAACGTTTTTTGAGTTTTTTAGGGTTTTTATATTTTTTTTAATGTTTTTTTAGGTTTTTCTGCATTTTAATGATTTTTAAAGTTTTTTTATGTTTTTATTGTTTTTAAAAGTTTTTATGGTTTTTAAGGGATTTAAGATGTTTATGGTTTTTACAGTTTTTTAGGGGTTTCAGCATTATTTTTGTTTTTTTGGGGGTTTTAATTGATTTTAGGGTTTTATTGTTTTCTTAGAAATTTTAAAGATTTTAGGGGTTTTACGTTTTTATGGATTTTGAAGGATTTTTTATGATTTTAATTTTTTTAGGGTATTGTTGGTTTTTAGGGGTTTAAGGTTTCAGTTTATTATGGATTTTTGGGTTTTATGGTTTTTTAGTTCTTACCATTTTTAAGTTGTTTCAGAGTTTTTAACATTTTAAGGGGTTTAATGATTTTTTATATTTTTTAGTTGGTTTTTAGGATTTATGGGTTTTATGGGTTTTTTTGTTTTTAGGAGTCTTTTGGTTTATAAGGGTTTTTTGGTTTTTCATGGTACTTTTTTGAGTTTTTTAGTGTTTAAGAATTTTTTAGGTTTTAGTGGTTTAAAGTGTTCTTAGATTTTTAAGGTTTTATTAGGGTTTTTTTAGTTTTGGTGCTTTTTGACCTTTTAGTAATTTTTATGGTATTTTTAGGATTTTTATTGTTTTCTTGGGATTTTTATGGTCTTTTGGGTTTTAGGTGTTTTATGGTTCTTTTTTGGGTTTTTAGTGTTTTTTTATTTTTAAGGTTATTAATGTTTTTTTATAGATTTTAATTTTTCTTTTCATTTAAATTATTTTTTTTGGTTTTTATTGGTATTTTAGTGTTTTTCGGGTATTTAGTGTTCTTAAGGTTTTTAGGGGTTTTATGGTTTCATTGTTTTTTGGGTTTTGGGGACTTATTTGAATTTTTTCCTTTTTAGGATTTTTATGGTTTTTATGTGTTTTTAGGTTTTTATGGTTATCTAATAAATTTTTAGGCTATTAAGGGGTTTTTATATTTTTTTTGCAATTTTGAGTTATTTTTTATGATTTAGAGAGTTTTATGGTTTTTTATTGTTTTGGCGGGTTAAAATATTTTTTTATGCTTTTATGGTTTTCTTAGAGTTTTTATGGTTTTTAGGGACATTTTAAATTTTTCGAGATTTTAGGGATTCATTTTTATTTTTATGATTTTTAAGGGTTTTTAGGGAGTTTTAAGGGTTTTTAGTGTTTTTAGGGGATTTATGTTTTTTGGGTGTTTTACGGGTTTATATGAGTTTTTTAGTGTTTTTAAGTTTTTTCGTGTTTTTAATGTTTTAGGGGTTATAATTATTTATTGATTTTTAGTGGTTTTAGTGATGTTATTTGTTTTTATTGTTATTTAAATGTTTTTAGGGTTTTTATATTTTTTGGGGTTTTTAGGGGGGTTTATGGGTTTTTATAATTTATTAGGTTGTAAGGGGTTTTAATTGTTTTTATGTTTTTAAGATTTTATTAGGGGTTTTCAAGGTTTTTTAGGTTTTTTATTCCTTTTTACGACTTTAATGGTTTTAAGGGGGTTTTGGGATTGTCAGTTTCTTATGATTATTTATGGGTTTTATGGTTTTGTTTTAATTTTAGGATTTTTTCTAATTTTTGACTTTTTAATGTTTTTAAGAATTTTTATTACTTTTTTAATGGTTTAAGGTTTTTTATATATTTTTTTGGAATTTTTAGGGTTTTATGGGTTTTAGGGTTTTTATGGTTTTTAGGGGTTTATGGATTTTAGGGGGTTTCAGGGTCCTCTATGGTTTTTATAATTTTTTAGGATTTTTGTGGGTTTTAAGTGTTTTCAGTTTTTTAAGGTTTTGTTAGAGTTTTTCTATGTTTTTATGGTTTTTTAAATTTTTAGGGATTTTTAGGACTTTAAAGGTTTTTGTGGTTTTTACAATTTTTAATGGTTTTTATATTTTTAGGGATTTTAATTGTTTTCATGTTTTTAAGAAATTCCAATGGATTTTCAGGTTTTTTTGTGTTTTTTAGATTCTTTTTTATTTTTCAGGATTTTTAGTATTTTTATAGTTTTATAGGATTTTTATGCACTTTGAGGGTTTTGTGGTATTTTAGGGTTTCTAGAGTTTTTATGGTTTTTTGGGAATTTTAGTGGGTTTTTTTAGTTTATTAACATTTTTTGGGGTTAAAATGGTTTTTAGAGTTCATAGTGGTTTTAGGGGTTCTTAGGGTTTAATGGTTTTTTAATTTTTTAAGGGTTTGTTTTGGGATTTTAGGCCTTGAAGTGGTTTTAGGTTTTCAGGGTTAATGTGTTTTTCAGTTTTTATGGTTTCCTTATATTTTTTATGGTCTTTTATGTTTTTTTATATTTTTATGGATGTTTAGTGATTTTTATGTATTTCATGTGATTTTATGGGTTTTATGGATTTTGAAGGGGTTTAGAGGTTTTTTTAGTTTTAGGGTTTATATATATATTTTTAATTTTATAGGATTTTTGAGTTTTTAGGGTTTTTATGGATTTTAAGTTTTTAGGGAATATTAGGGTTCTTTATGATTTTTTCGGTTTTTAGGGGATTTAGAGATTTTGAGGGATTGAATGGTTTTTTGGGGGGTTTTTAAGGCTTCTTTGAGTTTTTTAGGGTTTTTAATGTTTTCTAGAATTTATTACCATTTTATGGGCTTAAAGTGTTTTTTAGAGTTCTTGATGTTGTGAATACACAACATATTAACCAAAGAAACATGAAAATTTCTTTTTAATGCATCGACACTTTTTTTTTCATGGATCATGGATATCTATTTCTTGCTCCTATGTGGGGGTTAATTCCACTAATCTCACATTATGGAGTATTATTTTGGAACATAGAAATACAACCTACATATTATTCTGGCATGAAGATAGATCTCTACTCAAACGAACCATTTTTTTCAAAGTGATGACAACCAGAATTATGCAGAAAAGTGCATGAAATGAATTTTGTGGTGTCAAAAAAATCCCCCCATTAGAATTTGTTTTGTTTAGAAAAGAAAAGAATCTTGTAATTTGGTAACTGTAGGGAAATTTGATGCATTTCAACATCATTTTGTGGGTTTTTGATTTACTTTAAGTGGAAGGATGCTATAATTTTTACCTACTCTAGGAGGCCTAGAAAGCATAGTTCGACTCTTAGTAGGGGTTTACTAGAAATCCTAAAAACAATTGGTCCTTTTTATGTCATTTCCCTATCATTTTCCTAATCATAATATAAGGAATACTTTGAAGGTGAGACTTCTCTTTTGCATAGTCCTCCCTTTTCAAGTTTTCGGTCTAATAAATTTTGCTCCTTTTATGTTATTATCATCCAATATTTTGGCTAAACCATACAGAGTGCTGGTTTAGCGAGCTGCGAATCAACTTTTGTTCAGAGTTCCCTTTATTGGTTTTCTATCGGGAAATAAATATTTCTCTTTGTATGTTTAGTTTAGTGTCATTAAATACATACAAATGAGGTTATTTTATTATGTCGAACAACTTTCACTATATGTTTTGAAATAATGACACAAATAGAGATTGTAGGTCATGAATGCTCGGACATTATTCAGTTATCCAATGGGTAATCCTGAAGAACAATTTTTTGGTTCCCAGATCTGAAACATGATATTAGAAAATAGAGGAGGTCTCTTTTGAGGAAAAATTATTGCTAATCAACAAATCCATTTGAGGAAAATATTATGAAAGGACAACTAGAGTGCATAATACATAGTCAATAATGGAATCCTTTGGCTGATAGGATCTAAAATGTGAGAAAATTATGCAAAGACAATTGGGGTATAAAATAGAATATTTATGAAAAGAAGTTATCAGGAATTCCGACATTCTATTATTGATGGTTGAAGACTATGATTAATATTACTCAAGAAAACAATGGTTGATTCTTACAAAGGGAGGTGTTTGAGAATGAAGATAATATATGTACTGATATTGGCTAGGAATAGGAAACTTATCCTACATGAATTTAACATAAGGAGAGGATGGTACATTTCATTTTATGGTTGATGCCCAGGGAAATGCCCCTTTCTGAAAAAGGTAAAGGTATCGTCCTGTTTAATTTCACATGATTAGGAAATATAACCATGTAGTTTAACTTCTTATAGTGAGGAATTTTGGGTACAATTTAAAATCTTAGGATTAGGATGTTATGCTATTCAGTTTAAATTCATACAGTGGGGACATTATGCTATGATTCTTAAATTCGTGTGGCAAGGATATTGTGCTATGAAGTTTAAAGTCAAAGAGTGAGGAAATTAGGATGCAAAAATTTAAGGTCTTTAGCTTCTATAAAAGGGTTGATGATTCTCCCATTCATTGTAAATTGTTTATAAATGTGATACCTTGTTCAGGTGTGGGAGGATAATATTTTAAGCTATGATTTGAGGACTCCCAAATTCAAAGAGTTGATTGAAAATGTCTTATGATGCTAGAGGAAGGATCTCCAGAATTGGAATTCTCCACTGGTTGACAAACCCCTTTGTGGGTTGTTTTATACGAGGCCAGCTAAAGAAAATACTATATAGTCAATAATGCATCCTTTCGATGATATTATCAGAAATTTTTGACAAAACTTATGTAAATCTGATAGGGGAATATTATAGAATATTCATACAGATAAGTTCTCAAGATTTCTGAAATTCTATCGCTAAAAGATGATTGGAAGTATAGAAAGATTCATATTTCCCTAGGCATATAGATTTGTCTAACGGAAGGAATGTATCTTAACATAGAAGGGGAATTTCAAGACAATATTTCAAAAGAATCGTGGGAAAAGGTTCTCAATGTAGGCTTGATCCATGCACTAGAAGTATGGTGCTTGTAGTGTTTTGGTCATACAAATATGACCATGATACCATGGAAATAAAATATTACATGTGACCTTCTGAACAAGATTTTTCCTTCATACTTTAGTCATGGGGGGATTATAAACCATGTTTTTGGAGGATTTTATATCGATAGATAGGATACATGAAAAATATTAAATGGATAACCACTGACATTGAATATTAGGTTCCATCATATTGTCATAAAATATTATAAGGACATAAGAGGTTTCTCCCAAGGGTGAAGTTAGCACTATTTTCCAAACCTATTTTGTGGGATGTTCGTTACAAGTCCAATAGGGGCGCATACTGCATAGTCAAAGAGTGGAATAATTTGGTTGAACAACTTATTTTGTGTGATGTTTTATGAAAATAAAACTAGGGATTACTACAACATAATTAGTCAAAAGAGATCTCAGGTATCATATATTATGATAACAGATATTATGGAATGATTAAGAAGATCTGAAGGTGTTCATAATTTAGAGTATGATGTGCAGAAATGATATTTTTGAGAATAAAGTATGTTCTTAGATAGATACTATTCATGATATGAAATTCCATTATATATATATGAATTATATATAGAATGGGGACATATTTGTTTCCTTAGTGGGACCTTTAAGGGGGGGACCCGAAATAAAATATACTATATAGACCATTGTATTTATAAAAGGGGTAATTCTTATTTACCTTATGGCTGGGAGTAGGATATGATTCCTTAGCATCACTACATATATTATTGGGAAAATTATCAACCACATGTAGTTTAAATGAAAATTATTTGTGCAGGTCTGAACTCATACATAAAGATTAAAGGGGATTTTGTGGTTTAATTTTGGATGGACCCGAGATTGGAGATCTGGGAATCACTATGTATCGTTATAAAGCAATAATAAATCCAAATGTAGTTCTTGAGTGAATATCCCCATAATTATTGAATTAATATGTGGAGTAATTGGGTTTTTTAAATAAGGCTTCATTAATACGGTGAGAACCCATATAGGATCCTCTCATATAGATCTGACTCATATATGGGAGAGTGTGGAATTTCCATTATTTTTTTATAGCTGTTTTTAGGATTGAAACATCACACATTACTATGTATATCATTGTGATTTTTATGGGTTTTAGGGTTTTTAGGGATTTTGAGGTGTTTTAGGGTTATTTAGTATTATTTGGTTTATATAATTTTTCAGTTTTTTGGGTTTTTAAGTGTTTTTATTTTTTTAAGGTTTTATAGGGTTTTATGGGGGTTTTATGGGTTTTTATGTTTCTAGTTATTTTTAAGAAGATATTTTAATTTTTAAAGGTTTTTATGGGTTTTAATGTTTTTGAGTGTTATTTGGGTTTTATGGTTTTTTTTTGGTTTTTGTTTTTTTTGGGTTTTTATGATTCATTTAGTTTTTTAAACATTTTTGGGTTTTCATAGTTTTTAACATTTTTATGGGTTTAATGGCTTTTAGTGTATTTGTGGTTTTTATG
This sequence comes from Viscum album, assembly GCA_963277665.1. NCBI lineage: Eukaryota > Viridiplantae > Streptophyta > Magnoliopsida > Santalales > Viscaceae > Viscum > Viscum album. The sequence continues at coordinate 471,495,759 of OY728162.1, read as the reverse complement.
TTTTTTATGGTTTTTTTTGATGTTTCATAGTGGCTTTTCTGGTTTCTAGGGTTTTTAGGGGGTTTTAGGGTTTTCAGTGTTTTTTAGGTTTTTAGGGATTACATTTTTTTAGGTTTGTAAGTTTTTATTAGGGGTTTTTACGGTTTTCAAGGTTTTTATGTTTTTATGTATTTTTAGGGATTTTATGAGTTTTATGGTTTTTAGGGTTTTTAGGTTTTTAGGTTATTTAGGGTTTTTAGGGTATTATAGTTTTTTATGTTTTTTTAGGTTTTTAAAGGTTTTTTATTGAGTTATGAAGGGTTTTTAATGCTTTTAAGGTTTTTTAAAAAAATTATGTGTTTAAAGGTTTTTAGTGTTCTTAGTGTCTTTAGGGGATTTTGATGGTTTTGAGGGGTTTTTATAATCTTTATGGGTTTTAGTGTTTTTACGATCTTTTAGTGTTTTATCCATATATATGGTTTTTAGTGGTTTTATGTGTATTTATGTATTCATGGTTTTATTAGGAATTTTTAATCTTTTAATGTTTTTTACATTTTTAGGGATTTTAGGGATTTATTAGTTTGTTTTGTTTTTTGGGTATTTATAGATTTTGAGTGGTTTTTCGGTGTTTCCATTTTTTTGTTTTTTAGTGGTTTTATATTTTTTTTATTTTTTTAATGTTTTCTTATTTTTTAGGATTTTTAGGGATTTTTAGTTTTTTTATATTTTTATGGATTTTTAGGATTTATGTAGGCTTTTAGTGTTCTTATGAATTTTGTGGGTTTTTAGTGTTTTTTAGAGTTTTAATTTTTTAAGATTTTAGGGGTTCTTCTGAGTTTTTTTGGATTTTTTTTAGGATTTTTAGGATTTTTTATGTTTTTAGGGGTTTAATGGGGTTTTAGTGGGTTTTTATGGAATTTGGAATTTCATATGATTTTTAGGGGTTTTTAGAGTCTTTTTTGGGTTTTAGCGTTTTTAGATGTTTCAGGGATTTAAGTGTTTTTAGGTTTTTATTTATTTCTCAGTTGTTTTAGGTTATTTATTTTATTTTGTTTTAAGGTATTTTTATGGTTTTTTATAGTTTTTTTGTGTTTTTAAGGATTTTGAGGGGTTTATGAATATCAGCGGTTTTTTAGATATTAAGGTTGTTTTTGATTGTTTTAGGGGTTTTTGGTGTTTTCAGGTTTTAATGATTTTATTGTTTTAAGTGGTTTTTATATATTTTAGTGGTTTTGAGTTTTTTATGTGTTTTAGGGTATTTTAAGGTTTTGGTGGTTTTTTGTTTTTTAGGGTTTTATAATTTTTAGGTGTTCTTGGTGTTTTATGTGTTTTTATGTTTTCAAGGTTTTCAAAAAGATTTTCATGGTTTTTAGGGTTTTTTAATGTTTATAGGGGTTTGTAGGTATTTTTTAGGAATTTTATAATTTTTATGAATTATATTCATTTTGATTGTTTTTAGCGTTTTTAGGGGTTTAAGGATTTTTTTGGGGTTTTAGGTTTTTTGTGACCTTTTTTGGGGTTTTAAGGGGTTTTAGTGTTTTTTTCATTTTTAGGGGTTTAAACTATTTTTATATTTTTTAGTGTTTATAATGTTTTCATGTGGTTTTTAATATTTTTAGGGGTTTTTTTGTTTTTTGGAGTATTAGGGTTTTAGGGTCTTTAGGGTTTTTAGCATTTTATAGGTTTTTAGGGGTTGTAAGTGTATTTAGGTTTTAATGTTTTCATTGGGTTGTTAATTTTTTTTGTTTTCTTATGTTTCTTTTTAGGGATTTTTTTTTGATTTTTTTGTGTTTTTAGAGTTAATTGGGATTTTGATGGTTTTGAAGGTTTTTTTGGTTTTTTTGGTTTCTAATGATTTTAAACATTTTTATTTTTTAGTGGTTTTAAGTGTTTTTAGGTTTTTAACATTTTTATTCATTTTCATAAATTTTAGGTTGTTTTTATGTTTTTTGGGGATTTTAGTGATTTTTTATGATTTTTATTTTTTTTAGGGTTTTTTTTATTTTTTTGGGGGGTTTTTAGGTAATTTTTTGAGTTTTTAGGGTTTTTATGGTTTTCACAGTTTTTTAATGTTTTTAGGGGCTTAAAGTGTATTTTATTTTTTAGTGATTTTTAGTGTTTTATCGGTTATTAGGGTTTTTTATGATTTTGAGAGGTTTTTTATTGATTTTTAGGTTTTTTAGGGGTTTTAGGGTATTTTAGGGTTTTTAGTGTTTTTAGATTTTTTATGGGTTTTATGTGTTTTTAAGGGTTTCTTAGGGGTCTTCAGGGTTTTAGGGTTTGTTACATTTTTAAGGGGTTTTGGGGAAGAAGAGGTTCAGGACTAGTCATGCCTAGCCCCCAAAATTTGAAAGGAAAACAAGAGTACAAGACCTTGGGAGGGGTCGGGTCAATCGACACATACCCAAAAACAATCCCCAAAAGGAAAAAAAGAAAACAAAGGAACAAAAAAAAGCAGACCGAACAATCAAGCACCACATCACGCGTCTTCCCATGCATAGGGATCCCTGTCTGCACCATACATAGAGGAGGCATCTGATTCCACCGTCTCCCATTCAGATGTCTCATACTACTTGAGGAAGTCAGTACAATACCTCCTGAGTCGCTTCTTCTTTGGCATCCTATCTGATTGATCCTTGGAAAGAGAATCCTCTATAGATTTGGAATCCTTAGAGGAGGCCCTTGTAGCCATTGTTTTTGGAAGGGAGGCATAGGCTCTCCTTTCCCTCCTCTTGGCAGGGAAAGCACACACCCTCTCTGTAGATTTATTTTCCTTCCCATAAGGAATGTCCCTCTCCATTAGGGCTTTCTCATTGATGACCATATTCATGTTCTGATCCATCCTTCTACGATACAAATCTTGATCTGGAATGAAGTAGGATTCCTAGTTATGGGAACATGCAGCATGAACCTCACCTTGAATCACTTCAGGAGCCACCATAGCTTCTTGAGAAGTGAGACCAAGATGGGGCACCCCACTGGCCAGGGCCTGCTAGAAGTCCCCCTCCCCCTAGGCAACTCGCTTTTATACCCCTGGATGGAGCGCGCATGCTCCTTCCCTTGAACTGCCCTTTTCCCCTGCTCCTCAGCTCTATCGAAGGACCCAAAAGTATCCAGCATTGACTCAGAATGATCAGCATTAAGGACCAGAGAGCCTCCACCATGCCTAGCAGCAACAACCTGCTCCTCACATGGCATATTCCCCAAATTCACATCAAAATAATCACAATTGTGACCAATAGGTTGTAGCTCCATAATATCCTACTCATCAACACCACCCGAGTGCCCAATGGTGTCTAAAAATAGCTCAACTTTACAAGCCTTCTGTGCCACAATCCCTCCACCCCCTCAGCAACCACGACCTGCACCCCGCTCTCCTGTGCATCAGACCTCTCACTCCCATCAACAAGTGGAGACCCTTGGACCTCTCCCTCATGCTCCAGCCCTTCAAAGCGATTGAATATTGGGAAAATCTATTGCCAATGCTTAAGACTGCTATCAGAGGAGACTGAATTCCCATCAGAAGCAATCTCCCCGCATAAATAACTTCCAGCATCCAAGAGAATCAGGTCACTCTTTAATCGCTTGAAAATGTTAGTCACCTTGGGCTCCAGTTGGCACTGAAAACCCAGTTTTCCTCTATCAGATACAGATCCATGACCCCTTTACATAACCGAGGGGTCCTCCCACACAATCATCGTGTCCATGGATACAGAACTATGCCCAGATACCAGATACACCCCCACAGAAGCATTTCCTCCAAGCCTGATTGAAGTAGTCATGACCACATCTGCCATATTCATCTCCACCCGAGCCTTCCCCCTTCACCAGACTCAACTTGAGATTGAGGATCCTTGTGGACAACCTCCTTCACCTTGCCCCACATTTTATTCCCCTCACCAATCACCTCCTGAGATCGATTAAAGCACAAAAAATCCTTCTGCTACTCCTGCAAGCCTGAACATTATGACTCAGTAGCCAGTAGGAGGAACAGAAATCTTTCCATGACTCAAAGACCACCAACAGCTTCCACTGAAGCTCTTCACCAACAACAATCCTAATAAAATCAGCTGGTCCATTAGAAGCATCAATATCCACATATACCCTTGGGGAGACTAGGTGGTAAAGGGCCCTTGTTCTACTATCGACGCATAATAACCTTCCCACCAAAATCCCCAACATTGAAATAATTGAGAAATTTTGAAAAGGGAGGGGCAGTTTGAAGAATCTAATCCACGTTTCCACCATCGGGGAGTCACGATTCAAGTGCAGATCAATGATCCACTTGAAAAGGAATAAACAAGCATCATTGCATCTTCTTGGAGCCGTCGACCATGCATGAACCAAATCCTCTTCTGAAGCAAAGCGAATCAAAATGTGACTGCTATTAAGAAGACCTACTATAACACGGTCTTGTAGGTCCCATTGTTCAAACAAAAATCTATTAAAAACATACACTGGGGGTCGCCAGTTCATGAAATGAGCAACCAAGGACAGTCTATGTAGATCGGAGGCCTCATTAAACTCTGCCATCGATAACCAAAGCTATGGAAATCCTTCATATATATTAGGAACCTTCAGGAAAATCTCACTCTGTGGAAAATGATGAAGAAAATCAGGAACTGAGAATCGGAAAATAGGACTCCAATCATCAAGAATCAGTGGAGGCCCATCCCTCGTAGAGGGGGGAGTGCGAGGTACAAGGGAAATCAGTATCTTCAAGAATGTCGTGAGAGGAGAGAATTGCTATCGTGAGAGAGTCGAGCTGCCATCCAAAATCCTTCAATGGCAGCCCTTATGATTTTCTAGGGGGTTTTTGAAATTTTGTTGGGTTTTTACAGGATTTTAGGGATTTTTAGTATTTATAGCAATTTTTTTGGTTTTTATATGTTTTTATGGTCTTTTTAGTATTAAGGTTGTTAAGGGTTTTTATAGTTTTTATTCTTTTTAGGGGTTCAATGTGTTTTTGGATATTTACTTTAAATTTAGGGTTTTATGGGTTTAAGGGATTTTAATATTTTTAGGGGTTTTATGGGTTTCTAGTGGTTTCTAGTTATTCTGTAGACTTTTATTGTTTTTAAATTTTATTATTGTTTTTAGTGATTTTAATATTTTTTTAGTTTTTATGTTTTTTATAGGGGTTTTTAGGATTTTTAGGGGGTTTTACATCTTTAATAATTTTTAGTGATGCTTAGGATTTTTATGGTTTATTAGTGTATCAAGGAACTTTTATCATTTTTATTGTTTTCAGGGGTTTTAGTAGTTCTTAGTGTTTTAGACTTTTTTATGGGATTAAATTATTTTTATGCCTCTAATGTTTTTGTTAGGGTTTTCAATGTATTTAGGGTTTTTGATGTTTATAATAATTATTATATCATTTTTGGATTTTTAGGGTTTTTACGGTTTTTATTGGTTTTTCTGTTTTTAGGGGTTATTTATATTTTTTAGGTTATTTATGGTTATTTATAGTTTTTAATGTTTTTAGGGGTTTAAACGTTTTTTAGAGTTTTATTGGTTTTTTTTTTTTTGATTTTATGGGTTTTTAGGGTTTATTAAGGTTTTTAAGGGATTTTATAGTTTTAGGGGTTTTATGGATTTTTTACGTCTCTTAGTGTTTTTAGATTGTTAGGTTCTTAGAGGATTTAATCATTCATGGTTTTACATTTTTCTTACGTTTTTTCAGGTTTTATATGGTTTTTATGTTTTTTTGGGATATTTAGGATTTTTATGGTTTTAGAGATTTTTGATGGGTTTTAGGGGTTTTATGGTTTCTAATTTTTTTTATGGTTTTTAGATTTTATAGGGCTTTTACGTGGTTTTTGGGTTTTAAGGTTGTCTAAGGGGTTTCACGTTTTTTATTAATTGTTACAATTTTAGGGATTTTAGTGTTTTTTCTGGTTTTTATGTGTCTTTACGATGTTTATGTTTTTGGAGTTTTTTTCGAAATTTTAAGGGTTTAGAATTTTTTAAAAAAATTAGTGGTTTTAGGGGTTTTTGGGTATTTATGGTTTTTAATATTTTATATGGGTTTTATGGGTTTTTGGGTTTCTATGGTCTTTTTGGGTTTTTATCATTTTTTAGCTTTTTACGGTCCCTAAGTGTTATTAGTTTTTTAAGTTTTTATTTCTGTTTTCAAGGATTTTAGGGGTTTTTTCATTTTTAGAGGTTTTATGGATTTTTAATATTTTTAAGTATTTTTATGGTTTTGTAGATTTTGAGTTTTTTAGGGGTTTTAGTTTTTTTTATGTTTTTCAGATAATTTTATTATTTTTTGGTTCTTTAATTTTTCCTTTTGTTTTTTAGGGTTTTTATAATTTTATATGTCTTCTGGTATTCTTATAATTTTAATATTTTTAAGATTTTTAGATATTTTGAGGGGTTTAGGGTTTTTATGGTTTTGTTTTTTTATATCTTTTTAATGTTTTTTAGGATTTTTAATGTTTTTAGAGTATTTTAATTTTTAAGGGTTTTTAGGGTTTTTAGAGTTTCTTGTGGGTTTTGGGATTTTTATGGTTTTTTAGTGTTATTGTGTGATTTTAGGGGGTTTTTCTTTTTGGGAGTTTTTAGGCTATTCCGGACCCCCACCCCAATTTATTGGAAAATAGACATAATAGACAAGGGAGGGGAGGGGTCAATCAACTTTCACCCAAAAACCATGGACAACCCCACCAAACCCAAACATCCCTATGAAAACCAAAAGGCATAAAAAACTAGACAATGTAGAAAATAAAAATCATCTCCAACAACATCTCCCAGCCAATCAGCAACCAGCAACCAGCATCCCACAACACAATTGTCATCACCCATCACCTCCTTGACAAGCATATCCACTGCAAAAAACACATAACCACTAGCATCAAAATCATAAATCTCACCTTCATCACATCGCAGCCAAGAAGCAACCATCACCATGAAAAAAATAACACAATATCCAGACATAAGAGAAATTCAGAATCATTTCCATTAGCACCTCACAGTCAATCAACAACAAGCATCCTTCGTCACATCCCAGCCATGTAGCATCCATCACCCAGCAACATAGATTCCAGCAACCATCACCTCCTAACTAGTCATCTTCTGGCGTTTCACACAAATTACTGCATCTAGAAACATAGGACAACCATAACCCATGCCTAGATCCCATCTACAGCACACAATGGCTAGACAACATCCAGCGCCACTCAACAAAACCAATATCTATCACCCACAACTATTCACAACCAAACCAGCCACAAATCAGGAGACCACAGTCCCACATAGCATCCATAATGCAACAAAACATAACCATCCCTTAATAAAACATATAAAGAAAATTCCAAAAATGAGGAACCAGAAACACAAACATGTATCTTCTGTGAAAACTGATGCCAAGATGGTCTGAAATACCACAATAGAGAATGGACCAAGCCATCACAAATCCAACGTAACTCCCTGTGCATCCACAGTATCCGATCATGAATCCAGAAGATCCGAAGAACCCCTCCAAGACTTAGATCCATAAGTATAATAAAGGACTGCATCACCGACCACTGAGACATCTCACCATACCTCTACTGAGACCAAACACTCCTTCCACTGAGATAGCCGAACTATAAGATGGAAACCCTAATGCAGGTCCTCTCATGGGGAGTCTGAAGAATACACTTCATCGTCGAAAATTGAGAAAGGAATCCCATTACAACACACATATGTTGAAACCAATCACACCTACAACCGAGATAGCTAATCCACCAGAAGAAAACCCTAACACAGGCTATTCCGCAAGTAATCCCAAAAATAAGTGCATGCCACATGAAGCGTGAGCCCTCGCTACCAAAAATGATGACAAACACCCAACCAACCCATTATTACCACTCTAGGGAGGATATGAGGTTGATAATGGAATATATATTAGTATATCGATGAAGTGAAGCTGCCATATCCATGAGGAAACTCAAAATAACTCAACGCCGAGTGAGATCCCCAAAGCATGAGCGGTGAAATTCTCCTCTTTATCAGGTTTTAGGGGTTCTGAGTGTTTTTATGTTTTTAATTTTATCTTATAGTTTTTCATGGTTTTTAGGGTTTTTTTACATATTCTTATTTTTTTTTATTTTTTAATATTTTCAAAGATTATTAGGTATTTATATGGTTTTAGGGTTTTTATGGTTTTTAGAGTGTTTAGGTTTTTTTATTGTTTTTTGGGTTTATATGTATTTTATGATTTTTAGGTTTTTATGGTTTTCTTAAGGTTTTTTATGTTTTTATATATTTTTAGTTCTCTTATTATTTTTATGGTTTGTTAGGTTTTTAAGGGATTTTGAGGTGTTTTTTGGATTTTTTTAATTTTTTGGGGGTTTTAACTGCTTTTTTGTAATTAATGTTTTCATATGGTTTTTTGGTTTTTATGAGTTTTTATGTTTTTATGGAGTTTTATGTATTTTTTAGTATTTCTATTAATTTTTATCATTTTTATATATTTTGAGGGGTTGAGGGTTTATAAGATTTTTTATGGTTTTAAAGATTTTTAATGTTTTTTGGTCTTTAGGTGTTTTAAGTGTTTTTATGTTTTTATTGTTTTTTATGGTTTCTCAGGGGTTTATTTTTTTTATGTTTTTTATAATTTTTATGTATTTCATAAAAAATTATGTTTTTTAGGGTTTTAAGTGATTTTAAGGGTTTTTGGGTTTTTTGGGTTTTTTGGGTTTTTTGAATTTTTAATGTATTTTTAACTATTATGTTTGTTGAGTCTTTTGGGGTTTTACAATTTGTTAGTGTTTTTAACATATTTAGGGGTTTAAATAGTTTAAATGTTTTTAGTGGCTTTTTTTTAGGTTTAATGGATTTTTAGGTTTTTATTGGTTTTAAGGGGTTTTAGCGTTTTTAGGGTGTCTTAGGGGTTTTATAATTTTTTTTTATTTTAGGGGATTTTAATATTTATGTGTTTTAAGGATTTCATAGGGATTTTTAGGGTGTTTATGGTTTTTTATGTTTCTATGGATGTTTAGTAATTTTTTAAGATTTATTTAGCTCTTAGAGTTCTTATGTATTTTTTAGGATTTTATAGTTTTTATGGTGTCCAGAATTTATTAGGTTTTTGTGTGTTTTAATTGTTTTTATGTTTTTAGGAATTCTATAGGTTTTTTATATGTTATTATGGTTTTCTATGATTTTAGGGATTTTTAGGGGATTGTAGTGATATTTTACGATTTTTATGGTTTTTTGGGTTTTAGGGATTCTAAGGTGTTTTGTGATTTTAAGGTTTTTTACTATTTTTAGGTTTTTAGCATATTTTATGTTTTTATGGGTTTTAAGTGTCTTTGGGTTTTTAATGATTTCTTATGGTTTTCATGGTATTTTATGTTTTTATGAATTTTTATGGATTGTTTTTGATTTTATGGGTTTTAGTTTTTTAGGGATTATGAGTATTTTCAAGGATTTTTGGGTTTTTTGGGTTTTTATGGTTATCTTTTGGGTTTTTAGTTTTTTTTTGTCTTTAGGGGTTTAAAGGTTTTTCAATTATTAAAACATTTTTATGGGTTTTTTTTTGAATTTTTAGTGCCTTTTAGGGTTTTATGGGGTTTTAGGTCTTTTGATGTTTTGGGGGGGGGGGGTTATAGTTTTTATGTTTTAGGGTTTTTAGGGTCTTTTATGATATTTCGTGCTTTTTATGTTTTTTAAGTGATTAATGTCTATTTTTGTTTCTAAGAATTTCATTATGTTTTTCACTTTTTTTATTACTTTTTACGTTTATAGGGATTTTTAGTAATTTTTTTAGTATTTCAAAATATTTTTCTGGTTTTAGGGATTTTGATGGTTTTTAGGGTTTCTAAGTGATGTTAGTGAATATGAGCGATTTTATCCTTTTTTAGGTTTTAGGGATTTTATGTTTTTTGTATTTTTAAGGTTTTATAAGGGGTTTTGATGTTTTTAGGGATATTAAGGATTTTTAAAGATTTTTATGGTTTTTAGGGTTTTGAGGGGGTTTAGAGGTTTTAATATTTTATTGTGTTTAATGGGTTTTGTTTTTGTTTTTTAGGGTTTTTAAGGAATTTTAGATTTTTCAACATTTACAGCGGTTTAAAGGGGTTTTTTGAGTTTCTAGTGGTTTTTTATTGTATTTTAATGGTATTTATGGATTTTAGTGGGTTTAGGTCTTTTAGGGTATTTTAGGATTTTAGGTTTTTAGGGGTTTTATGTGTTTTTTAGTATTAAGGTTATATTAGGGTTTTTATGGTTGTTTATTTTTATTTTGTATTGATTTTAGGGGGGTTTTTACAATTTTAATGGGTTTTAGGGTTTTTAGTGATTTTGAGGGGTTTTTGGGAATTTATGGTTTTTGTGGGTTTTTATGCATTTTAACATTTTTAGGGGTTTTAGGGGTTTTAGTGGTTTTATGTGTTCTTAGGGATTTATGGATTTCTTTCACATTTTCATTTTTTTATGGTTTATTACATTTTTAGATATTTTTATGGATTTTTTAAGATTTTATTTTTTAAGGGGCTTTTGTACTATAAATGTGTTTTAGAATTTATGATTTTTTTTATTTTGTGGTTTTTTTAGTATTTAGGGTCTTTATTATTTTTGGTATTTTTTTATGTCTTTTAGTCTTTGAAGGGTTTTTGGAGTTTTTGTGAGTTTTTATTGCTTTTAGGATTTATATGGTTTTTTGGGGTTTTTAGGATTTTTATGGCCTTTTATGCTTATTAGCATTTGTTTGTTTTTTAAGTATTTTATGTGATTTATGATTTTTATGGTTTTATTTTGGTTTTTAAGGCGATTTTTTGTTTTTTATGTTTTTAGGGATTTTTGGGTATTTTTTGGATTTAAGTTTTTTAGTGTTTTTAGGTATTTGGATGGGAGTTTGGGGTTTTTTTGGGGGTTTAGGGTTATTATTAATATTTTTTAAATTTTTATGTTTTTTTTTGGTTTTAATTATTTTTAGGTGTTTAATGTTTTCTTTTGTATTGGAAAGGTTTTTATGGGTTTTTACGATTTTAGAGTTTTTTAGGTATTTTTATGATATTTATGGTTTTTAGGGTTTTTATGTATTTTGTTGAGTTTTATGGTTTTAGGGTTTGTACGTTATCTAGTTTTTTACGGTTTTTTTAATTTTATGTTTTTTTTATTTTATAGGTTTTTTATGATTTTTAGTGTTTTTAAAAAAAATTAGGGTTTTAAAGTGTATTTAGTTTTTTTTATGGTTTTTATTTGTTTTAAAGGGTTTTTATGTTTTTAGGGGTTTATTTTTTAGGATTTTAGGTTTTTTATGGCCTTTTAGGTATTTTAGTGTTTCTTAGGTTTTAGTGGTTTTCTGTGTTTTTATATTTCTATGTGTTTAATAGGGCTTATTAGGAAAAGTAGGTTCAGGGAGGCGTGTCCGGACCCCACAAAATTTATTAAAAAAAATGAAAGTACAAGGCGTTACAGGGAGGGTCTCCACAACCGAGTATGCAAGTCACCCTTCATGTCCGAGTCCACAAGGGGAGTACAAAAATCCAGTGCCACAAATGACAACATGGAACATCCATCCTCAATTACTTTCATGGAGAGCATATGTGACACCTTGTTCACTTCCCTGTATGCATGTGTGACCATAAGGTTCATACCCTGAGAAGTCCTCAAAGACACAACCCATTGTAGGAGGAGCCTCCCTGGGATTTTCCTTGTTTTTCTTTCGAGGGCTTCCACCGCTAACATCGAGCCAAATTCAATCCACAACTGCTTCCACCTAAAGTGAACTGCAAACTGGACAACCTTAATCATGGTCCAAATCTCTGATTCATATGCACACCCATTCCCAATGAAGTGATAAAATCATCCTTTAACAAAGCCTCTACACGTCCAGAAAATGCCACCAAAACCAGAGAGACCAAGCGCACCCTGAGCAGCACCATCCAAATTTATTTTATCCATTCTGGGATTAGTGGAATCCACCGAATGGATTTAAAGTCCTTTGGTTTCCTACATCATCCATAAACTCAGAGATTTCTCAACACAATAAGATCATTAACATCATTAGCCATTATACAATCTTGGATATGAGATGCCATGCAGACGACTTTGTGGATCACCACCACACCAGTGCGGAGGCAGCATGGAGCGTTATCAAAAACCACTTTATTCTGGGCTGCCCACACAAAAGTGGCAAGGGCCGCAGTAGTAGAAAGAAGCAGGTTGGCAACCTGTTGACTATATTGCACACCGACAACACTGATAAATAGAGTAGATAGCATGCTATCCGTGCGTATTTTTAGCTGGAAAATTCCCTCCAAATACTCCCAAAGACCAGCAGCCAATCGACAATTAAGAAAAATATGCTGCAGATTTTCCTCATCCTGAAGACATATTGGGAAAGCAGAGGCCAAGAACCACCCATCTCTTTCCAACTGCTCTTTAACTAGCAATCTATTTCTCCAAATTTGCCACAGTAGTAGGTGGTTGGAAGGGTAAATGAAGGGCCTCCTAAATTTAAAGAGCCAAGCAGGGGGTTGAATTCCCTGCTCACATTCAAATCGGTAAAACTCCTTTGCACTCAACTACCCAACCATATTGGGAATCCAAATAAGACAGTCATTATCCATGAATCTGTAACTTTGTATTTGTGGGATAATATTTTGTGGAAGAATGCTTTCAATCTCGCTCATGTTATTGTTGAGATCATCAATGGACCAATGCTTAAAATTATGAGGAGGCTAGACAGATTCACGAATGGGTCGATCCATCCAGGTGGTCTTCTAACCATTCAAAACTGAATGCCTTGATTCCACCCATTTAGAGTTAGAAATAATGCTTTTATAGGAGGACCTGATTGTGGTCCATACCAAAGAAGGAATGAAGCCCGATAATTCCTCACATAGTCTAGAAGTGAACCTTTCCCTCAAGAAGTCAAGACTACTATCTTACGGGTGGAAAATATTCCATGTAAATTTACCAATTAAGGCATCATTGAATTTTTTGAGGTCCTTGATGCCAAGAACACCCATTTATATAGGATTTGTACATTCTTTCCATGCCATATATACAAGCTTCTTCTCATTCATGCATCCCATCCATGCGAAGTTTCTGATTTTTGCTTGCAAGCTCTTGACGAGACTTTTCGGCCATCTATAAATGGAGAAAGCATGCAAAAACATTGATGTAATAATAGAATTGATCAGTTAAATTCTTCCCACCTGAGATAAGAATTTTCCATTCCACCTTGAAAGTTTCTAAGTGATTTTGAGTGAAATTCCCTCAAGGTATCCTCTTTTCACCTTCCCCCAGAACAAGGGAACCCTCATGTACATTAAAGGGAGGAAACCCCTCATGACACTAAGAGTTCTTACAATTATGCGTTTTTTGGAGGCTGGAATCCCATTACCAAAAATAACAGAGGACTTTTTCCAACTAATTGTTTGCCCCACAACCTCTTCATAATGTTGTTGAAGTGATTTAATTGAGGATAGGGTATGCCTATCAGCCTTCCCAAATAGGAGAATGTCATCCGCATATAGAAGATTATTTGGAACATAAACATCATTCCTGCATTTTTTGAAGCATAATCCATACCTGCAGAGAACAGTAAATATGAAGCTCCATTTGATCGTATCAAATGCCTTTGAGATGTCCAGCTTCATAGAAAAGCTTCCATAATTACAGTCTTTCCTCATGATGTTGATACCCTCCGATGCAGAATATAGGCAGCTCTTAATATTACATCCTATGACAAACTCAAATTGGTTTGGAGTGACTATCCCACCAACAATATTCCCCATACTGATCGCCAGAATATTACTTATTATCTTAGGAATATTGTTTCCAATTTCCACCGGATGAATGTCCCCAATATCCATGTAATTCTCTTTCTTTTTCAATAAAGAAAGGAAGTTTGAAATCTTTCCATGAGGGATGGAGTAGGAGATAAATAATTCTCTAACAGTATTAGTGACCTCCACATGTAAAATATCCCAATAAAACATGAAGAACTTATTACTGAATCCATTTGGTGTGGGAGTGCTGTCCATATTCAGAGAAAAAAGAGCAGACCTGACTTCCTCTTCAAACGGGGCATCAGTAAGACGCTTATTCTGCTGATCCTTAATGCAAGGATCAATAGATCCAAAAAATCTAGGAATCTAATCATTCTCACCATGATTGTAAAGTGCCTTGAAGTGACCATCCACAACATTGGAGATCTCATGTTCAGAAGAAAAGGAGGCCCCATTAATCTTGATGACATTCATAACTTTCATAGATTTTTTCTCCCTATGAATAAGATTAAAGAATTTGGAATTCATATCCCCTTCCTTGAGCTAGGGCATGCTAAATTTATTTCTAGATAGCTTCTCTTTTAGTGCCAAAAGTTCATCCAGTTTAGAATGAAGCTGCATTTCTTCCCTAGAGGGGGTGAGTTTCTGCTTATTGTTTATTTGAGAGTGATCAAGATGGGATTTAGCAACCATGATGTCATCATCGAGTTTGGAGAAAGAGATCATACTCCATTCTTTAAGAAGACTCTTTATTCTTTTGATCTTTTTAGCCACAACAAAGTGCGGGCAACCATAAAAAGTGATACTCTACCCATTAAAAACCACTTCCCTACATCCAGGGATGGTGAGCCAAGCATTGTAGAATTTTAAAGGCAAAGAAGAGGACCAATGGTTATTATCATTGATTTCAATCATCAAGGGGTTGTAATCTGAATTGAACATAGGGAGACTAGTTGCAGATATCACACTTGAAGAACTGATATCATTGGTTTAGAAGAAACATCTACCTAATTTACTTGATTTTCTCCCATTGATAGTGAATATGGCTTATTATGATTTTTAAAATTTTTATGTTTTTAGGGATTTTTATGATATTTATGGCCTTTTAGGAGTTTTAGTATGTTTTAATGTTTTTAGAGTTTTTTTATAATTTTTAGGGGTTTTAAGTTCTTTTTGGTTTTTAGGGTTTTGTTAGGGTTTTTTAAGGTTCTATGGTTTTTATGTTTTTTTGGATTTTTATAGATTTTTTTTTGGATATTTATGTTTTTAGGGGATTTTTCAATTTAGAGTCATTTATGTTTTTTTGGTTTTTAGTGTTTATAGGTATTTTAGGAGTTTTATGAATTTCTAGGTCATTAATGTTTTGTTAAGGACATTGGGGTTTTTTCAAATTTTATGGATTTTTATGGATTTTTAAGATTTTTTGGGTTTTTAGGGTTATTAAGGATTTTGAGGGCTTTTTTAGGCTTTTTAGGGTTTTTTTACATTTTTCTAGACATTGAAGGGATTTTCCGGATTTTTATTATTTTTAAGGGTTTTTTGGATTTTGAGGGTTTTTAGGGTTTTTAGGGTCTTTAAAGTTTTTTATGGTTTTTTGGGGTTTTTTGTTTTTAGTATTTTAATGGTCTTTTAGATTCTTTTATGATTTTATGGGTTTAAAAAGTTTCTAGAGTATTTAGTGGTTGTGGATTTTTTTGGGGTTTTAGGGTTTTTAATGTTTTTAGGGGTTGTGTTTTTTCTAGGGGGTTTATCTACTTTTCTATTTTTAATATTTTATTTGGTATTGAAAGGTTTTTTTTCAGTTTATAAGATTTTTTAGGGGTTTTTAGGGTTTTTATGGTTTTTTCATCTGAATGTAATTTTGGTAATTTTTAGGATTTTTAAGATGTTTAAGTTTTTTAGGTATTTTGAGTATTTTAAGGTTTTTTTGATTCTTTGGGTTTTTAGGTTTTTTAACATTATTTGTATTTCTAGGGGTTTTATGTGTTTTTAGGTTTCTATGTTTTTCTTTCGGTTATTTATATTTTTTAGGATTTTTATGTTTTTAGATATTTTTAGGATTTTTATGGGTTTTTATTGGTTTTGTGGGTTTTTTTTGGGGTTTTTGGCGTTAAAGGGGTTTTGAGTTTTTTTATTTGCGGATATTTTTAGTTATTTAATGCTTTTGGGGTGTAAAGTGTTTTTAGAGTTTTTAGTGTTTTTTTTAATTTTTATGTTCTTTATTGTTTTAATGTTTTAGGGGATTATGGTATTTATGATTTTTAGGGTTTTAGGGACTTTTACGATTTTTAACATCTCTTAGGTTTTTTGGTTTTTAATTGTTTATAAATTTTTAAAATTTTCTTACTGTTTTTCAGGTTATTTATAGGTTCTTGGATTTTAGGAATTTTTAGGGCTTTTAAAAGACTCGTATGGTTTTTATGGTTTTTAGGGATTTTTAGGGGTTCTAGGGTTTTCAAGGTTTTTAGGGTTTTTTATTTTTTTTTATAATTTTTTAGGTTTTTAAGGGTTTAAAGTATTTTAGGTCTTTAAGGCATTATTGAATTTTTTCTAGGGTTATTAGTGGTTTTAACATTTTTATGGATTTTAAAGTATTTTAATGTATTTTTTTTTAGTGTTTTAGGGTTTTATTAATTTTTTGGTCTTTATGGGTTTTAGGGTTTTTATAATTTTTATGGTTGTTTTGGGTATTTGGTTTTTTTAGGATTTTAAAATTTTTTATACTTTATATTATTTTATATGATCTAAAGTGGTTTGGGAGTTTTTAATAGTATTGTTTTGGTTTTTCATGTTTTTAGGGTTTTTAAGGAATTTTTGGATGTTTTTCGGTTTTTATGGCATTTTAGGGTTCATAGGGTATTTGAGGGGTTTTAGGGGTTTTATGGGTTTTTAGGGTGTTTACTGTGTTTTGTGGTTTTTAGGGTTCTTTTAGTTTTTTTTTCTAATGTTTTTTAGATCTTTTATTATTTTTAATTGTTTAAAAAGTTTTTATATTTTTTAATGGTTTTTAGGGGTTTTATGGTGCTTTAGGGATTTAAAGGTTTTTTGGGGTTTTTAAGGTTTTAACGAGTTTTAGTGTTTTAGGGTCCTTTAGGGGTTTTTAACAATTTTTAGGGGTTTTAAGGGTTTATTGTTTTTTTGTTATCATGGTTTTCTTATAGGTTTTTTGGTTGTTAGGTATTTTTTACATTTTAAGGATTATCAAGGATTTTTATAGATTTTTAGGATTTTTATGATTTTGAGGATTTTTATGATTTTTTGTGTTATATATATATTTTTAGGTTTTTAGGTATTTTTAGGTTTTTTATATTTTTTAATGATTTTCATGGTTTTTAGGGTTTATTACATTTTTAGGTATCTTTATGTCTTTTTTAGGATTTTTATGGACATTTTTGGGAATTTAAGAATTTTGAGGGTTTTAGGGTTTTTTTTGAATTTTAGGGTTTTTATGTGCTTTTTTTTTGTTTTTAGAGGTTTTTTGCAGTTTTTACATTTGTTAATTATTTTTGATATTTTTATCATTTTATAGGGCTTAAAGGGGTTTTCGAGTTTTTAGTGGTTTTTACGATTTTTATGGATTTTTATGTTATAATTTTTTTTGGGTTCATTATGGTTTTTAGGGGTTTTTATAGTTTTTTAGGGTTCTTAGATTATTTTAGGTGATTTATTTTCTTTTTATGATTTATAGGGGTTTTAAGTGTTTTTGGTTTTTAATTTTTTAATTGAATTTTTCAATATTTTTATGTTTTTTTATGTTTTTTAGGGATTTTTATGGATTTTGTAGGATTTTGAAGGGTTTTATGGTTTTAATAGATTATGACTGAATTTAGGGTTTTAGGGTTTTGATGCTTTTTTAGGGTTTTAGACTTTTTTATTTTTTAGGGGTTTAATTTTGTTTAGATTTTTACAGTTTTCTTAGGGATTTAAAGTGTTTTAGGGTTTTTACATTTTTATGGATTTTTGTGATTTTTGGGTTTTTTAAGTTTTTTTATGGTTTTATTGGATTTTGATGGAATTAATGGGTTTTATGGGTTTTTAGGATATTTAGAATTTATAGGTTTTTTAAACATTTTATGTGTTTTAGGTTTTTAATTTTTCTTATGGTTTTCAGGGTTTTTAGGGTTATTTATGTTTTAGGGATTTTATAGCATTTTTTAGGTTTTTTGGGTTTTCAGGATTTTTATGGGTTTGGGGGTTTTTAAGGAGCTGTTTTTGGGTTGTTTGGTTTTTTGGATTTTTAAGGGTTTTTTCAGTTTTTATAGTTTTTTGGTTTTTTAGTGTTTTTTGATGTTCTTAGTGGTTTAAGTTGTTTTTAGATTTTTTGGTCGGGTTTTAGGGTACTTATGGGTTTTTTCGGGTTCTATGGTATTTTTTATGGTATTCAGGGGTTTTATGGTCTTTTAGGTTTTTTAGGAATTTTTATAATTTTTAGGGCTTTTTTATTTTTTATGATTTGAGGTTTTATTATGGGTTTTTAGGGTTTTATGTTTTTATTTTTTTAGGTATATATTGGTATATTTTAGGATTTTTATGGCTTTTATGTGTTTTTAGTGATTTTGAGGGGTTTTAGGTTTTTTTTTTTTATTTTTGGGGTTTTAGAATTTCTTAGGTTTTTAGGTGTTTTATGTATTTTATTTTTTTAAAGATTTTATTTGAATTTTTATGATTTTTTGGGATTTTATTTTTAGGGATTTGTAGATCATTTTGAGCATCTTTTCAGTTTTTTATATTTTTTAGAGATTTTGGGAGTTTTGGGGCTTTTAGGGATTTTAATTTTTTTATTGTTATTATGGTGTTTCTTTGGAATTTTAGTGTTCTCTTTGATTTTTTAGGTTTTTAAAGGTTTTTATAGTTTTTTAATGTTTTTATGGTTTAAAGGGTTTTTGGAATTTTTAATGGTTTTTAGGTTTTTTATGGGTTTTGGTGTTTTTATGGTATTTGTGGTTTTTATGTTTTTTATGGGTTTTTAGGATCTTTAGGTATTTTTCATTTTTTAGTTTTTAATTTATTTTATGTGTTTCTAGTTTTGTATGTTTTTATAATGGATTTTTATGGTTTTTAAATTTTTTTAGATTTTTTTTGGATTTTAATTGTTTTTACGGTTTTTAGGGTTTTTTATGGTTTTAGGGTGTTTTTAGGGATTTTAGCATTTTTATGTTTTTTAGGGGTTATATAAGTTTACATATTTTTAATGAATTATTAGGGGTTTTCGTATGTTTTATTGGTTTTTACCTTTTTATGGATTTTAAGGGTTTTGTTAGGAAATTTATGGTTTTTAGGGTTTTTAGGGGTATGAGGTTTTTAGGGTTTTTATGGTTTTTAGGGTTTTCATGGGTTTTTGTTATTTTTTGTGTTTTTTTGGGTTTTAATAAGTTTCTTTAGCTTTTTATCAAATTTAGGGGTTTTTAGTGTTTTTATGGAATTTTAGGGCTTTTAGTGTTTTTAGGTTTTTAGGGGTTTAAAATATTTCTAGGTTTTTAATGTTTTCTTAGGGGTTTTCAGGGTTTTACGGTTTTTTGTTTTTAAGTATTTTTTTGGTTATTTAGGATTTCAATTGGGTTTTAGGGTTTTTAGGGATTTTGAGGGCTTTTATAAATTTTTATTGTTTTTACGGTTTTTAACGATTTTTAATTTTTAAGGGTTTTAGGTATTTTTTAGGTTTTTAATATTTTCTTAACATTTTTCAAGGTTTTTAGGTTTTTTATCATTTTTAGGGCAAGGAAGATGCGAGGGTCGGGCTATTCCTGGCCCCCCAAATTTATTAGAAAGAAAAAAGAGACTCATCAGACAAAGGAGGGGAGGGGTCAATCAACCCACACCCAGAACCCCTTACATCCCACACCAATAAAACAGAAAAATCAAAAAGAAAATAAGAAAAATAAACCCAAGTAGAAAAACACACAACAACAAGCAGCAACCCTCTTCATCACCATCATCAACCAGCATCCAGCAGCTCACAACCAAGCAATGACTAGCCTCCAATCTCACCATATCTAGCAACCAGCATAATCCAGTCGTCACAGCCACAACATCGCTTAACAGCATCTCCAACCGCATCACACAGCCAAACAGAACAAGCATCCCATAGCACTGACCAGCTTCTAGACCCCAGCAACTCTTCTTCCCTACCAACAGCCAGCTCAAGAGGATTCCCACTGCCAAACCCTCCACAGCAATCCATCCCTATTAGAAACTCACAACCAAATATCCAGCCACATCCAGCATCACATCCAAGCTAGCTACCAGTATTTTCGTTACAGAAATCAAAAACTCCCAACCATACCACTTTCATCCAGGATGCATCAAGCATCCAACAGCTCCAACTCCAAAAATCACTAACGGCATCAGCCCACTAGGAACCCCATAGCAGCATCAAAACCATGAAAAATGAAACCATCCCAGCCAGTATCTTATTCATAACCATAACCGTCACGCAACCAATGAACCAAGCCACCAGCGAAGCAAACCATAACAACAGATTGAACCTGTAGAGAAATAAACCATGATCTAACATCACACCATAACCAGAGAAAAATCGTAGAAACAACGCCATGAAAGAGTAAACAAACCAGATCTGCATCGACATCAAGGAAGCATCCTTGAAACGGAACCGAAGCAGTAAAATAGGAGAGTTGACCAGCATCCAAATAGTCCATATCCCACACCGCCGATGTGATCCCCTCCCCCGCTTCAAATGTGTCTCCTGCAACCTCGGTGAAGAATTAGAAACTCCCGCAACATAAAGCTTCAAGCACGATATTGCATCACAGATCCACCCAAGCAGTAAACATTGCACAAAACGCTTCCAAACCGAACTCGTTTTCACCTCCTCACCAAGATCGCATCGTCACTGAGGTTCCCAACATTGGTCAGCCCGAGGCAAACCCAGATATGAAAGTCAACTTTGAACCACAACGGATTCCCATCAAGGAATCCGACCGCCAAAGAGCCATCAGCAGCTCCGTAGACCAGATCCAGCTGATCCAAGCCCCTAGAAGCCCGCACAAGCTCCAAGCCTGATGAAACCCAAATGCATCCACAAATAAGTCCTTCTGAAGCTGAGTGCTGGAGCACATGACGGGGATAAAGAAACTACCAAAGATGGGAGACCACTGTCATCTTGGATCAAATGAACGCACCCAGAGAGCACCATCGCCGAGGAAGACCATCTCTGAAATCCAGGGGAGGAATTTCCAAACAAGATAGAGAGCCTGGAGAGACTGCCTCCATCTCCTTCTCTTATCATTTTTAGGGATTTTGAGGGATTTTATGGATTTTTATGGTTTTTAGGTTTTTTTATGGATTTTGAGGGGGTTTTTGGTTTTTATGGGTTTTTGGGTTTTTATTATTTTGTGGGGTTTTTTTTCTTTAATGTTTTTCAAAATTTATAGGGGTTTAATGGTTTTTGATATTTTTAGGGGTTTTTGGGTTTTTTGGGTTTTAATGGTTTTTAGTGGTTTTTATGATTTTTATGGGTTTTAGGGTATTTTATGGTTTTTTATTTTTTTTTGGTCATTTAATTATTTTAATTGTTTTTATGATTTCATGGTTTTCTTAAGGTTGTTCAGGGTTCTTAGTTGGTTTTACTTCTTTTGAAATTTTTAGGGATTTTTTATGATTTTTGGGGTTTTTAGGGTTTTTAGGGATTTTGAGGGTTTTTTGGGGTTTTTAGGCTTGTAGAATTTTGTAGGGATTTAGTGTTTTTAGATTTTTTTGGGTGTCTTGTTTTTTTAGGTTTTAATTGTTTTTTAGTCTTTTCTAGGTTTTCAACATTTTTACATTTTTTATGGATTTCTGGGGGTTTTATGATTTTTAATTTTTTAGGGTTTTAATGGATTTTGAACGATTTAAGGGGTTTAAGGGTTTTCAGGGTTCTTATGGTTTTTTAGGATTTAAGGGTTTTTTTTGTGTTTTTAAGGGCATCTAGGTGTTTTATATTCTTTTATGGTTTTTGGGTTTTAAATGCTTTTTACTATTTTCAATGGGTTTTAGTGTTTTTATTTGTTTTGAGGGTTTTTATGGTTTTTAGGGGCTTTTTGGGTTTTTATCATTTTTATGATTTCTTGGTGGTTTTAGTGTATTTATATTTTTATGGTTTTCTTTGTGTTTTTATGGTTTTTAAATATTTTTACGTTATTATGGATTTTAAGGATTTTTTAATATTTTAAGGGTTTTTAGGGTTTTTTGGGATTTTGAGGGGTTTTAGAGTTTTTAGGGTTTTTAGGATTTTTTTTTGATTTTTTAGGGGTTTAATGTTTTTTAGGTTTAAGGTTATCTTATGGGTTTCAAGGATTTTATGGTTACTTATGTTTTGATAGATTTTTATGTCTTCTTTGTGATTTTTATGGGTTTTTTGGGTTTTTAGGAATTTTTATGATTTTTATAGTTTTTAATATGTTTTGGGTTTTTCTGGTTTTTTGGGATTTTTTGGGTTTTTTAGTTTAATAGGGTATGTAAGGTTTTTATATTTTAAAAAAAATATATTTTTTTGAAGGATTTTTAGTGGTTTTTAGTGTTTTTAGGGCCTTTCCGGGGGTTTGTTTTTCTTCAGATTTTAGGTGTTTTAAATATTTTTTAGATTTTTATAGTTTACTTAGGGGTTTTCAGGGTTTCTAGTGACTTTTATGTTTTAATGGGGTTTAGGTATTTTATAAAGATTTTTATAGTTTTTACAGTTTTTATGGATTAAGAGGGTTTTATGGGTGTTCATGGTTTTTTAGAGTTTTAGCATTTTTTAGTTTTTTAGGGGTCTTAAATGTATTTTTATTTTAACGTTTTATTATGGGTTTTTGGTTTTTTAGTGATTTTTATGTTTTTAGATGATATTTATGGATTTTTTGATATTTTTATGGTTGTTTATGGTTTTAAGGGATTTTTCATTTTTTAGGGTTTTAGGGTTTTTTTGTGTTTTTATGATTTTTTGAGTTTTTTTAGGGGTTTTAACAATTTTTAGAGGTATTTTTGGTTTTTAGGGTTTTAATGGGTTTTAAGTGTTTTTAGTGGATGTTGTTGGTTTTTAGGGTTTTATATGGTTTCTAGGGGATTTTTTGTTTTAGGGTCTTTTTAGGTTTTTAGGGACTTTTAGGGTTTTTAGTGTTTTTATGTATTTTGGGGGTTCATTGTTTTTTTAGGTTATTAATGTTTTCATAGGGGTTTCTGGGTTTTTTTAATTTTTAGAGATTTTTGGGGATTCAAAGTATATTTTAATGGTTTAGGGTTTTTATTGAGGGTTTTAGTGGATTTAGGGTTTTTTGGATATTTTTTCATTTTTTAGGTTTTTAGAGGTTTTAAGTGTTATTGGTTGTTATGGTTTTGTAAGGTGTTTTTAGAGGATTTAGGTTTTTATGGAATTTTATGGGCTCTTTTGGATTTTTTTTCAGTTTTTATGGTTTTTAGAGATTTTGAGGGGTTTTGGGTTTTTTTATGGTTTTTAGGGTTTTATGGTTTTTTTTGGGATTTTATTTTTTTTCATGTTTTTTGAGGTTTTTACAGTACTTTATTGTTTTTAACATATTTATGGGTTTGTATTGTTTTTCTAGTTTTAGTGGTTTTTTAGGGATTTATGGGTTTTTATGGGGCTTTAAGGTTTTTAGGGGATTTATGGTTTTTAGGGGTTTAGTGTATTATGGAATTTTAGGGGTTTTATAATTTTTTAGATTTTTAAGGGTTTTATGTGATTTTAGTTTTTTTATGTTTTATAAATATTTTTTAGGGTTTTGGTGGGTTTTTAACATTTTAGGGGGATTTTAATGTTTTGAGGAATTTTTTTGATTTTTAGGATTTTTAGGGTTTTTATGTTTGTTAAGAATTATTAGGGTATTTTATTTTTTGGGGGTTTTTAGTTGTATTAGTTTTTAAAGTCTTTTAATTTTTTATGGATTTTAAGATTTTTTTTATTTTTTAGGATTTCATAGGGTTTTTAGGGTTTTTAAGGTTTTTTACTTTTTAGCGATTTTTTGGTTTTTTGTAGAATTTCTTTGGTTTCTTAGGGGTTTTATGGATTTTGATGCTTTTAAGGTTTTTTTGTGTTTTAGGGTTTTTTTATATTTTTAGGTATTTTTAGTTGTTTATATTGTTTTTATCGCTTTTATTTTCTTAAAGTGTTTTTAGAGTTTTTCTGGTAATTTGGGTTGTTAGTAGTTATTATGGTTTTTAAGGTTTATAGTGATTTTAATGTTTTTGAGGGATTTAGGGTTTTTAGGGTCTTTTGGGTTTTTATCATTTTTAGGGATTTAAAGTGATTATGATTTTAATTATTTTTTTAGTTTTTTAGGGTTTTAATGGTTTTTAATATTTTTATGTGTTTTTATGGTATTTTTTGACTTTATAGGGTTTTAATGGTTTTTGGGATTTTGAGGGTTTTGAGGGTTTTTATCATTTTTAGGGATTTTTCTAGTTTTTTTTCGGTTTTTAGTGATTTATATTTTTAGTTTTTTTGGGTTTTTAATATATTCTTAGGGGTGTTAAGGTTTTTAGTATTATTATATTTTTATGCTTTTATAGAAGTTGATGGTTTTAAGGGTTTATGGGTTATATTGGCTTTGGGGAGATTTTGTTTTTTTTTTGTGATTTTTAGGGGTTTTATGGTTTTTTAGATTTTTTAAAATTTTTAGGGGATTTAAGGGTTTTTATATTTTTTGTGGTTTCTATGATTTTTATGTGTTTTGGGGCTTTTAAAAAGATTTTTATGTGTTTTTTGGTTTTGAGTATTTGTAGGGGTATTATGGTCTTTTATGGTTTTAAGCTTTTTCTAGGAATATTACATGTTTTAATAATTTTTAGGGTTTTAAGGTTTTGTAAGGGTTTTCATTATTTTTAGGGTGTTTTTATTTTTTAGGGATTTTTAGGGAATTTTAAGATTTTTTATGGTTTGTTAGTGTTTTTAGAGATTTTAAGGGTTTTTTGAGTTTTTATGGTTTTTAATGTTTTTACCATTTTTATGTTTTTATAGGTTTTCTGTGTTTTTATGTTTTTATGGTTTTCTTAGGGTTTTTTACATTTTTTGTGATTTTTTCTTATTTTTTAGGATTTTTTTGGTTTTTATGGTTTTTAGAGATATTAAGGGATTTTTGGATATTTGGGGGATTTTAGGGTTTTTGGGGTTTTATTGTTTTTTAGGGTTTTTAGGCATTTTTTTTATTTTTTAGGGGTTTTAAGGGTGTTTATAGTTTAATTATTTTGAGGTGTTTAAAGGGTATATGGAGTTTTTAGTGGTTTTATAAGGTTTAGGTTTTTACAATTTTTAGGGTTTTTTATGGTTTTAGGGGTTTTAGGGTGTTTTATGGTTTTTAGCATTTCTTATTTTTTAGGGGTTTTATGTTTTTTAGGTTTTAAATATTTTATGAATGATTTTTACGGTTTTTAGTATTATTATATTTTTATGGATTTTATGTTTTTTTAGTTTTATTATATTTTTAGGGATTTTTAAGTATTTTTAAAGTTTTTATGGGTTTAAAGGGTGTTGACATTCCATTTTTTTTACATGGGATGAGGAATTTTAAAAAACTATCTCATGTAGTGAGGAGGTAATGTTCTCCAAGAAGGAATAACGGAACTCAGCCATGTGATCCTATGTTCACACAGCCTGCATTCCAGAAAAATCATGTATGGCCTTCCTATATGGCCCATAAGTATCATCTACCCCTTTAAGCTAGATGTGTTCTTATTTGGTTTTCTATGTTTATATGATTTAATTAAAAAGGGGATAAAATATGGAAATCTTGGTAACATTTACATGGATGGATTTTTATGACAGTGTATATTAAATATTTGTATTTTTTTTTGTTAAAACACACATTAAAGAATAGTATTTATTTTTTATTTGGACAATTAATGTTAATGTTTAGTTAACATTTTATAATGTAATGATAGATTAAATTTTTTCTTTATTGTTCCCATTAATATTTACAATGTATAATTTTATTTGGTTCTTTTTATTTAATTTTGGTTAAGTATTATTAAAATAAATCCAGTTTTGTTCAAATATATTCAATTTCTTTTACTGACATATGATTTCATTACGTTCAGCTTATTTTTTCAACATAATTTACTTTGGTTAATACCTGATTAAATTTTTTTATTTTGATTCACCTATATTTATTTATAAATTTTTATTTCAATTGTTTTTATTTTTTTCATACCTCCTATGATTAAGTTTAGTATATGTTAATTTATATTTACATAGTTATGGTAGCTTTCATTTTGTTTATTTTAATTAAATTAAATTCAATTTTTTTTATGATTTATTTAAATTATTATTCATTTATTGAATCATATTCTAACTAGTTAATTTAGAGGTTTCTCTTCCAGTTAGGTTGGTTCGATTCCATTAGATTCTAGTCATTTCAGTTTGGTATTATTCAATTTTTGTTGATTATTGATTTTGTTATGTTTTAGATTGGTTTGGATAGGATGCATTTATTTGGTATTGTGCCTTCATTATTGGTTTCATTAGTATCATAATAAATATTTTATGGTTTAGGTAGGGATATTTTAGTCATATATATGTAGTTTATCTTGATTAAACTTATGATAGTTAAGTTTTATTATCTTTTAAAAAAAATTGACAATTTTTTATTTTTAATTAAATTTAATTATTTATTGATGGATTCTATTTTTAGAATAATTTGAGTTGTTATTTTTATTCATATTCAGTTTTTTTCAAAATAATTATATTCTATTCTACTTGAATTTGTTCTATGTGTTTGATTTTGATTTGGATTATTTCAGTTCAAATTGTTTCAACATAATTTATCAAGGTTATTTTTAATTTGATTCACCTTGGATTGGTCATTTTTAGTTTTTTCGATTCACATGGGTTGGTATGGAATGTTAGGATTGCATTAGTTTTTGTCTTTTTTATTTGATTATCATCCATTCAATTCAAACTAGTGGATACAATAATGTGCAACATTCCTACCTTTATGATAGGGGAGGATTTCATCCTAGTGAATAAACTAATACGTAAGATTACCTAATAGATATGTAAAGGTTCATTCCTTTCACATGGATGAGGGATAATCTGTATAAAAGGGTTATTTCTATTGATGCATAAATGTCTACTTCAAATAAAAGGGAACACATAATTGTTATGTCCATTTCAAAATTAGAATAGGAAATTTTTCCACAGTGTGGTGTGCATCCCATGATACTTAAACATTAAATATAGTATTGTATCTAATTATTACTAATTCACTAATCTAATGGAGAAGACACAAAACTCAATCATTGGGGAAATTTAAAGTGAAACAAATTTTTTTTAATATTAGAGAAATTTCAAAGATGTGTATTTTTTAAAATCCAATAATGTGAATATGATGATTATTACCTTGTATTTTAAATAGGTTCTTTTTCTTTATTATTGATACAAGATTGATTGGGGATGATTGGGCAATCTATTGAGTGATATTATTGAGTAAGAACTTTTGGCTTAATTCTATTTGGAATTATTTGGCTAAGTAAATTGAAATAGATAACTAATGGAGACTTATGGATCCCCTTATTACTCAATATTTTTTTTTTCTTTTATCTAAATTCTTCATGAATTATAATTATTTCATTAAAATGGTTTTTATTTCTAAAATGTGTTAATTTGTCTTATTCTATTTTGATTCAATTCATCCTATTATTTGTGAATGTGGTTTCATTTTTCGATTGTGAGGAATATTATTTGTTAATCAAATGAATGTAAAGTAATTATGTTATCTTCTTAAATTTATTAATCAATATTTTATTAGAATAAATGTAAATCAATTATTTTTTATTACTTTATGGTTATTAAGTAATTATATAATTTTTAAATAAAGAATGATATTCATACTAAGGTTTCAGTTTATCTTATAGGTTGGATTATGCGCACCTTGTATGGTTTTAGATTAGATACTAAAAAATTCAATAGGGGAAAAATATTTTGAAAATGAGTAATGTGAAATCCTAAATTCAACACTATTTAAAAGTTTTTTTATTTTACATATTTATATAACAATACCATTTAAAACATTCTTTTTCATGATCATTTCACATATTTCAAATAAGTCAGCTTTCTTCTTCAAAAAATTTAAAAAGAACCACAAAAAAAGTAAAATAAGAGATTATTTATAACCTCCAAGAGAGGAAAGCATAGGGACATATATCACATCATTATAACGGGATAAAACATGAATACATGTTCATAATAAATCTATACATTTCAACCAACAAAGTATAAAATGAGAAATAATTTTAGGGGGATAAAACCTTATGAGAATTTTAATAATGTTTATTTGAATAATTTTTTTAATATTTTAAAGAAATATAATGAGAGTTGTATCTAGTTGAAACATTATGTTAAAGAATATCCTAAATTTATGAAAATTAAGTTGATTAAAATAAAACTTCTATTTCTTTATTCAATGAACATGGGAAAAATAGTCCTACCATGAGAATTGAATGGAGAATATTTGAAATTTCACCAACAGGTTGCCATGATCATCATTCCAAAAAGGAAATTAAAATTTATATCAAAATAAGGTTTAAAAAATAAGGTATGTGAAATAATAAAAATCGCTTATAATATTGTGAATTTAAGGAATAACTAAAATAATATACTAAAATATGTTTTATAAAAATAAATAAATTGATTGAAATGGAATTTGGGAATCAAAAAATTTGAACCCTATTTATAAGAAAATAATATGGAAGAAAAATACTCTATAAACGAGCTTCCATAATTGAAAAAATGATTTCAAAGTGTAAATAAATAAATATTTATGTACAGAAATTTCATATATATAATTTTAAAAATATTCTCAATCCAAAACAAAATCAAAAATTTATTTAGAACAATGATGGTGAGGAAAGAATATACCTGCATCTATTTTCTTATATTTATATATGTATAAGTTATTATCAAATGTGGGATAAATGTCGTATATTGAAAGAATATAATATTAAAAAAGTCTAAAATTTGAACTAAATAAGTGATGTATTAATATTAAGATTCAATTATGTTCATTCAATGTAAAAATATAATGAGGTAAAGAGAGAGAATTTAAGAGGGTTGGAGAAGAGAAATTCATAGAAAACAAAAAAAAAGGGATGAAAGTATTGTTTTGGGATTTTAAATATTTATGATGAAATAATATCATATATGTTCCATTGTCACCCACCTCATGGGAGAGTGGTAGATATGGGAGTGGGATACTACCAACCTAGGTGAAATCCTAGAGGTCTTTTATTTCTTATATCATGTTCTATAGTGGTGGATGTAACCATATATTGTTATTTATTGATTTTATTATCATCCATTAAATTATAATGAATCCATATAATTTACAACTGATGAAATTTTATTTCCATAATTTATTTATATAGAAAAATTATAAATGAGTGTTATACCAACCTGCTCTCATGGTCAGACATCGCAGTCCACCCCAAAGTGTGGAGGTATTTTATAGAATCATTTTTCTATGTCATCATAATGCTTCCTAAAAATGAATTTTTTATAATAAAAAACTAAGTATTAATGAAAAACATTGTAATTTTAATTCAAAAACATCAAATTTGATTATTACCATGAACTCAGTACTCATCCAATAAGAAATAATTTCCCAATAATATTCTATTGGACACTCATTCCTGATAGGTGTGGATACTAAATCAATACCAACTATATCACACTAACCACTATACAAATCATGCATATATACTCTCTATATCTTACCTAATTCCATGAATTGTCCTACCCTTGCATCCTCACCATTAGGAAAATTATAACGAATCTATAACCTAAATTTTAATTCATATAAATATAATAATAATAATAATAAAATAACATTAAATCCAATATATTTTCTTACCCATATTCTTATCCAATTATTATTATTTATATCATTTGCAATGTGTCTATAAGAGAGTGGTCTAGCAGGAA